>OZ035995.1:19428801-20691952 GCA_964035005.1 Erebia palarica
CTGTCTGACAAGGCATTTAGGTCTTTTTGTAAATTATGGCAGTCTTCAATAGAGCGTATTTTGAGAAAAGCTTTTTTATTGTCACCAAACATTAAATATTGTGCGTAGCGGAAGCAGTTGCCAATATCGAACAGATATGCGTTATAAAGAAGAGGACCCAAGATGGACCCCTGAGGCACTCCTGAAGGTATTGTCACAAAATCACTTCTCGCACTACCCTTTACGACAGCTTGCATACGATTTTTAATGTTAGATGTGAACCAACGAAGCAAGCTCCCATTTATGCCTAAAACGCTAAGTTTTTGAAGAAGGATGACGTGATCCACTCGGTCGAATGCGTTTTCGAAGTCCGTGTAGATCACATCAACTTGACATCTGTCATCCATGCTCTGCAAGACGTAATTCGTAAAAACAGCCAAGTTAGTGACGGTAGAACGTTTTTCATAAAACCGTGCTGCTCGTAGGGAATAGATCTAGTAACAATGGGACAAATGTACCTATATACGATTGTTTCGAATAATTTGCTTATTACATTTAAGATCGATATAGGCCGATAATTCTCCATCTGAGTTTTAGATCCGCCGTGCTTCCTTCCATTTTTCAGGGAAACTGCTGAAGACATTAATGGAGAGGTTAAAAATTATAGAGAAAGGTACACTTAAATTTTTTGCGCACTTATTCAGAAAAATCGGTGGAATGCCATCACTCCCTGCCCCTTTATTTGTTGTTAAGGTTTTAAGCAGTTTATGAACGTCTTTATCGCCAATATTAATTTTACAAATGGATTCGTTGTGGTTAAAATTAGAAGAATTTGGTTGATCATACGAATTAGCCGGTTGTGTAAAGACACTCTGGAAGTACTGACTGAATCCGTTACAAACTGAAATTTCATCAGTGTAAGTAGTGTGTCCGAGCGTAAGCTTTGCGGGGTATCCTTTTTCGCTGTTTCTCAGGGATTTTGTATAAGTGAAGAGGAGCTTAGGGTCTTTACTTTGCATACGCTGCGTGTAGGAATAATAGCACTGGTTCTGAACTAGTTTTTGACGTGTCCTGAGTATAGTGAACTCATCATAATCACGAGGATTTCCTCCTTCCTTCCATAACTTGTGTTTTTGGAGCTTTTCTTTAACAATATGAATAAGAGATTTAGAATACCATGCTGGGAAATTAGACTTATTAGAAATTATACTTATTTAAGATTATTATATCAAAAGTAATAAATTAGAAATAAAATGATTCAAGCAAACAAGATTGGATTTACGGATTAAAATATTCCTCTTGTCGCGATTTGGCTATAATATTTTTCCAGAGTGAGCAACGTATAGGATCTCGAGGAAAACTGAAATTAATATAAATCTATGTAAAAAATATGATTTTTCAAATAAGAAAATACAATAACTCAATTAGTAAAACACGTTCGGGCGGTCGGTCGGTCGGTCGTTCGGTCGTTCGTGCGTTCGTTCGTTCGTTCGTTCGTTCGTTCGTTCGTTCGTTCGTTTGTTTGTTTGTTTGTTTTAACCCAGACCAACCAACCAAACATTTAAATGCTTTATTGGACTTAACGCTTTTGTTAAAACATCAGCTGGCATTTCAGTTGATGGCAAATACCTCAAGTTAATTATTTTATTACTAACTGCATCTTTTAGGAAATGATATCTCATGTCAATGTTAATTTACTTTTTCTGTTTGACACATAATTTGCTACCAACTTCTGTGCACTCTGACTATCATTAAATAAGAGCACAGTACATAAATTACCAGTGAGTTCACAAAACAAAGATCTCAAATACATGGCCTCTTTACATGCTTCAGCTATGGACATAAACTCGCCGGCATATTTAGCGGAACATAAAAAAAAGGTTTGATATCAGTATCATATAAGGTTGCTGGCTGGTTTATACGTCATTTAATTTAAAAAGAAATATTTTCAAATTAAGAAAACAACTGAACATCACATTTTATGCAATTGTTTAATTTTATTCAAATACACCTCATCTGGAGCGAACTTCGAGTATTTCTTCCTTCTGAGTTTGATTTAAAAGGAGATTGTCATTGTGTCATTTGAAAGATCATAATAATAACTTCATTTTATTGTATGACACCAACAATGAGACTCGTCCAGGGAAAGAACTAGGAATCATTTAATTTTACTACACCAGTGAAAGTCTAAAACCGTTTTATTTAGGATATACGCTTTTTTCATTCATATTTTCATATTATTTTATATAGCGTAGCGTGTAAGCGGCACACCTACACACCTATTGAGACTTTTTTCATAAAATATCATATGAGAAGATTTTTTTTTAAATATGTAATGAACTTTGCTCTGAAGAAGTGCAATCTTACGATGGTCGTGAGTTGGCACTTGACTTGGCACGTTGACTTGATTCATAACAAATAAACATATGAGGAGATTGGAATTACAAAAATATTCAAGAGAATATGTATTATATATATATATATATATTCGCTTTTCTACATGCTTTCAAGGTAGGTAGTTATGTAATACAATACAATAAAGGGGATATACAGAACTAATAATCAACATCAATTATTTCATCCAGAAAAGTTGCTGGCAACAAAATATTATTTTGGTACCTCGCCCAGCCCAAATACCATATAATACTCATTATGTGCGCACATGTGCCTATTGTTCTTCGGCCTGTAAGGTACGAACAGTAAGTGCCCCCGCGCATTAGGCGGTCAGCCCGCGCACTTTGCGGCCACGTCTGCCACCACATTCGTCAGTCGAATTCACATCGTGTTCCAAAATGGACGTTGAAGAAGAAATTATTTGTTCATTATTACAAAAGAGAAAGAAAAAAAGGACCAAGAAATTTTGGATTCATCCATTGTTACGGGAGAGGCTTACGAAAGGAATATATCACACTAACTTTCCAGACGTACTGCAATATGAAGATAATTTTTTTAACTATATGAGAATGTCTAAAAAAACTTTTTACGAGATCTTGAACATACTTAAACCCTATATTACTGGATACAGCTGTTTTCGGGAGTACATTTCTGCTGAAGAAAAATTGGTTATAACTCTTAGGTAAGAATGTCACTGCTTACTTAATTATTAGTGTTGTGCATTGCATGGGTTTTAGACAGTTTTAGTTATTTCTTATATATATTGTAGTTTTTTGGTTGAGTTGACAAAGACCCACCCAATTCTCGAGAGGTCAGCAAAGAATAATACCAAAGGTCGCGGGTTCTATTCCCGTACATTTGTATGCCTATTCGTGAATGGAATAAAAACATTTCCGAAGTTTTAGATAATTATTATTTATTATTGCTTAAAAACACAAATACAAACATTTAATCTTTTGGAAACAAATCAATTATACCCGAAGCTTCAGATTCATTTGAGTTAGGAAAAGTATAGTCGCTAGAAGCTGTGGAGTAGGTAGAAGATGGACGATTTGAACTTTCTTGAGGTGGATGTATACTTCTAGAATATCCTGATGTAGATGGGTTAAGATGAGAGTAGTTTTCCATTCCCGCCTGAGTATAATAACCTGAATGACCTTGACTGTATTCAAAAGAAGTATTTGGAAACCCATAACGAGTAAATTGAGGATGGATGGATGGATGACATTTATATTTATGTATTACTTGAATCAATTCTATTTGTGCCTTTGATTTTAACTGTTCTGGTATTTGTTTAAAGCCATTTAGTAAAGATAAAATAAACATTTTATCATAATCTTGACTATTTTCTTCTTGACGAGCTTTGATACTCTGCTGTAATATTGCTGTTAGGTTACCCAGTTCTTGTGAAATGTTGTCTTCTCTGTTAATTTTTTTAATTTTGTGTCTGCGCATATTTTCATGGGAAGGAGTATTAGACGACTCATTTATTTGGCTGTCAAGTTCTTGTGGCATCTCTTCTGTTTCTGCTAGACTTGTATTAGTCTTATTCATTTCTAAGGTTGGCAATAAGAAGTTTAACTGATCAAAGAAAATATATGACGATTTACGCTTAGCAGCTGAACCACTTTTGGCGCCCTTGCGTCTTAACTCTCTCATAAATGTGTCTCGTATATTTTTCCATCTCTATTGAAGAGTTAACCCTGCAACAAATATTTTGATTAAAATAAAACTAATTTACGGATTATTTCGTTTTTTTTAAGTGATTTTTTGCTACAGGTATTTAGCAAGTGGGTGTTCATTTGCAGAAATCAGTCATAACTTTCGAGTAGGCCACACTACAGCGCGGGAAACTGTGTATGATGTTTGTATTAAAATATGGCAGCTTATGAAACACATCGCGTTTCTTGAACTAAGCGAGTCAAAATGGATTGAAGTGGCTGAAGGTTTTAAAAAAAATACACAATTTCCTAATTGCATTGGAGCCATTGACGGAAAGCATATCGAATTAATAAAACCAGCGCATTCTTGTCCGCTATATTTTAATTATAAAAACTATTTCTCACTCGTATTGCTTGGGATATGTGATGCCGATTATAGATTTATTTATGTGGATATAGGAGCTTATGGAAAATGCAGTGATTCCAGTATTTTTAAAGAATCAAAATTCTACAAAAGACTTATGGATGGTCACCTGAATATACCTCGTGAAAAACCTATAGAAGAAAATGGCCCTGCCATGCCATTTGTTCTTGTTGGCGATGAAGCTTTTCCGTTGACAGAAAATATAATGAGACCATACCCTGGCAGGAATTTGACCAACAAGAAGAAAGTCTTTAACTACAGGCTGTCCCGTGCACGTCGATATGTAGAATGCAGTTTTGGGATATTATCAAACAAATGGAGAATTTTTCATCGTCCTATCAATGTAGATACTGAGTTTGCAATTGCTATAATCCAAGCATGTTGCATCCTCCATAATATCGTGCGTTCTAACGATGGATACAGATTTGAAGATACGTTGTATTTACGTTGGATTAATGAATCTGAAATACCTTCTGCACAAAATGTAAGAGCTAACAGAACATCAGTTCAATACAGGGATCAATTCGCTGATTACTTTATTAATGCGGGAAAGCTTTCGTGGCAAGATAGGCTGGCTTTCACATCATAAATAAAATAAACCTTTCATGCTACCTATACGCATTTATTTAAAACTAGACTGTGCCGCGTTTATAATAGTAGTAGGATTTGATGAGCAAACTTTGAATATTATTTTGTTATAAAAATAAAATGCTACTCGTATGTAGCAAAGTTGTTCAGTAGGTAAACTAGTTACTAAAACAATAATAATTAATTAAAAATATTTACCAAGTTCTCCTTTTTCTTTTTCTTCCAAATTTTCCCCACCGAATATATTGGTCACTTCCAACCATAATATATACCTTTTTAAATTTTTATCCGAATAATCATCCGATGACTGGTTCCATAGCGCTATTCTGTTTTGAATTTCTAAAATGAAACGTTCAGTATCAAACGCCATGTATACACAAAAAACGTCTGGCCGCGGCGACCAGTGCGCGCACCACAGAGTACATTATATATACTGGTATAGAGTTGCTACTCGACTTTCCATGTACAGCGACATCTATCGGGAAGTTGTCCAACTAAAATATGTATATATATAACCATAGCACAATGCTATAGTACTATATAATATTACAAAGAGTATTGTATAATAATTTATCTTAATTATTACCAGATCACCTAATTCTGCAACTATAGAATTATGTAACCTTGTAATAATTAAGATAAATTATTATACGATAAACACAAACTGTAAATATGTTCAGATGTTAGTAAATGAAACGCATGTTGATTATTTTCTCTTATATTCTCAATTACAAAAAATATACATAAAGTATAACAATTATTCCACAGTTTAATTTTTTACACATCGTACACACTTAATACACACTCTATTAATATAGTTTCACATTGTAACGAATTTATCAAAAAAATAATAATTTTGTCCACCCAGCATCCGGCGTGCCAGAAAACCCAGAAAACGTCAATGTCAATGTCGAATTTCAAACTTTAAAATGGCGGCTGTCCACGTTTGTAAATTAAAACACAAATGTTTCATTAAACTTCTAACTCATTCCACTAAACTTAATCTATAACAGATAAATCTTTATAGATTATCTAAGATAACTCAAATTCTGCTCAAAAAAAAGGTTTTATATATTATTAGCTTTGTGTTTATATAAATGGCAAAATCATTAATTTATCTAAAACTTATGCTCCTGAACGAACACTTAGTTCAGCGCCATCACAGACCCTGATCACAGACTTATAAGTACACATACTTTCAGTACAAGATAAGCGCCATGAGCGCCATCCTTTAGGGAGTTGTGGAACTAACATCCCCATACAACAGAAAAATGTTCTAAGTGCAAAGGCCCTGGCGCGCACACTGAGTAATTTCATATAAATTCCCGTATCTCGTTGGCTGCGGCGGCCATGTGGCCGCATGTGTGTCGCGATGTTTTTCGTTGGCCACGCGGCCAGAGTGTGGCCGCTGGCCGCTGGTCGCGTAATGCGCGCATCTACATATATCATGGAAGAATTAGTTGGCCGCAGCGACGTGGCCGCGCGGCCAGGCCGCCTAATGCGCGGGGGCACTAATAGTTATTGATGGACTCTCTTCCCGTTGTTCTTGTATTTACTAATATGTAAGAGTAATATGTTCGATTGTGATTGTGTTCGATGGCGAGATTGAATTCGACCTCTCAAAAGAAATCCTTCGACATTAATTCCATACTGTACAAGGTTGGGAGTCATTGATTCGCATATTTCGATACTATACACACCATTCCTTATATGCTCGCTTAAATAAGACCGAGCAAGCTTTATTTGGTAGGTGCCTAGTGCTATAAGGACAAGATCCTCCTCGTTTAATTCTGGGAATACTATTTCTCGAACAACTTCGTCGGTTATTGTTTGGAACGCTGCCCTTTGTCGGTTTATATTATACTCGACAACGTAATCACCCAAACAATTGGGCTGATGTAGTCTTTCATGGATTATGCTAACTATTTGGCTGGCATGTGGCGTATTCGCCACAGGCTCTTTAAACACATTTATTAGAGCAGCAGCAATTCGTACGTCTTCAAACATATGAGGCAGGGCTTTATTAAAATATTCCTGTCTTAATATTTTAAAATCCCTTTTGAAGCGACCATTTATAATTTCCACGACCCATCTGACTATTGTTACCATCCGGGATTTATTGGCATCTTCAGTGCTGAGTTGAGATTCTTGCCTACTTTTTGTAGGAGTCATATAAGCATTATAACCGTGTTCTTCTATGTCTGGGAGGGAGTCTCTGAATCCTCTATCTAAAATAAGTACGTCAACGGCTTGAAGTACTATATGCATTGGAGATTCATTATGTATTGAACTGGACATAATGGTTGCATCAGACGTTGTTGCTGCATGTGGCCCCGTAACATCAACAATATATCCATCCGTGCAGACAATTAAATATGGCTTTAGTAAGTTTTGTAACTTATGCAGACTATATGACTGCTTCTGAAATAAGAAATTGCTGCTTTTTTGGACATAAATATAGGTACCATCAAATATTAATATGGCTCTAGTCCCATTGCCTCCATACAGTGAGTTTGGAATTACTAAGTTTCGGGAAATTATTTCTTGCCGGTTTATATGATCCCATCAAATGCCTAGGAACAAAGTCGTCCAATAGACAGTGACGAGCTGTACTTAATTTTCTTTCGAATGATCGACGGCTCATACCTAAACGCGCGGCTAATCTTTCATTAGGTTCTCCGGACCTTATTTTCATCAAATATGTGCCTAGCACTGTTTTGGGGCGCTGTGATCGTTCTAATAAGGACGGAGTTTCCTCTAAAATCCTCTGGAATTGTTCATGCGTTAATCCGACACAAAAGTGTAATTCCACAGCTGTAATATTTTCGATCATGTCGAAATCAAGTACATGTCGTTCATTATAAGCCGTAATAAGTGTGTCTAACATATCTCTTATTTGCTCTGCAGTAAATGAAGAATTATTATTTAATTCATTTAAATCTGCCCATGAGTTCCCATATAAATGTTCATTACACACCCGAGCACTAAGTGGAATATATAATTTATTTTCACTCAACATTCTCATTTTTATGAACTAAGGTATTCTTAAAAGATTTTGCCTTCTACAGTTCGGAAACATACAACATCGAGACGTATTCGGTGCTCTTCTATGACCTGTTATAGACATTGAAGAAGGTCCAGCTGGTTGTGCAATCTCTATATTATCATTATCTTGCTGGTGTATTTGATGACGACCGGCTGCTATCCAACACCTGTGGCACATCCATTGCTCTTCGTTGATAAGAGCCTGCAATAATAAAACATACAGGATTAGTCGATTGCGACTAATCCTCGGTCTAAAAACTCTTTAGACCGACTGGAATGATGGCAATGATGATAGAATAGGGATGCATGATGTAGGTACTCGAGCATCTCCTGAATAGAGATCTGTGCTGTGTCCAGAATCCAGATCAAGATTAATCAAGCTATGTCATACATTTAAATAATATAGTAACATTCCATTCAGTAGTTTTACCGTGCAACTTAGATATTATGAATCAGATACCTACTAACTCATATTAACAAAGATGCAGGTAAGTGAGCGAAGAAGCTGGTTTGGGTTCATTTGTGCCCGCCAAGGCTCCAAGGCTCGAGGTAAATCATCGTAGAAACAGGTTAACTTTTGCTCAGGAACATCGACTTTGGAACGCGGACAGAGGTTTTTGACGTGGATACAGAGGGTTGTGACACGGATACAGAGGATTTAGAAACGGATGCATATGATTTTGATATGGATACAGAGGATGTGGTATCGATTTTTCGTTTAGGGTGTCCCGTACGACACCCGGGCGGGACCCTTATTCGTTTAAAGAATTGCAAGACTCTTCATTCTCAGAAGCAGAGTCGACTTCATCACGAGACTCAATATTATTATCATGTACAAAATTTACACGACTGGGGCCTGGTTTTGAGGATGGGTTAGAAATACGACCAGGTCCTTGTGCTTGAGGATTACGGAAACGATTATTATTATATTCGCGTTTCCTGCAATTTTCCAAAACATGACCTTCATTTTTGCAATATCGGCAAATAACCGGGGACCTTGAAGATGTGTTATTGGTTTGGAAATTAGAGGGCCGTTGTGTAAAGTTTGACTTCGGAAAAGATGGTAATGAAACTTTAGGTTTGTTACCTTTATTCTCGACGGGCTGAGACCTCCGATATAGAGTTTGTTGAATGCGCTCCTCGGATATGGCTATATTAATGGCTTCATTTAAAGTTTTTGGAGACCTGCTTCGCACTATGGTTGATATGCGAGGGAGTAGACCCATCATAAAGTGATGGAGGGCAAGGTCTTCCATGGCTGCAGTACGGCCAATCAACTCAGCCGGTTCAGTATTTGTCAAAGAAATCTCCGTTAGGAGTTGTGAAAGGCAAGTCTCCACTTTAAGAGCAAATTGACTGACATTTTCTTGCGGACTCTGCCTGCTCTCTTGGATGTCTGCTAATAAATGCAAATAATGTTTTCTCTCACAGAATTGTTCCTTGAGGAAATCTTTCAATTGGGTCCAACATGCAAAATCTTTGATAGAGCAGGCAATTTCTGCTTTTCCTTGTAATTGACATAGAATATATTTGAATAAGATAGGCTTCTGGGCCTCAGTAGCAAGTTCGATAGCATTATCACAATTTATGAGAAAAGAATTTAGTGTCTCACGACACCCATCGCAGGATTTCACGAATTTGAATAACATATTTAATTCCATGTCGGGATTTTTACATTTATTCACGGATAACTTTTGTAGAACCGGAGATTGCTCAGCAGATTCTGATGACTTGTTTACAGTGAACATTATTCTTGACGGCGACGACTCGGCGAGACTTTATTTATGTTGAGATAAATCGTATTCGAATTACATGAATGCGTGGGCGACGAATGCGATGAACGACACTTGCATTTCGGAGAAACGGCGAATACCTCGATGGTTCAGCGGTACGGAGTATGATGTATGACCGGGTGAGTTTCTCCAGCAGGACACAGTGGGGTACAGCGATGACACGTCGAGGTCGTGATTCAGCGGGACACAGAGGTATGAGCAGAACACAGAGGGATACGGCGACGACACAACCGGACACAGCGGACACGACGGACACAGGGGACACGACGGACACGGCGGACACAGTTCACAATTGTCACTGATTTTGTTACAAAAGTTTTTTTTAATTATACGGAGGATCCGGGGATATCACTTTTTAAATCCCACCGCTGCCACCAATGTTAGAAAGGGAACTGAGAGATTGTTTTTAAAAAAATAACTTTCTTTATTACTAAAATAAAATACACTCAAAAATAAAATACACTTGGGCAATAGAATATAGAAAATGAACTAGAACATAAATTTAGGAAGCGACTGGCTCCTTTGAGGATTGAGAATAGACTGGTGAAACTGGGATGCTCCTCTCTGATGGTCAAGAGCGATCTTGGCTGATTCAGCACTTGGCCATACGGATAAGGGATATAACAGTACGCACGCTCGCAAAATTAAGAAAAAAATTAGGAAATACATGCTGTTTTCGAAGTGAGTATTTACCTTAATTTTCTACTTCTGCTGGTCACGATAGTTTTTGTAATGTCTTAGTTAACATTTTTTCATATATTTAGTGAATAATGTAATTAAATACCTAAAAAACAGGGTGGTCGCATAGTCGTAAATGGATTTTGTAAAATTTTTATTTTACGGCCGGGTGGTCGGTTTACTGACATCTTGAGTCATACATATTTTTTTTCTTTCTTATAAATAATGTTATTAAAGTCTTGATTACGCATATATTATTAATATTGTGGCGAGGCGAGAGCACTACAGTTAGTTTGCGGCCGCCAAAACCTACTTTAATCTTTAAATTTTTGTGCTGATGTGGTCGCAATCTGAATTTCGCAAATTAAGATTTTGATTTACGACCACCTAATCTTATAAGAGAGTTCCGAAAGGCCGTAATCTAGCTCGACCACGTCAGTTTGCGGCCACTGTAGGAATGTATGGAATTTTTCAATAATAAAATAAACCACGTGTTATTTTAAAGTAATCTATGTAGTGTAAAGTAATTTTATAACTTTGCAGATGTCGAATGTATCAAAAAAGAAGAAAACTGCTAATTATGCAGCAAAAAATTTAGAACTGGTCCTTAAAGAAATCAGAGGATAAAGAAGGAATCAGAGAAACCTGTAGGAAATATGGTATTCCCAGGACCACCATCCAAGACAGACTCATCGGGAAAAGGACCGATGAGTTAAAAAACAGAGAACCAGAACCCATCCTAGGCTCAGCTGGGGAAAAAGAAGTTGTTGTTCATAAAAATATAATCTATGTCATGTAAGGTGGCAACACCGAGCTTCTCTCTTTTCCTTTTTTTGCTTGGCTTGCGACTACGTTTATTTTGTGCTCGTTGTTAATTAATAAAATATTTGGAATACAAGACTAATTTAATTAATTCCAAAACATTGGTGCCGAAACTCAAACAATTCCAAACCGGGCAGTCATCGACAAGTGTAGTCTTTGTAGCAAATTAGAAATCTCCGTCGCGGCGTGGCGGCGGCGTCCATCTTGTCCCGTTCCCGGGCAACAGCGCAATTTCTGCACATTAGAGGATTTGGTAACGTTCTCAGCGACATGTCTTCCGACGAGTCCAGCATCAAGGACACAAGGGTTGAAATTCGTCGAATTAAGGCTAAAATCTCCCAGATTAAAGGCCTTCTGACTCGCACAGCAAAATTTGCGAGTGAGCAACGCGACCAAGTGCTACTCGACACGGAAGGTATTCAGCTCCGATTAGAGATGCTGCGGACATGCCTTGGGGACTATAAACAACTCTCCTTGGAACTACAACTGCTCCTGGGCCAAGATGCGGAGCAATATTTCGCCGAGGATCTGGTCGAGGATAGGTGCGTAACCCTCATGGCAGAGCTCAGAAGAATCACGAATAACGCCCACGACAAGCCCCCCGCGACGCCGAAGGCTCATTCCCAGCCTGGACATAGTGATTGCCACACCAAGAAACTCCCTCACTTGGAATTACCTGTGTTCGACGGTAAGGAGATTACACAGTACGCTTCCTTCATTGACATTTTCAATGCGATTGTCGACAGTGATTTTAAGTTAATGCCGGTGGAAAAGCTATGTTACTTAAGAAAATATTTAAAGGGTGATGCATTAACATTAATCGAAAGATTACCTTTAGTTAATGAGTCATATAAAAGTGCTTTAGATTTGTTAAGTAAAAGGTATAACAATAAATGTCTACTGATAAGTCATCATGTGCACGCATTGCTAGATCTCGAGCCAATCTCAAGAGGTACAGCTAGGGATCTCAGGCATTTGGTCTCTATCGCAAGGCAAAATTTAGGGGCTCTCAAGGGTCTTAATCAAAGCATAGAACATTGGGACATGATAGTTATACCAATTTTACTGCGTAAGTTAGATGTACATTCTTGCAGGGCATATCATGCAGAGAGAGATCAAACTCAGCTTCCCACTTTGGAACATTTCTTAACATTTTTAGAAAAAAGAGCAACTAGCTTCGAAGAGTCACAATTATGTAATGGTAAGGCCACATCCTTTAATAAAATACCAAAATCTGCCAATTTAGTAGCAAAGGTCAAGGAGACAAACACACTTTGTTGCAGATACTGTAAAGAAGAGCACAAAATATATACATGCAAAAAATTTCAAGCCCTCAGCACACAAGAGCGATTAGACTTTATTGACAATGCTAAGTTATGTAAAGTTTGCCTCAATTTACATGCTAATAAGTGCCGCTTCCATTTTAGATGTAATTTTTGCAAAAGTAAATCGCATAATTCCCTATTACATTTAGAAGACGACATGGCATGTAACGTGGCCAAGACTAACATAGTTTCAATCCCCAAAAAGATGGTGCTATTGCCTACAATTAAAGTCAGAATTAAAGCTAACAATAATTCATTCATAACTGCAAGAGGTATTGTTGATAGTGGCAGTCAAATATCCTTTGCCAAAACAAGCTTAATCAATAAATTAGGCTACCAGCCATTCAATCATTGTGTCAATGTAACAGCTCTTGGTCTAAACAGAAAACCGGTCACCAGGGCTGTCAATCTATCATTGCATTCAATACATAGCAATTACAATTGTAACTCTTTATTTTCTGTGGTAGACAATATTACAGGTTTCCTGCCACAGGCAAGGTTTGATTTAAAAGATGTTCAAATTCCAGATACAATCAAATTAGCCGACAATGATTATAATAGCCCTGGTGAGATAGACTTTCTGGTTTCAGCAGACATATTTTTCCAAATTCTGTTGCCAGACAAAATAGAGTTAGCACGGGGCGATTTAGTATTATTATCAACAAAATTTGGCTACATTTTGTCTGGCAACATAAAAAGTGAAAACATTTGTCTTCAATGTAAAGACAATAATGATCAAGTGTTCTTACATGCAAATGTTATTGATGATAGTCTAGATACTATATTGCAAAGGTTTTGGGAGGAGCAAAAGCTGCCAGAAGCCACGGCTGCAGCTTATACTGACCCTTGTGAGATTGAATTTCAAAACTCAGTTCAGCTCACCAATAACAGGTTTCAAGTCAAACTTCCACTCAAAATTCCAGTAGATGAAATAGATCTAGGAGACTCATTTTCAATAGCCCTCCATAGATTAAATGCACTTTGCAGAAAATTCTCAAAAAATCCAAACTTAAAACAAGGTTATTCCAATTTCATAAAAGAATACCTTGAACAGGGTCATGCAAAAATTATTGATTTATTTAAACTTGAAAAACCTCTCCACCAGTGTTACTTCTTGCCTCACCATGCAGTCTTAAAAGAAAGTAATTCTACAACCCGTCTGCGAGTGGTATTTGATGCAAGTGCACATTCAGCTGGGAATCACAGCCTAAATAATATATTACACACTGGTCCGGTGGTTCAAAAAGACCTATTTGATATTCTTGTCTTGTTCCGTACCTATAGATATGTAGCTATGACAGATATTAAGGCAATGTTTAGGCAGGTACTTATAGACCCTTCACAGGCACACTTACAATTAATTCTTTGGAAGGAAAACCTTAATCAGCCATTGTTGTATTTACAGCTGTTAACAGTTACCTATGGGCTTACATGCTCTAGTTTTTTAGCCACACGGTGTGTAGCGGAGCTAGCATACAAATATTATGAACAATTCCCGTTAGCAGCATCAGCTATATCAAATAATATGTATGTAGATGACTGTCTTTTTGGTGCCTCTTCAATTGAGCAAGTAATTCAGGTGCGGGATGAATTAATAAGGTTGACTAGTTTAGGTAGCTTTGAATTGCATAAGTGGTGTGCAAATGACCCAGCTGTTCTAAGGGGTTTGCCAGAAAACAAATTACATTCACAAGATTTATCTAACTTTAACAACTTTGAACAAACAGTGAAAGCCCTTGGCCTATTGTTCAACATGAAGGGTGACTATTTTATAATCTCAAGCCCCAAAGGGCAATTACCCCAGCAGTGGACCAAGCGCACGGTTCTCAGTTTCATTGGTTCTTTTTTCGACCCACTGGGATTGGCTGGACCTATAGTAATGCGTGCTAAAGTATTTTTACAAAAGGTTTGGCTAGAAAATTTAGATTGGGACACACCCCTAGCAAGTAATTTAATTGATTCTTGGAATTTATTTGTCACAGATTTAATGAACATGACCCCTATACACGTCAAACGTGATTTATTGATAACGAACGCTGATAAAGTTGACTTGGTAGGATACTGTGATGCCTCAACTATAGGATACGGCGCTTGTATTTATATAAGAGTTTTACATGGTAACAATGTGGAGGTATCCTTATTATGCAGTAAATCAAGAATTGCGCCTATGAAATCTAAGCCCACCATGCCAAAATTAGAACTAAACTCATGTTTATTGTTGGCGCAATTGTATGCAAAAATACAACCAATACTAGGCAAATGTCAATGTCACTTTGACAACAAAATTTTATTTAGCGACTCGCAAATTGCACTCTGTTGGTTACAGAATCCACCTAAAGAAAACTACGTGCATTCCAGGGTCTCAAAAGTTATCGAATTATCCAAGGATTGTGTGTGGTCCCATGTGAGTGGTTTGTGTAACCCAGCGGATTGCTTGTCCCGCGGAGTCATGCCTACGGAATTGGCGCCTAATGTTTTATGGTGGAACGGTCCTAAAGAATTAAAAAAGGTTATTCAAAATTACATACCATTCAATTCATCAATAAATAACGTGTTATATGAAGAACCCTTAGTTACGCGGACAGAGGTGAACTGTAATGTGAATGTTGAGCTAATTCCAGTGTCAAAGTTTTCATCTCTAAACAAACTTCAAAGGGTCATGTGCTATGTGATGAGATTTATCAGCAATTGTAAAGTAAAAAGACAATTCCGCAACACTTCTGAGCAATTCGCAGCCTCCGAATATCGGCAGGCTATGTCTATATTATCTAGGTATGTACAATCCCTACATTTCGTTGCCGAAATTGATTGTTTGAGGTCAGGGAAACCCATTAAGTCTAATTTAAAAAAATTATGTCCATTCACTGACAAAGAAGGACTAATGCGCGTAGGAGGCAGGCTGGATAATGCTAACATTTCTTATAATCAGAAATACCCTATTATATTGCCCAAAAATTGCAATCTAAGCATACTGATTATTAGAAATGAACATATAGCACTATTACATGCAGGGTTAAGGTTGACTTTATCCAGTCTGACTCAAAGATACTATATCATAAGTGCTACTGTACTTGTAAAAAATATTATAAACAAATGTGTGCAATGTTTTAGATTTAGAGCTAAAAATGCTAAACAATTAATGGCAGCGTTGCCTCAAGACAGAGTAGTGCAGGACAAACCATTTAACAAGGTTGGCATTGACTTCTGTGGCCCATTTAGTATGAAACAGTCAACTTTGAGACGGTCAGTCATTACCAAGGGCTATGTTTGTGTGATAGTGTGTTTGGTAACTAAGGCTGTACATTTAGAATTGGTCTCTGACCTGACCACAGACAACTTTCTTTCTGCTTTTAAAAGATTTTGTAGCAGGAGAAATTATCCATCTACTGTGATTTGCGACAACGCTTCCACATTCCGAAGTGCTAATACTAAATTGCACGAACTATATAAACTTAGTAAATCAAAAGAGCATAAAGATTTAGTTAGTGACTTTTGTTCACAGAAAGGCATAGAATTTAAGTTTGTGCCCAGTTACTCCCCGTCATTTAACGGAATATCCGAGGCTGGAGTGAAATCTTTCAAGTATCACTTTAAGAGAGTTATTGGAAAATTGTTATTAACTTATGAGCAGTTTAACACAATTATTGTACAAGTAGAAGCTGTACTTAACTCTAGACCCATTACACAACTCTCAAATGACATATCAGATTTTAGCTTTTTGACTCCGGGGCATTTTTTAGTTAATCGACCATTGACAGCTGTCCCTGAGCCTATCTTGACTGATGAAAACATAAATACAATGCGGTTTTGGAAAAGGTGCACCAAAGTCCAGCAAAGCTTTTGGCAAGTCTGGCATAAGTCTTATATGTCACAAATTATAAATAGGCCTAAATGGCATAAGTTAAGCTCAAACATTAAAGAAGGTGTTTTGGTCTTACTAATTGGTGACAACTCGCCTCCTCTTCAGTGGCCTGTTGCTAGGGTGGTAAAAGTGTATCATGGTAATGACGGCAATGTAAGGGTTGTCAAAGTGAGAAAAAGCAATGGACATTGTCACAATAGGGCTGTCAATAAAATAGCAGTTCTACCTATTTATGAATAATTTATCCTTATTATACCTTTCTCCACCATTCTTCACCACTTGGTTTAAAGTAATTAGTGCTTCATTTTTGGTTCTTTGATACTTATATACTTGCCACTAACGTACCTATTATCTTGTATACTTACCTTATGCCTAGATGCTGTATGTAGGTACCTGTGTTTACTTGCCGACAATATTGTGTGGCATCTTACTATAACAATTTAATGTAGATTAACAACTTTAATAAGAAAATACTTTAAAGAAAAAATGTTTATTTTTATATATCTTTTATCACATAATAATGGATGTCATAAAATTATTTCTTGAAGGGCCCCAACAGGTTAAGATTTCTTTTTTGTTCTTATATTTAATATACAATGTTTTGAATTAGTATTTACAACTCATGTAATGCGGGGCCAGATTTATGTTCATAAAAATATAATCTATGTCATGTAAGGTGGCAACACCGAGCTTCTTTCTTTTCCTTTTTTTGCTTGGCTTGCGACCACGTTTATTTTGTGCTCGTTGTTAATTAATAAAATATTTGGAATACAAGACTAATTTAATTAATTCCAAAACAGTTGTGCAGTGGATCATTAATTTAGTTAGCAAAATGTGGGTTTCCCCTAAAAAAACAGGAACTCTTGGACACTGTTCAAAAAATATTGAAAGACAAGCAAAAATGCAGTCCATTTAAAGATGATCGCCCCGGCCAGACATGGTATACAAGCTTTTTAAAAAGGAAATACCCCTGCAATCAGCAGAAAGCATTAATAAAGCAAGGGTCACCGAAGAATCTATCAGATTGTGGTTTCGAGAGCTTGAAAACTTTCTGACGCGAGAAGGGCAATTAGAAGTGCTTCAACAGTCAAATAGAATATATAATGCTGACGAAAGCGGATTTTCGCTATGCCCTAAATCTGGTAAAGTGATAGGTCCAAAAGGCTACCGAAATCTTTACCAGATTAAACCGGGAAGCGAAATAGATAATTTGACGGTTTTAGTTATGTTTAATGCCAGTGGACAAATGTGTCCCCCTCTCGTCGTCTTTCCGTATATTAGACCACCAAAAGCAATCAGTGACAGCATGCCATTGGTGCCTTGGTAGAAGCGAAACTGGTTGGATGAAGAGTGACGTTTTCTTCGAATACATCACCAACGATTTCAATGCATGGCTTGAAAAGAAAAATATACCGAAACCTATTCTGCTACTTGTTGACGGACACAAATCGCACATGACGTTGGTATTAAGCTCTATGTGTGAGCAACTTAGTATAATACTATACGCTCTTCCTCCGAATACTACGCACATGCTGCAACCTGCCGATGTCAGTGTTTTTGCCCCATTAAAAAATAATTGGAAGAATGTCGTGCGTAAATTCCTGGCAAAACCTGAAAATATAAATAAATCAGTTACGAAAATTAATTTTTGCCAGCTGTTTAAAGATACGATTGAGCACCCTCAAATGAGCTCAAACATAATTAACGGGTTTAGAAAATGTGGGCTTTTGCCTTTCAATCCAGACGCCGTAGACTTTACGAAATGTGTACAAAACATAATAGAACAATTAAATAGACCAAAGTATCTAGGAAAAGAAAGTTTTTTTTAAATCTTTCTTTACTCTTTATAACTGCAAAGCAGACGAAGGTGAAGTGATTATGTGATATTGATTATAATTTTGTTCCTCATTAATAATAATTATATTCTACCCAAAACTAGACTAGAGCACTAGACTATAGTAGCATAAGTTATTTGAACACGAAAGATTTTTATTTATTGTTAAGACTCGACTAGTGGTGCTTAGTGCAAGTTATGATTGAGTATTGTTAATATTTTGATATAGTTTGTGTTGTTCTTATTTTTTTACTTTATTATTATTAGTTTGTTAATATTATTTTTCATAAAAATTAAACAGTAATAATCTGAAGGCCCAATTTACGTTAAGATTTATAACAAAAAGTACGTGTGCCATATGTTTTAAATTTTCATGTGAAGATAATTGACTAGATTTCATTCATATTATTGATTTTGAGTCTATTTCACATTGATACTCATTTTATAAAGAACTTTTCACATATACTTACTTAACTTTTTAATACCAGTATACTTAATATATACACATAACAACAAACACAAATTTGTCTAACTTGAATTTTATATTAAGACTGAATATTTTTGTATTACAATAAAGTCATTTATATTATGATTAATTAATCATAAAAAATAGCATGTATTTTTATTAAACCTCATGGCCGTAAACTGACTCCATGATAGTCGCAAACTGAAAAAAGTGGTCGCAAACTAGCTTTTATGACTAATTAAAAGTTTTCTTTATATTTAAACTAAATCAGACTAATTTTGAATAATCTATTATTTTAATTTAATTCTTGAACATATCTGTTATGTCTACAGATGGTAAAACAGTATGTGCAATGAACATTTGCTATTCATTTCATGTTACTAAGTCTGTTATTCCGCTAATCGGTCGCAAACTGGCAAAACGACCGTACGAAAGGCTTCGAAATTATGAAGGTATGATTACACTCGAATGACAATAACAACTTTTGATTACATATTAAATGCCGTAAAAACACAGTTATCGAAAACATCAACTAACTTTATTCCATTAACCATATCTCCTGAGCAGAAACTTATATTGACTTTGAGGTAAGAAATCAAAACTTTTAATAATAATTAAACTTTTAATAAGAATCAACTTTTAATTACAGAAATAAAAAAGAATCAGTAGTTATTCAAATTATCTTGCGGTGTACTATGATGACCATATTGTGTCATATAAGGATCTGGAAAACTTTCTTGTTGCAGCTCGGCCATAATAATGGAATTTATTTTGTTTCTGACTCGCAACTTTTGAATCCCTTTGAACCGTTCAAGTTGTGGAAGTAAGCTCATCAGATAATGATAATCGTCTGATTTTGGCGCTTCTTGTGTGGTATTGCGTGTACTTTGTTCTGAAGTAGTAAAAGTAGCTTTTTTTCTATTTCCAAGAATTCAGAGCGCAGTTCGTTAGCTGATTTCCTCGACTTGAAGTTGATGGAACTGAAGATGGAGCCGGAGAGTGTGCTGGTGAAGATACTGCTATGCTCGACAACGGTGATGCGACATTTATATCACTTCGAGAGTTTTGCGTATCATCGTTTTCATCACTGTCACTTGTTAGTTCATTAGTGATATTAGATTCACTTCGGCTAGGCTGAATTTGGTCTCTCATGAAAGACAATTGACGGAAATGTTTCCAACTAGATACGAAATCATTACCAGCATCTCCTGATCGAGTTGGTGGAATTTTCTTAAGTTCCTTTCTGTAATGTTCTTTTATGTTCTTCCATTTTTTCTTCAATATTTCAACTGTAAAAAAATGTTTGTTCACGTGAATGTCATTTGCACCTGGAGCTCGTTTATCTAAACTACAAATTACAATAGGTAAAAAACGCCTTTTGATTTTTGGCAATATCTGTACTATTTATTTGCAGGTACTTGTCTACGGAAATGTCATTCAAAGCACTAGCTTTTTCCTTCCGATTAGGAGCGACTACTGTTGGCAAAATTATATACACCACTTGTGAAGCAATCTGGGATCAGTTAGTACATACTACATATACACATGCCTCAACCTACAATGGAACAATTGAAGAAAATAGCAAATGACTATTATGAAAAATGGCAATTTCCGAACTGCATCGGGTCAGTTGACTGAAAGCACTGTCGTATAAAGAAACCTAAACATTCAGGATCTGAAAACTACCGAAAGTTTTTTTCTTTAGTGCTTCAAGCAGTTGCTGATGCTGATAAAAAGTTTATCGTAGTTGAAGTTGGTGGTCGAGGCAAACAGAGTGATGGTGGCACGTTCCACTACTCAAGATTAAATAAACAATTAGAAAACCACAGGTTCAATATGCCATCTCCTCAAACGCTTCCAGGCACCGACAAGCAGCTACCCTTGGTCTTGATTGGCGATGAAGCTTACCCATTAAAAGAATACCTCATGCGCCCAAATCTTCAAAGAAACCTCGACCACAACAAAGAAGTATTTAACAAGAGGCTATCAAGGGCCACAAAGTGCGTTGAATGTGCATTCGGAATTCTGTGTGCCAAATGGCGAATTCTTAATAAATCTATAGAAACAAATGTTAAACACGCACGCCTAATAATAAAAACTGCATGTTTGCTTCATAACATCACTATGACCAAAGATGTTCACGCCGATCGCCATATGCATTTAATCAATCAAATATATTCAACAAACTCAGCATCAAGTTCTAGACAAAACAATAGCTCTGTGTGTGCGTTGGAGAATAAGGGGGGGTCCGTGACTTGCGTGGGCGTTGCCAGAGGGAAAGGTTTCGGTAGGAGTGTAAATATTAGGTACTCACTCAGTTTATGATTTTATTACACTACACTGGTGATTTTATTGAGCAGTCCATGTGTTTTGGTTCACACTCGCGTTTAATTATGCGTTAATTTTCGCGATTATTGTTCTACACTCGCGAACTTTGAGTAAATTTTGTGATATCACGAGATCGAGTAGCGTAGATTCGCTTTGAGTGCAATTTTGAGACTAAACCGCGTGGCGAATTTTGCTGCGTCGCCGGAGTGTTTCAAGGGGTGAGGTGAGGTATAACGTGGAGGTATGAGGGGATAGGAAATGCGATAAGGAACTAGATTTGGCGCGTACAAGCTCTACTTCGAGGGCTAGAGCAGTACGAAGTGACTTTACTGATTATTTTAATACTTTATTATAACAATGAAAATAAGTAATAAAAGTTAATTACCATCAGAATCTCCGCTTATTATTTTTATTTCTTCCCACAGTTTTTTAATTACTTGTCGATTCGAATGATTTGAATCACTAGCATTCCACAAAGGTAGCCGAGCCAATACGGCACTTATTAAATCTTCAGTCGTCAGCGGCATGTCCGAACAAATCGAGCGGGAAACGCATACTGACTTGCGTCCACCCGCCACGCTCGCAACACCCGCTTGTCTCGCTGCGATTTCCGCTCACCCGCCCCGCCCGCACTTGGTGCACCTTAGTCAAAAACTATGTGTTTGCGATACCCGCCAGCGGATTCCGCTGCCCGCCCCGCCGCCACTGTAATTGCACTAGGGTTGTAATTTTTAGAATGATGCAATTTTTTCGCAGCGAATGCAGCGCCACTGGAATCTGTGTCGGTGAATTTTGAAACTTCCATATCGATCAATTTCGATTTTATTGCATCTGTGGTTATCTGAATGCCTGAGTGCTCTATGGCCACGATCATAGGTGAAATTTTTTCTGGCAAACCTGCTAATAACAATAACCCAATCCATTCATCTGTGATTGCAAATCCTGTGCCTTTTAATCTCTGGGCTGTATCGACCATTTCTGTTACGAATGCGGTCATAGAATTACAATTCTCTTGCCGAATTGAGATTAAATGTCGTAGTAAACTAATCTTCCTACTGTAACCCCAGTCGTCGAACATGTTTTTTTAGTTTAACCCACAACTCTTTTGAACTGGTAGTTTCCTTTATATGCACGTACAATCTAGAATCTATGGTCAAAATTAGCTTTGCCTTGGTTTTTGCGTCTTCTTCGGGCTTAGCTAGCAGTGAATCATGTCTTCCAACACCAACAGATTTTCCGCCGCAAAACTCCATTCTTCGTAATTTTCCCTGCCTTTCAGTTTTGGAATACTTTGCACGTAGTTTACAGCCATTATTATAAATCAACACTATTTCAACTGTATTTAACACTAATATACTTGAAATTAACAGATAGCCCATAACCTATTAAATAAAACACGTTGATTGTTCGAGAGCAACTGACTGACATTTCGATGGCCCCTACGTGAATCATCGAAAGTCAAAATTTTCGATTTTTATTTTTATTTTTTTTATTAGCTCATTTGGCTTCTAATAAGCTATATTTTACACCCCACTAATGATAAGAACAGAAATTATAATAGTTGGCTAGATTTTGAATGGTAAAACATCGAAACCGACACTACACTCCGGGGTACTTCATCGAAAGTCCAGATTCGGTTAAATACGCCGGAGCGGTCTAGGTGCGACCACCACCGACAATGCACCCTACTTAGGGCTACACACCAACACATGTCAAACACAGCGTCTTCGCCGGCGAAGACGAGGACCCCGATATCTTACGTCACCCGGACGTGGTCTTAACCCACGGCCTCGGGGGCGTGTGGACTAACCTAGTCCAACCGACCTCCCATTCGTCCCAACGTCATCCTAAGCCGTGGTCCGAGCCTCATAGGAGGCGCCCTTAGGAAGACGTTGCCTCCCCCGATGTCATCGAGCCCTAGGGCTCTTTTCTCGGCGACGCTTAGCGTTCGCCCATCCCCCCGGTGACGCTGTAGCGGCCAGTAGGGCCTATGCAGCATACTCAATCCGAAAAAAAAAAAATAGGTGCGAGCGAGACGAAACTGCCAGTCTCGAGAGTGTACGCGGTGAGGCGGGATGCCCCGCCAGTTAGCAAAGAGCGACTCATGCGGTGACAAGTTGACAAGTGTAATATTAATTTGATTATTGTTATTATTACTAACGGTACAATGAGTAAATATAGATTAAGTGCTTCAAGAAGTAAAAAGATTCTTGATTTAGTAAAAACAGACAGTACAACCCAGCAAGAATCTGATGAAGAAATACCTATACCAGGTAAGTAATAACATTTATAGCAATAATACTTTAAAGGTTTTATGTATTTTACTATTATTATGAGAATAGGTTACCAAAAAATCTTTTTATTGATTATTATGACGATAAAATGGGGCTAATCAAAGAAAAACAACGTAAATAATCGAAATTGCCAGTTTCGATATTATACGTAGCAATTAAATTCAACTTTTTATCCAAACTGGTAGTTTAATTCTTTTACTTCGGAGACGAAACTGCCAGTTTAGTTTTTTTACTGTGGAGATAAATTTCATTGATAAAACGAAACTACCAGATTCGATGACATACGTTAGTATATGTATTTTAAATCAAATACTTTTTTTTTTGCTTAAAATATGTTAATTTGATATCATATAGTATTGTGCATGTAATAACGTTTAGCATTATTAGTTATGTGCTGTGTGATTTCCAGCGATTCGTCCGCGTGGATTAAGGTTTTTGGTTCTCTTTAATTTTCCGAGATAAAAGTAGCTATGTCCTTCCCCAGGAAGTCACGTACCCCTACAGATGAGCCGTGACAGCGTAGCAGACAGACATACACATTTTTGCATGTATAATATTAGTACGGATACCTATATATCTATCTCATAAAAAAATATTGTTTCAGATTCACCTCTACCCGCCTCTTGTAACTTTGGAGATAGCGAGTGGGCCACCTTAGAGGGAATGATTGATGAAGAACTATCATCAGATAGAAACTGGTCGTCAGAAAATTTTACAATATTGGAAAAAACAACACCAAATACACCCACTCCAGAGAGTAGTGATATGGAAACATTTATTTTAGATAGGTCAGAACATACGCCTACGCGATCTCAATCAAAACATTTTAACATCTCAGTACAAATCCATAATGACAACTCCAATCACAATATTACTAGTTCTTGCCCATCTCCATCATCACTGGTGCCGACAGAAATAGAAAATCAAAATCAACCAACGCTTGTTGATAGTCCATTGCCAATTGCCAGTGTAAGCTCTCTTATAACGGCCTCCGAGTGTGATTCACCAAGCACGAGCATTATATCAAACCTAAAAAGAAAGACTACATTAAAAAAAATGTGTTGAAAATTTGATAGATAATAAAAGAAAACAATTTTTGAATTCTGGACAAAAGTACACTACAAGAAAGGGAAAGTTAAAACAGAAAAAAAGTTACGGCCAGTGTGTTCCGCTACATGTAAATTCAAATGTTACGATAAATTTAACACTGAGACCCGGGAAAATATTAAGAAGCATTTTTGGAATTTGGGAGACCATGCGAAGCAGTGGGAGTATATAAATAAATTCAGTGAAAAAAATAACAAGAAAAGCATCACTATTGAAGGCCCTTCGCGGCGAAAATATACAACTAAATATTTTTTACCACTGCCTAAAGACTCTGGTCAACAATTTTCATCCTATAAATCTGTACAAGTTTGCCTCAAAACATTTTTAAATACATTGTGTATAACTGATCAAATTATACGCACTGCTCATTCCAAACTAAACCAAGAAGGAATCACTTTACATGATGACAGAGGAAAGCACCCAAATCATCCAGTTGTACGTACCGCTGAAATGATAAATGGTGTGTGTGACCACGTAACTTCGATTCAACCAGTTCCGTCACACTATACACGACAAAGTAGCACTAAAGTGTATCTAGATAATAATCTAAGCATGCGCAGAATATTCTTAATGTACAAAGAATGAGATCAATTAAAAACTTATGACAGTAAAGCTCTTACACTGCGCCAGTATAGCGACATAGTCAACGAAAACTTGAACATTGGTTTCTTTGTTCCTAAGAAAGATATATGTGATAGATGTCATTCATTTGAAAACGAATCGAACCCGACTGAAGAGCTGGTTTCTGCTCAATCTCAGCACATAGAAAATAAAAAAACTGCCAGAGAGTTCAAGGATAAAGATAAACAAGCAGCCCAAAAGTCATCTGAAATAGTTTGTGCTACTTTTGACTTTCAAAAAATACTGAATTTTCCTCACGGAGACGTCAGTTTGCTGTATTATAAGCGAAAATTAGCAGTTTACAATTTTACAGTTTTTGATGTGGCAAAGAAAGAAGGGTATTGTTACATGTGGACGGAATGTACAGGCAAAAGAGGAGCTAATGAAGTTAGTAGCTGTTTAATGACTTTTATGAAAAGTCATATTGATAAAGGAGTTAGAAGTTTTTGTTTTGGTCCGATAATTGCTCGGGCCAAAATAGAAATAGAGTTGGCAATAGACATGGCATACATGTATATGTATTTATCAAACCTGTATAAGGTTGACATAACTCATAGATTCTTAGAGAAGGGTCACACACAAAATGAGGGCGACAGTGTACATGCTCTCATTGAAAAGGAGTCAAAAGGAAAGTTAATATACACGCCTGACCAGTGGTGGTTCGATGGGCTAAAACCAATGGAAAACCATACAATGTTATAGAAATTTGTCAACAGGATATTTTTTATTTTAAACCATTTTTAAATGAAAGAAATTGGAAGAGAGATACAAAAAATTGTAACGTATCATGGAATAAAATCAAAGAGATCATGGTAGCAAAGTATGTACCTAACTGCCTTTTCATTAAATATGATTTAAAAGGTGAGCAGCATTGTTTAAACAGTGTAATTACAAGAAGTCGTAAGAAAATAATTAATAAAAACGAAGATAATACCCTTGCCATTACCGAAGCCAAGTATAAAGACCTTCTTTCTTTATGCGATGCTAGTGTGATACCTAAGAAATACCATACATTTTATAAAAACCTTAAGTACGGCACAAATTCTGCTGAAAATGAAAGCGATTCTGATTAGTGTGTCATTTCTGTTTGTAATTTTATTTTATTTTTTCTCCTTGATCTCATTTGTTTATTATTCTAAGATAAGATTGTAATTATTCGCCATTATTAGTTGTAAAGTCGATTTTTGTATATTTTTATAGAAGTTAATGTTTATTTACTTTAATTTTGATCAATTTTGATCTCAATTATATTTTGTGTTATTAATAGTTTCATTTAGCTTCAATTTAAATCACTCAGTTTATTTTAATCACATAGTTAATGCGCAATTTTAATGGAAATTTTTCACAACCTGGTTGTGATTTTCTAGTGATAAAAAGTGCCATTCTCATAATATTTTTGTTGATTTTTACTAGAAGTGTATTTTTGTTTGCTTGTTATTTTGTATTACTCTATTGATCTCAATTATTTTGTGTTATTAAGTTATAATAATGTGATTACTTATTATTACTTATTTACATCGAACAGTTAATATAATTAACGCGTAATTCTAATGAATCTGGTTGTGATTTTCTAGTGATTAAAAGTGCCCTTCTTATTATAATTAATAAAAGATATTTTAAATACGGAACTGTTTTCCTTTAAACTGTAATAAGCACACACCTTACCTAATTATATCGAAACTGGTGATAAATAAACACATTTCAGTTCGGCGTAATTCATTGAAACTAGCAGTTTCGTTAGATACTTGAATAATATATCTGACGTAAATTATCGAAATTGCTAGTTTCGATTATATATTCAAAAAAAAAAAATTTCCATCGTACAAAATCGAAAGTGGCAGTTTCGATAAAATCATTATCCATATTATGACGTTAACTATTGAAACTTAATTTTCCAGGAAAATATTATTATTAGTATTATTACGTCAATGTTGACGAAGGTTTAATTAAATTGATATTTGACTCATTCGATGTATTTCACTCGGTTCGTTCTTTGGTGGGGACGCCATATTGGAATAATTTGCATAAATACGAGTATTTTGACGATTGGAAGTTAGTCTGTTATCGACAGACTCAGCGATTATTGAATACTTTTGTGTTTCGATCGCAATTTGATTTAGAGCTTAACGATAACAATCGTGGCCGGATCGAATAAATATTCTCTTTAAGTTTAATCAAGTTTTTACATTAAATCTCTCGTGAAATCGCTACACGTTGTGACCATTCACTCGTGTATGTTTTAAAGAGAGTAGAAATAAATTAAAATTTTAATTATTGCCCACTTCTGGAATTATGCTTACAAATTTCAGAAATGGGATACAGCTCACGTTGCCTAGAATCGCTTTTGCCATCCGCACATTTGTTTCTGTTTATTTGTGAGAACGTGAGTA
This sequence comes from Erebia palarica, assembly GCA_964035005.1. NCBI lineage: Eukaryota > Metazoa > Arthropoda > Insecta > Lepidoptera > Nymphalidae > Erebia > Erebia palarica. Next base: position 19,456,413 of record OZ035995.1, read on the forward strand.
ATTTGAAATACATTTGTAGAAGTACCGACATTAGAAACTTAAATCTCAATTTGTCATACTTTTTTTGAGTGATCGGTGGCTATTATTGTGAACGTTAGACGCCACCGAGTTTGTTGCTGGTTCTTCTCGCTAGAATTGTGGTATTCCGAACCAGCGGTAGATTCGCTTTAAATTGTTTAATGATGTGAAAGTACTCGTATTACTCAAGATTAGAAGTTTTTGTGAGGTTAGTGTTCATAACCTTGGATTTGTGACAGTGAATGTGAATTCAGATTGTGAAGAGCAAGTGCGTCGAATCAGGTTGGTAGAATCACTTTATTGACTTTATCACGCTACGCTCAAGCTACGCTAAAACCCAAATACTCGTTTTCTTCCCCTTGGGGGGAAAACGGTGTTATTTGGGTGTCTGAGCTGCGCTTGACCCACTTGTGATAGGTGTTTATTTTCTGCCGGCGCTGCATGACATACTGTGAACGTATTTAGTTGTAAGTAGGTAAATTTTATACAGGGTAGGTTATCAATGTTATTATCCATCAATAAAAGTAGTAATTCTGTATGAATGGAATATTTATTTAATGTTTCCTATTCCTCAAGATAGGATATCATTCGCTCCTTTATGAACTAAATAAAAAATAATATTTTAGAGGCATTGATTTCAGTCTTATAAGTAACCAATTGTGGCAAAAAAAACAAGTTATTTATCCTCTTATTAAACGAACTTAACCAAAATATCTTTGAGAAGTAATCATTGTAAAAACTAGAATAATGAGATCTTCATAGGTAATCATTGTAGGAACTTAAATTATGAGATCTATAAGGTAATTAAAAAATTAAGTCCTTAATGTTCTATATTGGTGAAAATGAATCACTCAACTTATTAGAATTGGAAATATTTATAGGGCTCACGCGTACTTCCTTAAAATAATGTTTTAGAAATGTGTCTTTACTTCTCCAGTTAGCTCTTTCTAATGTCTCATCTATTACCTCCCTGTTCTTTTATAAAGTCTGACAGTTGGGGTTCTGAGAACAGATGATGTTCTGAGGGTGGTATTGCGTGGAGAAGTTCGTATAAAGTTTTGTTATTAGGTTTGTAAATTCCTCTTCTCTGCTGAATAACCTCTGCTCGCTTACCACAACTGTACTGTAATAGTGAATCAGATATTTTCCTGAAAGAGGAATCTGTGTTCAAGAAGTTTTTGCATTGCCCCTAGACATAAGTCCATTTTCTCCAGGATAGTGACCAGTTGCCAAGGTGGTGTGACGGTAGCTAAGTTGTTATTTATCTTGAGTGCAGTGAAGGCTGGAGTTGCCTGGAATTGCTTCTGCACTTCTGCATAGCGTATATTTTGCCAACCATCTGAGTTAAACCTCTGACAACTAATTCCTTGCTTAACGAAAGTCTCATCGGCCTTTGTGATTTTCGCTTCAGTTTCCTTGGTCACAGGAGCAAAGTCTTCAAACTGTTCCTCCACTTGGTTTTCAGCGTCTGCAATTTGCGTTTCTTCTATTTCTGGTTCATTTACAAGAGGTGGACGAATCCAAGTGTCTTCCTTATCGTCATCGATCGGGTGTGATACTGAAGAAAACGTGTCACAAGAATGAGGCGATGAAAAACATTGTTTTCTCTGGTTAACCAGCTGGTTTACATTGTCATTTGTCATTTGCATCATTTGGCATAATTGCTCAAACATCTTGTTTTGTTATAAAATCGCTCATCCTTGGTTCTTTTGCCGATGTATGTTCATCTGGGCTATGACATCTCTTGGAAGTGGTCCCACTACCAGACATCCTTGGTTCCTTCGCTGTAGTATGTTCATCCGGGCTATAACTACTCTTGGAAGCAGGCACGCACACGGCAGAGGCGGAAACTACTTCAACATCTGGAGCTTTTAATCTCAGAAGTTTTGAGGCCTCGTGTCGTGATATCAGTTCCTTCTTAATCGTGAGTATATGTTCATGAAATCTGTTGTAAGCTCGAACTGGGTGAACTTTCGCCGTAATATGTAGTGGTGCATATATTAGTGCACGTCCAAGTGGCCATCGGAGTAGTATCCTTTTAATATGCTTATAGCGGCGTTCACTAAGCGAGTAAGCCTCGGAATGGGCCTTGGCAAGTTTTACGGTTGGGATTGCAAATCGCAATCTGCATTCTAGTTCGGAGGTTATTGTCGTTCCAAAAAGGTCCTCGTAGGTTGGGGTATTAACTACCCATTCCTTCCAATCGTCTGGATATACTTCCTCTAGCACAAGTATAATGTTCTTAAATAAATGTTCTTCCTTTCTTCAACTGGAGGGCTCCAATCTGCCAATGCACCCATAGTGGATAGCGCCATCTGAAAGAACAGTCTTGTCATGATATGTCCTTTGATTAGTTACAATGCAGAGCAATGTAGTTTCCGCTGGTGTAAAGCACGCAGGACAAAGGTTTACAAGGGGGAGGTAACGTCCGCTGCTTCCAATTGACGACACTTGGTGTGTCGCCCGCGTAGCCGACACGTCGCCTGCGTAGTCAACACGTCGTCTGAAGAACAGACGACTGTCGGCCGGGAGAACAGCCGACCGTCGGCTAATCACTTAAAATATTTTTTGTCATAGGCTTTACAACGTGCTCTAGGGCTTTCCTAGAAATTAATATTAACCATTGTAGGTTTTCTTTGCCGTCCGAGGAGCGGGCAATTCAAGCCAAAATATTCAAAGATGCATGATGATGCATTTTGTTTATTATGGGATGAAACCATTGCAGGCAGAGGAGAACAAGAAATAGCTTCGTGTTTATACCACCATTTAAGAACCCTGCCTTATAACTTGGATGAAATTAACATGTATAGTGACAGTTGTCCAGGACAGAATCGCAATATTTATGTTGCTACTATGATCTCGTATTTCATGGAATACTCTGACAACTCTCCAAGTATTATAAACCAAAAGTTTCTAGAACCTGGCCATACACATATGGAAGCAGACACTATACATGCTGCTATAGAAAAGGCTAAAAAAAAAACTGCGATGAAAATAGAATTACCAAAAGACTGGGCAAATTTGATCAGAACAGTACACAGGAATCCAAGGATAAATGTTATAGAAATGCAACAGTCTTCTTTCTTCAACTTTCAAAAACTGCTTACAACAAAATATTACATACACAGGAAGATTTCTGAATCAAAGGAAAAGGTTAATTGGAACAAAATAAAATGGATCCAGATTAGAAGAGCAAATCCAGGAATAATTTTCTACAAATACTCATTTGCAGTTAACGAGGAATTCAAAATTTAAAACAAACACGAAATATGACACGTTCACAATTACTATCAAAAGATACTGCAACAATGCCAACTCTTGTACCCCTAAATAACAAACCAATCATCCTCCCTGCACCAAAAGTAAGAGACCTTCTATCACTTCTTGACTACCTTCAACCATCAAGCCGCCCCTTTTATGCTTCACTGGAGGCTGGCCTCGAAGTAGAGGATGTTGTATCAAGTTCAGATAATGAAACAAATTAAAATTTCTGAGACAATGACACATAATAATTAGAAATTAACATAATAATTATTTTCAAAAATATCCAATTTTTCTCAAGTTTGAATATAGCTCATAAATCAACAAAAAAATATAAATCAAATAACAGGATAAATTTTTTGCCTTATAACAACATATCATGTATATAATAACGATCACTGCTGGTCCATTGTTTAAATGCTCATTTCCTAAAATAATGACCGTAGATATTGACCCTTTTAGCACCAGGGCACAGAAATATATTGAGATAATTCTTTGCAGAAACTATTGCAGAAGTCTCTCCACTACATCAACTGTTGTTGACGCTTCGCTTCTATGCATTGGGAACTATGCTCATATCTGTAGCGGACTTTGTGGGTGTGTCAAAATCTACAACAGGTGAATTGTGAAGGATGTATCATCTGCAATTGTCAGATTATATGATAAATACATTCATATGCATCAAAATAGTGCTGACAAATTTTACAGAATAGCTGGATTCCCACGTGTTCTAGGTGCAATAGACTGCACTCATATACGCATATAATCCCCTTGTAAGTCACAGCAGCTAATCCTTAATTAATTTGTGTCAATTTAATTACTGAAATATAATTACTAACCAAGAAATTATTTAAGTTTAGGTCATTTGATAGGGGAAGACTTTAGAAATGGAAAAAATTACTTTTCTTTAAATGTCCAAGCAGTTTGCAATGCAGATTTTAGACTAATGAATGTTGTGGCTCGGTGGCCAGGGTCTGCCCATGATGATTCCATGATTCAATAGTTCTACGCTAAGAGGCAAGTTCAAAAGTAAAATATAATATTATGTATGTATATATAACCAGTGTATTATTCACTTACAACAACATTCATACACTAACAATATGAAAATGTTGTGTTTTACTTTTATAGCTCAAAATCGAGCTATATATAGTATAATGTCATGCTGGTCAATATGGGAATCGCTGGTTGCTTGGAGACAGTGCATATACAAACAGGCCTTTTTGTTGTCGCCGCTGCTAAATCCAAGAACAGAGGCTGACAATATATACAATGAAGCACTTATTAAAACTAGAAATCTCACTGAAAGGTATCTATATACCTATATATTTTTTAGTTATAAAATTTAACTGGATTATCCTGTACTATTTTTGAAAATATTATTATTAATCAAGAAAACAGTGTAAAGAACCTAATAGGTACAGCATCAGTCTTTTATTAATATATTTAAATGGCAAAATTTATTGCTAATAGGAGGATATTAAAGGATCTAGGATACTTTCAGTCCCAAAAACCCTATGTTCTTTTGGGAGAGGGAATTAATTATTTGTTTTTTCTTTACAAAGGTGTACATTGTAAATATACTGTCAAGATAGCCCCTTATTAACATGATGATCTGATAAATATCATTAGGTAGATTTTTTAGAACCCTTTAAACAAATTCAGTGTAATCGCTTATTATTACTATTTATAAACCAAATACTATAATATATTACGCCAAGTATTATAGTAGGTACTTGGTGGACATAGGCATATAATCATTTTTCTTGTTTTCAGAACTTTTGGAGTTCTTCAATTAAATCTACGAGAACTTTCGTCTCTTCTTTCGTTAAGGGCCGCAGGCCGGGCACTCAGGTTTTATCGGGTTTAAATACCTATCAGATTACAATCTACCGGAAAATAATGCGTTAAATTCTAATCTTTCGACAGTTTAGAATTTCGCGAGTTAGATTATAATCTAACGGTTTTTACAAAAAGTTATGCGAAATGTAGGTACATTGAGTCTTGCATAAAATGGAACGTTCGGGAGGGAACGAATTGCTAAAGGAACGCAGTTAGAGCTAAACTCGGTTTTTTTTTGCTAATTGCTTTAAACTATTAAAACAAAAAATGAAAAGAGCGCTGGCACTGGCGTTTGACGAAAATGATGAGGATATTGTTCGTCGTCCAAGATGGATTCGGGAAAGGGAGGAACAATTCGAAACTCTTGACGATAAGGATTTTATTACAAGATTTCGTCTCACAAAACGAACAGTTTTGTCAGTATTGGAGTCTATTGAAGATAAAATTGAATTTCCTACGAATATGTAAGCCCCAAAACATGTTCTATGTTATCAAAGAGGTACCTACTTACTTAAATAAATAATTATGACGGCTCAAGGCCCACGGATGTATTTAGCAAAGGTGACGTCAGCATTGCTGACGTCACAATCTTCAACACTTTCACTCATAGTAATCAAAACACAACTTGTCGGACTTCACTTTTATTATGACAATTTTCAGACGTCCGAACGGTCCGACACCTCGGGCAAGAATGCCCACCGAGGCGTCGGCCGCCCGTATTTATATCAAAGCATGCTTTTACAATCATCTTTTGCAAATTGTTTGCTACTGTCTAAATTATGTTTACAAAATCATATTGAGGGTAATAATCATCGATTAACAAAGAAATGTTTAATTTGTGATTCAAACAGCTTAAGAAAAACGGTTAATTATTGAAATCTAGGTTTTCTTGACGCCGCTGAATGAGGTTAATAACCCCTTCGCGCCGACAATTATTTTTATTGCAGTAATCACAGTGTGTCTCCAATTAATCAGTTGTTGTGTGCTCTGCGTTTTTATGCAACTGGGTGCTATCAAGTAACTGCTGCTGATTTATGTGGTTTTAGCACTTCTACCGCACACAGAATTGTGCACAGAGTCAGTGCTGCTATCGCTTCACTCAGACGTCAAATATACTTTCCTGAGCTACCGGACGAGATTCGCCAGACACAAACAGAATTTTATAAAAGAGCAAGGTTTCCATATGTTATAGGTGCAATAGATTGCACTCACGTAAAGTTCATTAAACCCCCAGGTAAATTGTTATTTCACATGCATTTACCCAGACGTGTTTTAAAACACATTCTGATATTTTACTAATATGTACATATATTTTAGGTGGGGAATATCCGGAGATTTTCCGCAACAGGAAACACTATTTTTCTCTAAATATTCAAGCTATCTGCAATGCTAAATTGGAATTTACAGATGTGGTTTCTTCGGCATCTCGGGATATAGGACATAGGCTAATTTTTTCCCCGGAAAAGTAAGGAGTTAAATATAACACTGCAGCTGAATGAAATGATTTAACTCCTATTTCACTTAACAGTCCCACCAACTTTTCAGCCCGGTGGCTAAAATTGGAACTAATTTTTACGCCTGTTTAGTTGTTGGACTTTTATGCTTTCAGTTATATGAAATATGCGTTCGTTTACTAATCTATATATTATTATTTACTAATCTATATATTTTAAAAACGATCGTTAAGAGTAAACTCTAGTCACAGTATTAGTATGCCAATGCTGTGCCCTAGTCTTGCGTCGGATCTGACACACACAATTTTTGAAGTGAATACCTCTTTAGCCTCGTTCATCCATTGGATGAGCAATTGAGGAGAAAGTGGATAGCCGGCAGAATAAATTGGCAGCCAACAAAGTATACGAAAGTTTGCTCATTACATTTCACTAAAGATGTAAAGGAACTGAAACCTAAAAGTGTCCGTTTGAAACCATTTACTGTACCAACACAGCATATCCATGTATGTATATACAATCAACAAATTAATTTTACAAGACATACACACTCAAATACAGTGTAATGTGTTTAAATTAATTAAGATCAAGAAAATTTATTCTGCAAACGAGCAATTATGGTTTTTTGGGGAAAGATGTATCTTTATGTACTAATTATTATTTCTGCACTTGCAGTGTATAAATAATGTCACAACAGCTATGCTGCAAGGAGAGACAAATGATCCTACTAACGTCGCGATGATTACTCTTTCACATAACCCTGATAGAGTTTTACAAGATATACACAACATACATCCTGCAAGACTAAGTGTAGTAAGTAGATTGAAGCAAATCACTATATCATTGCTTTTTAGATAACATTAACTTAATTTATTTTAATATTTTTTCAGGATTTACAGCACACCAACAAAATAACAAATTTGATACCAGACGAGTGTTCCAGTAATATCCTAGTGAGTGATCATGCAAGTTCATACAAAATTTATTGTGTACTTTTCATTTATTGGATTTTATGCCTTTCAAAATCGATATCTGGAGTATTCACAGATCACAAATTAATACCTTTGACATAAATCTACCCATTCTTTTAGGAAAGTGCAACGGCTTTGACATCAACCCCTAAAAAAGAGAAAATTTTAAAGCGGGCGCTGAGCAAGGAAAAAGAGAAGTCAGCGAAGAGACTTAAAAAGTTACACGCCGTATGGGAAGCAAAGCGAAGAGCCACAAAAAAAATAGCTTCATTACAAAACGTTATTACGGAGCTCAAAGCGAAATTGAACATGAACTTCGAAGAATTAGATTTACTATCTAATATTGAGACTGAAAATGCGGATTTTTTGAGACGGTATCTAGACAAAGAAAACTGTCCAAAAAAATATTCACCATCCCTCAGAAAATTTGCATTATGTCTCCATTTTCTAAGCCCTAAAGCTTATACTTTCGTTAGGAAACAATTTAGAACGTGCCTTCCTCATCCAAAGACTTTATATAGATGGTACAAATGTATCGATTGCGAACCAGGCTTTACTAGCGAATCGTTTGATGCTATTAAAATTATTGCGCGGAAATCTAAAAATAAAGTTCTGTGTAGCCTTAGTCTTGATGAGATGTCAATTCGCCAACATCTTCAATGGGACGGTAAACAAACCATAGGGTATGTAAACATCGGAGAGAACTTAGAGTCTGATAACCAACCACTTGCTAAAGACGCATTAGTGTTCATGGTGACAGCTCTAACTGATAACTGGAAAATACCTGTAGGATATTTTTTAACCGCAGGAGTTAATGGAGAACAGAGGAGTGCACTGTTGAAAAATTGTGTAAGTTTAATAGTAGAATATGGTGTAGAAGTTGCATCTGTAACATTTGACGGATGTCCTGCAAATTTTGCCATGGCAAAAATTCTAGGTGCACGCTTAGACGATCCTAATAATATAAACCCTGAAATTAGTGTCGAAGGGCAAAAATTGGTAATTATGCCAGATGCATGCCACATGCTTAAACTTGTAAGAAATACGTTAGCTGATAAAAAAGAAATAATTATAATAATAAAAATGAAAAAATATCTTGGTCATATATTCAAAAGTTACACGAGTTACAACAAAGTGAAGGACTACATTTGGCAAATAAACTTCGAAGTGCACACGTACAGTTTAAAAAACAGATAATGAAGGTACGTCTTACTGCTCAAACTTTTAGTAAATCTGTTGCAGAAGCCCTTTTATTTTGTAAAAATGATTTGGAAATAGACGATTTTCTTGATTCAGGAGCAACAATTCAATTCATATATAATTTTAATTATATATTTGACATATTTAATAGCCGTCGATTAAGCACATATGGATTTAAAAAACCGGTTTCGAAAGAAAATTTTATATCAATTAATAATAAATTAAAAGAATTCGAAGAACTAGTCAAAACTTTGAAATTTGCTCAAGGGGAGTTAGTTATTAAATCAGGACGAAAAACTGGGTTTATAGGTTTTTTAATTAACTTGTGTTGAGTCACTCAGAATTATTTATCGTAGATACATAAATATTGAAAATGCCCCGCTTAAATATTTACGTACTTATAAAATGAGTCAAGACCACTTGGATTTTTTTTTTAGCGCCATAAGGTCAAAAGAGGATTTAATAATAATCCCACTGCAATGCAGTTTATATCTGCCTATAGGCGACTCTTAATACACGGGGAGTTAAAAAATTTAACAATGGGAAACTGTGTACCTTTAGATTCCATTAATATTTTAACATGTAATAAAAATTCTTTATGTAGAAAATTTAATGGAAGAAAAGAAAGACTACTTTCGCTGGAAGAAAATCTGGATACAGACGATTTAAGAACTATTTATGTACCAGAAACTCACGATTATATTGGAAATTGTCAAATGTCAGAGTTTACAACTGAAGCAACCATTTATATAGCAGGTTACATAATTATAAGAATGTCGAAATTAATAAAATGCAATGAATGTTTGGCAGTAATCTCGTCATGCAACAAATTTAACAGTTTTATTTTTAGAAAAGATTTTGGCGGATTGCACTATCCTTAAGAGGATGTGATTAAAATTTGTTTGTACGCCGAAAAAACAATAAGGCACGTTTGGAGCGTTAACGGGCATTCGTACTTTGGAAAAAAAATTGTTTACCCAGATTGATTTGCGTCATATTAAATAATTTTGTTACTTCTAACATATTCAACAATTTAAAAGAATACATTAAAGAGCAAAGCGCCTTAGATAACCACATTTCTTTGCTCATAAAAGCTATTTGTCTGAGGTACTTAGAGGTAAGAATTCATTTTATAATGAGTTCTGTATCCCAGTATGATGAAAGAATTCGAAATTTTTACAATAAATTAGTTTTATTTCAGGGCCAATAAAAATCATTCAGTCAATAAAACGTTTTTAACATCCTTTGTTTTTCTACAATCTTTTCATATACTAATGTTTCGTGATCAACACAATTAAAAACCTTAGATAAATCACAGAAAGCGCCAAGTGCATCACGTAACTCCTCGCAGGCTTCGAATAATATATTATAGGAGAAAATACTCGTTTTGAAAAGAAGAAAACATGATTCAAGTATGGAATGAATTTCAAACGATGTTGTGACAGAGACGAGTTTAAAAAATATGCGTGCGCTGCTGTTATGGGCTTCTTCTTTGTCATCCGTCGAGACGTCTTGTTTTCCTTTGTAATATTTTTCTAATTAATTAAAGCCAATAGGAGACATTTTTGCTCTTCTTCTTCAAGTATCCTTCCATCTATTTACTAAATCAGAAGTGGTTCTGGGATCAACGTGATACCTGACCTTATCGGCTATTCTGGTTTTAATGCTTGAGGAAGGAAGGGAAAAATGTCTGATCGTGATCGTGTACGTGAGCGTCGCAGAACTCATCATAGTAGTCGTTTGAAGCATGAGGTGGACGCGATGTTGGTTCGTTTAGGGACCTTGGAAAATCAGGTAGCTACGCAAAATACGCCGCTGGTGCAATGTGATATAGAGCCTGTGTTGCCGTCGTCGGAAAATCGGGGGTCTGATAATCGCGTAACATCACCTTTGCTTGATAGGCCTACGTTGGCGGAAAAACCTCAGTCGTCGTCGGTCGTGTTACAGCCGCTGGAAGTAAGTCACACGGCTCAAATATCAGGTATTGAATCAGAATGTGTGGTAAGTGACGCGAGTGCGCCGTCCACAGTAACGGATCGAATTGTGGATGCTATTCGTTCGATTAACACGGCAGGGAGGTCTAGGGAGCATTTTTATATTTCGAGTTTTGATCCCAGTTTGCACAATGTTGAAAATTGGTGTGGGGAGGTAGATCGCGCTAAATCATTAAATAATTGGAATGATTATGAGTGTCTTTCGCGTATAGGAAATTGTTTAAAAGGAGATGCAAAGACGTGGTTAAGCGAATGGGTGACGACAGAGCGTAGTTGGAGCAACTTCAAGAAGGAATTCATACCTTTGTGTCCTAAAACACCGGATATTGCAAACATTTTGTTTGAGGTAATGAGTACGAATTCAGATAGCTATAGCACATATGCTGACTATGCTCGTCGTTCACTCCTTCGTTTGCGTATAGTGAGAGGGCTTAGTGATGAATTGATCTTGGCAATTGTAGTTCGTGGAATTACCGATCCGCAGATAAAGGCGTCCGCTACGAATGCTAAATTGTTGCCTAATGATCTTGTTGAATTTTTATCGACATATGTAAAGCCTAAAGTATCTAGGGGTGGTTCTACTCGTGGTGTGTTTCAAAATACGCTTGTGCAAAAAAATAACAACGCGTATAATTCATCTTTGCGAAAGCGACGTTTTGATCATGGCGCGTGTTTCTTATGCGGGGATTTAACACATAAACAGGCTTTTTGTAGTAAGAATTACAAGATGAATTCAGAAGAGAATTCTTCTGTGGTTTCTACTAGAAATACGGGTTCTAAGTCTGTCTTTGTGCCAACCAAACCTGATTTGTGTGTGTTTTGTAAGAAAACAGGACACAAAATTGAGAATTGCTTTGCCAAGCAAAAATCAGAGTAGCGTAATAAGAAAAACGTTAGCTTTTGTCGCGAAAATTTAACTGCTGGCAACAATGATGTTATAGTAGCTGTTGTTCAGGGCATACCAATCGACGTTTAAATTGATAGTGGTTCCACGATATCGCTCATTTCATCCGGATTGTTAAAATATTTTAGTTGTACGCATAGGCCAGCATTTAGAGTTTTAAAGGGGCTTGGTAGTCAGGAAATCGAAAGTACCTCCTATGTAACTATTAATATAGTTTTGTAATGCGTGGAGCTTGTTGTGAAAGATTGGGTCGAAATAAACAGCGAAGTGTCGGTTGAAGTTTTATTGTTCGAATACTTAATGATGGTAAGTACAATGGGTACGTGAGTTGAGTCCCTTATTGAAGCCCCACGCAGTGGAAGCGCCAGTCGGAAGCACAACCCTAAACTAAACTATCTAACTTGACTACAGAGCCCGGCGAGTGTCTCCAGGTGGAAAGCGCTCGCTGAAGCACCGCAGTAAGCTTGATGCTTTAAACATCGAAGGCTGGCCGCGGTGGCCGACTTATCCTTACGTATAGTACAAAACGCGAGCGCGAGGTAATCCACTGGTGGCGCCATCTAGTATTTGGCCGGTTGAAACTCATGTCCGGTGCTTAATTAAGTACGTGATGTCACAGTCTCCCCCTCAGTTTTCGAAGGCGTCCCGACGAGGAAACTGGATGTGTTAGGTTGTTATTTCCTTATTTGTGCTTTCGGGGGCGTCCTCTCTTCCGTAAAGGTTGAATCGGGGTTGGGAGTGCTTCCCCAGGTCCAATATAGGGTTTTAGTGAAGAAGCGTGATAGGTTCCAATAATTGTATTAGGATCTCCAACATTTGCAAGTTTGTAGGAGGCAGGACCAAGTTGTGCCACTATCATGTATGGTCCATCCCGTCTGGGGGTTAATTTCGAACTATAGCCTTTAGAGGCTCTGCTTATGGGATGAACATTGGCTAGGACTAAATCATTAGCCTTGTAACGGGGGCTCTCCCGTCTCTGTTGGTCGAAATATTCCTTGCGAGCTTCTTCTTTCGTTTCTTGTACCTCTCTGACTTTCTTCATGGTATCGGCCATGCTCGTGAGCTTTGGTGTGATTTCGGCAATGAAATTTTCGGATTCTACAATTTGACGGAAATCATGCTGGATATCGTCGGTTGTTCTTAACTCTCTCCCGAACGTCAGGTAGGCAGGTGTGGTTCCGGTTGAAGAGCAGACAGCCGTATTCATGGCAAATCTGATACTTGGGAGCTTATCGGGCCAATTGCCATGATTGCCTTCAACTAGAATTCCAAGCTGTGTTTTAAGGTCTCGGTTGCGTCTTTCCACAGGGTTTGCTTGCGGATGATATATTGGGGTATAGGTATGCTTGATTCCAAGACAAAAACATAACTTCTGCATAACTGCGCTGACGAATTGGCTTCCGTTGTCACTCGTCAATCGTCTAGGCAAGCCGTATCTAAGGATGACCTCTTTAAGTAAGGTGTCAGCACATGCTTCTGCGGTGGCAGTTTGTGGAGCGAACAATTCAACCCAGCGTGTAGCGTTATCTTGTACTATCAAGATCCAAACTTTTCCATCTGGGGAAGCTGGTAGCGGACCGAACAGGTCAAGGGATATGGCTACAAATCTCTTATTAATGGTAGTTGTTTGCAGTAAACCTGCTGGTTTAAGATTAGTAGGTTTATAGCATTGGCAGGGCAAACAGTTCTGTATGTATGCCTCAATGTACTTGCGCATGCCTCTCCAAAAATATCTTCTCGCAATGCGAGCGTACGTCTTTTCAGCGCCATAGTGTCCAGCCATTGGGTCATCATGATATGCGGCAAGTATGTTTGCCCATTCGTGCTCGGGTGCGACTAATTGTGCATCGTCGGCATCCGAATCAGGTGCTAGACGATAAAGCAGCCCGTTGTTGGTGAAGTAACCTTTGTTGCTCCAATATGTTGCGTTCTCACTAGAATCTTTCTCTAAAGCTTCTATGATGCGAGAAATAAAAGTGTCCTTCAATTGCTCAGCACGTATCTCGCTTTGACTGCGTGTTGGCATATCTATAGTAACAGCACAAATACCACACTCCGCTTTGCTTTCCTCAGTGCATGGAGGGCGCGACAATGTGTCTGCAACGACGTTGGTACGGCCAGGCTTGTACTGTACGTTGATGTTGTACGCTTGAAGTTGTAGAGCCCACCGCGCTAGTTTGCCAGTAGGCGACTTTAATGACATAAGCAAGCGCTTCCCGCTCAGTGGTTGAATAATTTCTTTCAGATGGTGTCAAGAGGCGACTCGCATATTCCACGGGGTGTTCATCCTCTCCCTCCCCCTGGATCAGAACAGCTCCCAAAGCGTAACTACTTGCATCTGTTTTAATTATAAAAGGTTTGGTTTCATCGGCTTGTCTTAAGATCGGTGCAGTGGTGAGACGACGTTTTAGCTCATCGTATGCTCTCTGTTGTGCTGATGTCCAAGCCCACTGGGCACTCTTCTTTGTAAGCTTAGTTAGGGATTCAGCTATAGCCGAGAAATTTTCAATAAATCTACGGTACCACGAGCAAGTCTGTAGGAAAGTAACCAAGTGCCGTAGGTTGCTAGGAGCAGGAAGGTTTGCTATAGCTATTGTTTTCTCGGGATCCACTTTCAGTCCAAATGGGGTGATGTAGTGACCCAAATATTTTATGGTTGAGCAACAGAATCTGCGCTTCTTCGGGTTGGCAGTGAGGTTAAATTCTCTCATTTTGTCAAAGATCTTGGCCAGATCTACGAGGTGAGCATCGAACGACGTAGAAAATACGATTAGGTCGTCCAAATATGCCAGAATCTTCACATCAATTAGAGATACCCGAAATCTGTCAATTAACCTTTGAAAAGTGGCGGGTGCGTTTCGCAGCCCGAATGGCATGCGTTTGAAAACGTAAATTCCAAATGGGGTGATGAATCCTGTTTTGTCTATATCGTCCTTATTGACCTCGATTTGCCAATTTCCTGCTTTAAGGTCAAGGCTAGACATAAAGGATGTAGGCTTCGCTTCGTGAAGTAAATCATCAATTCTCGGGATTGGGTTAGAGTCGGGTACTGTTAGGGAGTTAAGGCGGCGATAATCAATACAGACTCGTATTTCTCCGTTCTTCTTTGGGACGAGAACTACCGGTGCAGCCCAAGGGGTAATACGAGGCTCAATAATTCCATCTTATGTCATTTTGTCGATCTCTTTACGCAAAATATCACGGCGTGGTTGAGACAAGCGATAAGGTGGAACCGAGATAGGTCCCTTGCCTGCTGTATTAATAGTATGTTGGACGTGTTTGGCTGGTTCGCTATTTGGTGTAAACACGTCTTCGTAACTCGAAAACAGGCTCCGTAATTGATTTTGACGATCTGTGGTCAATTCTTCATTGTAGGGCAGTTCGATGTCCACCGTGTTGATACCGATTTCTGACGTGTCTGGGAATAACGCCAGTGAATGAGGTGATAACTCTTCTTCCTGTCTTTGAATACTCATTTGGGCATCTCGGTATATATAATTTAATCTAGGCGAATGTCCATCGAAAAGCGTCTTGACACGTTTAGGAGTATCGAAAGTTATCTCTTTGAGTTCATATTTTCTTTTCATCTGTGCACTATTATCCGGAAGACTCGCATCGTCCCTTGGCTCAGGAATGAAAACTAAACTGTCAGCGCCGGAAGATATGCTGGGAGTGGTATTCATTGCATGAACGAGTGCGTTTGCTGTATGTGGCATCATTGTTTGCCGTTGCGCGTTCTTTTGAGAAACTGCTTCATCATTAAATCTCACAAAATCCTCTGTGAAAAGCTCGTGTACCTCATCAGGATTATCAATGAAGTACCATGTAAATTGCGGTAGATTTAGGACCATCATGGCTCTTGTAAGGAACCCTATTCCTAGTAGAGTTTTATTTTTCTTGGATTCTGGTAATACCATGAAACTGGTAGGAAACACCCTTCCAAAGACCTCGACATCTACCCGGACTGTTAGGACTGTGCAGCTCTTCGCGACTCCATCAGCTAAGGTAACTTCTACCTTCTCTTCTTTAAAGCCATACCCTTGTTCTAGGAGTCGGCAATACAATGAGTAAGAGGCGACATTTGTTTTCGCGCACGTGTCGACGTAAGGGCATCCTTTTATTCCTCCTATTGTGGCCGGTATGACCGGTCGTGGTCTTGTCTCGTGCCGAATACTCAGGGAGCAAAACCCGATCTCTTCTTTGATGGGCTTTGTCGACTTCTGGTGGGAACAGGTAGGGCAGTTTGTGTGCACCACATTTGGAGCACCGCAGCCGTAACATGAGAATTTCGGCTGAATCGGTGATGAGGCCTGAGTTTTGGCCTGACCTTTAGAGGTACGAGTGTGCTCATCTCGGGATTCAATTGATTTCTCCTTACGGCATTCTGCAACCGCGTGTCCGGGGTTCTTACAAAAAGAACACCGAATCTTTGTACCACGTGGGAGCGAAGGGGCAGTTGGGTGGCTTGTCTTCTTTTCTTTGTTTATCTGCTCTATGCCTCTCGCAGATTCCAGCAACTGATTATAAGTGGCGAAACACGCTCTCGGAGCTTTATCTCTTATGTCCAATCGCAATAGGTGGTAAATCATATCCAGTTGTTGTGGCTCAGGATGTTTTGGCTCCGGTAGTAATGAGAAAAGCATTCTTTTGTGAGTGATAAAATCCTCAGTTGTTTCAGAGGCACCTTGCGAAATGGTCATCAATTCCTGATAAAGAAGATGAGGAAGTTTCAACGGTGAAAACTCTCTCAAGCGCGATTCGAAATCCGCCACGGTCGTTATTTCTTCTTTGACGCCCTGCCACCAAGTACCGGCGTCCTTATGCAGTACCAATGGTAAGCCTTGAATGAAGTCCTCATCCGAAATTCCTTCCAGATTTCTAAAGAGGTGAGTAGAAGACAAGAATGACTCCACCTTTTCGGTTTCCTTCTCGCCGTTAAAGAAACATTTTGCACTTTGTCATGTTCCCGCTTTTCTGTTTCGTTAAAGCGGCAATGAGGGATTGCTACAGTTGATGGTTTTATTCCAGCAGCTTTTGAAATTGCTCCGCCGTCAGCGCCATATTTGATTTTCTCCTTTGGCGCAGTGTCGATGTCCGACCCGATCTTGTCACGTGAAATTTTGGGCCTGTGGTGTTCAATTTGCCTACGTCGTCCGCCAGATTGCAAAATGGCGGATCCACGTTGCGTGCCAGATGTAATGCGTGGAGCTTGTTGTGAAAGATTGGGTCGAGGTAAAACAGCGAAGTGTCGGTTGAAGTTTTATTGTTCGAATACTTAATAATGGTAAGTACAATGGGTACGAGAGTTGAGTCCCTTACTGACGTCCCACGCAGTGGAAGCGCCAGTCGGAAGCACAACCCTAAACTAAACTATCTAACTTGACTACAGAGTCCGGCGTGTGTCTCCAGGTGGAAAGCGCTCGCTGAAGCACCGCAGTAAGCTTGATGTTTTGAACATCGAAGGCTGGCCGCGGTGGCCGACTTATCCTTACGTATAGTACAAAACGCGAGCGCGAGGTAATCCACTGGTGGCGCCGTCTAGTATTTGGCCAGTTGAAACTCATGTCCGGTGCTTAATTAAGTACGTGATGTTACAGTTTCACATTGTAACGAATTTATCAAAAAAATAATAATTTTGTCCACCCAGCATCCGGCATGCCAGAAAACGTCAATGTCAATGTCGAATTTCAAACTTAAAATGGCGGCAGTCCACGTTTGGAAATTAAAACACAAATGTTTCATTAAAATTCTAACTCATTCCACTAAACTAAATTTATAACAGATAAATCTTTATAAATTATCTAAGATAACTCATATTCTGCTCAAAAAAAAGTTTTATATATTATTAGCTTTGTGTTTATATAAATGGCAAAATCATTAATTTATCTAAAACATAAGCTTCTGAACGAACACATATTTTAGCGCCATCACAGACCCTGATCACAGACTTTTAAATATACATACGTTCAGTACAAGATAAGCGCCATCCTTTAGGGAGTTGTGGAACTAACATCCCCTTACAACAGAAAAATTTTCTAAGTGCAAAGGCCCTGCAAGCCAAGCAGCAAGGTTTCGGAAAGCAACGGGACCCGGGAGCATATCTTCGTCTCGCTCCTGAACGACGCGGCTAGGATCGCGTGCGACTGCTCACACATCGGGCATCGTTAATCTTCGGGACGAGTATCGGCTCTTCGCGTGCGCCGCTACGAGTCACGTGTCGAGAACGCATCGGGCTTACAGTAGCAACGAACCAAGTTGTGCAAACCCGCCATGTTTGTGCTGTCAAGTGTCAAGTGTCAATCTCATAAAAAGTTATTAAGCTAAGAAAACTTTATCTAAGAAGTTAATAAAACTTTATCTATTCTTAGTAAATTTAAAGTAAAGTGCTTGCTAATTAAGAAAATCTGTAAACATGGAGGATGTAAAGGGTTATCTCAGCTCGGGGAAATAAAAAAAAAAGTAATAACACGTGTGTACAACTTTGTGCAGTCACAAGGGTCGCAAGAAAGTGAGTCAATTTTATTAGTTAAAACATTAGTTACAGCATTCAAAGAATACGAAAATTTAAACATAGAATTGGAAAAGTTAGGCTGTAAGAGCGACGATGAGGTAGAGGAATATGAAAATAAATACAAACATGCGTTAGCGAGTATCAAAAGCGCATTAAACAAGTATTCTCTTGATAGCTCAGAAGTTAAAAGTAGTGGCCCTCGAGCTCATACAAAGTTACCTAACATTGAAATAAAAGTGTTCACAGGGAAGTATAGTGAATATGTACAATTTAAAAATGTATTTATGTCGGTTATAGACAAGAATAGCAATCTAGATAATATACAAAAGCTATACTATTTGAGGAACTTTTTAAAGCATGAACCTCTAGATTTAATTATTAATTTACCGCTGAAAAGTCAAAGTTACTCTGAATCTTTAAAAATATTATATGACAGGTATGGGAACAATTCCCTCATAATTAGTGACCTTATAACATTAGATTCACCTCAGGTTAAAAACAATGTGCCCGCTTTTAGAGAGTTCACTTCACATATCAAACAAAATATAGCAGCGTTAAAAAATTTAGATCCCAGCGTGAGTACATGGGACCCCAAGAAAAATAGATTCGGTTACAGCAAAAGCCTTCCAAATGGATAGGGACATAACGCAGCAGCCTACATTGCAGGAATTTTTAGACTTTTTGCAAAGGAGAGCCCTGTCAATGGAGAGCGTCAGCAAACAATGGCCACCATCAACAGCAATCATTAGGTTGCCAAGTAAAGTCAATGTCTTCAAAGGCAGCAGTGGTCAACGTGTCAACTGCGTCTCCATCCTGCATCTACTGTAATTGAAGTAAGTGTTCAGGGGATAAGTCTCATAAATTATTCAATTGCAATCAGTTTAAGTTATTGCCTGTAAGAAATAGAATAGCTTTCGTTAAACAAAACCAAATATGTCAAGTTTAGGGATACTATTCACATTATGAATTAAACCAATGGTCGGGTCAATACTGAGTTTAATTTTCTTCACCAGAATACTTTCTTATAATATACCGCAGTCAAACTATCGACTAAGCGAGCCGCCTGATTCCCCCCGACTGGCTCTCCCCGATGTCGCACGCAGGCGACGTTATACGATACGCCTACATTGCATTCCCTGAATTCAGTCCCCCACAATCATGCCCCCCTTTCTGAATTTTATTGTCACACCAAAAAAAATTAAAATGAAATACAACTTACAATAAAATTACCACTGGGCCTGTAGGGCTCATTATTAAAAGCTCCTTATAGTGCACATATGACCAACCGTCGTCGCATAAACAAAGGTTTCAAATTACGCTTACCTTGTGTGGGACTGAATTGTAACACTGCTCTAACCGACTTACAAACAATGATGTGATACAATATAGTGTTAATACGAAATAAATTTTTATTGCTCAACCTGTTTTATATTTTTCGCCTATATGAAACCGATCATAAATACTATAATACCCAAAATACATATTATCCGGAAACGCACATTTGGCAATATGGCTAATACACTGTTGTCACTGGCTGTTGCGCTGTATTTGGTTGTGTAGGCTGAACCCTTACTACTGGGGGCGTCAGCCCGATACTAGCAGCTTCTTTGCGCAACCAACTTTTAACCTTCTTCCTGATCTGCGCACGCACTCCGTAGCAAACTATGAGCGCTATCAACACTGTCAAACTGATTAACACTATGAGATTGTTGCTGTCCATAGCTAGCTTATTAGCGCACTTTAAATAAAACTCGATTTAGGATATCTGACTAATCTTTTATTCAGCATGCCTTATATATAATATTAGGACGTACAAAATAAACTACACTAACGAGAACATAATATGCGAACATAACAACATAATCATAACTAGATAACTTGCTTAGAGATCGACGCGCGCGCAACAGGTTGCCCTCGCTTATATAAAGTCCGCGGTCTGCCTACTAACGAATTCAGTTGACTGCAGCCGGCGGCGCGGCGAGGAGCGCATGTCTTCATATCGTCGGACGAATACATCGCGAACTATGGAGCGCCTATTTAACGGATGCACGAATGATAGCGGCTCAGTCAGTCGATGCGCGACATACAGCACGCACGTTTCCTAACCATGTTCATAGCCGCTACACCGCTCCCCCTTCAGCGAAGCGTATGGGTTGCTTTGAGACTCTTCCGTACCTTGTTACTTACGCGTAGTTTTTAATTTCTTGCGTAGAGTCTTGATCAGGGCTCTTAACTATGTAGGCGGGTTTCAGCCGATCGATGGAAATATTCGTGATCTTCTTATTCATGCAGACTTTAAAGAATTTCCCGCTGCGCTCAATGACTTGAAAGGGGCCGTCATAAGCAGGAGTAAATGGCTTGCTAACTGCGTCGTGGCGAACAAATACTTGATTACATCTCAAAAGGTCTTGGGGAACAAAAATTGGACAACAATTTGGCTTTTGCTGCTCTTGTGATTTTCTTATTGCGTTACTTATGTTATTCATTAGCTTGACGTTTGGCTCTGATGGGTTGTTCGCTGCACCACAGAATTCGCCTGGCAAATGAATGGTCTGTCCATATAACAACTCGGCTGCGCTGTAACCAATGTCTTCTTTAATGCCTGCACGTAGTCCCAATAATACAGTTGGTAATTCGTAAGACCAGTTGTCTGCATTTAAACGTGACGTTAATGCACATTTTAGCGTTCTGTGCCACCTTTCGATGATGCCGTTGGTCTGCGGATGGTAGGCTGTGGTGCGGTTCTGTTGTATTCCCATACGCCGCGCCAAATTCTTAAATATATCGCTCTGGAATTGTCTTCCCTGGTCTGTTGTCAGCTTTACTGTTGTCCCAAAGCGGCTTATCCATCCTTCATAGAAAGCCGTTGCTACAGTCTCAGCGGTTATGTCCGTAATAGGACATGCTTCGGTCCACTTCGTTCCTCGGTCTATCATAGTGAGACAATATCGGTACCCATTGGATGCGGGTAATGGTCCTATGATGTCTATGTACACGTGTTGCAACTTTTCAGCAAATTCGAAATTTTCAAGTGGTGAGTGCACATGTCGTTGAATCTTCGATTTTTGGCAAGGTATGCAGGTTCGAGTCGAGAGATTAATATAATAAGGAATTGAGAGTAATAGACTTTAACTGTCGTTTCTTTGTTTTCAGGTGAGATACCTATTTTAAGTTTACAATGTAATCGTACAATTACTCATGTGTATATTTTACGCTAATAAAATAAAAAAACTTTGTTTTCAGAGCAACGCCATTGTTTATTTGAAACTTACAATTCCTGATTCAAAATAGAATAATCTTATATATATATATTTTGACTGTATGCAATTTTAAGATAAAAAACAAGTAGTCGACACTGAAGATTCAATTTTAGCAAGTCAAAACACAATTGATGAATCCCGATCAAATTGCGAGCCACCAACTATCGATACAGGAGAGGGTTCTCCGTCAAACCCTTCATCAAACCAAAATGCTCCACCTTCAACGTCCGAGGGCCCCAACACTTCCCAAACAAACCAACAACAAACTGCTGCAAGTAGACGGATGCGGATGCATAGGAAGCGTAAGGGAACTCCTGATGAAGACGACAATTTTGAGAGAGAAATGCTGAACACGTTTAAATAGAACACAAAACCGATGCAGAACGATGATATGTAATTTTTTTGTTCGGTTCTGCCGATCATGCAAACTTTTTCTAATCACCAAAAATTACTGTTCCGTTCGGAAGTGCTAGAAAAAGCCATCGAAATTTCAAGCGATAACAGCTCTAGTGAAGGCCGGCCTGGGACATCCCATACTTTTTCTACGATTTCGGAACTTTCAGATATAGCTACTCTATACTCAACAGAACAATCCACATCTCAACCCCTTCCCGAAAATTTTATAGAAGAACCCGCAACTCGGCAATTTGTAGCACCAGGTGATTCATCGACTCCAACCTACATATTAGATGAATATCTTACCTTCCAGAAAATTTAATACGATTATGTCCTTTGCAACATTTTTAATAAAAAATTATATGACATTTTTAGTTATTCTTTGTCCTATTAAGAAATAGATAAAATAATAAGTAAAAAACATAAAAAATATTAAAGTAGGTAAATAAAATAAATTGTAAATGAGTAGGTACATACCTTAAAGTAACGGCCAATCTTTCTACTGGTGGCACTGGAACACGGAACATGTTGTGCTTCAAATTATCCTGAAGTTTATCTAGCAACTCGTCAAAACTTCGGGCAGACATCCTGAAGTACTCAAAAAAAAATTCCTCGTATTGTCGCAATTTCAAATACAATGTACAAAATTCTCCTTCAATTAGCCGGTCTACAATTATTGGGTGCACATGATATCTTCTCCGTTTTTTGTGCCTTAATCGTTTGTGTAAATAGTAAGCACATATTATAGAGTTAACAAATGGATTCATTTTTCGTCGCAACTGTACACGTTTGACTAAGTTTGCCGTCAGTTATGCACTAAATGCTTGGTCGCGACCGACGATCAGGACGTACGATCATCGCGTACGGTACGCGCTCACCGTTGGGCGTCGGTCAAGCACTAAATACAGCCTTAGGCTGGTTTTAGAGTCACGCTGACCGTCGGCGCTGACAGGCCAATATGTATGATTACTTATGAAGCGTTTTAAAATAACACCGACGACTCAGCGCTGAGCACTGTCAGCGCTGAGCCACACGCGCGCCTACGCGCCACGCGTCGGCGCCGCTGAGCACGCGGTGCCGACGCGCTTCGGACCTCACTTATCGTTACAGTGTTACATAAAACGCACGTGCCGACGGGGACAGACGGGCGCAACAATGAATCGCGATATTAATACTGGGCGTGTGATTGAAGAAGTTCGGCTGCGAAAATGTTTATGGGACGCCAGTGACATATTGTATAAAAATAAAGACGCACGATTGAAGGCCTGGAACGACATCGTAATCGCACTGTTTGAGGATGTGCAGGAAAATGAAAAAAACGATTTGGGTAAGTAAGTGCGTTTAATATATTTTTGCATTCGTAGTTATGAATAACAATACTCTTATAACTTATAGTTTCATAAAAACACAAGAAATTTTAAACGATCAAAAAGTGAGGTTATGTCAGGGTTATGTTAAAATATACATGCATCTTGCCAGGGAACTCTTCCGATGGGTGTCATAAAATATTGAGCAAACAATTCCCGTGTTACATTTCCCGACCTATTTATGGGCTCATTATTATCTATATCAATCATGCCCTCTATTGTCAAAGAATCTTCCACCCTGTAGCCATCTCGAACTCGTATAAAGTTATGCAATATGCAGCATGCCTTTACAATATTTGTGGAAACTTTAGCACTAACGGCCAAAGGAGTATGGAACACTCTGAATTTGTTAGACATTATGCCAAACGTGGATTCAATGTATCTTCTTGCACGACTTAATCGGTAGTTGAAAACTTTTTTTTTATGAGTCATGTTGCTTCGTACATATGGTTTCATTACGTGCTTCGATATACCAAACGCCCCATCGCCAATAATGAAATGGTTTACTGGATCATTTGTACCTGGTAAAGGCTTGGGACCTGGCAAATTCAAAGTGTTATTTTCTAGATTTCGAAATAAGGCGCTGTTCTTAAAAATAGATGAATCCGAGTTTTTCCCATGTGCACCAATGTTAACATATGTAAAGCAATAATCTGAATCACACATAGCCAGGAGAACTATGGAATAAAAATTCTTATAATTGTAGTACATCGATCCACCTCCCTCTGGATTTATAATTCTTATATGCTTCCCGTCGATTGCTCCGACACAATTAGGAAAGTTGGCATTGTGAAGAAATCCATTGGCTATTTCTTGCCACATCTCTGAGCTTCTGGTTGGCAGACATTCGTCGTGAAGTGTATCCCAGATTAGTGAACATACTTCATTTACAATACAACTAATAGTAGTTACTCCAAGCCTGAATGAATATTGCAGATCTGTAAATGTATTTCCCGTAGCCAAAAATCTGAAAAAAAAGAAACAGTATTACTAAGTATTTGCTTTTATATTGTTACAGAAAAACTAATCCAGCAAAGGTGGAAGACTGCTAGGGATGCATTCTTTAGATGTAAAGCTTCTATGAAAAAAACTCCTTCAGGGAGCGCTGCAAAGAAGATAAAAAAATATGTGTATTATGATGAACTATCCTTTTTGAATCCAACCGATGTTAATATAGTTACGGAATCAATGCTAGATCACTCCGACAATTCATCTACCATTAATAATACGGAAGACACCTCTAATATGTCTACATTGGAGAATGCTGAAAACACGCAATCAGAACAAGAACAAGAGCAGGGATCGACGCAAATGCCTCGCATACCAAAAAGAAAGAAACGCCAACCCCTCCAAGAAAATAACAATTTTGAAAAAGAACTGTTAACTTTGCTAAGCAATCAAACGCCAGATATTAACAGTGATGACCTGGCCTTTTTTTCTTCTTTGGGCCCAGTTCTAAAAAGCTTTGATCTTGTACAAAAGTTGCAGTTTCGTTCTAGAGTGTTAGCAGTGGCAATGGATATTCAAAATATGTACCCAAGACCTAACAGTTCATCGACAAATGACACAACGGATAATGAGGCTCAAGGTAACTATGGCACTCAGCCAACATATGATGAAGAATATGTGCCACGAATGTACCACAGACCAAACAATGAGGCTCAGAGTAGCTATCGCACTCAGTCAAGCACTCAGTCAACATATGAAGAATATGTGCCACGGATGTACCTCAGACAAAATAATTCATCGACGAATGAAAGAATGGATAATGAGACTTATCGCACTCAGCCAACATATGAAGAATATGTGCCACAGTCTGTATCAAGATACGAAACACAAACCCGCAACACTAATAATGATGGCAAATAATATGTGTCTGAATAATAATAATAAATGTCAAGGTACTAAATAAAAGTGTCAATTTAATTAAAATAAAACAAACAACTTGGTTTTTTTCTTACCTTAAAGTAACCATCAAACGTTCAGCTGGTGATATAGGTAAACGCCTGTAACTGCAACGTAGTAACTTATCATGTAGCTTTGCCAGTAACTCGTCGAAAGTTCGTGATGACATGCGAAAGTAGTTAAAGAATTTGATTTCGTCATCTCTTAACTGATTGAACAATGTAACAAAGGCCCCCACTAGCAATCTTTCAGAAATAAGTGGATGAACTTGAAGTCTTTTTCTTCGTTGTTGTTGAAGTCTTTTCTTTTTCCATAAAAAATACACGGCAGCAATTCGAACACTCATTTGATTGGGCATGTCTGTACTCCATGACGTTCAGCACGATACTAAAACGAGTTGCCGCAAACAGCTACGCGCTGAGAGCTACGCGCGTAGTCCTCAGCGCCGACGGTCGGCGTGACTCTAAAACCAGCCTAAATGCTTGGTCGCGACCGACGATCAGGACGTACGATCATCGCGTACGGTACGCGCTCACCGTCGGTCAAGCACTAAATACAGCCTAAGACAACAAGGAAATAACATTAAACTGTTCTGGGTAAGGCTGATTTTAGTCTCACGCCGACCGCACGCGCACCGTCGGCGCTGATGGCCGAGATATAACTTCTAGGAAGCGTTTTTGAAAGACGCGTAGCTATCAACGCGCATGGTAGTCAGCGCTGATAGCTACGCGGCCGCACGCGTCGCCGCGTAGCAGTCGGCGCTGACCATTGCACGAGCGCCTCTGCCTTCAGTGAGCGTTGTAGAGTCGAGCGGAGCGGACGTAGTCAGCGTGTACAATCATGGCGAATCGCGAAGTGGATACAGGTCGAGTTATCGATGAGGTACGCCTGAGGAAGAAATTGTGGGATGCATCCGATCCACTGTATAAAAATAAAGATGCAAGAAACAAAGCCTGGGAGGATATCGTCGACACATTATTCGAAAATATTTCAGGAGAAGAAAAACAACAACTCGGTGTGTTTACTTTCTTATTTTATTATCTGAATACTTACAGTACAGGAAGTAACAAAGCCTTTTTAAGTTAAAATATACACGAATCTTGCCAGGGCACGCTTCCATTAGGGCTCACAAAGTACTCAGCAAAATGTTCTCGCAGAGCGTATCCAGACCTGTTTGTAGGTACAGTTGGCAAGTCTACCATACCCTCAATTGTAAGTGTGTCTTCAATACGATAACTATCGCGAATTCTTATAAAGTTATGCAATACGCAGCATGCTTTAACTATATTCTTTGTAACATCAAAACACACATTAATAGGCGTATGAAACACTCCGAATTTGTTTGACATTATACCAAATGTCGATTCTATGTATCGTCTATTGCGGCCCAGTCTATAGTTGAATATTTTTTTCTTGTGGGTCATATTGGAACGTGTATATGGCTTCAGAATTTTATTTGATATTCCAAAAGCACCATCACCCACAATTACGTGTGCAACTGGAGTATTTGTTCCAGGCAGTGGCTTTGGTCCTGGAATATTTAAAGTGTTTTCTTCGAGCCTTCTGTATAGTGTACTGTTTTGGAATATAGTCGAGTCCGAGTTTTTCCCATATGTTCCAATGTTCACATATGTAAAACAATAATCTGCATCGCTCATAGCTAGGAGTAAAAATTTTTATAGTTGTAGAATATTGATCCACCACCGGTTGGATTTACGATTCGGATGTGCTTGCCATCAATAGCTCCGATGCAATTTGGAAAGTTGGTCTTTTGTAGAAAACCGTAAGCAATGTTTTACCACATATCCGGTCTTATTGTTGGCATGCATTCATCGTGTAGCGTTTCCCATATTACTTTACACACTTCGTCCACGATCTTACTGATGGTTGCGATTCCCATCCTAAATGAATACTGTAAATCTGTATATGTTCGACCCGTAGCAAGAAATCTGTAAATAAAAAGTTTTTATTATTTCAGGAAAAGTGGTCCAACAAAGGTGGAAAACAGCCCGGGGTGCGTATTTCAGAACAAAGAACGCTATGAAAAAACGCCTTCTGGAAGTGCTGCACCAAAGTATAAAAAGTACATATATTATGACGAACTAAGCTTCCTTGCTCCAACAGTTGAGAATGAAGTTGATGAATCACCGAATTAAACCATACCCTCCTCTCCCCTTCCCTCACCCTCAGTAAATATAGATAATACGGCATCATTGGATAGTATGATGGTATCTTCAGAAAATACTCAAGATTCTGATATGTTAATAACGCAGCAAGTTTTTTCAAATACTCAACAGGGTGAGCAGAACAACCGTGGTGTTGATTCAGTATCATCACAAAGACCTTGGCTCGAAAAGAGAAAAAGAAGGGCCCCGAAAACAAATACAGAAAGTTCTCCATTTGAAAGAGAACTATTAAATGTATTAAGTAAACAAACGCCAGATCTTGCCGCTGACGACTTGGCTTTCGCTTCTTTAGGACCGATTTTTAAAAAATTATGTAGGACAAAAGCTAGAGTTTAGATCGAGAGTGTTGCGCGAAGCCATGGTTATTCAAAACTACAACAGATCAAATAGCTCAAATAGTTCTTACTCCAATGACCCAAGGTCTACATTCGACTCGTATGCATCATCATACAATTATCAGACTCCTGGTTACTCAGGGTACGAAACCAATGATTCAAATCTAGGTTACTCTGGTTATCAATCAGCTAGACGTACTGATGAATAGTATAATACGAAGTACTAATAATAATTTGTTTTTTTCTCTCTTACCTATAATATAACATTATAATAATAAATATGTTTTTTCTTACCTTAAAGTCACCATTAGTCGTTCAATCAGTGGTATAGGCACGCGTCGTAAGCTGCAATGGACCAGTTTATCCTCTATCTTTGCCAGTAATTCGTCAAAAGTTCTAGTTGACATTCGAAAATAATTAAAGAATTTACTTTCGTCAGCCCTCTAAGTGCCATATAACAAGGCAAAGTCTCCTGCAACGGCTCTCTGCTCAATCAATGGATGAACATGGAGTCTTCGTCGTCGCCGGTTTCTATTTCTTTGGGATAGGTAGTACAAAGCAGCAATAATTAATACACTCCGCATTTTGGTCGTCGTCTGTACAGTAAGGCGTTCAATATATAATGTACTCTGTGGGCGTTCAGTACGATACTGAAACGAGCCACGCTGAGCCTCAGCGCTGACGAACTACGCGCTGAGCTATGAGCGCTGATGGTGAGCGTGAGACTAAAATCAGCCTAAGAGCTCATGCCGGAACATGAAACAGAACAGTATATTGGCAAACGCAGACGCGCTCATCGAAATTATTGCCACTAAAGAAGGCAGAAACGTATTTTTAGAATACTGTAAGAAATTAGCAAAAGCAACTATTAATAGGAACAAAACGTAAGTTGCAGGCAGGAGATAAAGATCTATAGTATAATTTATATTATAAGAATATAATAAATTACTTGGATAAAAATCAATGCCTGCGACACACAGCCTTGTAAAAAGTAGAAATTATTATAAAAACAAACCAAGACAACACACATAGACAAAATAGACGAAGTTAAACAAACCGACAGAGACAAAAAAGGACTCCCGCAGGCTTATCACGTAAAATTTAGAGATCAGCGATAATCGTGCAGTCATTGCGCAGTAGACGCGCAATCGATCGCGCGGTATGAAAAATAATCGTATTACTTATGCGATCGCTTGCTAGTCGCTCGCTGGTTGTCAAATGCATTTTTTGCGATGAAACTAGCGCCAATAGCAATTTCGTAGCGATAATTGGAACTAAAGAAATGTTATTTTGTTTTGTAAACAGATCACAGATTAATAGGTTATGTTTTGTTTTTATCAAAAATTAAAGTGAAACTACAGGAATTTCATTTTAAATGTATTCCTATTTAAATCTTGTGGTCGTACTACAAAGAATGAAAAATGTGACCCTTAAAATACTCTCGTTTACAAGACTCTGGAGTGGTTTAACTTTTTTATGCAGTAGAAAAGTTACCTACCAATTCAATCCCAAAAGAAGATTTTGAGTGGTCCTGCATATTCTTTCATCGTTTTGTTCGAGACGAGCTCTCAGTTTAGTGTTTATTCTTATCCCAAACGTGAAACTGTTCGCCCTTCTCGTGTACCTACATAAGTTATCATTTTCTAGAAATTTTTATAAAATATGGCCAATAGTGTCAAACGACCAACTAGAGGAACTCTTGGACTTCCTTGCTGAGTATCCCGCTTTGGCTAAAGGAGTTGGGTTTGGAGCAAGGTCTAATGAAACTGTGGATAAGCAGTGGGACAGTCTTGCTACAAAGCTCAACTCCTATGGTTCTGGGTCATCGAAATCTGGCGACCGTTGGAAAGGTGAGTTCTATTATTGTGTAAAAAATGCATCTGTAACTTTTTTTAAATCCTGCATGTCAATTACATTTAATGAGGTAGTGGAGTTATTTTATACTTCTATTGTTATAGTACTGGGCCGACATAAAACATAAGATTAAAGCAAGATTAGCAAAGCGACGAAGGGACGCTTTGGGTACTGGTGGTGGTCCAAGTAGTCAAGATGACCTTTCAGAGACAGATAGGAAAATCTTGGCTATCATTGGGGAGCAAGCTATTCATGGTGACAGGGAGCACAGAATTCAATTTGTAAGGTTTTTTTATAATAGCTTTGTTTCATGTTTTTATTATTTATGAATATTACTCATTACTTATAAATAGTTTTTTCTTTTTAGTTGAGTAAAAAGTTTCCAGAACATGGGATTTCCCAGGAAATACTTATAACTGGTAAGCTATTCTGTATGTGTGATGTAAATGATAAATATTTTTATAAATAACTTGTTTACTTCAAATACCTTAGGGCTACATGACAAATTACTACATTTTTTATAAACTTTTTAGGGTGGATTGCACCAAAATTCTAGTTAAAGTTACTGTTAAGGTTAACTATAACGAGAATCTTAACGAGCGTTAGTTCACATCGTCGAATTGTGTTGCACCATCATAAAATTCGCTAACGTTAAAGTTATTCGGGTTACTAGTGAAATGAGGCATATATGTCCTTAAAGATGCGTGGGCAGTATTTTTTCATATGACAATACTTTATGAAAATGACAAGTTGACAATTGACAACTGTGATTGACATTGACGACATGACAGATGAATACACATTTAGCGCGATTTATTGGTTACAATTTGTAAATTTTGTGTTATAGGTTCTTTAATTTATTGAAAAAGTGCAATTTTCAGTTATGGAAGAACAAAAATCAGCACATAATAATGAATTTCAACAATTCCTGGCCAAGTAAGTATTTATTCAGTTTCAGATGTATTTTTAACTTAACACGATTGCAGTAATTTGTATTCAAAGCTTTATGATCCCCACATAAATATGACTGATAATTTTTTTTCCGCTTATCTAGAGGTCCCCGATAGAAGGAATGATCATGACCGAAGCTGTGGACCGAAGTATTTATTCCGTGCGTGGTTCTGTGATTTATTCAAAATTTTGTTTATTTTATTTGCAGAGAGAGAAGTTCTAATTTTACACAAAAGGAAGTAGACAGACTCTCAGATTTAGTTCATAAATACAAACAAATATTAATGTGCAAGAAAACGGACGGAGTCAGCTCCAGACAAAAAGAAAACGTATGGAAATCTATTGAAAAGGAGTTTAATGCTGTGGGAGAATTTCCCCGCACTTTAAAACAACTGAAATACAAATTCGATAACATGAAAAGGTCATTAAAAAAGGTACATGTACTGTATTATCATCATCATCTCAACCCCTTTTTATGTCCCACTGCTGGGCACGTTTCTCCTCTCAGAATGAGAGGGGTTTGGCCATAACCCACCACGCTGGCCAAGTGCGGGTTGGCGGGCTTCACACACCTTTGAGAACATTTCTGTGAACTCTCAGCATGCAGGTTTCCTCACGATGTTTTCCTTCACCGCTAAGCAAGTGATATTTAGTTTCAGGAGGTGTAGTCAGAGGTGCGTGCCCAGGATTCGAACCCGCAACCTCCTTATGAGAGGCAGAGGTCAGAACCACTGAGCTATGACTATGTACTATATACCTATTCTCAAAACAAAACCAATAACCATTCTATAAGGTGTGTTCAAATTTAATTGTAATTTGTGTTCCCTGTAGGAAGCTAGCAACAAACGGCAAAAAATGTTAAAAACTGGAGGTGGACGATTGACACCTTCACCACCCCCATCTCCTGGCCATGACAGTGCCGCGGAATGGTTGAAGACTATGATGTCCACATCAGTGGATGGCAATGAAGCAATTTACGATGATGATGTCATAGTGATTAAGGTATATTTTTATAAATAAATTGCTATACACAATTTGGTTTATAACAAAAATATTTAAAAAAAAAATTTGTTACAGCCTCATAAGGATCTAGAGGTAATATGTCTATTTGTTAACTACATTTTTCATATTATAAAAAAATATATAAAATGGTTCTCATTTCTTGTTCTATAAAGTGGGTTTCTCATTAAATTTTTTATTATAAGGAAGTAGGTGCCTTATTGTCCATTTATGTACTGTATCACCAAAGAGAATATATGTTTCACTCCTTAGTCAGTTGTAAGCCGTAGCTTCAGTCCTTTACTTAATAGTGTCCTGATTTATAATATCACACATTAGAGTAGGTAGGTACTTATTCCTAGGATTGGTGCATGTTACTATTTCACTGCTGCTATATATCTATTTTAGTATGTATATTATTATGTTTTTCCATTACCCACAATTTTACTTAGTTGATTATTGTTTTGTGTTATTTCTTTACGGTATTTGGAAAATTTTGTTGATAAACACTTGAAATAAACAAATTGCACACTGTCACAAAGTAGGTAGTCTGTGACTGTCACTTGCTGACACTCCTGTCAACTGTCAAGCTAATCTGTGGTTCGTGTTCTTTTATTAGCTCTGGATACTTGGTATATTGGTTTATTTGGGTCACAGATTTATACTATTATGTCTGTGATTTGGATAGTGATAGTTACATAATTATTCGCCGTTTTTCATAGTAGTTTTGTTTACCTGTTTAAAATAACACTTATGTTTTTGTGCTAATGTGGAATATAGATGATTAGATAGTTACATTATGTAATTATTGTTATTGCATATCTAAGTAGCAATGTTAATGTTTATCTGTGTGTGATAATAGGGAGATTTGTATTTATTATGTTTTATTGTTGTGTGATTGTGTACCTACCTACCTACTTATTTGTTAATTTTTATTTATTTTCCTTTAGATCATAATATCATTTTTACTAGGTTTGCGAAGCGAAATTGCGGGCCCTTCCACGGAGCATGGAGTTGTTAGGTTGCTGGTCGGGAACTTTTATTAATATGCTTAATAATGGAGTATCTGGATGCTTGGCGCGCAATTCCGTTTTCTTTCATTTTGTGTAGACTACAATGCTTTTAGTAAACTTAGTTTGTGGTTAGTGTATTATACCTTACTTTTGTAATTTTTTATTTTTATTTATTTTTAAGTGATCTCCGACCAAATTTGTATGCTGGTATATAGAAAAGTGCAGTTGTTTAGCTAACAGGAAAGCCTTTGGGTTTTCTTGTTGATATTTATCTATTTTTTATTTTATTTTTATATATTAGGTATATTTAAGTATATTATATTTTTTAATGCATAATTTCAGCTGATAATATTATTGGTTCTGATTCAGATAACGATGTTTTTCTAATGGATTCGTCTGTGTCTAGTGGCAGCTTCCATAGTGCCGCCATACCACTTAATTCTGCACTGGATAACATATTTTCGGTATTTCCAAAAAAATTTAATATAGCTCATATTAATGCTCAGAGCATACCTGCTCATTATTCAGATTTTTTGACTTCATTTGATTCCAAAAATATTCACGCTGTTTTAATTTCAGAGTCATTTCTAAAACCTTCTCTCCCTTCATCTTCTTATAATTTGCCTGGCTATCATCTTATTAGAAATGATCGAACAGGTAAAGGTGGGGGTGGTGTGGCAATATACCTCTCTCCATATCAGTTATTTTGATTCATTTGAAAGATTACTTGAAGAATCCTCCTCGGTTGATCATACTATAGTTATGGGTGATTTTAATACATGTTTTATCAAAAATGACCATCGGGCCAAGCGTTTGCTGAGTATTGTTGATGGTTCAAATCTAAAACTGTTACCAACAAATGCTACCCATTTTTTCCCTAATTGTCTTCCTTCCCAGTTAGATCTCATGATGGTTTCTTCTGCTAGCCTTGTGGATGCTCATGGGCAGCTGCCGGCTGATGCGTTCTCATACCATGCTTTGATATATATGTCTTATAAAATTCGACCTCCTAAAGTGAAACCTAGCATTGTTATGCGTCGGAGTTTTCGAAATTTTGATAATGACAAATTCATGGAGGATCTAAATAACATTGATTGGCAAGCTGTTTTTGATGCTCCTACAGCAGACGACAAGCTCAATATTTTTAATACTTTTTTAACGAATCTATTTGATGTTCATGCACCACTTCGACTCATCAAAGTTAAACACCTTCCTGCTCCATGGCTTACCAGTAGTATCAGAGTGCTTATGTCTAAACGGAATGCGGCAAAAGGTGAATATAAGTTGAATCCAACTGACGCTAATCTTGTGAAGTACAAAAAATTGCGTAATCGCTGTAGCAGGATGTGTCGTGATGCACAGCGTCAGTACATTCATTCGTCAGTTGATCACAATGATTCTGGGAAAACCTGGCGATTTCTTGCATCCTTAGGCATTGGGCGGCAGCGTCAAGTAGTTTCGAACACTGCTGACTTAGATGCTCTTAATAATAACTTTGCTAGTGCCCGTCCTTTTGATGTGCTTACTAAACAAGGAACGCTTAGTTATCTAAACTCCATTCCAGTGCATGGTGGGCCTGAGTTCCAGTTCAATTCTACAACTGCAGCTGAGGTTCGAAAACATGTTCTTGCAATAAAATCTGATGCTGTTGGTAGTGATGGGGTAAGCAGGAAGATGATTATTCTTGCAATTGATGGTATCATTCCAATATTATGTCATATTTTTAATTTTTCACTTACCTCTGGTGCTTTTCCTATTGCTCGGACTAAAGCTTATATTATTCCTGTTCCTAAAGTTCAAAATCCTTTAATACCTTCTCATTTTCGGCCTATTTCCATCCTCCCTTTCTTATCCAAGGTGCTTGAGCGTATTGTGCATCAACAATTAAGCATCTATCTAACTAGGTATAATATTTTGACAAGTTTTCAATCAGGCTTTCGGCGGGGTCATAGCACAGCAACAGCTCTTATCAAGGTCTGTGACGATATTCTTTATGCGGTTGATAATAAGCTCCTTACAGTAGTTGTATTGCTAGACTTCAGTAATGCTTTTAATACTGTAGACTTTGATTTTCTCTTAGCTATCTTAAAGACTATTAATATGTCGCCTAGCGTCATCAGCTGGTTTCGGTCTTATCTCTGTGGTCGTCTGCAGTGTGTTCGGTTAGGTGATAAGTTTTCTTCATTTGTGTCTCTAGGAGCTGGTGTTCCGCAAGGTGGTGTTCTTTCTCCTCTTCTTTTCTCCATTTATATCAACTCTGTTACCTCAGTTATTTCTTCTTCTTATCATTTGTGTGCGGATGACCTGCAGATTTATGCATCGGCAACCATTGATGATCTAGCTGTTGCTATTGATACTGTCAATGCGGATTTAAATAAAATTAGTGCTTGGTGTCGTTCTTATGGTCTTTTGATAAATCCAAATAAGTCTCAGGTAACTATTATTGGCAGCAATTATTACATCTCCTTACTTTCCCATAATAGTGTACCACCTGTTCTCTTAGATGGCAAAGCCATACCCTTAAGTAGTGTGGTTAAGGATCTTGGCCTTATCCTAGACAATTCTTTGTCTTGGGTTCCACAAGTAACAGAGCTAAGTCGGAAGATATTTGCTGCTCTTGGGTATTTAAGACGGTGGAAACATTTCTTGCCCATAAAGACTAAAATACTTTTAGCAAATACTCTTCTTTTACCCATTTTGGACTATGCTGATGTTAGTTATTTGGATTTATCAGAGACCATGCTTAACAAATTGGATAGATTGCTGAATGTATGTATTCGCTTCATCTATGGTCTGCGCAAATACGATCATGTGTCTGAGTTTCGGGCTCAGTTGAAGTGGCTGCCAATTCGATCCCGTAGAAACTTACACGCTCTTTCGCTCCTATACACTATTTTATACCATCCTCAAACGCCACCCTATTTGAAAGAGCGATTCACCTTTCTTGGCAGCAATGACATACATATTTATTTGCGGTCTAGGGATGACAACAAGTTGGAAATACCTTTGAGTCGGACTGAGGTGTATGCAAATTCCTTTACAGTAAAGACTGTTAAGCTATGGAATGCATTGCCAAGTGACATTAGACAATCAAAATCTTTGAGTATTTTTAAGGATCGTTTGAAGGAATTTTGTCTTGCTAATAATATGCTGTAAATTATTTATGTATTTGTTTACTTTTTGATGTGTAGGTCTAGAATATTTATATATACACTATTATATTTAATTGTATTGGTATATATTTTAGTATTTTTTATTCGTGTAATTGTTTATGTATTATTAGAATGTATAGTTTATGTAGTATATTGTATGTATAGTTGTTGCACTATCCCGCTTCGTTGCATTTGTTTCCTTATTTAAAGGTTGTCTGGAGGAGATCACTTTTAGTGATAAGACCGCCTTTGCGCACTTATTTATGTTTGCTTTTTCACTGTTTTTGTTTCTTTTTTTAATGTTTTGTGTGGCAATAAAGTATTTATCTATCTATCTATCTATCTACAGCCTCCTAGCAATGAGCAAGTCTATGTAGAAAGTTCCATAATTATTGAAAAGGTAAATTTTTGGTATTGATTTGTTTTATCCTTTTGTTATTATTTGGCTGGTAAACCGGGACCATCTGGGGGCTAATTCTGTATCGTTAGTTAGCAACTCACACTGAGTTATTAACTAAGAAAACAGAGGCAAACATCCTATTTTTGTATTATTTTTGCACAAGTTAGCAACTAGCATGGTATGTTGTCATGATACCATATCAAACTAGGTTGGTAACTAGTGCGAAAATAGGATTTTTGCCTCCGTTTTCTTAGTTAATAACCAAGTGCAAGTTGCTAACTAACGATACAGAATCAGGTCCACACCACTCAGGTCAACCACTGGTCTGCCTGATCATTTTTTTTCCACACACGGCCTTCAACAGTGTTCCCAGACTTCTTGAATATTAATTATTAATTTCATTATTTTTTTATTACAACTTCCTAGCAATGAGCAAATCCTTGTAGAAAGTCCCACAATTATTGAGAAGGTAAATTTTTGGTATTGATTTGTTTTATCCTTTTGTTATTATTTGGCTGGTAAACCGGGACCATCTGGGGGCTAATTCTGTATCGTTAGTTAGCAACTCACACTGAGTTATTAACTAAGAAAACAGAGGCAAACATCCTATTTTTGTATTATTTTTGCACAAGTTAGCAACTAGCATGGTATGTTGTCATGATACCATATCAAACTAGGTTGGTAACTAGTGCGAAAATAGGATTTTTGCCTCCGTTTTCTTAGTTAATAACCAAGTGCAAGTTGCTAACTAACGATACAGAATCAGGTCCACACCACTCAGGTCAACCACTGGTCTGCCTGATCATTTTTTTTCCACACACGGCCTTCAACAGTGTTCCCAGACTTCTTGAATATTAATTATTAATTTCATTAATTTTTTATTACAGCTTCCTAGCAATGAGCAAATCCTTGTAGAAAGTCCCACAATTATTGAGAAGGTAAATTTTTAGTTTTAATTTGTTTAATCCTTGCCAGCAACACATTGGCAGTTCCTCTAGCGCAGCAATTGTCCATGAGCGGCAGTGATCACTTAACATCTGCCTGCTTTTTTCAATCAAATTAGACTTATTTATTTAGATCAATTATTACTTAGGACTTTTCGCTAATCCACATAAAAAAATTGTAAAATTTATATGCATTTATTTATTCAATATTCAGATTGCAGCAAAGGAAGACTTTTTTGACAACAGCACACCACACTCATCATTGAAAAGGCCAATATCAACGCTACTCAAAAGTAATCTGTTATTATAATATGAATGGATAATAAAATAATTATAATGTGTTATGTTACTCTATAAATATTCTTACTTTTGTTTTTACAGAACTGGCTAAAAAACAAAAAATAATTGAACCGGACTTTAGACCGGAAATACACAAGAAGAAACTATCAGTCATTGATGAGCTCCATAAGTTAGAAATGGATAAAATTAAGAAGAGTATTGAAAGAGATGAAACTCTTTATGAGCAAAAAATGCGCCACAATGA
Source organism: Erebia palarica (assembly GCA_964035005.1). Taxonomy (NCBI): domain Eukaryota; kingdom Metazoa; phylum Arthropoda; class Insecta; order Lepidoptera; family Nymphalidae; genus Erebia; species Erebia palarica. The sequence goes on from OZ035995.1 coordinate 19,493,871, forward strand.
AGAAAAACATAAATTGGAATTAATCAAAATTCAGTTAAGAAATTGAAAAATTAAAAAAATAGAATGTACTGATATTAATTTTTCAATTTGTAACTGAATTTTGATTAATTCCAATTGCCTATTTGGAGCTGATTCCATCTGTTCTTTGCACAAAAAATCTGAAAGTCATCTCTCTTTGAGTAAAATTAGAATTTCTCTGTATATCATGCTTGTTTTTGATAAGTTTGTATTGAGTGTTGTTTCAACGAAAAATAAAAATATGTATAAAGAGTTCTATTTTCTTTTATTTTGTAATTAAACACATTTTATGTTTACAAGAAAATCAATCACAAAATCATCAAAGAAATCATGTTGTGGCTCAACATGATTTATTTGATGAATGATGCCAGTAGTAGCAATATTACCTAGTATTTCAATATATATCATTAAATAATTAGATTACATAGTACCAAAATAATTATTTATTAAATTTGTTCTGCTACGGTCATCATTTCTGCCTAGACTACCTGTAAATTCAGAGTCGTCAGGAGGTGAATCACTGTGATTATTGATGTTTATGATTGGTGGCTCTTCCTCTCTCATTTTTTTACACATGTTGTGTAAAACAGCTGTAGCCACTATGATGGGCTGAGCTCTCCTTATATCCGTACGAATTTTCATACTTAAGGCTGGAAATCTCCTCTTCCAACAGCCAAACATTCTTTCAACTGCATTTCGAGTACGAATATGCCTTTCATTGTATAGTTTTTCTGCCTGTGTTACTGGGTCACGTAAAGGTGTCATCATATATGGTTTTACTGCATAACCCTTATCTCCCAGTAGCCAGTAGTCTTCAAACTCACCAGCAACAAACCGGCTCTTTATTACACTGCAGTTAAAAATGTGGCTGTCATGGCTGCTGCCAGGCCATCGTGCCACTATATTTGTAATGTATAGTTGTGCATCACAAATACCTTGCACGTTTAGAGAAAATATTAATTTTCTATTTCTGTAATTTTCTGCATTAGGGCCACCTGAGTAAATAGAAGTACACACATTAGTTTAATAAACCAAAATTTGGTGATGAAAATAAGTAACTACTTTTTAAAAAAAATCATATTTTCTCCTACCAGCATAGCTAGCATCTGATAAGTTGGGGAGAGGATAAAATGATTTTTATCTACTCTCTGAAATGGGTGCACACACAATTTGGATAAAACAAACCAAACGATTTCACCTTTCCCCCTTTTCAATGCTTTAGACAATGGAGAAAATAATCCCCTGTCAGATAATATAATCAGGGATAAAAATGTATACCCTGCTGATGCTAGGAGTTGCAGGGTTGCAAGCATAAAGGACAGTTGAACTTTAATAACAGAACAAACCAAATTATACTTCTACATCATATAAAAATACATAAAAAATAACAAGCACCTGGTGATTAGATTGGTATATGAGTGCAATCAATAGCACCAATTACTTTTGGAAATGCACTTACTGCATAGAATTGTGTGGCTGCCCTTTCCATCTGTTGGGAATTCCGGGGCATCAACACCCATTCTGGTCGCATCCTTGCGATAGCTTTGCTCACTCGGTATATAATTCGGGACACGCTTGATTTGTTTACGCCAGCAGTATCTGCTATACACCGCTAAAATGAGCCGCATGCATAGTACTCCAAAGCTATCAGTACTTGCTGTATTGGAGTTATAGCCTTGTTCCTGAAATATAATAATATGATATCAATACCGGTAGGCGCAGGCCTTCACTAGATCAATAAATGTATATGGTAGGTACATACACTATTTAATTAAGAATATTTACTTACTGCATTGTTCCCAACACTAACAAGTGCGCCAAATGGAGAGCCAACGCATGTGCTAGATTTTTGGAAACTCTAAATCTTTCCAAGAAAGTATTTTCAACCCATTTCCTTAGCCTATCAATTCTAGGTAGATAAACTTTGTTTCGTCTCCGCAAATGCACATACTCTTCGTCTTCCGTATCGGAATCTGAAGAACTACTTTCCCACAAGACTTGTTGGAGCAATGACATTAAAGATCTCTAAAATCCACACAAATTCGAAAATAACTTTATCAGGCAAAAAAATATGAAAAACTAAAACCCAACAACAAAACATTGAATTCAACTGAGAAGTGACAGATCACAGACATAAAAACCTAAATATTTGACAATAACTTTAACGTTTGACCACCCATTTGGCGGTGGTTATTGTTAATATCAAAAATGACGTCATTTTAACAATAGTCAGATGGTGCAACTCATTTTAAGCTAAATCGTTAATTTGACGAACGATTTGACGTTAACGATTCATATTTAACGATAACGTGGGATGGTGCAATCCACCCTTAGTGTTTTAATATGCATGATAGTGGTATACAAATTTTACACTCAGTCAAATTAATTAAAAATAATGAAATTAGTTGAATGAACAGTGGATCGATTTGTACATCATTTGTGGTTGGATATAATAGATTTTATTATGAATTGAACACAACTTTCATTTTAGGTAATATAGCCGAGAATGTGCCTGTTACTGTGGTCTCACCTTCCACAAGAGGACAAACCTGCAGACTACGTCAGCGTTGAGTATATGATTATTATTTATTACATCGCACCTTCATTCAAATAACGAATTAACTCAAAATTTACATGTTACGAGTTTTAACCATAAAGCGAATTAACTTTGCGAGAGGAATACGTTCAATCCAACAGCCAAAACTTTACGACGAAAATGACAGAGATAGATGAACGTCGTTCTCTTTTTTACGAAATCATGTGAACAGGTTGATACTTGTATAGTGATCAAATTCAGTGATGCGCCGGCTTTCTTTAAAGTGAGACCGCAGCAGATTGTAAAAATAACGTAATAAATCGAAATAAATCTGTCATTTGCTATAAGGTAACTATATTTTATATCTAAATTTATTCAAAGAGTGCATTCTTTTAGACTTACTTCACTCTACTAGAAAATAAGATAGATTTTTTTTGTAACATTATGACTTATTTCTGTTTTGTAGTAATTATAATCTATATTATTACAATAATATTTTAAGTTGATGCAGTTTTATAATAAAATATATAAGCAAAATTTGAGTTATCAAGTATTAATTCAGTATTACAATATAATTTATAAAAACCGTTGTCATTATATGTTTTGTATCTGTTTATTATTTATTTAAACGTATATTTTTTTGTTGTATTTAGAGATATTTTACTCTTTAATAAATTTAATAGTATTTTTATGGATTCTTAGTTAAAATTATTTAGACGTTATTATTGACTGAGCTGATGATGATAATAAATAAAATTATACTTTATTATTACTACTGCAGTGCACGTAAAAATAACTTGATCGGCAAATCTTCATTATATTGTTTCTTATAGATGGCTACGAGAGCACGAAAAATATTGGAATTAGTTGTAGAAAATACAACAACGAATTATGAGTTCGACACAGTACCCATAAGTGGTGATAAACACAAAAATAATGACACCAATGACGCCAGCCATGAGGTTAGTTATTAAAATAATATATTATAGTTATAATATTATACCTGGACAATTCACACACGGCCATCTGATCCCAAACTAAGCAGAGCTTGTACTATGGTAACCAGATAGCATACATCCAGACACAGAACAAAAAGCTCATCACACAAATATTTATCCTGGGTGGGGATCGAACCCACGACCTTACGTTTCGAAGTCCGCTCATCACCCACTACGCAACGAAGGCTGTCTAAAGTTCGGTTCAGTATTTTTGTAAATAAGTTATAGTAAGGTTAATAAATGTTATTAGTTATTATTTTAAATTACAATAGACCTCTTATTATTTTAGCTACTAAATGAAAATTGTGTCTCTATTCAAATGGAAAATGAATCTACAGTAGAGGGTAGAACCATGACGGAATCGGTGAATTATGTCGATAAAGAAAATGAAGTAACTATATTGGTAAGCAAAAATTAATTTAAAGTACTCATAAGTTTAATTAGTTGCTTATTTTACAATTACTTCTACTAAATCTTAAAAAATATATAATATATACTGCAATATAATAATATATGTAGTATTTAATTAATTATTTAATATTGCCTCAACAGAAAAGTTTCATAAATATCATTTGACTTATACATTTCATGTCATAATTAATTTACCTATTATTATTAATTTCAGAAACTTCCGACTGAAAACTCACTAGCCAATGCATTCAGTCTTGTACCTTATTATGACAGTGACAGCACATTGTCTGAAAATGACGATATACCACCAAAGAACTTCATTATGGCGGCTGATGACAAAAATGAAAAACACCACCAACATTCTCAACTTTCATCAAACAGTTCATCATCCTCATCGTCTTCTAGCTCTTCGTCGTCTTCTAACTCGTCATCGTCTTCTTCGGACTCGGAAAGTGGCCAATCTACACAACAATTAAATCCTCACCCATTGCCGACTACCCACATAACTGTTAACGAAACAACGGACGATGAAGTTATTGAAAATACACCTCCGCAACAACAGGTTAGTAAAGTGCTGCACAAAACATAATAGGTATAATATCTACGTATTAGTTTATTTTTTTTACAACTTAGTTATAATTTCATTTTTCAGAAAGTACTTAAGCATCATCCCAGGATTTCAAAGACAAATCACAATTATTACATTTCACCAGTTTATAGTGACGAAAGTGAGGCTAACCTCAGCGATACAGATCCGACATTCACAAACATAGAACCTAGAAGAAAGAGGAATTACTTTTTTGATCAATCCAGCTCATCTTCCACCAGTTCAACTGAACCAAATAAGCCTACAAAATCTGCACCAAAAAGGGGGCGCAAGCGTGTCAGTAATCCTTCTCAGTGGAAGCAGAATAAAATTAAGCGTTTGCGTAACAAGGGTAAATCTTATGTAGCCATGTCGAAGAAGAAGGTTTCAGCAAGATGCCTTAAACAACCATGTACTGAAAAGTGCAGGCTTAAATGCACTACAATGATAAATACAGACACTAGATACGAACTATTTCGAAGGTTTTGGGATTTAGCAGATTTGGAAAAGCAAAGAGCTTACATAAGCACAAGTATGACTGATATTCAGCCTAGATACAAGTATACGAATGCCGAGACACCCAGGCACAATAACAAAGCTTTTCATTTTATAATTGATGGCAAGTATATAAGGGTTTGTAAAACATTTTTTAGGGCCACGTTAGACATTTCTGATCGGATGATATTTACTGTACAAACCAAAGTTAACGAAAATAACTTTTCACTAAAAGATTTGAGAGGATGTCACAAAAATCATAAGAAGATTAATCCCGAAGTACGAGCTGCGATTGTGGAGCATATTAATTCAATCCCCAAAGTTGAATCCCACTATCTACGCGCTTCTTCTACGAGGGAATACATTGAAGGTGGTAAAACAATTAAAGATTTATTCAACGATTTTAAAGCACAGCAGCAACAAAATAATAAAGAAGCAGGTACATACTCCTTATATTACAAAATATTTACATCGGAATTTAATTTATCCTTTTTCAGTCCCAAAAAAGATCAGTGCGATCTTTGCAACTCTTATAATAATGCTAATATTCAAAATAATGATCTACAAGAAACATATTTAAGACATCTAGAAGAAAAGAATTGCAGTAGGATTCACAAGGTTGACGATCGCAACAAAGTTAGTGAAAAGGTAAGAGTATCCGTTTACGATTTACAGGCGGTCTTGCAGTGCCCTAGAGGCGACAGCTCCTCTTTTTATTACAAGTCGAAGCTGAATTCATATAACTTCACCATAACTGAGTTGACATCCAAAGAAACCAAAGTAGCCTATAAAAACGTCAACTGCTATTTTTGGTCCGAATGTGACGCAAAACGTGGTGCCATAGAAATCGGATCATGTATATAGGCATATCTTAAAAGTGTAAGTGATGATGGCGACCATTTGAAAGAAGTTATATTCTATTCCGACAACTGTTGCGGACAGAATAAAAATAAATACATAACATCTCTCTATTTACATGCTGTGCAAACATTAAATATCAGTACTATTACGCACAAATTTTTAATAAGAGGTCACACGCAGAACGAAGCCGATAGCGTGCATAGTCTCATTGAAAAAGAAATTAAGAAAAATTTGAAATCTGGTCCAATTTATACACCCGACCAGTACATAGCCTTGATTAAGAACGCCAAAAAATCTCAACCACCTTTAATTGTGCACGAGATGACTTTTGACTCATTTTATGATTTAAAATTATTACAAGAGGAATGGGGATATAACTACTCGACTAATGTAGATGGTGAGTCCGTCAATTGGAATGAAATAAAAATTTTAAAAGTAAGCAAAGAAAATCAAACCAATTTTTTATATAAAACATCCTACAAGGATCAAGACTACAAGGAGGTTAATGTGAGAAACAAGAGGAAGAAAATGCCATCAATAAAAGAAATAACACTTCAAACTGCCTATAGCACTAAACAAGAAATTAGCGAAAACAAGAAGAAAGATTTGAAAGATTTAATTAATAAAGGATTGATTCCTTCGTTTTATGCAGGGTTTTATAATTCAATTATCTAATTTTTTAATATTTTAATTTTTTTTATATTATTATGTTTTTGACAGATCTCATAGCTAGTTTAAGACAGAAGTAAGATTATAAAGCAGAATAAGTAATTACCTAAGACTGATTATGAGTAGTTCTAAACTAGCTTTTATTTGTTAAGTATAATAATTTTAATAATTTTCAGATAAATAATAATTTTATTTTTTTATTAATTATGTTCCATAATTTAGGGAAACTGTGATTATAAACCAAAATAAGTAAATTATCTAAGACTGATTAAGAAAAGTACTTTTTTTGTTATAACTTATAAGAAACGCTAATTTGTAAAAGAATATTGTTTTTTGTTTTGTCGTTTTTTTATAGAAAAAATAATAATTTGAGAAATTTTTATGATTATAATTCCCTATAGTTCCTAAGTAGATAATACAAAAATAATATTGTAAACAATTTGTGATAATTAATAAGAAACTTATAACACGGTTTTTTAATTATAGAAACGCTTAAATGTTAGGTATATAAAATTTTATAAATAGCAATTATACGTAATATTTCTCATACACTTTAAGGTGATTGGTATAATATTGCAAAAAATCGAAATAATTCATCTATTTTCAATATTATTTTATTTTATAATTGCAACATTTGAAATTACTTTGTCTGTATTTAAAAAAAATAATCACATTTTTTATCAAAAAGTGAAATAAGTAGGAACAATTTTAAAAAAATTAAAATAAAAATACTTCCTGTAATTAATTGTGATATATTGCTACATTAATAAATACATTATTAGTTACACTACCTATTCCTAGTTTTGAAGTTCACTTAAACGAGTTCTTAATTTTTTTATGATTATTTGAATTCAACAATCTAACCATGTCAAACTTTAAATGCGTTTTCCCACAAAATTGTTATTTTGAGTTAATTCGTTATTTGAATGAAGGTGCGACATGTGTTTCACAACTTATTACCATAACTATATATCATGTCTCAAACCTCTGATTAAAAATATGTCTGTCTGTTAGTTAGTACCTACCTATCTTTTTTTAATTACTTATAGAATATTCAGATTAAGAACAATATTAAAGAAATTTTAAATTTGATTGGTCTAACAATAAACTTTGGTTATTTACACACTTCAGAAATTCCAGAGATTGGTTCTCCAACAAAAAAGGTCTCAGAAACAAGTATACCTGAGCCTGTGCCACTTGAGATACCAGTGACTGGTACTTATATTCACAAAAAAAAGTTAATTTCCTTATTTTAATGCATAGCTTTTAACTAAATTCATATTTTACAGGATTAGAGAGTCCTGTGGCTCGACCACACATTGATCGTCCACACAAACATAAAAGACCTTATATATCTAATACTGGTAAGATCACTGTTAAATTTTGAAGCTTTATATAAACATTAATTTTATTGTATTGTATATAGAATAAAACATTGTTGCATTACAGTTCAATCAAGAATTGACCCTGAATGGATTAAAGAATTAGAAAGCCGTAGGGTAGAGGCAGAGACCAAGCTTGCTGAGGCCGCTCTTATTATGGCAGAGTCTTCTCGCACACAAGCTGATGTAGCCAAGGTACAAGCAGATATGATGCAAACACTTGTGGATCTTATCCATGTGCAGAACCAAGATGTACGTGCCTTGATGGAGCTGACACGAGTGCAAGCTGGCATATTATCCAATCAAAACCTGCAATCTAATTCTAATCTTATCTAATTGTCTATATAACTAGTATGATAGATATGGTAATACTTTAGGCTCTGTACCTACAAAGTATACATGTAATAAATGAATTTTATTTTTCAATATTTTGTGTTTTTATTTCCTATTACATAAAACACTTGCTTGGTCTATCTACATATTTAACAATTTGAAATATTGCTTAAGTTTTTAGTGATAAATAATATTACTATTATAATGTAACTAAATTTATATAAAAAATGTCTTATTTATACCATATAACATCCATTCATCCATCTATCAGCCTGTATTCGTCCACTGCTGGACTTTATATATAAGGCCTTAGGCCATAGGCCTTTAACATATAACATAATTTATTCAAATCATACTTACTAATATTATAAATGCGAAAGTGTGTTTGTTTGTTGGTTTATTGGTTTGTCCTTCAATCACGTCGCAACGGAGCAACGGATGGACGTGATTTTTGGCATGAGCATAGTTGAGGACCTGGAGAGTGGCACAGGCTACTTTTTATCCCAGAAAATTAAGGAGTTCCCGCGGGAATAACAAAAAACTTAAACCACGCGGATGAAGTCGCGGGCATCAGCTAGTTATCAATAAAATTGTTATCATAAAGCATTTACAAAATTTATTTATATAATTTATTTGAATTACTTTTCAATTAACAGGCAAACAGACAAATGAATATATGCAAGAGACTAAATAAATAATTCTACATCTTATATACATATAACTAGCTGATGCCCGCGACACCGTCCGCGTGGATTGAGGTGTTTTGGGGATATGAAAAATAGATAGCAGCTGATTCTCAGACCTAATGAATATGCATATAAAATTTCATAAAAATCAGTCAAGCCGTTTCGGAGGAGTATGGTATCTAACATTGTGTTACAAGAATTTCTTATAAAATTAATAATTTACGACGGAGTCGCGGCCATCAGCTAGTAATATATAATATACGTACGTAATGAAAAACACGTTTTTTTTACACAATACCTACACCAAAATTTATTCTAGTTATTATTACATTTTATATAACTATATATTTTAATTTGTTTATAACTATTTAATTATCAGACAAAAAGACAAAATATAACACGATTTAATAAAATTCTTATTTACTTATTACCTAATGAAAAGCACATTTTAGTTACACATTACATAATAAACCAAGTACAACTCATGTAATTCAAATTAATATTTATTATCTTTTAAAATATTTTATTTAATTATTTTTATAAGGTACCATTATTATACTCTTGGAGCTGACCACAATCTCTTTGTTGTCTCCCACTGGCTAAGAGCTGTTGATCTGAATCAGCACCCACAGCTAGAGGTGTCCGTGGAACTCGATGATGCAAATCTTGTTCAGAGTCAACATGTGGCAATTGGGGTATCGGTAGCCGATGTCTATTGCAGATGTTGTGTAACACAGCACAGGCATTAATGATCATAGCCACCATGTGGTGGTCATAATGCAATACTCTGTGTGCCAATAGACATCTCCAACGTGCTTTTAGAACTCCAATGCAACGCTCCACTGTATTTCTGGTACGACAGTGAACATTTGTGTAATACTCCTCTGGACTACAGGGTTCTGCATTCACAATTGGAGTTAAAAGCCATGGCCTCAGTGGATATACAGAATCACCTGTAAATAACTGACACTTAGTAAATTTATTCTTTTTATATACTTTGCAAGTATGCTGTGTCTATTTAATGCCCTAGTAACTTCTTTTACAGCATTAGACACACTAGCTTGACTGAGGCTATGCAAGAAGCTCATGCCAACAGGCTTCTGGAAGAGCCTGTGGCACAGAATGAGAGCGCTGTGAGCACCTGTAACATTATTATTATTGAAGTAAAGGCGTGTCCAAACATAGCGCGGCAATCGCGCGCAGTGTTCGTTCGCCAGTGATGGTGTGTGGACGTAAACAATGGATAACGAAACGGCAATTCGACTTATTGAAATATATGGTTCATATAATTCATTATGGGACACCAGGCGCAAAGAATATCATAACAATAATTTAAGAGAAGACATGTGGGATGAAACCGCAAAAAAATTCGAGCAACCAAAAGCAGTTCTAAAAGCCAAAATGAAAAGTCTTTTAAGCTCATACAGAAGGGAGAGAAACAGAGAAAAAACATGTAACATTACTGGTTCAGGTAAGTTTAATATTTTATTTAATGATATTGATGAAATGACAATAGGTACTCCTACCTACAGCAAACAATAACAAAATCAAGTAGGTACTTGTAACAAAAGATTCTATTCTACTTATAGGTATCTAAGTCAATTGTATATAATTGAGCGATTACAAACGTGCGAACTGCGTCATAAACCATTACTTTACCTGCTACTGACTATCGACAAAGAGCAATGGCAAAATTAATACAGACCACATCTTGATTGTACACAAGTGAGGTAAAGACGAAAGGAATTTGCTTATTTTTTATATTTTATCAAGTGTTCACCTTAATTAATTAAACCTAGGTAAAAAAATAAAATATATAGGGAATCTTTTTTGATTATTTAGTTCCCGTTTCTCAGTTTAGTGTTGCCATTTTATATATTGCTAGAATAAATTTAAATTGGTAGATTATTTTGTATCGTTTTAAAAATCGTAATTATTTTATCTGATTGATGTTTGCTAAAACAATGGGATAGCCCATTTTTAGTGTATTTCCTGTTATTTTAGAGCATTTTATTTCATGCCATAACTTCTAACAGAAATCAGAATGGTAATAAATGAAAGAATCTTATGGCAGCACAGGTGCTGATGGTCTGTGTTTATGCCAATTAATGTTATATGGGTCTGTGGTTACCTAAATACACGCTAACAATGTCGCGATCATCTGGTACTGTATATATTAATATAAATCGTGGTTTTCCTAAAGACTACACTCAGAATAAAAAGTAAAAAGCTGAAACAGATCTCCGATCATTCTGTGATCTGTTTTAACAGAGTTTTGACATTTCAAAAGTGACATTATCACAAAACCTACAAAACTTTAAAACGAAATATCTTTTTTTCAAGGTTCATTAAAAAAAATCTTGCTTGACAAATTTTTTTTTTCACACGTGTACATAATTTTTTTTCCTCAATACTATTGATGTATGGAAGTTCGCCGTTGCTCTTTTATTGCTACACTCAACGGTAGAAATGCGAGCGAGAGGTCGAATAGGCCTATAAGTACGAGCGAGAGGTCCGATAAAAATGATTCATGACCCATTTCGTACCTTTATAATGGCTCAACTATAGTTCGTTTTTAGATGCACGACCCAAAATATAAAAAAACTACGCGGGAAAGAAAAACCGGCCAAGTGCGAGTCGGACTCGCGCACCGAGGGTTCCGTACAAACCTGTAGTAAGTTTTAAATACTAAAAATATTTTTATTATATGATGTAACGGTAAATTGCGGTTTACGATTTATGACGTATTAAAATATTCAAGTTTCTACCTGTTTATTAAGATCGAGTAAAAATTGCTTAAAAATTACGTTTGTTGTATGGGAGGGGCTTTAGTATTTACTTTATTGATATTTAATTATTTATTTTGAAAGGTAATATACAAGTTAATATTCTGTGAAAATTTGAATCGTCTACCTGTTACCGTTTTTAATATTGAGCAAAAAAATACGAAAAAAACACGTTTATTGTAGGGGACCCCCCTTAATATATATATTTTTTTTAATTTTTCGGAACCCTAAAACAAGGTCTACCTATTGAGTTTGACATTTCTTAGAGCGGGGAATCTTTGAATGAATGTTTTCAATAATTCAGTGAATTAATGCAATTACGTAGATTGAATAATTTTCTAAATACGTATAATCATTATCGAAATGCATATTTTGGCTAAAATAACTCCGGTTAGCGGTCTAACTAGCTGGTTAACTTAACTGATGGTCGTGAATCTATACATACACACATTATATTTAGATAAGTAATTATTTCTCACAAGTACAAGCTGTGAGTTAATACTGTAAGTATTTCTCATTCTAAAGCAAAGAGATATAACAGAATTTACACTTTTATTGTTACAGGTAGAAACAAGGCCTACAAATCTAAATGGTTCGCTTACGAAACTTTCAACTTTTTGCATGATAGGGGTAACCCTATTGACACAGTAGTAAGTATGCTAATTTCATACATACATGCATACATGCATAATTCCTAGCAATAATTATTTAATATCTATCTTGCCAAATAATCGACCCGTTCGTCATAAAATGTTCTGCCAAAAAATTACGAATATCGGTTGGAGTGCTACCTATACATTCGTTCGGTGTTAAAGTAACTGTTTCATTAATTGAGTTATTAGAGGTTGTTATGAAAGAGTTGTTTCGAAGAAAATTATGCAAGTGAACAGCAGCCAGAACTACCTTTTTAGCTGATGTTGGGTTTAACAGAATTGGATTTCTCAGTACTCTAAACTTAGACGCCAAAATTCCAAAAGCATTTTCAACTACTCGACGTGCTCTTGATAGTCTGTAGTTAAAAATCCGCTCTTTAGACCCTTTTGAATGAATTCCTGCAAAAGTTGTCAACATATATTTAGTTAAAGCAAAAGCTTGATCTCCTAATATGACATACGGTACTTTTGTTGTGTAAGGTATATTTAAAATTTCTGGTACTGATACATTAAGTTGATTATTTTCTAGCTTTCGGTATAGTTCACAATGTTTAAAAACGCCTCCATCTGATATTCGACCTTGACTTCCAACGTTAACGTACATAAAATTGTAATTTGAGTCTACTAATGCTAGAAGCACAATACTAAAATATTTTTTATAATTGTAATACTCGGTGCCGCTTCCAAAAGGAGCCTGAATAGTTATATGTTTTCCGTCCAGAGCACCGATGACATGTGGGAAATTCCATTTTTCCTCGAATTCTTTAGAGACTATCTTCCAATCTTGCTCCAATACTGGTAACTGAAAAATATAAATTTCAAATTAAAAAGATGTGAAATTTAACTAAACAAGGGGCGGGGGTAGGAAGGATCAAAGAATCGCGAGGACATGTAACTTTTCTTGGAAATAAAATAAATATTTACAAATATTGACCGAGCGAGCGCGTAGTTTCTCTTTTTCGGCCTGGACGAAAATGCTTTGGTATGTATGTCCGGAGCTTAGGTCCGGAGGATGCCCGTTCGAATTCCAACGTATGTCCGACTGTATGTCATCTACAGGTCGCATTACTCAACCGATTCTCGTGAAATGTTGGAGCAGGTTAGATAATTACAACACTCTAATACCTACTCATAAAATTTTACAAGAATTGGTTGAGAGATGTGGCCTATATGTGTAAAGAAGAACAGTCGGACATCAAACGAAAGCATTTTAGTCCAAGCTGAAACCGAGACACTTCTTTAATCCCAAAGGCTATACCTATATGCTACAAACCTAAAAACACCCTAAAAATAGTTGTTTTGATTACAGGATTGTGGCTCATCTTCACAGTCACATAATACAGAACATGGAGCTACAGAAAAAGGCGCTACAGAACAAGGCGCTACAGAACAAAATACGACTAATATGAATACTGCATCTACGATTCCTACTAAAAGGAAGCCAACAAAGAGAACACACGAAGATCCGGAGTATGATGCCGAGAATAAAATGTTAGAAGATGCATTGGAAGAAATGCGGAAACAAAGCGATAACAGCAACGATTCATACATTGCTTTTGGCATGCACGTAGCGGCAGAGTTGAGAAAATACGATCCTATAACCTTAGCAAGAGTAAAACATTCCATAAATACTATAATATTTGACGCTGATATGGCATGTATAAATCAACTCAATCAGTCTACAATTCAAGACAACGATGAAAGAAGACCAGGTTATTTTACTACACATTATACCGATATCTCCAATACAACATCCTCTAGTGATTCTAATATGGGATCCGGACTTACACAATTGATTAACGATTTGAATACTGAGAATAGTTTATAATTAGATATTGTTTGTTTCATTTTTATTGTTTGCACATTAAATATGCACATACTTATGATTAAAAACTTAATAAAAATAATGTGAGTTACAAAGTTGTTCGTTCTTACCTTTATTACATCCTTCAGAGCTTTCACTATGGCATCGCACACCTCCGGGACTATTTTTGAGATTGTTTGCTTTGACACGTGAAATATATATTGTAGACTAGTATATGAGTCTCCTGTGGCCAAATATCGCAAAGTTATTGCGAGTCTCTCTTTCGTCGTTATTGCTACACGCCAGTGTGTATCAGCTTTTTTAATAAATGGTTCCACCAGTGTATGTATATGTTCAAATTCTTCCACGCTCAATCTTAAAAACTGTGGTGTTCGATAGTGAATTTCATAATTAATCACTTCCAAATTCTTTACCCTCTGTTGAAAACCGATGTCACCGATGGAGACTTTTCGAAGTGTTACCATATTTATTCATATATATATTTTATTTTGTCATTTCAAGATATTAGCATAAACAAATAATTTTTTTCCGTATCATCCTCTGATGGATTAAATAGTAATGCCAGTTTCTACAGTCTCCCTTCGCTTAATGAAACTATAGATTCTCACTTCTCAGTTGTATTGAAGAATTTTAATGTTGTCCATATTAATGCTCAGAGCACATTATCCAGTTTTGCTCTCCTCTTTTGACTGCAAAAATTTAGGTATACGCTATTTTGGTCTCCGAAACCTGCCTTAAGCCATATTTGTCCTCCACATCTTATGCTCTTCCAGGCTTTCAATTAATTAGGAATAATCGTACTGCTCGTGTTGGTAGAGGTGTTGCCATATATCTCCGATCTTACTTGCCGTTTAGAACGATTAGTATTTCAAATGTCCAGGCTGCTCCAGGAGCTGTCTGTTTGTTGAGGACCTTTTTTTCTATTAGTAAGCTCTTACTTGAAGTCCTCCTGGATCAGCAAATTCCACTGTATCAGCACTCTTTCATTATATTATCTATCATTATTATTAGCGCGAATGAAGTTAATCATATAACCTACATAATATCATCAAATATTTTTATATTTTGTTCACAGAAAAATGAAGCTGTAGTGAAAGGGTCGAAGAATGTTTCTTCGTTGACAGCCCTTCAGTATTTTACAACCTCAGGTCAACCATAGTCAGGAACTCTCGGTTGCCACCCACCGCAGCCATGTCTATGGTGTGACCAACTTGCACGAAAAAACCATCTTCCATTCCATTCAAACCTGCACCGGTTTTAACTTTGGCTAACATCGCTTTGTTAACAATATGTGCTGCAATCTTTTCCCCTAAACTGGCATCAGGTGCCGTTATGCGTTTTCTCGCCATTTTCATCAGCTTTATAACGATCAGTTAAAGCTGAAGATTTTTGATAGGCTATGACGTGTGCCTTACAGTACTCGTCTAACTGGTTAATTCCTTCTTTGTCCTTATACAATTTTTTAGCTAACCTCGTACCAGGTCCGCAATAATTGTATCCAGGTAGATGAAGCTCAACGGGTAAGTGATTAATAAACCAATTTAAGACACTTGTCCTGACCATGTCCTTAAATGTACTGAATATAAACTCGCCGGCATATTTAGCGGAACATAAAAAAAAGGTCCAAAATTAAAAAAATATGGTTTTATTTTAAAATCTACTTACTACACTTCTTTCGTTATTTAAAGTTGCATTTGTCTTACTTAAAATGAGATCACATTAAGAACACATTAAGACAGGCCGCATACCGCTCGGGTAACTCAAGCTTATCTTAATGATATGAATATCACTGTTATGGAGTGGCCGGCGAGATCACCGGATATGAACCCAATAGAGCACGTTTGGGACTTGCTGAAAAGAAAAGTTAAGTCCAGAATTCCAGCTCCCGCCAACGTGGGAGAACTGCGAATCGCCGTAGTTGAGGAATGGCGGAGACTATCCCAGGAGACCATCGATAACATCATTCTCAGTATGCCTAGACGGGTAGAAACTTTAATAAGAGCACGTGGAGGAAATACGCGATATTAATCACCATTTTTCTAATTTAATTAATTGTTATTTTAATATTAAATTTCACTTTTCCCGGTTACATGAAAAGTTCAAAAATGTACCATTTTTACAATAGCCTTTACTCGCAAAATCTGTTCTTAATGTGATCTAATTTTAAGTAAAACAAATGAAACTTTAAATAACAAAAGAAGTGTAGTAAGTAGATTTTAAAATAAAACCATATTTTTTTAATTATGGACCTTTATTTATGTTCCGCTCAATATGCCGGCGAGTTTATTTTGTTAGAATGAACCCCTTTCATAAGTATTCAATTTAGAGAATGATGTTTGTCGTATCAATCCAGCTATTCTCAAGAGAAGGTAAACCCAACCACTTAACAAACATTTTTTATTTCCCTTTCTTTTTAATACTTTTTCAATAAGATATATATGTTTAGTGTAGAGTAGTTTCGGGTATTAGGCCTACTCGGCCAATATGGCCTGGCTTAATTTCACCGAAACCAAACAACACAAGCGATGTAGGAACCCGCCATAATCATTCCGTGCATAGCGTTCGCCCCGAGCGGACGTCTCCCATGCCCGGTCTACAGTGCTCCGACTTCCCTCTCGCGCAAGTGTTGTGCCGCCCGACTCCAAAAGTGACTGTGCTACAGTACGGTTTAAAATGTGCACATATGCACCATTTGCACTGACAGCGTGCATAAAGTCGGTTTATGATGCGCATAATATTGGTAATGACAGCGGCGTGACGTCATGAGTGACGCCATTTTATCGTACTCACAGCGCTTATCAAAATTAGGTAGTGCAGCGTGTGCGCTAATGTCAAATTCAACTGACATCAGTCAGATCAACTGGGATTCTCTCGGTAGAAGTATATTCCTGGACTTTGCTCTCGTTTGCGTTGTTGACAACACGTGTTAGTGAGGTTTTTGTGTAATTTTAACTGTACGTGAAAACAATAGTTGGTGTCTGGGTGTGAGTATTTAGAATAAGTGTTGGTAGCAGTAGGTGAAGGGAATATGGAGGCCGATCCTCCGCCAAGACCCCCCGATCCTGGGGAACATTTAACCGTCACGACGACGGCTCCAACTGAGAGCCCGCAGTCCACTCCGATGGACTCCGATTCAACCCATCGCGGTACCAAGCGACCTAGCTCTGTAAATGATGATGCTACAAATACATCAATTCCCAAAAAAACGGTTACTGACCCAGGATCTACGAATCCTTCAATCCAATCTGTATATATACATCCTATACTATCAGACTCCTCAAAAAAATACTTGATCAATGACAAAGGTCCTTACGTAGTCTACGTATCCCGTGAAGTGCCCGACCCTGCAGCCGGCACTTCTATTAGAGCGATCAAATTTGGCCAGTTTCTATCCAAGAACAAGATAGGGTCGGTTCTCACCGACGGCGTTAAAAATGTTGGACGAAATAAAGTATTGGTAGAGTTCTTATGTGGTCAAGCTGCCAATGAATTCTTGGTCAACCCTATACTTGGCTTGTGTAAGTTTACAGCATCTATCCCCACATTTAATGTCACCCGCAGGGGATTAGTAAGAGGTGTACCAGTTGACTGGCATTTGGATGAATTTATTGAGTCTTTGGAGCTCCCTGCAGGATGTGGAGAGGTCTTGAAAGCTCGACGTTTAAACCGTAAAGATGTAACAGATAGTGTTGTGACCTGGGTTCCAACCCAATCAGTTGTGCTGACATTTAGAGGACAAACTTTGCCACCTAGAATATACTCATACCACACATCTCTCCCAGTAATCTCTCATATCCTCTTTTCTTGTCCCAAACTTTTATATAAACTGTATGATGTTCTTCCTCCTAAGATCCCCCGTCCCATAAGTGTTGAATGTCTCCTAATGTTGGTGTTTACTCCATATGTAAAATTTTTGTGTAAATATATAAAATCTAACAAAGTAAAATTGTAAATACATAATATATTATATTAATTTATTGTAAATATATATGTGTTATTATGTCTATGTAAGTAAAATTGTTTTTGTGTTGTTGTAGGTATAATTACTAATATCATAACCCCTGCTATTGCATCACAAAACAGACGGGAACAATCCAGAATTTGCATCCAGAAACAACCGGTCAACCTCCTTTGTGTTTTCTCCAAGCAACGTGTCATTGGCGAAGTAAATTGTGCTGTCTTGGCATAAATAAAAGCCAAAAATCAAACTAAGAAGAAGTATATTCCTTGGCTGGATTGAAACCGTTTTAACTCAAACAAGTCTGTTTTTTTTGTGTTAAATATGGATTTAATTGAATTCCAAGTCTTCTGTGAAGATTTACACGCGGTCTTGACCCTCAATTTGACAAGGGAAGAAGCGGACAGGGCTACCATAGGTAAGTTGCTCGTGGTATTTTTCACTTTTGTACCATGATGGTGTATTTGACTTGTCGCACAGGATTTTGAATCCATCTATATAAAAATAATGGTTCTAGCTTCAACCAGCTAGCGCGGCAGATTTATGATGTGCTGAAACCACAGTATATAATACCGTTAGGGACACACTTACTTTTCTGTTCTATCCTGAAACTCATCGTTTATTCATTGGATTTCAGACTCTCTTTATTTAAGAAACCTTGTTAATAGGCACCTGGAGGAGCATACACCAAGCTTAGACACCATCGAGGATGCCACTGCAATGGACACCACAGAATATCCTAACAATGAAGGTATGTATATCCTGCTGCTCAACTTAGCTATATCATACAGAAATAATATGTATAAGTTGAGTATAAAAAGTTGCCTGTGTTCATCCAGGATAAAATCGATCTCCTCTCTAAACTTTAGTCAAATTGCTTCAGTAGTTTTAACATGTAGTACTTAGTACCAAACCACACATTGTAGTTGATATCCAGCGAACTTGTACAAAAAGTTTTTCCTCCACGTTTCTGATTTGTGCGGAAAGGTGTGGAACACCCTCTATCTTGGTTGGGAACATGGAATGTTCCATGTTGCCAGCTAAGTATAATTTGGGTACCAAGAGAAGAGTGAATAGGCATTTTCTAAGTAAGCACGCTCCAACCTAAATCTCATCCCTTTCCATCAGGCATGATTGTAGTCAAGCGCAAGCCTATCTATAATAAAACAAAAAAACATACAAACTTCCTTTTATAATAATATTAGTGCGATACTGCTTAGCAGAAAGGCAGTGGTAGGTTTATGAGTCACATTAAATTTGTATTTTTTTATTACAGAAAATGAAAATTCCATATTTATATGGAACACACAGTGCGTGCTTCACCTTTTGAATATGTATGAGGACAAAATGGAAGAATTTAAAGATGGATCCAAGAGGCATAAAAAGATATGGGACGAAATAAGTAGGAAAATGAAAGATGTAAATGAAAAATATAATGTAACAGGCTTACAATGCCAATCAAAAATGAATGGTCTAAAACGGACCTATAAGAAAATTCTGGACCACAATAAAATTTCTGGGAATGATAGAGCATTCTGGCCCTTTTTTAATGTAAGTTATTTGTTTCATTAAAGATACTCTTTCCATTTTGCACTAAAGCTTTCAAAGTTTACACTCCGTGATGCTAACTTGAAATGAAAAAAATCGTTATAATGCTTCTATACTATCAAACAAAGAAATAATTTTGATTTCATTTCCATAGATAGTTTATTCAAAGACCTAATGAAAATTTTTCATTACAGAGGATGCATGAAATCTTTGGTGTGACCGGATGGGCACAACCGATATCACTGGCATCATCAGACCCAGGAGTATCAGCAGAAGCTACAGCATCTACTAGCAATACTCAAGAGTCGCCAAAACCAAATAAAAAAGACCAAATTGAAAAATACTTTAGTGAATTGAAAGAAGAGCGACGTGTGAGGGCAAAAGAAAGAGAAGAAAAAAAAAGGGAAAGATTCGCAAAGTTTTTGGAAATGAAAGAAAGGCAACATAAGGAAAAAATGAAATTAATAGAACATCTCATGAAAAAGTAGATATAGAAAATAAAATAATGTTAATATAGGAGTTATGATCTCTTTATTCAATTTTATTAGAATGATTAAATAAATAAAAGTATTTAGTAAAAAACTAATTGTTTATTTATCGCTTTAGTAAAAACATAACATTGTTCCCCTTAATGTTTTTGTTTAGACCTATTTTAATTATTTCTTATTATTAGCATATTTGTAATTTGCAATCGTTTAGTAGACCCTAAAGCTCTTGTTTCTTCTGGTGTTAGCACACCTCTCCTAGTAGTCCGAAGAACATTTGCTACTGCAATTAAATCTTTATTAAGAATGCATATGTTATGCAAAACACATGTTGCAATGATAAATTCTGGGATTTTATCAATCCTTACCATAGGGAGACATTCTTTGATTCGCCTCCATCTTGTTTTCCAGAGCCCAAATGCTCTTTCAATAGAAATTCGTGCAGAGGAGAGACAAAAATTAAAATTTTTCTGTCTTGTAGTCAGATGCCCATTGTCTTTGAAGGGCACCATAATATTTGGATGGATTCCATATGCAGCATCACCTACTAAGTGAGACTCATCTGGGAAATACTCTTGATCTCCTAGATAATTTTGTACAGGCGATAATCGGAAAACTCTAGCATCATGAACGCTTCCAGTGTTTCCAGCGAACACATTGGTGAATAAAAGATTCCGCGTGCAAACAGCCTGAAACAAAGATTAACAGATGTAAATCTCAAGTATCTTAAGAATATCAGGGGGTGCACTAATTAAATGCAGTAAATTTGACAGTTTTTAATTCATGCGACTGTTGAAATATCAAATTTTTTACCTGTACTTGAATGGAGGTGTAACCTTTACGATTTATGTATGAATTTTTGTCACTGTTTGGGGGATTTATTTTGACATGGGTATCATCAATGGCCCCTATAACTTTAGGGAAAGCACTGAACTTTTCATAGTCTTCCATAACATCTTTAGCATCCTGTCCTTTAGGCCATGTGATAAATTTTGGAGCCCATCTACATAGTGTGTGTGACACACGATGAACTGCTCTTATGGCAGTAGCTTTGTCAACATCAAATTTTTCACAGACTGATCTGAAAATGCAACATAGACCTTTCAAGTAAAACTATACAGAACTTATAGATCAGCACATGGAAACACATAACCAGTCAGCGTCGTAAAAAATGATACCTGTAACTATCTGGAGTGGCCATGATCCAAATTGCTATAAGCAGCTGTTCTTTGGCGGGTATTGGTTTTCTGCCTGGGTTATACTTTGTATCCTGTAGGTCTGATCCAATAACACTCAGGACATATTCAAATGTTCTTGGATACATCCTAAATGGATAAGAATATAGTTAGGAAATAATACACAAAGTAAAATATTGGTTCTTAAATTTACTATAGTTGTCACTCAAATAAAGTAGATATACCTACTCAATTGCATATGTACCTACCTGAAATGACTTTTAAACACTTCGCTGGTATAG
Source organism: Erebia palarica (assembly GCA_964035005.1). Lineage (NCBI taxonomy): Eukaryota > Metazoa > Arthropoda > Insecta > Lepidoptera > Nymphalidae > Erebia > Erebia palarica. The sequence continues at coordinate 19,515,578 of OZ035995.1, forward strand.
CCTGGAATTACTTTATGTAAATATTCCTTAGTACGCACCTTGTGCGTTGGAAACCGCTTTTTAAGCCCCAAAAAAACAATATCCATTTCATCATCGCTTAAAGATGATGAAGACGATGAGGATATTTCATCCAAATCACTGGCATCGTCGTCACTTTCTAAAAGTTCCATTATTAAGTTGAATTGAGCCATTTCAAAACGTACTTTGCCTATTTAAAAGGAGTAGATACGTTAGAACTTTAGCTTTTTATATTTTTATCTCTAGATTGTTTACAAACAAATAGTGACAGTGACAGGTGACAGGCAACAGCGCGCTGTCGTCGGTTTAAATTGTTGTCGCTCTGATAGCGCGCTTCCAATTTAAACCTAGCGTCAGCAGCGTTTGCAATGTCAGCACTGTATACGCATTTTAAACCGTACTGCTAGTGTTGTGGAAGGACGTTGTTCCAGCGTTGTGTATAGTGTAGTGTAGTTCCAGGGTCTAGGATTCCGTGAGTACACTATTCTAAGCGCAGCATAGGTCCGACCCGCGCTTCCAGCGATATCCGAGTAACCTCGAAATGAGACCTCTCCCGCCTCATCAGAATCGGATGACTTCACCCCCGTCCAATCCAAAAGCCAAAAGCGAAAGCTAAAGGCTTCGAAATCCTCCGCAAACCCTCCTAAGAAGATTGGTCTTGCCGCCCAGACACCCCCAACCCCATCAGACCCTCCCAAATCCCAAGGTCCGTCCGCCGCCCAGACCTCCAGAGAGGAGTCGGAAGACTCCCCGATGGAGGAACCAGTAAGGGAGAAAGTCCCTCCTCTCTACATTAGAGAGAAGCTGAGTTGGCAGCGTATCCTCCCGATCCTAACAGAGAAAGGCATAACCTTCTCTGAAGCACGCTCCACCGCCATAGGCATTAGAGTCGAATGCCCTACCTCACAAGACCACCGGTGTCTTACCTCTGTTCTCAGACAAGAGAACGTAGGTTTCCACACGTACGCTCTGCCCGAAGAGCGCGTCCTCCGCGTCGTAGTACGCAACATTCCAAAAGAATTGAACACCGACGCAATTAAAGACGATCTCGTATCCCAAGGGTTCCCAGTTCAGGAGGTACATCGTATGTACCACGCTCAATCCAAATCTCCTTATGAGATGATTCTTGTCATCCTAGACCTTACCCCAGAGGGTAAGAAAATCTATAATCTTACGGCAATATGTCGTCTTTCGGGCCTTAAGGTCGAATCCCCTCGTCAGCGCGGTAGATTAGGGCAGTGTCATCGCTGCCAGTTATACGGCCATTCCGCTAGGAATTGCTTCGCCCGCCCTAGGTGCGTCAAGTGCCTAGGGTACCACGGCACGGCAGATTGTGCTAGGACATAACCGACCGAGGAGCCCCCAAGCTGTGTTCTTTGCAGGTCTCAAGGGCACCCTGCGAATTATCGCGGATGCCCTAAAGCCCCCAAGGAACCCAAGCGAAGGGTCAAACCGGCCGGCCGCAATTTCGCCGCCCCCTCAAAACCGACCCAAAAATTCGTCCCAGCCCCAACCCCGGTCACTACTGCATGGGATAAACCACTCCCCAGGACGAACCCTCCTGCTCCCACGGCAAAAGCCGCTAATCCAGCCCCGGCCCAGGCTTTTATGCCAGCACCCACTCCGGCCAGTCCAGCCCAGACACCCCCATCTTCTGATGCCATGAATAACCTGGATAGGAATCTAGACATCATAACTTATATTCTAGATAACGTCAATATCGACCAACTACATCAGGTCGCAACCGACTTCCTGACCTTAAATAATCCCCCGCAGCTCCTCAAAAAGCATTTTAAATACCTAATTTCGATGAACCACTTACTTAGAAATCTAAATGGCCAATTCAACACAAAGTAGATTAAAACCGCATTCCCTAGCCGTCGCATTTTATAACGCGGCCGGCCTTATCGACCAAATAGACGAAGTCCGCGATTTAGTTTGTGCACACCAAACCGATATTCTTCTAGTGCAAGAGACCTTCTTAAAACCTAGTAGAAGCAACCCGCGAATTGCCAATTATAATTTAATACGAAACGACAGAGCAACCGCCCTCGGCGGTACCGCGATTTACTATAGAAGGGCTCTTCACTGCACTCCTCTCGACACTCCTCCCCTTACCAACATGGAAGCATCTATTTGTCAGGTTAGTATGTCCGGCCATCCGACGGTCATACTAGCATCTGTCTATCTCTCTCCAACAAAACAGCTCCTAGAGGGTGACATCAGCGCACTCTTTTCCCTCGGAGACTCCGTCATTCTGGCAGGAGATTTTAACGCCAAACACCGCCGCTGGAACTGTAACAACGAGGAGATATACTCGAAAGACTGACAAACCGACAGGACCTTAATTTTGTACTTTTGGCCCCTGACACACCGACTCGTTATCCTAACACAGAACGGACTACCGACCGACCGGACATACTAGACATAGCACTGCTAAAGAACATCGCCTTACAGGTGAGTCCTTTGGAAGTGCTATCCAAACTATGTTCAGACCATCGCCCCGTCCTACTCCGGCTAGCACCCCCCCCCCCCCAAACGCAGCCCCCCCGACCAAAGCAGTCATTGACTCAAGAAACTCTCCGAGTATCTTAAGTCCATAGACTCAGTGCACCTCTCTCAAATTCCTGACAACATAGAAAGCTAAGACGAAGCGCATGCAGCCTCACTGCACCTAACCAATCACATCCGCGATGCTCTCAGTGTCTGTTCCCGGGAAATGCCTAACGGTTTTATCCGCCAGCAACTACCGGACGACGCTAGAGAATTAATCACAAATAAAAACGCCAAACGTAGCGCCCATGACGCATGTCCGACCGCTGACAACCGGAGAGAACTCTGGAGAGCCCAGAGGGAGGTTAAGGCTCGCCTTGCCGAACTCCGCGACGAACAATGGGACAGGAAGCTGAGCGAGCTCTCGCCATCGCACGTAGCGTACTACAGGTTGGCTAGGGCTCTCAAAGCCGACCCTGTCTCAGCTACCCCTCCGCTTATACGTCCCAACCAGCCGCCCGCCTTTGAAGATGTCGATAAGGCCGAATTATTAGCTGATAGCCTAGAAGCCCAATGCTCTCTAAGCACAACCTCCCATGATAGGTCCCACGTAGAGCTAGTCGATAACGAACTAGCTATCCTCTTCTCCTCCTCCCCCTCTCCTGAAGAGGAACCTCTCCCTCCCACAACTTGCGGTGAAGTCCGAGGAATTATCAAAGAGTTACACGCTAAGAAAGCTCCAGGACCCGATTCAATTAATAACAAAACATTAAAATTGCTCCCCGATCAGATCATAAATCTCCTAGTTGTCATATTTAATGCCCTTATGGCCGGGTGCTCCTTCCCCGATAGGTGGAAGGAGGCAACAGTGATAGGCATCCCTAAACCGGGAAAATCCTGTAACCTACCAACTAGCTACCGTCCTATAAGTCTACTCAACACGCTTAGAAAGGTGTATAAGAGAATTATCCTCAACCGGCTTAAGTCCGTCGTCGAAGAGAAGAATCTCCTAAACGACGAGCAATTCGGCTTTCGGGCCAGTCACTCTTGACGTTGCAAAAGCGTTCGATAGGGTTTGGCACGCCGGCTTAATCTACAAGCTTCACCATCTAGGCTTACCGATAAGGCTCGTACGTCTGCTACGAGAATTCCTCACAAATCGCACCTTCCGCTATCGGATAGACGGAACCCTTTCTTCCCACAGACCGATCCGTGCTGGCGTCCCACAGGGCTCAGTACTTTCCCCCCTTCTTTACTCGCTGTTCACCAGCGATATCCCCGCGTCCCCTCATGTCAGCACGGCCCAGTACGCGGATCGCCGTGGTTCGTACGCAACGTCGATCTCCATAGAGATCTCGAACTCCCTACCATAGCCCAATATTTCAAGCAGCTCTCCAAAAATTATTTTGAGAAGGCAGCTAGACATCCCAACCCTCTTGTAGTTCAGACTGCATCTTACACCCCCGACCGAAATGACCCACCAGACAAAAGACGTCCCAATCACGTCCTTAACGACCCCGACGACCAAATCACCACCGACAATGCACCTTACTTAGGGCTACACACCAACACCTGTCAAACACAGCGTCTTCGCCGGCGAACCTAGTCCAACCGACCTCCCCTTCATCCCAACGTCATCCTAAGCCGTGGTCCGAGCCTCATAGGAGGCGCCCTTAGGAAGTCGTTGCCTCCCCCGATGTCATCGAGCCCTAGGGCTCTATTCTCGGCGACGCTTAGCGCTCGCCCATCCCCCCGGTGACGCTGTAGCGGCCAGTAGGGCCTATGCAGCATACTCAATCCGAAAAAAAAACTTTCAATGAATAGTGCGGTGATATTTTTAAAGCACTTTGTTTACTAGTTTTAAGGTTAGAATTGTATTTGTCAAAAACATGTCTACGGCCATTATAGCACACTATGTTGCTGGCCAATATGGCCTCATGTGCCATATTGGCCACACCTTCTCCAGGAATAATAATGATTTTTTCTACATGTCATCATTTTCTTTTTCAAAGTATGCCTCCACGAAAACAAATTTCGCAAAGAAAACGTCAAACTTGATGCAAGGAGTCAATGAAAAAGGCAATCGAAGATGTACGAAATAAAAAAATGGGATCACTAAAGGCTTCTAAACTGTATAAAGTACCCCGAACAACTTTAAGACGTTTGTCAGCTACAGTAAATCTACCAGCTGATGTAGCGACTCATGCAAAATTGCGAAGAAAAAGTACATTACCCGAAGAACTAGAGAAACAATTAGTACAGTATGTGTTAGCAATGGAAAATAAGTTGTTCGGTTTAATCAGCTGGCAGTAAAAAACAATATTACCCATAACTTTCCGTCGAAAAATGAAAGTGCTGGTAAAGATTGGTTAGAATCCTTTTTAGAGGATCCGGAGCTATCGTTTCGCCGCCCAACAGGAGCTTCATTTGCCAGGGCTAGGGAATTTAATAAAGAAAGTGTGGACCATTTCTTCAATCTATACGAGAAATTGATGGATGACTACAAGTTTCCCCCAGACAAAATTTTCAATGTGGACGAGACGGGCATAAGTGTTGTTCCATCCCAGATACCCCAGGTTCTGAGTCAAAAGGGAAAACGGCAAATTGGTGCTTTAACATCTGCTGAAAGGGGCTCTTTGATAACTTGTGTGATAAGTATGAGTGCAGGAGGATCATTCGTTCCACCCATGATTATATTCCAAGGAAAAGAAGCCATCCGCTTTTAATGAAAGGTGGTGCGCCTCCTGGTGTCATACATGAATGTCACCCTTCAGGTTGGATCCAAACAAACTTATTTACAAAGTGGTTTCAACATTTCATCCAACACGTGAAACCCACTGCAGAATCTCCGGTATTGCTTATTATAGATGGCCACACAAGTCATACAAGAAATCTTGAATTAATAGACCTTGCCAGAAAAAATCATGTCTACTTACTGTCAATTCCCCCACATTCCAGCCACAAAATACAACCACTTGATAAGTCATTCATGGGACCACTAAAAAAATATGTTTCTGATGAAATAAGATCAGGGTTAGGAACAAATCACGCCCACTTGGCCAATATGAAATTATGGAAGTATTTGGACCTGCATATCTACGTACTCAAAGTGGTGAGATAGCTGTCAGTGGTTTTCGTGCTACAGGGTTATATTCTGTAAACAGAAATATTTTTAAAGATCACGATTTTATTGATATGGATAACGAACAAGAATATAGACTCGCCAATCAAGAAAATATTAGACCAGAGCCAACCACTTCACCTTCTACTCCTCCTCCTGCTATAGAAAATGAATCTGTTGATGTGACACCCACCATAAATGAACCTGCTATGAGAAATGCGATGGCTACTCATGTAACTTCTGTTTCAAGAGATGAGAACAAAACACCGCCTGTAATTTTTGAACAAGTTCCAGCTCCCATTTCGAGGTCACCACATCCATCGACTTCAAAAGACTTTATAACGCCATTTCAGTAGTCCCCGATACCACACTTAGCACCTACGAAAACTACTAACCGAGGCAGAAAGGCTGCTAAGTCGACATTGCTTACTTCATCTCCGTACAAAAATGCATTGCAAGACTCAATAAAAAAGAAACAAGACTAAATTAAAAAGACAATGAATAAAGGAAAAAAGGAAAGGGCAAAGGTAAAAAGACAAAGCCAAGATCCAAGCAGGTAGAAATGTCTAGCTCAGAAGAAGAAAACGAACCTAAGTACGACGACAGTTCTGACGAAAGTCCAGAAAGAGGCAATGTTAATGATGCAAAGTGTTTATATTGTGAAGAGCTCTATTCTATGAATACCAAAGGTGAAATATGGGTTCAATGCCTGTGTTGTAAATTATGGGCTCATGAAGAATGCTCAGGAGTGGAAACTGACGTTTTTTTATGCGAATTTTGTTCTGCAAAATAATCCAAAGTTTATTTCTTCTATTTTGTTATTGTATTTGTTATGGAGGGCAATACGGCTCACTACATTTATGGCCAATATGGCCCTAGGCCATATTACCCTACCACGGTTCATTTTTTAAGTTATGTTAAAATTAAAAGAAACGTTTATTTTCATTTTGTTTGATAGTTAATAAACTTAACTTTATAATTGTTGATTACTATTAAGTTCAAAGGACTGATTTAACCAATAAAAACTGTATGATCTCAATAAATTTTTATTTTATTTCCAAAAAACCTTATGGTGTGCCATATAACCCGAAGTTACTCTATATGTAGTACCTATATTAATTACACTACTTCAAAAAAGTAGTGTAATTAATATAGGTACTCTAGTTGAGTAAATTGTAATAAGGTCATTTGAATTAGTAATTTGTTTATTTATTATTATAGACTATTACAATAAATAAATAGGCACACCACTGCTATATTTCAAACTAATACTGGTATATTCTTATATTTGACATGGTGAAGCGTTTTTATTATACAAATAGGAACATTGTTAACTTCGTTATAACACAGGTACATACGAAATTTTGAATCTGGTGGAATTCGAACCCAATCTCTCTCTCTAGCTATTGCAGCTCGAATTCTGTATTTGAAATGTATTTAATTTTATTGTTTTTTTACAGGTCTGAGAACGCAGATATTATTTTCGGGTGCATCGTCGTCGTCGTCATCATCCGTCTCGCGGGACAAGAAAAGGAAGGCAGATCGAGACGCCTCATCCACGAGCGTGAAGAAACCAACAAAAATTACAGCTGTCGAGTTGTTCGGCAGCAACACTGATGAAGAAGGCAGTACTTTAGAGAAGGTGCAGGCGTCGAACAATAATAAGCCGCAGCTAACCAGCTGCATCACTCGTCGCGTGGCCAACGGCCACGCACGTCAGACAAACGAGAACAAACAGGGGACCCATTACGTGGAGATAAAAGTTTACAATTATAGTGAAATTGAATTGTCGCTGTAAAAACTCGCAGCGATACAGACACGGAGGCCTGGCGTCATCTTTATAGGTCGTAAGGAAGGAGTTTAAGGAATGCCCCCCGAGTTTCATTAATTCCTATTTTTGAATAAAATTATTCCAACTAAAAATATTTTTCAATGATATTATTCAAAAATATGAATTAATGATATTATTATTATTGTATACCTATAATATTACATTTTAAATTCTTTTCTGTATTTATGTAAGTAAATATATTACTTTTCAAGTAACTTCAGAACTTATAACTACAAATTTCATCAACTATGAATTAGCAAAAGACGGGTGGACGAACACATTTTCGCATTCGTGGATGTCAAACAGACTAACAAACCCGTCGATTAACTTTAACAATTATGACGTAGCCCTTATGATATGATTTGCAGCTAGATTTGCTTGCCACTATTTTTATTAAATTAATATTCAATGAACAGACAAATGTAACCAATTAAGTTGTATGTTAATAATAAAGTAAGTCCTAAACTGCGTAGAAATTGTGGGCGAAATCATCGAGTCAGGCGACAATTCGACGAAACAATGCATGTGTGAATAAAAATAGCTTATTCTGCCATTTAGCCCGAATCAAAAAATGTTACGAAATCAAAACTCTTATATTTTTGTATTGTTTGTTGTTAGGTACTATTTTAAAATTATTATTTTTAATATTTTCATTTTTACTTTGAAAGCAAAGGACGTGTTGTGATGTATTCTTATTTATTTCACCGATGAATACTTACTTTCTTTTAGGATCAGGATCTCTTCAATTTTGTTGAAAGGGCGCGGACTGAGCCGAGCCGAAAGCGATCTCGGCAAGAAGATAAAGACGATAATAACTACAATTATGTAAAAGTTCCTGCTCGTGGTGGAAAAATAATAAAAATACAAGTGAACTACAGCAAAGATTTAGAGCTCAACGTTTCGGCACAACACATCGTCAAAAGTAATATTTTCAACGATGTACATAAAATCGAAAGAAATTGTAAACTTAATATATGAAGATTTAGGAAAATCAATGAGCAAATAATATATTGTAGTATAAATTTAAATTAATTTATATTACAATAAATGATGATGAATTATGCAAATATTTTACTTCTTCCATTTAAGTTTATTTTTACTTGAGTTTTCTGGTGTGTTCTTAAAAATAATTTTTGGTATAATATGTGTATTCGTATGATAAATATTTTAACTTATTCTTATATACCTTGCCTACAGGTGTAGAAACAAAGGAGCGTGATATTGTATTTGACCACTCTACACCAAAAAAGATTTTTAAATTAGAGAACCAGTGTTATTATCTATCTTATCATCTTAACTAAGAATATATACATTCATCCCTGGATAATTATATTGTTCTTTAATATAATATATTAATTTCAATGTAATCAATATCTGCCCATACCCGGCTCAATACAGAGCACAGGGTCCCTACTACAATCTTTAATCTAACGATCCAATTCCGATGCTATTCAATATCGGCGCTTAAAATAAATCGCATTGAATTCGTACCATGAAGTATCTTAAAATTAATCGCATTTGAATCGTGCATGATGAATGAATGACCGAGAATTGTCTCTGGTCTGCGGTTGAGTAGAAAAACGTTTGAAAGAGACAACGCTATGTAAACCTCTAATAAGTCCGTCCCTTTCTTGCAAAAACTATACGCTGCGTTCGTGGACGTTTTAATTTCTATTTCGGTAGATACCGGTTTTTTAGTTTTATGTTAAATCAATAATAAAAGTATGTAACTACATTGTAAGACATTGTAATGTTATTAATTTACAATAAAACTCAGTTGTTACAGCTTTTTGTATTTAATAAAAATATTATTAAGCGGCATTAGTCACACAAAATTTAAGAAATTTACGAACGCACCTTAATGACAAGTGACAACCTAACATGGTATAGGTACCATCGTGAAGGCGCGAGTTTTGTAATCGTTTAAAGTTCTAGTAATTAGTTTTTTTAATATTAATAAATTATTTAGGAATAGTGAAGGTGTAGTGCTAGTGAGTGCATTTTTATTATGGCGTAAGTATTATTAGTTTTATGTGTAGGTACGAAATGTGCACATGGAGCTTGACTATCCTAAGTACCACTTGAATAGCAAAGAATTTTAAGTGCATTTTTTTTATAGAGAAACGTCGAGACGCAGAGTTAGCTATGGCCAGCTAGAGCAATTGTGGGAGTTTTTAAATTCCAATAGAGCCATCGCCACGGGCTATAACAAAACTTCCCAAGCAAGGGAATTTTCTAAGAGGATGTGGGAAAATATTGCCCAAAATTTAAATTCTCACGGAGATGGCGCTATAAAAGATTGGAAGGGATGGTGTAAAGTAAATTCATACTTATATTTTAAATACGAAAGTATCTAACTGTCGGTTTTGATGTCTAAACTTTTAAATCCATTTTGATAAGCATAGTGGGATTTTAATAACGTATAGGTACACTACCTACAGAGATTTTCGAGTTTAGGTACTCGGTGAAGCAAAAATTTATCAAAATAACCACAATTTAAGACGTATAAATATAATATAACTGAAAATGTGAATACATTACAATTAATGAAAGCTAAGTATAACATGAGTCCCACAGTAGTAGAAGTGCACTACATTAGTATGTTATCAAATTCATGATGGATTCTGATTAGGTACCTATGTATCTAATATTATTTTTTATTTTAGTATTGGAATGACTATAAGTCTAAATTAAAAAAGTTGGCTGTAGCTGCTCGATCGTCGCACCAGCAGACTGGAGGAGGGGCGCCACAGATCCGGGCACTGACTGAGATCGAAAATAAATTTCTCCATATTTTAGGAGAAGATTTTGGGTCCGGTCTGCCTGGAATAAGGGTAGAACCATTTGAAGAAGTAAGTGTAATTTCAATTTATTTTGTAACTAGCTGATGCCCGCGACATCGTCTGCGTGGATTTAGTTTTTAAAATCCCTCGGGAACTCTTTGATTTTCCGGGATAAAAAGTAGTCTATGTCACTCTCCAGGTCCTCAACTATACCCATGCAAAAAATCACGTCGATCCGTAGCTCTGTTGCGGCGTGATTGAAGGACAAACCAACAAACACACTTTCGAATTTATAATATTAGTATGATCTTGTAAATTTTCAAACAGCTACACAGATTTTAATGAATATTGGTGTCAAAATAGAATGATATGTGAGGAAGAACATAGAATACAGTGTTTCGGAAAAATTATCATTTTGAATTGGTCATGACAGAAGTTAATTTTAACTTTCAGACTTCACAACAAACTGTTGCAGTTGCTGTAAATTCAGAAACTGCAACAGCTTCTATCAGTTTACTGAATGCTCCAGTGCTGCTTGAAGAAATAGTACTGCCTGGACCATCAAGATTAGTTACCCCACCTCCTACAACTCCACCTCCCACAACTCCAACCCGTGCTGCTGTGCCATCCCCAGCCCCCCTAAGCACTCCTCGACGTTCACCACGTCGCCGCCGACGCCGCCGTGAAACACCACTAACGCAAGACGCGGCTCGGCGTGCCCTTATTAGGATTTCAGAGAGGAGGGCGCAGATAGAAGAAGAAAATAAAAAAACCCTTAAAAAACTAGTAGACGAACTAAGGGAAATAAAAGAAATATTACATTCTAGGTAAGAAATCAAAAATATTTATTATAGAATAGAATAGAATAATTTTTTATTCAAATAAACTTTTACAAGCGCTTTCGAATCGTCAGATGAATCTGAACCACTGGTTCGGAATGCCATTCCTGCCGAGAAGAACCAGCAAGAAACTCGGCGGTCGCTCTTTTTTAAAATGGTTTACAATATTATGTATACAGCGTATGCAGTGTTTCCACAATGAGAGGATGTTCCAAAAATGCCTACTTAAAGTTCAATGCATGTTAAGATGGGCAGACAGGAAGTAGACCCATCCCGCTGGTGGCACCCGTTCACGAGCATGACGCATGACCCAGCCATTGCTTCGCTCAACCATATTTGAGGGAACGTAACAACCCGCATCACACGACGCCACCGCAGAAATGTTTAAAGTGATATTCTTTCACATAGGCTTAATTTACGGGCACTCGTGAAATCACTCGTCATCTGGAGCAGGCAGGCAGGTGAGGTGAACTTGAGGTGGCACCTCCCGATGTGATGGCCCAGCAACAGCACCATCACACTAATGCACTGTCATCAGTATTGTCATCTGGAATTTCATTGTTTGCATTAGTTTAAATATCCACCAAATAACTGTTTGATGCTCTATCAAATTTTAACCGAAATTTTTAATGTTTCTGTTTGACAGTACACACACATTACAGTACAGACACATTAGGATATCATTTGGAAACTCCAGAACAGTACAGTCGCTGATGATAAGAGCTAGATTCTCCTCAGTCAATGGTTTGTCTAAATTCCAACAACTTACACCGTTTTTGCTCAGCTGTAACAAAATATTTGATGATAAAAGTGTAGGTCTTTTATTCGACACTTAAGATTTAATTCTAACAATATGTTGTTAATTAATAATTACTCATATCTACTAGTACCTATAAGGATTAAGGACCAAATAAATTTTATAGATATGTCTATAAAATTTATTTGGTCCTTAATCCTTATAGGTACTAGTAGACATGAGTAATTATTCATTAATTTGATAGAACTTACATTAATTGACAGAAATTACCTGAGTGTGATGTGAAATAGAACGTTGCTACTTGGATCTAAATCGCATACATATATTTAAATATTATTTATGTAAATACCACCACCTCCAACTTGTGCACCTTCAAATCACGAGTGAATAGGCATTTCCTAGGCCAAGCGCGTTCCACCTTAAACTGTATCATCACTTTCCATCAGGTGTCATCACAGTCAAATACTAGCCTATATAGTTAAAATAATAATAATAATAAACATATTTGTTCTAGGTTTGTCGAGCATCCCAGAGATGACGTATAAGGTTACGTCTACAGTCCACACCAACCCGAAGACCTTGATCAGTATTGGCTTCACTTTCTGATGATTGCATTTGTGCCTGTAATTGTGCCTCCTGCAGGATTTCTTGATCGCTAAGTTGAGGAACTGGAATTTTGGCTTTATTACAAATATTGTGCAGGATGACACAGGTGTTCACTATGGAGGCAGCAATTTTTGGCTCATAATGTAACACTCTATGGTTTAGTAGACATCGAAAGCGGGCTTTTAACAGCCCAATGGTCCTTTCAATTATATTTCTTGTTCTAACGTGGATATCAGTATAATATTTCTCCGGAGTGTCGGGAAGAGCATTGACAATGGGTGTCATCATGTATTTCCTCAATGGATATCCAGAGTCAGCTGCAACATGCAGAAAGTATTTTGATTAAAAGCAGGCAAATGCCGTTGTCATAATATTTGGGAGAGGTGAAAAGAACACTACCAATATGTATTGTTACAGTATATGACCAATATAACTTTATGTTAAAGGTGTACTTAATTGAATAGGTTTATTTCATGAAATAATTCTTACCCAGTAACCATGTTGTTTCATCAAGATTTTCTAAATATGTTTTTATAGGATGCACATTCCAAATAAATGAATCATGGGTGGCTCCACCATAGCTAGCATCAATGTAATGCTCATATCAGCATCACAAATCTGTAATATGTAGTTACATTTTTTTAGTCTCATGTAGTCTACTTAACATAAAGGATTTGGCTGAAATTTGGAATGGAGATAGATTACACCCTGGATTAACACAGGCTACATTTATCCCAGAAAATTAAAGAGTTCCCATGGGAATCAAAAACCTTAATCCATGCGGACGAAGTCATGGGCATCATCTAGTATTGTATAATAATGAAGTCTTTAGATTGTGATAGATAACTTGTCTTACCAACTGAACATTTAATGAATGATAATGCTTCCTGCAATAATATCTTTCTTCATTGTGTGAAGGTCTAATAATTGCTATCTGCGTACAGTCAATGCAGCCGAGTACCCCAGGAAAGTTGAATTTTTGAAAAAATCTAAAAATAGTTATTAAATTTTATTTTAATATAAACATATTTTATTTTAATATAACTGTACATTATTGTTGATAGTGATGTAAATGTCCAAGGCTCGGTTGCCTGAGGTGCCGTTATAGTTAAGTTATGGTTCAGTTATCGTTAAAGCTAAATTTGACAGCCGAAACACATGTACTTAGGTTGTCACATTTAGCTTTAACGATAACTTAACTATAACGTTACTTTAACAGCACCTCAGGCAACCGAGCCTAAAAAGCAGTAAGTTAGTGTGTTGTAGCAAGTATTGTAGTAGTAAATATTTTGTAAAATCTGTAGTGGATAGAAAGAGTTGTTTTATTGTATATGTACTAACTAAATATCTAATAAGTAATGTCTATATGTCAAATACGTAAACAAACATGAAAAATTTTCATGAAAATCGAAAAATAATACCCTTATTTATTTTTTATGGCTATTAGTTATTTGAAAGTTTAGTTAAATTAAAAATGGGCTCTGGTTTAGTATATGTGCTGCACAGTAGGCATTTCATATTTTGTTTTACAGAAAGAATGCTTCTGTCCATTTGCAAAAAAATGATTTGGGTTTCACTGCGCAGAAAATCCCAACAGGCGTTTGGCCTTTACCTTGCCCATCGGAGACATTCCTGCGCCTGGTACTCCCCGATCGCAGTGTCAGATTGCCATCCCTTCCCATAAGGGAATAGAGATATTACCAGTGTTTGCTGTGCTGAACTCGAACAGTGTTTTTGTGTGTTCTCTTGGTGTTTTTTATTTTAATTTTAATTTGTAAATATAATAGTGTAAGTTTTATGCCTTTTATAGATGCGTCGTCCAACTCAGAGCTACTCGAGTGTTCCATTTGTGTCGACGGCAAGCTGTATAAGGGCCAACGCGGTCTTAATATACATAAAAGCCGTCGTCACATCCCGAATTTTGCCCAAGTTTCAGAGCATGCATCAGGTATTTTTTCCGATGCATGTTGTGGGGGTGGGCCCTCATGTAGCTCTCCTTTATGGGTGAGGCTCGCAGCCTTTAAGCGCGGGATTAGGTTGGTCAAGCGCATCCCTAGAGGGGCTCGACCCTCAGTCGCTCGCAGCCTCAAAGAGTGTGTTGCTAGGGCCTCGTCTGAGAATTCACCTGAAGCGTGGGAGTATTTATTAACGTTCCCATATAGAGTCCTGAATATAGAATCCGGCATTGAAACAGTTACATCCCTTACAAAAAAGATAAAACTTAATATTTCGAGCAATACTATTCCTACATGCAACAGACTTCTAAATTGCCAATCATCAATTCAAAATGTATCCAAATTAATTGAACACAAAGTAAGTGATGGGAACGTTAAAAATGCTGCCAAATTGCTTTTTTCAGACGATGTCTTGGCCGCGGACTCTTTTGAGACTTTGGCTGCTCTCAGGGAAAAACACCCTCTGCCTTTACCTTCGTCCCGACTTCGTAACCTCCCATGTAGTGCTACCATCAATCCGCTACGTGTGACGGAAGATGCAGTTCGTTTTGGAATCTTTGGATTCCCAAACGGTTCTGCAGGAGGATTAGATGGCCTGTCACCCCAACACCTTAAAGATTTGATGGGTCCTCCTTCATGTGATGAAAGTAAATCTCTTTTGAAGGAGTTGACCGGTCTTATCAATTTAATGTTATCTGGTCAGGTGCCTCAATATATTGTTCCAGTCTTATACGGAGCGAACTTGGTGGCCTTGACCAAAAAAGATGGGGGGGTTCGTCCTATTGCTGTCGGCAGCACATATCGCAGGTTAGCATCGCGTATGTGTTGCCGAGCATTTAAGGACAAAACAGCGGCCATCCTGAAACCTAAACAACTAGGTTTCGGGGTCAAGGGAGGGTGCGAGGCAGCGGTACATGCTGCCAGAACTTATTTAAATTCAAGTGATTATGACGTCTTCATAAAAATCGATGTTCGTAACGCTTTTAATTCGGTCGATAGGGGAGCCATGTTAGATGAAATTCAAAAAGAGATACCTGAGATATTAGACTATTTGTGGCAATGTTATGGCTCTCCCACAAAATTAATGTTTGGGGAAAAAGTTCTGGATTCAGCAGTAGGTTGTCAGCAGGGTGACCCACTTGGTCCCGCGCTTTTCAGTCTCGTTATAAATCCTATTATTTCGTCCCTAAATTCAAAATTCAACTTATGGTACCTAGATGATGGGTCATTGGCAGGAGATGCGTCGTCAGTTCTTCAAGATTTAAGAACAATCATACAAAAATTTTCTTATATTGGGCTAAATCTAAATTTTTCCAAGTGTGAGGCTTACTTCCCAAATTCAATTCCCATTGAGAAGAAAAATGAAATTTTTCATAATTTGAGTTTTTTGATACCGGGTATATCTACAGTTTCGAGTCAAAATTTAACCCTTCTTGGTGCTCCAATATTTGATGAAGCATTTCCCTCTGTAATAAATTCTAAATTAGAGAATTTCAATAAATTTTCGCATCGCCTTTTAGACATAAAGCCACACATGGCCATTTATATTTTACGGTTATGTTTATTTGCTCCTAAATTTATGTATCTGTTAAGGTGCGGCCCCTTTTGGAAATACCCTTCTTTGATCTCAACTTTAGATGTGTCTCTTAAAGACACTCTATGTAAAATTCTAAATTTACAATTTGATGACCGCACCTGGACCCAAGCGAGTCTACCTGTGAAATACGGGGGCCTAGGCATACGTTCCATCTCAAGTGTAGCACTCCCGGCTTTCTTATCTTCCGCTTCTGGCTCTATTACACTCATCAGTCAGATCCTTAATCTGTCTAGTCGGACTGATGTTGTGGTTGAGAGTCTGTCGGAAGCGAGGCTGGCCTGGAGTGCTTCTTGTCCTGGGGAGAGCTTTCCTTCGGCTGTGGAATGTCAGGGTCTTTGGGACAAACCGCGTGTTGTCTTGACACATTCGGATCTCGTAGCACAGTGTACCTCAGATACGGATAAAGCCCGTATTTTAGCCGTATCCGAAAAAGAGTCAGGTCACTGGCTTCACGCTCTGCCATCTCATAGCCTGGGAACGATTCTCGACCGGACAGCGCTTCGTGTGGCAGTTTGCTTACGCTTGGGAATAAAGGTATGTGAGCCTCATTACTGTCCTTGTGGCAGCCGCGTAGATCAGTTTGGTTACCATGGACTCAGTTGCATTCGGAGCGCAGGCCGCTTGTATCGCCACGGTGCTCTCAATGATATAGTCCGTCGCGCTCTGGCCACTGCCTCCATCCCTGCACAACTGGAACCCTCCGGTTTGTTCAGGGATGACGGCAAGAGGCCGGATGGGATGACTATAGTACCATGGTCGATGGGTCGTGCACTGGTGTGGGATGCAACCTGCGTTGATACGTTGGCAGCGTCCCATCTATCAGGCTCGTGCCTAAAGGCGGGTGCTGCTGCTGAATCTGCTCAGTTGCTTAAGCGTCGCAAATACTCAGCCATTACTAAGGACTACGTTTTTGCGGCGCTTGCTTTTGAGACTCTGGGCCCATGGTCATCGGACACGAAGAATTTTATAAATGTTGTGTCCCAAAAACTGATCCACGCCTCTGGTGACCAAAGAGCTGGCGCTTATTTAGCCCAACGGCTTAGCCTTGCCATTCAACGAGGTAATAGCGCCAGTATTTTGGGCACCATGCCCATTAACGATCACTTGGATGGCGTGTATTTTTTGTAAATATAATTAGTTTTTAATTTAGATTTTAATTTATTTCTTACTTTTAATTCTAATATATATGTATAGTTTATTAAAATGGTCTGTATTTTGATGAATATAAGTAAACTATTTTACAAATAATCAGACTTGAAAAGATGATTTTTGTCCCTTATTATTTAAAGTATTGGCTTATTTTAATAATTATAACAAGTAACCATACCTTGTTCTAACTTTGTTTCTCTCTTCTAAGGAATTAGGAAAAGAAATGTATTTCCTTCTCATCTCAGGGGTATCAATGCATCGCGTTACTTCAGCTATGACTGAAGAAACAGTCTGCTGTGCCATAGAATGAGCAGCAATGTCTCCTGTCGGCCTTTGATACGACCCTGTCGCATAGAAAGATAATGCAGTCAAAATCTGAAAAAGGGAAGATATTGTGACAATATAATGAATCAAGATAGCTAATCGAAATAGCTACAAATAAGTTCATCAAATCTATTTTATCTAGCACAAAAACCACAACTTATGTGCCTTCTTTATAAATTAGGTATAGTGCATTCAATATTAACTGACGCATTTCCACTTGAACGCTATAAACAATAGGGGTAATAAATAAATACTCATAGAGTTACCTACCTTTGTTTCTATCGACAAATCTGTTGATTTTGTCGGCTTTTTCAACATTGGTTGTAGTTCTGCACATAAATCTAACACTAATTCTTTAGACAGTCGATATCTTTTTATAAACTCCACATCCTCCAAACAAAATGGATCCGCTTGTTCCCGCATTATGCGTCTTGATTGTTTCCGCGAAGTGTTTATTTCACTATCGTTTTCCAAAAATTCAAAAAGTACAAGTTCATCGGACATGATGGCAGGCTTTTAGAACTCTGTTAATAGTTTAATACTACTAATTACTAAATTTTAATATTTTATAATAAAAGTTTGTGAAAGCGAGGCAAATACAGGAACAATATAAGTAACTTTTTTTGGTCGGCTCACTTTGACAGCTTTACGATTCAGTTTAGGCTACAAACCACCGTCATGGTACGAAAATGAATGAATGGATTTCGGTGGCGGATCAATTTAGGTTTTTGTTTCGCTCATGACGTCATGACGTCTATTGGTCGGTTATAAGAGTTTATGGTACGAAATAGCGATTCAGTTCAGTTTAGGTCTTTATTTGAGTCGCGATTATAGTTGATGGTAAGCCTCCTGGTCTCTCAGAATGAGATTGATAGGGATATGGATGGAGCCCACCATTCTGGCCTAAGCTTCACACACCTTTAAGAAAATAATAAAGTACACACAGACCTGCAGGCTCCCACAGACCACCATTAAAACATGAGATATTTAATTGCTTTGAGAGGCAACCAAATATTGATTTATACAAAAAATGCTTCATTACTTTACACTGTACATACTGAGGTTAACTAGGTACTTTGTTTTCAGCAAGTTGCTTCAATAAAAGAATGAGGGCTTTTACTTCCTTGGAGACAAGAAAACGCCTTATTACACATTTAGAAAATAGAGAAGGTTAACTGTCTCATAAGAAGTCCCGGGACGAAGGAATTAAAAAGTTTGCACTCGAAGAGCAAGTACACTCAAAATTTGATGCAGGTAAAAGAACTTCACGATAAAACGTTGGAGTTAATGCAGGAAAAGCATATGCGTGATCTACAATATCAAAAAGAACTTCATGATATGGAAGTTGAATTTAAACGACAATTTTATAAATTAACTTTAGAAAATCTGAAACTAGAAATTGAAAAATTAAATGAGAAATAAAACAAATTGCTCGTAGTATATATTTATTATGTACATGTTAAATGTTATCTAAAAATCTAACATCCTTAAGAGTATGTACCTATTTATTCATACTTAATCTTCTATACAATTATGATGGTGATTTTACCTTAAAACGACAGGTGTCATGAGATTTTTAATTTATTATAAAAAAACAATATATTATAATCTACTAATATGGGATGTACATTAGTTTAGGTACCACGGCGAACTTTGGAGTCTTTCATGGATAAAGTGAGGGAGGTTCTTGTCCAAGATTTTGTTTCAGCAAATCAAGGAATCTCTAACTTAAGGAGAGAAGAGCTATTGCAGCACAATTTAGCTATACCCAATGCACTTTATGGAAATGGTGACAATGCCATTGTGATATATATATATATATATATATATATATATTCATAAAAGCTCCAATTACATGTTTCAAAAAGATAGCTACTCATTGCATAAATATAGGAATATATTAAAACCCTTTTTGATTGTAGCATGTGATGGATATATTGTGGACTGTTTTGGCCCATATAAAGCAACTACTTCAGATGCTGAAATATATGCCAGAGTCACTATTAGAAGGTGAGCATCAGCTAACCGCAGGACAGGCGAATAAGAGCCGCTGTGTAACTATTTGTCGATGGTGGTAGAGGCCATAAATGGCAGATTTAAAACTAACTTCAAATTATTCCGTCAGGAATATTTTCATAATCAAAATTATCAAATTGCAGCGGCTCTTATTAACAGGTTCAGCCCTCGGTTTGAGGATAATATATATTCAACAGAAATAATTGAAATAATAAGACAAAGAATTAATTTAAATAATAATCTGGCAGAAATTGTAGACTCCTTTAACTTAAATAGAAGGACATCCCAATTCCAAAGTCTTACAGCAGACAGGAACAATGTGTTATACTTCCCTACCCTGGAGTACAGGGACTTGATTCTGTTCGCCCACAACTGACGTTGATCTGTATGCTTTTGAAATTCAGTTGCAGAAATTTGACAGGTAAGGGTAGGTCGATATGGCGCTAACTGTACATGCATACTGTTGTAATAATAGGAAACTGTATGAGAAGTGCCCACAATCATAATCTTACTTTTTATTGTTAATGAATTAAGAGGCCGTACTGGTTTTGCTCGCAACACTAGCGCCACTTTCATTAAAATAATAATATATTTTTATTTAAGGCATAGATAAAAAATCAGCCACTTTTTAGGTAATATGTTTTTTTGCTAAATTTAAAAATTGGATGAGATAGATTTTTTATCTATTCCTTAAATAAAAAGATATAATTTTTTTAAAGAAAGCGGCGCTAGTGCCACGAGCAAAACCAGGTAGGTACGGCCTCTTAATTTGCACCTGTATTTTATATTTTAAATGGCTGGTTTTAGAGTCACGCTGACCGTCGGCGCTGACAGGCCAATATGTATGATTACTTATGAAGCGTTTTAAAATAACACCGACGACTCAGCGCTGAGCACTGTCAGCGCTGAGCCACACGCGCGCCTACGCGCCACGCGTCGGCGCCGCTGAGCACGCGGTGCCGACGCGCTTCGGACCTCACTTATCGTTACAGTGTTACATAAAACGCACGTGCCGACGGGGACAGACGGGCGCAACAATGAATCGCGATATTAATACTGGGCGTGTGATTGAAGAAGTTCGGCTGCGAAAATGTTTATGGGACGCCAGTGACATATTGTATAAAAATAAAGACGCACGATTGAAGGCCTGGAACGACATCGTAATCGCACTGTTTGAGGATGTGCAGGAAAATGAAAAAAACGATTTGGGTAAGTAAGTGCGTTTAATATATTTTTGCATTCGTAGTTATGAATAACAATACTCTTATAACTTATAGTTTCATAAAAACACAAGAAATTTTAAACGATCAAAAAGTGAGGTTATGTCAGGGTTATGTTAAAATATACATGCATCTTGCCAGGGAACTCTTCCGATGGGTGTCATAAAATATTGAGCAAACAATTCCCGTGTTACATTTCCCGACCTATTTATGGGCTCATTATTATCTATATCAATCATGCCCTCTATTGTCAAAGAATCTTCCACCCTGTAGCCATCTCGAACTCGTATAAAGTTATGCAATATGCAGCATGCCTTTACAATATTTGTGGAAACTTTAGCACTAACGGCCAAAGGAGTATGGAACACTCTGAATTTGTTAGATATTATGCCAAACGTGGATTCAATGTATCTTCTTGCACGACTTAATCGGTAGTTGAAAACTTTTTTTTTATGAGTCATGTTGCTTCGTACATATGGTTTCATTACGTGCTTCGATATACCAAACGCCCCATCGCCAATAATGAAATGGTTTACTGGATCATTTGTACCTGGTAAAGGCTTGGGACCTGGCAAATTCAAAGTGTTATTTTCTAGATTTCGAAATAAGGCGCTGTTCTTAAAAATAGATGAATCCGAGTTTTTCCCATGTGCACCAATGTTAACATATGTAAAGCAATAATCTGAATCACACATAGCCAGGAGAACTATGGAATAAAAATTCTTATAATTGTAGTACATCGATCCACCTCCCTCTGGATTTATAATTCTTATATGCTTCCCGTCGATTGCTCCGACACAATTAGGAAAGTTGGCATTGTGAAGAAATCCATTGGCTATTTCTTGCCACATCTCTGAGCTTCTGGTTGGCAGACATTCGTCGTGAAGTGTATCCCAGATTAGTGAACATACTTCATTTACAATACAACTAATAGTAGTTACTCCAAGCCTGAATGAATATTGCAGATCTGTAAATGTATTTCCCGTAGCCAAAAATCTGAAAAAAAAGAAACAGTATTACTAAGTATTTGCTTTTATATTGTTACAGAAAAACTAATCCAGCAAAGGTGGAAGACTGCTAGGGATGCATTCTTTAGATGTAAAGCTTCTATGAAAAAAACTCCTTCAGGGAGCGCTGCAAAGAAGATAAAAAAATATGTGTATTATGATGAACTATCCTTTTTGAATCCAACCGATGTTAATATAGTTACGGAATCAATGCTAGATCACTCCGACAATTCATCTACCATTAATAATACGGAAGACACCTCTAATATGTCTACATTGGAGAATGCTGAAAACACGCAATCAGAACAAGAACAAGAGTAGGGATCGACGCAAATGCCTCGCATACCAAAAAGAAAGAAACGCCAACCCCTCCAAGAAAATAACAATTTTGAAAAAGAACTGTTAACTTTGCTAAGCAATCAAACGCCAGATATTAACAGTGATGACCTGGCCTTTTTTTCTTCTTTGGGCCCAGTTCTAAAAAGCTTTGATCTTGTACAAAAGTTGCAGTTTCGTTCTAGAGTGTTAGCAGTGGCAATGGATATTCAAAATATGTACCCAAGACCTAACAGTTCATCGACAAATGACACAACGGATAATGAGGCTCAAGGTAACTATGGCACTCAGCCAACATATGATGAAGAATATGTGCCACGAATGTACCACAGACCAAACAATGAGGCTCAGAGTAGCTATCGCACTCAGTCAAGCACTCAGTCAACATATGAAGAATATGTGCCACGGATGTACCTCAGACAAAATAATTCATCGACGAATGAAAGAATGGATAATGAGACTTATCGCACTCAGCCAACATATGAAGAATATGTGCCACAGTCTGTATCAAGATACGAAACACAAACCCGCAACACTAATAATGATGGCAAATAATATGTGTCTGAATAATAATAATAAATGTCAAGGTACTAAATAAAAGTGTCAATTTAATTAAAATAAAACAAACAACTTGGTTTTTTTCTTACCTTAAAGTAACCATCAAACGTTCAGCTGGTGATATAGGTAAACGCCTGTAACTGCAACGTAGTAACTTATCATGTAGCTTTGCCAGTAACTCGTCGAAAGTTCGTGATGACATGCGAAAGTAGTTAAAGAATTTGATTTCGTCATCTCTTAACTGATTGAACAATGTAACAAAGGCCCCCAGTAGCAATCTTTCAGAAATAAGTGGATGAACTTGAAGTCTTTTTCTTCGTTGTTGTTGAAGTCTTTTCTTTTTCCATAAAAAATACACGGCAGCAATTCGAACACTCATTTGATTGGGCATGTCTGTACTCCATGACGTTCAGCACGATACTAAAACGAGTTGCCGCAAACAGCTACGCGCTGAGAGCTACGCGCGTAGTCCTCAGCGCCGACGGTCGGCGTGACTCTAAAACCAGCCTTAGTTTCATCTGCCCGGTGAGTCTGTCCCGGTAGATGGAACTAATTATATTTTCTAAGTACTTAAAAATAATTAGCTATAAAAAAAATTTACTCACCTCAATGTCATTGCCAGACGTTCAACACATGGTATGCTTTTTTTCACGGCCGTGTCTTTTTTTTGCAACTCACTATTCAGTTCGTTTAACAAGTAGTCAAATGTATTCTTGTTCATTCTAAATTTTTTATAAAATTTCTTCTTGAACCTTCGAAGTTTAGGATAATCAGTACGAAATTGGCTTTGACTTTTGTTTTCTAATAAAGGATGTACCCAATAAATTCTATTTCGACGAATACGCTGATGTCGTAGTCTTCTTCTTATTAATAATAGCCATAACAAGGATAGCAACAACAGTCTTTCCTCCATGACTACGTTCAGTCAAGCCGTGGCAAGCTGCGACGTGGTGTGGTTGTGGTACGTGTGAATACAGCCGTACTATGTAAACACGTGATCCGAGCGCACTCGGACATTTGTCTTCGATCAGAGTCGACTCGTACGCAGATATTCGGAGCGTATATTCCAAGGAAAAGGCAAAAATGTACAAATCTACGACGACTGGATCTGGTGCTGGTAATATTTATGTCCATTAGTGTGGTTCGAAATTGCAGACAGGTTTCTGTCTGGTGTAATCAAGAGCAGGAAACTTTTCAGAATGTGGTAAGTTTAAAAAAATACAATTTATTTTATGTAGCTCTAGTCTTATTTACTTTTCACAAAATAAAATCAAAAAAAATTTATTAAATCGTACATTTTAAATGTTTGACTTACAATAGGAAAAAATGGGTATTTTAAAATATTCTAATACTTTGCCACGGGACGGCACCTTCGCTCATGAAGTAGTTTTTAAAATTGGTTCTTCGTTGTTCTGCCAATTGAGAATAATAATTACTGCCCTGATTCATAAGATCAGCAATACAGTTTGAAGGAGTTTTCTATCTCCACGTACCCGGTCTCTCGTCCGTATCCATTGTACCGGCCGGTGTGTAATAATGCAAGGCTGTCTTTATGAGCCAATTGTGTATTGTACAAGTTGATTTCACAATCTTGTCAACTTTATCCGGGGATACATATATTGGACTACGGTATATTCTAAATTTTGATGTCATTACACCAAAAGCATTTTCCACTATCCTTCTGGCCCGAGAATGGCTGTAATTGAATTTTTTTTCTTCGGTTGTCAAAGTCATTCGCCGTGAATATGGTTTCATTAGATAGTGTTTCAGTGGAAAAGCTTCATCTCCTAAAATAACACCCCAAGACGGAAAATTCAGAGACCCATCTTCCAGTTTTTTTTAAAGTATTGATCTACTGAATATCGTGGCATAATTTAATCGAACCTGGCTGCCCACATCAATATATGTAAATAGTAATTGCTATCTACCAATGCCAGAAGCAAAGTACTAAAGTATCCCTTATAATTAAAAAAGTCACTTCCACTATCAGCTGGTTGTTGGATGTTAATATGCTTCCACCACAACATTTAGGAAAGTTCCAGCGGTTAGTAAACCCTCTTGCAATAGAAGTCCACACTTCAGATGTCTTAGGAATCTGTAAATAAAACTATAATTATGAAGTTAATTTTTTTTTTAGGCGGATTCAAATGATATTCCAGCCAATCTTTCATCAGATATACTAGTCATTCTGTCACCAGGTATATCAGTTATGCCTTCATCTGACATACCCATCAATCCTTCACAAGGCATATTAGAAAATTATTCACCTGACTTAACAGATCAGAAAAAAAATGAAAAAACATTGCCTCCACATATCACTCAATCAATCGAGACACTTAAATCAATAAAAGATCAGGCTCTAAATAGCAGAGAAGGAGAAGACGACAAATTCATATTGTGGCAAAAATGTAGCCAGTCAACTCAGACAATTACCATTAGTAGATGTTCTTGAATTACAATCTGAAATATTAAATTTAATAAAAACTAAAATAACATCTATAATCCGAAGTACTGAGAAAACAAGTCTTTATCTTCTCTTTATCTAATGAATCACAACATTTTACTATTGAAACACCAGATCATATGTTTCTAATACAGCAAGCTGTAGACTTTAACCACATATTACAAAACGAAGTTCAGGATATACAGGGTACCTTATTACAGCAAACTATTCAAAGTATTGGTGGGTTATCCCAGACACCGGAAGAATATATTATTGATAAATTACGAAAAGGCTGATTTAATAACTAAGTACATTAATAAATTAGAATATTTCGGTTTGTTGTGAGTGAGAAATAATAAAAAAAAATTATAACGTTTGTTTTACTTGCCTGTAGAGGAATTTCCTCTAATGCATCACAAATAGCTTCTAATACTGAAGGCAGGAACAACGATATAGAGCACTTTGGTATTAGAAAGTGACTTTCTAAACTTCGAAAGCAGTCACCAGTCGCTAGATATCTCATTACTATTTGAAGTTTAACTCTAGCAGGCATTGCTTTCCTCAAATGGGTATCTGCTTTCTGTATTCTTGGTACTACCTTTTCTAGTAAATATTCAATATGTTCGCTGTTCAATCTCAAATGATTTTTAAACGTGTCTTTGTCCTCCACTTCGACTTCCCGAATAAAATTATTTGAAGCACCCAGACAGTCGCGTCTTAGAATCCATTTCCGTGTCCAAATTTTTCTCTTTCTTCTTTGACTTCTTTCAGTTTCATGATTTTTTACTTCAACAATTAACATGTCAGCAACAATTTCTATACCTCGCAGCAGCAGATCAGTAGTCGTCATCTTATTGCAAAGAAAAATATGTGGTTACTAGGATGCTGAAATTATTACGTGTGAAAACTAAATTCCGAGTGGGCTTACATGAGCGGACTCGGTCCATGACAACTCGTATAGTGTAAACCCGGCTTAGAGTTTATTAATTATGTATTCAAGACAATTTTCGAAACAAAATAGCCTTAGATACCTTTAATTTTTTCATGCATTTTTTTCATATTACTGAATTTTTGCTGTAAATGCTTAATACTCCGATATATAGTGCGTTAGAGTTAAACTTTTCAGCAAGAGATCGCCAAGCTACTTCCTTTTGCTGATTACTGGCACAATCCGTATTCTTGCTTGTTAATATGGGAAAATCCTTCAGAAGACACTTAAGTTTTGTGGTCTCATCTTTGTTGAAATTAACGTTGCGTTCTTTATACAATGTAATTTTAACTTTAGTAGGTATTTTAATTATCTTAAAAGTTAATAAATTTGCAATTTTAAAATCGCACTAAATGACGATAAAAAGAAAAAACTATTGTTTTACTTACTTCCTGGTTCCGGGTTTACTTAATGCCATGAATACTAATTGATTTAAAGTTATTTTTAACGCTATGAAATAAAATGATGTCACGATAATGTCATCTGTCAACGTCATATTACATTAGACTCTTCAAGTGTTGCCATAAACATAGTGAGAAATGATCTCGATTTACGGATATAAAAATGTTCATAGCAATGGCAATACTATGGATATTAGTTAATACTAACTATAGTTAAAATCGCGATCAAAAAACGAAACTGGTTTAACCGTTAGTTAGCGTCTTAACTATAGTAAACTTAACTTATTGTCAACTCTGTTGACTTTGTCTCAAAAAACCGGCCCTTAGTTAAGCCGCTGTTTGAATGAGTACCTATACAATTCGATGATACTTAAAAAATGTAACATATTATAGATAATTTTTTTTTTCAGTTTAAAATCGCTTCTATCGTTAATAAATCAGATTACCCTATTTTGAACATAATCATTACAAAAAGCAGAGACTTTATACCAGCTCAGCCCAGTAAAACCCCATCAAATCAAGATCTTCAAACTCTAGGAACAAGCAAAGAATATCAAGCGTCAAGCTTTGTGGAACAGCCACGTGAGACTGCGCAGCGAGCAGAGACCAGCATAACAGGAGATAAAAACCAGGGTCAAGAACCAAAGTCAAGTAAAAATAGCAAGCCAAAAAAACATATTTTTTTTTCATGACTTATTTTATGTAACTTTTATGTTTAAATCGACTTCAAAGAAGAGGAGGTTCTCAATTCATATTTTTCAGGGCCGTACCGGAAGCTACAGTAACAATAGGGCCACCGTTACCTGCTGCGTTAGTATATTCTTTATCTTCAGTATCATCATAATGTCACTTTGTACTTGTGTACATATTTTCCATTTATTTGTTCAGGTTTGTAACTGACACTGAAAGTGGCGCCAGCACGCCGACGTCACCGTCGCCGTTCGTTCCGACCGCTAGCACGTAAGTGTTTACTTTATTACCTGTACATTGTTGTCAGTTAAGATGCGTCAGCCTTTACTACTGATTGTTTTGTATCTACTTTTATACTCTGTATTAATATAAGTATCTTATTTATAGATCTAAATTACAATATCTAAATTAGATTTAAATACAGCTACATTTCAAAACGTGTCGTTTCCTATCATAAATAGAATATAAAATTTATTACTATTCAAACAAAACACTTTTGTAGTAATTGCATGCATCATAACATTTATTTTAATTTAAAGGTTCGATGCATCAGGGACAATTGAGTTATGATGCATCAACTGGCGCAATGGTTAACGCGCAATGTGTTGTTATCTCAACATACGCGTCCATCTATTCAAGTCTCAAAAGGAGACTCGGGGGGTAACCCCGTGAAATTTTTTCACTTTTATCTCGCGGAGAGGAATTGTACGTGCTCATTATAAATGGCTTAAAGAATTTTAATAGATTTCGGAATAATTACTTAGATCCTGATTCAGAATTGCTTTCTGACATCCGCATCGGTAATTTTTTGGCTCACATAACTGCGTTACAAATGGCGAATTCCCAGAAAATGGAGATAATTTTAACTTGAAAAATTCAATACTTGCGTTAAAAAACCTTTTAAATCGTGAAATTTTTAACGAAACTTATGTTGAAGTTACAGACAACTATTTAATTACAGGCCAACTAAAAAAAATGACGATTTTGGCGTCCTACTTGTTTAATAGTCACGGAGTAGACGAAACGAACAAAAGAAACAACGTCGAAAATTTGAACGTAACATTTGTTCAGAAAATGTTACGTTCATTATTACGTTCAGCATTAGCTACATTAATAATTAAAAGTTCCAAACATTCAGACGATCAATATCAGATAAATAAAATCCGAATTGAAAATCTATCCGATTTTAATGAGAGTTTACCTACAAACTTACAATTACAGCTTTTGCCCATAGATCCAAAATTCACTATTTTAAAACCACTCGCGTTTCTGGAAAGATTAGACACGGGTACAATCAATGCACCACAAATTTCCAAAATAGGGAGACCTTTACAACGAAAAGCGTCAAACGATAAAAAGGTACCCGCGTAAAAAATTACATTTGATAAATCAAACGATGCAAAATTAAATATGAACCCAGTTGCTATCGTAAACAAAATTGATAGCGCTGTTTGCAAAAAAAGAACTCGATCGGCCTAAAAAACAACGGGGACGTAAACCAACAAAATAAAATGCACATTTAGATGCATCAAAAAATATAATAAAAATAACCCAGCAGTGAATAGGGACGCAGTTAAAACGTATACAATTAAAAACCCGGAAATAAATCAAAAGCGGTTAAAACGTATACAGCTAAAAACACGAAAATTAATCAAGAAGCGATAAAAACGTATACAGTTAAAAACCCGGAAATAAATCAAAAAGCGATAACAACGTATACAGCTTAAAACCCGGAAATTAATCAAAAAGCGGTAAAAATGTATACACAGCTAGAAACCCGAAAGTAAATCGAAAAGCTGTAAAAAATTACTCAATAAATCTTCCGGAAATAAATACAGCTTCCGTTCAACGGTATAATACAACAAACAGAAACTTCCGAGCCGGAATTGCGAGGATCAAATTTAATTGCCAAAAACGCGATGAAGAACTTAATATAATTAAATTGTTTTCGTTGAAACAATCGTCACTGTTAGGTCCTCATATACAAGTGTGTTCAATATATCAAACTCGACTTTTTTTGAAGAGGAAACTCGCACAAAATGTTGCTGTTATTTCAATATCCTTTACTGTATCCACATGGTATCCACGGTATCCACATATCCCCGGTCGGTACCCAAGTAAAGTACATTAGGTGCTTACTACTATCATAATCGCGATTTTCGGAATTTAATCGTCTCTCAGAGGAGAGGATATGTTTAATAGGATTTCTGATGAACGATTACGCTATATTAGCAATATGCAGGCTAAAAATTCCAAGTCTGCTATAAGCTCAGCATCTCTTCATAAAATTGAATCGTTAAATAATGACGAGGCGATAATATTCAAGGCGAAGGCGGTATTGTCCCTGAAAAAATATATCTCCCGTATAGTTTTACTGGGAGCCCCAGGTACATGAAATTAAAGTATCTGGATTCTATAGCTTAGGATAAATAGTAAATAGATTAGGACAATCTTCCTATTTTATTACAGTTACTTGTAACCCAAATTGGGACAAAAAGCTAATCCACTAATTTGTGCTAGCGTTTTTAAATTAAATATAAAATTATCCTTTAAAGATATCCGTTCCGGAAAGTGGTTTGCAGATTTTATTTATCTTATGTACGTAATTGAGTTTCAAAAAAGAGGCTATTTGTTTTCGAGTGGAGGGCGGAGGCCCGGTACATAATACCGACAAATTTGTTAGGGCTGATATACCTAATCCGTCTGAAGGTCAAGGGAGGTTGCGCAAAGCTGTACTCGATCACATGATCCACGGTCATTGTGGCCTTTCTAATAGATCTAATCTTCCTTGTTGGGATCATGAAAATAAAAAATGTACTACATTTTTTCCAAAACGCGAAACGGACACTACGTTCTGCGATGATAGAGGCTCTGTCAATTTAAAACGCAATAGTCAAAACGAAGCTGAAATAACAAATAGAGATAGAAAAATTAAAATCAATGATCTTTGGGTAGTTCCATACAACGCCGCCTTACTCCGTAAGTACGACTGTCATATTAATGTTGAAGTGTCCACAGCTACTGCCGTTGTAAAATACCTATTTAAATATATTACAAAAGGCGCTGATCATTCTCGCGTAGCAGTTGTTTTAGACGAAAATCATAATTCATAATTAGTTTATTGTCCAGAACATGGTACATTATAATATAGCTACATATAACAGATGTTGATGACATAATGATGAAATTGAAAATTACGTGACTAAAATATATTTAGGTTCCTGCGAAGCGACGTGGCGTATCTTTGAATTCGATTTAGTTTGCCGCGAACCTAACGTTATACAACTCGCTGTTCACCTGGAAGGGCAGCAATATGTATATTTTAAACCCGGCACTGAAACGGAAGGTGCAAATCGAACATCCTTAGATTTAATAAATGACTTATTGAACAGGCTTAGTTCTGCTGCATACGCGGTTAAAAAGATTCGCCAGTTGACAGATATAGAAATGGCGAGATTAGTTTATTTTGGTTACTTTCACAGCATTATGTCATATGGTATATTATTATAGGGTAATGCTGCAGATATTAATTCTGTTTTTATGCTGCAGAAGAGGGCTGTTCGAGCCATATATAATATTGGACCAAGACAGTCACCAAGAGATAAATTTAAAGAAATCAATATTATGATAGTGCACAACCAATATATATTTGAAAATTTAGTATACGTGCATAAGCACATTGATAAATTCAAGAAGAAAAGTGATTGTCATAATGTCAATACTAGAAATAAAAACAAACTTGAAATGCCTGCTTCTAGGCTTAGTAAAACTAGCAATTCATTTGTTGGAAACAGTGTCCGCTTCTACAATACTCTCCCAGATGACATGTTAAAGATGTCTCTAAATAAGTTCAAAGTTAATGTAAAACGTAAACTCATTGAAAAATCTTATTACCATGTAGAGGACTACTTAAACGACAAGGAAGCTTGGCAATGATTTGCTCTATGGCTCTGATAGTTCCTTAGTTAAGATGATTTGAGATGGTGATAATAAAAACAAAAAAAAACCCGGCTGAGTTTGTTGTGGGCTCTTCTCAGACCACGGCGCGTTTGGAACCCTCGTAGCTTTAGTTTTAAGATACAGTAATCAATTATCACCATCATGTTTTATAGGTAATTTTTGACGTCAATAAGTGTACCTACAGTGTACCTATATTGGTATTAATGAAGGTATTAATGAATTTATATTTCAACACTTGGCAGATGCAGCTATGAACCAAAATTCAATGGGGTTGCAGTGTATTGATGTTTGATGAAATAGCAATCAATAAAAATTTGTTTTTTAATTCTCATACTGGGGTCATTGAAGGTTTTGAAGATCTAGGAGGTGGTGAACGCACTAGTAATGTTGCTGACAAAGCTCGTTTTTATGTTGCGGTATTTTTTCATCTTGGAAAATACCTATACTTTTTATTTTGTTCAAAATGGAGTAAAAACTTTAAATTTAAAAAATATCTTAAAAAAGATGATTGTAGCAATATTTAAAACAGAATTTATATTGAGATGTACAGTATCGGGTCAAGGCTCGGTCAATGTTGCAGCAATAAATTCATTAATAGCTGACACACGTGAAGAAATACTTCGTAATGGTAATGAAGATCCAAATATCTTTCATTATACGATTGACAAGAAGTATAAGCTATACCATATGTATGATGTTCCACATCTACTCAAATGTTTTCACAATAATTTCCAGAAGAAGCCTCTGCTGATTGGAACTAAGCATGCTGAGTGGAAGTTCATTCCGGACCTGTATGCTTCAGATGGCGCAAGGGGCCGTGCGAGAACTACCAAATTGACAGAAAAACATATTAATCCAACTTCTTATGACAAGATGACGGCAAGTATATTTAAAATCTATACTTTACTAATATTATAAATGCGCTTTCACGGGTCATCTGTTTAACCGATTTTGATGAAATTTGGTTTAGTAAGTTGTATCCCGGGGCATTAAAGCATGCATATAAAAAGAATAATAATGGACACATGTATTCTCCTTACACTAACTTACGCCAGCCAAACTGGGGTGTTCGCCAATAGAATTAAGAATAAGATAGCTGTGTGTCAAAGAGCCATGGAGAGAAGCATCTTAAAGATACGTCGCATAGATAAAGTCGCAAATAAAGAAATAAGGAGGAAGACGAAGCTAGTAGACGCTTTGCAACGAGCATTACAGCTAAAATGGAGATGGGCTAGAACTTCGCCCTTGCTGGACACCTCGCTAGAACAAATGACCAAAGGTGGACCTTGAAAATAACCAAATGGCTTGGCCGTAAAGGGAAAAGACGTGTAGGAAGGCCAAGGTCATGATGGAGTGACGATTTGATATCCGTAGCCGGAAAAGGATGGATAGAAAAAGCAAAGCACATGATTAAATGGCAGAAACTGGGACCTAATGAGGGATCCTTATCTACAGGGTTAATTGTAAAATACCAACAACCTTCTACAGGCAAGTTCTATGTACCAAAGTAAACAACTTTTGTTCCAGGATGAATACCTACACCGGAGGCGCCAATGAATAATAATTTAGGTAAGCAAAATTTAAATTTAAATTTAGTAGAATGTTTTATTCAATAATTGCTAATTCCACTTTTTAAATAGGTAAGTACGCCTGCATAAAAAAATAACTGGTCGAGTGCATCTTAAGTTTCGATTTCCATAAACCAACATGGGAAAAAACGACTGTATGTAGGTACCTACCTACTAAGTTGAATTGGATTCTTGATTCCTTTTTTTTTTCAATACATCGAACTCCAAAATGAGTAGGTTAATAATTTATCGCAATAATTTTTTATGCAAATTATCACTTAGTTTAAGAAGTAGGTTAACCTAGTCGTTTTTACTACACGTCTTTGTTTATTGGGTATAACGGCATAGCTCATAATAGTAATAAGTATGAAGAATTGTGGGATCAGACCATTCCAATTAACGACTGGAACTCCCAGCTTAAACTCTTACTAGGTAGGTACATACTTACATACCTAACCTCAACTTTTTATGAAATAAATTGATACATTTTTATTTAATTTCAATTGACTGTACCTACCTACCTAGTTAAATAGCCTCTCATTACGTACGTATTGAAATAAAATACGCGGCGGGAATCAAAGAAATGGTAATTTCTAAGTAGATACCTACCTATCCTACTCGGGCGCAAACTTTCTGCGCACGGAACAAACATTTCTCGTATTTCCATGGCCGCGCGGTGCGGCGGCCTTTGAATTTGATCTTGTTTCTGTCACTCGCCGCCGCCATTGACTTAGCCGCGTACCGCTTGAAGTCTCAGCTCTGAATAGTAGGTAGGTAATTATACCTAATCAGATAGTCCATCATTATTCGAAAACATCCTTGTTCGAATGCGACAGACAAAGAGTACGCATGACGTAGATAAGTACCTTCAAGATTAATGTAGGTATTGCCCAGTTGTAATTTGAACATGTGAACTCCGCAATTCGCATAGGATCAGTTGATTCTGCTGGTTGTCACATTGATTCGGACTAAACTGGACTTGGAGGTCCGTTTTAAGACCTACCTATTTTTGTTTCTTCGATGAATCGGATAGCAAATCAAACTTAGTCCTGATTTTTATCACTAACATCTGAGCGTAAAATCGCTAATAAATCGACATTATTTAGGTAGGTAAGTATGTAGGTACCTACTCTTCGTTGAGCCGTATGGGAAAGTACCTATTTGGAAGTGGGAACTGGGAACTCGCCGCATTATGATCCTAAAGAAAGCGTTTCGATTTATGGAAATGGTTCACGACCCTCAGCAATGAAGAATACGACACATACAGAGATGCTTAAATTCAAGTCTCGAACAGAACTTAGGTGTTAGGTTTGTACTTTGTAGGCACAGATGTAGTATATTTGTAGGTAGGTGAGGTGGTAAATCGGTACTAGGTAGTTTGACTCGTTAGGTAGGTAGGTAGGTTAGATGTTAGGTACGCAGGTTATGTGTGTATTTTAAGGTTAGATTGGTACCTAGGTATCCGAGCCATTAGGTAGCCTGTTCGTGTTGACTGTTGAGGGTTTTGTAGGTACCTACCTAGGTTAGATGTGAAGAATGTAGGTAGGCAGAGTGAGGTGAATAAACTAATAAGGGATTGATAGGTACTAATTTTGCCCTTCCGTAAAATTGCGCGGGAAATTGCCAAGTAAACAACATGCTTATCATGTGCGCGTGTGCGCGTATGGTAGGTACATAATGACTGTCCGACACTTACGTCTGTCGCCGCGAGAAGATTTTTTGGTGTTCACAACAAACGCTAGTGTAGGAAGAAATTATTGACAGACGATAGCTCAGCCCGAATGAATATGTTAGTAATTTACGTCCAAAGCATTTGTAAATACGACAGAGAAGCGATAACTTCGGACGTTAATTGTTGCGCGGTTAGTAGTCGACGCTTCATCACGCAGGTGTGGAACAAGCATTACATAAATTGACCATAGAGTTAAAAAACTGACAGACTTTTCAGCAAAAACTTAGATTTTTTTTTTTGGTTAATTTATTGAGTTATGTGAAAAGTCGTTGAACAAATGTTGTTCAGTATCATGTATAGAAGTTATATGTAAGAGGTTTTTGGTAAATTAAAATTAACCCTGTATATTACTTTTGTACCACAACTTAAGTTCGTTTTTAACTTTCACTTTTTTTTTTTACCGATTTCTCCTAAACTGTTGAACCGGTTCTGCATATTTTTTACATTGTCCCTTTTTTTGTATGCAAATGTGTCACCACTCCTTTTTTTTTTACTTTTTTTGTAATTACTTTATACTTTTACTTTTTGTACTTTTTGAACGTTTTGTTCCTATAATATTATGTTAAAATAAAATATGTACCCAATTTAGTTTTCCTTAAGGTGTTAAACGAGGTTCACAGGCAAATCTAGTAATTTAAAGTATTCTAAAAAGCGATTAGCTGCTAGAAACGGGGTCTAATGGATTCAGACACTAGTCTGGACATTCTATATGGAATGACGAGGAAATACGATAGAAGTACGTGGTCAACCATTGATATTATTACTTTAGTAATACAAATTATGGGTATTGTATTTCTACTTAAAATGCTGTATAGAATAATAATAAAATCCTGGATAGGGGACAGGTTATATAAAATAATCACATGCTGTTGTACCCGAAATACCCCAGAGCCAAATATAGAATCCGGAACGATAAATTGAATTATCAAATTAAACTTATCTAGCCGTGAGCCTTGTCTGTGGATATATTTTATGTCTAATTCTATACGTGTGTGTGTTTTAAACCTTTTATTGAAAATTATAAGATATAACCGTGTGTATGAGTGTACATAACTAATTATAAGGTGTATTTAGGTTTCATCGGTCGTAAGGGTTTTTATCTTGGATTTCTCTTTTCCCATACCCATTAGCATGTCCTAGGAACGAGAAATTCCACCGAAGTAAGCGATTGTTCCAACACTCGAATTCGGTGTAAATAAATTAAACCAGTGTCTTTTTTTTCCTTATTATAACTCAATGTTGAGTAATCCAACTAATAAGATTTCGGAAATAAAAGTAAATTACATTCATAATCACTCTTTTTATTATACAGTTAAGTTTACCTTACAGATTTATCATTGGAGGGTTAATTCGGTCTGAACCTTTAATTATGGTTTATATTAATTAATATTTTATA
Source organism: Erebia palarica (assembly GCA_964035005.1). Classification (NCBI taxonomy): domain Eukaryota; kingdom Metazoa; phylum Arthropoda; class Insecta; order Lepidoptera; family Nymphalidae; genus Erebia; species Erebia palarica. Next base: position 19,551,366 of record OZ035995.1, read on the forward strand.
TTAATGTTTTGTGTTAGAGATCACGAATAACACTCCAATAATGAATTTCATCCCTCATATCTAAACTACAGTCACGATTCGTAACCATGAAGAAACGAGCTAGGTAGGTTCTATAGATTATCACATTTAATTTAGGTTTACAGGACAAAATCTTAGTTAAAACCTAGAAGCAGATCTTGTTCACTACCTTTTATACAATAGAGTGGGCAGTGACTCAAACATAAAAGGGTTCCGAAGGAGGCCGGACGAATCTAATACAATCCAAGAGATTTCGGCTTATACAAAATTTTGCATAAAGGTTAAATAGGTCTGAACTATATACATAAGATATCAACGAGCAGTAGTGAGCAACAGTTTCCTTTTTCCACTAGCATAAGTATATAGCATCTGAACGGGACGGGGCATACAGCGATGAAGATCGAGGACTGAGACGTATTCGTGAGTGTGGGGCACTTTTGGTTGAATGGGAATTATATCAATCTTGATAACGGTTTTGACAGTGATTGACAATATAGTCAAAATATCCGGCTACATGGCTGCGTGGTGACAAGTTGGCAGCAATGGTTCAGCACACCATACACACACTCCTCTTGCAGATCGACCTCCGACCATGAATTGGCGAATTCATAAAACTTACTATATGAAATGATACATAAATAAAGTCCATGGACCAGGGGCGGGCTAAAATGCCCATAAGGTCTAATTCACACGAGAGCTTTTTTAACGTCCGTTAAAAAAGCGTCCAAATAGAACAAATGCATTCCCAAGTATATGTTCACACGTCAGCGCTTTTAAAGCGCGACGCTTTTTTATCGCGCATGTTGTAATTTCAACGCTCGGCGTTGGGCGTTAAATAAAATAGACCATAGGAAACTTCTTACTATTATTCAGACGAGCGCTAAAAAAGCGCCGGCGCTGCGTTCAGTATGCCGCACGCTCGCTCAGCGGTCGCACGTGTTTGTTGTGCTTATAATCATCAGAAAATCGATACGATGTCGTGGATTTTTGATCCCGAACTATTAATTATAGAGGTGGAGTCTCGTCCGTTCCTGTATTCAAAATCGTTACCAGAATATTCTAATAAAATAATCAAGAATGATGCCTGGGATGACATCACAAAAAAACTATCAGTGGACTGGGAAAGCCTAACTAATGAGGAAAAAAATAGCCGATGTATGTATATTTATTTATTTTAATCAAATTGCTATCCATCACAACCCATATATATGAATGCGAAATTGTGTTTGCTTGTGTGTTTGTTGGGATATTGACTCGTTGGTTTGTCCTTCAATCATGCCGCAACGGAGCAACGAATTGACCTGATTTTTTTCATGGATATAGGTGAAAACCTTGAAAGTGACATACTAATCTACTTTTTATCAAAGAGCTCCCACGGGATTTTGAACATCTATCCACGCGGATACAGTCGTGGGCTAGTAGTAGTAGGTATATAATTATTTCTCTTTAGTCACTATTCTGTCTATTGATAACTTGGTATTGCCATGGAATAGAACCTTGTGGCGATGTAAAATATTTAGCAAAATAATCTCGTATTTCCAAACCAGTGTGGTTACTTCTTAGACCTGTCGGTTGTAGGCCTTGCATTGTACTGTCAAATAAAGTATCATCAAATTGGAATCCATCTTTAACTCTTACAAAATTGTGTAGGACACAGCATGCTTTAACAACTGATATCGTTCGATCGGGCTGAAGATCTATAGCTCTTGTTAAAATCCTCCACTTGTTTGATAGAATACCAAAACTGCATTCAATCATTCTTCGTGCTCGTGTTAGTCGATAATTATAAACACGTTGTTGCACGGTCAAGTTGCGGTTCGGATATGGTCGTAAAACATGTCCAGATAGGGCAAACGCTTCATCGCCAATTAATACAAATGGCATACGTTTCCCATTCAGATCATTAGGTAGAGTTTTCGGTTCTGGTAAATCAATTTGGCCTGATTGTAATTGCCTGTTAAATGACGTATTTTTAAATACGTTTGAATCAGTGGAACCCCCATATGCTCCTACTTCAATGCAAGTAAAACAATAGTTTGCATCACAAATTGCCATTAAAATTATAGAAAAGTAATTTTTATAATTATAGTAAAGTGAGCCACTTTGATCGGGTTTTGTTATTTCAATATGTTTGCCATCGACAGCTCCGATCACATTGGGAAAATTAGTGCGTTGATAAAATTCTTCTGATATTTTTTTAAAGTCGTCCTTTGTTTTTTCTGGCATATAAATAGGCATTAAACAATTCCATATTGCGTCACAAACTTGTTTAATAATGTAATGTATGGTAGACACTCCAAGCAGAAATTGATAATGTAAATCATGAAAATTGTTGCCTGATGCTAGAAATCTGTAACAAATGAAATTTGATGGCACATTGATGGCACATTAATGGCACATTCTTTTTTAGGCAAAGACATACAAGCAAAGTGGAAACACTTAAGGGACAACTTCCGGCGTGAGTATCAAGCCCAAAAGGATGTTACATCAGGACAAGGTGCAAAAAAAAGAAAAAAATACCGATACTACGACCAATTACTTTTCGTAGTTCCACATGTCAAAGATTCCAAAAGTTCTGAAAAATACAGCACTCCAACTAATGTATCAGAGCAAAATACTGAAAGCCAGTCAACACTGAACATTGAAAATTCACCTGCTGCTGGATCTTCGACTGCCACTCCTGATCCTCCAAGGAAAAAGAAAATTACATCATCCTTTGAGGATGAAATCCTGAAAGCCATAAAGTCTGATACGGACGAGGACAAAACATTCTGTTTGTCACTGGTCCAATCCCTTAAAAAGATGGACGATGACACCAAAATGTTGGCAAAAATAGAAATTTTGAACGTAATTCGTACTTTTTCAAATAGGTCGAATAATATCATCATCAATCAATCTAATATACCAAATATTGAACCATATTTTAATCACCCAAATTAAAAATTTTCGCTTCAACCAATACCCAGCTATACTAAGACCACACAACAGCAGCACTCACAACCAACATCCACTCAGGCTCGTAATGAATATCAACAGCACTCACAGTCAGGAACCACATTCATTTACACTCAGATGCCACAACAGCAATACTCACAGCCAACATTCTCTCAAGCCCGTAATATGCATCAGCAGCACTCAGAGACACCCAACATCGTCCTTGCATCAATCCTCCTCAGTTAGGGCCGGCGCCCATTGTCGGCATCGGCACGACTGAGGATTTTAGGTGGCAAATAGCAATATACATTAACATAATGACAATAAAGTAGAAATTTCCATTATATATGGTCGTAATAACAAAAATACCGCTTCGGTATGCTTGAGGCTGCTGTATCGGCAGCCTTAAGAATGCTTCGGGATGCTTCGGCATCCTTCGGCATCCTTCGGTACCCGCCGGCGCCGAGGCACCACTCGGGGATAGCTTGCCCTGCGGGGCGAGGGGAGGCATCCGCCATTTGAATCATTTGACTCACACACAACACAATCGAGGTAACCACTGCGTGTATCGGTTGTTTGCTGTAACAACGAATTTTCTTGTAACAACGATGGCGGAAGAAAAGCTCATTAATTTAGTTCGTCTACACGAGTGTTTATATAATATAAAATCGCGTCACTACAGTGACCAACACATGAAAAATAATGCGTGGGAGCAAATCGCCAAAGAATTCAATAAAACACGTAAGTAAGCATCATAAACATTGTATTTTTTATTGAGTTATAATAAGTATAAGTATATATAATATATAATTAATTACATTGACTTATAGATCGTTGGTATTTTATGATCTATTGACAATATTATTCTGCCAACTAACTGACCCATGTTCAGAGTTAAAATATTGTTTAAATTGATCTCTAATGACCATACCCTCGCACATGATAATATCGGTATCGCCAACTACATTGTTATCCACGGAACTTTCTAAAATGTCACTTTCCTGTAGTGGGTTTGGAAGTTCCGTCGTTGCATTGTTAATGATGTAATTATGTAAAGAACAGCAGGCTAAAATGATGTTATCTATATATTTTGCTTGTACTTGCATTCTCCTCTGAAATATTTCAAACCTTGATTGAAGAATGCCAAAAGCACTCTCCACAATACGCCTTGCTCGACTTAGTCTGTAATTAAAAACTCTTTTCTCTATATTTGCCAATTGATTCGCAGGGTACGGTCTCATTATATTTTTCGTTAGTGGAAATGCTTCATCAGCAACAAAAACATAGGGTAATTCTTCAGTTATTCCTCGTAAGCTCACATTTTGAGGAATATTTAAGGTGTCGTTTTGCAATTTTAAACCCAATTTTGAATGATCTAATATACCACCGTCGCTATTTCTACCATAAGCACCTACATCGACAATGACAAATCTGTATTTAGCATCTGCTACAGCCAACAGAACGATACTAAAAAATTTTTTATAATTAAAATACATACTTCCACTATTATTTGGAGCTCGTATCTTGAAGTGCTTGCCATCTATGGCGCCAATACAATTTGGAAAATTCCATATTTCATCAAAGTCTTTAGCAATTATCTTCCATTGTGCTGTTGTTGGTTTTGGCAGAACGATACGGCCAAGAATATTCCAGATTACACGGCAGGTTTCATGGACTATACAACGAACTGTACTAAATCCCATTCGGTAATTGAATGCTAAAGTTTTGAAACTGACTCCTGTGATTAAAAACCTGAAAAGAAACATTATATTTTTAAATATAGCTTAGGTAGGTACCTATTAATCTATTGCCACTTGGAAAACCTGCGTGAAAACCCCTCACTAACAAACCATTCATTTATATGTTTATTATATTATTTTCAGCTCAAGAATGCCTCAAGATGTGGACGAACATCAGAAACAACTATCGAAAAGCGATAAAAAATAGGACAAGCAAAAGTGGTGATTCTGCAAAGCCACAAAGGCCAATAAAACACGAAAGAGAACTCCAATTCTTAACTACATTTTTACAAAATAGAGCACAGGTATCTAATTTAGATTCGTCTTCCGAGGACACACAAGATTCTTTCTTGGATTCTCTTCAATCACGGCCACAATCACAAATGTCACATTCAGATTCACGAAACTCGCGTCCTCGATCACAAAACATAACCACAGCTGAGATATTAAAAAATTATATAGATTCTAAAAATAACGAAGATGAACATCCTATAGATATATTTTTTAAATCAATGTCTGCTACAGTAAAATCTTTACCGAAAAAGTTGCAACTTCAAGTGAAAAGAGATGTATTGCTTATTGTTAATAAGGCAGAAATCGAATATTCAGAAATGTTAGAAGCACCACAGCATATTTAAACAACAAGATCTATTAATGAACCATCCACATCGAAACAAAAACCTCCTGTGAATCAATCAAACTACACCATGGACGATTTTTCTTATTACACACCCCAAGCAACATCCGTAAATAACGAGGACAACATACATTCAACATTGAAATATACACCGACACCCATACCTAGATGCCAAGACCAAAACATTGAAATCAGTGATTACCAGAATATTGAAACCAATGATTACCAGAATTTGTAATTTCTTTAACATATTATTACCTGCAGCAAAGCTAATGTGATTAAAAATAAAGATATGACTCCAATGTCATCAACAATCGCTCCACGACGACAGTTCTATGACCGGCGCAGCATGAAATATAGATTCAGACGAAATAGTAATGTAGTCTGCGATCTGAAGTCACCTGTACGAGTATATGTGAATTAAAAAATAATAAATATGATTATTAACACATTAAAGTATTGTTTATTATTAACTAACTAAGGGAACTATTTAATTTTCCGGGATAAAAAGTAGCTTATGTCACTCTCCAGGTCCTCAACTATACCCAATCAAAAAATCACGTCAATCCGTGGCTTTCTTGCAGCGTGATTGAAGGACAAACCAACAAACACACTTTCGCATTTATAATATTAGTATGATTACTCACCTCAAGCACACAGACAATATTTCTTCAACAGATATAGGTGTGCGAAAATTTGATTGTTTTTTCTCCATGAAAGGTCGAAGCAAATGAACCAGACTTTCAAAATTTTCATAACTCATTCTATAGTAGTCATAAAATTCGCAAATCATTGAATAAATTGTTGAATTCACCGGACGTATATCGTTGCTTCCAAAGGTTGTTCACCCAAAATCTTCTTGATTGATTAGATTTCTCTTCTTCTTCAGCAAGAGCTGCTATGAGCACTAGATCCCAGTCCACCATATTAAATACAACTCACACAACTAGCTTGTAACAACTCTGAAACTGTTTTGACGAGAAATACGATATTGAGACGCTTCGGCAAGCTACAGGACGGTGCGGCATGCTAAAGGACGCCTCGTCATCCCTAAGAACGTTGCAGCATGCCAAAGCATAGTTTCCATCAGTGTGCGCTTGCATGTAGGATGCCGAAGGATCCTGTTCCTTGCCGATGCCGACAATGGGCGCCGGCCCTTAATCCTATACATCCATCAAAACCAATTAAGATTTTAGAGAATCGTCAATACCCTCCTTCAACTGATTCAACTGCACAAAGTACTCCTTCTCCCCTTACCCCTTCTCCATCAAACATTGACCCGATAATTAATATAAGTTCACCAGAAGATTTTTATTGATTAAAAACGACTCAGTAAGTGAGTTTTTACGCGTTGTTGTTATTAATATTAGTAAATATATTTTAACTGATATTAATATTAATAAAATTAAAATTTAAGATGTTTGTTTTTAATTAGGTAATAAAAGGTATTTTTTTAATTAAGCCCCGGATTCACTAGGGAACATTTTGTCCCGCAACATGACGCACAACACAAAATATACGTGACGCTGCAACGTTGCATAGTGTCCCGCAACATGACCCACAACATTGTACGTGACGCGGGGCATGTTGCTTGCTCCCGCCTCGAGAGCGAGCGCACGTGTCCCGCGTCAGTGTTGCGCCATTTGTCACTGAGTGTAGTCGCGTACGCAACGTGCCTTTAAAATGTCTGTAGTGTGGGGAAATCATAGAGTAGGATGTATAAAAGGGTATAGAGTTATCACTCCCACTTAATATACGAGCTATGGAAACCAGCGCTCCTGGTGGTTGGTTCCTGAACTAATTTTCTTGTGTATATAGCTATAGATAATGAACTTTACTATATAGGTAGCTTGCCCAATATTAAAATTTTTTAAGTAAATTCTGAGGACATTACAGACACACGCTTTAGCTCTTTCTGGTAGCTTTAAAATAAATTAAACAAAAAGAGCATAAAGCGTGTGTCAAAATGAAAAGAAAAACATAATTCATTTTTTTCTTTTATTATAATATTCAATACAGCACTTTTGGATAAAATCTTGTACATCTACATCTACATTGTCGCACCATTTAATATTTTATTTGTGTTTTTGCACCAGCTGTACAAAAATAAATTACAGGAGGCATCTATAATGAATTTAGACAATTCTTCAATTTCAATGAATAAAATAACACGAGTGACAACTGACAAGACAATCAATGACAAAAACTTCGTGATTGGCAACTGACAGGTGACATTTTAATGTGACTATTTAAAAACTTACAACTATAGAACGCTAAAATTAATATTAAAATATGGCTATACAACTAAATTAGCCGTGAATTTATTTAAGTATTTTTTATGGTCAAAATTGTTTGATATTACACGATATTTTGATTTTATTTATTGAAACTACTGCGTGAAATGAAACATTCAACGACACAAGAAAAAGGGGATGCCAGTGTAAATAATTTTAAGTGTTGATATTTCAAAATTTATCACCGCCATTTATCGATAGGTTCCTAAACTATACCAAATACGTTTTCCAGTCAATTTGCTCGTAGTGAAAGCACCGTGGGGGAAATGATACCGTGCTTTTGCTTATAGAGCTTTACGAAAGTCGTGACTTGTTGTGGGATACTTCACACCGTGACTATCGAAATAAAATAAAGAAAAATGATGCATGGGAGGATATTGCCAAGGCGCTTAAGTTGCCTAGAAAAGAAATAGAAACCAAAGTTCATACCCTGCGTTCGCAATTTGTCCGAGAAAGGAAGAAAGTGAAATCGTCAAAAACTACTGGTAGTGGATCAAAGGACGTGAAGTCCAGTGCATGGTTTGCGTACGATGCAATGAAATTTTTGCTAAAGGGAGCCACAACTTCTGGAAGCTTGGACACTTTGGACACAAACGTAAGTCATACTTTAGTTATTTTGTCATTTGTAATCAGTAATCACGGTCACATCACCTGCGACAAATTTAGCGCAAACGGGTTTATTTTTATTTATAATTTATTTATATTTATTTATTTATAATTTATTGTACGGACACACAAGGAAAAGAAAAGTAACAAATTAATACGTACCTATATTATTTACATAAACTAAGATTTGTACACACCTCACCCACAAAACTTCACTTCTAAAAGGATTGACGTTGTTCAGTAACATTAAAAGAAAAAATATAGTACAATACTAGTTAATTCATTTAAAAATTATTCTGCCAGGGAACACGTCCTTCTTCACTCATGAAATATTCAGCAAATTTGTTTCTTATTTCCATAGCAGATTCAGGGTAGCGTCTTCCCATAGCATTTAAATTCGACATATTAACAGAGCCAGTTTCTCTGCGCCAAGATCCTTCTAAAATATCGTGATCCACATTTTCAGAATCAAAAGTCCCATGTGGGTTGTACAGTGATCTCGATTGACTATTTCGCCTTAAAAAATTATGGAGGTATACGCACGCCATTACAACAACTTCAGCATTAAAGGGTAGGATGGTTATGGGAGTTCGGAATATACGAAATACAACACCTAAGATACCGAACACATTTTCGACAATTCTTCTAGCTCTTGACAATCGATAGTTGAAAATGCGTCTTGTTGTACCCACGTCATGATTACCGGGATATGGCTTCATCATGTTTTCTGTCAGTGCAAAGGCGCTGTCTCCTACAAGTACGTAAGGCATATTCGGCCCATCTTGTCGTATTGGGTCTGGAGTTGGCCAGTTGAGTTGGTTATCAGCTAAAGCTTTATAAAAAGCAGTCTCTTGGAATACTCCACTGTCAGAAGATTTTCCTTTAGCACCACAATTTGCATAGATAAAATTGTAATTTGCATCGACAATACCCAATAGGACAATACTAAATTGTTCCTTATAGTTAAAATAGTCACTTCCCGAATTCGAAGGAGCTTGGATTAAAACGTGTTTACCGTCTATAGATCCAACGCAATGCGGAAAATTCCATATATTTTCAAAGCTTTTAGCCTTGGTTTTCCATTCCTTTGCAGTAGCTGGGACCTGTAAAGAAATAATTATACATTAAATACTATTTTTGCGTACTAATAATTAAGGATTCATGTCTAACAGATGTTTGATATAATACAATACGTGTTTTATACTTAGTATATTCTTATTATAATAATTGACTTAATATTTATATCATTAATTTTTCAGAGTCCACAAAGCCAAAACTCGATTTCGTCTCCGGATGAAGATGTCGTTCTACATTCTCAATCTACCGTTCCGGAATTTCAATCTCCTCATCAACTAGAATCGCAATCTGCCATTGATCAAGCAGAGCAACCCACAAACCCTGCACCAACACCTTCATCGTCGCGACCAACTCGGAAGAGGAGCCACCCCAATGAAGAGAGATTGGAGGAGGCTTATGAAGTTCTGCATGCTGCTAAAAACAGAATGATGTCCCGAGATGAATTCGATGTTTATGGACAGTACGTAGGAACTGAGTTACGTGCATTAAATGACGAACACAGTGTAATTATGGCTAAATATTATATTAATAATATTTTATTAGATGCACGCTTAGGAAAATACCGTACAAGTTATAATAATCAAAGCCAGTCAGTTGTTCAACAGGGCTATAGCACTGCATCCAGTGATATTAGCCCCGAGCCTTCTGAAGAGCATATTATACAAAATATACTTGCAAATATGGATTCCTCGAGCACTAATAGCATTGATGGCACTAATACTAATTAATTTACGTTGATCGCTATATTCATCTTGTACTCTTTAAAATTTATTTTACTGAAGATTAAAATACAATTATAAATAAAATGTTTGCGTTTTCTTCAACTTACCTTTACAAATATCTTCAATTTTTTTATCAGTTCTTTACAAACTTCTGGTACTATTTTACGTATTAGTTGTTTTGACACTCGAAAAGTGTACGACAAAGAAGCATAAGAATCTCCAGTCGACAAGTACCTCAATGTAATGGCTAGTCTGATATGAGGACTAATAGCGTTCCGTAATATTGTATCCTGTTTGGCTATGGAAGGTGCGATCATTTGCAATAAAGTTTCAAAATCAGATGATGACATGCGAGTAAAATTCACAAACGATCCGTCAGACATTCGGAGATCACTTAGAATATTAACTCTTCTTTCTCGTTGTAATAAGAAATTCCGCATCCACCACCTTCTCTTTCTCTTACGTTTCAACACACTCGATATAATTACTATGTACGCAGCACTAATAGCCACAACCTCCTCGGGCGACATTTCTATAAACACTGAAGTGTGGTCGACAAAATGTTCCGCGACATGTATGTCGGCACATTCCACGTAGTTGTTGAGGAACATGTTCCGCAACATGTTGCTCCATTTGTCCCCTAGTGTATCCGTGGCTTTAATTATTATTGTTTAACTTACCTCAGAGTAACAGCCAGTCGTTGTACAGGTGGTATCGCCAAACGCATGTTGGTATCTTGAAGTTTTATTTGAGGCCCCACTATTTCCAACAATTCGTCAAAAGTTGTTATAGACATTCGAAAATAATTAAAAAAAATTCCGGGGTATTGCCTTAACTCTTCGTACAGTGTCACAAACTGCCCTTTTAAGTATCTCTGTTCATTCAGAGGATGTACCCAGAATGCCTTTTGTTTTCTTTTTCGTCTTTTAATAACACAAATCGCTAGTGCCATTAATTTAGCAGAAACCATTTCCACGTCTTACTGAAGCCAGAGACGAGACATGAGTGATTTTAAAGCGTTAGTATGAACAACCACAGAGAGAACGTTTAAAAAGCGCCAACGCCGGGTTTTAACGCAACGCTTTTTTAACTCTCGTGTGAATTAGGCCTAAAAGATAGTACCAGCCGTTTACGGATGTGGGAATAAAATCGCTTCTCAAAAAAAGGGGGTCGACTGCTGCCCCAAATAACAATGTTCAAGGGCCTCATGCAGGCGTAGGGCTGCCCCAGTGTTCGGTTACCATTGGTCAGCTAAGATGCCTTTAAAAAAGGAAATACATGTAACAGTAACCACTCAATCCAACCTTGATTTGCAAACTCGATATATACATGTTACTATGCCGTATCTTAAATATCTCCAAAGTAAACTATATCTATCTATATCTAAGCTATATTACAAATCTATGTATAGAGAATGGTATATATCCGGAGAAGTTAAAAATTTCCATCGTAAAGCCACTATTCTAAAAACAAGATAAGGAGGACATGGATTGTTATCGACCAGTGTCACTTATACCAAATTTTTCTAAAATAATAGAAAAATATATTTTTAATAACTTATATGATTATTTTGAAAATAATGGAATACTATCTGACCAGCAAAAAGGCTTTAGGAAAAACAAATCGATCAATTTGGCAATATACCATTTCTTGAAGGGGGTCATGACAAATGTTGACAAAAAAAAGCATGTATGTGTGATTTTTATGGACCTCACTAAGGCATTTGATTACGTGGACCATAAAATATTAATTGATAAGCTAAGCGTGTATGGAGTTAGAGGAAACACTTTATCACTTATAAAATCGTATCTAACGGGGAGGCAACAAATGACCCAAATTACGAGAGTAGCATGCAATGATAAAACAGAAATGGCACATATATCAGAGTCAAAAACCGTAACCACTGGAGTACCGCAGGGAAGTATATTAGGTCCATTGCTTTTCATAACATATATAAATGATTTTCCCGCGGTAACCGAACATCAGATGATTTTGTTTGCTGACGACAGCACAGTGATATTTATAGGTGACAGTATGAATTCGTTCCAGGATGACATTAACAGTACTGTTGAAAATATTATAAACTGGTTAACATGCAACAATTATTTAATTATAAATCTGGATAAAACTAAAATAATGACATTTGTAAATAGACGTAATAAAATAACATTGGACATTAATTATTTAGGTAAAAAATTATCAGAAATAAAAAACACAAAATTTTTAGGCTTACATATTGACGACGTTTTAAATTGGAAAAACCATAAACCATAACCAACCAATTTTTGCTGAAGAAAAGATATTATACAATTAAGGAGTATTTAACAGACACAAATATATGAATTGTTTGAACATTTAAGTAATAAACTATAGAACATTAGTAAGCTAAGGTTTTGAATACAATACAATACAATACATTTTAATAAAATAATTTCTTATAAATATTGTATAGAATAATAAAATATATTATAATATAACTGATGATAAGATTTAAATGATGTTTAGAATAAGTATTTATTATTATTATATAATTTTTGCATGCCAACTTATGGCATATTGTAGTTCATGCTAATATTAATAATGTAACACCAATTTTCCTACGCAATCTATGCAAATAAATGATTGATTTGATTTAAACTTCGCGCTAAGGTATCTAGATTGATACTATGTCAGGTGGATTGATTAGGTCTGCCTTACGTGTTCACCCAGCGTACTGTGCTAAGTACCAGTTTTACTAGTAATTCATGACCGACAAATACAACAACCGGATACCGAAAGTGCCACAGTGTTATTTTTCAAATTCTAAGATTTATAGGGTTCCTCATATATACTAGTCATGGTAGTTAACTAGCTAAGACGATCACGCCGGTACCATTACACTATCAGTAGCATTATGTTCATTTTCCCCGTCATTGGCATCTAATGCTCGACGCTTTATGAAGTTGTGCAAAACACAAGCTGCTTTTATTACAAGAATTGCAGTGTGCGGTTGAAGATTTATTTTATTATGAAATATGCGAAATTTTGCTGTGAGTTGTCCAAAGACACATTCCACGTAACGTCTCGCACGAGACAGTCGGTAGTTGAAAATTTTTTTATTCGTAGGAAGACATCGACCTGGATACGGTCGCATTAAATTTCGATGAATACGCGTTCCTCGAGGAAGGCCTCCATGAGGCCTCGTCGGCTACAATCACATATGGCATTTTGGGTCCGTCAAATACCAGTTCTTCTTCTTCCGGCAAATCAAGAGCTTCTTCATGCAGCTTTTGACCTAGAATTGAAGACTGAAAAATAGTAGAATCATTTTCACGGCCATAAGAACCTACATCAATAACAGTAAACAAATTATTTGAATTCACCAAAGCCAATAAAACGATTGAGTTGTACTTTTTATAATTAAAGTATAGAGCCGGAATTTCGGGGGCACTGAATTCGAATGTGTTTGCCGTCTACCGCTCCCAAGCAATGTGGGAAATTTGCATTGTCTTTAAATCCATCAGAGATTCTTTTCCATGATTCTTTGTTTGGGGCTGCCATTTCTGTAGGTGCTAGCGCTTTCCACATGTTTCTTTTATTACTTTAGGTAACGTTTTTTTCGACTTTTTTTACTTATGCTGAACGCGTTTATAACTTGTTCTAGTAGCGAGATATCTGAAAAATTTCATTATTATTTTAAAAAAAGATTTTCACAGACAAGTAGAGGATGGACCAGGGAGTAATAGCTCCTACACACTATGCCGCCGGCATGGCCGGCGGCCATGCCGCCAACAAGCCCGGCGGCATTCCCGGCGGGTATTTGAGCCGCCGGGCTTGCCGCACAAACGAGCCGCTTGCATGGCCGCCGGGGTATGCCGGCGGGTTGCGCGGGGAGCCGGCGTCAGTTCGCTCCCGGCATTGGAGTGAATAGTGTTGTGCGGTGTGTTCTACGCAAATTAAAATGTCATTCAATTGGGATGACGAAGCTGTGTTGCTGCTAATTGAACAGTTCCATAAATATGACATTTTGTGGAATCCTAAAAATGCAGAGTACAAGAACAAAAACAAACGGATGGACGCTCTAAATATAATTGCAAGTTTGTTTGGCATTGATAAAAGTGAAGTAGAGAGGAAGTTAAAAAATTTAACGTCTCATTATTTTCGTGAAAAAAAGAAGGTTGACGAGTCGCGTAAATCTGGTGCAGGCGCAGACGATGTACATGTACCGAAGTGGTTTGCTTACAAGGCATTGGATTTTTTGAGAGAGAAAAATAAACCACTACAAACAGTAAATAGTGAAAATACCCCTGTAGGTATTCCTGATTCCTACATTTCTTGTTCCTATGTGTTGGTTTGAAGATTTTTGTGTGGAGGGCGGTACTAACAGGGCACAATATATGTAGATGTTATACGTTTCGATACGTTCCGAGATATTTACAATAATTAAAGGTGATTATTGCTGGTAATGCCCGCCAACCCGCATTGGAGCAGAGTGGGGAGCTGATAATGATGATGAGAATGATTGCCGTAATGAGTAAATTAATAATTATGCTATGTATGTATGTATGTAGGCTATGTATTTAACTTATTTATTAATATATTTATGTAAATATGTATGTATCCTGTAGTGTGTGCTCTTTATGTGTGTGTGTGTGTGTGTAGATTTATTGTTTGGCTGGTGCTACTTCAGCGCAGTGATAGCGCTAAATTTCCTTTTTAGGGTTCCATACCAAAATGGTAAAATGGAACCCTTATGGTGCGACTTTCTCCGTCCGTCCGTCTGTCCGTCCGTCACACTCGATTATTTCAGTAAGGATTAAAGCTATCGACATGAAATTTGGAATAGAAATACATAATAGTGGCCCAATTGAAAAGAAATCAAAAATTATTTTAGTTTAGTTAAAAATAATTAATTTATGTATATTTTACAGGAAAAATAAAACCAACGCTCTAACTAACATACTTTTATTGATATTAACATTAAACCTTTTAATTAATTTAACATTAATTTAACATTTAACCTTAAGTTAATTTTGCGGTTCAGAAAGAATTTTTTTTATAATTATTTTACTAGAATACATAATACTTCTGGAGTATGGAACCCTCGTTGCGCGAGTCCGACTCGCACTTGGCCGGTTTTATTTTATTCTAATTTATTTTTATTTTTTACAGCTTGATGTAACGCCCTGTTCCCGGAAAAGGCATAATTCTGACGGAGACAGTAATATTACTGAAGCGTTAAATATTTTAAAAGACATATCAGCCTCAGCCTCAAAATTAATACGCGACGATGCTTCGCTTTTCGGTGATTATATAGCAAGCAAAATACGCAAAATGGATCCCATCACCTCATCGACAGTTCAACATAATATACAAAATATTATATATCAGGCTGAAATAGGCAATTACGCTCGCAGGAATTTTCCAACCACGAACTCTCCGGGATTTATCACTACTTCTACATTTGATGACAGCACACGTCCCTCCACGAGTCAATCCTGTTATACGACTACGAGCAATTCAGATACACAGGATAGCCTTTATACATTTTTAGAAAATAACTAAAGCCAAATTTTTATAATACTGACGTGAAAAGTTGTGATTAATACATGTTTAATAAAGGCTAAATTGTACTTATATTTTATTTATCTACTCCAGCATCGAAAAGTTCCAATTTCGAATTTGACAACTATATCGAATTGAACCCTCTTTCGTGTTTGCTTCTCATAACGATACAGTTCGTTGTATGGGAGCTGTATCGTTATGAGACGTAGCTGTATCGATATGGTTATCTTCATAAATAGGATACCTATAGCTTAGCGGCTCTGGGTTCTGGCACTTTCCCAACCACAGAGTTCTTAGTATGTAGAGGAGCCATACCTACATCATGGCGGATGGTGGCACCCGTCATTGAAAATGTACATATTCACCCTAAGACAGGGATGGCGAACCAATAGCACGCGTGCCATTAATGGCACGCGACACAATATTTTGGGCACGTCACCGATCACAAAATTTATTATGCACTAAGAAAAAAAATATGAAGTAGAAAAGAAGCCGTTTGACAGATGAATCCTGCCAACCCTGCCAACCCTGCCCTAAGACATAATAAAAAAAATTTAATTGATTTGACTTTTTTATTAATTTATAAAGTAAAAAATTATAAAGACGTCCTTGTCGTAGATAAAATCTTGTATGCAACTGTACGTAATTAGTCATTTTAATTCTCGTACTATCCTATTTTGATACTCGGCAAGCCTCGTATCAAAAAACAGCACTCAAATTAAAATGACCCTCATTACGATACAGTTGCATAAATAGCTATTAAGAAATATAATCTTGCCATGACAGTCGTCCTTGTTCCGAAATAAAATAATTCATCAACTCATTTCTGACTGCTGAGGGTCCCTGAGCTACTTCAACATTTTGAGATGGCAAAATTCTTTCACCTTCAAAATCTCCGTCAACTTCGACGTCATTTCTTCGTATAAAATTGTGTAGACACACACAAGCCATTGCAGCAAATTTCATTTTCTCTGGTTGTAAATTGCCTACAGTATGAAACAATCTAAATTTTTCGGTTAATATTCCAAAAGCATTTTCTACGACTCTTCTTCCTCTACAAAATCTATAATTACATATTCTCTTCGAAGATCCAGCCTCATGTCGTCCAGAAAATGGTTTCATTATATTTTGCGAAATGGGAAAAGCATCATCAGCGAGGAAAAAAAATGGCATGTTAATGATGCGTCCTGGTAAAGGTCTTGGTGTTGGTAGATTTAAAGATGTATTTAATGCTTCAAAAAATGAACTGTTTCTAAAAACACCACCATCTGAAATTCTTCCTTGGCATCCTATATCAATGTATAAAAAATTATAATTGGCATCAACTACTGCCAACAAGACAATGCTGAAATACGATTTGTAGTTAAAAAATTCTGAACCACTATTATCAGGGCACTGTATACGTATATGCTTCCCATCTATTGCACCACAACAATTTGGAACATTCCATTTCTTGAAAAATAAACGTGAAACCTTAAGCCATTCTTCCTCCGACACTGGCATCTAAAAACAGTAAATATGTATTAATTAATACTTAGAATAAATTCATTATGTTCATTTATCCCGTGCAAAAATATTCATACTTACCCTAATATTAAGTACTGATATTAGTGCCTGACAGACTTCGGGAATCAAAGAAGAAAGAAGTTGTGGTGAGATTTTAAATAGTTCTCCAAGGCTCCAATAACTTTCTCCTGTAGCTAAAAATCTCAACGTTACTGCTAATCTCTCTTTGGCCGGTATGGATTCTCTCCAAGCTGTATTTTTTTTGGCAATGTGCGGTTCAGTATGATGCAGCAAAATTTCAAAATCTTCATAATTCATTCTTAGAAAACCAAAAAACATGCTGTTACGCAAGTGCCGACAACCAATATCATCTTTTTTATAGTTATCTATCATGACGGTACCATTCTGCAACTTTCTGCGTTGCAAACTCGGACGCACCCAAAATCTCCTTCTTCTTTTGAGTTTTTTGCTAATTAAAATTAATACTACGGCCGCGATGGCGATGTTAACGGCTTCGTTATCCATCGTTGAACTAGGAACACAAAATGTACACCACTACCGTTCTACCCGGCTGTCACAACTGAAATGATGCTCTGCGGCCACCAGCGGCAAGTGCCGGCGGCCTGATTATGCCGGCGGCATACCCGTGCGGCAAAAACCCGCCGGCTGTGCCGCCGGCATAGTGTGTAGGAGCCTTAACATAGGCTACTTTTTTAACCGACTTTCAAAAAAGGAGTTGTTTTTTAGAAACCTATATCCACGAGGGCGAAGCTGCGGGCATCAGCTAGTTGTAAATAAATAGAATTTAATTTAATAATTCTGCATTTCAGGACTTGAGCTAATGACAAAATGGAACTCTTTAAGGGATCAATTTCGTAAGGAGTTAAAGTTGCAGCAATGTTCAAAATCCGGTCAAGCTGCCTCAAAACGACGAAAGTATATCCATTATGATGCATTACTTTTTTTAAAGAAACACACAGAAAACGCTTCAACATCGTCAAACATGCTCAATGATAGTCAAGATATTTTTGAGGATGACGACAGTTCGGTTAATACCACCCCCAGTGAACCATCTGAACCATCCACGTCTAATAAAAAGAAAACATTAGTCCAAATGTTTCTGGAATCGAATAAAGAGATATCGAATGCTATGCGCGAGAGTGTAGTTATACAAAGAAATAATGTTCAACGACAATATAACGACGAGCGTTGAAATGAGGCATTTTTCCGTTCGATGCTACCACTTATGGACAAAATAAAAGAAGATTATTTAATTGATGCCAGAACTGAGGCTGGCAGAATTATGGCTGTAATTAAGAAATACATACCACCATCACAAACATTGGAAGAATCATATTCTCGTACATCCACACCAACAAGCGATGACGATATTACTCAAATGTTACAACACTTTGATGGAATGTAAACTTTACGTTTTATAATAATTAATGTTAGCGTTTAACTAAAATAAAACTGCTTAAAACTTACTGCAGTGTTACTGCTAATCTTTTACATGGCCCGATACTTTTTCTCATATTAGTATTTTGCTTTGATAAGTTTCTTGACAGTACTTAACAGTTCATCGAAAACAGGAATTGGCATTAAATATTCATCTTCAAACCAATCTGTATGATTTCGATATTCTTCATAATTCACATGGAAACGTCCATGACTTTCACGACGTAGTAACATAGGATGTGCCCACCAACGGCGCTTTTTATCTTTTTTTAATAACATTAACTGCATATTCACTAGCGTACTTGCACAAGCACCCCAGAATACTACATCCATAATAAATAATTATTTTATTAACTGAGACATTACTTATTTCGCTCTCGTCTGGCACCTAACTGAACTCTTTCAACAAATAAAAGCACAACGCATCGAAGAAAATGCGGCGATTCCGTTACGAGTCGTCGCGGACACGCTGCGATTCCGTCACAAGTCGTCGCGGACACGCTGCGATTCCGTCACGAGTCGTGACGATATGCTGGCGGAATTATCGATCGTTCGTGGAGATTACCCGACGATAGAAGCGCGGACCCGTCGCGATACTCTCGCTCGTGGAGACAGCCCCTTAGAGTGAGAGCTAATTTTTCTTTCAACGATATTTTTCCTTTTTCACGCATTGTTTTCTTTAGTAAATTTAATACATAATCACACTGTGTTTTATTTAGCCGAAAATACTTACTGAATGTATTGTCATCACACATTAGGTGCTTCTTCACTAATAGCGAAAATGATCCTTCTTGACCTCTAGTTAAATATAATTCCTTAATAGGTAACATGTTGCAGTAGCGACAGCAGTAGCAATGCGACAGCAAACACTACGCGATCGGTCGCAAAATGTCACTAGAATGCGTATTACGCAAGCCGATCGCACGTCTATTGCTCGCCTGTCGCAGAATGCACTTTTCATGCACTTTTGCTATCGATACTAGCGCCACTCGCGACAGGACAGCAATAGATGAAAACAAAATAAGCAGCTTTATCCATACCTTTTATAGTCATCTTTGGTACGTTCCTTGAGTATGTTCCTCTGTGGTTGAATTTAAAGAGTGAAGTGTTCGACTGA
The DNA here is from genome assembly GCA_964035005.1 of Erebia palarica. Taxonomy (NCBI): domain Eukaryota; kingdom Metazoa; phylum Arthropoda; class Insecta; order Lepidoptera; family Nymphalidae; genus Erebia; species Erebia palarica. The sequence continues at coordinate 19,571,018 of OZ035995.1, forward strand.
TCATAGGCTAAACCACAGAATACATTGTTATGGCTAAACTATTATGTACTATCTACTCTGATTTGAAGTGTGCATTGAAGTGATTATTTTGCTGAATTTTAATTTTGGACAGTAAGTTAAAAATCAATTATAGTTCAGTACAAACAATTTGTACGTTCGTTTCCTTTAACTAACATTTTCTCGATATAATTATAGTGGAACATCGAGTGTCGCCAAGTCAACTGGACGAGTTGCTGCAGCACCTGATGGAGCACCCAGGCCTTGTCAAGGGCGTTGGTTTGGGAGCGATATCAAAGGAGACCATTGATCGAGAGTGGAATAATCTCGCTTCCAGGCTAAACGCCCACGGTAATGGTGCTACAAAGACGGGCCAGCGGTAGAAGCGTGTATGAATACTTTTATTTGGTTTGCTCTTGTTTGGTTTGCTGCAAGTTGTGCTAATCATGCCTAATTTTGTAATCTGTAGTATTGGGCGGACTTGAAATTTAAAGTCAAAAATAAAGCTTCTGCAAGAAGGCGAGAAGCTTCTGGCACTGGTGGTGGGCCAGCTACACTCGACAATTTATCCGAAACGGAAAAGAAAATTTTAGCAATAATCGGCGAGGGTGCTGTGTCTGGTGACACACAACACAGGGTGCCTATTTTGGTAAGCTTTTAAATATTTATTTGTGTACTTACACTATCAAAAAATTACTCGGCATATCTCTTTTCTATCACTTATATAAGCATGTTCGTGGTTTCATGGCAAATTTTTAACTGTATGAATCTTTAAGTTAGGTAGGTACTAAACAAATCAATCAAGCAATATTCTTATTGTAATAAAACACTTGGTTCTCATCAAGATGAGAACAAAGTGTTTAAATGCACTAAAATATTAGCTATTCGTGTATGCCAATGCAGTGTTTGATAACCTTCATAACATTCACAGGTTTCTTCAACACAGCATGGGACTGAAACACAGTCCTCAATCCAAAACACAAGTACTCAGAGTACAAGTGTTTTAAATGATATCGAAGGATCTATAATTGATTACCACGATGAGGTGATAGTGACTGCAACAGGTAAAGCATATTTTCTTATATTTTATTTTATTGAAAAGGTACACAAAACAGGTTGCAACCAAAACATGGACAAAATATAAGTTATTCAGAACAGGATCCAAGTAACAACCCTAAGTATGTATACACAACATTATATTGAAAATTAAATATAAATTCAAATTATACAGTAGGTATAGTTAACATTAATATTATTAAAAAGTGCAGTTTTAAAATACATCAGTCTAAATACAATAGTTATCTTCTTATATTATTGTTAGTTATTATCTTCTGCTTCTCCTGATAATTGTGCCTATGTATTAGTTGTAGTAGTAATTGAGTAGTTTAGGCATTAGACATATTTTTGTCTTTTGCATTGACAGTCAATTACGAATTCAATCAAAAAGAGACGAAATATGAAATACGAAACTATTCTAAAGGTTGCAATGTGTTTATTAATAAACACCTTAATCTTCGTCTCTGGGTGAAAGGTGCAATGCAATGCTAAGTAGGGTGCATTCTAGGTAGTTTGATCTGTGTGGTAATGCAACTGTGGTAGACAGAGGAGTAGTGTAGAAAGTCGATTCAGGACCACCCCGGAGGGTCCGCGAAAAAAAAATTGTCCCGCCCACAAAAAAAGACCATCCACGAAGAAAAAAAAACCCCCGCCGGAGGCGAAAAATTTTCGAGAAAAATTCCAATAAGATGAATTCCAATAGATTTCCATTGTAAGAAAATTTCCACTTAAACTTGTATAAATTAGCGAGATTTTCGCTGATTCTAGACCATTGGCTCTGGATGTTCGCCGTTTTTAGACCGTTGGCACAAACCTAACCTAACATATATCGATCAGGTCGTTAGCGGGAAACTAAAAGGCCAATTGGAATCTCCTACCACCCATCTAGTTACCGACTTGGATCAACGTTGCAGGGAAACGAAAAGACCAATTGGAATCTCATACCACCCCACCTAGTTATCGACTTGGATCAACGGTGCATTGCAATATGCGATTTATTGCGCAACGGTAATAAAGTTAGTACCTATAGTGGTAACTAATTACACCAGAATGATCGCGTGCGAGGCTGTAGGTACCTGCTACCTACGCTGGCTCTAACAATGAGTACCGTTTGGCTCTTGTTTTTTTGTCATTTCCTATCAGCTACACACTAGTCTATACACCAGCTAATGTATAATTTTCTAATCAAACTTCTATAAGCGAGAGTTTTGCCGTTTTTGGACCGTTTGGCTCAGGCCTAACCTAACCTTACCTAAATTTACGTAAGGCTAATGAGCTGTATCACTTATTACAATATGCGTAAATTTATTACGCAATTAGTATAAAGATAGTACGCGCCAAAATAACTTCAGAATGCCCAAGGTGCGGTGTACAAGGTACCTGCTCCGGGCGCCGGGGGTTTATACAATGCCCCCCGCCCCTTATCCCCTCACCCGTCGATCCATGCATTTCTACAATTTTGTCTTTAACCGACTTTAAAAAAAGGAGGTATTTTCTGTATGTATGACTGTATTTTCATAAAATGTTTAAATACAAGTTTATCATGTTATCACCATATTGGATGACTGATATTGTTTATAATGAATAAGTAAATTAGAATTTGATAGCAATGCATTTCGTAGAAACTTAACCCAAGCTTTTATGATAATGTGTTCTCTTACAAAAATATGTGACATGCTCTCTCGTGTCAGTTTAAAATATATTTATTATCTCATTAACAAAAAATTTCCTCAATTTCGCTAGATGCAAAATGCTACATTGTACAAAATACTGCTTAAAAAGGAACAAAGTAATGGAGCAAAATAATAGTTTCTTTTAAAACAAATCAATGAAAAAAAGAGGTGAAAGATGAGGTTTTAAGTAACATTGTAAACCAGTCTAGTGCGAGTCAGACTCGTGCACAAAGGGTTCCGTGCAACCAACCAATATAAATTATTTTAGGAAATAACAACACGTAATCAGCAGTGGACTAACTAGCTTACATATGGCGCTAAACTGGTAGCGCCTGACAAACAAATAAGATACACCTTATGAGTTCGGATCCCTAATTAACTTTTTTGGATATTATTTTTTTCTATCCTGGTGCTGTGAGACCAAGTTTTTTATCAATCTTCGAATGAACAAAATTCACGATCGATCGTGTCGTTGATTTTTTTAGTTAGTCCACTCAATCTGTTTTTATCGCCCATTAACTTTAGGTAGATGCAAAAACTGATATCGCATGCAGGGGTTTCAGAGCATGTACATTCGTGTTTGTTTCGAAGATTTATAATCCCATTAAGAAGGACCGGTATTAATTTCATCTTGGTACCTCCGTCATTCATTTTAATTAAATATGACATTGACAGATGGATAGACACATGAGGCACCAAAGCGATAATATAAGCGATAGCCACAAGGGTTCCTTTTTCTATTTGAGGTACAGAACCCTAAGATAAGAATATAACAATTGAAAGGTTGGTCTTCCAGACACATAGCGATCCTTGCCCGCTGTGAATACATAACAAAAGCCAGTAGCCCGTGAGTGACACTTTACGGAAATTTATTTTTTAAATAATGTGTACTTTCCCTACCATTTGTCTTTGAACAAATTTGAAACAAATTATAAAAGAGTCCTGTTCTAAAGCAGTCGCGTCATATTCCTTCTTACTACCTACAACGATGTTGTCTCAACTGTGTGCGCTGTACAACTCGGTCTACGATGAAGAAATGGTTGCAATTTGTGAAGAAGTCGAATTGGACGCGATGTTAGTTGACCTATGTATGGAAACCGAACGAGATCAAGTTTATTCGTAAGTATTTTTAATTTTTTTTCCGCGAGCACTTTTTATTTTAATCTATTGTATTTCAAAAATTTAATCGAATATTAGGTGCGCGACTATAAATTATTAATGTAATGCCGCCATCCTCGACCCTGAAGTTCAAACTTGTTTAAACACATTGCTGACAGAGAGGGGGTTCTTGGTGTATAAATATCCGGGTTTAGCTCTAGTAACACCCATTCAGAGACAAGTTGTGATAGAAAAATAATAACCATGGAAGCTTTTTCCAGTGATGAAATAAGTGTATTTACTAAATCATTTGTGCTAAATAAGTTTCATAGAAACATCCGGTTGTGGTATATATCTAATAGACTCCCTAGATGGATGTTAGAGGACCCAGATATTAAACCGTTTTATACCCCATGTAGTGGTCATTCTGTCTCCATGACATCCCCTGTTTGTGATGAAATTGATGGTGTGTTTCCTATGATAGCATATTGTAATATGTGTGCTTCAAATGGTAAATTATATTCCAATAAAGATAATTGTAAGGTGTATTTTTCAGAACATATTTTTAACTATTGTATTTTTATTTTTAGTTCGGGGCAAACTGGAGCCGGAGTAAAAAGAAAGGCTACTGCGGTCACACAGTCTTCGAGTAAGCGACCTTGTTCTCAAGAACCTTCTACTTCTACGGGGCTATTGACGACATCAACATCGACGGAGGGAGGATCTACCTCATTTGTAAGTTCCGCAAACAATCATAGTGTCGAGTGTCCTTATTGTAAAACAAATGTTAATCAAAAATACTATACCAGCCACCTTAAAAGCAAGAAACATATAAATAATGTACTTCTTAATAGCTCCATTCAAAACTAAGCTAATGTGCAAATAATAGAAAACGCTTTCGGTCGAAGAATAGTAACATACAGGATTTCCAATAAGAATACGTCGTCTAATTCAGAATTCGAAACACCTGAATATTTCCTAAACTCAATTAAAAATATTATTTATGAGTTGCTTGATAAGCTATTAAAGGAATATAAGGCAATTAAAGTAAATTGCATTTTAAGTGGGGATTTTATTCAAACAATAAAAAATTTAGAGAATTCTTTTGATTTTCAAACCATTAATTATATTCTATGTTTAGAGCAAGAAATCAATAAAATTTATTCAGATTTGCATGATGAAATTTCAAATAAAGTTTGTAATTTTGAAAAGAAAGATAGTGGTTGGAGTCTAAAAAAAATTAATTACATTGATTTAAACCTAAATAAATTTAACCCGTTACAAGGATCTTCATATATAGATCTACCCTTAGATATAAAACATAAGCATGCTGTAATTAATGTAAAAAATAATGACTATTAATGTTTTCAATGGGCTGTGCTTTCCGCATTGTATCCAGTTAACAATCATGTAGACAGAGTGAGTTCATATGCATCTAAACAAAACTCTTTAAGTTTTACAGATATTCCATTTCCGGTAAAGTTGAAAGATATATATAAACGAGCTATATATATTATAATTTGAGCGCTTAAATAATATTAGTACTAATGTTTTTGGACTTGAACGTGATACTAAAAGTAATTCCACAAAGGTCATTGGCCCACTCTTTTCACAAAATGCCGAAAACAAAAACACGTAAATTTACTTTACATAAATAATAGTTCTACCGGTCATTATTGTTGTATAAAAAACCTATCCCGACTAGTTAGTCACCAATTAAATGGACATCAACACGCGAACTATATTTGCGACGGTTGCTTGCTTTATTTTCAAACAGAGTGTAAATTAAAATCTCACCAGGAGTTCGATTGTAATCATGTTAGAACAGATTTACCAGGCATTAACAAAGCTAAACTAACATTCCATAAACACGAGAGGAAGTTAAAATTACCCTTTGTTGTATATGCAGATTTTGAAGCATTTTTAAATCCTATACAAGGATGTGATAATGATCCATCTACCATCCATTCCCAACCATGTCAGACCGCTTCAGGGACAGGGACCCCCTATCGGAGTCCGATGACTACGTTTCAGAGGCTAGAGACTTAGTAGAAAAACCCGGGAAGTCGTCTCTCCTCGCCGTACCCGATACCGGGGTTAAGCCTCTCCTGGTAGGCACGAGGGAGACCCGGTCGGCAAAGAGGAGGGCCACGGAGGAGGGGGAGCCCATAGAGCCGGCTTCCCAGAGGAGAAAGCAGAAGCAGGTATCCAACTCGGACCATATAGCGACTCAACTGTCTGAGATCAAGGCCACACTACAAGAGGCCCTAAAGGAGATCCGAGCCAACACAGCCGCACTTGACAATCTAAGAACGACAGTCACAAACAAAATGGCGGCAGTAGACGCTAAACTAGCAATCCAGCAAGAGCGAATCCACGCCCTCCAAACAGCTAGGAGAGACGGCTTCTTGAACTCCCTCACCCTAGACAGCAGGAAAACTCAGCCATTGGAGTCCATACCGCACTTCGTCCCCCCAACGGCACCAACGCCAGCCCCGGCGACCTCCCAAGCCCCCCTTGACCCGGGAATAGAAGACACTCTTAGAGCGCTCGGCTTCTGAAAGGTAACCAATCAGTCAGTCTATCTACCTCATATACAACAAATTTTCAAAATTATATATCAAATGCACATTCAATGATAGTCTATCTAAATACAAAACGTATACGGGTAGTGACTGTTCAAAAGTTTTTATGGAGCGCCTAAATGAGGACGTCAACCGCATTTATAACGAATATTTAATTGAAATCAATCCACTTCCCCTCTCAGAGGATATTAATGAAAAAATAAATAGAGCAACTATATGCTATATATGTAATAAAAAACTAGATTCAGCTTATAAAATAGATTATAATAAGTACACTGGCGTTTTCACAGGTGTCTGCCATAAAAGTTGCAGCAAAAAATTTGTCACGCCTCGATTTATCCCTGTAATTCTGCATAACCTTAGTAACTATGATGCTCATTTCATTGTACACGCATTAAACTTTTCAGAAGGGGGGTAAAGGTCATACCTCAAAATAAGGAACGATACATTTCGTTTTCAAAAATGTTAAAAATCGGTGAAAACCAAATTGAATTGAGATTTATTGATTCTTTTAAATTTTTATCGTATAGTTTAGAATCCTTAACAAATAATTTGAATGATGATGAATTCATTGAATTGCGCAGAAATTTTCAGAATGAAAAGGATCTTCTTTATTTAAAACGCAAAGGTGTGTATCCATATGATGTAAAGAAAGCAGACCTCCCAAGTACTCCAGGTACTAGCATAAAACAGACGCACATCCACAAAAAAAAAAACCTTTTAAGATAAACGCGAATGCAAGTTGGACCCAGTTTGCTTCATGTCTGTCATAGCGAAACTGATAAACGACGCACATTCTATGGAAACTTTATCTCAATAGCGAACTGTCGCGACGTCTGAAGATTACGTCTACGCATTAAACCAGAACCACTGCAAGCGGTGACTGCAAGCCATAAATTTCAAGAAAACATTTTACTTATCAGAGGAACATGCTGGAATCTTCCCATGGCCTACGTGAGTGCTAGCGATCATCCCTACCACAACCCTACGATGCGGGATATATATACAAGATCCTCCGGGAACAGTGAAGTCATTCATCAGACAGTGCACAGTCTACAATCGGCTGAGACTCTGTCTTTCGCGCCGTGCTGAAGCTTTAACTCACTTCGCACTACGTAATCATAATCATCCGCGAATTAATATAAACATTTATCGTGTAATTAATTAAGTATCAAGTAATTTGTAATTAAATTCAGATAATAAACGTAATTACAAAAGGAAGGCTTCGTTATTATCGAGAAACCCTTCTCGGTTGGTGACAGCGGCCACACGTGCATAACTATGAGTATATGTCATCATTCGAATCCTTAAAGTTGACATCACTCCCCGCTCAAGATAATTTTTTCAACACACTTACAAACAGTTCTATTTCAAATGTGGATTATAAACATGCCAGTGATGTCTGGAATCATTTTAAATGTCGTAATATGAGTGATTACTCTGACTTATATCTCAAAACAGATGTTCTCCTTTTAACGGATATTTTTGAAAACTTTAGAAAAGTATGTATTAAAACTTACGATTTAGATCCTGCTCAATATTATACAGCGCCAGGTCTTAGTTGGGACGCAATGTTAAAGTATACACAAGTAACGTTGGATCTGCTTACAGATTACGATAAAATTGCATTCATAAAATCAGGTATACGTGGCGGTGTTTCGCAATGCAGTAACCGTTATGCGCAAGCAAATAATAAGTTTATGGAGAATTTTGATGAGAAAATTCAATCATCTTATCTCATGTACTTAGACGCGAATAATTTATATGAATGGACTATGTCTCAATACCTTCCTACAGGTGGTTTTGAATGGGTAAATTGTGACACTAATTTTAATGTACCAATTGATTCTGACGTAGGTTATATTCTTGAAGTAGATTTAGAATACCCACAAATTTTACACGACTTACATACCGATTTTCCACTATGTCCAGAGAATATACTCGTAGGAGGGAGTAAAAATTTGAAATTAGTGTCGAACCTATTTCATAAAACTAAGTATGTTATTCATTATAGAAATTTAAAACAATGTTTAGAAATGGGCTTAAAGCTAAGGAAAGTCCATCGGATTTTAAAATTCAATCAAAGCCCTTGGTTACAAAAATATATTGATTTGAATACCCAGTTACGTACATCTGCACATTCTGATTTTGAAAAGGATTTCTGTAAGTTAATGAATAATTCCATTTTCGGGAAAACAATGGAAAATGTTGAAAAACGAGTAGATGTTAAATTATGTACACATTGGGAAGATAAAGGAAAAGTCGCTGGTGCACAGAAACTTATCGCGAGACCTGAATTTCATAGTCTTTCAATATTCTCTGAACGTTTTGTTGCAATTCAACTTAAAAAAACTAAAGTGTTATATGACAAACCCATCTATTAAGGTTTATGTATTTTGGATATTTCCAAAACGCTTATGTATGATTTTCATTACAAATATATGAAAAACAAATATGGTCCAAATTGTAAAATGTTATATACTGATACTGACAGCTTCATTTATCACATTTTCACTGATAATTTTTATGAGGATATTAAACCTGATTTAAATAAATACTTTGATACTTCAGATTATCCCCCTGATAATGCATTTGATTTCCCCCGAATAAATAAAAAGAAAATTGGTCTTTTTAAAGATGAAAACAATGGTGTGATTTTGACAGAATTTGTCGGATTGAGATCAAAAGTATACGCTTTTAATACACAAAAAAAATTCATTGCTAGAGCAAAAGGAGTAACCAAATCAGTAACAAAAAAATTTAAAATGGAGAATTACAAAACAGCATTTATTATTATTTGAGCAAAAAATGAAATATGTGAAATGTATAGATTTAGATCTATAAAGCATGTTGTTTTCACCCAAAAAAATAATAAAATATCGTTATCACATTCAGACACAAAACGGTTTTTAATCAACAACTCCACTGACACTTTAGCTTGGGGCCATTACAAAATAAATACATTAAATAATAATGAGCAGTGAGGTTTATCGACGCTATTTTTTTGTTTATAGAACACGTTTTCTTTAGCAAAAGAACTTCTACGTATATAATATGTAGATACGTATTGAAATGTATAACTAGTTATAATTATAAAAATGTATAGTTAATAAATAGAACTAAGAAAATATATTTAAGATTAATTTTAGCAATAGTTCGGTATTCATCGGAGAATTATGTTACAGTGCAACTTATTGATGTACTGTAGGATAAGTTCAATTCCACACAAATTCAGATTAAATCTCTCGTAAAGCTTCTACGCGTTGGATCTATGCCCCTGCGCAAAGCTTAAGTTCTAGCTTTGCACAAGCTTAAGTGAGAGTACACAAATAAAAAAGGAAATTCATAATTTTTGATGATAATATACAAAAGGAAATAAAATTATTATATTGACTCTAAACCCTGTTTTTATTTATTTCCTTATCTATCAGTAATAAGATTCAACGATGTTGTTTTGATCATAAACTTTATTTTTCACTTTCTTTTACATAAAACTTCTATGGCTAAATGTAGAGCTATTAGTCGTAATTATTATTTTGTATGCGGGCGTGAGAGCTAAATTTATGTAGATAATAATAATAATCCCAGGGCAAGACATTGGCTACTTTTTATCCCCGAAAATTGAAGATTTTCCGCAGGAATGAAAAACCTTAATCCACGCGGATATAATCTAATATAATAATAAACCTAGTATAATATAATTAATAGAATTTTTTAATGTTGCTGCATCAAATTTATAATAATTTGAATATAAGTAGTGTACCATGTGGGCCAAGCGTAGATTATTAGACTTCACAAACCTCTGTGAATATTATGGAGAACCTGCAGGCATGCATAAAACAAAACTGAAAACTTAGATGTGGGGATCGAAACTCAGACCGGACTAGGAGGCTGAAGTAGGCTATCGCCGCTTTCAATATTGATATTTCTGCTTTTTTTTTAATTTTAATCAAATTGCAACTTTCTACTTTACAGCCCAAATTAGCTGCGGAAGTCTTCAGCAGAACGGTGTCGGCTGCCTTGACGAATAAGATGACGGCATATGAAGATCTGCAAATAGTTCATAATTATTGTGTTCCAGATGTTAACATTGATAATGGCTTTTTCAGAGCAGAGGTCATCTTATTCATAAACGATTTGTTCGACAGCTTGAACTGTTCTGGTCATACTAGAAGCGAATTATCTAATTCTTTGTCCTTAAATTCAACTCATTTAGAGTTTTGGAATAATGCATTGGAGAAACTACAATCAATGAAATTTAACGCTGCAGACTCTAGAGAAAGTAAACCCGATCTCGTTACGAAATTTCATTCATGATATAAAATGTGTTAAGCATCTTTGGGCAGATTTAATAAAAATTGCAGGTGTTAAATTCTTAAGTCTGAAGCGTCTGAACCAGGATCCTCTGGATTTTTTTTTCTCTCATATAAGAGGTCAGGGTGGGGCTAGCACACATCCTGACTGTCATAATTTTGTTTCATTGTTCAAAACATTGTTAATCAATAATATAACGACTGGACAATCTTTGTATGCTAATTGCACCGCCGATAATGATAAGATGCTGGGTACTCTTAGTCGCTTAATTAATAGACCAAAGTTAGCATTCAGTATAACAACTTTACTTCTGATGTTGAAAATTTTAATTTCATTGAAAATTATATTCCTTCTGAAAACGTTTTCCAAACTCAAGCTGTGTCTTATATTGCTGGTGCAATTTGCAAACAATTATTTCCAAAGCTTAATTGTGGTGTTTGTCAGAATTGTAAAAGTACACTATTGTCCAACGAAATTGAACCATTTCATTCTTTGATAAAATTGGAAGATTATGACCCAAGTAATAAGAAGTTCTATTACCCATCCAATAATCTCTTATCTCTGGTTAGGCATTGTATTCATAGTAAGGTCATAAGTTCTGACACACAATAAAAACTCTTGAATTTAGAATGCTGGCCACAAAAAAGTTTATTGAATTCGAATTTCGAATCTTTCATAAAAATAAAAATGTGTACTTTTTAGAATTTTCCTCATTTTTAAATATGGAGTGGACACTTAAAGAAGACCGTGTCGGGGTTATTGCGTTGTACCGTTGCGGTTACGCGCCAATTCAGATTTTCGACTTACTGAAAAATTTGAATGTATCCAAAAGATTCGTTTATCGTACCATAAAACGATACAATGAAGACTCTAGTGTAGATGACAGGTCAAGAAGTGGTCGACCTTGCTCTGTTAGGACTCCAGCAGTGATAAAAGCTGTGAAGGTTCGAATTCAAAGAAATCCTATACGTAAGCAGAAACTGTTGGCCCTTCAGATGGGGTTAAGCAGGACCACGGTGAAAAGGGTATTAAATGAAGACTAAGTGCTATTACGCACTGTCGACTAGTCGCCGGCGACTCAGTTGTCGACGACTGTAATATTGTATAGTCTATATAGGTGTTTACGCACTAGTCACCGGTTGCCCGGGCGACTCGGCGACTCGCCGCGCACTGGCGACGCACAGGCAACTGCCGGTCGCCGGCGACCAATAGGAGAGCACGGTTTCAAATGAAAGCATTCACACTGCGAGCAACTGTCGTAACGACCGGACGGCCGCGCACAATGAGTTTTGACACGGATAAATTTATATCGGAAATACAATCCCGAAAAGCTATTTGGGATTTACAAAGTGAGGAATATGCTAATCGAGATTTGAAGAAAAAACAGTGGGAAGAAATAGTGGAGTTATTTGGAGGTGAAGAATTATCAAACGAAGAAAAAAAAACTCAGGTAAGTAAGAAATGCCATTTATTTTTTATTAATTAATACTGCTCATCTGCCAAGATAATTGACCCTCAGTTGTAAAGTAATCAGCAAATACATCTCTGTATGTATATGCACCACGTCGCGTAGCTCTTTCGAAACCGTTTGGGACTTCTTCAAAGCCAGGAATGCTCAGGGTATCTTCAAATTTATATCCGTCTCTTTCTCGGACATAGTTGTGAAGAGCGCAACATGTTTTGATGATGCATGATACTAGATCTAAATTCACGTTGATAGGTCTGTGAAAAATCTGCCACTTGTTTGCTAATATGCCGAATGAACATTCAATATGGCGTCGTGCACGAGAAAGCCTATAATTAAATATTTTTTTCTTTGTTGTTAAATTTGATCCACCGAACGGTCGCATAATTTTGTCAGTTTGTCCAAATGCTTCGTCACCCACAATAACAAACGGTACTGGTATAGGGTTTGTCGATGAAATGGGCTTAGGTTCGGGTATTTGCAAATCATTGTTCATTAGCTTTTGATCAAACGTTGAATTTGTAAATATAGTTGAATCGCAATCCTTTCCATAGGAACCAACGTCTATGTATATGAACTTATAGTCAGAGTCACAAATGGCAAGCAAAATTACAGAAAAGAAGTGTTTGTAATTATAACACAATGATCCACTGTTGTATGGTTGTATAATTCTTACATGCTTACCATCTACGGCACCTATGCAATTTGGAAAATTGGCCCGTAAATGAAAATCTTTTGCGATTTTTAACCAATTTTCTTTTGTCGGTTGCGGTAAACACATGTCTTTTAGTACAACCCATATAAAATGACAAACTTCTCTTATTATTTCAGCTATAGTTGAAATCCCAAGTCTGTATGAGTAATGTAAATCTACAAATTTACAACCGCTTCCAAGATATCTGGAATTAAAAAATAATTTATATATATACATTATTTACAGGTCATTCACTTCAAAAAAAATGGAAAAATATAAGAAGCTGCTTTTCGCGAGAAGTACGAAGATTAAAAAATACTAAAAGCGGATCTGCTGCTTCCCATAAAACTCCCTATATTTATTATAATCAGCTGTTATTTTTGAAGAATACCGTTGGTAATTTGAACACAGAGAGTAACATTGCTGAACAAGAACATTTGACAAATGATCAAGAACCTTTAGGACCTTACTCGAGAGAAAATATAGTCGGAAGAAAAAAGAAAAAAACGTCAGATGATGGCACAAGCGAACTGTTAACCACATTAAACAAGTGTATTGAAACTCGCAAAAATAAGGAGGATATTTTGGAACAAGATGAGGACAGAATGTTCCTGATGTCCCTATTATCATCATTTAGGGCAATTCCGGAGCACAAAAAGTCAGCTGCGAAAATTCAATTAATCAGTGTAATCGAATCATTCCGATCCTCTACTCAAAATAATATATATCCAAACACAATGTGGCGAAATTTTAATGAGTACGAGTATGAGCGTGGTTACTTCACACCGGAGGCCGGGCGTTCAACAGCACCAAGTCAACAATCACGCCCTGAAGCACAACATTATTATACGCTACCAACTTCAACTCCTTCAGAACGTGAACGCCCAGAGTCGCGATTTTCTACTGTCACTTCAAATGCCTCGCAAGATTCTGACATTTTGGATCTATTTGAACCTTGAGTTTTAAGTTTTGACTGGAGACCAGCTAAAAATAAATGTTAGGAGGAGCAATAAGTTTTTGCAGGTGTGAAGCTGATTTACTGGCCATCGTTTTCGTAAAAAACTGCATAAAAACTTATTGCACCACTTAACATTTATTTTTAGCTAGGTATTGTCAACACTTTAAACACTAGGTTTGGCCGATAGATGTGTCCGGGAATGTAATGTAAATTGTGTTAAAATCCCGTAAAAAATAAATGTTAGGAATGAATTTTATTTGAATTGTCACTTACCTTAGTGTTATAAAAAGTTTTTCTTCCGGAGAAATACATGGTCGCATATTTGTATCTATGCCAGTTATATGTGGTTTTAGAAGACACAATAAGTCATCAAACGAACTCACAGACATTCTTGCATAATTAAAAAATTTACGAGGATATTTTCTAACGTCTTCATAAAATATTTTAAACATTCCCTTTGACCTCCGTTCTTCTAACAAAGGATGCACCCAATACTCTTTTGATTTTTTTTATTTTTCTTTCTTTTTATAATTAGTAGCGCCGCTACTATTGCAAGTTCTTCAACGTCCATTCTGCACGAATGTACTTGGAATACTGTCGCTCGGCTCGGTCTCCGGCCCTAGTTTCCCATGTTTCGGCCGCCGAGGGACTGAGTCGTCGGCGACTAGTCGACAGTGCGTAATAGCCCTTTGGGCTTAGGGCATATCGAAGAAACCTGTTTTTCATCGTTTGGACGCTCGTTTAATGGACCTGAGACTGAAGAGATGCCGCGCTTTGTTGAAGCGGTACGCGGGAAAAAAGCATCGGGAAATTCTTTTTTCGGATGAAAAAATTTTCACCGTGGAAGAGAGCTACAACAAACAAAATGATAAGGTGTGCGCACACAGCAATGAAGAAGCGAGCAACCGTATTCCGCGTGTCCAACGAGGTCATTTTCCATCCTCGCTCATGGTTTGGTTGGGAGTCTCTTATTGCGGCTTAACTGAGGTACATTTTTGTGAGAAAGGCGTAAAAACGAATGCAGTTGTGTATCAAAATACAGTCCTCAAGAACCTTGTGGAACCTGTTTCTCATACCATGTTTAATAACAGGCACTGGGTATTCCAACTAGATTCTGCGCCAGCTCATAGAGCGAAAAGCACACGAGACTGGCTGGCGGCGCGTGAAATCGACTTCATCTGGCACGAAGACTGGCCCTCCTCCAGTCCAGATTTGAGTCCCTTAGATTACAAGATATGGCAACACTTGGAGGAAAAGGCCTGCTCAAAGCCTCATCCTGATTTGGAGTCACTCAAGGCATCCTTGATTAAGGCAGCCACCGATATTGACATGGACCTCGTTCGTGCTGCGATAGACGACTGGCCGCGCAGATTGAAGGCCTGTATTCAAAATCGCGGGCGTCATTTTGAATAAACTTTATTACCATAAGAATCTATGTTTTATTAAGTTCATTTTGCTAAAATGAGTAGTAGGGTATTCGCCGGTTCTCGCCCACCTCCTGGGCCCCCTCCCAACCTCGTCCCCCTCCGCAGGTCGGTGAACTACGAAACCTAAAAAAAAAAAAAAAAGTTTTGGGGTGCGCTCACTCCCGTCTTCGTATCTCTAACCGTTTCAAAGTTAGCTTTCGTCAAAATTAATCCCTAGTTCGTTATCTACTTGCTAATGACCTACTAATCACCCTCTATTGTTCGCATGCTCGCTGCTTCATTTCATGGGAATTACAAAGGAAACTCTTATCTCTCATAAGTACTGTTTATTGGCCTCCGAATATTGATTTAAATAATTCTAACAAGAACATATCATTCTCTAGCGTATTTTTATTGAATAAATCTAAAAAATCTGAACTTGTATAATAGCCCCTAAACATGAAATACAAATACATTATACAATATTCGCCGCAAACTGCTGTGTAATCATTTTGAATCCTCCTTGTATTGAAATGCCACATTCTTGTATTTCTTTCCAGGAACTGTTTATGATATTTCATTGGTGGTCGTCCAAATGAATCAAAATATTGACCAACACCATTTATATCTATATACATGGCTATCCAATGGGACCCTGGTTTGTAATCGGGGTCTAAATTGCTGATTAAATAGGCTGGCGTTCCAACATAAATCGGTAATCGGTTAGCAGCATACACATTGTCTTGAACACTTGAGTGGATTCTTCTTAAATATGTCTTTATCTCAATTGTATTCATATTACTTCAATACTACTGATCTTATCGTTGCAGAGGATCATAAAGGAATGGAAAGTAAGACCATGCTATTTCAGATATATTATATAGCATCATCATCAACCCATCACCGGCTCACTACAGAGCACGGGTCTCCTCTCCGAATGAAAAGGGTTTTTGGTCATAGTCTACCACGCTGGCCAAGTGCGGATTGGCAGACTTCTGACTTGGCACACACTTATTTAATTACTTAAAACGCACATGACTCTGAAAAGTTACAGGTGCATGCCCGGGATCGAACCCTTGACCTCCGATTAAATAATGGTGGATAACTTAAAATAAAATAAAAAATATTTCTTTTTTAAGTTTTAAATAAAGAATATCTTACCTTTTAAAATCATCATATGAGTCAAACCTTGGTAGTCATCACTCATTGCAGGTATTTGGAATTCTATAGACCCATCATTAGAAAATTCCAACAATACATCGTTATCCTTATGACCTCAGTTTTGGCTTTGTTCGATTGTCACAATCACTAACCACATTTTTGAAATACTGATTGCTTAACTTGTACGATAACATTCTGTTTAACTAGTTGTTATCGGTGTAAGAACACTAATTACTAATGATAATACCATTGGTTTTACTATATAAGCTCAAAATAAATCATTAATTTTACCATAATTACTAGCTCGTTCTACTGAACAGCATTACAGTTTGACTTCAAAAGAGATTGACCATGGGTGGTATCGCTGCAACCTAAGTTGTATCACTACTTTAAGAAATCAGTAATTCCTATTTTTAATTTAAAAGATTTTTGCAAATATTACGAAATAACAAATTCTCCGGAAAAAACTGAAAAAAATAAAAGTAGTTGTACTGTCAATTTTGTTGCCACAGTGTCGACATTACCAAAATAGGGACACGGATCGATAAGTTTAGACCGATTATGATGACATGTGTTGAGTTTCGATTAATATTTTTTGTCCATTGAATTTATACTTCAGATCTCAGCTTCTGACGTTATTTTTACTTTATTCTCAAAGTAAGAATAGAAGTTTCGACTATTTTTTAAATATAAATAATTTGTTGGTTTGTCCTTCAATCACGCCGCAACAGAGCAACGTATCGACCCGAGTTTTTGCATGGGTATAGATGGGGACCTGGAGAGTGACACAGTCTACTTTTTATTCCGAAAAATCAAGGATTTCCCGCGGGAATCAAAAACTTAAACTAAGCGGACGAAGTCGCGGGCTTCAGCTAGTTTAAGTTAAGTTTGGTGATTCTAACTTGCTGAAATCAATTGAGTTAGTGATAAGGTATGCTAGTAATTCTTAATAAAGCGAAATATTTCAGAAAAACACAGGTTTGCACGTCTTAACAGTTTCAAAAATTCTAATTTTAGAGGTAATTCATCCCCATATTGCTGCAAAATGCCAAGAATTATAAATGTTTTTTAATGTTTAATTAAAAGTAATAAATCCATCCTAAAAACTAAGCTCAATTATATTAAGGCACAACAGATTTGATAGCGATACTGAGCTCCATAGTCACTTGGGCAATCTCCTTTATATTGTGTTTAGACAAGTTTTTATTAGGAGTGTGTGATAAATAAGTGTTGTGTGATAAACAATGGAGGTGAGTGTGTAATTTATTTTCATTTAGTTATCTTTAAATCAATGTAAATATTTTTGATATCAGTTTGATAGTCTATTTTTATTGTTGCAGAATATATCATACTCTCCTTGTAACAGTCAAGAAAATAATACATTTAAGCAATATTACTTTCCTATGAATTTGGCAGAAGAGGAAACACAGGATTTGATTATAGATCATGAAATACCACTAAAGAAAATGAAAAAGACATGTGAAAATATAGAAAATTTTTTTGAATTGCCGACAAAAAACAAAAACAAGTCTAATAGTTCAACAGTAGCTCGAGCTAACAAAGATGATGGTATATCTTATATTTCTACGAACTCCAACGATGGCGCGACAGCCACACATTTAATTAAATTAGAGGTGTATGACTTAAAAAAACTAACCAAAATACCTCCATCTCAACATTGGAAACGCGCTAATGTAAAGATTAAATATTATACTCAAAAAACAAGTAAAATTCTTGGCTATACAAATGAGATGATTTATAATATAACAAAAGAAATTGCAGAAACAGAGGGCTGTAAAAAATACTCATATAATAATTAATATCATAATCTATCATTAGTTAACTACATCATACAAAAACTTCACCATAATTCAATTAGTGAAAATGGTTCAATGTAAAATAACAGTAATAACACTTAACTGCTTGTATAAAAACACACTGTAAATCGTAAAGTAATGTCAGTAAGCCTTCTGGCACACTTAACATACAAGACTCAACAATGGAAGATACAAGTGAAGTCTGTGTTAGCACATTTTTCAACACGTCAATTAGTGATCAAGAACTAGCTGAAGCTTTGGATTATTGCGATTTATTGGATTCAGCATATGACAGTGAATTGTATAATATTTGTGAAGAAATTGATTCAATCATGTAAGTATTTGAACATTATTGTTTTTTAAATTACATGATGTGTGTATAATTGATTGTTTTTATATGCTTCTATTTTTATTTCTAGCCCAACTGAACAAAAACTTCAAATTGGTGGAGCTTTAAAGCGGTCCAATGATTCCACAGTAAATAACTCTGTGAAAAGAGTGAAATATAACGAAGGAGCCTCAACTTCAGCTATTCAACACCCTATCAACTCCACTACACCAGCTGAATATTCAGAAGGTAATAAAGTGAAGTGTGATATTTGTAAAATTTTTGTTAACACAAGGTATTTTTCTAATCATTTAAAAAGTAATTTGCATAAAAATAATCATTTAAAGTCACATCCATCATTGTCAAATGTTTCAGTAGTTGATTCAGCTTTTGGACAAAGAATAATAACTTACATGATAAATAGTAAAAATGATGATTTATCCATTTTTAAGACCCCTGAATCATTTTTGAATTCAATAAAAAATGATATTTTATTCCTTATCCAAGAGTCGATAAAAGAACATACTGTTTTTAAGGTAAACTTCATTTTACACGCCGATTTTATACAACAAACCAAAGAATTAACAAACTCGTTTGACTTTCAAACATCAAATTATATAGTTTTCCGTGGAGACGATCTGAATATTTTCCTGTCATCATTATGTGACACTTTCAAAAATAAAATTAGTTCTTTTGAGAGAAAAGATAGTGGTTGGAGCTTAACAAACATAAAATGCTTACATGTGAATGTAAATAAATTTAATCCTCTTCGTGGTACATCATACATTGATTTACCTCAAGATATTAGAACAAAACAGCAGTGATAAATGTTAAAAATGCTGATTATATGTGTTTTAAATGGGCAATACTTTCTGCTTTGTATCCTGTTAGTAGCAAAACCGATAGAGTCTCGTCATACAGTATGCATTCTGATAAACTTAAGTTTGATGGTATACCATTTCCAGTCAAGTTAACGGATATACCTAAAGTGGAAAAGCAAAACAATATCAGTGTGAATGTTTTTGGTTTAGAATATAACAAAGAAAAGAAAAATCATAGCATTGTAGGTCCCCTCTACTTTACAAAATCTCGAAATAGTACTCACGTTAATTTATTATTAATTTCAAATAAAACTAACTCTCATTATTGCTATATTAAAAATATGTCACGATTAATAAGCAAGCAAATTTCAAATCAAGAACACGCGATTTATTTATGTGATGGATGCCTACTACATTTTCCTACACATGAGAGATTAGAAAACCACCAACAAAATGATTGCGTTCATATCATAACAGAATTACCAAACAGTGAACTATCTAAAAAAAATTGGTTTGGACAGCCATCGTCAAACAATAAAATAAAGTTTGATAAGTTTAATAAAAAGTTAAGAGTACCATTTGTAATATATGCTGATTTCGAAGCGTTTCTAAACCCAATAAATTCATGCTCAAACGATCCCTCTAAACCTTTTACTGAGAACATTCAGAAACACGAAGTGTATAGTTTTGGATATTATATTAAATGTTCATATGATGATAGCCTTTCAAAATATGAAACATACAGCGGTCCAGATTGTTCTAAAGTATTTATGGAACGGCTCTGTGAGGACATAAAACTAATATGCAGAAAAAATAGTTTTCAAAAACGCCCAAACCCACTAACAAAAGATGATGAAATAAATATTGCAAATTCTATTAACTGTCACATATGTGAATCAAGTCTGAATGGAGAATCCGTTCTGGACTTTGACTGGCATACTGGAAATTTAAGAGGTGTAGCACATGAATCATGTGCAGAAAAATATCGAGCTCCCCGTCATATTCCTGTAATTTTACATAATCTTAGTAATTATGATGCACATTTTATTGTTCACTCATTGAATTTTACGGAAGGTGAAATCGAACTAATACCTCAAAATAAAGAAAGATACATTTCGTTTTCAAAGATATTAAATGTTAATAACCAACAGATAAGTTTAAGATTCATAGATTCTTTTAAATTTTTGCCGTGCAGTCTTGATCAATTAGCAAAAAATCTAAATGACAATCAATTTAAATCATTAAAAATAAACTTTCCTCATAATGATGACTTTAGCCGTTTAAGAAGAAAAGGTATTTATCCTTATGAATACATGACTTCTTATGATTGTTTAAAATCATCACTCCCATCTCAACCTCAATTTTACAGTTCTCTGTCTAATTCCGATGTTTCCAATGATGACTATAATCATGCAAAAGATGTTTGGAATCATTTTCTTGTCGAAACATGTTGGATTATTCTAATTTGTATTTGCAAACGGATGTTTTGTTATTAACGGATATATATGAAAATTTTCGTGATATTTGCATCAAAACATATGGTTTAGATCCAGCTCATTATTATACAGCTCCTGGTTTAAGTTGGGATGCTATGCTTAAATATACTCAAATTGAGTTAGAGTTATTGACCGACTATGACAAAATAGCTTTTATAAAAACTGGAATTAGAGGAGGCATATCTCAATGTAGCAATCGTTATGCAAAAGCAAATAATCAGTTTATGGAAGATTATGATAAGGAAAAACCCAAATCGTACCTAACATATTTAGATGCTAATAATCTTTATGGTTGGGCCATGTCTCAGTACCTTCCAACAGGTGGGTTTGAATGGGTAAACACTGAAACAAACTTTAAAGTATCAGACACATCTGAGATTGATTATATTCTAGAAGTTGATTTGGAGTATCCCAATGAACTTCATGATTTGCATTCCGACTTACCTTTATGCCCTGAAAATATTCGAATTGGGAATTCAAAAGATATCAAGTTAGTACCCAATCTAAATAATAAAACTAAATATAAAATTCATTATAGAAATTTAAAACAATGTCTTAGTATGGGTATAAAGTTAACTAAAATTCATAGAATATTAAAATTTGATCAAAGTCCTTGGCTACAAAGATATATAGACTTAAATACGAATATGCGAACTTTAGCTACATCAGACTTTGAAAAAGATTTTTATAAATTAATGAACAATTCCGTTTTCGGCAAAACTATGGAAAATATTGAAAAGAGAGTCAATGTTAAAATGTTAACACATTGGGAAAATCGTGGTAAAATCTTAGGAGCACAAGACTTGATAGCTAAACCTGAATTCCATAGCTTAACCGTTTTCAGCGATAACTTGGTAGCCATACAGTTGCACAAAACCAAATTAACTTATAACAAACCAATTTATTTAGGTTTTTGTATTTTAGATATTTCTAAAACATTGATGTATGAATTCCATTATAATTATATGGTAAAAAAATTTAACAAGAAGATTAAGTTATTGTATACAGACACAGATAGTTTAATTTACCAAATTTTTACAGACAATTTTTATGAAGATATAAAATGTGATCTAATTAATTATTTCGATACATCCGATTATCCACAAGATAATATTTACAGCTATCCAAAAATTAATAAAAAAAAGTTAGGATTCTTTAAAGATGAAAATAATGGGAAAATTTTAAGAGAATTTGTAGGATTAAGATCAAAAATGTATGCACTAGATGTAGACCATAAAACTTTTGCAAAAGCAAAAGGAGTAAATAAAAGTGTCACAAAAAATATGACCATAGAAAACTATAGATCGTGTCTACTTGACAAAAAAATTCGGTATTGTAATATGCTTAGATTTCGTTCCATCAAACATGCGATTTTCACACAAAAGATTAATAAAACTTGTTTGTCGTATAATGACACCAAGCGTTATATTTTACAAAATGATATTGACACTTTAGCTTGGGGTCATTATAAAATAAGTAATAATATAAATTAAAATAGGTAGTTTTGTTGTATTTAACAAAATTTAATAAAAAATTATGTTAAAGTGCATTTTTATTAATTTTTACTTGTATATATTATATTATAGTTGTAAGAAATTGATTGTAACTTTCTAACTTTATGTGTATACAACTGTGGTTTTATTTTGTAAATAGTCTAAATTTTTTAATGTCTTACTTAATTATTCTAACTTTTATCTCAATGTGTGTAATGTATATTAAGTAAAATAAAATCTTATAAAGTACCTGAATTGTCTCATTCTATTTTAAAACCTTTCAAGAAACACACGTCACCATGTACTGTTTTATTCATCCATTTACAGCAATCGTAGCTGGTCCAAGTGGTTGTGGAAAATCAAATTTTGTTACAAATTTCATAAAATATGCAAAAGAAATTTGCAGTAGAGACTTTACTCAAATTACTTGGTGTTATGATGAAATGCAACCACTTTACAATTTACCAAATGTTAACTATCATCAGGGAATTCCTGATCTTTCAATGTTTGATGGGAAAGATGCTCACCTCGTTATAATCGACGATCTTATGAGGGAATCTGATGGTCGTATTGTAGATATTTTCACTAAAGGTAGTCATCACAGGAACTTAAGTGTTTTTTATATTACTCAAAATTTATTTCATCAGGGAAAAGGTCAAAGAGATATGTCTTTGAATTCAAGTTACATTATTTATTTTAAAAATCCTCGTGATAAAACACAAATACGATACTTGTCGAGACAAGTGTCACCAGAAAATTCAAAATTCATTGAGGATGCCTATAAAGACGCAACGAAACAAGCACATGGATATTTGATGATTGATCTTAAACAAGATACAAGAAACAAGATGACATGTGTCGAATTAAATCAAAAATATTTCCCTCTGATGAATATTGCGTAGTATATATTCCAACAAAAGATTATAAATATTTAAAGAATCATCAAATTCCTATCATTTACAAATAATGCCTCGAAGCCTAAAGACGCATAAAGAGTTGCTACACGCGTTGCATACACTTAAACCTAAATATCAAAAAGCATTATTAAAATCGTGTGATGAAGAAGAGATAAATTGCATTTGTGAATGTATTCACAACGTATTGCAAGGTAAAGTTCCGCTAGAAGATAAACAGAAGAAAAAATTAAAAAAATTCAAAAGTACGCTTCGTACTTTAGTTAGCAAGGGAAAAAATAAACTTAGAAAAACCATATTGATACAAAAGGGAGGAGCATTTTTACCTTTAATTTTGAGTTCTATTTTGAGTGGATTAGTATCATCTTTAGTTTAAAAATGGAAAATGCTAAAAAAATGTTGCTTGTTGAGCCAAATTTCATAGAAAAACTAAGACAAAGTTCCGGTGTTGATAATCCTATGTCTCGCTTAGATGCAGAAATGCAAAAGATTTTAAATAGTAAGATTGAAGATCGTAAAAAATGTATTTTATATCTACAAATTCTCCAAAGATACCTCCATTTTACTGGGGGAGAACGTCAACCTATCGAATTACCAATTATTACGAACAATATTAATGAAAGTGAAAGTTATAAAGATAGCAATATAGAAAATAAAAACTCAGTGTCATTTGAGACATCAACAGATGAAGTAAAAGAGAGTGAAAATACTAATTTGAATCATCCAACACGTTACACAACAGCTCAAATGCTAAGTCTCATACCAAAATCATATTTGAAAAAGGGTGAGTTGTTATTAAGCTTGATTTCTTCGAATAGAAACACAATTTATTGGGATGATGATGGAACAGTAATAATAAACAATGAAAAAATTCCCGGAAGTAACATTGTTGATCTAATTAATGATTCATTGAGATCACTAAAAAAAAGTGATCCTATAGGTTGGCAAAATTTTGCTGAGGCATTACATACAATCAAAATACCACTAACTTATATTGGAAATTCTAAAAGGTCTGATTTTATTCATCAACTTCAGATGAAATCACTAGAAGGGAAATATACATCTAATGAAGGAACTTTAAATACCCCGAAAGGTAGTGGTGATAAATATATTAAAAAAATCAAGAAGAAAATTGATTGGGAAAAATGGACCCCTTATTAGAAATAAATAATATATATTATGATCCAAAACATCCTGCTGGATTTAGTAGTATTGATAATTTATCAAAAACTATGAAAGGTAAAATGACTAAAATGGATGTAAGGAAATGGCTGCAATCACAAGAAACTTACACACTTCATAAGCCGGTTCAAAGAAAGTTTTCTCGAAATAAATACATATTATCAAATCTAAATGAATTATGGCAAGTAGATCTTAGTGATATGAGAACTTATTCGAAATATAATGATGGATTTAACTACATATTGTGTGTTATTGATGTGTTTAGTAAATATGCTTATGCTAGATCAATTAAAAAGAAAAATTCTGAAACAATTATTGAATGTTTTGAAAGTATATTTAATGAATCTAATACAACTCCCACACACATACAGTCTGATAAAGGTACCGAGTTTGTTTCTAAAGATGTTAGAAAATATTTTAAAAGTAAAAATATAAATTATTACACGACAAACAATCCTGATATAAAAGCTAGTATAGTAGAACGGTTTCAAAGAACTCTGAAATCTAAAATGTTTATTTTACATATAAAAATACACATAAATACATAGATATTTTACAAGACTTGATATATTCATATAACCATAGTTTTCATTCTAGTATTAAGATGTGTCCTTGTGATGTTAGTTCTGACAATATAATGACAGTTTGGAGAAATTTATATGATAGGAAAACAACAAATAAGCTATCATCGCAAAATTCACTACCTAAAGGGAATTGTCCATTTTTGGCTTGGCGTGAACAGAATTCATGCAAAAAACCAATTATACCAAAAATTATTATAAATTAAATCATGATTATTTCTGATTTTCAGTTGTATCAATATAAACTGATGAAAACTTTATTTAATAAGTATTTAATTCATTAATTATATATTTCCGGTTTAATTCCACTATAACGAACGTTGCCAGCCTATAAAAACAATTATTTATATCGATTCGATTAAAAAATCGATTCGATTATGAAATCTATACTTAAATAGTTTTAAATCGAATAAAAAAAGAAAAGTTAACTGCAAGCTTTTAAAGTAAAAATCTTCTAAATATGGCGAAAAATCACAGAATTGCATTATTAGGTACATCATTTATTATTAAATATATTTTAAGTAGCAGGGAAATAATATTATTGCATTTTTAATTATAATATTGTAATAACTTCGATTATCGATTTAATCGATTTGTTTCCCGCAAATGTATTTTATGGCAACCCTTGACGTAACAGTTCAGAGACTGTCTTTGTCTTGTCACTTGCTTGTCACTTTTATTCCATTTCGCGCGGTAAAAGTACATTCGCATTTCGCTTTGTTATTTGTGGTGTTTTGAGTGATTGTTGAGCATTTGTTGTTACTTTTGTTGCTTCCCGTTTTTCTATATCGACCTTTGCTAATAATAATGGACTCTGATGACGCTATTTATGACGACCCTGGCATTCCTACCGGTACTGATCGAAGCCCTAATGTTGACCTCGGACTGAACACGGAACCCGCCATGGATGTAATTCCAATGGAAGGTACTTCAGATGCATTGGAATTGAGATGCATTAATTGTGGTAACGACGTGAATCAAAGGAGAAGGCATAGCCTTGAACTTATAGAGGTTATGTCCGTAATACGACACTGGATTGCACCCCAAGTGGTAAGTGTTCAATTTGCTATGCCAAGCTAATGTTTATTTAGGAAAAAGTCGCTGTTACGTTGATGCGTAAACTATGCATGAATACAGGGTTAATACTAGAAACATTTTTAATAAAAGCTGAAAGCATAATATTGTGCTTGTATGTACTTATGAATTAATTCATTACTAGTTGATGCCCGCGAATCCTTCCGCGTGGAGTAAGTTTTTAAATTCTTTACAGAACCCATTTGTTTTCCTGGGAAAAAGTAATCTAGATGTCACTTTCCTGGTCCTCAACTACACCCATGCAGATAATCTTATCCACTAAAATATAAACACTTGTGTATTTATACTTTACTAAGGACAAGAATTCATAATAAAGCTAGGTAGTTCTTATTATTTTTTCTAGTGTGATAAAATATATTTCCTTTTTAACAGGTTACTGAGAGCACTGTAATATGCCACTCTTGCTGGACTCTAGCTCTCAACCAGCCACAACACTCCACTGAGACAAATGATCAACCTTCTACTAGTGGTGGTCACCATCGTCGCATTTGTGTTAGCTGTGGATGCTCTTTGTTGAGAACAAGATCTCACAGGCTACATACTGACACAGAACGTGAGGCACGCATACGAAACATCATAATGGAGAGGATTATGCCCCGACAAGTAAATATTATATTAAGTATTTGTCACTTTTAGGTGCTATGTACCTTCTCTATATTGTTAACATAATGTTAATGTACTTGCATTGTATCTCATATATTAATAATTAAACAAACATTTGCTACATTTAGCTATCTTTGTGGGCTATGGCCAAATCGTATTTTGTTCTGAGAGCTCAGTAAAAAACAACAATAAGGCTGAGATGGTGATGATAGTTAACATAGTTAAGAAGTCTAACTTCATAGTTCATTCTGTCCTCATAATAAATAAATACTGTCATTATATTATGTGTATACTAAGCTAATTAAGAATCTGTTCATATAAGTGAACTTTGTTTCAGCTGCACGCATCTGATGAAATCTGCCACCCCTGCTGGCAGAGATGTGATAGATTGTCAAGACATACTCTTGAGCCACCTCAACATGGAGCATCTACCATTATTCTGCCGAACCTTAAAAGAGCAGCAGATACCCAGGGACATTGTTTTTTTCCGGAGTGTAACTCACTGGAAAGATTGACAGTTCCTAAATGGTTGAGGGTGAAGCTATTTACAGATTTTAAGTTTTATGTTCCAGTAAATTGTAGAATTTGTACATACCATTTGCAAAATGATAATTGGCAGCAATTAGCTGATATTCCACAATCGATACACAGTTTTACTGCTGAACAAATTGAAGATTTTGCATCATTTGTAAATGAAAGAGTCACTACTTTAGACTTTTCCAATATAGAAAATATGTCGGAAGATTTTGTACATTTTTGGGTAGGCTTAACAAAAACTCAATTTAGGTAACTTATTTCTGATGTGCCTAGCTTGAGGAACATGCAGAAGGGAACAATAGCTCTTGCTGCATACTTAGTTAAATTAAGAACAGGGGACAGCGATGAAAGAATTTCCACATTGTTTAATATGCCTCGAACTACATTGATGAGATATATAAATAAAGCACGTAATGCACTCAACCAACATTTTGTAACTAGAAACTTGGGGATAAATAATATTACTAGGGCTGAAATTGCAGCAAGGAATTTGTTGATACCTAATGGACTCTTTTGTGCCGAAGATAGGAAACCGATTGTTATTATGGATGGTACCTATCTGTACGTACAAAAGAGTTCAAACTATCTTTATCAAAAAGATACCTACTCCTTACATAAGTATAGGAATTTAATGAAACCTTTTTTAATAGTGTGCTGCGATGGGTACATTGTAGATGTAATAGGCCCCTATCCAGCGACTACATCTGATGCTAATATAATGTCAAATGAATTTAGCAATGAAACAAAGCCATTACGGCAATATTTTCAACCTGGAGACATTTTTATACTGGATAGGGGTTTTAGAGACAGCTTGCCATTGTTGGAACAGAACAATTATTCTGTACACACCCCTGCATCCTTACAAGAAGGTGAAAACCAATTATCAACACTAGCAGCTAACAAGTCTAGAACAGTTACAATATGCCGATGGGTTGTTGAAGCAGTAAATGGCATATTCAAACAATCTTTTAAGCTTCTACGACATGAATTTTTCAATGTTGCATCTAGACATGCCATGACAGATTTCAAGGTTGCTGCAGCATTGATAAATAGGTTTCACCAAAGGATAAGGGATAGGGACGATGCAAGCCAAATACTAGAAATAATAAATGAAAAGCTGTACACCAACAATGACTTGGCTGATTTTGTTTCGAGAAATAATTTAAATAGAAGGCGAACACAATTTTTAAATATCAGTGTTAACATCAACAATGTACCTTTTCCCAGACTAGAATTAAATGAGTTAATTCTCATAGCTTGTGGTACCTATCAGTTGAAACAAGCACGGTCCTACTACGGAGAGCACATTAGAGGTGATGGATCCTATACAATTGAAGTGTGTAGAGACACAGCCAGCAACCTACTGGAAGGTTTTCCGTCGACCGAAAATTCATCGTTACTGCGAGGTAAAATCCATAGCAGGCACATAAGCCGAAAGCTATACTATGTTTATATTTTATACCAAAATAATAGATCAGGCAGAGAAGCCATAAAGCAATATTGTTGTAACTGCATAGTGGGTCGACGGACAGTGGGTTGCTGTGCCCATGTAATGACAATTATTTGGTTTTTGAGCTGGGCAAGGTATCAAGATTCAATAAATCCACCTGCCCAGTTCTTAGATAACATCTTATTAACATATGATTCAGATTAATAAAAAAATAAGAAAAAACAATGGTATTTCATTTCAAAAACCTTCATTTTAAACCTTCACAATAAAATTAATTAGGAACACCTGGACACAAAGCTTTATTATTTTTCTAATTCCTACTGGTTAATGCTACTAACTTAATATAAAATTATTATTCTCAGTGTCTGTCCAGTCCAAGCCAAATCCTCCATACAAAGTGGACAGTCTCCTTTCATGTTGGTGATAATGTTAGAATTTCGAAATATAAACACATTTTTCAAAAAGGCTATGAATCTAACTGGAGTGATGAAATATTTGTTATATCTTCAATAATAGATAGAGCTCCGAATGTAGTTTATACATTAAAAGATTTACAAAATGAACCTATAGTTGGAACATTTTATGAAAAAGAATTACAAAAAGTATTTTATAGCCCCTCCCAAAATTATAAAATAGATAAAATCATTAGGTCTCGATACTCTGGCAACAGAAAAGAAGTGTTAGTGAAGTGGAAAGGTTATCCTGATAAATTTAACAGTTGGATTTTAGAGTCTAGTTTAAATCAAATATGATAAAGGAAAATTTTTATTTAACTTTACTTAGTAATAGCTCAATGGAATACTTTCCGGAAAACAAAACAACTATGTTTTCAACAAAGTTACCGAAATCACTTGTACTAGAAGGGGAATGGTTGGTTGGAGTTGTAGAAATTCAATATCCTTGCACGATATTTACTGTTCGAGAACATGAAAATATTATCTACACATCAAAGTGGATTATGATGTCCAATGAAGATAAACATTCATTAGTGCATTTTAGAACATGTATTCCAGCCATGAACTATGATAGCATTCAACATATTATAGCAACATTAAATAGTAATACTGATGTGAACATAGTATTTCACTATGATGAAATAACCAAACAAGTATCAGTATCAATTTTGGATAATGCAATTGACTCACTTAAGTTGTCAACCAAATTATGTTTACAACTCGGATTTGAACCAAACAAAAATCTTGTTCTAAATAAAATTGGGACATATCCTTCTTATTTAAAATTAGGGTTGCCATCTCAACTGTTTGTTTATTGTGATATAATAGAACCACAGATTGTTGGAGATGTTATGGCCCCTCTTCTCAGAATTGTACCAGTAGATGTATCAGCATATGTATATGGAGCTAATAAAATGCATATTTTCTCTCCCCCACACTATTTACCTGTTATGCGACGGGAGTTTGATACTATCGAAATAGATATAAGGTTGAGCACGGGTAAAAATATTCCATTCCAGTTTGGAACATTGTGTATTAAGCTTCATTTTAGAAAGTTATGATGGATCCTTATCTCAATCGCATAACATGCCCTTACGAGCAATATTATTCACACCAGGCTGGATCAGGTATTGGAGTAATTTATAAAGGCGTACCATATCAACGGGGTCATGGTATTGGTAGTTTTCTTGGAGGATTGTTTAGATCCATTTTACCCCTTCTCTCTAGTGGTGCTCGAGCTATAGGAAAAGAAGCATTAAATGCAGGTGTTGGTCTACTATCGGATATGGTTAGTGCACGACCTATGGAAGATTCTATTAAAACTCGTCTTAAGGAAGCTAGTTCTAACTTAAAGCGAAAAGCTCATGACAAGATTGACAGAATTAATATGTCTGGCTCAGGATATATAAGCAAAAGGAAACGACAATCTTCATTCATTCAACCGCTGACAGCTAAAGTGAAAGCTATTAAAAAATCAAGGTTAAGTCAAAATAAAATAAAAGATATATTCTCTAATTATTAATTATGTCTTTTTTACATAATCATTCATGTGAGTGTATTAAATCAGAGTTAGATTTATTTGCTTTGCCATCGACACAAACAAGTATAGAAAATGGACTTTGGATTCATTACAAACCCATTTCATCCCTTGCTGATGACGGACCTATAGAATTTCAAATACCTGGAACGAGTGATGACTACATAGATTTGTCGCATACGTTGATCCATTTAAAAGCGAAGATAGTGAATCAAGACTTATCAAAACTTAGTTCATCTACAGTTGTAGCTCCAATTAACGATTGGTTACATTCAGTCTTCAGTCAGCTTGATGTATATTTGAATCAAAAACTCATTTCACCGCCAAACAATACGTACGCTTACCGTGCTTATATTGAGACATTATTAAACTATGCACCAGCAGCAAAAGAGTCTCATCTGACTTGCGGTCTTTGGTATGAAGATACTGCAGGAAGTATGGATTCGGTAGATGAAAAAAATACAGGTTTTAGTAAAAGGCAGACTCTTGCAGCCGAAAGCAAAGAAATAGAAATGATTGGACACTTACATGGAGATATATTTAACCAGGAAAAATTTTTGATTAATGGCGTTGAAATGTCTGTTAAATTAATTCGCTCAAAGGAAACTTTCAGTCTTATGGCCTCTTCAACTGATTTAAAACTTAAAGTGTGTATCACAGATGCGACTCTTATAGTTCGACGCGCGCGGATAAATCCGACTGTATTACTTGCACATCAAAAATTTTTAGCATCTACTACTGCAAAATATCCAATAACTCGAGCGGAAGTTAAAGTTTTAACAATTCCTTCAGGGGTTCAGGGTAAAACGCTCGATAATATTTTTCTTGGTCAAGTTCCTAAAAGATGTATTGTCGGATTTGTTAACAATGCAGCATTTAATGGAACTCTTACGAAAAATCCATTCAACTTTGAAAATTATCATATGAATACATTTAGTTTATATATTGATGGTCAACAAATACCTTCAAAAGCTTTGCAACCATCATTCGATAATAATACTTTCAGTTCAGCCTATCATACGTTATTCTCAGGGACGGGAATCCATTTTTTAAATGAAGGGAACGGAATATCTAGGGAACAATATGCAAAAGGCTATTGTCTCTTAGCATTTGATTTAACTCCTGATTTATCAGCTCACTCTAGTCATTGGAATCTTATAAAGCACGGTAGTGTTAGGCTAGAAGTTCGATTTGATACAGCTATCCCTGAAACCATTAACTGTATCGTATACGCAGAGTTTGATAATGTTATTGAAATTGATAAAAATCGTAATGTAAGCGTGGACTATAGCAGTTAAGAAACCTAATTTTGTAAATAGATTAAGTTATAATTTGTACCTACATTAATATTGAGGTTTGTAATAAAACACTGATAAAAGAAATATTTTTTATTTTATTTTAAGTTATCCACCATTATTTAATCGGAGGTCAAGGGTTCGATCCCGGGCATGCACCTGTAACTTTTCAGAGTCATGTGCGTTTTAAGTAATTAAATAAGTGTGTGCCAAGTCAGAAGTCTGCCAATCCGCACTTGGCCAGCGTGGTAGACTATGACCAAAAACCCTTTTCATTCGGAGAGGAGACCCGTGCTCTGTAGTGAGCCGGTGATGGGTTGATGATGATGCTATATAATATATCTGAAATAGCATGGTCTTACTTTCCATTCCTTTATGATCCTCTGCAACGATAAGATCAGTAGTATTGAAGTAATATGAATACAATTGAGATAAAGACATATTTAAGAAGAATCCACTCAAGTGTTCAAGACAATGTGTATGCTGCTAACCGATTACCGATTTATGTTGGAACGCCAGCCTATTTAATCAGCAATTTAGACCCCGATTACAAACCAGGGTCCCATTGGATAGCCATGTATATAGATATAAATGGTGTTGGTCAATATTTTGATTCATTTGGACGACCACCAATGAAATATCATAAACAGTTCCTGGAAAGAAATACAAGAATGTGGCATTTCAATACAAGGAGGATTCAAAATGATTACACAGCAGTTTGCGGCGAATATTGTATAATGTATTTGTATTTCATGTTTAGGGGCTATTATACAAGTTCAGATTTTTTAGATTTATTCAATAAAAATACGCTAGAGAATGATATGTTCTTGTTAGAATTATTTAAATCAATATTCGGAGGCCAATAAACAGTACTTATGAGAGATAAGAGTTTCCTTTGTAATTCCCATGAAATGAAGCAGCGAGCATGCGAACAATAGAGGGTGATTAGTAGGTCATTAGCAAGTAGATAACGAACTAGGGATTAATTTTGACGAAAGCTAACTTTGAAACGGTTAGAGATACGAAGACGGGAGTGAGCGCAAACGATTCAGCGCACCCCAAAACTTTTTTTTTTTTTTTTTTAGGTTTCGTAGTTCACCGACCTGCGGAGGGGGACGAGGTTGGGAGGGGGCCCAGGAGGTGGGCGAGAACCGGCGAATACCCTACTACTGCTATGTAAATGGTTACATAATTAATAAACATGTCTAAATTATTTCATATTACACATGTGACAGAACTTATGACCTGACTATGTATATATAATTGAACAAACATTGCCAAATATTTGTAATTTTCATTTACACAGATTTAATCAATAAATTTGAATGCTTAGATACATCTTTTATAACATGCCATGAGCATAAATCAAATGTTTTGAAAGCCTTTTGGCTATTTGTGATTAGAATGCAAGTTAGACAATGGTGTATTAACTTCAATAGAAGAATGCACAATGTAGATTCTAGACAAAAAGTAATGGAAATGGAAGATAGGCTATGGACAAATGTAACTAAGGGCGCTAGCTATAGAAATTCACGACGCCAAAGTCATTGACTAATCTTCCTTGTTGGGATCATGAAAATAAAAAATGTACTAATTTTTTTCCAAAACGCGAAACGGACACTACGTTCTGCGATGATAGAGGCTCCGTCAATTTCAAACGCAATAGTCAAAACGAAGCTGAAATAACATATAGAGGTAGAAAAATTAAAATCAATGATCTTTGGGTAGTTCCATACAACGCCGCCTTACTCCTTAAGTACGACTGTCATATTAATGTCGAAGTGTCCATTGCTACTGCCGTTGTAAAATACCTATTTAAATACATATACCTATTACAAAAGGCGCTGATCATTCTCGCGTAGCAGTTGTTTTAGACGAAAACCATAATGATGAAATTGAAAATTACGTGACTAAAATATATTTAGGTTCCTGCGAAGCGACATGGCGTATCTTAGAATTCCATTTAGTTTGCCGCGAACCTAACGTTAACGAACTCGCTGCTCACCTGGAAGGGCAGCAATATGTATATTTTAAACCCGGCACTGAAACGGAAGATGCAAATCGAACATCCTCCGATTTAATTTAATAATCAATTATTTTAATCGGCCTGCTGGGCCAAATTTCGACGAATTAACCTATAAAGATTTTTTTGAAAAATATATTGTTCACGCCACACGTCCCCAAACTAAAAACGTGGAAATTTTACAAACTTAAAATAACCGGGTGGTAACCCAGCGACAGCGGGGCGAACTCGTGGCGCGATTATTTTTCGTTGCGCCAAATAGTCTTTTATTAGCTTCACATCCCTGTCGTAGTTACAGAGAGAGTTTAAATTTGGGTGGTCCAGATTGCATGACGTTCCAGCTGCCAAAACGATCGGTCTCGCGAACGATGAAGCTGAGTACGAAAAGCTATGACTGAGGCTTGCTTATTTCACTGTACCGCGTCTGCGTAACTTTTTCGTTCTTTTAGCCGTGAACGGTATTCCAGTCTCGTCTCTCTGGACACAATTCCGCGATCAAATCAGTCAAAATTTCATCCATCGTCGATCCCGACAATATTGATCGCGCGTGTCATTCTTGTCTCGTAATAATCGACTGCCTTTAATCGAGCAGGGTTTGCCAGACGTCGCCGATGAAACAACCGAGTTAGGACGCGAACAAACAGAATATAACAGTAATACTTTAAGAGATTTCGTAAATGATTGGTTACCTAAATTATCACCGGAGCAAAATGAAATATACGAATATGTAAATAAACTGAAAACTTATCAGTTTTCGGGAAACTCAAAACAGCGCAATTTTTATTGATGGCCCCGGCGGCACAGGTAAACCTTAATTTTAGACGTTATTACTGCATGCGTCAGGGGTTATTTAAATGGTATCGTTTTATGCACCGCATCGTCAGGTATCGCCGCGCAAAACAATGGTAAATCCCACATAGTATGTTCCGGTTTCCACTCACTCTTGTAGACGATCTCGGGTATTGGAACATTACAACGGTTCACTACGAGCAGAACGCATATATAATGCAAATGTTGTAATTTTCGACTTAGCTCTGATGGCTGACAAATGGCTCATTCACTTATTAGAGATCTACACGCGATTTAATGAAAAACAAAATTTTTGGTGGAAAAAATATCGTTTATACAGGCGATTACCGCTAAATTCCACCAGTAGTAGTTTATGCAAAACATAATTCAGACTTTCTCAAACCCTCCGTCAAATCTTCACCTATTTGGCAAAAATTAAAAATATTCTCTTTGGTAACATCACAAAGATGTAGAGATGATCACGAATTTTCCGAATTTTTACTAAAATCGGGATCAAATCAATTAACTTCTGTAACTTTGCATACAAACCGAGCTGTTCAAATTTTAATAGATCTCTCAATGATTTCATTTGTTTCTGAATTAGATTTTGTATCCAAATGACGTATTAAATGAACCTCATATTTGCGTTCATAGGGATATATTATCAACTCATAATGCAAGCGTATACGAAATTTATGCTAAAATATTAGAACTTTTACCTGAGGACCCCTAGCATTTTTACTCGATAGACGAAGTAGTAAGTGACAACGCGGACCAGCAGGCCGATTCAGAACCTTTCGATAACATACCGAATCGATACGATTAGGTATCGATCTCGAATCGAAAGTTTTTTGTCGTGCAATTCAGACCGTTCGGTTTGAGGATACGATTCGGTATCGACTACGTTTTCGGTATCGACAAGTTACATTGAGATTACATGTACATTTACAAAGATTGTTATTTTACCAAAATTTTACTCTTTATTAAATTCATTTTAAGTCATAAATAAATAGGTTTCAACCATTTTCTAGGGTACTAGAGTCATTATTTATAATGACGACCTATGAAGTTATTGATTACAATAGAAAAACATCGAAATGTACTGCTAAATATTTTAAGTTTTTATTTTAGCTATCCTCGTAAATACCACTCAAACATTAATATATGTCAATGTCAAGTTTCAATTTTGAGATTTGACTGATTTTGACTGGTTCTAATAGTCCGTTGGCTGTGTCGTTACTCGTTGTTGATTTAGATTTTTGTATTTACTACAATAATATGGTAAGTATATAAATGTAGTTACATAGCAAACTAAGCAACATATGTTTTAGAAGTGTGGATACTTTCCATACGTACCTATCAAATAAATTGTCTAAGTATTTCAATAAATACCTCTTCACTGATCAACGACTTAGATCTTCTCAATATCATATTACTTTTATTTTAGGAGCCATCGAGAAGCCGGATTACCGCCGAGCAACGGCGTATGAAGATTGAATTTATAAAATCCAATAAAAAAATAATCACGGGGCGGTTCGCCGGGCCCGATGGAGCCAGGCATAAGGCGAAAGTGTTGGCCCAAATGGCCAAAACCTTAAGTAGCACGGGGTCCGGCGCCGTGAAATGCCCGGAAAAATGGCTGAGAGTAAGTAATTCTGCTTTAGTTGTAGGTTTAATAGGTTAGTTACTATAAAAAGTCAATTGTTAAAATGGCTAGAAGCTGAGAGCATTTTTAATAATATGTGCATAAATGCTCTTTTCAACAAGTTTTATTTCTATTTTTGTAGCCATAATGTAGTTTTAAATACTTACCTATTTGTTTTCTATAGTCCTTTCAAGACTGGAAATCAGACGTAAAAAAAAAGCAGCCAAGATAGCAGCTCATGCACGGGGCACAGGGGGGGACCACCAATGGCTGGGCTGTCAGACGTGGAGAGTGATTTAGTGGACCTTATAGGGGAGTCAGCAATCAGCGGCCATACAGAAGTAGGCGACCCCCTAGAAGGTCCATCAAATTGTGGGCCTAACCTCCCCGAGGACCCTGAAGGAGAACCCATACCCTCTGCAGGCTCTATTCCGGCTAGTCCTGAACCTGCACCCTCTGCTCCTCAACAGGCTGAGGAACCAATGAAGGAGAAAAAGAGAAAAAGAAGGGATGAAGGTAATAAATAATAATACATATTATTAATACATACTATTATAAGATTGAACTAATATATTTGGTGTCGCAGTTGCTTACGATACACTACAACAAGCGTGTCCAAACTCCTTCCGTGAGGACCGTTTCGACGGCTGCTCCCAGAACTTTTTCCCGGAAAATTTTCTGGAGCACTTGCCGATCGAAACCGATTTTATTGGTCCCACGAGCAAGACAAGGATGCGGCGCCGTTGTGTAGTGTGTCATAAGCGACAGCACTTCTACTGTCCTGCCTGTAATGTGGGCCTCTGCTTGGGCGAGTGCATGAAAACTTACCACCGTAAGGTGCGTAATGAATGAGATGAATGAATGAGAGAATGAGAGATGTTGGCTGCGCCATTTCTTATTGCCTCAGGTCTATGCTATATACTACCGGTTTCCGCCATATTAATCTTTATTACTGAATCGATTAATCGCATCTGGTGTAATTGGCGGTTTGGTTATCTATCCTCCCGATCTGATTCCCGTCCCTAATACTTGAAACTACTGAACCAATTTTGGCAAACTTCTGTCAGTCTGCCTGTTTGACCCCGCCCATTTCTCCAGAACCACTGAACCGATTTGGGCGAGCCGTTGTGCCAGCCCAGCCTTATCTTCAAGAACCACTGAACCGATTTTTGAGAGCTTTTGTCTTTGTATCTCCGGCCTAATCTCAAGAACTACTGAACCGATTTTTATGCAGGTTGCAGGAGCTAAGGATTACCGGTTTTGGACATGTGCTTTTTTTTTGCGAGCTTTTGTATGTGCGCCCAACCTTCAGTACAACTGAACCGATTTTTGCAAGCCTTTGTATATGCGCCCGACCTTCAGTACCACTGAACCGATTTTTGTGAGCCTTTGTATGTCTACCCTAATCTCAAGAACCACTGAACCGATTTTTATGCAGGTTGCAGGAGCTGAGCATTACCGGTTTTGAACATGTGCGTTTTTTTTTTGTATTTTAATATTTTTCTGTATATTTTGTGTTTTGAGAATTAAATTTTTTTTGGATTTTAATATTTTTCTGTATATTTTGTGTTTGAGAATAAAAATTTTTTTTGGATTTAAATATTTTTCTGTATATTTTGTGTTTGAGAATTACATTTTTTTTGTATTTTTTTTTTTGAGCGTATCTGTTCGTTTCGTCTGTCAGTTAGGTAAAGTTTTTTTTTATTTTTTTTTGTATTTTAATATTATTCTGTATATTTTGTGTTTGAGAGTTACATTTTTTTGCATTTTACTGTTTTTCTGTATATTTTGTGTTTGAGAATTACTTTTTTTTGTATTTTAATAATTTTCTGTATATTTTGTTTGATTTAAGTCACAATTTTCTTATTGTAATTTTTTTTATTTACAATTTTAATAATTTTCTGTTAATTTTGTGTTTGATTGAAGTCACAATTTTCTTGTTGTATTTTTTTTATTACAATTTTTATAATTTTCTGTATATTTTTTGATAAGAGCCTCAAGTTGAATTTGTAATTTTTTTAGAAGAACGTAGGTATCTGTTCGTAAGTTAGGTTACAATTTTCTTTTTTTCAATTTTTTTAATTAAAAATTTATTTTTGTATTTTAATTTTTAAAACCTGTAACTTTATCAAAATAAGCATATTTTTAATCTATTATAAAAATTGTAGGTCCGTAGTGGTACCAAAAAAAGGCACCAAATGGCGTATCCATGCTTATCCCAACGTATGTAACCTACTCTTGTATGGCAAAGTTGTACTTTTTCATGTACCAAATAAACAATAAAAAATTGTGTAAAAATAAATTGTTTTATTTGTATTACAAAGACTATTTCATGTAGTTTTTGGAACAATAACTAAAATTAGAATCGACTCAGTAGTTCTAAAGATATAGCTATTTTTGTAGGATACTAATCTTTGTATTCAGATGATAGGGCTTTTTGTTGAGATCTTGTGAGATCTTGTTTGAGATCAAATATTCATTTTAAACGAATACAGTGCTTAGTTATTGTTAGTTAGTAACTTGAACTGCTAGAAAACACATAAATTACACACAGTTGTCATACAGATGTAGTGATAACAAAAAGCGAACGAGCGTCAAGTAGGTGTCATTTTTTTTGTTTAACCGGTTTGTGCTCGTTCAGAGGGTGTTAAGTTATGTTCCCTATCCAGTTATGTTCCCTATCCAAGTCTCTTGAAACGTTTCATTCTAAACGTTTCATTCTGTTGCTAAAATTTAAAAGATGGTAAGTATATAATATGGACAACGCTGTATTAATTAGTCTTAAATAGGTATCAAGTTCATAAAGTTTTATTTTCAGTCAGGGAATTCGAAAGCAGCACCAATGACCAAGGACGAGAAGATGTTGCTGGTTCAACTTGTGGCAGCAAACACTGTAATTACGAATAAAGCCACCAACGCGACGAACAACAAGTTGAAAGAACAGGCATGGCAAACCTTTGAAGGCGAGTTTAATTCGGCTTCTTCAAGTTTCCCGCGAACTTTTGCGCAGCTGCGTTTGAAGTGGGAAAACTTGAAAAAGTCAGCTCGCAAACGCTGCGCAAATATACGCAGCAACCTTAACAAGGTGAGTAAGTTAGATAAGTTCATAATAGTTCAAGTAGTGATGTTCTAGATTATGCAGCCACCATTTTTTCAAAGTAAAGCTTCACATCTATTATATAATACATACATACTGTCAGCATCACGAAAAAAAGATGTTAACCCTGTAAATACAGTGGGTGAAATTTCAATATAATGTACAGATTTTTACACGTAGATTTTTGTTTATACATGGTCCAGTCATATTAAAGAATAGAATGCTTATTTATAGTAATTTATGCTCTTTGTCACAGACTGGAGGTGGTAAGGACTACTTACCACAAGATGAAGTCCTGGACAAGGTTGCTTCTCTGTTGGGCAGTACCTGCCAAGGTTTTTCCGTGGAGTTTGGAGGAGACGCCACCACAACACCCACTAGCTCACATATGACAAGTGAAGCCAATGTCAAAGTTCCCGACGAGGGCCAGAATTTAATTACTTTGAGTGGAGTGGATGGTGATGGTGTTACCATTCATAGAGTTGAAGATGTACAGGTGCTAGAGACACCTATCCCACAACATAGAAACTTTTTTTTAAATCGAGCCAGAAGAAGTGGAACTTTAGGTAAGTGGCAGTAGTGTAGAAAGTCGATTCTGGACCACCCCGGGGGGGTCCGCGAAAAAAAAATTGTCCCGCCCACAAAAAAAGACCACCCACGAAGAAAAAAAAACCCCCCGCCGGAGGTGAAAAATTTTCGAGAAAAATTCCAATAAGATTTCCATTGTAAGAAAATTTCCACTTAAACTTGTATAAATTAGCGAGATTTTCGCTGATTCTAGACCATTGGCTCTGGATGTTCGCCGTTTTTAGACCGTTGGCACAAACCTAACCTAACCTAACCTAACCTAACATATATCGATCAGGTCGTTAGCGGGAAACTAAAAGGCCAATTGGAATCTCCTACCACCCATCTAGTTACCGACTTGGATCAACGTTGCAGGGAAACGAAAAGACCAATTGGAATCTCATACCACCCCACCTAGTTATCGACTTGGATCAACGGTGCATTGCAATATACGATTTATTGCGCAACGGTAAACAAGTTAGTACCTATAGTGGTAACTAATTACCCCAGAATGATCGCGTGCGAGGCTGTAGGTACCTGCTACCTACGCTGGCTCTAACAATGAGTACCGTTTGGCTCTTGTTTTTTTGTTCTTTCCTATCAGCTATACACTAGTCTATACACCAGCTAATGTATAATTTTCTAATCAAACTTACCTTTCGCCTGCGGAACGGACTCCTAGAGTCCGCTAAAATATTACCCCGCAACGGGTACGCGGACTCTAGGAGTCCGCGGGCGTCCCCCGCTTTGTTTTATTCTAATGCGCTTGAAATATTATACCGATCCTTCTCTAACTTATTATGGTATCTATACAGAACAGTCGCAGTATGTAGCAGCTTTAAGAGATCACTCTACTAATACTTATTCTAAGATACATGACTTTGAAAATTCTTTCTCGCTCTCTGGTCAGTCTCATTTTGCGCGCCGTCAGTTAGCGTTTTATATAGTTATTGTGCGACTTAATTTCAGTTAAAGTGTTGGAAATCATGCATGGGTAAGTAGACAACAGTTTTTAATTAGCTGCAAGTAGATTAAATAACGTTTTTGCACATAATTCCTTCATTCCATCAACAGCCGACATTCACACTGAATGCCGCTACTTTACATTTCGACTTATTTTGGAATAAATTTACTCTATTTAAAGTTAAATGAAATAATTATAATCATTAATATATGATACTACACCTAAAACAAGTGTTTAATTTGTAAATCTTTGATTTAATTTTACAAAATATTGAAATGAAATACGGTCGGCATAAATCGGACTCCTACAGTCTTATTAATAAAAAATGCATACTTCAAGCTTAATCGGAAGCTAGTCTTGGACTAGTTAATCCCAGAGTAATCGAGTATTAACTTCGTCTTAACAATGTTATTAATAAACATGGAGTAAACTTGGACTAACAATACACTCCTTACGCTGGGATTAACGCTTGCATTATGGCAACCCACATAATTCAAAAGTAAAAAGAGTGAGTCAACGAATGAAAACGAAGCTTGATGTGACATTAATGACAGTGACATACACTAACTATAGCCTGTGGTATGTACGATAGTTTGAATTTGACAAATGACAGACTGGAGGGCGGTTTTATTTTTGCGGTAACTGTGTTGTAGTGCTCGGTGGAAATTAAAATAAGTTTACAGTTTTGGAGAATTTAACATATATATTAATAATAAAATTTATCATATATAATTATATCATATAATTACATAATGAATCCAAAACAAAAACGCAGCCGCTCCCTGAACTGGGATGAAAAAGAAAAGGTAAGTCTTGTAGATACAATTTCAACTATAAAATGTGGTATTTTTAGCGGTAGGAAGCGTGGTATATAATGACAATATTTTATTTCTTTTTTCAGCTATTATTTCAATCAGTGCTAAAAGAATATGCGCACATTATTGAGAATAAGTCACTGGACACCAATACAAATAAGAAAAAAACTGAGGCATGGGACGAAGTCCACAAAAAGTAAGATGCTTGTTTTTCTGCTTTTATGATCTATCTAGGTTTCCCCGCGATATTGTATTCGTGTGGACTAATATGTGTCCTGTGTGTTTTTCACACCAATTTGATCCAAATATGTTACAAAAAATCAGCATAATTTGACACACCTTTACAGTATTATTAATGCCAATC
The DNA here is from genome assembly GCA_964035005.1 of Erebia palarica. NCBI lineage: Eukaryota > Metazoa > Arthropoda > Insecta > Lepidoptera > Nymphalidae > Erebia > Erebia palarica. The sequence goes on from OZ035995.1 coordinate 19,613,293, forward strand.
TTCCGTTTTCTGTACTAGGTTTAATGAGTTAAATGGCCGGCATAGACAACTAAGCCAGCTGAAAATACAGTGGAAATCCATGAAAGTTAATGTACGGAAGTCATATAGTACCTTCAGAAATGATTGTAATAAAACTGGTGGTGGGGAAAGACCAGCAACTCCGGATGATATAGTCTTACAAATTAAAGATTTGTTAAATCCTGCAGAGCTGTTGATAGATCATAATATATATGATTCAGATGGAATAGTAAGTATATTTTTAATTAATTGATTTTTAAAGCCTATGTGCTCTGCTATTTTCTTAACATAATATTTTAGAAATAGATTCAACTTTTGCTTTTCTTTTTACTTAAGTAATTGTTAACATTCGCCCCCACTGCTCAATGTTAAAGAACTAGCTAGGTCACCCAAAACATTAATTATACCTGCATCTTGGGCACTATGCTTCATTGAATTAATTTTATTATTTTGATTTCAACAGATTCCAAGTTCATCAGAAAATAAAGTTATTAGTAGTGAGACATCTATCACTAACCAACAAGGCAATTCCAGCGAGACAATAAAATTACTGGTGAGTGGGTTTAAATTTGTGAATGTCTTTAGTGTATGTCTTACTTATTAACACTTCCTTTATTTTCAGGAATCAAAACCAACAGCAGATGTGGTTAAAGCCTTGGACACTTGCACAAAATTTGATAATATTAAACATTACAATCAGCAGACAGCTGTAAGTATCTATCACATTATAGCAGGATGAATAACATCCAAAATACTAAAAGTAATATTAAACACACTTCTTTTTTTTAGGATGTATGTATGGAAACCATAGATGTTGATGCCCTAGCAGAACATACTCCATTAGTGGTGAGCTAACAACACAAATAATATTATTACATATTATCTGTTTTCCTATGAAATTAATAATGTACTTTAACTTTTTACAACTTACAGATCTCACAAGATAATGATGCTATTGTGGACACTCCAATCCAAAGAAAATTGAGCACAAGCACAGTAAAGAAGGTGTGTAAATAATTATTAACAGTTATTATTTTACTGGTGCAAAAATTCTTGAAATTACCAATTCTTATTTTTCTTTTCTTCGTTTTCCTATGAAATTAATAATGTACTTTAACTTTTTACAACTTACAGATCTCACAAGATAATGATGCTATTGTGGACACTCCAATCCAAAGAAAATTGAGCACAAGCACAGTAAAGAAGGTGTGTAAATAATTATTAACAGTTATTATTTTACTGGTGCAAAAATTCTTGAAATTACCAATTCTTATTTTTTCTTGCAGGTACCCAAACGAAAAATATTAAGTAATATCACAGATAGTGGTTTAAAGTCCAGAAAGGTAAAATTTAGACTGCTAGTAATATTAAATAGTACAAGTGGTGATAGTCTAATGGTGAAGACATTGGCCTCCTATTCAGGAAGTCAGGGATTCAATCCCAACTCCCAGGCACATACTAGAGGTATGTGCTTTGCACTTTGCCAGCGTGGCTGACTATGGCACTTCTCATTCTGTGAGAAGACCTGTGCTCAGTAGTGAGTCAGCGATGGGTTAATGATCAACATATTGATGATGTTAAACTGCTTTATCAATCAACCAATAATAACCTGATTTTTATTTACAGGACCATAGTGATTACATAAGCAGCATGATAAGCCATAGCAAAATGCTAAAAGACGAGGAACACAAGAAACGTATGGAAATGGCTGAAAAAGAACATGCAATTACAATGGCAATACACGAAGAAAAATTAAAAAGTGCCATACTAGAACGAGAAATTTTAGAAATAAGAAAAAAGCATGAAGAGAAAAATTAATTTAGTTTATGTTATTATTATTATATCTCACTAAGGATTTTAATTTTATTTTATTTTCTAGTTTACTAACAGCCTTAAATATTGACATGAATCACAATTTTAATTTTACAAAATACTTCTTAAGCTTATTATAGGTAGACACAGCATGCAAATAGAGAGTGACAAATTATCTTACAACTTAAATTACATACAGATTAATTATTATTTACGACATTTTATCTTACAATATTTACAAAAAATACAAAGAGATAATATTTTGATATTTACAAGAAAGAAATAAAATTTTGAAAGTGACAGTAGCACTATCATTATTAAAAAAAAATCTTTTAAAAATTTTCATTAATAAATGCTGCCCGTGCTGAATTTCCTCTAAGGGTGTTATTCATTGCCTGTATCACTGGAACATTACCATCATCTTGTTCTTCTACATTCTCAAGTAGATCTTGCCTGTGCATTGCAATATTGTGCAGTATTGCCAGTGCAACAATATATAGTTTGGTGTTTTCTAATTTAGTAGTAAACCCTCTTAGTAAACACCGAAACCTTTGCTTCCATACTCCAAAGCATCGTTCTACAGTATTACGGGTTCTTATATGTGCCTGGTTGTACATTTCTTCCTTTTGTGTACTAGGACGCAGGACAGATGTAAATAAATAAGGAGTACAGGGATAACCAGAATCTCCTAAAAGTCTGCCTTTAAATTCTGACCGCTCAAATCTTTGCTTTAAGCGAGATTCACTAAAAATTCGTGAGTCATGTGTGCTGCCTCTCCAATGTGCCACTATATCCATTATTTCTAAATTAGCATTTGACACAACCTGGAACAATGTACACATGGTTTCCATAAGAAAGTAACAGACTGGGTTAGTGTAATGAGTAGTTGATTATATAATTTAAATTTTATCTAGTCAAAAATAACCAAATCTCTTGGACATCATTGTAACTGTAACACTGATTGGGATTGATTTTCTGTTGCTCATTGAGGAGTTCCATCCTCCATCTTCATTAATTATTGATCTTATTAAATTTAAATGGGATCATCTAGACTGTAAATCCTTTCAAAGAAGTACTATTGAATTCTTTCAAAATTGATGAAACTGAAGTAAAGAAAACATACATAAGTAAAAAATTTAGTTGAATTATTCAGAACCTCCTTTTTGAAGTCAAATAAAAATAAAATTGGAGTGATTCCATCCAGACTAAGAAAATAACTTTGTGGCAAACTATATGCCAAAGATATGGCCATGTAATTACTATAAAACTTACTTGTACATTAATTGAACTGTATCCTTTCCTGTTTATGTAGTATTGTCCAACATTTCCACTGACTTTCGGGATTGAAATATGTGTGCAATCAATAGCACCTATTACTTGTCTAAATCCACATATGGAATAAAAACCTGCAATGACTTTATTCTGCTCCACATCAGTTTGTGGCATGTGAATCCACTGAGTTCTATGTGCTACTAGTGATAAAGCAACTTGCTTGCATATAAGAGATATTGTTGGCTAACTCATTCCACTTAGATCTCCTGCATCATCTTGAATCTATTGCAATAAAAAAATAGAATTACAAATCAAAAATAACTAAGTAAGTATGTAAGTAGGTAAGTATGTAGTAGGTAGTAGGTAGGTATGTAACTAGTGGTAGTTGTTCTATAAAATAAAAGTTTTATTTACCTCTCCACGGGCCCATGTTCTTACTGCAGTCAAAACTTTCAGATGAGGTGGTATAAAGCCGCCTCTTGCATCACCAGCTAAATCATTTTTTACCATTTCGATGATAAAATGAGCAGTACATTTAGAAAATCGGTACTTTGATTTGAACTCGGCTTCCTGAAGTTCTTCCATGGGATTTATACGTGTTTTGTAAATTTTAACAGCCCTTGGAATTCGGTTTTCAATTTCAATAATTTCGTCCATCATCGTCAAGTCATCAAGAAAATAATCTCTTAAATCCATCTTGCGTTATTTGTTTTACGAAAATTACGAAATAAAAACAGTAAACACAATCTTCAAACAATACGGTTGGCTAATGGCGGATATTATTGTATTTATTGTCAAAATACACTAGTCTATGCTTAGTCAGTCGTTAAACCCATGTTAAACCATATGGCGCCATGGATTAAGTTTTAGTCCGAGAGTAGGATCGAATTATTTTACTTCCTCCTTACTCTGTGTTTATTAATATTGAATTTAGCTAGTACAGACTTACAACTTGGAATAAAGTTAATGTCGCTCTAGTCTATGTTTATTAATAAGACTGCTAGAGTCCGCGTCGCAGGCGGTTACGTAATCAAGGTCAGCGTGCCGGCCATTTTAATTTGCATTTTGAATGTCTGTTCGTTGGTATGGATAGGGCTATTGGATTATATTTTTTTATTTTTGTTATAATTTTTTATTTTATATTTGTTTTTTTTATTGAGTTTATTTTTGCATTGCATTTTAAAATAATCTTGTAGGGTTTATTATTTATTAGACATTATAAAAAAATTTAAGGTTATGATTTTAGAAGTATGTATGTATGTATGTATGTTTGTATCTCCTATAGATTATATTTTTGTTTGAATTTTTTATTTTATATTTGTTTTTTTTTGCATTTCTTTTTGCATTGCATTTTAAAATAATGCTGTAGGGTTTATTATTCAATTATTTTTGTATGTTTTTTTTTACCTATAACGATTAAGCATTTACTGCTTGTGGTTTTAGAGTACGAAGAGCGCGCACGCGGTGGGAGGGGTACGGGGTCGAACGGGAACGAGGAGGTTGCGGTGGTGAATGTGGGGGCCGATCGGAGCCGAGGTCGGGGACGTGGAAGGAGCCGTGCTCAAAGCGGCCTTGGGGCAAGCCGTCCTCATGCGGTGGACGAGTAAGCATGCTGTTTTGATTTATGGTGCTGGTTTGATTTATGGTGGTTTAGTAATTACTGCTTTTGATTTTAGGCTAAACCTCGTCTCCGTAGGGGACTGGCTCCATGGCGGGCCCTCCGAAGTGCCGCTGTGTAAGAAGCGGAAGCGCGATTGGCCCCCGTAAGTAGTACTCCTTGTAGCATATTATTCTGAGATCTAGGTGTTTTACTAACGTTTTTTTTCCTAGACCTTCATCATCAACATCTGCGTCGCCAGGAGTGCGAGTTACTTTCTTTCCTTTCTTTTATTTTTGCCTTACAAGAATGAAAGAGTTACAAAACATTTTTATTTTTTCTAGACCATCTACGAGTACGATTTCGGTGGGGCAGCAGCAGCCCACTGACCTCATCGAGGTTTTACCACCGTCGCCTGGAGTGTGAGTTACTTTCTTTCCTTTCTCCTATTTTTGACTTACAATAATGAAAGAGTTACAAAACATTTTTATTTTTTCTAGACCATCTACGAGTACGATTTCGGTGGGGCAGCAGCAGCCCACTGACCTCATCGAGGTTTTACCACCGTCGCCTGGAGTGTGAGTTACTTTCTTTCCTTTCTCCTATTTTTGACTTACAAGAATGAAAGAGTTACAAAACATTTTTATTTTTTCTAGACCATCTACGAGTACGATTTCGGTGGGGCAGCAGCAGCCCACTGACCTCATCGAGGTTTTACCACCGTCGCCTGGAGTGTGAGTTACTTTCTTTCCTTTCTCCTATTTTTGACTTACAATAATGAAAGAGTTACAAAACAGCTTCTGCTTCAGGTTCATTGAATGTCGCGAGGACGGCTCGTTCCCCATTCCGTCACCCCGGCGTCGTCATCAGAACGCGCTGAGGAACGATGAAATCGAGATGCTCCTCAACTATGGTAAGGAGCTACTGGTTTTGATGTCTTATGAAGTTAATTTTAGGTGAAAATTATGTATCTACTTGATTATAAACATTTGTTAATAGGGAGCGAGCCGGAGCTGGACTCCGATTCCGATGGTGAGATCGAGCGACCAGCCTTCGTCCCTCGGCTTGCGAGGTTGCTCATGGAGACCCCGGAAGACGAGGACGTTGAGGTCGCTCCCGCTATCGGCTCGGACTCCTTACGCCATTCAGAGGAGCCAGCCGACTCACCGGCGGAACCTTCAGGCGCATCAGGGCTGACGCTAGGCCCAAATTTTTATGATTTTGAGTGGAGAGCGTTTCCGAATCCTCCACTCGCACCAGAAGTGAGGAGAGAAACGTTCTCCGATAATAATGTTGAGCCGACTACTCCATGTATCGACCCATATGAAATATTCACATCCATATGGGATCAGCAAATTATGGAGAACATAGTCTCGGAGGGTCACATAGTCACAAGGGATGGCGCCACGAAACCTAATCTTGTATTCGACTACAATGTCATGATGGGTGGCGTGGATAAAAAGGACCAGCCTGCCTAATCTGTATCTCAGTGGTTTTTAAAATTTGATGGGCACCGGCTTGTCTGTTAGAATCTAAAATTGTCAAATTTAAATTGTGTATTCTGTAACTCAGTTGACAAGAGGTTGATAATCGAAATGACGTCAAAAGTACATCTAGAGTGAGATGGCCACGCATAGTGTTGGGATGGCGACTGGAAACGCATTTTGCCATATATTTTCGTATCGACAACTATACTTTCGTATTCGCTAAGCAGAATGACAGGTCATTGTTGAAAACTCAATGAGACGAGTGCCTATATCTTTAGCAACTAGTAGAGAGCAGTGATTTTGAACATCAACAATGATAACAAGTTAGTAAGATAAAGAAAATTTAAATTATTTTCAAAGAATTTAGGCTCACGACAATAATAGAAGTGTAATAGCGTCCATATAAATAATTAAAGGTAAAACAAACAACAGCCAAGCGAACGACAATGACTCGCGCAATTTTAATTGCACATGCTGACGAACTGCGTAAAGAGAAAGCTTTACGCGTTCATAGGCGTAGGCTGCGGGACTTTAACGATACTATGGAGCTGCCAGAAAGAGAGTTCATTGCGAACTTTCGATTGAGCAAGGTTGGGTACCTACAGGTTCTTGAAGAACTCAGGGATCATCTCCCAGCCGTTCGCAATGAAATAAAAGTAAGTACTCATGTCTGCATAATATCATAACTTAATAGCAATTTAGTAGTTTAAATATAAGAAAGACATTAAGCAGCTTTTTCCACATTCATAACAAACAACTGGCAGAAAATTTTACAATTTAAGTACCTACTTATAATGTTTATGTGTAACACTTCATTTAGATCCTGGCAGCTCTGCATTTTTATGCCACAGGGACATACCAGCACCCTGTTGGTTCTTCAATTTTTAACACAGTCTCGCAGCCTACATTGAGTAGGTGCCTACGGGAAGTAACCAATGAATTAAATGCCCGAGAGGTGCTCCAAGGGTTTATAAAGTTTCCAGCTTCCCAAAGAGAAAGGGAAACCATTATGCAGGGGTAAGTTATATTTTTATAACATATTAAACAAATGTGAAAGTTTAGATGTTTGTTCAAAACACTACAATTGAACTGATTTGTTTGAAATTTGGAATCGAAATAGCTTATAACCTGACTTAACATATATTTTATCCCAGAAAATTAAAGTTCTCATGGGAACCAAAAACTTTAATCCACGCAGATGAAGTTGCAGGCATCATCTAGTCAATAATAATTTGTAGAAGGTACCTATCTTTTTATTATACCTAATATGTCTTGTATGCTATTCTTTCCAGCCAATCTACTTATCTGACTTTGACTAGAAGGTTTTCACTGTATGAAATCCAAAGTTTCTGTTAGCTTTATCTGTTATATGTTATGTACTTTAATTGTTTTCAGCTTTATGGACAAGTTTGGATTCCCAGGGATTTTAGGATGCATCGATGGCACCCACGTAGCCATAGTACGGCCTAATGAACATGAGGAGACATTCCTCAACAAGAAGTTTTACCACTCCCTTAATGTAATGGCAGTATGTTAAAAAAAGCATGGTAATTAAAAGTGCAAATATTACTTTTATTTAAATAATAAACTTACTTAATAATAGTATTTTCTTTTCATTCCAGATTTGTGATGCAACCTTAAAAATTATTTACATAGACACCTCATTTGGGGGTGCTTCTCATGACTCATTCATATGGAACCAAAGTGGAGTGCGAGATGTAGAAGGGCTGGCAAATAGTGAGCGCTGCTGGTTATTAGGTATACCTTACTACTTCATTTCTGTTAGACCATTCCTTTTTTAAATGAAAAATTTATTAATGTGTTATTTCTAGGTGATTCTGGGTATGCACAGCGTCCATGGATGATGACTCCTATCCTAGGCGCTGCTGCTGCATCCGCAAAAGAATACTACACACAACTTCATTGTCGTGTCAGGAACACAGTGGAGCGATGTATCGGAGTGCTGAAAGCACGTTGGCGGTGTTTGTTATCACACCGGGTACTTCCCTATGATCCAGTCACTGCTGCGAAAATAGTGAATGCCTGTGTAGTGTTACACAACATCGCCAAAATGCATAATGATCCACTTCCTGATGATCATGACACTGACGACAATGAAGTGGGTGGTGATATCCAGCAGCGCCAACAGAATGAACCAGTTTCTGCACTCCACTCCACTAGGGCAATGCTGGTGAGAAGATTATGGGATGTAAGACCATGAAGATAGGTGGGTATCCATAAATTTACAAACTGTATATTTTCACAGTAGTAGTCAACTTGTAGCAGTCGTTTAGTTAACATAGATACTGTTTTCAGGTATGAAGAGCCACCCTTAGAGTATCCCTATGAGATCAAATCAGAAATGAGGATATCCATTTAAGAAGTTGAGTGTAGCAGTCTTCACATATGATTATAGATGGTTATACTTGTACTGCACAAACGATTACAAGAAACGCGAATAAGACATGGCTTGCATTACACTTACTTAAATGGAATCTTGTCAGAACGCCATGAACAGAAGTATGATGGGGAAAAAATTGTCCGATAGGATAAGAACAACAAACATAAGAAGTTGTACTAAAACAAAGGTGTTACAGTTACAATCAAGCGCCTTAAGTGGAAGTGGGCGGGGCATACAATCAGGGGACAAGATAAATGGAGCAAAAAGGTAATGAATTGGTACACGGGTTATTTCAAGAGAAAAAGAGGTAGACCAATGCAAAGATGGGTCGACGATATCAGAGGAACGCTTTGCAGGGCTATACACCTATAGAGCGGGGTATCGATCGTTTCAGATATCGACATTTTGCATCATCGTTTCGACCAGATAGGTGCATATATAAATATTTGCCTGAATGTTTTTTCTAAGTCCGTGTGTATGTTACTGTGCGTCAAACGGCTGAACCGATTGTGATGGAATTTTTTGTACGTGTTTGTTTACAATTTCTTGGATTGCTTAGATTAACAATTGGACCCGGTAGGTGGCGCTGCAATCAGGACAAATGTCCATGGTGTCCGCTAGTAATAAGTGTAGCATATAGCTGAAAGAAAAGACGACCTTCGTGGTGCATAGGGTAAATAGCCGGCTAAGTCAAGATGGTAGTGGGTTCGATTTATTTCTAGTCTGGGTCTTTTCTGTATAACTTATTTTCGTATTTTTATATTATAGAACGGTACTTTCCTTAGTTTGACAGTTCAAATTTTTATATAATTTTAGATGTCATGGTACCCAAGTAGAGGCGATGCTCCGCCAGATTTTTTGGCGGAGCTTTATGGTGATGATGATGGCCAGTGGGAGGATGATGATGATGGTGAAGAAGAGGTACTGATTGTTTTTTTATTGATTGATTCCATTTTTTCCCAAAGTTTTTACAGAAATTAAAATTTATTGACTTTTTTGTAGATGGATCCGGTAAGGGATGAGGCCGAGGGCCAGGTGGACATAGATGAAGATGAGGTCCCGGATTATGAATTGGGTGAAGAAGAGGTACTGATTGTTTTTTTATTGATTGATTCTATTATTCTTCCAAAGTTTTATAGAAATTAAAATTTATTGACTTTTTTGTAGATGGAGCCGGTTGATTCTTCTTCACCGCCCGCCCCTCCATTTTCTCCTTTAACCCGGCACCCATCACCGGAGATGTAAGTTTCCATTTTTTCCAATACATTTGCTCAAAAACTTGAATGTTTCGCGTGCAGAAAGTAAATCTTTTCCGTGCTACTACTTTTATTTTTCCTCCTGCAATAATATTCAATAATATGCATGAAAGGGGTTTGTAAGTCGACGACCTTCTTGGCGAAGGCGTGCACTTAGATTCGTGCACGTGCGGAATTGTCAATTGCGGAATTGCGGAACATATACTAACAATAGTGAATTTATCTCTATACAGAGATCGAGTGTGCGAGAACGCAGCCGGTCGCGCTCACCACTCCACTAATCGGTATCGTACGTGTTACTTTTATAAACTAGTCAAGAAGTGAAAAATAATCATACTAATATCGGTGCATTTGTTTCAGACGGATTGTTATTTTTGCCGCAGCGGGAAACCAGCTTGCGGAAGAGGGAGGGTTTGCTTCGGACCCACACGCCCTGTATGAGAGTGCTGAGCGTTTGGGTATTGAAAGGGGTAATGGTCGTGGAAGAAGCTTGAGAGGTAGAGGGCGTGGTCGACGAGCAGGGCGTGTGGGAAGCCGTGGACAGGGTCGAGGTCGCAGGGGGCATCGTCGTCGTCATGATTGGCAGCCAGGCCATCCTTTGGAAGAAATTTGGATGACAGACGACGATGCCCCTCCCGAGCTGCGTGAAATGGCGAAGGATGTAGTAAGGAGGCGGCAGACGAGAGTGGAGGCAATGGAAGCTAGAAGAGCGAGAGCTAGTGAAAATGCCAGCGAACTGAACGAAGAGCTTCATAGCGAGAGGGAAGCTGATGACGTACTTTATGACGCCATTGATGGAAGGGGTAATTCGCTTTTGGAAGGTGTGAATCTCCACTTCGAATGGAAACCGATAGATACTTTTCGAGGTGTCGAAGAAACTTTTGATCCAGAGCGTACCGGCTCTGTTTCTTCATACACAAATCCGTATGATGCGTTTCGTTCCTTCTGGGACGATAACATCTTACAGGTTATTGTGGATGAAACGAATCGGTATGCTAGCCGAATTCAATCGGCCACCTTCCAAGCGGGCTGGCATCCATTAAATGTACACGAGTTGTTGTGCCTCTTTGCGTTTTGGATGATGACCGGTATCATCCGTATGCCAACGATTTGTAGTTATTTTTCAAATAACTCGTTGAAAACGGAGGTCTTTTCCCGGATCACAACGCTTAAGAGGTATAACTATCTCAACAGGGCTCTGCATTTTGTTGATACCAGCGATACCGACCCTACTTCTAACCCAATCAACAATGACGCTGCAAGCTCCGATCCAATGCACCGTTTGAGGCCAATTATTGATCACCTAAATAGCAAATTTCAAGCTAATTATGTCTTGTCGAAAGACATTTGCATTGATGAAAGCTTAACTCTCTGAAAAGGTAGGCTAAAGTTCAAACAGTATATTCGGTCGAAGGCTGCCAAGTTTGGGATAAAAACTTTTGAACTCTGCGAGAGCGCGACGGGATGTCTGTGGTCTTTCCTAGTTTACACTGGGAAACAGAACACCGTTGATCTCGGAATCGCGAAAAGTACCGCAGTAGTTTTAAAGTTAATTCAGCCCTTACTTAATAAAGGGTATGGATTATTTACGGACAACTGGTTCAACTGTCCCTTGCTCGCTCGCATTCTGAAGCGTATCGGTACTGACTGTGTCGGTACCCTACGTGCGTCTCGCGTAGATGTTCCCAGATTGGTAACGCGTGCTCCGCTTAGGCAGGGCCAGCTGGTCGCGAGGCACTCAGGGGACGTCTGTGCCTTGTCGTGGATGGACAAGAAGCGGATCACCATGATCTCTACTTGTCATGGGTCAGCCACTGGGCTGTCCCATGTAATCCCGTCCACCCGCTCGTCCGGAGCATTTCAAGCCACAGTCGGTCCTTGATTATAATCGCGGCATGGGCGGTGTTGATCTCAAGGATCAAATGCTCGAGCCGTACATGCTCGAGCCGTACCTGCTCGAGCGGAAGCGGTGTGCCAAATGGTATCTCAAGCTTTTCAAGCGCCTGCTTAATTGTTCCATCCACAATGCACGTGTTCTGTTGGAGTCTTCCCTGCAGGCCCGATAGGACAACCTTAAATTCCGCCTCGAATTAGTGCATGCCATTCTTCAACATCACCACTCACTCATCCCAGTAGGCCGAAGAGCGGAATCATCACATAGTAGCACAGTGCCACCTACTCATCGCATAGTCCACCACACACATTGGCCCTTTCGACTTCCTCAGAGTGAAACGGACCGGGCGGCCAGCCGGCACAGCCGACAAAAGTGCGTCGTTTGCCTCCGAGAAGGTCGAAAATTGCAAAGGTCAGTAGTGTAGAAAGTCGGTTCTGGACCACCCCGGGGGGTCCGCGAAAAAAAATTGTCCCGCCCACAAAAAAAGACCACCCACGAAGAAAAAAGAAAATTTTTCGCCGGAGGCGAAGAATATAAATGGAGGAGAAAAATTCCAATAAGATTTCCATTGTAAGAAAATTTCCACTTAAATTTGTATAAATTAGCGAGATTTTCGCTGATTCTAGACCATTGGCTCTGGATGTTCGCCGTTTTTAGACCGTTGGCACAAACCTAACCTAACCTAACATATATCGATCAGGTCGTTAGCGGGAAACTAAAAGGCCAATTGGAATCTCCTACCACCCATCTAGTTACCGACATGGATCAACGTTGCAGGGAAACGAAAAGACCAATTGGAATCTCATACCACCCCACCTAGTTATCGACTTGGATCAACGGTGCATTGCAATATGCGTATATATGCAATATAGTGGTAACTAATTACACCAGAATGATCGCGTGCGAGGCTGTAGGTACCTGCTACCTACGCTGGCTCTAACAATGAGTACCGTTTGGCTCTTGTTTTTTTGTCCTTTCCCATCAGCTATACACTAGTCTATACACCAGCTAATGTATAATTTTCTAATCAAACTTCTATAAGCGAGAGTTTTGCCGTTTTTGGACCGTTTGGCTCAGGCCTAACCTAACCTTACCTAAATTTACGTAAGGCTAATGAGCTGTATCACTTATTACAATATGCGTAAATTTATTACGCAATTAGTATAAAGATAGTACGCGCCAAAATAACTTCAGAATGCCCAAGGTGCGGTGTACAAGGTACCTGCTCCGGGCGCCGGGGGTTTTAACAATGCCCCCCGCCCCTTATCCCCTCACCCGTCGATCCATGCATTTCTACAATTTTGTCTTTAACCGACTGTAAAAAAAAGAGATATTTTCTGTATGTATGACTGTATTTTCATAAAATGTTTAAATACGAGTTTATCATGTTATCACCATATTGGATGACTGATATTGTTTATAATGAATAAGTAAATTAGAATTTGATAGCAATGCATTTCGTAGAAACTTAACCCAAGCTTTTATGATAATGTGTTCTCTTACAAAAATATGTGACATGCTCTCTCGTGTCAGTTTAAAATATATTTATTATCTCATTAACAAAAAAATTCCTCAATTTCGCTAGATGCAAAATGCTACATTGTACAAAATACTGCTTAAAAAGGAACAAAGTAATGGAGCAAAATAATAAAGTTTCTTTTAAAACAAATCAATGAAAAAAAGAGGTGAAAGATGAGATTTTAAGTAACATTGTAAACCAGTCTAGTGCGAGTCAGACTCGTGCACAAAGGGTTCCGTGCAACCAACCAATATAAATTTTTTTTGGGAAATAACAACACGTAATCAGCAGTGGACTAACTAGCTTACATATGGCGCGCCTGATTATCTTATTCGTTTGTCAGGCGCGGTAGCGCCTGACAAACGAATAAGATACACCTTATGAGTTCGGATCCCTAATTAACTTTTTTGGATATTATTTTTTTCTATCCTGGTGCTGTGAGACCAAGTTTTTTATCAATCTTCGAATGAACAAAATTCACGATCGATCGTGTCGTTGATTTTTTTAGTTAGTCCACTCAATCTGTTTTTATCGCCCATAAACTTTAGGTAGATGCCAAAACTGATATCGTCTTTCATCTTGGTACCTCCGTCATTCATTTTAATTAAATATGACATTGACAGATGGATAGACACAGATAGGCACCAAAGCGACCCCCATAAGGGTTCCTTTTTCTATTTGAGGTTCAGAACCCTAAGATAAGAATATAACAATTGAAAGGTTGGTCTTCCAGACACAGCGATCCTTGCCCGCTTGTGAATACATAACAAACGCCAGTAGCTCGTGAGTGACACTTTACGGAAATATATTTTTTAAATAATGTGTACTTTCCCTACCATTTGTCTTTGAACAAATTTGAAACAAATTATAAAAGAGTCCTGTTCTAAAGCAGTCGCGTCATATTCCTTCTTACTACCTATAACGATGTTGTCTCAACTGTGTGCGCTGAACAACTCGGTCCACGATGAAGAAATATTTGCAATTTGTGAAGAAGTCGAATTGAACGCGATGTTAGTTGACCTATGTATGGAAACCGAACGAGATCAAGTTTATTCGTAAGTATTTTTTATTTTTTTCCGCGAGCAGTTCTTATTTTAATCTATTGTATTTCAAAAATTTCATCGAATATTAGGTGCGCGACTATAAATTATTAATGTAATGCCGCCATCCTCGACCCTGAAGTTCAAACTTGTTTAAACACATTGCTGACAGAGAGGGGGTTTTTTGTGTATAAATATCCGGGTTTAGCTCTAGTAACACCCATTCAGAGACAAGTTGTGATAGAAAAATAATAACCATGGAAGCTTTTTCCAGTGATGAAATAAGTGTATTTACTAAATCATTTGTGCTAAATAAGTTTCATAGAAACATCCGGTTGTGGTATATATCTAATAGACTCCCTAGATGGATGTTAGAGGACCCAGATATTAAACCGTTTTATACCCCATGTAGTGGTCATTCTGTCTCCATGACATCCCCTGTTTGTGATGAAATTGATGGTGTGTTTCCTATGATAGCATATTGTAATGTGTGCTTCAAATGGTAAATTATATTCCAATAAAGATAATTGTAAGGTGTATTTTTCAGAACATATTTTTAACTATTGTATTTTTATTTTTAGTTCGGGGCAAACTGGAGCCGGAGTAAAAAGAAAGGCTACTGCGGTCACACAGTCTTCGAGTAAGCGACCTTGTTCTCAAGGACCTTCTACTTCTACGGGGCTATTGACGACATCAACATCAACGGAGGGAGGATCTACCTCATTTGTAAGTTCCGCAAACAATCATAGTGTCGAGTGTCCTTATTGTAAAACAAATGTTAATCAAAAATACTATACCAGCCACGTTATAAGCAAGAAACATATAAATAATGTACTTCTTAATAGCTCCATTCAAAACTTAGCTAATTTGCAAATAATAGAAAACGCTTTCGGTCGAAGAATAGTAACATACAGGATTTCCAATAAGAATACGTCGTCTAATTCAGAATTCGAAACACCTGAATATTTCCTAAACTCAATTAAAAATATTATTTATGAGTTGCTTGATAAGCTATTAAAGGAATATAAGGCAATTAAAGTAAATTGCATTTTAAGTGGGGATTTTATTCAAACAACAAAAAATTTAGAGACTTCTTTATATTTTCAAACCATTAATTATATTCTATGTTTACAGCAAGAAATCAATAAAATTTATTCAGATTTGCATGATGAAATTTCAAATAAAGTTTGTAATTTTGAAAAGAAAGATAGTGGTTGGAGTCTAAAAAAAATTAATTACATTGATTTAAACATAAATAAATTTAACCCGTTACAAGGATCTTCATATATAGATCTTAGATATAAAACATAAGCATGCTGTAATTAATGTAAAAAATAATGACTATCAATGTTTTCAATGGGCTATGCTTTCCGCATTGTATCCAGTTAACAATCATGTAGACAGAGTGAGTTCATATGCATCTAAACCAGAGATGCACAGACCGCGGCCCGCGGGCCGCATGCGGCCCGCCGGTCGAATACTGGTGGCCCGCCGACAGCAAAAATAATACTCTCGTACATTCGAAAAATATTGAATTCTATTCCAGAATAATGCGCCGTGCATGCGTCGGTAACAGCGGTCGGTAATGTTCGTGCTGATCTCGGTTAAATTCGTTTTCTTGAGGAAGCGCCGCGGCCGGCGCGGCGGCGCGTTATCCGCGGGTTATATTGTTAGAGCAAGCGAGATAGCAATAGTCCCGAATTCCCGATTGCTCGCGTAGGTAGATACACGAAGCTTCCAGAGTCGGTTTCGAGATTTCTCCAGACAGTTTTCGACTATACGCGCGGTATAAAAGCCACGCTAACCGCAGCGACCGACAGTTCGGTTTTAATTTGAGTGAAGTGTCAATAGTTCTAGTGTAGATTTTAACTCGACTAGCCGGTGTATAATTGTGTTGTGAAATCGTAAGTAAAACTCTGTTATTAATAAGTGTTTCCCTACCTATTTAATCAATTATTTTTGGTAATTTAAAAAAGGATGGGTAATTTAAGTAGGTACTGTAATTGTTTTTAGGTGCTGTGTTAATCCTAGCCAGGATTAGAACGCAACATGGACAAGCCAGGACCTAGTAATAAACGTAAGGTTAAAGATTAAAATCGGCAGTTTCAAGAAATTTGGACCGAGAAATACTTTTTTGTATGGTCACATAACAAAGTCGTTTGTTTAATTTGCAAAAATTCTGTTGCGATTGCAAAGGAATATAATGTTAAAAGGCACTATGAAACGCAGCATCCTACTTTTACCAAGTTTACAGGCGAATTAAGAAAGCAAAAAATGTTGTCTTTAAAACGGGAACTTATTGGTCAGCAAGCTATGTTTACAAAACCTATTCAAGATTCAGAAACAGCTACAGAAGTTAGTTATGAAATTTCTCGAATGATAGCAAAGCAAAGTCGCCCCTTCAATGATGGGGATTTTGTAAAAGAATGCATAGAAATTGCCGCTAAGAAAATGTGCCCAGAAGCAGCAAAAAAGTTTGAGAAAATTCAACTGAATCGTATGACTATCCAAAGACGAATTATGTCTTTGTCAGGTAATATTGCGGAACAATTAAATGAAAAAACTAATATCATTGAATTTTTTTCATTAGCACTCGACGAATCCACTGATATTAGTTCCACAGCTCAACTTCTCATATTCATACGAGGTGTTACTCAAGATTTTGAAGTCTTAGAAGAGTTATTAGGAATGTGTTCATTGAAAGGTCAAACCAGAGGAGTTGATATACTCAATGTACTTTTGGATGAGTGTTCAAAAACTAATTTGGACTTATCAAAATTATCGGGAGTTGCGACTGACGGTGCTCCTTCGATGATTGGTGTCAATTCTGGGCTAGTTACTTTGCTGAAAAAGCATCTGCAAGAAAAAAACATAAACGCTGAAGATCTCATGCAGTTTCACTGCATTATACACCAAGAAGCCCTCTGTTCTAAAAAAATTGAATTTCAAAATGTCATGAAAGTGGTAGTTTCGACTGTAAATTTCATAAAATCACGAGGACTCAATCACAGGCAATTCAAACAATTCCTTGATGACATCGAAAGCGAATATGGAGATTTACTGTATTATACAGAAGTAAGGTGGCTAAGTCGTGGATTGACACTGGAACGATTTCTAAATTTAATAGAAGAAATTGGAATATTTCTGGCGGACAAGCAAAGGGATGTCCCGGAACTTAAAAATCCTGATTGGTTGTGTGATTTGGCTTTTTTAGTTGACATTACAAATCATTTGAATGTCTTGAACACACGGCTTCAAGGCAAAAATCAACTGATATCCCAGCTCTACGCTCATGTATCATCCTTTCAATGCAAGCTGACACTTTTCAGATCGCAATTGAATTCTGGAAATTACAATCATTTTCCGAATTATAAGAAAATGGCTGAAAAATTCAACAAAACTGCGATTAATTTCAGTTATGTAGAAAAGCTAGATATTTTGATTCAATCTTTTCAAGACAGATTTTCGGAGTTTAAAAAATTGAAACCTCTGTTGGACATATTCAGCAATCCTTTCACGATTTCAGTTGAAAATGCACCAGAGTCAATGCAGTTAGAAATTATCGACATTCAAAACGACCAAGATTTACGCAACAAATTCAACGAAGGAGACTTGCTGAACTTTTACCGCTGCATTGATAAAAATACGTACAAAGAGTTGCGTATAAACGCTCTGAAATGTGCCAGCTTATTTGGTTCTACCTATATATGTGAACAAACCTTTTCAATACTAAATAATAATAAAACAAAAAATCGAAACCGCCTTGCAAATGAAAGTTTGGAAGCAGTTTTACGTGTTGCTACAAGTAAATTTGAGCCAAATATAAAAAAGATGTGTGACTATGCAGTGCCACGCTTCAAATTAATAAATTCTTTTTCAATTTTAATACATATTTATCAATTCTTTATTGTCTTTAATTACCTATACTTCTGGCGGCCCGCCATCAGTTCATAATTTGCCCGAGTGGCCCCTAAACTAGCGGCACGCTATGATGGCCGGTTTGACGTTTGTCCGCTCATGAAGTTCCGTATTAATTGATAACGACTTTGAAGGAAATAATTGTATTACTTTATTGACGATAGTGATGTGCAGAGATTCATAAATTTTATCGAATGTAGTTTCTCATGAAGTTCCGTATTAATTGATAACGACTTTGAAGGAAATAATTGTATTACTTTATTGACGATAGTGATGTGCAGAGATTCATAAA
The DNA here is from genome assembly GCA_964035005.1 of Erebia palarica. NCBI lineage: Eukaryota > Metazoa > Arthropoda > Insecta > Lepidoptera > Nymphalidae > Erebia > Erebia palarica. Next base: position 19,631,799 of record OZ035995.1, read on the forward strand.
TTTTATCGAATGTAGTTTTAGGTTTAGGACTCAAAATTTATTTATTAAATTGATTTCTTAAATGTATACAAGTGTAGAAAAATCAGTTTGCACCATTTAAGGGGTGAATGTACTTGTGAATATGAACAATTTTCACTATGTGGACAAACCTCTGAAATCGCAAAAAAATATCAATAAATTTTTAAAAATGGAATCTAATACGATCGTCACATAGGATCGCTGGCTAGCACAACTACTACCTCCGGCAAACTCGCGTCAATGCTCAATGCAAAACAAAGCAGTTTCGAATTGACGTTGCTTCGAAAAGTATAAACTGTCAGTGCAATGCGATTGTGATATAGTTTTGACCTGGCTTTGGATTTCAAATATTGATACTGCATTACTGTTGACCCTTGCTCGTTAATTTGGACTCTGTTCAAGCCCTTTGTTGTGGATTTCGTTGATATGACCGAACGTACGCAGAGAACTGTTCTAAATAGTCAGACACGTGAGTTCGTAATACGCCTTCGTAACTATTTCGATCGTGAAGCTCAAAATGGAGGGCCAATTTTACCTATAACGTCAGTGGTTGAACGCGTAGCTGATGCGCTTAATATTGGACAACGAACTGTTAGACGGATAACTAAAAAAAAATATGGCGAGACTGGCACAGAAGAAAATAAACTTCACACACCAAAAAAGAGAAAACGAGCAAAACCAGTCGTAGGCATCGATAGCTTTGATGCCGATGCTATCCGAAGACATGTTTACGGCTACTATTTACAGAAGGAGTATCCAACAAGAAAAAAGTTGGTGCATTCACTGAAGGAAGCTGGATTATTCTTCGGTGGGGAAAGTTCTTTAACGAAGATTTTGAAGACCATTGGATTTCGATACAAAAAATGTAACAAACGCAAAATATTGATGGAAAGATTTGATATAGCGATGGCAAGGTATACTTTTTTACGGCAAGTGAAAGAAATCAAAAATTGGCAAAATGTTGTGTTCTTGGATGAAACATGGCTTAATGCTAACCATACTGTAGGCCGTTCTTGGAACGATGACACAGCAGCATCTACTTCCAAAGTTCCTGTAGGAAAAGGATCGCGACTTATAATTTGTCACGCCGGAACCATCAACGGGTTTGTCGAAGGTTCTCTCATGGCTTTTGCGTCAAAAACCACTGGAGACTATCATGAAGACATGAATGGAGAAAAGTTTACTGAATGGTTTACCTCAATGTTGTGTAGCCTCCCTGAACCATCTATTATAATTATGGACAACGCCCCATACCACTCGATGCAAATTGACAAGCCACCTGCCCAATCCCAAAAGAAAGCTGATATCGTCGCATGGCTTCGTAAAAATGGCGTAGATGCAAACATGAATATGTTAAAAGCGGAATTAGTACGTCTTTTAAAAGAAAACAAACCAACCAAGATCCGATACGTCATTGACGAAATAGCATTAGAACATGGGCACAGAGTTATACGGTTACCGCCTTACCATTGTGAGTATAATGCGATTGAGTTGGTGTGGGCTCAAATTAAGGGATATGCTGCAAGACACAATACAGAACCCCCATTTACCACAAAAAAAATGCTAAAATTATTAGAAGAAGCTTGTGAACATGTGACTAAAGGAGACTGGGAAAAGGTTGTGAATAGAACTGTTAAATTAATAAGGGAAGATTATGAAAGAGATGTGAAAATAGATAATATTATAGAAAACGAACATATAATTATTAATGTATGTGATGATAGCAGTGACGACAGTGAAAATAGTAGTATGGACGAATCTGATTAATTATGGCCTTTTGTGGCACCTTTTTTGGTATCTTTTGTATTCATATGTTTCTTGTGTGCATATAAAGTATGTATATTCATTTTCGTTCAAATATTCAGTTCGTTCAAATAAATTAAATAAACATATACATTTTTGTTTTATTAAACCTATTTAATCAGGTACAAAAACAAAACTTAATTGTTTTTTGTTCGAGAATAAATTGACATTCCACATCACTATTGTAATGTGTCAAACCGGCCATCATAGCGTGCCGCTAGTGTAGTAACAAATAATGGTTGAAGGTAACACAACGTCAGATATAAAAAAGCTGAGTGCAATACAAACATTTAAACCAAAATATCGTAAAATTTTACTTCGTTCTCTTAAAAAGGAGGAAATTAATTGTGTATGTGAATATATCAAAAAAAAATTTAAGGACAATACCCCAAAGTATAAAGAAGCAAGAAAACCCATCATAAGTATCGTAAAACTAAATTGCTTTTTTTCTACAAATGTGATTAAAATATTAAAATTCATTGATAATAGTAATTATAATGTTTGGACGTGTGAAAACTCATAAAGATTTATTAAAGGCTTTACTCACACTTAAACCTAAATTTCGTACAGCCTTATTAAAAGTTAGCAAGGACGAAGAAATTGATTGCATTAGTGAGTGCATTTTTAATATATTAAATGGTAAAGTACCCTTGAAGGATAGTGAGAAGTCTAAGCTGAAAAAACACAAAACTATATTAAGAGCCGTAAGTTCATTTGTAGTTTAAACCACGCGAAACAGTTTAATCTACTTTCATCGATTATTTCGTAAGATCAATTGCAGTTGATCGAGTAAGGGCCGTTTAAACTGTCGATTAGATTAAATCAACCCAAAGGGGCGTTTAAACTCTTCTCTATGGGTTAAACTGTTTTGGTTTTGACGCGCGCACGTGACCAAGCTTGTCAGTTGTCAGAGACTGCGGCTTTGCGTTGACTGAGTACCTGCTGTTCTGTTAAAAATGGAAAATTACAGTGATTCTGATTCAGATATAGAAGTTTTACATGAGTTAAATGATATTAATAGATACTATAGTAGACCATATGTTGTTCGAACCCGAGACAATCATTGGGATCAATGGGATGAGATAGAATTCATACGCCGTTTTCGTGTCTCCAAAGCTACAGCAAGATCAATTTTAAGTAAAATCGAAGGGGAAATTAATCATTCTACGGCAAGGTAAGTCGAGGAAAAAATGATGTACCTACCTATAGTCATAGTAGTAAAAGCTTTGTTCTTGACTTGTCATAAGTTGGCCTAAATGAAATAAATTGTTAAAAACAAGTTTGTATTATGCACATTCAATGTTTTTTTATAATTTCAGGAACAAAGCGCTGTCTGCAATTGACCAACTCCTTCTCACTCTGCGATTCTATGCTACTGGATGCATGCAAATAACCGTTGGAGACTTCAGTGGAGTCCATCAAACTACAGCTGGCAAAATAATCAAACGAGTCACTCAAGCAATTGCAGCAAAAAGAAACGACTACATCAAACCTTGTCTTTCACCTACAGAACAGCAATCGAACCACAGCGGCTTTTATTCCATTGCAAGATTCCCTCTTGTATATGGTGCACTTGACTGTACGCATGTTCGTATACAGTCTCCAGGAGGGCATAATTCTGAACATTTTAGAAATAGAAAGGGCTATTTTTCATTAAATGTCCAAGCAATGTGCAGGTATAACTTAATGTTTTTGGATGTTGTAGCTAGATGGCCTGGCGCCAGTCATGACAGCACAATATTCCGTAACAGTAGTTTGTGTGCCCTTTTTGAATCAGGACAAATGGGTCAAAATATCATTCTTGGTGATGCAGGGTATCCCCTTAATAACTATTTGTTAACACCTCTGCAGAACCCTGTAACGTCAGCAGAAAAACTGTACAACGAATCTCATATTCGCACAAGAAACTGTATAGAAAGGTGCTTTGGCATATGGAAAAGACGCTTTCCTGTGCTATCTGTAGGTATGAGAGTAAATATAGAGTTGGTCCAAGACATAATTGTAGCTTGTGCAATATTACATAATATGTGAATAAACAATGATGATATAATTCCAAGTTTAGAAGCACATATTGAGGATTTGATAGATGTGTCAAGTTTTACTAATAATAATGAAAATGTTAGGAATACAAATAATAACCATTTTAGAAGGCAAATACTAATAAACAGTTATTTTAATACATTAAATTAAAGAATTCCTACTGTATTGTATTCTTTCAATATTAATAAAAGTATAATCATCTTATATCTCTTATTTTTATCTCATCATCATAATATTGTGGGATCTACTTTTGCTCATGTACATTCATAGTATTGGCAATTAATATTCTACCGAAAACATGCCTGACATGAACCCATTACAGGCACGAGTCATGCATTCCCATTGTTCATTGGGAAGATCTTATTTAAAGGAGGGTGGGTAGTCTGGCCTAATCTTAAGACAGCATGTCTGAATTCATTTGTCATCATCATCATCATTATCAACCCATCATCTGCTCTCTACTGAGCGAGGTCTCCTCTCAGAGAAGGGTTATTAGGCTTAGATTATTAGTTTACACTAATTAACTAATTAACTGTGAGGAAAAATCAGTTCTAAACAAACATATCTTTTTCTCAAAGTGAATTTGGAACATGCTGTAATAGGATTAATTAAACTACTCCATCAGGGCAACAAAAGCTATCATAGTTCATAATAAAATAGGTATGGTCCCATACAAAATTACCCAGTCCTATAGCCTATTATCAGTATAGCGCAATAGGCAACATTTTTATAAATAAAACATATTATTAAAAGTAATAAAAAAATATATTTGTTAAAAAATAACCATTAAAGATTTAGTGCTCTATTTTTTATCATTATGTCTAGTGACAGTAACTCGCATCTTAGATCATGTTCTCTTGTGTCTTGTTTAAGTTTATTTTGTAACTGAGCACATTTTAGTTCATGCTCAATTTGGTCATGTCTAGATTTTTGTTCCACACTTTTTATCTGTGCATCTACCAAATCTTGTTTCTTTTTGGACAAATCACCATAAGATCCCATTGTGTTAACAAAAGCCTCCGGATTGCGTTGTATGAGCGGTGCAGATCGTTTTCTTTTTAACATGAAGCGATTCTGAGTACTATCTGTAAACCTCTCTGGTGTAGCACTAATAACTTTCACAGGCCCCTCTAATCTCAACTCCATCTGAAAATATAAAAATTCATGCATTAAAACTGATTTTAAATAAACTTTAACAACAGTACAAAAGTTTCACAGGATCGTGGTGAGAGTTATTGTCACACTCTTGAGTATATGCCCAATACTGGGAGACCGTTTTAATAAAGAAACAAACAAACATACTTATTATTAAGAACAACATAATGTACCATGAAAGTTTTATACTTAAAATATACATATTATGAGATTATACCTCATTACTGCAGTCATCCGTTTTTTTGATGGGAGATACTGTTACTTCAGCAATAATTATGTCTTGTGATGTCATATTATTTTCACATTTTTGGTCAGGTATCTACAATAAATAATACAAAAAAGATTTAAAACTGAATGAAAGTCGATTCTAGAACAGAATATTATTACTTGTCAAAAATCTTAATCCACGCGGACAAAGTCGCTGGAATCATCTAGTTATCTATAAGTCCTGACTGACTGATATATCAAGGAACAGCCTAAACCGCTGGTCCTAGAAACGTGAAATTTGGAGGGTGTGTTATATATTTGATAATTACCGTATCGGAGTCATAGCGTGCAGGTAACCCCTCAACACTAGGTCCCGCAAGCTCCAAAATGACTTCCTCTTCCTGAGTTAAATGTAGATCTTGAGGTGGTCCTCCACCTGTGCGGTACAAGCTCCTGCGATGTTCACCGTACTTTCGTTTCAAACCTTTCTTTATATTTTCATATTTCGCCCGCAATGTTTTAACATTCCTTGGGTATATACCGGAAGCACTATTAAAATCTTCGGCTAGTTTCGACCAAGTTACGTCCTTTAATTGGTTATTAACCACGTCGGTTTTTTTATTTTCTAACACATTGGCATATTTTTTAACTAATGTGGTCAATAATTCTGTCTCAGAAGCTGCAAAGTTCGGCACCCTTTTAGCACCAATTTCACTCATTTCTATACTTTATTTTAGGAAGCGGGCGAAATACACAAATGAATGTAATTTTAATCAAAGATGAAAGAACACACAACAAACAAATACCACATAAATTAAATGCTTCTTCGATCTTGTGCTGAAGTTCCCAAAATATGTCAGTGTGTCAATGTCAAATTCATCCAAAGACTATAAATTATCACTCCGTTTGCCATTTTTGCATGAAATAGTGAACGATCTTTGGTAATGTACGGAATAAACTGTAAAATGTTGCCATGTCAAAAAGACTAATCGAAGTTTAGCTAATCGATCTACATTTTCGGTTAGATCTTAGGACAGTAGATTAATCCATCGATTATTTTTTACTATAGATTACGAAATCCTTAGTTTAAACTTCTTTTGATCTTACGGCCCTAAGAAAATTAATTAAGAAAAGAAAAGGTAAATTAAGAAAACGCCTTATCATTTCAGCAAGGAGGAGCATTTCTACCGATTATATTGGGGGCTGTTTTGAATGGATTGTTCAATTTAGTATAAAAAATGGAGTACACAAAGAAAATGATTCTTATTGAACCAGAGGCTATTGAACGCTTGAAATCAAGAGATACTATACATGAAGATTCTTTATCCAGATTAGACAAAGAAATGAAAAATATATTAAAAAATAAAATGGATGACCGTGAAAAATGGTTGTTATATATGCAAATTTTGCAAAGATATCTCCATTTTACCGGGGAAGAGAGGAAACCATTAATACTACCGGTGACAGTAGAGGATGGGCAAAAACATTGTACTGACTTCCTTAAAAAGGAAAGTAAATATAATGATTTCGCAGTTAATGAGGACTCTGAGGATGATAAGCACGTACGTGATTCATCAATTGATATTTTATATACCACCACTTATATAAACAAACTCATACCAAAAACGTATAGAAAAAAAGGTGATATATTATTGAACACTCTCCTAAACAATAAAGACAAAATTAACTGGAAAAATGATGGATTAATAGTCATAGATAATGAGATTGCAGATGACAGTAATATAGTTGATCTAGTGAATTACACACTAAGGCCATTAAAACGCCCCAAACCTGCTGGATGGGAAAAATTTATTGAAACTCTAAAAAATATTGGAGTTCCATCGGCTTGTATCGGTACTCCTCAAGCTTTTGAAAATATTAATGATAAATCGCTAAAATTTAGAAGACATAGTTCCTCAAATGATGAAAAGAGTCGTGAAACTTTAACATCATACGCATTAAGAAAGACACACGACATTTGGGAAAGATGGAATCCATACTAGACATTAAAGACATCTATTATGATGTTTCGAACCCAGCTGGTTACAGTAGCGTAGATAAATTAGCCAGAGCATTAAAAGGTAAAATGGATAGGAAACAAGTTAAAGAGTGGTTGCAAGCCCAGGAAACTTATACGTTACACAAGCGTGTGCATCGAAAATTCCCAAGAAACAAATACATATTATCTAACTTTAATGAACTTTGGCAAGCAGATTTAAGTGATATGCGTACTTATTCTCAATATAATGAAGGTTTTAATTATATTGTGTGTGTTATTGATGTTTTTAGTAAATACGCTTTCGCTAGAGCACTTAAAAAGAAGAATTCAGAAAGTATAAAACGGGCATTTGAAAGCATATTTACTGAAGCTAAAGCAACTCCCACCCACTTACAATCTGATAAAGGAACTGAATTTGTATCAAAAGATGTTAGACAATACTTTAAAAGTAAAAATATTAATTATTACACAACCAACAACCCAGATATTAAAGCTAGTATAGTTGAGAGATTTCAAAGGACATTAAAAACTAAAATGTGGCGTTATTTTACACATAAAAATACCTATACTTATATTACCGTTTTACAAGATTTACCCTATTCCTATGACCGTAGCTTTCATTCAAGCATCAAAATGTGTCCATTTGAAGTTAACTTTAATAACATCATGAAAGTTTGGAACAATTTATATGGAAATCTCAACAATAAAATAAGTGTTAGACAGCAAACTAAGTTTTCAATTGGTGATTATGTAAGGATAACAAAATACAAACACATTTTTCAAAAAGGGTATGAAACAAATTGGAGTGATGAAATATTTATTATATCCGGCATAAAAAAAAGCATGTCTAAGGTTGTCTATACCCTAAAAAGATCTTCAAGATGAGTCTATTGTAGGAACGTTTTACGAGGATGAATTGCAAAAAATTACATATAACCCCACCACTCGATACTCAGGTAACAGAAAACAATTACTTGTCAAGTGGAAAGGTTATCCTGATAAATTTAACAGTTGGATTTTAGAATCCAGTCTTAATCAGATAGGATGATGGAAGAATTTTTTTATTTAACTTTGCTTAGTAATAGTTCAATGGAATACTTTCCGGAAAACACAGTTCTCAACAAAATTACCAAAAGCGCTTATTTTGGAAGGAGAATGGTACGTTGGAGTTGTTGAAATTCAATATCCTTGCACTATGTATACGGTTCGAGAAAATGAAAATGTTATTTTTACATCAAAATGGATTATGATACCCGAGGACGATATTAAATCATTAGTACACTATAGAAACCGTATTCCTGCCATGAACTATGACTGCATTTATCATATTGTAGCTGAATTAAATAAAAATACTGATGTTGCAATAATGTTTAATTATGATGAAATAAAAAATAAAGTATCAATATTATGTAGGGATAACTTAATTGATGTACTTAAGTTATCAACCAAGTTATGTTTACAACTGGGTTTTGAACCTAATACGAATCTAATTCAGCATAAAACTGGAACATATCCTTATAATTTAAAATTAGGATATTGCCATCTCAATTGTTCATTTATTGTGATATAATAGAACCACAAATTGTTGGAGATGTGATGGCCCCTCTTCTCAGAATCGTACCACTAGATCCTACAGTCTATATATACGGGGCAAACAAAATGCATATTTTTTCACCACCTCATTACGTACCTGTCATGCGCAGAGAGTTCGATGTAATAGAAATAGATATAAGAACGAGTACAGGTCGGAAAGTACCATTCCAGTTTGGGACAACGTGTATTAAACTACATTTTAAGAGAATCAAGTGAACGTGTATGCAAAATGCCGTGCCCATATTTACATTATTATTCTCATCAAGCTGGTACAGGCGTAGGTGCAATTTATAAGGGAGCACCTTATCAGCGAGGTCATGGTATTGGCAGTTTTTTGGGCGGATTATTTAGATCTGTTCTTCCACTTTTGAAAAATGGCGCTAAAGTTGTGGGTAAAGAAGCTTTAAATGCTGGTGTGGGCCTATTGTCCGATATGTTAAATGTGCAACCAATGGATGAATCTATCAGATCACGTTTAAAAACAGCAACTTCGAATCTAAAACAAAAAGCTGATAAAAAAATTGATTCAATAATGAGAGGATCAGGCTATAAAATTAGGCGACAAAAGAGGAAACGTGCCACTTCTAAAAAAACCCTCAAACGGAAAGGTACTAAGAAAATTAAACAGAGAGAAATTCAGGATATTTTTCATAAAAGTTAAAATTTAAAAAAATTACATTTTTACATCATAACTCCTGTGAATGCGTAAAATCTGAGTTGGATTTGTTTGCTCTACCATCGACTCAAACAAGTATTGAGGGGGGTCAGTGGATTCATTACAACCCCATTTCATCATTGACCGATGATGGACCCATTGAGTTCTTAGTACCAGGAAATGGAGATGATTACATTGATTTATCTCATACCCTAATTCACATAAAAGCTAAAGTTCAGAATACTGATGCAACTAACATTGCGGAGACTGCTAATGTTGCTCCAGTTAACAATTGGTTACACTCACTTTTTAGTCAGGTTGACATATATTTAAATCAAAAGCTCGTATCACCTCCAAACAACACTTATGGGTATCGAGCCTACATCGAGACATTGCTTAACTATGGTACAGCTGCCAAGAAATCTCATCTCACTTGTGGTCTATGGTATAAAGATACCACCTCAAAAATGGATTCATGTGATGCTTCAAATCAGGGATACGCAAAAAGAGAAGAATTAGCAAAGGAAAGTAAAACTATTGAAATGATTGGACACATACACGCTGATATTTTTAATCAAGATAAGTTTTTAATCAACGGTGTTGAAATGCGTCTAAAACTAGTACGTTCTAAAGATACTTTCAATCTTATGTGTTCCTCTGCAGATGGTAAATTCAAAGTGCATATATCTAGTGCTAGCCTTATAATGCGTAAAGTTCGGATCAATCTAACATCTATTTAAAATTTACATTTATATTTATTTAAAAAAGATTAAATTACAATTAATTAATTACATTTAATTTTACCTTTACATACTCCGAAAGGCCATCGATTATAGCTTGGCATACTTCTGGGATAATGTATGAAATAATTTGAGGAGATACTTTGAACACGTCACATAGGCTAATGAATGATTCACCCGTAGTCAGGTATTTTAATGTTATTGCTAATCTGTCTTGTGGCGAAATTGCAATTCTGCAATTTGTATCTTTTTTAACTATTCTCGGCCCAACAATATTCAATAAATATTCAAAGTCGCTATTGGTTAATTTAATGAATGTTTTGAAATGTATGGGATTTTGTACAATCAAGTCATCTGCTTTCAAATCTTTTAATCTGTCATGATTGCTATAACAATTGCGACTCAGTAAACTAGGCCTAACCCAACAGCTTCGTTCCCTTTGGAGCGATCCAGCAATAAACATTCCACAAGCTGCTATCAACAGATCACTGCCATCGTCCATTTTTAAGATTATTTCTATTTACTGAATTATCGAAGATACTCCACCAAAATTATATGACACAACCACACAACCTTTATCGACACACTGCAATCACTGACTGCCAAATAAATTTCTCATCTCAAGCCGCCGACATGCCGCCGACCAAATTTTCCGACTTGTAATAAGTGAAGCCGCCAACTAGACCGCCGACAAAAAGTTGCCGACATATGTCGGCGGCCCGGCGGGCTCAATGTGTATTGCGCTTTACTTCCTCTTAGTCGCTCGCGCAGTTTTCTATCGAACGGACGTACGCATTGCGTTGCGAAATTACGGGTAATGTATTACACAAATGAAGAATATTTTAACATGTTGTGTCTCGGGAGATGTGACTGCAACTATGCAGAGGCGCGCAGACTATACCAGGAGCTCTACGCAACTCCACGACGCTCAACACTGCCGTCAACGATGGCATTCCAACGTCTACACATACGGGTGTACAACACTGGCAGTGTGCACGGCCGTAACCAACATCATGCTGATGCAGGAAGGCCGAGAATTCACGACGGTGACATTGAGGAGCAAATCTTGGACATGTTTGGGGAAGACCCTACGCGAAGCACACGCTCGGTGGGACGCGAACTAGGTGTTAACCACATGCGTGTCTGGAGAGCTCTCAAGGAAGACGGTCAGCACCCGTTTCACTATCGGAGAGTTCAATTCCTTCTTCCCACGGACAACGAGCCTAGAATGGTGTTCAGCAGATGGGTACTAGGCAAGGTCGAAGAGGATACCGAGTTCCTGAGCCGCGTACTATTCACTGATGAGTGCTCATTCGTTAGAACAGGAGTATTTAATTCACACAATGAACACGTATGGTCAGTCGTTAATCCTCATGCCACTAAACCAAGTCATTTTCAACACCGATGGAGAATAAATGTTTGGGCGGGAATAATAGGGGACAAAATCATTGGTCCCTGTTTTCTAACCCAAACTATGAATGGTGGGAACTACCTGCGGTTCTTGCGAGAAGAGCTGAGTGAGGAGCTTGACGAGTTAAACCTCGATCTCGTACGTCGTTTATAGTTCCAACATGACGGCGCACCACCGCACTTTTCGCGCCCAGTAAGAGACTTTTTGAATACGGAATACGGGGAAAGATGGATTGGCCGGCGTGGACCAGTCAATTGGCCCGCAAGGTCACCAGATCTCACACCGCTGGATTTTTTTCTCTGGGGGAGTGTGAAACAATCCGTTTTTAGAAAAACGTGCGTTACCGAGGCCGAAATGCGTTTGCGAATAGTTGCAGCATTCGACGAAATAAAATACGGAAGCTTATTTACCGTTATACAGTTACGAAAAACGTTGGCTTACGGAATTCAAATTCGAGTGAAGCGAATATATGCTTTATCGCTAGCGCGTTAGGGTTCACAATCGTATAAAACTTTTGTGTCATTTTGCCGTGAACGCTTTGTAGGGCTATACACCTATAGAGCGGGGTATCGATCGTTTTAGACATCGACATTTTGCATTATCGTATCGACATTTTGTACCCTGAATTGTTATTATTTTAATTTTTTGAACCATACAATATGTCTAAAAATAATTTTAGTTTTTACATTAGTTTACGAATCTTTATCTGGGGACACGGTTGTGCCACCGCCAAGACGACCATATAGGTGTATATATAAATATTTACCTAAATATTTTTTCTAAGTCCGTGTGTATGTTACTGTGCGTCAAACGGCTGAACCGATTGTGATGGATTTTTTTTTTGTTCGATTTATTTCTCTGTCTGGGTCTTTTCCGCATATGTTATTTTCGTATTTTTATATTATAGAACTAATGAAATTTTTTATATGATTTTAGATAGCATGGAACCCAGGCCAAAGCGACGCTCCACCAGATTTTTTGGCGGAGCTTTATGAGGGCGACGTCGATGATATTGAAGATGACGAATATCTTTTTTTTGATGAGGTACTGATTGATTCCATTTTTTTTCCAAAGTTTTACAGTAATTAAAATTTATTGCCTTTTTTGTAGATGGAACCGGGAAGGGAGGACGAAGGGGCTGAGGAAGAAGAAGAGGTACAGATTGTTTTTTATTGATTGATTCCATTTTTTTTCCAAAGTTTTACAGAAATTAAAATTTATTGACTTTTTGTAGATGGAACGTGAGCGTGATTATTCGCCGTTACCGCCCGCCCCGCCATTTTCTCCTCACCCTTCACCGGAGCGGTAAGTTTCCATTTTTTTTTCAATACATTTGCTCAAAAACTGTTAGTATAAATCTTGAATGTTTCGCGTGCAGAAGCCAGAAAGTAAATCTTTTCCGTAATACTACACTCGGCGTCAAAAAAATCGCACCTTTCGAAAAATCTACTTCAAACAACTTTAAACCTTATTTGACATCAATATTGAGGGTAACGTTGGATATCATTTAAAAGGCAACGAAATGGATATCACAAAAACAATTCCATTGAATATTTTTCTTTTACTGGAAGAGCACAAAAAAGAAGAAGAAAACACTTACAATTTTGCTCCTTAAAACAGCCGCTAGTTGCGCTACCTTTTGTAGGTATAAAAGGGTCAATACAGGTTCAACCGGGATCATTCGCTATCCAACCGTTGAAGTGGACACACGAGAAGCTCATTCCCAAGAAAAATACCCTTGAAGATGGATGAGGCCTCCCAAGTGGTTGCACTACTGCAATCAGGCATGCGGCAGTGTGATGTCGCTGGGCAACTCACCTTGAGCCGTTTTTCGGTTCGAAAAGTGTACCAGCGTTTCCTGGAGACCGGTGGCTACGTCCGAAGACATGGGTCTGGTAGACGTCGCTGTACCTCGGAGAGAGACGACCGATTCATCGTAGTGACATCTTTGAGAAATCGGTTCTTAAATGCTCCTGAGTTGCGGCAGCAGCTCCAGACAGCTAACAGAAGAACCGTGAGTGTGTCTACGGTTAGACGAAGACTGGAGAGGAAAATAGCGGCGCGAAGAGCTGCTACGGGTCCAAAATTGACCGCAGAGCATCGGCGAGCATGCATGACAACGCTCGCGCTCACACTGCAATGATTGTGCGCGACTACCTTCAAGAGGTTGGGATCTCTGTCACGCAGTGGCCAGTGAGAAGTCCAGACCTGAACCCGATTGAGCACCTATGGGACCATTTAAAACGCAAGGTTCGGTCTCATGATCCCGCTCCTACGACTCTCCAGGAACTCAAAGATGCAGTTATTGAGGAATGGGATACTATCCCTCAAGAAATTTTAAAATAGGTAAGATCCATGAGCGAGCGTATGGAAGCCGTCATCAGGGCAAGGGCAAAGGCTCGTCCCTAGACATTCTTTCCGCACTATATTGAAAATGTACTTAGGTCAAGTAGTGAAGAATATACATATACTAACAATAGTGAATTTTTCTCTATACAGATCGAGTGCGCGACGCAGCCGGTCGCGCTCACCACTCCACTAATCGGTATCGTACGTGTTACTTTTATAAACTAGCCAAGAAGTGAAAAATAATCATACTAATAACGGTGCATTTGTTTCAGGCGCATTGTCATTTATAACGATGCCGGTAACCAGCTGGCGGAGCACACCGAGGAAGAGGAGGAGCGTGTTTCGGACCCACACGCCCTGTATGAGAGATCTGAGGAGAGTGCTGAGAGTTTGGGTATCGAAAGGGGGAGTCGTGGAAGTGTGAGAGGTAGAGGGCGTGGTCGAGGACGAGGAGGGCGTGTGGGAAGCCGTGGGCAGGGCCGAGGTCGCGGGGGGAGTCATCTTAGGGGGGATTGGCAGCCGGGCCACCCATTAGAAGAAATCTGGGTGGCTGACGACGACGCCCCTCGTGAGTTGTGTGAAATGGCGAGGGGTGTAGTGAAAAGGCGGCAGGAGAGTGGAGGCATTGGATGCAAGGAGTGCGAGAGCTAGAGCGCTTGCTGCTGACAACGAAGAGCTTTTTAGCGCGAGTGCAGATGGTGATGTATTTTACGACGCCATTGATGGAAGGGAGCCGCTTTTGGAAGGTGTGGATCTCCACTTCGACTGTTCTCCTATGGATACCTTCCAAAGTGTCGAAGAGACTTTTGTGCCAGAGAATGTCGGTTCTGTTTCATCATACACAAATCCGTACGATGCGTTTCGTTCCTACTGGGACGATGACATCTTACAGGAGATTGTGGCTGAAACGAATCGGTATGCTAGCCGAATTCGATCGGCCGCCTTCCAAGCGGCCTGTCATCCAACGAATGTACACGAGTTATTGTGCCTCTTTGCGTTTTGGATGATGACCGGTATCATCCGTATGCCGACAATTTGCAGTTACTTTTCAAGTAACTCGTTGTTGAAAACGGAGGTCTTTTCCCGTATCACAACGCTAAAGAGGTATACCTATCTCAACAAGGCTCTGCATTTTGTGGATACCAGTGATACCGACCCTAACCCAACCAAACATAGACGCAGCAAGCTCCGATCCAGTGCACCGTTTGAGGCCAATTATTGATCACCTGAATAAGAAATTCCAAGCAATTTATGTCTTGTCGAAAGACATTTGTATTGATGAAAGTTTAACTCTCTGGCAAGGTAGGCTAAAGTTCAAACAGTACATTGCGTCGAAGGCTGCCAAGTTTGGGATAAAAACCTTCGAACTCTGCGAGAGCGCTACAGGCTATCTCTGGTCTTTCCTAGTGTACACAGGGGAAGCAGACTGTAGTCGACGATGGAGTCGCGAAAACTACCGCAATCGTTCTGAAGTTGATTAGGCCCTTACTTAATAAAGGGTATCGATTATTTATGGACAACTGGTTCAACTCTCCCTTGCTCGTTCGCATTCTCAAACGTAACGGTACTGACTGTGTCGGTACCCCTACGTTCAGTTCGTGTCGACGTTCCACGATTGGTGACGCATGCTCCGCTCAAGCAGGGCCAGCTGATCGCGAGGCACTCAGGGAACGTCTGTGTCTTGTCTTGGATGGATAAGAAGCGGATCACGATGGTTTCGAGGTGTCATGGGTCAGCCACTGGGCTGTCCCATGCCATGTCCCGTCCACCCGCTCGTCCGGTGCAATTCAAGCCACAGTCGGTCTTTGACTACAATCGCGGCATGGGCGTTGTCGATCTTAAAGATCAAATGCTCGAGCCGTACCTGCTCGAGCGGAAGCGCGGTTCCAAGTGGTATCTCAAGCTTTTTAAACGCTTGCTTAATTGTTCCATTCACAATTCGCGTGTTCTGTTGGAATCTTCCCTGCAGGCCCGACAGAACAACCTCAAATTCCGGCTCGAATTAGTGCATGTGATTCTCACACATCACCACTCACTCATCCCAGTAGGCCGAAGACCGGAATCGTCACGTAGTACTGCAGCACCACGACTTCATTTAGTCCGCCAGACACATTGGTCCGTCCGACTTCCTCAGACTGAAACGGACCAGACGAGAAACCGACAAAGCCGTCAAGAGTGCGCCGTTTGCCTCCGAGAAGGTCGGAAATTGCAAAAGACGCCCATTATGTGCGACGATTGCAATGTGCCAATGTGTGTGGATGGCTGTTTTAAAAAATATCACACTACATCAGCTTAGGCAATGCTTTTTGCTTCCTTGCTTTTCCTTCGGGCTAGTTTTCCATTTGTAATCGTTGGATTAGAAGGATTTGTTGGAAGGATTTTTATAGGTGTATGATTTTGTTATATTTCGAGTGAGAGTGAGAGTGTGTGTACTTGTGCCATTTTTTGGCGAATTAAGAATTTATATTTTTTTTACATTTTAAATACTATGCACATTTGAAATATTGTTTAAATTTCAAGAAAAAAAAATCCTAAAAAAATGATATTTTTTTATTGTAAGTCATGTTATCTCGCGTATGCAGGATAAAGAAATATTTATAAAGCATCTCTGCTATATTTTTATTTTATATTGATATCTGTCGCACTTCAGAAAAAAAATTGTTTTTATTTTTTTGGCTATTATGTTTTTGAAATAAAATTAGCCTAAAGTATGCTCTAAAAAGTCCTGGCTGCAAAGATTTTGTCAAAATCGGTTCAACGGATGAACCGACATAAAGAAAAAAATCTCACTAGAATAAGACAAGAGGTTTTAAAATTATTAGAAAGTTTAAGTTTTCAAAAGCGAAATAAACTTAAAAAAATAAGGCGAATAGATTCGAGAAGAGCGGCGTGCGGGTGAAGACGGCTATTTAGCGAAAGTGAATTTGAGTTTAGGTTATACCAAAATGTAACGGGGAAAGTTAAATCCTTAAAAATCATAGATGGTATTAAGGGAGTCTTTGAATTAAGTAAAGTGCTACAGACACATAGAAGCCACGATATTCGGTAACGTACTTAATTTGACCTTTAATTAATTGATTGAGCAGATTTACAGCGCTAGTTAAATTTTAAAAGATAGAAATTAAACCTATCGTTTGTCAGATTTAAGATCAATATGGACCCTGAAGTTAGATTAGATATTTTATACCATAGCGAATTCAATAACAAGAGCCGAGGTTGGCCCTATTTAAATTGGGTAATTGTGACAGTAATCCTGGGGATTATTATATGTCTATTAGTGACGTCATGTAAGAGATTTTGGAAAAATAAAAGATTTAGACATTATCAGACACTCACTTGCTTCCGGTTCAGGGGCACACCTAATGGGGTTATAGAGTTGGGCGAAATTGTTTGAAAGACGAATTGTAATTCTAGACAAACTGTAAATCTGACTCAGCTTATTATAAATGTATAATTTTAAATTGATGGTATAATTAGAGTGTGTCTTACCCTTTTTAGTCGCATGTGTAAATAAGATAGTAATAACAGATATTTTATCTCTGTGTGCATGTATGTATCCAGAATAAGATGTATATAGTTTATAGATATCCGCAAGGGTTTTTGGTTTGGACTCTTCCATTTTCCCCTGATTAGAATGGATGGATAGGAATGGAAGGTCCGGCCTTAGGTCTAAATGTCCCCACATTTAAACTAGGCCTAAATAATCAAAGAGATTCGTTTTGCTTAATTTTAACCAGAGTAAAAAACAGGTTCTAAGAAAATAAATTAGTTTTGAACCGTAATTACGTTATTTATTACTATAAATTAATATACCTCCTAGGGCATTTACTAATGGGGGTATATTCGGATTCAGATTCTTAGTTATTTTAAAGTTCCAATAACGTCACTATTCATAACTTGTGAAATAATTTAAATCGATTTCCTCCAATAAAAAATCCCGCATACCTAAATTGAATCACGATTCTTATATAGACGGTTGAGTTAGACAGATTCGCTACTATTACATTAATCTAGATTAATAGATTATATTCTATACTAGAGTCATTTAACTACATTATCCTAGAGAAGTCAGAGTTCCTTCAGAATAGAACAGATAGGTGTAGTGAAGTCGAAATATATTGCAATCTATGGAGTTTTGACTTAAATTGCCTTCCATAACAAATAGATTAGATTCGAAACTCATTAGTGGGCTTCAAGTTGTGCATATAGAAATACTAGAATTACCGCTAGTGCAAATCCGTTATATTGAACGAGCTGCGAGTACCTGAGGACGAGCGTAGATGGCGAGACAAGCGGCTGGGAGCCAGGTAGGCACCTACATACTATTGTTTAAATTAATGATCCAATCAGCCTCAATCAGCCTCAATGTCTCTTATCCCTGCAGACAAAATACTGCAGGGATAAGAGACATTGAGGCTGATTGGGGATTCAATCAATTAATAAGTTTGACTCAAATAGTCAGTTATTGCTAAATGGTACACGGTTCGGTGGCGTATTGGGCGGTGATAACTCGGCACACCAATACACGCCATGTCTTAGCAGATTGACTTCCGACCTTTGGTTTGGCCAAACTAATTACCTAACAAATTGAACAAATATATATACAACGTGTTTATGAGCATTTCCTATAACTCTAGGGTTAGATTCCTTACCGAAAAGTAATCAAAAATGGCTAAGGAACATGTGTTCTAAAATGGATATTTTCGGAGAAAATAATTTTTCTTTTATGAATAGATCCAAAATTGTTTCCCTTAAGCCGCATCCTTGTTTTTGCGACGTTGCCAAACTTAAATCATTGAAAAATATCCTACGGTGTAACTAGTGATGTGCCAGTAGAAGCTATCTTGGCGGCATCGATAAAGGCTTACCGCAAACGATAAAACATAAATTTTCCTCAGATTTATCTTTTACAGTTTACAGTTTGGCGATATTGAAAATCTACTACCTGATAATAATAAGACTACACTGCTATTCATCAAAGGTAGGTATTACCTAAGTAAAAAATGCTGACTCGAAATTAAATACGATTTAAATTCACTCGAGCTTACATACCGCCGTATTTACCATACTCGAAATTAAAAACATACACACAAGTCAATAGTAGGTACAATTCCGTCAATTTTTTTGACTGCGCAAACGCAGGTCAGCAAATTCCTATTTTAATTAATAATATTTCGCTTTTATGTTTTGTAATACTACTAAACTTACTTATCTACTCTTCGTTTAATCCCTTGTTTGGTATTCGAACCGGAACCCAAGCTCGTAGACAAATTCTATTCCTAACCGTAGTCCCTAAAGTTCATAACTGGGTAATTAGGTAAAAAATTAAGTCCATCAGTAAGATTCTCCTATCTCGATATTGTTAAAAATAGCAAAGGCGCACCGCAATCCCTTAGTAAAAATGGGATCGAAATACAAGTACTTTGACTCCTATAACTTATGTCTTTATTGTAGCCGGTCGTATCAGGGTTGTACACTTTAAAGTAAAATATGAAATTGAGGTTCTTTCATTTACATTTTACATGCTTATGATAGTATGTTATTAATAGGTACAGATATTAATAAACATTATTAGTTAATGAGTTGATCCATGTTTTTGCAGGAAAACATCGTGAGGAAACCTGCATACCTAAGAATTTTCTAAAAATTCTCGAGGTATGTGTGGTCTGCCAATCCGCATTAGGCCAGCGTGGTGGACTATTAGCCTATCCCTTCTCGCCCTTAGAGAAGACTCGTGCTCAGCATTGAGCCGAATATGGGTTGTCAATGATAATGAATGACGTTTTTGCTTTAATTTTCAACTCGATCGTAATTGAAGATTGCTTCGAGTACTGATTGATGTGCTATTAATGAAATGTTGACCATTACATTTTCATTAAGATACGTTTTAATGCTTAGATGTACATATTCAATGAAATTTAATAAACAAGCATTTATCTTTTTTTATTTGCGCTATTGATCCTGACTTACATCTTTCTTTTCTTCCACATTCATTATTCTTAAATTCATACATGGGTGCCGGTTTAAGTCACCTTGCCATAGCCATTCTTTAAGTTGATAAAATTCTAACAAATAAATATTTTTTAAATTTTTCATTAATTCCTTATTGTGCCAACCCTCGCTTGTATTAGCAATAACTAATGCACGCACACAGGCGCGACTTATCGCTTGCCGGCATGTGGCACAAAGCAGTTGAGTACTGTTAGCAAAAAATATTAAATACCTATTGGCTTGAAAATAGGGCTCATTTCACTTTGAATTTATTGACTCGACCGAGATCAATTGTTTTTCGTTTAAGGGCCAATAGCAATAAAACTGTTTAAAAATAGCATTTTACACTTTGAAAAGTAGTAAGCCCAGATGTTTCTGAGTGAAATTCAACCTAAAAACTTTTTTTTAAAGATAAAAATCTAGATTTTTATCTTTAAAAAAAATGTTTTTAAAGATAAAAATCTAAACAAAGAACCGTAAACAAAGAAGTAAAGAAAGACTGGTCAGCACATCTGGTTGTTGCAACCCTGTTGGTAAGATTTTGTTATCTCTGATGCAATTTTTAAAGACGTCATACGACTTTGAATCTTACTGCATAGAAAGACATTAGCTTTTTGTATGTGTAAGTACTAACTTACGCTCTTTTGGAATAAAGTATCTAACTAGCAATTTTTATTGCTCTTAGCCCTTAGAAAGCTGCTACGACTAGTACTTTCTTAAAAGTTTACTTGTGACCTGAC
The DNA here is from genome assembly GCA_964035005.1 of Erebia palarica. Classification (NCBI taxonomy): domain Eukaryota; kingdom Metazoa; phylum Arthropoda; class Insecta; order Lepidoptera; family Nymphalidae; genus Erebia; species Erebia palarica. The sequence goes on from OZ035995.1 coordinate 19,652,500, forward strand.
CTCCGTCTTGCTCGCAAGTTTCGGTACACTAATTTTCAAAAAATTGAGTTTTGTTGCTAATTTCTTTTTGTTGAGTTTTGTTGTTAACTTCCTACTGTTAAATCTTGTTATTGATTTCTTTCTGTTGAGTTTTGTCGTTAATTTGTTAATTTTTGCACTTGTTGTTTTTTGTTAAACGGACGGACTGTTGGTTGTTATCTTGGTAAAAATGCCGCGATACAATTATCCGCCAGAACATCAAGCGGATATGCATTTTGTGTATGGATATTGTAATGGAAATTCCATGGCAGCCGTGAGAGAATACCAGAGTCGATATCCGAATCGCCGTGTACCCGACCAACATAATTTCATAAACGTAAGTATTCTTTTTGATTGTTTTTGGCGCTTTAGTTAGGGATCAACTAACTACCATTAACTTGTCCCTCACAAAAGTACTCGATTTGTATTGAACAAGTATTAATAATAATAATCCTTTTGAAGTTGAAAATGAAAATTTTGAATAAAAACATAAAGCGGCACACTAGTGACTAGACTAACGAATTCCAAATTTGTTACTTTTGTACTATTAAATAAGGTAAAAATCTTGTATTTATCTTTAGTTTGCTTTGATATTATGCACTTGATATTAATTTGACTCGCTAACAAGTTACGGTCGAAAAATACTTAGTCAGTATTTGTGAAAATGTTATTAATTATGAAACATTTTACACACAATTCTAAGTAAGATAGAGATACCTACACTCAATACGATGCGGTACGTAGGTACTCGCAGGTCTGACCTTATTTTTTTGTTACAGATACATAGACGATTTCACGAAAATGGCCTTAGAAATTCGCCTTCTGAGAGGGTGGAGATAAACCTCACACTAGAACAAGAAATGAGAATTATGAATTTAATTATTGAAGATCCCACCTTATCGACGAGACGTGTAGGGAGAATAGTTGGCGTCTCGCACACTATGGTATGGAGACTGTGGAAGAGGTACGGGCTTCATCCATACCACTACCGGAAAGCGCAAGGACTTTTACCGAATGATAATTTTGCAAGAATCGCATTTTGCCAAAGAATGAACGGGAAAATTGGAAATTGGGAGATTTCTTGGGAAAATTGGGAAAATTCTTTGGATGGATGAAGCCCAATTCACGAGAGCAGGGGTCTTTAATACAAAAAACCAGCACCAATGGAAGGACGCAAACCCGAAGGCGGTGTGGGAAACATCCCACCAGCATGAGTTTTCAGTAAACATGTGGGCGGGAGTTTTTAATAATCAGCTGGTGGGTCCCATTGAAATACCACACCGCCTAAACTCCAATAATTACTTACAATTTTTAAGAAATCTAATAAATTTAGAATTTTTTGAAGATATTAATTTAGGCGCTCTTCGCTCTATGTGGATACAGCATGACGGAGCGCCGGCACATTATGGAACACAAGTGCGGGAATATTTGAATAATCAATATCCGCAACGTTGGATCGGTCGTGAAAGTCCAGCAGTAGCGTGGCCGGCCAGATCGCCGGATCTAACGCCTCTCGATTTTTATGTATGGGGCACTTTAAAAAGTAAAGTTTACGAAAAAAAAATTTTGTCTAGGGACCATTTACTCGAAAGGATTCAGCAGGCAGCTGATGAAATGAAAAATATTCAAATAAATTTAAATCGACAAATACGATTACGATTAAATGTCTGTTTAGAAAAAAGTGGTGGACATTTTGAAAACGAAATAAATTAAGTTATTTTGTGAAAATTGTTTTATTTACCACTATCTTAACACTTAATCTGTTTGGAGACAGTAGAAACCCCGAACGTGACGTGGAGGTCTTCGCTCTCGTCGAAAATGTAAGTACATAGGTAATCGCAATAGTAACAAGCAATTCTAAATACCTAACTAAGATTAATTCTAAAATACAAACTGATAAAATTATCAGAAGCTTATGTAAATCTTAATGTTTTTGCTGACCGTACAAACACTGCTAAGCATAGATTTTATCAATGAACGTTAAAAACGGACAGCGTCCATTGATTTTTAAAATTAAGACCATTCATAATTTATGTTTTAAAATGCGACGTTGTCGCTTTTTACATAAAGGTGTGTCTAACATAAATAGTCGGAAATATTTGAATTACTTTGTATGAAAACTGTGTTTTTTTTTTTTTAATATTAAAAAATATTTCTTATGCAGTTCGATTCTCATAGTTCTTATAGTGGTCTGCTCAATACCTCGAAGTTATAGGAATTGCTTATAAACACGTTGTATAATCAAAGCCATGGTAACAGGGCGAGCTATTATGCTCAATAAAAGAATTGGACCCAAAAAAAATACTCAATCACGAAACAACAAGCTAGACGATCCACAGCGTGCCATCACACCACGTCAACTTATGTCGATTTGGTGACAGATATGATGGCGATGTTGAACGGAACGAAATCGTTGCAAACTTGCAAGACATCACAGTTTTCACTGCTGCAATGTTTTTCACGCACCATGAAACGACCACCCGTTAGTCCAGATTGAAAATCGACTCTCTGATAAGGCGAAACAAAAATATTTGCGTCGCGAACGCAAAGGAAATGGCCAGCGGGACCATGGGAGCAAGGCCTGGAGAGCAAAAATCAAAGCACAGCAATGATTTCTTTATTATTGTAATTTTTATATTTTATAGTTTTCAGATTAAAAAGTTTCAGGAGTCTGAAGGCTCTGAAAACTAAGAAAATAAATAAAAATGTTTCACCAATTAACTGCTTTCTCATAGATGGCGCTAGTTGTTATGGTTAGCGAGTCTATTTGGTTTAGCGAGTGTTTTCAACTATTCGACAACAGATGGCGCTTAGCGCTTTGGCTAGCGAGTTTTTACAACTACTCGACCACAAATGGCAGACGATGCAATGCCAGAGAGCGTTACGTTCCTTTAAACGCAGTGCTTTAGCACTGGAACAGAGTAAGAAAAAGGTAAATAAATCCAAGAAAAGAAAGTCGGCCAGAGGGAGAAAATCGACAGGAAAGAAGACAGAACAGGAAAATGCCAATAAGGGAAAGAAAACAATTAATGAAAAAAAAGCCTTGCTGTAAAGAGGAAGGTCTTACATGACACTGACGAAGAAAGTGAAGTGGAAGATGGTTATTTTTGTCTGATATGCTGTGATCCCTTTGATCCGAAGAAATCCGGTGAGGAATGGGTAGAGTGTGGAGCTTGTAAAAATTGGTCACATGTGAAATGTGTTAGAGGAAATGTTGCACATTATATATGTTTGAATTGCAAAAGTGATTTTTCAGACTATAGTGACTAAACTGCTTAGCTTTCCTTATAGATCTAATTATCTTTATTAAAAGTATAGTTTATCTTAAATTTTAAAATACATATTGTTGATTAGTATGTACAAGAGTTTTGTTTAATGCAGAGCTATATAATCTAATTATTAGTTGAGAAATTATCTTTATTTTGTTTTTACGCTATAGAAGACCAAATATTAAATTTGTATTTTGTATGTGTCAGTTTCACTTCACCTAAAATAGGCAACATGAGACTTTCAGTTTTTTTTAACGAGGTCGAGAATTTTGATGCTTGGAAAGAACTAGATGTTTTGGCCTATACGTGAAAACAAACTTGGACATCGAAATCACTGTAGCAAATGCTGATGCAACAAATAAATTGTGACAGCTAGCCCTTGCCTTGTGACTGGAGGCTTCCCGTTATCCCCCTTCGGCGATTTTCCTATCCCTTAGTGGCTTAGTATATTCAAAGACACTATCTCTAGAAATCACAATCTTATTCAAAATAGCCATTAACACTTTTTTTACATCGAATTCGCTTTTTTATTTATTTGGAGTAACATAGAGCCTGAGGTCCACCTTGATCTTGAGGGTGAATTAACCTCAAACCATCAGAGGTCAAAGTGGACCTCACACTCCGAAATTACACCCAGTTATTACCATTCAATTGATCGAAGTCGTTTTTTTTTTATTATTTGGAGTAACATACGTGTCTGAGGTCCACCTTGACCTTGAGGTGAATTAACCTCTGACTTGAAAGTCCCCATAAGTACCAAGACTTCGCAGATTTCCTTCAATTGGCCTATGAATAGTTTCAGTGTAATTCACCAAACTGTTTCGTTATCACAGAATTATTACGATAAGCAATCGCAAATATTGCAATTTAGTTGTGTGTAGTTTGTGTGTTCAGAGGATTAACAACGTTAATTAAAAAGAAGTAACAACATTGGACAATCAAGTCAAAACTGTTATAAACAAGACATATTTTTTTTTTAAATTAAGAAGATTAACTCTTCTGGAAATTCAGTAGTAAGATAAGGGAAATTGCCAATTTCACTCTGGAAAAAATCTTTCGAGGTTTTTACATAAAATAAACAAGTGTCCAAACTCAAGTCCAAAGTGGTTTGTTGCAGATTAAGCCAGTTTCTTCTATATCTGAGAATTGGCTAGGCCGGTAACAGTGTGCCCGCATTTCAGGTTTGGACTATAACACATTGATGGCTTACAACTTGTTTTAACTGTATCAAATCCAAGAAAAGAAAGTCGGCCAGAGGGGGAAAATCGACAGGAAAGAAGACAGAACAGGAAAATGCCAATAAGGGAAAGAAAACAATTAATGAAAAAAAAGCCTTGCTGTAAAGAGGAAGGTCTTACATGACACTGACGAAGAAAGTGAAGTGGAAGATGGTTATTTTTGTCTGATATGCTGTGATCCCTTTGATCCGAAGAAATCCGGTGAGGAATGGGTAGAGTGTGGAGCTTGTAAAAATTGGTCACATGTGAAATGTGTTAGAGGAAATGTTGCACATTATATATGTTTGAATTGCAAAAGTGATTTTTCAGACTATAGTGACTAAACTGCTTAGCTTTCCTTATAGATCTAATTATCTTTATTAAAAGTATAGTTTATCTTAAATTTTAAAATACATATTGTTGATTAGTATGTACAAGAGTTTTGTTTAATGCAGAGCTATATAATCTAATTATTAGTTGAGAAATTATCTTTATTTTGTTTTTACGCTATAGAAGACCAAATATTAAATTTGTATTTTGTATGTGTCAGTTTCACTTCACCTAAAATAGGCAACATGAGACTTTCAGTTTTTTTTAACGAGGTCGAGAATTTTGATGCTTGGAAAGAACTAGATGTTTTGGCCTATACGTGAAAACAAACTTGGACATCGAAATCATTGTAGCAAATGCTGATGCAACAAATAATTTGTGACAGCTAGCCCATGCCTCGTGACTGGAGGCTTCCCGTTATCCCCCTTCGGCGATTTCTCTACCCCTTAGTATATTGAAAGACACTTGATCTCTTAAAATCACAATCTTATTCAAAATAGCCATTAAAACTTTTTTACATCGAATTCGAAGTTTTTTTTCATTATTTAGAGTAACATACGAGTCAGAGGTTCACCTTGACCTTGAGGGTGAATTAACCTCAAACCATCAGAGGTCAAAGTGGACCTCAAACGTCGGGATTACCATTCACTTGACCTAAAATAGGCAACACGAGATTTTCAGTTTTTTAACGAGGTCGACTATTTTGATGCTTGGAAAGAACTAGACGTTTTGGCCTATACGTGAAAACAGCCTCGGACATCGAAATCACTGTAGCAAATGCTGATGCAACAAATAATTTGTGACAGCTAGCCCATGCCTCGTGACTGGAGGCTTCCCGTTATCCCCCTTCGGCGATTTCTCTACCCCTTAGTATATTGAAAGACACTTGATCTCTTAAAATCACAATCTTATTCAAAATAGCCATTAAAACTTTTTTACATCGAATTCGAAGTTTTTTTTCATTATTTAGAGTAACATACGAGTCAGAGGTTCACCTTGACCTTGAGGGTGAATTAACCTCAAACCATCAGAGGTCAAAGTGGACCTCAAACGTCGGGATTACCATTCACTTGACCTAAAATAGGCAACACGAGATTTTCAGTTTTTTAACGAGGTCGACAATTTTGATGCTTGGAAAGAACTAGACGTTTTGGCCTATACGTGAAAACAGCTTCGGACATCGAAATCACTGTAGCAAATGCTGATGCAACAAATAATTTGTGACAGCTAGCCCATGCCTCGTGACTGGAGGTTTCCCGTCATCCCCCCTTCGGCGATTTTTCTATCCCTTAGTGGCTTAGTATATTCAAAGACACTATCTCTAGAAATCACAATCTTATTCAAAATAGCCATTAACACTATTTTTACATCGAATTCGTTTTTTATTCATTTGGAGTAACATACGAATCTGAGGTCCACCTTGATCTAGAGGGTAAATTAACCTCAAACCATCAGAGGTCAAAGTGGACCTCAAACGTCGGGATTACCATTCACTTGACCTAAAATAGGCAACACGAGATTTTCAGTTTTTTTAACGAGGTCGAGAATTTTGATGCTGGGAAAGAACTAGACGTTTTGGCCTATACGTGAAAACAGCCTCGGACATCGAAATCACCGTAGCAAATGCTGATGCAACAAATAAATTGTGACAGCTAGCCCTTGCCTTGTGACTGGAGGCTTCCCGTTATCCCCCTTCGGCGATTTTTCTATCCCTCAGTGGCTTAGTATATTCAAAGACACTATCTCTAGAAATCACAATCTTATTCAAAATAGCCATTAACACTATTTTTTACATCGAATTCGCTTTTTTATTTATTTGGAGTAACATAGAGTCTGAGGTCCACCTTGATCTTGAGGGTGAATTAAGCTCAAACCATCAGAGGTCAAAGTGGACCTCAAACGTCGGGATTACCATTCACTTGACCTAAAATAGGCAACACGAGATTTTCAGTTTTTTTAACGAGGTCGAGAATTTTGATGCTTGGAAAGAAATAGACGTTTTGGCCTATACGTGAAAACAGCCTCGGACATCGAAATCACTGTAGCAAATGCTGATGCAACAAATAAATTGTGACAGCTAGCCCTTGCCTTGTGACTGGAGGCTTCCCGTTATCCCCCTTCGGCGATTTTCCTATCCCTTAGTGGCTTAGTATATTCAAAGACACTATCTCTAGAAATCACAATCTTATTCAAAATAGCCATTAACACTTTTTTTACATCGAATTCGCTTTTTTATTTATTTGGAGTAACATAGAGTCTGAGGTCCACCTTGATCTTGAGGGTGAATTAACCTCAAACCATCAGAGGTCAAAGTGGACCTCACACTCCGAAATTACACCCAGTTATTACCATTCAATTGATCGAAGTCTAATTCGTTTTTTTTATTTTTATTTGGAGTAACATACGTGTCTGAGGTCCACCTTGACCTTGAGGTGAATTAACCTCTGACTTGAAAGTCCCCATAAGTACCAAGACTTCGCAGATTTCCTTCAATTGGCCTATGAATAGTTTCAGTGTAATTCACCAAACTGTTTCGTTATCACAGAATTATTACGATAAGCAATCGCAAATATTGCAATTTAGTTGTGTGTAGTTTGTGTGTTCAGAGGATTAACAACGTTAATTAAAAAGAAGTAACAACGTTGGACAATCAAGTCAAAACTGTTATAAACAAGACATATTTTTTTTGAAAATTAAGAAGATTAACTCTTCTGGAAAAGGAAATTCAGTAGTAAGATAAGGGAAATTGCCAATTTCACTCTGGAAAAAATCTTTCGAGGTTTTTACATAAAATAAACAAGTGTCCAAACTCAAGTCCAAAGTGGTTTGTTGCAGATTAAACCAGTTTCTTCTATATCTGAGAATTGGCTAGGCCGGTAACAGTGTGCCCGCATTTCAGGTTTGGACTATAACACATTGATGGCTTACAACTTGTTTTAACTGTATCAAACCAACACTTCAATGAAATCTAACTTTCCAGTTCAGATTTTTCTTTTGGGAGCCAGGGTTGGGTTGTATAGTTTGACTTTACAGGGCTCTTGCAGAGGTGGGCGAACTCCGCAAATCCATACTAGGACAACATGGTGAACTATCGCCAAACCCTTCACTTCATCAGTCTGAGAGGAGACTCATGCTCACTACGAGCCTGCAATAGGTTGAAATTATGACACTATCCATCCCATGTTTGATGATGCAGGCACTGGCTGGATAGGCCATTGAAAGATAATCACTATCAAAAACATTGACAGAAACTGCTGAAGATTACATTCTGTGGTGTTCTTAGCGAGAGACAAATGGTTAGCGTATTATGATAACTTTTTGCTGCCAGATAAATCAACATAATTCATTTAAAGGACTCAACAATGTGCTCATAATAAAAGCACATTACTTGTTTTTAAGTCAGCCTTTAGACTTCTGAGTGTCAAAGTTTTTCAAAAGCTGTAGAATTTCTTCACTCGCACATTCAGCATCAATTTTTCTCATGGAGGCAAGTTTTTCAGTTACATGCCGTCCAAAAAACCAGTACTGGGGTTTTTGTGTATTAGTATTCAAAAATGGAGTCATGCTTTTAATGAGTTTATCCAAAACCCTTTTACAGTTACTCATTTGGTTTGATGTTTTTATTTTTTTTCTTCTAGGTCGGTTCGTCCGCTCACCCCTCTGTCTTATGTTTAATGTATCAAATTCTGGTTGAGATTCCACCTTCACTTCTATTTTGGATGCGGAGCCTTTGAAGTCTTGGATTGCAAAGTCCTGAAAATGATAAAATATTTTCATTCATTGTTTCTCATGACAATTGTATTCATACTAATATTAAGTGTGTCTGTCTAGCTGCTATGCTTTCATGGCCCATTTTATTCAACAGATATAGATGGGTTGCATGATGCATCCCTGGGAACAACATGGGTCACATTTGTTTTGTTTATTCCCACAGGAACTCCTTAATTTTCCACAATAAAAAGTAGCATGTCACTCTCCAGGTCCTCAAGTACACCCATACCAATATATATGTCACCGTAAGATTGTAAAAACCGTTAGATTATAATCTAACTCGCGAAATTCTAAACTGTCGAAAGATTAGAATTTAACGCATTATTTTCCAGTAGATTGTAATCTGATAAGTTTTTAAACCCGATAAAACCTAAGTGGCCTAAACCTAAGTGGCCGGGCACTACTTGATTGTTTATGTCGAACCCTAACCTAACCTACAAGAAAGAGACAAGAAAACGTAAATAAAATGAATATTTCAAAAATTGACACTCAGAACATTGAACAGTTTACAATCTTTCGACAGTTTAGAATTTCGCGAGTTAGATTATAATCTAACGGTTTTTACAATCTTACGGTGACATATATAATATAATAATTATAATATTAGTATGATATCTGATATTATTAGTTACAGAAGTCGAAATACTCATAGACGCTGCTGAAGGACCCACCACATTAAAATGAGTCATAACCCTTAGTAATGAGCAAACCGACAAGAGAACTTAGAAGTGGTATAAAAAAAATACATAATATTATGGTACTTACATCATAATGATTAGCTCCATCTTCTTTCGTGGCATCTCTCAAGAACTGCAACGGTTTCCATAGGGGCCAACAGGGTACAAACACGTCTGATGCAGATTGTGCAGACTCCTTAGATTTGTCAACCCTCCTTAGATTATGGTTGAAGGTGCTTCTGATGTTCACCCAGCGATCCCTGACAGAACGCGCTTAAACAATTAAAATAACAAGTAGTAAGTGTGTGATCTTACAATGTTGACATTTTTTAAAATTCTAAGTAATACAAATCAGTCCTTGACTGCAATCTCACCTGGTGATGCTAGTCTAAAATGGGGTTTTAATTTAAAGCTTTATACCTAAGATCACATGTTGAAAAGCCAAAAAATGTCTACTTTATCAAATATCAAATCAATCAAATAGGTATATCAAATATAAATAATAAAAATGCGAAAGTTTGGATGTATGGATGGATGTTTGTTACTCAATCACACCCGAACGGCTGAACAGATCTGGATGAAATTTGACACAGAGATAGATTATAGCCTGGAATAACACATAGGCAACTTTTTAACCCGGAACACTAAGAAGTTCCCGCGGGTACCAAAAAACCTCAATCATCAGCTAGTCTTACTTAACTAAGCATAATAAAGTAAGAAAAATGTATCATAATAAATATCTGCCTGTGTAAAGTACATACCTACCTATTATGTATATGTACTTCGTACATTGTGTTCGGTGGAGATCCATGCAGGAGAGCTTTGTCCAGCCCAGATGCTTTGTGCATCGAAACAACTGTAGACTTGTATAGCTGCGATTACATAACCGCACTAGATCGAAAATGAATATAACTTACCACACTCTTTTGTATGCTTACAACTGTGCATACAAGAATGTGGAACAATATTACGAGCAAATGTCTAAACAATGATAATGATGAGCGAATGTTACCGCTTCCGCCATTTTGTGTTGAAATTGGTACGGCCATGACAATGGTTTTTCATTTAAGTAAAAGCTATTATTATTAGTAAAAATGTCTTACCTGTAAACTCACACCCTAATTTCGCAGCGAACTCCGCGTAGGCTTTATATTTCTTTTGAATGTGGTGGTTTGTGTTACCGATGGGTTTCCAAATGAATTCCCTCTGGCGAACAAATTCCACCAACTCTAATTCAAGTTTACGCGTCCAGTAGCATGGCTTTCGAGGCATTTAATTAAAATTCAATATCAAAATCACTATTAACTGAGTACAATGTACCTAAAAGTTTTTTTATTTTTAGTTTAGTTTCGCAACAAGCTCCTCGCTTCTCACTGGTGTTCAGTGTTCACGTGGTGTTCACCCGCCGCTCTCCACGGGGCCAGAGACAAGTTACCGGTAACCGGGCACCGACCAGTGTTGCCAGGTGAAGTTTTCACTTTACCCCGGTCCTGGTCTCAATTTACCCTAGAATCTATGTTGTATAAAAAATTTACCCTAAATGATTTTTTTCGTTCTTTACAAATAAAACAACATATTATTTATTCTTAGTAGGTATTTTATTATTCGCACATAACAATAAAAGTATCTTCTGCATCACTATATTTTTTGTCATACATGCTATTATTAAATTTGTACAACATTGTTTTTGAAGGAGTGAAGTTAACATAAGACTTGTGAAATATTTTTAAACTGTATCTTAGAGTCATTATACTCTGTATCATAGGCAGAGATAGCCTATTTCTAAGCTTGGTTTTGACGACTGAGTATAGAGAAAAGGCCCTTTCTACGGCTGCATTAGATATAGGCGCCGATAAAAGAGACAATGCTAATTTAGAAATGTTAGGGAATCTTTTATTACCCCCAGCATCTGTGTCCCGGTTAACAGTACAACGCGTCGTATTTTCCCAAGATTTGTTTTGCAAATTATTCTATTCTATTTCTATCTCTTGTTTAGAACCATACACTTCAGTCCGTTGAATATTTTGTAGTATGTCAAATAATGTAGGGGTCACTTGAGAAGTGGCTATTTCTGAAGACAGTTTTGACATGGATTTAAGGAATGCGATCTGTTTTGGCAACCTTTTTTGTAATTCAGAGCACAAAATAATAAGAAAGGTTTTGCATTTCTCACGTACGTTCTCTTTGTCACACCTGTCTAGTTTCGATAGCGCTTCTTCAACTGTGTAGCCAAAATGCATTACTGATACATAAATCAAATGCTCCTAAAAAACAAATGATGCATATTCTCCATCCGTAACAGTTTCGAGCTTCCGAGGTATGACAATAATTTGTAGGATACTTTTGAATAGCATTAACAAGTCTTCTAAAAGTTTCGCTGGATCAACATCGTCACTTTGAAACAGGCAATTAACTTTAGTAACTTGACGTAGATGAACATCTAAGAACGTGAAATATGCATGGTAAGCTCTGCATTTCATGATGTCATAAATTTTTCCCGCCATGAAACATATTTCTTCAGTCTTAGCCACCATGAAAATAAGCTTTAATTCCTCCCATTGGTCGAGTAAAGTACGTATAGCATGAGAACGATTCCAATCCTATTCAATTCCAATTCCTACCAGCATTTCAAGACGTAAGGCGTCCTCTTGCAAAGTATTTTTTATGGTTTCATAGATGGTTGTTGCATCGCATTTAGATATTTTTATATATCTGTAAAAGGTTGTTAAAATATCCTGCTTAATTTTTGAAAAATACCGGATCATAATGCACAGAATTTTATCCGTTTTCGTAGTTTCATCAACAATAAGTGAATATGCAGCATCGCCAACATCTGATATCATTTTTTGCATCATTACTGGACCAAGAACGTTTTTTATTAGCATGCTGCATTTAGTTCTATGTATTTTTAACGTCCCCAGCACTTCTGATTTCGTATCTAAAGATGGCAGGATTTCACCTAAATGAATTTTGAATAGCACTATGTTCAGCTATATAAGCAGCTATTTTTAATTCCGCAGTTTTGTTAGTCTTTGAAACTGTTTTTACAAAAGGCAAGTGCTGACAGGACTTAGCCGCTTTATCTAATGACATAGCTTTTATGTGTTTTTTACTCTTTGCGTGATTATTAAGTTCTTTCTCGTGGGGTGATAAAGTGACATTACAATATTTGCACCTTGCATAGTTTTCACCAGTGGGGTCAGGACAAATCCAATCTAGAAAAAAAAAAACCATTAACACCAACACCACGAAAAGTATGTATAATGCAATCATCGTTGTCCATCACCACCACTAGGACCAGCATCCATAAAATGTGGGTAAATTTTGCAACAGGCAACCCTCAGAAAATCAAAGATAAACAGTTCCTTTTAATAACTTATGATTATGTACTAACTTACTGACCAATGTATCAAAGTCTCAAATTGCTCAATTAAAAAACTCAACTCACCTTTTAAATTTGGGTCATACTCCCATTCTTTGCAGTATTTTTGTGCATACTTTTTCACACCTGAACGCGTAACGCCAGCACTCGATGACGCCATTTTTTTTACCTATGTTTTTTACAACCAAAACCAAGGAACGTAGATAATTAGTAATTACTACCAAAACACTCGCACGAAAAGAAAGAGCAAACAATAAAATAAGCTTGAGAGAAGAGAGGGACACAAAGTAATCGGTGCGTTCACAAATCGGAATCTGTAACGGGCGCGTTCGGAAACGAAATAGTTCAGTTATTTTTTTATTGATATTGATTGTTTTACCCCAAAAAATACCCTAGGAAAATTCATACCCTAAAAATTACCCTTCTCGATTATTTTTACTTTAATATAGTAAATTACCCTAAGTTGGTATCAGTGCTGTGAGTGGCACCGACCAAAGATATTATAGAGAAAGTTCTAAGGAAACCGACGAAAATGAAACAACTATCAAGGAGCCGCCCGGCGCCTTACGGCTGTGCCGTGATCTACTTGTCTCTGGCCGTGATTATTGATCGTAGACAGAGAAAGAGATAATGCTTTATACTTTGCTTTATAGGCAAAGTTGGCTAGTCTGACCTTTGATTAAAAGAGAGTCCGAACAGAGATCCTATTTAAATAATCAAAGGAAGATAGTCTGACCGTCTGAGTGTTCGTGACCGTATTATCATATATGAGATTACTCTGCAGATCAAATTTTATACTTGTGAATAGGAAAACATTACTTTTTTTTTAGCATTCTGTAGCGTAAACACATATTTTGAATATTAGATGAACGAAAAAGTGGTCTTCTTCTTCTTTTGTTTAGTGGCTCCGCGCGTCGAGCGATTGAGCCAACGAAAAAGTGGTCTAGAAATAGAGAACACTCACCCACACACGCAGAGAGACAGTTGGTATCCCTTTTGCACACCATAGATTAGGAATATTATAGATGGTTGGCGACAGGCTAATAATGTCAGTGTAACGATCGCAATCACCTCTGATTGGTTAACACTCTTCCACTATTGAAGAAAATCCATTTACGCAGCAAGAATACCAAAAATTCAACCAATCACAATGATTGATGCTGTAACAATGATTGATGCAGAAGTTACGCGATCGAACTGCTGGCTAACAAAAAGTGATACTGTAGGCTCAGATAGGTTGGAACCCAGAGCCGTTAAGCCTGTAATTAAAAAAATGAAAAAGGTGATACTGGTAATGGGCGGCTTTCTACGGCGCATTAACTTGTCTCTGCTACGGCGGCTATGAACTAGTCTGTGAGCTTTTACTTTTTCATTATTTTTTAAAAGTACAATAAGCACTATAATGTTGTACATAAGTGCAATAAAGGTACCGTATAACGATGGAACTCAACCCAGTTTTTGATATATTGCTACAAACAATGATACAAATTCAACCTACTACCTCGACATGGCTATGCTAGCCATGCAATACAATAAATAATACAACAATACCTACTATAACATATTAATATTAATACCTACTACCTACTTCAAGCATTGAGCAATCCCACAATGATTTTTTATAGCATGTTTAACATTTATTTTTGACCAATCGATGCGAAGGTCTCTGAGTCAAGTAGTGGGCGTATTACACTGCACTTTTCACAGGGACCCTTTCATTTGATTCAGTGTTGTGTGATAGGATTAAGGGATTAAGGGTCCCTAAATTGATCCTTGTAATAAGCGACGGTCTAGTTAGCGGCCACGCCCACCCTTAACTCAGGGCCCTGTGGACAGTGCAGTGTAAGAGGCCTATAAGCAAGGAACATATTTACTACGGTAAGTAAGTCAAGTCAGTTCACTCAAGTATAGTGAATTTGCACTTGTCCATCCGTCCGTCTGTCAGAGCCTTATAACTTCTGAATTACTGAACGTAATTACTTCAAATTTAAATATATTATGTAAACCGATGGCCTCCAGCCGAATATGGCTTAGAAAGTTATAAAAATCTTTATTTCAGAGGGGCTTTAGGAATTAGGAATAGAGTCCAAAAATATTTTTTTTTTAAATTTTCCCCTAAAATTGACTAAATGGGGGGCTTTCAAAGTGGAGATTTTCTAATGTATGTATCCCTAAATGTTATAACACTAACATTAATGATGAATATCATGTGTAAGGGTCCCTGTGATAAGTGCAATGTAATAGGCCTAAGTCAATAAGTGTCCAGACCTGATCAAAGACAATCTGCCAGAAATTGATTACTTCGACACTACCAAGAACTGTGCACCTCAGCGCTCACCACTAGGCAGGACTCACAGAGTACATTATATATACTGATATAGAGTTGCTACTCGACTTTCCATGTACAGCGACATCTATCGGGAAGTTGTCCAACTAAAATATGTATATATATATTACCATAGCACAATGCTATAGTAATATATATAATGTATTGTATAATATTTTATCTTAATTATTACAAGATCACCTAATTCTGCAACTATAGAATTATGTGACCTTGTAATAATTAAGATAAATTATTATACGATAAACACAAACCGTAAAGATGTTCAGATGTTAGTAAATGAAACGCATGTTGATTATTTTCTCTTATATTCTCAATTACAAAAAATATACATATAGTTTAACAATTATTCCACAGTTTCATGTTTTTCACATCGTACACACTTATTACACACTCTATTAATATAGTTTCACATTGTAGCTAACGAATTTATCAAAAAAAATAATAATTTTGTCCACCCGGCATCCGGCATGCCAGAATTCAGAAAATGTCAATGTCAATGTCGAATTTCAAACTTTAAAATGGCGGCTGTCCACGTTTGGAAATTAAAACACAAATATTTCAGTAAACTCATTCCACTAAACATAATTTATAACAGATAAATCTTTATAAATTATCTAAGATAGCTCATATTTAGCTCAAAAAAAAAAGTTTTATATATTATTAGCTTTGTGTTTATTTAAATGGCAAAATTATTAATTTATCTAAAACATAAGCTTCTGAACGAACACTTAGTTCAGCGCTATCACAGACCCTGATCACAGACTTTTAAGTATACATACTTTCAGTACAAGATAAGCGCCACGAGCGCCATCCTTTAGGGAGTTGTGGAACTAACATCCCCATACAACAGAAAAATGTTCTAAGTGCAAAGGCCCTGGCAGGACTTCTCTTTTTGGCGGGAATCGAGAAGCGCGCTTTTTTCGACTGAAAATTTAAAACAAAGGTTTTAAGTGTTTATAAGTGTATATAGTTGTTGTAAATACTTGTAAATATAGCAAAATGCCGTCGGATAGTGATGGGGATGGTTTCGAGCCGGTAGCAGGTAAAAAAAGGAGGAAGGCGCCGAAGGACAAATCCTCAGAAAGAGATAACGAGAAATATAAAATATACATGAAGCGCGGATATCGCCGGGCGTATGGAGATAATAGTACAAATGTGGAGTTCCCGGTGTTTGTGGAGAGCACAGAAACAGATGTGAAACTTGGAAATAAAAATCCTCTAATTGTGTCAAAATTCTTCAAACAGGTCAAAGGTATTAGTGAAAGTAGGCGCATAAACGCTAGTAAAATTATGCTTGTTTTTAAGCAGGCAACAGCAGCAAATGACTTTTTATCCCATGAGTGCCTTTCAGTTTACAAGCTTAGAGCTTTCATTCCGGCGTCCTCTGTGGAGAGAGTGGGAGTTGTTAGGTTCATTCCAAAGGAAGCGAGTAACCATGAACTATTTAACAAACTCTCATCAGAAAGTGAAGTAATAGGTGTAAGGAGATTCATGAAAAAAGTAGGGGAGGAGTTAGAGCCTCTTTCAACAATAAGTGTAATTTTCAGCGGTACTGTTCTCCCACAATACATATATTTGGACAACTCGAGATATAAAGTATTCACTTATGTTCCACCCTTGATGCAATGTTTTAAGTGTATGAAATTTAATCATTACGGAAAGATTTGTAGGAATCAGCAAATATGCTCACGCTGCGCTGGTGAGCATCATTACAAGGACTGTACTTCGGATATGCTGAAGTGCAGTAATTGTGGGGGCGCTCATCTCGCAATTTCCAAAACTTGCCCTGTAAAGGCAGCGAGAATGGAGAGAAACAAAGAAACCTATTCTAAAGTGTTACAAATAAATAGTGTGAGTTTCCCTCCACTTTCAAAGCCTCAGACATACCAAAAGGCTCAGCCTACACAGACTAAACATACTACACAAACAAAGACGGAAATTTCCCACACGGATATTGTAAATAACTCCAAAGTTTTAGGAGCCATACTTAGCACTTTAGTTACAATAGGGAACTCAAGTAATATTAAGACTACAAATCAAATCAAAGAGGCATTTTTACAACATTTAAATAAAATATAATGGATTCTCACCTTACTATTGTACAACATAATATTCAAAGCATAAATAATAAGAAACCCTTAGTTAAAACATTTTTAAAACAATATAATATTGATATTCTGTTATTAAATGAGACCTGGCAAAAAGATACAAGTAATCCTATTCAATTTTCAGGATATAGTTTTGTAGGAAAAAATGCAAATAATGAACATGGTGGAGTACTTAGGTATTTTATTAAAAGATTCATTTAAATATAAAATATACCCAACAAAATTTTATCAAGATGTTCAGTCCATAGCAATAGTTCTGGAAACTAATATTGGTACAGTGTCGATTTTATGCGTTTATTGTCCACCTAAAAATAAGAATAACAATCATTGTAGAATTAATAAACTTAAAAATATTATTGCGGACCTACCGAAACCTTGTATAGTATCAGGAGATTTTAATGCACATCACATTGCATTTGGTTGTCATTGTACAAATTCAAGGGGAAAGACATTGTTTGAAATTTTTGATGAGTAGAACTTATGCCTGTTAAACACAGGCATACCTACTACAGTACAAAGGCCAAATGCTAATAGATCTGCTATTGATGTCACAGGTGTGAGTCCTGTACTTGCACCTCTATGTGAATGGGCAGTAGGTGACGATCCTTTAGGTAGTTACCACTACCCAACATTTACACAATTAAATTTAGTTCCATCTAAATATTCAGTCAATGACAAAGTAGAGAAATTTCTATTTCATAAGGCAGATTGGACCAAATATTATGCAAAATCAGAAGAGTACTTTAAATCTTTTACATCTGATGAAAAAGATCCCTTGCAGTCATATGATAATTTCTGTGAAGTTTTAAATAAACTTAGAAAAGACTAAGTACATTCCTTATGTAAAAATTGTGGGACCTAGACTTTTTAAAGCTCCGGCTCCTTGGTGGGATGAAGCCTGTGCAGTAGCAGTTAAAAATTCTAAAGAAGCTTTACAGGTATATAAGAGAGATGGGTTGATGGAAAATTACATTAGTTATAAAAAATTGGATGCACTGAAAAAATTAATCATTAAGGATGCTAAGAAAAATAGTTGGTATAAGTTGTGTTCATCATTCAATAGATATACTCCTATTACTCGAGTATGGAATTACATGAAAAAATTTAAACGTATTAAAATCCAACCACAACATAAAAATTATGAATGGATTCCAAATTTCATTCCTAAATTTAAACAGGATAACAACAATACAATGCTAAACACCTCTGTTTTTGAGTGTAATAATGATTCGGACAAGTCTATATTACTATTAAAGCCTTTCACTTTTGCGGAATTTACAATAGCACTTCAATCAAGAAAAAACTCTACACCTGGTATTGATAACGTTCCATATATAATGATTAAAAAGTTGCACAAATTAGGTCAATTAGCTTTACTTGATATATTTAATAGATTATGGATCAATCAATGTGTTCCAGATAGTTGGAAGATTCAATGTATAATACCAATTTTGAAGCCTGATAAATCTCCATCTGATTGTAATTCATACAGACCAATATCATTAACATCATGCATAGGAAAATTATTTGAACAAATGCTGAAACTGAGATTAGATTATTTTACAGAAAATAATAATTTATTACCAACATTCCAATATGGTTTCCGTAAAGGAAGAAGTGCAACTGAAAGTTTAGCTTCATTTGTATCAGATTTAACAAGCTGTAAGTCATCCAAAGCCACTGCAGTATGTGTGTTTTTAGATATAGAAGGTGCTTATGATAATGTTGATTTAAACCAGCTTATAACTTCTCTTCATGAAATTGGCATTCCTGGATTCTTTTTAAAATGGCTCTCAAATTTTTTAAATAACAGAAAATTTTATGTTAAGTATAATAATATAATTCATGGACCTAATTCTACAAGTAAAGGCCTTATGCAAGGTGCATCACTATCTCCAATTTTATATAATTTATATACCTCTCAAATTGAGAAATATGTAACAAATGATGTAAAAATTTTACAATTTGCAGATGATTTGCTATTGTATAGTAGAAGTGTAGAAGTAAATAGAAATGTAGAAGTAGCCCAAAATACTGTTAATTCAGCATTGATCCAGTTGCAAAATTATTACAAAAACACTTTAAAATTAAATATTAATACCTCTAAAAGTTCATGTATGATATTTGGTGGTCCAGTAGTTGTAAACATTAAATATAATAATTTAGATATTCCAATTATAAGAAATAAGAAGTTTTTGGGAGTAATTTTTGATACAAAACTAAAATTCGATACTCACATTAATTATATTTGTAAAAATGCATTGAAAAGCATTAATATTCTCAGATGTTTAGCTGGTATTTTTTGGGGTTCAGATCCCAAAATTTTAACTGTATTGTATAAAAGTATGGTGAGAAGTCATTTCGATTATAGTTGCTTATATGCAACATTGCTTATATGCAAGCGAATTCATCGATGTTGAAAAAATTGGATGTTGTACAAAATATAGGTCTTCGAATTATAAGTGGAGCAATGCGCTCTACACCTATTAATTCAATTGAAGTAGAAACATGTATCCCTCCTTTGCCGGTAAGACGTGTTTATTTGGCTGAAAAGTTTTGTTTGAAACAACTATTTGCTAACTCGAACTTGGTAAACAAATTATTATTACCACAGGATTTATTGAAAGCAACTGAATCATCTAGTGAAACTCTACAAATTACAGCAAAATCACTTCTTTCCGTTAAAGAACCTACCATGTTAATGGTTATGACATTTAAGCATAGTATTGCTAGCAATATAAAGGTAAATGACATTTGGCCTATGTATGACTGCCACTATGATGTAATAAACTTAGGAAATAGAATACATATCACTGATATTAAAACAAACACTGACTTCCTCATATTCATTGAAGAAAATTGTAAAAATTACTATAGAATATATTCGGATGGGTCTAAAAATGAGAACTTTGTAAGTTCTGCTTTTTATGACTCACAGTTAAAAATATGTAGATCTTACAAAATAAACTCTGACTGTAGCGTTTTCACTGCTGAATGTGTTGCCCTCTTAAAGGCATTGGAATATTTCCAAGATGAATTAATGTTAAAAATTAATAACTATGTTTTAATAACAGACTCTAAAAGTGTTCTTTTAGCTTTACATAATTTTAACTTTAGTAATTATAAGTTAGTTTATGTTATTTTCCAAATTAAAAATGTATTACTTAATTTAAAACAAAGGGGAATTAATATAGAATTTGTTTGGGTACCCTCCCACAGAGGCATAACAGGAAATGAAGTGGCTGATTCTGCTACAAGAAGAAGTAATTTTTATGAAGATTGTTCGAGTAACATCAAAGTGCCATTTACGGATTTATGTTATAAACTTAAAATAAGACAAAAAAAAATATGGAGTGAATTATGGGACGAGAATAATAAAAATAAAGGAAAATGGTATGCGGAAATTCAAAAGGTAATGCCGGCACAACCATGGTATTTCAAAATGAAGTGTGAATCTAGAAAATTTACATCAGTAATGAATAGACTGAGATTTGGACACTGCCTGGTGCCAACACATCTGCATAAACTAAAAATTCTTAAGAGTAAAAAATGCAACTATTGTGAAAATGAAGAAGCTGACGTGAATCATATTATATTTGTTTGTCCAGCTTTTGGTGTACAAAGATTAATATTAGTGAGTGAAATAGATAGGATAAATACAGAAAATAAACTAAACATGAGTATTCCCCGCCATATTAGACTTGTTACTTAATACTTTATATTTTAAGCCTATTTTTGATTTTATTTGTAATACTGTAGAAAAATTGTAAGTTGTACGTAGTACCTAAGATTTTATTAGCCAGTCTAATAATGCATTACTTTTAGTTATAATTTCAAGTAATTTTAACATAAAGAGCATAAAGGTAAATGTAGAAAAGAAATTTTTAGTTTTTATAATTTCTGTAAAACAACGACTTTTTAGATTTATGCAATTTTGTAATTTTTAGAAAGGCCCTAAAAGACTTGTATCCAGGGCCGTAAAATAAATTAAAAAAAAAACCACTAGGCAGGTCGATGGAAGGTCGTCAAAAATTTCCTCTCCCGGTTGTCCCGTTTTTGCGAATCTGTAACTGCACTCTTAAAATAGTGTAAACACGTCATGCATGGATGTTTTATGAAAATATTATCGCATGTAAACCCGTAATACCCGCGCATTACCAACTTCGCATGACATTAGCCCTTATCGAAAACCGCCGGATGGTTTATACCTTCCGTTTCCGGAAGTGGCGGTTCGGACTGAGTTTGGAAAGTTTTAATAGGTACCTGTAATAGGTACCTATTTTTTTAGGCGTGCGGTGAAACAAGGGTGAAACCTTTAAACCGGGTAACTTTAGAAACGAGCAGATATTAATGCGTTCATCATTGTAATACGTATAGCATTCATAAAGGTCAAGTATATAATTTAATAGTTAGTTGGATTTTATGTGCTACAATTTTTTTTAGTTTTGATTTTATAAAATCCCCTGGGAACCTTTTCATTTTCTGATAAAATCCCTAGCCATCCGGGGTGCAAGCTATATTTTAATTATTCGTGGCAGGTCATTGACTTAATATTTTCTAAATCAAAATCGTTTGAACCTGTGACATCAACGGAGGGGCCCTGAAAAATAAGTTCATAATATTATTGGGCTTGGCCCACGTCAGATAATCGATGGTTGATTTTGTGTCGGCAAAAAATGAAGCTGTTTATAACAGCTAGCAATATTGAAACGGCACCTACAAAAGTCGGTCAAAAACAAAATCAGCCGATTCGATTGTCAGTGGCAAATGAAATTTTTGTTTGTTGAGTTGATCAATAAATCGGTGATAAAATCGGCCCATATTTCGGATCGAGGTACAAAAAGTCTGACGTTTCCGGAGGCCCTTATAAGTAAAAAATAAGGTATTCAACGAAAGGTATAGTCCGTCAAACAATCTGACCCGGGTGGCCTAAATTGGCGCTTATTAATTATAATATTATGTCTGTTTAGTTTTTGTTTTTATGTTGATGCTGTCACCCAGTATATATAATGTACTCTGTGCTGTCACCGGTCAGACAAGTTTGTGGGACTTTACCACTCAAACTTCGGCACACGCGCGAGTAAAGTAAAACATCGCTAATAGATGGCGTTTCACAGCTTTTTGAGTGGACGTGGTGTATTCTACTTAAAATAGATGGCGTTGTGACATAACTATCTGTCCGTTTCAAATACATACGATTATCTATATACTTTCATTAGAAAGAGGTAAAGTTTGTGAGTTTATGACGTTGTAGGGGGTAATCTCTGGATCTACTGAACCGATTTTTAAAATTCTGGTACCAATAGAAAGTTAAATTATTTGTGAGTGTCCTATGATGTAAATTATCCCGAAAAATTAGAGAGTTCCCGTGGGAATTAAAAAAACTCATTTCACGCGGACGAAGTCGCGGGCAAGTCTGTTAGTTTATAAATATACATAAATATGATAGGATTATACTAAGAAGTCCAATATAGGTGCCGCTAGTATTATATTATTATTATTTATCTGCCATAGCCCCTACGGCAGCACTTAGCACGATACCAAGTAGGTACCATCTCATATTGCATCATCCCTTACCACCAGGTCAGATCGCAGTCAAGGCCTTTCATTGAATTATAACATAATTTTACTAAACTTATCTGACCCGGTGACAGCGTCGCTAGTATGTGAAAAATAAATGAAAAACAAACAAGTGAAATTAATTGAACGAATTAAAAAATACGACTGCCCTGCCATATTATGTTTGGAGTTTACCTCCATAAGAAACGATTTGCTTATATAGCCTTTGGAATCTTATTCACATTTTTTATTAAATGATATTTTTTGTGAATCACTAAATATTGAACTATGGTGTTATATATTTTTGGAATCTACTCATCATTATATCATCATTATAATCATCATCTAGAAAAAATTGATGGGGCGACCATGGTCCCGCATTAAAGACCAAAATTCGAAAAAAAAAATCGAAAATAAGATTAACTATATCTTCTATCTAATCTTATTTTTGTTTTTTTTTTTCGAATTTTGGTCTTTAATGCGGGACCATGGTCACCGCATCAATTTTTTTAAAAATTTTACTAACCTATGTCACCCGGAATAAGCTAAGGATTCTAACGATACCTCATTTATCAAAATCGGTTCAGGCGTATAGAAGTTATGGTGGAATATACAAACTCACATACATACATACATACATACATGAACCCTGAAAACAATATACTCCTTTTTTTCAGGCAGTCGTATAAAAATATCAGGCATTAAAATTAAAATTAGTTCCAATTTTGATAAGTTTGTGGGACTATACCTACTACCTACGCAGTAATCAGTAGGTAGGTACGTAAACCATCAGCGTCGAGTGTCACATTACAGTCTGATAACAGGCGCTAGCTCACTCTTTATGCCTTCCGTTTCCTGCTGGAGACGCCCGCCGACAGAATACGCGGAGGGGAATACGTTGCAAAATAACATTTAATAGTTCATTACTTATGGTCGTGATTCGTTTCCATTAATCAGTAGTTATCTATGTATACTCACGCAATAAAATGGTATTTTAAGTTCATTCGCATATGACCGCGAGGCACAATCATGAGAACGATTAGGGCTTAGTACTTATTTCGTTGAGATAAATAATAATTCAGAAATCGGAAATTCAGGACATCTGAATGTTAGGCCGCAATTTATTATGACGTCTAAGTTTTAACGTAGTTATACCTTACACACGTGACTTAACTACGAAAGTATAAATCAGCAGCTTTGATATATATATATATATATATATATATATATATATATATATATATATATATATATATATATATATATATATATATATATATATGATATATATATAATCCAATCACCAAAGGTTGTCTGGGAGAGATCGCTTTAGCGATAAGACCGCCTTTGCACGCTTCACTACGATTGAGCTTCTCTTTTTGTAATTATATGTTTCTATTAATTTCTCGTGTGCAATAAAGAATACAATAATAATAATAATATCAGCAGCAGAGGGAGTGCGGGAATTTAGGAACCGTTTAGAAGCAGCACAGGAGTATCACACACCTTTTTTTTAATATATAGACTAGCGCTTGGCTGCAATCAGACTTGCTTGCAAGTGGTTATGCAGCCTAAGTTGCCTAGAAGACACTGTATGTAACAGCAGTCTATGGGTCTCACCACATCTACCGACGCGGAACCGGCTTGAACCAGTCAGTAAAAGCTTCATGTATATGGTAATAAGAGGAATTGCCATCAACGGGAAACTTTTAGAATAGGTATTTGACAATTATTATATTGCTCGAATAGTCCCTTAGGACTCGATAGGGATAACTGCAGCTTGGACCGATTATACCTATGAAAAACAGTCGAATTCTTACGCTCGTATTGTTTTGTTTCCTCCTCCAAAACGGAACCGATATTTTTTAATGAATAATTTATGAAGGACTCAGGCTATGTCGATATGTTTTTATTTTTTGATTATATTCGTCAAAATTTGCGAGATGTCTGATGATGGCGTAAAAACTGGGCCAGTTTTTGCAATATTTGAAGGTACCATGTTCTTAAAATTATTGATTCATCAAAAAAAGGGAAACATAGAGAAATGGCATGGACACATATGGATTTAATAGTGCAAGAATATTTTCCCTATTGTAATTATTATCCACGGAGAAAACAGATGAATATGTTTGTATAGAGAAACCGCCCTACCATTTCGTCCTATGAGTGAACATTATAGAGATGATTATACCTATTTTATAGTCTTTCATTACACCACATTTACTGAGATATGCTTATTATAATAGATTTACGAGTGTATGTAATGACACCAGCGCCGCATTACTGCTATCTTGCGGTTATATGCCTTCCTCTTCCTGCTGGTATGCCGTACTGGGGCCATACTGCCAACGCCAATGCCATTTATTTTTACCAATATGAAAGTCAACAATAATGAAACAACATGGCCAATTGAAGCCATATTGTTTCATTATTGTTGACTTTCGTGTTTTAGAATTGTATTCCTTATTTTAGGAACTGACATCAAGGTGCGTGACATCAAACTGTCGTTTTGAGTAATATTGCTTGTGTATTGCTAATAAGCGTTGGGAGTGACCGGGAGGGGTCTGTCTGTCTGTCTGTCTGTCTGTCTGTCTGACCGTCCGTCCGTCCGTCCGTCCGTCCGTCCGTCCGTCCGCCCGCCACCGTCACGTCCCAACGGCGGAACGGATCTGGGTGAAATTTGGCACAGACATAGATTATAGTCTGTGATAATAGTACATAGGCTACTTTTTTATCCTGGAAAAGAGTTCCCGCGGGAACCAAAAAACCTCAAACCACGCAGACGAAGTCACGGGCATTCGCTAGAAATAAATAAATCGGGATGTGCCTACTGCCTAGCACGCAAGTTAGTGAAAATAATATATTCGCTCCTAAAACCGAATTCAAGGCATACCCAATACCTTCCTTATTTCCTTAACACGTTTGTTTATGGATATTGGTTGCCATCAAACAGTATTTGAAAGCCGCCCAAAAAGGGTCACCATGACACTGTATTGTGTATTAGTTGTTTTTACCATTGAAAATGGTTATCAGATGCAAATCGCCTGAGACGTATTTTTGGCCATAGCTCCGGGGATTTTGGGAGGATCGAGATGGGAATACCAAGGGTACCAAGAGTTGAGGAATTTATCGAGACACGTGTGAGCGTTTGAATTTTGAAAATCGGCTGGTAACTTTTTTGGAATTTTGAAAAATGTAAAAAAGTCGGGTTTTTTGGGAGGTGTTTGTTTACTAAATTGTAAATATTTCGAAAAAAAAACCAACTTAAGAAAAAAATTCAAATAGCCGTCCTAGGGTGTTTTGAAAAAAATAATTAAAATAGGTTAATAATTGTAAACTGTAGGTGGTCCTTTTAGATTCGGAATTGTAGAAAAACGGGTATTTCCGTATATAAACAGTGAAATAAATACCGATCGTCATGGTAATGGTGTTAAAAGATGCGGATGCAGGCGAGAAGTGCATTCAAGTGGGAATTTTGAAAATCGGTCAGAAAATTTTTGAAAAACTTTTAAGAAGAGATTTTTCTTTCTGAATTTATTTTTCGTAAATTTTTGTATTCATTTTCAATGAGTTCGCAAGAATCGTCTTGCGGGGCCTGCGAAATCTGGGATTTTTTAAAATTATTATGCCACTACAAGTTAGCCGTTGCCTGCAATCTCATTCTCACCTGATGGAAAGTGATGATGCAGTCTAAAATGGTAGTGAGCTAACTTGTTAGGGGTGTGGCAGTTATATTAATCCCATACCCCTAATCGGTGTCTATATACGGCATCGTACCGAAATGCTAAATCGCTTGGCGTCTTTTCCGGTAGGGTTGAGTATGGTATTGGTCAATATAAGATTTCAGGAAATACAATTTAAAAAAAACAAGACTGCCCTGTCATATGATTGAATTAATAAAAATATAGTCAGTGTCAGCCGAGATTTTTCGAACGAACATCGGGACTTGTCAGTGTCATATATTTTTTTGTATGTATTTTTGTACGTACCTATGTAATTTTTTTTATAATTCTTTGCATGTATTTTTTTGAGATTTCGGGTTCGATAATGTGTATGGTATATATAGATTCAGATTTCAACGTGTATTTTATTTACAAAATCTCTAAATCTGCTGAAATCAAAGTCACCCTACACCTAACAATCCAACAATGGATACCTGGTCGTAAACGTATGTGGAAAAGACATTGCGTAATATAAAACCTGTCACATTAAACATAAAGATTAAAATGCCTTGACCTATTTATTTTGCCATACGAATACAATAATGTTATATCCAAGTATTTATCGTAATTTATTTTAATCTACTAATATTTTATATGAACTTTGTAGGAGTGCCTTAAAATAAAATAAATATTACTTAGTTGATGTCTGTGACTTCGTCTGCGTTGTTTTATTTTTTAAATCATTCCCTGGGAACACCACCCATGTATGAACCAAATCTCATCAAAATCGGTAAAACGATCGTGAAAGCGCAACAAACGAACAATTTTTACAGCATTTGTTATTTTTTGTATACAATACTAGCAGATGCCCGCGACTTCGTCCGCGTGTAGTAAGTTTTTTAAATTCCCACGGGAACACCCTAATTTTTCGGATTAATATACACTTAGCCTATGACACTCAGGTTCAGTAGATCCAGAGATTACCCCCTACAACGTCACGAACTTTACCTCTTTATAATATCAAGTATACATACATATTTTGTATATTCGTTCTTGGTTCGTTTGACACTTGGCCAGCGTGGTAGACGATGGCCGAACCCTGTTCATTCCGTGAGGAGACTCATGCTCAGTAGTGAGCTGACAATGGGTTGATAAGAGAGAAGGGAGAGTTCAGTAAGTAGGTAAGTAGTTAGTTAAGTTAAATTATACATTTGTAATTAATTATGGTGACAGAAGGGCTGGCTAATTTTTTGAGCAAAGGATCAGCTTGGCTGTCCAACGCGGATATTATTGCTACCATTCCACGCGGGGATTATATTTTATATAGTAATTATTAATTAGGTTAGGGTAGCTAGCTAGTTCTATTGTATTGTCCATACTATCCATACTAATATTATAAATGCGACAGTGTGTCTGTTTATCTGTCTGTCTGCTATGCTTTCACGGTCCAACTGCTCAACCGATTTTGATGAAATTTGGTACAGAGATACTTTAGATCACGGGGAAGGACATAGGCTACTTTTTATCCCGGAATATTGAAGAGTTCCCGCGGGAATTAAAAAACATCAATATAATAAGTTATAATAATAAGTAGCCTATGTGCTATTCCAGACTATAATCTATCTCTGTGCAGAATTTCAGCCAGATCCGTTCAGCCGTTGGGGCGTGATTGAGTAACAAACATCCATTACATCCATCCAAACTTTTTCATTTGTAATATTAGTAAGATGGTAGTGATTGACTGCCTCGTTGGTCTAGTGGTTAGCATGTTTGACTGCGGCTGACGAGGTCCCGGGTTCGAGCCCCGGGTCGGGCCATAATTAAGTATCGGGTTTTTCTGATTAGAAATTCCCAGTACTAGCCCGGAGTTAGGAAGTTGGCGGTGTTTCACCCCCGTGCCTCGGAGAGCACGTTAAGCCGTCGGTCCCGGTTATTATCACTAACATGATAATAGTCGTTAAAGCCAACCCGCATTGGAGCAGCGTGGTGGGTCTAAGCTCTAATTCCCTCGCTCCTATGAGAGTGGAGGCCTGTGCCCAGCAGTGGGACGTCAATGGCTGTAGTGGTAGTGATTACCGAATAGCGGAAAATTACCGGCGTATTACTATAAGCAGCTTAGGTATTTCAGTTTCCGTATGACTTGCATCGCAGTAATCCGTTGCGGATTTGCAGCCGGACGTAATTAATACCGGTTAGCTAAAACCGTGGTTAGGCAACGAATTGTTTTGTTGCTAAATTAGTTATTAGATCGAATATAGTCGGAGCTATCTGGATTTAGCTCTCAGCTTTATGATTACCTATACTAAATTGTGTAATCTATAACTGTCTTAACTCTATATGTTACTAATAATTAAACTGCATCTATACTAATATGATAAATGCGAAAGTTTGGATGGGTGGATGTTTGGTACTCAATCACGCTAAAATGGCTGAATGGATCTGGATGAAGTTTGGCAGAGAGGTAGAGTATAGTCTAGAATAACACACGCTACTTTGTATCTCGGAAAATTGATCTCTGTACCAAAATTTGGACCGTACAAGACAGACACATTTTTGCATTTATAAAGCTAATATGGATACAAAGTAAGTAATTTTTTTTAAAAAGCTACGTGGGTTCCGAACGCTCTCGGGTCTGAGAAGAGCCCACTACAAACTCAGCCGGTTTGTTTTCGAAAATCTTTGATAAAACCCCAGGATTAATAAGTTATTTACCTCCTCACAGCAAAATGAAACACTTTCGAAAAAGCACATGCAATTTACCGATATCCCCGATATGTGAATTAACAGCCATTTTAACGGTAACAAGGGTTAAAACCGAACGCCGTTAATTGCCTTACAATTGACGTTAAGTAGGTAATTTTCGTGAGCGTTATTGGGCGATTACGTTGACCCCACATTAAAAATAATCAAGGGTTAATAAAGGTTTGTAATTGAAACATTAGGGTCTTCAGTTGGTATGGGAAATTTTGCTTTTAGAAGCTTTTCATTTAAAAAGTAAGGATCCATACTTCCATACTATTCCATACTAATATCATAAACGCGTAAGTGTGTCTGCTGTCTGCTACGCTTTTACAGTCCACCTTTTCAATCGATTTTGATGAAATTTGGTATAGAGGTAGGGTATTTGCTTTGCTATTACACTACACTGATTCGAATGTTTTGGCCTGGTGGGAGGCTTCGGCCGTGGCTAGTTACCACCCTACCGGCAAAGACGTGCCGCCAAGCGATTACGCGTTCCGGTAAGATGCCGTGTAGAAACCAAATAGGGGTATGGGTTTAATATAACTGCCATGCCCCTAACAGGTTAGCCCGCTACCATCTTAGACTGCATCATCACTTACCATCAGGTGAGATCGCAGTCAAGGGCTAACTTGTAGTGCATAAAAAAAAATGTAAGTTTTAAATGTAATAGGCAATTAGAATGTCATTGAAACAAATGAATACTCTCCATCAGCGAATGTGGTCAAGTGATAATCTCCCAAGCATATAAGCTTAATACTACAAGCGTGGTAAACGCCGTAATCCAATGCAATGAATAAACGGATTTAGACCCAAACAAAAATGGCCGACCGCGGCAAAATGGCGGCCGTGTCGATATTGTTTTATTTACAGCGACCTTTTTACTTCGTTTTGCGATTTTTTATTACTATTGATCATGCTCCTTTGTAGGGTTCCTTGGCTTAGGCTTTTACATGGATCTACACAGACCTACCTGACACGCTGAAACGTGTATCCCATACGACGCGGGAGTTCGCACTGACGTTTTGAAGCCCTCTAAATAGTGTGTTTTCGACCTAACCCTAAAATGAGCATTTTTTATTTGCTAAATTGCTCTTGAAGCGGTGAAAGCTTAAGGATTAAGACACCCATCTGTGCCTCCTGTACGGGGTCACGGGTTCGATCCCCGGGCATGCACCTCTAACTTCTAGAATTAAACATCACTTGCTTCAAATGGTGAAGGAAAACATCGTGAGGAAACCTAACCTAAGGCAACCATAATGTGAAAAACTCGAAGTTCGAAGTTGTGCGAACAATTTTTACAGCATTTGTTTTTTTTTGTATACAATACTAGCAGATGCCCGCGACTTCGTCCGCGAGTAATAAGTTTTTTTAATTCCCACGGGAACTCCCTTATTTTTCGGGTTAATGACACTCATAAATAATGTATTTTTCTATTGGTACCAGAATTTTCAAAATCTGTTGAGTAGATCCAGAGATTACACCTACAACGTCACGAACTTTACCTCTTTATAATATCAACAATGCTTTTTCTTTTTATAATACATATTTTGTTTATTCGTTCTTCGCTCGTCTGACACTTGGCTAGCTTGGTGGACTATGGCCAAACCCTTCTCATCCGGAGAGGAGACTCATGCTGAGTAGTGAGCCGGCAATGGTTTGGTATTAATATGAGAGATTAATTGCTCTACCAATATTACAGTACGGAACCCTGGCACCACATTCCTTTTCGTACTTATCCAAATAATTTTCTTAGAGCGCACGCATTATTAAATCGGTTTTTGTATCTCATTTTCCCCAATTCCATTGTATTGTTTTGCCTATCTGCTATCATATTAAGACTGTTTCTTTTGATATTTATAATGTAATATAATGTGCGTTTTTAAGGAAGAAAAATACACAATATTATTTTTTTCTTACATAAAAAAATACTCCGAAGTGACGTGCTTGGATGTTATTGTTATATTTTATCGTTGAACTGCCTCGTTGGTCTAGTGGTTAGCATGTTCGACTGCAGTTCGATTCCCGAGTTGGGCCATAGTCAATTATGAGATTTTTCTGTTTAGAGCCACACCCGTGTTTCGGAAAGCCGTCGGTCCTGCTCGTGATCTCTCTCCGGTCGTGTCGGATTTTTCGTCTCATCGGGCTATGAGAGTAAGGCCATAGAATGTGCAGCTGTGTTTGCCCACACACTTTTGCTCTATAATATCACCCGCGCAGGTGCCTGATCTCTGTGGAGATTGGCCGCCGTGGCCGAATTTCGGTCGGGAGGTCGGTTCATTATTATTTATCGCTAAAAGAAGTGGCTACGTCATTGATCCATGCTTCCATACTAATATTATAAATGTTAAAGTGTGTATGTCTGTCTGCTACGCTTTAACGGCCCATTTTTTCAACCGATTTTGATGTTTGACACACAGATAGGTAGGTTGTGTTACAGAGAAGGGCATATTATGCTTTTTACTCTATATCCCGGGAAATTAAGGAGGAAATTAATCAACTTTGAAGAATTCGCGGGCATCATCTAGTGTTTAATAAATTTCTATGAGCGCATCCCGTTAAAAAAATAAAAAAATTTACATCACATTGTCCAACACCACTTATTATTACGACTCTATATTTTGACGTCACTCTGCCAGTACTTTCCATGACTTTATTCTTTATTTACTGCACTTACTAAATTTCATTCCTCGCCACCAAGTAAACTCTTATCTACTCTTTTTTCATTACGTTTATACTACTTAGCCACTCCTCATCTCCCCTTCAATTCAGTTATTGCAAATTTATTTCAATATCTTTATATTTTCTTTGCAAATCTTCTAAGACCGAAGACACATTCTAAATCGAATCTTTTATCTCGCAGACTTCCTTTATAATGGAAATATCCTCACGTGAATCTAATTCTAGGAATTTCCGTAAACCCTGGCGTCTTTCACAGACCATTACTTATTCAAGCGTAGTGCGATTGTATTACCATGTAAACTGCTTGAGTCTAAGTTCTAACACTTTAATAACCTACGTATCTTTTGAAATAAGGTTAAACTAAAAGTTGAAACCAATACATACGAATTTATTTTTGTTTTGAAATTCATCACTATAGTATTCTTTATTCCACTCTAATCTACTTCGCTCCGATCTTCTTCCCTGTGCTACACTTCATCTTAAGTATATTATTTTCACTTCATAAACAAAACGTTGTAAGCAAATCTGCAAAGATATATAATTAATCTTTTATCTCGACTTCCTTTTTGCATCTATAATAGAAATTTTCTCACGTGTATCTAATTCTAGGAATTTCCGTGAACGTAGGCGTCTTTAACAGATCATTACTTATTCAAGCGTAGTGCGATTGTATTACCAATGTAAACCGTGTCTAGATGTTCAATTCAGTTGTAATTTCTGCTTGGATCTAACACTTTCTTAACCTAAATAAAGTTT
This sequence comes from Erebia palarica, assembly GCA_964035005.1. Taxonomy (NCBI): domain Eukaryota; kingdom Metazoa; phylum Arthropoda; class Insecta; order Lepidoptera; family Nymphalidae; genus Erebia; species Erebia palarica. Next base: position 19,685,017 of record OZ035995.1, read on the forward strand.
TGAAATAAAGTTAACCTTATAGATGAAACTAATCAAATACGAATTTATTTTTGATTTGAAATTCATCACTATAATATTCTTTATTCCACTCTCATCCACTTCGCTCCGATTTTGTTTCCTGTGCTACACTTCATCTCATATTTTCACTTCATAAACCATACTTTGTAAGCAAATCTTCAAAGATATAATCTTTTATCTCGCAGACTTCCTTTTTGCATCTATAATGGAAATTTCCTCACGTGAATCTAATTCTAAGAATTTCCGTGAAGCCGGGCGTCTTTCACAGACCATTACTTATTCAGGCGTAGTGCGATTGTATTAGCATGAAGCCCGTGTCTCGGCTGTAGATTCATCCCTTCTAAAATTACTGTTACTCCCTCCCTTGATCTAGTTCGGACTCAGATCTTATTGGTCTTCTATCGGCATTTTTAAATAACCCATTAATTACAACCCTTGGCGGACTTGTAGTGGAACAAATAATAATTTAATAGATTAAAAGTTAAACCGTCTTCACCACACACTTAACATTCCATATCTTGGAAACTACAGAACCGGTTTTGATGAAACTTGCACTGTTCCCTGAGTTCAATAAAAACTTAATTTATAAACACTAATAATAAGCCAATAAAAAATAATAGTCGCAATCCGGCAAATAGTTTCGGAGAAATCCGCAAACAAACATACAAGACATTTTGTATGTTTGTTTGGAAGCCCCTATATATTATCATACTTATATCTATATATATAAAAGAAAGTCGTGTTAGTGACACTATTTATAACTCAAGAACGGCTGAACCGATTTAGATGAAAATTGGTGGGGAGGTAGCTTAGAACCAGGAGACGGACATAGGATACTTTTTATCCCAAAAAATTAAAGAGTTCCCGCGGGAACTAAATAGTCTCAATCCACGCGATTTGGCTGAAAATTGGTGGGGAGGTAGCTAAGAACCAGGAGACGGACACAGGATACTTTTTATCCCGGAAAATTAAAGAGTTCCCACGGGAACTAAAAAAACCTCAATCCACGCGGACGAAGTCGCGGGCATCAGCTAGTTGTGAATATTTTGCAGTTCCAATAATATTTATTTCATACATATACGTTTAGAATTAATAACCTTCTTTTTTGAAGTCGGTTTGTAGCTTTATAAAAAAAACTAAGGTGTAAGTAGTGAGCTTGTGGTCTGCAATGTGTATGTGTCACCGTAAAATTGTAAAATCCATTACATTATAATCTTACAAGCGAAATTGTAAACTGTCAAAAGATTACAATTTAACGCATTATTTTTCGGTAGATTGTAATCAGTTAGGGATATTAACCCGACAGAACCCAAGTGCACGGCCTGAGGCACTAGGTACCTGATTATTTACGTCGAACCCTAACCTAACCTACAAGAAAACGTAAATACAATGAATATTTCAAAAATCGACACTCAGAACATTGACCGGTTCACAATCTGTCAACAGTTTAAAATATCGCTAGTTAGATTATAATCTAACGTTTTTAACAATATGCATACTTTTGCTGCGCTTCAAGTATTATTTAGCTCATAGTTAAAATGGCTGTGTTATATACAGTTGGGACGAGACAGTACGGGCCCATTATATACTACGGAATCAAGAAAAGTATGAACGCAATCAATGCAAAGCCGCGACGACTCTGCAATTTCTTTATGTAAGTTCAGGCGAAGAAACTCTTTTGTTAATTAAAATTTTAAAAACTATTCATGAACTCTAGGATTGGTTCTGATCGCAGACCGACTTTATCTTTCAGTTTCATGGGCAGCCGATTCTGCTTGGCGAAATGACCAAATGGTCTTCTTCGACTGCGCATGTTAAGGTTTTACCGCTTCCAGCATCTCCCGCTAACAAGCTAACAGCTTTCACCACTGCACCAGGGAAGTCATCAAAACTTACATCGTCGTCAAAATAAAGAAACTCTATAAACTCAATTTATTTATAACATGTATAATTATAACGCCACGTTTTGACTCTACCGCCGGTTCGGAAAGCAGGACAAACTTTTATTTGGATTACTAGGACGCAGACAAAAAACTAAATAAAATTACACATAGCTCAAATCTCAAACTCAAATCGAATCAAGTGTTTTTTTGTTTAAGTAAACTTTTACAAGTGCTTTTGAATCGTCGAGTGTATCAACCGCTGTTTCGCAATGTCATTCCTACCGGGATTTCGACGACCTCCGTGGCGCAGTGTTGAGCGCTGTTGCCTTTACGTGCGGAGGTCCCGTGTTCGATCCCCGTCAGGGTTTGGTAATTTATAATTTCTGTATTTTCCCTGGTCTGACCTGGTGGGAGGCACGACCGTGGCTAGTTACCATCCTACCGGTAAAAGATGTGCTGCCAAGCGATTTAGCGTTCCGTTACAATGCCGTGTAGACACTGAATGGGGTATGGTGTATAACTGCCATGCCCCTAACAGGTTAGCCCGCTACCATCTTAGACTGCAGCTTCACTTACCATCAGGTGAGATCTCAGTCAAGGGCTAACTTGTAGTGGATAAAAAATAGAAGAACCAGCAAGAAACTCGGATGGTTGCTCTTTTAAAAAAAAATTACCATAATTTATTGAGATACAATAAGTCAATATAATCTGGGACACAAAAGACAAAATCATAAAATAACACGTGTTCTACAAGTGTGTACTTTACGTTGGTTGTGCTGTCACATTAGTACTTAAAGGCGCTAATAAAGAAATTTCAAGGTATGCAGTTTTCTTCTCGGTGTTTCTCGTTTCTTGCGAGCTATAAATTAAAATAACAAATTAAGCACTACAACTTTTAATGAAAATCCAGCCGTCTTCCCTTTCTCCACTTCTGCATCTCACTATGCTGTGGATCGTGACCTTTTCCCATTTACCCATGATAACTATCTCAAATATATAAAAAGCAGAGGTGTGACGGAAATTACAGCTGTAGATCTGTCAGTCACCTTTAGGGCTTATCCGTCTATCTGTCAGTCACCTTTAGGGCGATTGTGTAAAACCTGTATCAATCATTGTTACAGTCTCAATTGTTTTGATTGGCTGAATTTATTCTTGCTGCGTCAATGGATTTTCTCACAATACTTTAATTTAACTAGCCATGCGCTTATGTTAGTAAATTTTCTTTTTACGATGCAATCGAAGGTACCATAAGCTAGAAATATCTCGAGATACTGAAACTGTCTATAGATATTTTCATTTGTAATAATTATGTGCGCAGTAAATAAAGTACATTTTTTTACTATTTTTTTTAACTGTTATCAATAATGTAATATTATTACTTGAAAAGCATTAGTATGTATTTGTCGTACTATTATTATATTTCTTAGTACCGTGAGTTGCTAATACTGCCGATGAGAATATTTTACTAGGTTACTAGGTATACATAGGTATAGCTATGGTGTAGCTAAATTATCAATAGAATGTCTTAAATTAAATAATATTTTGAAACCATTCCAATCTACCATACCTACTTGCTTGAAATAATAGTGTTTTCTATTTTTACTTAACTATGTAGTAAAAAGATTAACAGGACACCTTATGTCACCGCTAAAAACACCTCTTGCCATGTATTAATGAAAGCCTAGTTTGACGTGACACCAATTTTTAACAATTCTTTTTATACGACTGCGTGATTATATGTCATGACTGCATGATTTCATGTATGTATGTATGTGAGTTTGTATATTCCACCATAACTTCTATACGCCTGAACCGATTTTGATAAATAAAGTATCATTAGAATCCCTAGCTTATTCCGGGTGACATAGGCTAGTTAAATTAAAAAAAAAAATGATGGGGGACCATGGCCCCGCATTAAAGACTAAAGTTGAAAAAAAATATTCAAAAATAACATTAACTATATAATCATCATCTAGAAAATGATGAATAGATTCCAAAAATATATAACACTATAGTTCAATATCCAGTGATTTACAAAAAAATATCATTTAATAAAAATGTGAATAAGATTCTAATATAACTGGATTAATTTAGATTTTTAACTTTTTTGTTCGTTTTTTGACAGGACAGCTGTGTTTTTTAATTTTTTTAATCATCGATAGTTACTGCATCAATGTCAAAACATTTTTTTGTCCTCAACGACCCTTTACGGACAGTCTCAATGATACGCGAAGCCAATACCATGTTTTGGCATTGATACAGTCCTTTAATGGTTGATGCAAAAGATCGGTCGCACCGCTGGACTCTACAAGTGACATTTGACACAGGGAAGTCTTGTAATAAACTTTGATAATATATATAGAGATATGCTGAAGACGGATTTTGAATTCTTCAAATTAATACGGGTACTTCTTGATTATATCGATTAGAGACAACCCATAAATACTTAGTTTCACTCTAACACTACACTTTCACTCACAAATACTGACCAACAAACACACACACACACACTTCCCCCCCTTCCCCCACACACACACAAATAGATACACACACTATCTAACGCGCACTGCGTGTCTACATAATTTAACTTAGTTTAACATTAATAATATAAGAATTCCTGTCACTTATAAGTCACTCAGTGAGATCCTGGAGGACGTCGTTGCTGCTGTCCTACAGGTTTCCTAGCGCAGCAGTAACAAAAGCTCTGTTTTTAAATGATGTATAGACTAATTAAGTGTTATATTAATGAAAATCTTTGAATTGATACATAAAACTTTATTGTATTACTTTTGATAACTGTGCATCATGTAGATTGGATGTTTTTTGATTTAATAAAAATTATTTATAATGTTATGTAATACCTAATTTCGGTCAAGTAGCTTTCATACTAATCTTTATTTCTCTAACTAAAGTACTAACTCGTACTTTCGTACGACAGACACACTTTCGTATTTATAATGAAACTGGACGATGCCCACGTCTTCGTATCTACTAACAAAGTTTGGCACAGAGATAGGTTGCGAAGGAAATATTCGGAGGAGAAAGAAAGGTCCAGGGAAGGACATATTAAGCTAGTTACTTTTTATCCCGGAAAATCGAAGAGTTCACACAAGATTTTTGAAATTAAATAAAATGAAATGTTTGGTTATTCGTCTCTCAACTGTTAGTATGGTTGACTGCGGATCACGAGGTCCTGGGTTTGATCCCGGTCGGGCACCAAAATTGTTAGGTATTGGGTTTTCAGCTAAGAAATTCTCAGTGCCAGCCTGGAGTTGGATGTTAGCGGTGTTTCACCCCGGTTAACCGTCGGTCCCGGTTATTATCACTAACATGATAATAGTCGTCAAAGCTCGCCAATCCGCATTGGAGCAGCGTGGTGGGTCTAAGCTCTAATTCCCTCTCTGCTATAAGAGTGGAGGCCTGTGCCCAGCAGTGGGACGTTAATGGGCTGTAATGGAGTGGTGGTTTGTTTATTTCGTGTTGGACTCTACCACGGTCGCGCGTTTCGGAAAAAAACTAATCCCACGCGGGAATTTGTGGACATCTTCTCTGTATTATCTATACTTCTATACTTAATATTATAAATGCCAAAGTTTGGATGGATGTATGTATGGATGGATGGATGTTTGTTACTCAATCACGCCCCAACGGCAGAACGGATCTGGCTGAAATTTGGCACAGAGATTATGGTCTAGAATAACAACACATAGGCTACTTTTTATGCCGGAAAATTAAAGAGATCCCGCGGGAACTGAAGAGGAAGTCGAGGCCATTACCTAGTCTACTCTATTTCCATATAAATGTGTGGAAAAATGTTAATAAACTAAGGGAATAGAACTTAATGCTACCTAGCCTAACCTAATTACTATATAAATCATGCCCACGTGGAATGGTGGCAAGAATGCTGGCTGCATTTCCGCGCTGGACAGCCAGGCTGATCCTTTGCGCAAAAAATGAGCCAGCCCTTCTGTCACCAGATGAACACCAGGGAATTAACACCAGAATATAATGTTGATTCATAAATAAACAGAATGCGCGCTACGATGTATGATCGTACTTTAGCCAGTCGCCTGGAACCGAAAAACCTCAAGCCACGCGGCCGAAATTTTCACTATTTCCAGATAAATGTGTGGAAAAATGTTAATAAATAAAGGGAATTAACACCAGAATATAATGTTGATTCATAAATAAACAGAATGCGCGCTACGATGTACGTACGTACTGTAGCCAAGTCGCCTGGAACCGAAAAACCTCAATCCACGCGGCCGAAGTTTCCACTATTTCCATATAAATGTGTGGAAAAATGTTAATAAATAAAGGGAATTAACACCAGAATATAATGTTGATTCATAAATAAACAGAATGCGCGCTACGATGTACGATCGTACTGTAGCCAAGTCGCCTGGAACCGAAAAACCTCAATCCACGCGGCCGAAGTTTCCACTATTTCCATATAAATGTGTGGAAAAATGTTAATAAATAAAGGGAATTAACACCAGAATATAATGTTGATTCATAAATAAACAGAAACAACGCGCTACGATGTACGATCGTACTGTAGCCAAGTCGCCTGGAACCGAAAAACCTCAATCCACGCGGCCGAAATTTCCACTATTTCCATATAAATGTGTGGAAAAATGTTAATAAATAAAGGGAATTAACACCAGAATATAATGTTGATTCATAAATAAACAGAAACAACGCGCTACGATGTACGATCGTACTGTAGCCAAGTCGCCTGGAACCGAAAAACCTCAATCCACGCGGCCGAAGTTTCCACTATTTCCATATAAATGTGTGGAAAAATGTTAATAAATAAAGGGAATTAACACCAGAATATAATGTTGATTCATAAATAAACAGAATGCGCGCTACGATGTACGATCGTACTGTAGCCAGTCGCCTAGAACCGAAAAACCTCAATCCACGCGGCCGAAGTTTCCACTATTTCCATATAAATGTGTGGAAAAATGTTAATAAATAAAGGGAATTAACACCAGAATATAATGTTGATTCATAAATAAACAGAATGCGCGCTACGATGTACGATCGTACTGTAGCCAGTCGCCTGGAACCGAAAAACCTCAAGCCACGCGGCCGAAATTTCCACTATTTCCATATAAATGTGTGGAAAAATGTTAATAAATAAAGGGAATTAACACCAGAATATAATGTTGATTCATAAATAAACAGAATGCGCGCTACGATGTACGTACGTACTGTAGCCAGTCGCCTGGAACCGAAAAACCTCAATCCACGCGGCCGAAATTTCCACTATTTCCATATAAATGTGTGGAAAAATGTTAATAAATAAAGGGAATTAACACCAGAATATAATGTTGATTCATAAATAAACAGAATGCGCGCTACGATGTACGTACGTACTGTAGCCAGTCGCCTAGAACCGAAAAACCTCAATCCACGCGGCCGAAATTTCCACTATTTCTATATAAATGTGTGGAAAAATGTTAATAAATAAAGGGAATTAACACCAGAATATAATGTTGATTCATAAATAAACAGAATGCGCGCTACGATGTACGATCGTACTGTAGCCAGTCGCCTAGAACCGAAAAACCTCAATCCACGCGGCCGAAATTTCCACTATTTCCATATAAATGTGTGGAAAAATGTTAATAAATAAGGGGAATTAACACCAGAATATAATGTTGATTCATAAATAAACAGAATTCGCGCTACGATGTACGATCGTACTGTAGCCAGTCGCCTAGAACCGAAAAACCTCAATCCACGCGGCCGAAATTTCCACTATTTCTATATAAATGTGTGGAAAAATGTTAATAAATAAAGGGAATTAACACCAGAATATAATGTTGATTCATAAATAAACAGAATGCGCGCTACGATGTACGTACGTACTGCAGCCAGTCGCCTGCTTTCATAGGCTGAAAGAGGTCGTCCGTCGCGTCCCTCCGTGTAGGTGAAAAAGGTTTGTTACGTGTGAATTGTACTCGTAAAACTTACTCGCGATGTGCACATGATAAAAACCTAGTGATTAAAAAAGAAAATTAAAAGTGAAAATAGAGTGGATATGTAATGGTGTGGTGAATTATAAGTGAAAATTTTTTTCTCTATGTGTTATCGTGTTTGGAAAGGAGTGGAGTGGTCTACAGCTTTAATTTGAGGTGAGGGAAGGGACTTTTTTTAAATGTAGTTAGCCAAGAATAGGATGAATTTTCTGCCATCTTGCAACTTTATGAAAAGTGCAAATGTTTTCATTAATTTTATGTTTATAATTTCCTTTCAAACTTAATACTATATTTAAAATATAAATGCGATAGAGTGTTTGGTTGTTGGTTTATTGGTTTGTCCTTCAATCACGCCGCAATAGAGCAACGGATCGACGTGATTCTTTGCATGGGTATAGTTGAGGTGGAAAGTGATATAGGCTACTTTTTATCCCGATAAATAAGGGTTTACCGTGGAAATCAAAAAATGCAGACGAAGTCGTGGGCATTAGCTAGGTAATAATAATAAAAAAAAATTAATTCGCGAAATAATGACTGTGATCTCACCTGATAGTTAGTGACATGCAGTCTAAGATAGTAGCGGGCTAACTTGTGAGGGGTACGGCAGTTATATTAAACCCATACCTCACCGGACCGCACCGGAAAGCTAAATCGCTTGGCGTACCTATTCTTTGCCGGTAGGGTGGTAACTAGCCACGGCCGAAGCCTCCCACCAGACCAGAAAATTCAGAAATTATAAATTCCCAAATTGACCCTTCAATTTCAATTTTTTTTACAAAAATAGCTTACAAAACCACACAAATATAATCTACTATATGGTTACATAAGTACTAGAAAACTTATTAAGTAATAATTAGGCCATTTGCGTGGGTGGTTGGGTCTGAATCCTAACTAGTTAACTGTATGTAGGATTTCATACCAATTTCCTTTTGGCGGTTTGAGGCTCGTAAGTGTAACCCTGCCAGGGATCGAACCCGAGGCCTCCCACAATAAGACCACAACATCACTGAGCCAGGGAGGTCGTCAAAACTATGCAACACTTAGCTAATGCCCGCGACTTCGTCTAGGTGGTTTGAGGTTCTTTGGTTCCCGCGGGTACTCTTTAAATTTCCGGGATAAAAAGTAGCATATGTGCTATTCCAGACTATAATCTATATCTGTGCCAAATTTCAGCCGGGTCCGTTCAGCCGTTGGGGCGTGATTGAATGACAAACATCCATACATCCATCTTACTAATATTATAAATGCGAAAGTTTGGATGGATGTATCCCGAAAAATTAAGGAGTTCCCGCGGGAACCAAAAAATACTTCAATCCACGCGGACGTAGCCGCGGGCATCAGCTAGCTATGCTATGCTAGCCTATATGCTATTCCAGACTATAATCTATCTCTGTGCGAAATTTCAGCCAGATCCGTTCAGCCGTTGGGGCGTGATTGAGTAACAAACATCCATACATCCATACCTCCATACCTCCATACATCCATACATCCATACATCCATGCAAATTTTCGCATTTATAATATTAGTAAGATACTAACACAGCCATGCTCCGGGTATGTTAGAATTACATTCGTAATGAGATCCAATTTAGAGTTCGTGCGGTTATACAAGTTGGGAGTTGTAATTCTATCTAAGAACTTCGCCTCTACGCCTTCCTATGTACTCATATTGGCTCGTTGGTCTAGTGGTTAGCATGTTCGACTGCGGCTGATGAGGTCCCTGGTTTGAATTCCGGGTCGGGCCATAATAAAGTGTGTTTTTTTTTTTGCAAGAAATTATCTGCACTAGCACGTAGTGAGGAAGTTGTTTTACCCCAGTGCCTCGGAGAGCACGTAAAGCTATCGGTCCTCCGCCTGACCTCTCTCCGGTCGTGTTGGATTTTCCGTCCATTGGGCTATGAGAGTAAAGGAACAGAGTCCATCTGTGTTTGCACTATCATATCTACATGGCTACGTAATCTCTTTGGAGATTGGCCGCCGTGGCCGAAATTAGATCGGGGGGACATTATGTACTCATATATTACTTATATCATGTGTATTATATAGTTTATACTCCTCTCTGTATACTCTGTCATAATTTATAACACTGTGGTTTTATACCTATGAGTGAGTACATTAAAAAATACAACTCTCCTGCCCCCCCCCCTCTGGTGGCTTCCCCCCTCCCCGCCTTTTTTGATTTTTTTCGTACGCAATACGTGGATATATAAGTGAAGTGGGAAATTATAAGTCCTATCTTTATGAACTAAATATTTTTTATAGGTTAAATGATTAAATGGTGCTTATTTTGACTTGTAATAGTTTTTGCCTAGCTCTAATAGTTTTCTAGAAATGACATACCTACGTGTTTTTAAAATTATTTTATTGAGGTGCGATTTTTAGTCAACTTTAACGCACCATTGCTCGTAAACTATAACTCCTATCACAATAAATGTTATGAACTTATTTGTAGGTAATTTATTAAGAAACAATGTTTTCTTTGACAGTTTTATCCTAGCTTGTATAGTTTTATTAAAAATCGAGATAATCTGCAAAATGGCACACTTTTCAAGGTGGGGAGGGGGGAAGCCACCAGCGGGGGGGCGGGAGAGTTGTTTTTTAATGTACTCACTCATAAGTATACAACCACAGTTGTTATGAATTTTGCCGTTTGGCCCATGCATTGAAATCTAGAATTAATGGACTATATGATACGTCTTGTTTTGCCTCTACCACATATCTACATATGTATAGTATATTTTATGTATATCTACATAGAAAAAAATAATAAAATCTTCAATTGTATACTACAATAAGGCGGTCTTATCGCTAAGTAGCGATCTCCTCCAGACACCCTTAACCCTACGGAGGGAGAAGATGAACAAGTGGACAGCGGGAGGTGGTGCATAAAATACTAGTTAATAAATACATAAACTAACCAATATCACCATCACCATCAATACCATGTAAAGGATTACTTAAGTGAAAAGGAAGCTTGGCAATGATTTGATCTAATGGCACTGATAGTTGCTTAGATAAGATGATTATTTGTGAAATGGTGATAATGAAAAAAAACCCCGGCCGTGTTTGATGTGGGCTCTTCTCAGACCAGGGTGCGTTCGGAACCCTCGTAGCTTTAGTTTTGAGATACCGTTACTGATTATCACCATTATATTTTATAAATAACTGGACGTCAATAAGTGTAGTATACCTACCTAAATTGAATAAACATTATTTGACTTGACTTGACATAAAATAAAAGATAACATATTAATACATGTATACAAAATAAATAAAAGAGACAAAGGAAACCATATTGTGTGGTCGGGGATTGGTTAGTTGGGAACGCACAACTCCAAACGTTTTATTTGGAGTTGTATACCACAGAATAGGTAATTAATAAATAGTTCATATAGTCTTGCATTTTAAACAACACTATAACTTTCTTTAATCCTTTTTTAATTCCGAAAATTAAATGAATAAGGGTTCCCACAGGATTTTATAAAACTCATTTTATGTCACGGGCTTCGTTTTGTTATTAATAACTAGATGATGCCCGTAACTTCGTCCGCCTGTATTTAGGTTTTTAATTCGTCGAGGATAAAAAGACGCTTTTATCCTGAATAGCACCTGTACAGTGAAAATGTTCATTCCTTTTAAGGACTGAAACAGTAACCGAAATAAGGGGATTAAACACTGTTTTTTGTTATAAAACAGAAACACTTATAATGAAAACAGAAACGATACTGTAACCCGATCAATCTGTAACCGTTTATTTCTGTTAGTAAGTGTTTTTTATCTGTAACCCTAACAGGTACATGCCGTAACAAACTGCACGGTGTGACAACGCGTTCTTCTTACTTCATTGGACTTTACACACACTGACACAAAATGGCCGTGTTTTTCTTAAAACAAACATCGGTGCTTTCACCTTAGGCTCAAATTTGAATACGTGTCAACAGTAAATTTGGCAACGTCGCTATTTCGGTTACACTTTAAAACACTTTCATTTCTGGTACAAATTCATTTATGTTACAGAAATAATGTATGTGTTTCGGGTTAACAGCATTAAAACACACACTCAAAAGGGTTACAGCTTCGATTCTATTACATTTTCATTCTGTAACACTTATATTTGTACCTTATTGTGCCTACTTATAGTTGTTTTCCTGTTTGTAACATGTTGTTTTTGTATATTTGTGGTGTACAACAAAGTATATACATACATACATATTTCTGTAACCTTTATGAATCTGTTTTTCAGTCCCTGATTCGCTTTACATAATCAGCGAAAAACCTTTATCATCACAATTCTGCCATTGCCCCTATACGTGGAACAGTAAAGGTATAAAGAGAAAAGAGTATGTATTCAAACATGTGCTGCGGGCTTTGCAGCCGATCGGTAACTGTGATCTAATTATTTGTGCCCCTGAGGATTTATAAAGGGCTTATTTTTTTAAAGGGTACCTTCTTTAGAATTGTTGTGATTTGAAAATTCAACGAAACGAAAAAGAGACAAATATATATTTCACCGTAAGATTGTAAAAACCGTTAGATTATTATCTACCTCATTATTTAGGTCGAATCCTAGCCTAACCTACAAGAAACAGACAAGAAAACGTAAATAAAATATTTCAAAAATTGACACTCAGAACATTAAACGGTTCACAATCTTTCGACAGTTTACAATATCGCGAGTTAGAATCTAACGGTTTTTATAGGATTTACGGTATATATAGGATTTAGCCTGCGAGAGAATGAGATATAGAATACAAGTTATATTTATCTCATTCTCTCGTAAGCTACTTTTCTGAAATTTCACTGCTGCCGTGTGTGAATTGCACACACATACACTTTTTTTATCATACTAATATTATAAAAGTGTTTTTTGTTGGCTTATGTATGGTTTGATGGTTCGTCCTTCAATCACGCCGCAACAGAGGAACGGATCGACTTGATTTTATGCATGGAGATAGTTGAAGACCTGGGGAGTGATAGAAGACAGGCTACTTTTTATCCCGTAAACGTAAGAAGTTCCCACGGAACCAAAAAATTTAGTACACGCGGACAAAGTCGCGGGCATCAGCTAGTTCCAGTGGTAATAGCCTAGTGGTTTAGACTTGCGGACTGCTTTTCTGGGGTGTGGGATACTTCAATTAAGTCCTTGACTGCAACCTCACCTAGTGTCAATAAACTAAACGGTACACAAAATAAAACTAAACTATAACCGGTGCGGCGAACCTTGATCCCTATGACAGTTCGTTAGTGATGGGTCGTGTCTTTGGTTGTTATTGTAGGTTATAATAATATTGTAGGATATTTTTAGATATGTGAGTATGAAAAAAAATTGTGCACTCGTTTCCATTACCGACATTTTTTTATTGATACTTGCCGCCCTAGTCGATAAACGTCATACGACGTAAGTTTTGCAGGACGTAAACATACATTCAGATTGAGATAACTTCTTGTAAATGTTAAGAATTGTTAAAATTATCAACGGAATATCATTACTAATGGTATAAAGCTACGTAAAATTTATAAATGGCATTTTTAGACACCCCAATATGATCCCAATTTAATGGTGACTCCACTACAATGTTATATGGTGACATTAGCTGTCAGTGTCATAGGGATCAAGGTTCGCCGCGCCGAGTATAATAACGTCTCCGACCACCACATCGGAGGAAGCTGCCTCTTGTCAAATATGACAAGATTAAAAAAAATTATTAAACACCTAGTGGTAAGTGATGCTGCAGTCTAAGATGGTAGCGGGCTAACCTGTTTGGGGTATTTTTTTATGTGTTCCTCCGTTTTTTCCTTCGACATGGGGGTCGAAGACTGTTCTAGGTCGGTACTTAGTTCAGCTACCTAGGTTGCTTTACTATTTACTCTGTAGTAACTTGGGCAATTTCTATAATTCAAGCAACGATTGTGACGTTAATTATATTATCTACAGCCTTTATGCTAAACATATTAATACCTAATTAAATTTGCTTTAAATGCATATGTCACCGTAAGATTGTAAAAACCGTTAGATTATAATCTAATTCGCGAAATTCTAAACTGTCGAAAGATTAGAATTTAACGCATTATTTTCCGGTGGATTTTAATCTGATAGGTATTTAAACCCGATAAAACCTAAGTGCTTGATTATTTATGTCGAACCCTAACCTAACCTACAAGAAATAGACAAGAAAACGTAAATACAATGAATATTTCAAAAATTGACACTCAGAACATTGAACAGTTTACAATCTTTCGACAGTTTAGAATTTCGCGAGTTAGATTATAATCTAACGGTTTTTACAATCTTACGGTGACACATATAATACTCGCTGTTAGGGGTATGGCAGTTATATTAAACCCGTACACCTAATCGGCTCTTTTGCCGGTAAGGTTGCCACGGCCGAAGTCACCCACCAGGCCAGACCTGGGTAAATCTAGAAATTATAAATTTCCAAATTGACCCTGCCGGTGTTCGAACCCAGGACCTCCCACGCTAAGACAACAGCGCTCAACACTGTGCCAGGGAAGTCGTCAGAACAAACTCATGAATAAATCTCTTATTGCGTTAGACATAACTCGATCTTTCATTATAATTTCTCGGAAAATTTTGGCCGAATCCAAACATCCGTTTAAAGTAAACAAATTGCGGTATTCATTTTCATTTAATTTCCTTTGATCGAGAATTCTGGATCTTGATATTCATTTATTTTTCCAACCTCCATTTAGCGTTTATTTCTTACATTTTTAAATTTCATCGAACCGCAGAGAAAGAATAATGATGAATATTTTTCGAGAAATTCGAACTGCTTCAACTTAATAGGGATGATGACAACTCAATCAAATCAGCAACTCTTTATCAAACTTAAAAACGCTCTTCTACTATGGAAGTTGTATGAAATTTGCAATTGTGACGTCATCAAATTTAAACACACTTTTTTTCTTTAATCTATATTATAAAATAGTTATCAAACTTAAAACTAACCGAGGATGTGAATTTTAGGTCTTTTTGAAGACCCTCTATTTAATAATCAGTTAGAAATAAATTATTTTCGATATAGGCATCATCCCTATTATCTGTTGTTGTTTGAATTATCTGTTTGGATTGCTTGCGATAGTGAGGGGTCTGCCTACTAGGCGCTTTTCACTGCGGGGGTCGCCACTCTAGCGTATTGAGACCCCAACGTCTATCGTTTCGTGGAACTACGTATTTGCTTCGCCATTTTTTTAAAAATCATCTCCAAGTTAGCCCTTGACTGCAATCCCACCTGATGGTAAGTTATGATGCAGTTGAAGATGGTAGCAGGCTAACCTGTTAGGGGTATGGCAGTTATATTAAACCTATACCCCTAGTCGGTTTCTACACAGCATTATACCGGAACCCTAAATCGCTTGGCGATACGTTTTTGCCGGTAGGGTGGTAACCAGCCACGGCCGAAGCCTCCCACCAGACCAGACCAGAGAAAATTCAGAAATTATAAATTCCCAAACTGACCCTGCCGGGGATCGAACCCAGGACCTCCCACGTTAAGGCAACAGCGCTCAACACTGCGCCAGGGAGGTCGTCATTTCCCATTTCTGTTTCAGCTTCGCCTGTCAGTCTCCTCTAACTTTTCTGAGTTGTGCTTTGATCAATCTTACATACCCGATAGTTATTCATGACATTCTCAAATTTGTGTGAATCTGCTCTTGACCAGCGTAGTGGACTATGGCCAGACTATAATAAAGCTCAGAATCACTCAGCGGGCTTATGGTAAGCGTTTCTTTGCATGATCAAAGTTCTTGAAAATGAAGATCTTTGGTTCTTCATTAGATTTTCACATTTGATCATCATACTTAGGCATCAGAATACCTATTTACTGACTGTCGTGATCAAACATGATCAAAATTGAGCATTGACTCATTTCCACATGGGTAAGCAGTGCTTTTATGCCTCTATGAACTGCCCGCCACTGGTGGGAGGTCGTCCAACGCTGCGCTTCCCGGTGCGGGGCCGCCATTCGAGCACTTTGGGACCCCAACGCCTATCGGTTCTACGAACTATGTGCCCCGCCCATTGCCACTGGAGCTTGGTGACTACTGCATACTATAGCTTGTATATATGTCACCGTAAAATTGTAAAACCCGTTAGATTGTAATCTAACGCTTTTTATCTCGATAGATTGTAAACTGTCGACAGATTGTGAACCGTAACATACTGCTTACAATTTAACGAATTTTTTTTCGGTAAATTGTAATCTATTAGGTATATTAACTCGGGCACTACCTGAATATATATGTCAAACCCTAACCTAACCTATAGTAGAATGCAGAGTGAATGTATGTATCACCATAAATTTACTCTGCATTCAACTCGCGCGCGATCTGTACAAGAAAGAGACAAGAACACGTAAGTAAATACAATAAATATTTCAAAAATCAATACTCAGAACATTGAACGGTTCACAATATTTCGACAGTTTACAATCTCGCGGGATAGAAACCGTTAAATTATAATCTAACTAGCGATGTTGTAAACTGTCGAAAGATTACAATTTAACGATTTAGTCTTCGGTAGATTGTAATATGTTAGGTATATTAACCCGATAGACTAAGTGCCCGGCCTTTGGCACTAGGTACCTGATTATTTATGTCGAACCCTAACCTAACCTAACCTAATATCAGTTTATCAGCAATTAGTAGGGTAGTAATGAATTGTTGTTACTAGGCCACTTTACTTAATTTATATATTTTAGTGATAAAAACTGTCGGAAACACTTCTATGGAGACTTTAAGGCTACTCCTGAAAATCAGCACTGCAGCTTGCTGTGACTTTGTGCTGAGTGAGGAGCCTTATTTGTTCACGAATTGTAAAAATAGATTTGAGTAATTACTTAAGTAAGTAAATATTGTAAATTGTTTTTCGTGGACAAATAAATAAATTATCTATCTATCTAACCTACAACTAAACTACTTGCGAGTTCAGCTAAATGCATGCCGGCTAGCCAGTAATTGGGTGTACACTCTAAAAAGTTTTGTATGTGTTTTGTTATTTTTATGTTGTTTTTGTGTATTACCTGTTGGCAAACCATTAAATAAAAATAAAATTAAAAATAAAATAAAATAAAATACAAGAAAGAGACAAGAAAACGTAAATACAATGAATAATTCCAAAATTGATACTAAGAACATTGAACGATTCAAAATATGTCAACAGTTTACAATCTATCGAGAGAAAAGCGCTCGATTGGAATCTGACAGTTTTTGCAATTTTACGGTGACATATATACCACATTCATACTAAGTATACTGAAGTATACATATTATTGTTTGTGTTAATCAGTAGGTAAAGGTTTGTTATCAAATAATAATTATAACTGCATAGGAACCATCGCATGCTAATCACAATTATTTCGTGCCGGCACGCGACTGCTGGAATTACAACCGAAATAACTTTTCACGTAAAGATTCTATTTGATGGCGTCAAAGCTAAGTTTTATACGTTACTTTTTGTTTATAGAAAAGTAGAGTCATGTATCTGTCACCGTAAGATTGTAAAAACCGTAAGATTATAATCTAACTCGCGAAATTCTAAACTGTCGAAAGTTTAGAATTTAACGCATTATTTTCCGGTAGATTGTAATCTGATAGGTATTTAAACCCGATAAAACCTAAGTACCCGGCCTGCGGCCGGGCACTACTTGATTATCTATGTCGAACCCTAACCTAACCTACAAGAAAGAGACGAGAAAACGTAAATACAATGAATATTTCAAAAATTGACACTCAGAACATTGAACAGTTTACAATCTTTCGACAGTTTAGAATTTCGCGAGTTAGATTATAATCTAACGGTTATTACAATCTTACGGTGACATATCCACCACCACTACAGACCATTAACGTCCCACTGCTGGGCACAGGCCTCCACTCTCATGAGAGAGAGGATTAGAGCTGAGACCCACCACGCTGCTCCAATGCGGGTTGGCGGCTTTAACGACTATTATCATGTTAGTGATAATAACCGGGACCGACGGCTTAACGTGCTCTCCGAGGCACGGGGGTGGAACACCGCCAACTTCCTAACTCCAGGGCTAGTACTGAGAATTTCTAGTCAGAAAAACCCAATACTTAATTTGGCCCGAACCGGGATTCGAACCCAGGACCTCGTCGGTCGCAGTCGGGCGTGCTAACCACTAGACCAACGAGGCAGTCATGTATAAATAACTAGATTTCGCGATATCGCCTGTATGGTTTTACTACTCAGGTTTCACTATTTATATGTAGGTACGGGTTAGTCACACTAATATTATAAAGGCGAAAGTTTGTGTGTAACTTTGTTTAAAAAAATCTGCTGTGTTTGTTGCGGGGTCTTCTCAGACCAGGGCGCGTTTGGAACCCTAGTAGCTTTAGTCTTAAGATACCGTAACTGATTATCACTATCATGTTTGTTTACTAAGTAATTGGACGTCAATAAGGGTACACTGTACAGTGTACCAAATTGGAATACATAAATTGATTGATAGTTTGTTAGGGACTCTTTCACGCAAAAACTACTGGACGGATTTGGCTGAAATTTGGAATGTAGATAGATTATACCCTGAATTAAATTTAGCACCTATGCTAAAAATTGAATCCCGGATAATAAAAGAGTAGTCGCGGGAACCAAAAAACCTCAATCCCTTGGACGAAGTCGCGGGCATCGTCTAGAACCTATTGTATATTTTTGAGATAAAATAGGTATAGAAACTGCTTTGAGATCCTTTAATGTTACCTTTAATCGACGGTTCACGTGACTGGTGATTCTATGCACCTATATTGGTAGTAGATTGAATAAAATAGAAAGTAACTATAAGTAGAAAACATCATTAATTCTTTTATTTCACAGCCCATCCGTTTAACTAGATGTATTTAATAACTGGTGGTTCTATGCACCTATATTGGTAGAAGATTGAATAAAATAGAAAGTAACTATATGTAGAAAACATCATTAATTCTGTCTTTTATTTCACGGCCCATCCGTTTAACTAGATGTATTTAATAACTGGTGATTCTATGCACCTATATTGGTAGCAGATTGAATAAAATAGAAAGTAACTATAAGAGTACTATAACTATAGTATACTATAACTATACTATAACTACTAGTACCAAAGAGCTGGCGCTTATTTAGCCCAACGGCTTAGCCTTGCCATTCAACGAGGTAATAGCGCCAGTATTTTGGGCACCATGCCCATTAACGATCACTTGGATGGCGTGTATTTTTTGTAAATATAATTAGTTTTTAATTTAGATTTTAATTTATTTCTTACTTTTAATTCTAATATATATGTATAGTTTATTAAAATGGTCTAATATAAAAAAAAAAAAAAAAAAGAAAAAAAAAAAAAACTATAAGTAGAAAACATCATTAATTCTTTTATTTCACAGCCCATCCGTTTAACTAGATGTATTTAATAACTGGTGGTTCTATGCACCTATATTGGTAGTAGATTGAATAAAATAGAAAGTAACTATAAGTAGAAAACATCATTAATTCTTTTGTTTCACGGCCCATCCGTTTAACAAGATGTATTTAATAACTAGCGTAAACGCTCGTCCATTTTTAAAAATTTTTGTACTCACTTAGCATGCAACTGTCTCGTTGGTCTAGTGGTTAGCATTAGACTGCGGCCGACGAGGTCCCGGGTTCGAGTCCCGGGTCGCGTCATATTTAAGTACTGGGTTTTTCTGCTTAGAAATTCTCAGTAATAGCCTGGAGTTAGGAAGTTGGTGGTGTTCCATCCCCTTGCCTCAGAGAGCACGTTAAGCCGTCGGTCCCGGTTATTATCACTAATATGATAATAGTCGTCAGAGCCCGCCAACCCGTATCGGAGCAGCGTGGTGGGTCTAAGCTCTAATCCCTCTCTCATATGAGAGTGGAGGTCTCTGCCTGTGGGACGTTCTAAACCTGACCTAATATAATATATTCGATATATAATATAGTCGCTGATAGTATATAATATAGTATATAATATATATAATATAGTCGCTGAGTCTAACGAGAGAGACTGCTTTTGCAACGTCAAAACAAGTTTTGCTAATTACCAAAACGATAAAATAACGATACGACCATCTTAGATGGTATCATCACTTACCATCAGGTGAGATCGCAGTCAAGAGCTAAATTGTAGTGAATAAAAAAAAAGAAAAAAAAAGTTCAATTTTCAACTCTAACTTTACTTTGCGCAAAGGATCAGCCTGGCTGTCCAGCGCGGAAATGCAGCAAGCATTCTTGCCACCATTCCACGTGGGCATGATTTATATAGTAATTAACTCATTGAAAAATCTTATTACCATGTAAAGGATTACTTAAACGACAAGGAAGCTTGGCAATGATTTGCTCTATGGCTCTGATAGTTCCTTAGTTAAGATGATTTGTGAGATGGTGATAATAAAAAGAAAAAAAAAACCCGGCTGAGTTTGTTGTGGGCTCTTCTCAGACCAGGGCGCGTTTGGAACCCTCGTAGCTTTAGTTTTAAGATATCGTAACCAATTATCACCATCATGTTTTATAAGAAAGTAATTTTTAACAGTACCTACATTGAATAAATGATATTGAGTATTGAGTATTGAGTTGAGTATTAGGTTAGGCTAGCTAGCATTAAGTTCTATTGTATTATTTTCACTTTATATAATACACTGAAAAAAAATTGGTCTACGACTTGAAAACGTGTTCAACGCCCCTAAAGAAGTTGTCACTTCAAAAACTAAAACCGAAAGTGTCCACGACTAGACCCATTTTTTCTAGTCCAATTTTTATTTTTTTCCGATAATACTTAGCTAAGTAAAGGGAAAAGTAGAGACAGCATACCAACGGAAGTATAATTTCATTTCGTTGAGCAAAAATATCAGTTGGCAAAACAGCCAAGCCGTTTCAGTAAATTGGCTACGAGTACAAGGCGTAAAATAAGAAAATTCCGTCTACATCTTGGACCTTGTAATATTATTCCTCTCTTAAGGGTTCTGTACCAAGATTCTAAAAACGGAATCTTAATGTTGCGACTAAGTCTGTCAGTCTGTTTGTCACACCTGCCTTCGCAAATCAAAAAATACGAGCCAGCAAAAACATCATACTAATGTTAAAAATGCGTTTGTTTGTTGGTTTGTCCTTCAATCACGCCACAACGGAGCAACGAATCGACGTGATTTTTGGCATGGTTATAGTTGAGGACCTGGAGAGTGACATAGGCTTACTTTTTATCCCGGAAAATTAAGGAGTTACCACGGGAATCAGAAAACCTTAAACAACGCGGACATTAACTAGTTTTTAATAATAGCAAAGAAAAAAGGTGACAAATGCTAACTAAAAATACAGATGGATGTTCGTTACTCAAACCGTTACCGGTTTTCGTTCAACTACTTTTTATCCCAGAAAATTAAAGGGTTCCCGCGGGAACCAAAAATCCGCAATCCACGCAGGCGAAGTCGCGGAAATCAGCTAGTATAATACAGTTTCTTTGCAACTCACTTAAACTTTGATCTGCAACAACAAAAAAGAATAATCAGCGTAATTCATTACTAGGGATAAGCGAGTAAGAAACTATTATCTTCAGGATATCGCCGAATCGATGGACCCTAATCGACTTGTCAGATAAAACCGGAAAATACCGTATATGAGACTCATTCCGGTCCCTTCTGTGGTCCCTCGTCACAACTTGACAGACGGACAAATAGTTTTATGCTGTGTATTACATAGAAAGACGGTTTTCGTACCATACATTTATTCTAGAATATTATACTAGTATTGGATTCACTAGCCCGGAGTTAGGAAGTTGGCGGTGTTTCCTGCCTCGGAGAGCAAGTTAAGCCGACGGTCCTGCGCCTGACCTCTCACTGGCCGTGTCGGATTTTCCGTCCCATCGAGCTACGAAAAAAAACCTGAATTCTTAGGAGTATAAGCTTGAATAGTGGAGATGAGTGTATTATTAAAATTCATCTTCAATTGCTATTCAATCTGCAAGTCCGGAACAGCTCACGATGTTACTTTTATGTAATTTCTTTACTATAACTCCTAATGATACTGATCTTTGTTGTAAAAAATGAAGTTCTTCAATGTAGCGTCCATCTCTTTTTGTCATAACTAAGCCTATTATGTCAAATTTATTTTTTGTATGGCATGTTGTAATTGGGTATTTGACAAATAGCCAAATTATGAACTTTTTCAAAAGTCAAAACGCGTCATAAGTATGGGATTTACTGAAATTCTGAAATGTGACGTCATTAAAGTTCGACATACTTTTTTACTTTAATCGATAGTTTAAAATGGTAATCTATATATATAAATTCGAAAGGTCACGATATCTCAGGACCTATAAAGGATAAAAACTTGTAATTTGGAAGGTAGGTTCCTTTTATGGTTTAGACATCAGCTAAGAAACGGTTTTGATAAAATTCACCTCTAACGGGTTGAAATGGGGGTTGGAAGTTTATATCAATATACTTCGCTATCGTTACTATCGCTAAAAAAGAATTTATTTGAATAATAGTCAAATAGCCAATAGCTTATCATCTTGAATATTTATTTGGAAGCTTGTAGTTGTCTTCGGAGAAAAGAAAGTTTTGTTACGTGTAGAGTTAATTGCTTGTGTGGGACTCCAGTATGACGTAAGGATATTTTTTCTGTAGCGGTGTAGGATTGTTTTCCTTTTATTCTCTTGTATAGTTATTTCGGTTTTTATATTATCTAATACGAAAAAGAAAAGTCAATAAAATGTTATTGAGGCGGCTATAGATCTCTAAAAAAGATGTCTGTGAAAGTATTTACCTATTACACGAAGTAAAGTTCCCTATAGAAATTTTGCGTAGACTTCCTTTGATTGAAAATACCCTCAGGTTATTCAAGAAGGCCTCCTTTACAGGTTTTTAATGTTAAGAACTTCTGTATTGACTCTGGAAAATGATGGAGGAGGCTATCACCGCTACAAGCGGTCCTTGCTTGTAAATATAATTGGTATCCATTCTAATATACGTAATAAATGCAAAAGTGTGTCTGTCTGCTACGCTTTCACAGCCCACCTGGCAACCGATTTTGATGAAATTTGGTATAGGGGAAGGTTGTATCCTGAGGAAGGACATAGGCTACTTTTTATCCCGGAAAATAAAGAGCGCGGGAACCAAAAAACCTCAATCAACGTGGACAAAGTCGCGGGCATCAGCTAGTTATTAGTATAAAAGAATAATACCACCGTTACGGAAAGTGGATTCTACTGAGAAGAATAAGCAATAAACTCAGTAAGTAGTTGCTCTTTTTTTCTTTTTTTAAATAAGAAAAAAATGTTACAATAATAATAGGTATGTTCAATCAGTGAATGGATTTTTAAGAATTTAACCTCAATTTGATAAAATATTGTTACCTTGTTGATGCGCATATTTCGGGCGAATGTTTTGCTCTGTTTGGTCCTAAGTGTATTTTCCTTTCGGTCAGTTAAGCTGTAACGTATAGGTATTGTTTAGAATTCAAATGCGCATATTTCAGACGCATATTTGCTCTGTTTGTTCCTAAGTGTATTTTCCTTTCGGTCAGCTAAGCTGTAACGTATAGGTATTGTTTAGAATTCAAATGCGCATATTTCAGACGCATATTTGCCTAGTTTGGTCCTAAGTGTATTTTCCTTTCGGTCAGCTAAGCTGTAACGTATAGGTATTGTTTAGAATTCAAATGCGCATATTTCAGACGCATATTTGCTCTGTTTGTTCCTAAGTGTATTTTCCTTTCGGTCAGCTAAGCTGTAACGTATAGGTATTGTTTAGAATTCAAATGCGCATATTTCAGACGCATATTTGCTCTGTTTGGTCCTAAGTGTATTTTCCTTTCGGTCAGCTAAGCTGTAACGTATAGGTATTGTTTAGAATTCAAATGCGCATATTTCAGACGCATATTTGCCCTGTTTGGTCCTAAGTGTATTTTCCTTTCGGTCAGCTAAGCTGTAACGTATAGGTATTGTTTAGAATTCAAATGCGCATATTTCAGACGCATATTTGCCCTGTTTGGTCCTAAGTGTATTTTCCTTTCGGTCAGCTAAGCTGTAACGTATAGGTATTGTTTAGAATTCAAAGCAAGCGAAATCCCAAGCGATCATACCCAGCCATTAGTAACACGCAGGTACGCATGGTCAGTTGTTTACTGGTTGTTACGATAATTGGGTATTTGACTACTAGTGAGATAAATTATTTTTTAATCATTATTAAATAAAGGATCTTCCAAAAGTCGTAATATCCACGTACCCTGGTAGTTTTATTTTGAATAACCATTTCAAAGTATCGATTAAAGTAAAAAAAAGTGCGTCGAACTTTGATGACGTCACAACTTAGATTTAGAAAATTAGATTCACAATCCATACAAAGCACGCGTTTTGACGTTTGAAAAAAAATTGCTGATTTGACTAGTTGTCAAATACCAAATTGACAGCGGTGTCAATAGTCCCGAAGGAGCGGCGGGTGTTAGCACGTGAATAGTAACGAAGCATGGACGCTAAGGAATATCTAATACACTGGTCCATCGGGCATCACTTTGTATTGAAATTGAGTTCTAATTCAATGCTGTTATGGTTTATTTTATTTTGACACGGAACTTTGACGATTTGATCGACAATTCTTACACAATCGGGGGGCAGATCTATACTAATATTATAAATGCGAAAGTTTGGATGAATGGATGGATGGATGGATTGATGGATGGATGGATGGATGAATGGGTGGGTGGGGGGGTGGTTGGATGGATGTTTGTTACTCAATCACACCAATCGGCTGGATGAAATTTGGCATATACAACACAAAGGCTCCTTTTTACCAAAAAACCTCGATCCATGCGGACGAAGTCTAGCTAGCTACTAATTATTATTTTCACCTTTATTTATTGAAGAAAACAAAAAGGTAAACCAAAATAACAATAAAAGTGAAAATCGAATCCTGATAAGTTCAAAGGCAGCTTTATGCTATTATGACTGGATCGTAGATCGAATAAAAGTTGATAGTGAACACAAAACAACACTTTTATTAAGTAGGTACAGCATGCAACAAGCAGATGAGCGCCAGGAGGGTCTTCGTAATAGCTGATAAACAGGCACCCTGCCACACCAAAGAGCGCTAGCCTCAGATAGACGGTTAGGTATCTCAGGGTCGATTTTGCGAGAAATAGTGTTTCCTCTTCTTATTGTAAATTACCCCGCAGCCGGAAGGGCATGGCGTTAGGCTATTAACAAAACAAAGAAACTATAGGGTAATCATCAGGTGTGCTAATCTATAATATCTCTTAGAATTTAATATATCTTATTAGCCTAGCACTTACCCCTTCCGCACATTTACACACACAATTATCAAGAACAAAATGTCTGTAGTGCACTTCACAATATAATGGCAGGGCTCGGTACCTCCATTTCACCGAGACCAACCGTCCACATACAACTAGCTAATGCGTTGACAATTACAAATTGTGATTATTACACTAGCGGCACGCTATGATGGCCGGTTTGACACATTACAATAGTGATGTGGAATGTCAATTTATTCTCGAACAAAAAACAATTAAGTTTTGTTTTTGTACCTGATTAAATAGGTTTAATAAAACAAAAATGTATATGTTTATTTAATTTATTTGAACGAACTGAATATTTGAACGAAAATGAATATACATACTTTATATGCACACAAGAAACTTATGAATACAAAAGATACCAAAAAAGGTGCCACAAAAGGCCATAATTAATCAGATTCGTCCATACTACTATTTTCACTGTCGTCACTGCTATCATCACATACATTAATAATTATATGTTCGTTTTCTATAATATTATCTATTTTCACATCTCTTTCATAATCTTCCCTTATTAATTTAACAGTTCTATTCACAACCTTTTCCCAGTCTCCTTTAGTCACATGTTCACAAGCTTCTTCTAATAATTTTAGCATTTTTTTTGTGGTAAATGGGGGTTCTGTATTGTGTCTTGCAGCATATCCCTTAATTTGAGCCCACACCAACTCAATCGCATTATACTCACAATGGTAAGGCGGTAACCGTATAACTCTGTGCCCATGTTCTAATGCTATTTCGTCAATGACGTATCGGATCTTGGTTGGTTTGTTTTCTTTTAAAAGACGTACTAATTCCGCTTTTAACATATTCATGTTTGCATCTACGCCATTTTTACGAAGCCATGCGACGATATCAGCTTTCTTTTGGGATTGGGCAGGTGGCTTGTCAATTTGCATCGAGTGGTATGGGGCGTTGTCCATAATTATAATAGATGGTTCAGGGAGGCTACACAACATTGAGGTAAACCATTCAGTAAACTTTTCTCCATTCATGTCTTCATGATAGTCTCCAGTGGTTTTTGACGCAAAAGCCATGAGAGAACCTTCGACAAACCCGTTGATGGTTCCGGCGTGACAAATTATAAGTCGCGATCCTTTTCCTACAGGAACTTTGGAAGTAGATGCTGCTGTGTCATCGTTCCAAGAACGGCCTACAGTATGGTTAGCATTAAGCCATGTTTCATCCAAGAACACAACATTTTGCCAATTTTTGATTTCTTTCACTTGCCGTAAAAAAGTATACCTTGCCATCGCTATATCAAATCTTTCCATCAATATTTTGCGTTTGTTACATTTTTTGTATCGAAATCCAATGGTCTTCAAAATCTTCGTTAAAGAACTTTCCCCACCGAAGAATAATCCAGCTTCCTTCAGTGAATGCACCAACTTTTTTCTTGTTGGATACTCCTTCTGTAAATAGTAGCCGTAAACATGTCTTCGGATAGCATCGGCATCAAAGCTATCGATGCCTACGACTGGTTTTGCTCGTTTTCTCTTTTTTGGTGTGTGAAGTTTATTTTCTTCTGTGCCAGTCTCGCCATATTTTTTTTTAGTTATCCGTCTAACAGTTCGTTGTCCAATATTAAGCGCATCAGCTACGCGTTCAACCACTGACGTTATAGGTAAAATTGGCCCTCCATTTTGAGCTTCACGATCGAAATAGTTACGAAGGCGTATTACGAACTCACGTGTCTGACTATTTAGAACAGTTCTCTGCGTACGTTCGGTCATATCGACGAAATCCACAACAAAGGGCTTGAACAGAGTCCAAATTAACGAGCAAGGGTCAACAGTAATGCAGTATCAATATTTGAAATCCAAAGCCAGGTCAAAACTATATCACAATCGCATTGCACTGACAGTTTATACTTTTCGAAGCAACGTCAATTCGAAACTGCTTTGTTTTGCATTGAGCATTGACGCGAGTTTGCCGGAGGTAGTAGTTGTGCTAGCCAGCGATCCTATGTGACGATCGTATTAGATTCCATTTTTAAAAATTTATTGATATTTTTTTGCGATTTCAGAGGTTTGTCCACATAGTGAAAATTGTTCATATTCACAAGTACATTCACCCCTTAAATGGTGCAAACTGATTTTTCTACACTTGTATACATTTAAGAAATCAATTTAATAAATAAATTTTGAGTCCTAAACCTAAAACTACATTCGATAAAATTTATGAATCTCTGCACATCACTATCGTCAATAAAGTAATACAATTATTTCCTTCAAAGTCGTTATCAATTAATACGGAACTTCATGAGCGGACAAACGTCAAACCGGCCATCATAGCGTGCCGCTAGTTTAGAATAATGTGCATGATGATTAGAAAACAAAGGACTTGACCGGTGGAACTATGGCAGCTTGCCTAGGTGTCAAAAATCAATGTTCAGCAATGATTTCTTTATTATTGTAATTGTAATATTTCACTGTTTTCAGATAAAAAAGTTTCAGGAGTCTGAAGGCTCGGAAAACTGCGAAAATGAACAAAAAAAGTTTCACCAAAAGACTGCTTTTCCACACTAGATGGCGCTATTTATTGTGTTGAGCGAATCTAAAAAAATATTTTCAAGTATTATTTCTTTATTATTTTAATTGTTATATTTTATAGTTTTCAGATAAAAAAGTTTCAGGAGTCTGAAGGGTCTGAAAACTGATATAATAAATAAAAAAAGTTTCACCAAAAACTGCTTTCCCACACTAGATGGCGCTATGTATTGTGATCACTACTTTGGTTAACAAGTTCAACTATTCGACCACAGATGGCAGCATATGCAATATGAAAGGGCGTTCCAGTTCAACTATTCGACCACAGATGGCGGCATATGCAATGTGAAAGGGCGTTCCTTTAAACGCAGTATTTCTAAATGCTTTGTTCGATCTATTAGTTTGAGACTTGTCAAAAAATAAAAATAATTATAAACAAAACATACATTTCCTTTTCATTACTATTTAATTGATCAAAAATAAATCATTCATAATATAATGACTAAGGTACTTAAATGGTATTCATGTAGGGTTACAAGATTATTATTAGGCATGGATATAATGGGACGTCAAAATGGAGTAGTGCCTAAAGAGGAAAGCGGACGCTCAAGATTTAAACAATAAACGTACTGTTTTTTTTTGTCATTTGAACCCTGACCTTATTTGGAATAATAAATCCATAATAATTTCGTTTTGAATTTTTAAACCTTACTGTAAAAACGGAAATCCTGTGCATTGTCCCGAATCGGAGGGCAATTACTGGTCATGTCCTTTAAAAATACAAAACTGCGACTTCGCTAGTGGGATTCGAACCTGCGACGTCTTGCGAACACGCGACACTATTTAGCACGCGCCACGAAGATCTAATTTGAAGTGGCGAATATGTGCAATGGTATGTCATATCAATGCTTATCAACGATCATGTTTTAATGCGTCGCCGGCCGTACAGCGGAGCGGAGCGGAGTTTTATGTAAATGTCTCCATAAACCAAACGCCGTCGCAATCGCTCTTTATGAACTGCCTTATCTCGACTGCCATTCTCGCTTTTCAATTAGCTGACTTGTTAAGGCTCGGACTGTGTTTTTAGGATTCCGTAGTATAAAACGAAGAATCAATTTGTGTAATAATAACATCCAACTAAAACCCGAGTCGGTTTTCTGCTTTTCACTGTCTCTCCAAAAACGCGCGAAAACTTTAGGAACGTTAAAAGCTGGGACCTCATGTGCGCACACACACGGTTATTCTGGAGTGACGTTTGCGTTCCGTTGTACAATTTTTATCCGCTTAACAGTAGTAAAATTAATGAATTAATTAAAAATTCTTTACTCGTTGTACACCAAATCAAGAAGCACATACTTGTAAACAATAAAAATAAAACTAAGCAATGATATGGCGTCCTTATCGTTTTGAAGCGATCTCTACCTGGCAACCATGCACACAAAGGATTAAGCCAGTGAGAAAACTTACTGTACGTTATTTAAAAGGAAAAATAATAATTAGTTCTAAACCTAGACAATACCAATATTCAAATTCTATTATAATCAAAACCTAATCCTAGACAATACCAATATTCAACACAGAAAAATACCACATTAAAATTAAAAGAGATATTACTAATCTTTTGTTTAAATTTTTACAATACAAATAAATATAACCTAATTTGAACCTCAAAATGCAAAATTTTGTTTATATTAAGTATTAATATTATTTAAGTTAGCCTGTAAGTTTGATTCGAGTGAATTGTAATATTCTTTTCATATAACCTGCATTGAAAGTGCGAGTTTCAATGCCTATTGAGCCGCCCGAAACTAGTCAATTTCAGACGAATACGTAACGAGTACGTAGCAGAAACCGATCGTTTTCTGCCCGAGGGCGGTTAATTGTTATCAACAAGTGAAATTAATTTAAAGTGTTAAAAAATACGACTGCCCTGCCATATTATTTTTGAAGTTTACCTCCATAAGAAGCGATTTGCATATATAGCCTTTGGAATCTTATTCACATTTATTAAATGATATTTTTTTGTGAATCACTAAATATTGAACTATAGTGTTATATATTTTTGGAATCTACTCATCATTTTCTAGATGATGATTATATAGTTAATCTTATTTTCGTTTTATTTTTTTTAATTTTGGTCTTTAATGCGGAACCATGGTCACCCCATCAATTTTTTTAAAAATTTTACTAGCCTATGTCACCGGGAATAAGCTAGGGATTCTAACGATACCTCATTTATCAAATTCGGTTCAGGCGTATAGAAGTTATGGTGGAATATACAAACTCACATACGTACATACATACAGACATGAACCCTGAAAACAATATACTCCTTTTTTCAGGCAGTCGTATAAAAAAGACGCATAACTCTGTCTCCATTCCATTGTGCAGGTGTACGTTGTGCCTAAAGCACTTCTCAAAGAACGGGCCTTATATTATTTATGTAGAAGGGAAAGTAAAATTGAGATGAACTACTTTTGTACGGGCGGGTCGTAATTTCGCTCGAGCTGAACGCTTTCATTGCCTATTCTCTATTATTTCGTATTCTTTTTACATATTTACATGATTTTTTTGGTAGATACTGGATTTAACAAAGAAATACAAAGACTCTAGATTTGGAGGTTTGTCATTTTTTAATTAAATCCACTACAAGTTAGCCCCTGAGTGTGATTTCACCTGATATATAGTGATGATGCAGTCTAAGACAATCCGTCCTCTTGACTGCGATGAGCGCTGTGGTCTTATAGTGGGAAGTTCCAGGTTCGATCCCAGGCGGGGTCAATTTGGGAATTTATAATTTCTGAATTTTCTCTGGTTAGGCCTGGTGGGAGGCTTCGGCTGTGGCTAGTTACCACCCTATCAGCAATTATGTACTGCCATGCGATTTAGCGTTTCGGTACTATGCTGCACGTAGAAACGTGGTGGGATCATCGCGGGATTCATAAAAATTTAATCCACGCGGACGAAGTTGCGGCCATCATCTATTATGCAAATAAAACACAACATTAAACAGTTAGAATGTTACCTAGTTCAGACCACTGCCAAAAAAAGTCGCAGAAAAGGGTCCCAGAGTGAAATGAGTTACCATTTTTGTCTAACAAATGAACCACAGGAAAATTGGAGTGGGTAGGTGTAACTCCCCAAAACGTAACCCTTATCGTGGGAAATTAAACTTGAAACCAAACGCATTAGTACGATTAGTATGAGATTCTATATCTCGCAAACGTTTTTGGTGAGCGAAAATAACACTACGGACCAGTGGCCACTACAGTCCATTAACGTCCCACTGCTGGGCACAGGCCTCCACTCTCATAGGAGAGTGGGAATTAGAGCTTAGACCCACCACGCTGCTCCAATGCGGGTTGGCGGACTTTAACGACTATTATCATGTTAGTGATAATAACCGGGACCGACGGCTCTCTGAGGCACGGGGGTGGAACACCGCCATCTTCCTAACTCCGGGCTAGTACTGAGAATTTCTAGTCAAAAAAACCCAATACTGAATTATAGCCCGACCCGGGACTCGAACACGGAACCTCGTCGGCCGCAGTAGAACATTCCAACCACTAGACCAACGAGGCAGAGCAGAGGCAGAACGAACCAGTGGACATACTCTTATATCTTAAAGCCATATTGTTATAATATTGTTGACGTTCGTGTTTTAGAATTATAATCCTTATTTTAGGGACGTCAAAGTACGTGACATAAAACATTCATTTTGAAATAGTTAATTGAATTAAGCGATGGTAGTAACCCCCAGACTAGGCCCACTAGCATCTCAGATAGCATCATCAATTACCATCAGGTGATATCGCAGTCAAGAACAACTTGTGTCGAGGCTAAAAAAATCTAAGTACTTAAGTAACTATTTTATTTCTGCAATAATATTTTTTTTGGTAAATTTATATAATATGTATTTATATGCGATTTAGTTACTTAAATTAAATTAGTTACGTAACTGCAGTCAACATAAATATGGTACAAGCACAAACCAGAGACAATTTAAAATTTATAAAATGTAAACGCTCGAATACTATGAACTATGACCCGATGTAAAACCTCATACTAAGGGTTAGTATTATCAGTATATGGTCTGTGGCGAACCCACGTCATTTTGCTTGGAAAACTCAATTATGACGGAAACTATTGACGAAATTAGACCGTATAATGTGAAATCCCTTTTTTTTTTACAAAAAAATAGTCATGCTGCTATAGGTATTTTTATTAGATTAGATTTATTGATATTAGATGTCTGGTGAGGGGCTTCGGCTGTGGCTACCACATAGGATTGAGGGTATGAGTTTAATATAAGCCGTACCCCTCACAGGTTAGCCCGCTACCATCTTACACTGCATCATAACTTACCATTATTAGGCGAGATCGCAGTCATTGCTTAACTTGTAGTAAATAAAAATAAATATACATACCTTTGCATAAGTTGCATACAGAGGAAGGACTTAATAAAAAGAGACGATAGGAAGGAGAAGGAGAGTTCCTTGGAGATTTTCAAAAACCTAATTGCACGACGAAGTCTCGGGCATCGTCTAGTAAATACCTAAATAAAACCAGATGTTTATCATTCACAATAACATAGAAGATAAATTAATATATACCTTTAGATAAGTTGCATATCTAAGAGGTATATCAAATGTAGGCATTACTAACAAAATTCACTTCAAATTTCCTCCAATGTAATTAATTATTTAGTTTAGAAAATGTAATAGTCCAAATTAATAGCTGAATCTTCAGCCGCGCACAGAAGATCCGGCAGCTTTAATACAGAATCGCAAGATCCTAGGTAAGCTGCTGGCTCAATCCATTTTTATACATCATATGTACTACTGAGGACTAGATATATAATGCCTTGTATATTGCTTATTTTAGGAATATTATGTATTTAAAATTGGTAATTGTACTTTAAATGTTTGGAATAAATGAATTTATTATTTATTATTATTATTATATAGGCTACTTTTGATAACGGTAAAAAAAGTTCCTTGGAGATTTTCAAAAACCTAATTTACATAAAAACGACGAAGTCTCGGGTATCGTCTAGTAAATACCTAAATAAGACCAGATGTTTATTACTCACAGTAACACAGAAGATAGACTGGTGCAAGATATTCGCAACATGGCGAAAATTCGAGCGAAAAATCGCCCGCCGTTATGAATCGACTTCACGTAAGCTCAATGACGGTACGTGAGGTGGTTAACAATAACTCCTCAACTACGCCTCGCCAGGGGTCAACCGTAAAATATTATGAGCTTAAAACACTAGAGCAGGGGTCGTCAATCGATGGAATGCGAAAATTTCACAAGCTTTTATTTCATTTATAAGCTGCAATCAGCTCTGTTGGCAATAGAGTATTTGACAACTAGTCAAAACAGCACCTTTTTCAAACGTCAAAACGCGTGTTTTGTATGGAAGTTTGTATGAAATATTGAATTGTGACGCCATCAAAGTTCGACGCACTGTTTTGCTTCAATCGTTAGTTTAAAACGGTTATTCAACATAAAACTAACAGGCTATTACGACTTTTGGAAGATCAAGAAATAATTTATATGACTAGTAGTCAATTAAATTATCACTATTAGTATCATCTAGTAAATAAATAATAGGGTTTAGTTACTAGATGATAACCACGACTTCTTCCGCGTGGGGTAAGGATTTTTGATTCCCGCGGGAACTCTTTAATTTTCCGGGATAAAAAGTAGCCTATGTTCTTCCCCGGGATACAACCTATTCCTGTACCAAATTTCATCGAAATCAGTTGATAGATGGGCCGTTAAAGCGCAGCAGACAGACAGACACAGTTTCGGATTTATAATATTTGTATGGAAGTGTGGATACCCGTTGCAATACGATACAAATACTTTTTATTCAAATAGACTTTTTACAAGTGCTTATCAATAGTCGAATGAATCTCTCACTGGTTCGGAATACCGTTCCTACCGAGAAGAACCAGCATGAAACTCGGTGAGTGCTCTTTTGAAAAAAAAAAAAAAAATTACAATTGCATTCATCTAAAGATGGTTGTTAGATGGGGATGCTGGAGCGAGTCAAATCCATGACTCCACTCATGATCCACTTTTATCATTTATATAATCTTCGACAGTATAATAAGCTTTTTTCAGGAGCATATCTTTAGTGGTTTTCTTAAAATTGTGTAAAGGCAAGTTTATAATAGGTAGTGGAATTTTGTTAAAGAATAGAATGCTTACTTAATGAAACGCCCACGAGCTACCTTCGGACTTTCATGAGGCGGAGCAATGGAGTCACGAGCCTATGGCGGTTTCTAGCTGGCGTATCGTGCATACCGCATATTCTTTTGTAATTCTGAATGTTCTGTTTTACGAAGATTAGATTACTGTAAAGTTGGTACCCGAACCTACACGCTCCTTGC
Source organism: Erebia palarica (assembly GCA_964035005.1). Lineage (NCBI taxonomy): Eukaryota > Metazoa > Arthropoda > Insecta > Lepidoptera > Nymphalidae > Erebia > Erebia palarica. Next base: position 19,719,112 of record OZ035995.1, read on the forward strand.
TCCCTTTGCGAGAACTTAAAAAATTATATGTATTTGAATAGTTGTCAAATACCCAATGGAAAAGGTTTGCCATCCCTGTACTAGAGGGCGAAGAGGGGGGGGATATTGAAATATAGGTAGGAATGGGCTTGCGAATTTGTATGGAGTTTTTATTCGCCCTTGCGTTTTATGGTACGTATTCGATATTATATGAGGTCAGTCGATCGCTTGGTGAAAATAAAAATATTATTAGGATGTGGTGTATGGGCCGGTGAATGGGAGTTTATTGCGCTATTGAAATGGAATATTAGGGATCTTATTCAGGTAAGAAAAAAATAATCAATATCCACATCCATACTTCCACACTATATTTCATATTATAAGTGAGAAAGTTTGTCTGCTTGCTGCGCTTTCCCGGCCCATTTTTTCAACCGATTTTGATGTGGTACAGACGTAGGTTGCATTTTTATCAAGGAAAATTAAAAGGAGTTCTTGTGGGAATTAAAAACCTTAACCTACACGGATGGAGTCGCAGGCATCAGCTATTTATAATATTTTTGAAAATCCAAGTGGCCGGAGTCCAGAGCGCTATCTAGGCGTACTGAAAAAAAAAACTTAGATCCTCTAGGGCGCCGGTTGAATGCCATGCAGGAAACCGTTGCTGGTGTCCCAAAAAATAAATATAAACGCAGATATATAAAATGGCTGCGGAGCTGGCTTGGGGCCAACTGAACCAACATCAAAATTCGATTTGGAATTGAAATATTTGCCTCGCTGTATCCCCTTGAATGCAAAAATATTAAGCTAAAGGAATTTAAAATGTATCCTTTAGCCAATGTTACTATACTACACTAGATGATGCCCGCGACTCCATCCGCATGGATTGAGGTTTTTTAGTTCCCGCGGGAGCTCTTTAATTTTCCGGGATAAAAAGTAGCCTCCAGACTATAATGTAGCCCTGTGCCAAATTTCATCTAAATCCGTTCAGCTGTTCTGGCGTGATTGTGTGACAAACATCCATCCATCCATACATCCATCTATCCATCCAAATTTTCTCATTTATAATATTAGTATAGATAGTATAATAGATGATGCCTGCGACGTCATCCATATGGATTGAGGTTTTATGATTCCCGCGGGAACTCTTTAACTTCTTTACTGAATAAATGTATTTTCTTTCTTACTTTTTTTGATTTTTCTGAAAAAGCAGCCTATTTCCTTCCCCGAGACGTAACACATCCATGTACTCATCAAAATCAGTTGAACAGATCCTGGGATTTCCAAAAGCTTATGCAGAACTATCACAAATCTTTCCACTTTGCTTTAAAATACACAACGACCTCATTATATATAGACGCGCCCTGTCAAACAAAAAATGTGGACTTATTTTACTAACGCCATCTAGTTTGAATTAGTGCTTGTGCTATTTATGTAGGTCACAAAAACGTAGTGAACGTTAAGCACATTAGAATAAACGAAGGACAGTAATTGGACTGTAAATTAGATGTAGAAATCTAGCTTAAACTTCTACTTATTATTAATAAGTAGAAGTTTAAGCTAGAATAATATTACTTATTAGCCCATAGGCTAGTTAGTAGTAGACAGTAAAGTTGCCGTTATATTGTAATGGAACTTTATGGTAAGAGGAAAAAAATAATCTAGTCTGAAATGCGGGACAGCGCTATGGCGGGGATAAGGACAGGCTTATACAGGTGAGGGGCAAGCCCTACGAGTCGGACGGCCACCTTTTTCTATGAAAGGGCCCGTCTAGTACCTGCATATATATCGATGAAAATACAAGTTTGCTTCGTCTCAACAATAATTGGGATGTAAAAATAAATAAATTTTTACTGATTATTAATTAGTGGACCTACCAAAAGCATTAATATGCACGTCTCCTGTAAATTTTATGTTTGACAACCATTTCAAATTATCGATTAATGTGAAAATGTGCGTTGAATTTTGATGACGTCCAAAATAGGTAAGTGTTTCATACAAACCCTATACTAAGGTCAGTAGATTTGTCTGATGCGAATTAAGCTTTTGGTTCCTTGGATACACACCCACAAACTTATCTGACCCGGTGGTCAAAATTGGAACAAATTTTAATGACTGTTTAGTTTTTGTTTTCAATATTAGCTGATACCCGCGGCTTTGTCCGCCTGGATTGAGGAGTTTTGGTTCCCGCGGGAATTCTTTAATTTTCCGGGATAAAAAGTATCCTATGTGTTATTCCAGACTACAATCTCTACAGTCTGTGCCAAATTTCATCAAGCTCCTTTCAGCAGTTTATCACCTAGTATTAGATAGATTAGCTACTTTAATTCTGATAACAGCGACGCTTTTACCGGATGAGATAAGTTTGTGGGACTATATTCCAACACATAAATATTATTATACCAAAATGTGGAGACATGTTTACGATGTCCAAGCGCTGTGAGATTGTCATGAAACCTTTGGCGGAGGGACCTCTTTTATTCTTGCCCTCTGAGGCATTACGGCGTAGTATTACCGCAGATAGCCGCCATGTTTGTTTACAGATTCCCGGGCCATATATTTTCTGGAACGCTCTTTCGGGGATTCTTTGTTTAGGGGTTTTTCTCGGTGGGACATTTGCGCTTGAGTATGATTTAAACACATAAATAACAAGTAGACTTCCCAGCCTCCCAAAATCATCAACGATAGCGTGGTAGGCCGAGGCTACGAGTTGAGTTTTTTTTTATCCACTACAAGTTAGCCCTTGACTGCGATCTCACCTGATGATGCAGTCTAAGATGGTAGCGGGATAACCTGTTAGGGGCATGGCAGTTATACCCATACCCCTATCCGGTTTCTACACGGCATCGTACTGAAATGCTAAATCGCTTGGCGGCACGTCTTTGCCGGTAGGGTGGTAACTAGCCACGGCCGAAGCCTCCCACCAGGCCAGACCAGGGAAAATTCAGAAATTATAAATTCCCAAATTGACCCTGCCAGGGATCGAACCCGGGACCTCCGTATGTTAAGACAACAGCGCTATACACTGCGCCAGAGTTGACCCATAGTTGAGACAAATTCATAGTTGAGTTGATCCCTAGAGGCCCAAAATCTCCCTAAGATGTGGAAAAATCGGAAGGAGGCCTTTGCCCAGTCGTGGGACAATACAGTCTAGATATTAGATTAGATTAGACTACTTTCCAGGTCAGGGGTGAGTTACTGTCTTATAAATGCGAGGTTCAGGTTTGATCCCTGGAATTGACTTCTCTCTCTGACGCAGTGAATGCTTTGCCTTGACGCAGTGGTTTTATGATTGTGAGGTTTCAGGTGCGATCCCTGGGAGGGCCAATTTGATGACCTCCCTGAGTGGTCTTACAAGTGGGAGGTCCCGAGGTCGATCTCCGGCAGGATCAATTTGAGAATTGAATTGTCTCCGATCTGGTCTGGCTTCGGCCGCGTCTAATTACCACCCTATCAGCAAAAACTGATTTGGCGTTCAAAATATGATGCTCCTTAGAAACTAGCCCGCTAGTCGCTACCATAGACTGCATAAACACTTACCACGAGATGAGATTTCAGTCAAAAACTATTAATTTAGTCTACCCTTTAGGTTCCCAAACACCTGAAAAGAAGACCTAAAGTCTAAAACACGGCTATGACGGCTATTACCACTCTTTTTTATCTGGAAACCCTATCAAAGGTACGTGATACCCGTTTAATAGTCTGACTCGGAGAAACCACACAAACAAGTGAACTGACAAATTCGCTAACTGAAAAGTTACGAGCAGGAATTATTATAAGTACTGGGCTCTCATGAAATATCATAAGCTTTGTGCTTGGAACGTGGCTTTTGGTAAGAACTTGCTTATTATAGTAAGCGTTAATACTATATTGATAACTATTACTAATGTAGCTATTATAACGAATGCGAAAGTGGGTCTGCTTGTCTTTTTTTCGAAGTGGAACTTCTTTAGAATCGTTGTGAATCGTTGTATTAGTTATATTTATCTCATTATCTCGTAGGCTACGTTTCTGAAGTTTCACTTCAGCCGTGTGTAAAGTTCACACACACACTTTTTTAAATTCTTTTTTAAGTCTAGCCCTTATCTGCAATCAGACTTGCTTGCAAGTGGTGATGCAGCCTAAGGTGGAGCGCACTTGCCTAGAAGAGTGTCTGCCTGCTATGCTTTTACGGCCCATCTGTTTAACCGATTTTGATGGTACAGACATAGGTTGTTTTCCAGGGAAGAACATAGACTTTTTATCTCGGAAATGACAAGGAGGCGTGGCAAAAAATTGTTCTAATGGCTCAGATAGTTCCTTAGTTAAGATGATTTGTGAGATGGTGATAATGAAAAAGAAAAACCCGGCTGAGTTCGTTGTGGGCTCTTCTCAGACCAGGGCGCGTTTGGAACCTCCGTAGCTTTAGTTTTAAGATACTGTAACTGATTGTCACCATCATATTTTTACATGTAAGTAATGGACGTTAATATGTGTACCTATAGTGTACCTAAATTGAATTGAAAATTAAGGAGTTCCATGCAAAAAATAACTGCCATGCCCCTAACAGGCTAGCCCGCTACCATCTTAGACTGTATCATCACTTACCATCAGGTGAGATCGCAGTCAAGAGCTAACTTGTAGTGGATAAAAAAAAAACATAAACCATACAATCGTGGGCATCAGCTAGTGGGTACCATGATAAATGGACACACGCGGTACTTGTGTGTGTATGTTGTGTGTGTATGACACATTTCTAACAAGGGTTGGCGGTAAACAGCTTTGATATGTTGTAAAAAGCCGCGTCCGGTTGTGGTACTCTCGGGTCCGGTTAATCTGGGATGACCATAACCATGATTTCATAGTATTTGCACTACGTAAGTACACGCTGTATATTTAAATATCATATATTGTTAGGGAATACGGTCATTTTATCGCACCACCTGCACCCGACTTTACTCGAGCCTATAAAACCAAGCCTCTTTTGCACTCTTTTGCCTCTTTTTGCACTTCTCCGCCACGTATTAGGCATGATGACAGTAACCAAGAATCAATGAAATTATGAATTTATCTAATGAAATAGGATTCATGGATTATAAAAAACGTATTTATTTTTCTATTTCGAATGAGATTGATATTTATTTTAATAAAATAAAACTATAAAATACAGCAATCCGCCATATTGGATTAAACACCAAGAAGCGAATGACGTCATAATTGTTTGTTTTCGAGCTTTGACAATCACACTATTGTTTACTGCGCACTGCACAGAGTACATTGGTAAAAACAATAGTGACGTCACAAACGACGCCATGACACTCGCGAGCGTTTTGGCGCGAATTTTAAAATTTAAATTTCAAATGCCAATTTTATCTACCATTACCTTATTTTTCTGCAGAAATAATATATTTTTTTCGAAATAGTAGATACTTCCGAACATAATCTGATCATTTCTCAAAATCAGTCATCATGCCTATTATTCGATATTTGTTAATTTATTGGTTACTTTGGTTGAACTAATACCTTATGTAGCCACAGCTTCAGGATAGTGGGAACTTTAAGTAAAAACCAGCAATACGATAACATTTTCTATATTTTACACTTCTTCGAGTCACACGTTTACCATCACCATGCCATTTAAAAAACAAAAAGACAATCTGTCGTAACTTGTTGGCGCTAAATTCAAATACAGTTTACGAATTCATTATGATAATAAAATATTATTAATGAATAACTTTAATAATATTTAATCTAGGATATTTTTATAAAATAATAGAAAAACAATTTAAATAAAGCTGAACGATAGCAACAGGCGGCAACAGGGAACTTAACAACATGACATAAACTAGCAAAAAGTAACTTCCTCGAATATTCACTAGATGTCGCTAGAATTCCGACACGGTGAATGAATTTTGTTATAATAGGTTGTATATAATTAATAAAATAATATTAGAAATAACAAACGCCGACTTAGACGATATAAATCTATATACCTAAAATATGCCCAAAATGATAAGTGGGCTTACACTTATTTGTGATAAATGTGTTTCTTTTTATTAAAAATAGTAAGAATCCGCTAATTATATAATAATATAATATACGTAAATATTATTCATACAGTGGGCCGGAGCCCGTAAAAATGACAGACCCGGCGGCCATGACAGTTGGAACTGAAAAAAATAGCATCTAAGTATACTTAGTCCGAAAGCTTATCTGATCCGGTAACAGCGTCGCTAGTTTGACCTCCCTGGCGCAGTTTTGAGCGTTGTTGTGTTAATGTGCGGAGGTCCCGGGTTCGATCCCCGGCAGGGTCATTTTTGGAATTAATAATTTCTGAATTTTCCCTGGTCTGGCCTGGTGGGAGGCTCGACCGTGGGTAGTTACCACTCTACCAGCAAAGACAAAGACGTGCCGCCAAGCGATTTAGCGGTTTATAACGAATAGGGGTATGAGAAATGTGTCTCCAACAAAAACACACACACTAAATAAAAGTGTGTGTGTCTTTTTGTTAGAGACACATTTCTCTGCCCGTAGTGTGTCCGCCCTAAGCAAACATAAATCAAAGTTACACAGAGTAATGTTATTACTGCAGAAGACAGGGGTAAGGGAAACTAATGCCGTCTTTTACTCACATTAGATTTAGACAGGGACAAAGCATTGCTTGGACTTTTGCTTCTATAACAAACGTTCAGTACTCTGGATTTACTGTGAAAAGTTTTGATCAGACAAGAGAAAATTCAGAAATTATAAATTCTCAAATTGACCCTGCTGGGAATCGAACTAGAGACCTCCCACACTAAGACCTCATACGCGCTCAACAAAGTAAAGAAAATGATATTTTTTGATGTGCCTGTGACACACAGACGGAAAGAAAGTAACTAAATAACAGTAAGAATTCCTTGTTTTACTAAAAACGAACGTAGTAAGTAATTAATGCTGCACTAAACTTCTTTTTAGGGTTCTGTTCCTCCGGAAAAAGCAACCTTTATAGGAACACGTCGTTCTACGTCTGTCTGTCTGTCTGTCAACAAGTTCTCGGGAACGTGTTGAGGTATCAAGTTGAAATTAACATAACGGTAAGGCCTACGGTCTCTTGGAGCTGTTAAAAATCAAGCTAAGGATCATGAAATTTGACAAAAAGCAAGGTCTCACAGGACAAGTACAGGAAAAAATCCGAAAATTGTTAATTAGGGTTCAGAACTCATAGGGTGTCTAATTGTTTGTCATTCGCTATCAGTTTAACGAAAAACGTAAGCCAATAATTTCACAACTGATTACGTGTTATTAAGACATCTTTCTTGTTACTTACTAAAATAATTTAAATACCATAATACAGACGACTAGTTTTAACTTTTATTTGGTATGATATTACTTAAACTAAAAATACTTATTATATATTAGTTTATTTTCATAAGTATTATATTATTTGTGTAACTGTTTATGTATTAGCATGTAGGTATTTGTTTGTATGTTTATATTAATACACCACCCGCGAGTTAATCTCCTAACTTCTCCTATTCCTAAGGTTGCCTGGCAGAGATCGCTACTAAGCGATAAGGCCGCCTTTTTGTATACTACTTCGTTCTTTGTTTTCTATGTATTTTTTGTGTCCTTTTTATGTGTGTTGTGGTGTATAAATAAAGAGTAACAAGTTAACAATAATAATAATAATAATAGTTTATAGTGTGGGGTGGTACGGAACCCTGTGTGCGCGAGTCTGACTCGCACTTGACCGGTTTTTATTAATAGAAGTAGTCGCTTTCTACTATTCAAACTTAAATATTTAACTCGAAACAAGGCACAAGCACACTAACTGTTTGACGGTTCAAAGCAATTACAACTAAGTTTTAAATTAAGTTTCATTTCAACGGTCCTCAGTTAATGGAAGTCGTCTGCAGATCGCTACAATGTGCATCTTTGTACAAAGGTCCTCTTCTTCGCTTAATTGCGTAGATTTAACACTGATTTTGTACGTCATTTTGCAAGAGTTTCTTAATTCTACCTAAGGGCCGCCACATACCTAAATATATCTAGACAAAGTCGCGGGCATCATCTAGTTTATAAAATTATACTATACCACCAAAGACGTACTGCCAAGCGATTTAGCGAAACCGTTTAGGGGTATGGGTTTTATATACCTAGGTAACTGTCATACGCCAACAGATTAGCTAGCTACTAACTACGTAGCTACGTACGTAACTACGAATTAGATACGTCATCTATGTGAGATCTTAGTTAAAGGCTAAATAAGGGACTTTACTTTGAAGTTTTAATTTAAGTTTCATTTCAACGGTCCTCACTTAATGGAAGTTGTCTGCAGATCGCTACAATGTGCATCTTTGTACAAAGGTCCTCTTCTTCGCTTAATTGTGTAGATTTAACACTGATTTTGTGCGTCATTTTGCTAGAGTTTCTTAATAACTCTACCTAAGGGCCGCCACATACCTAAATATATCTAGACAAAGTCGCGGGCATCATCTAGTTTATAAAATTATACTATACCACCAAAGACGTACTGCCAAGCGATTTAGCGAAACCGTTTAGGGGTATGGGTTTTATATACCTAGGTAACTGTCATACGCCAACAGATTAGCTAGCTACTAACTATAGCTTAGATACGTCATCTATGTGAGATCTTAGTTAGAGGCTAACTAAGGGACTTTACAACTAAGTTTTTCAACGGTCCTCAGTTAATGGAAGTTGTCTGCAGATCGCTACAATGTACATCTTTGTACAAAGGTTCTCTTCTTCATTTAATTGCGTAAATTTTACACTGATTTTGTGCGTCATTTTGCTAGAATTGAACTTTACCGTAGGACCGCCACAAACCTATAATACATCAGGACAGTCTTCTATACGTACTAAAGATCGCCCCCGACTTCATCCACGTGCAATTTCTGCTTTCCTATGAGATTATGAGATTTTCCCGCTGCAAAAGGCCTACTTATAGCTGCTATATAGCTTATGCAAGTTTTTATTATTTAAAACTAATAACCTAAATGCTGATTTTCATGTATTTCACTCTTCAAAAACTTAGAACTTTCATTTAAGCTTCCAACTCTAATTTCACCCCCTTGGGGGTGGATTTTAGCAAAACTGGATACACAGATTTTTATTACTTATAACTTAAATGCCAATTTTCATGTCTCTAACTTCAAAAACATGGGACTTTTATACAAACTTCCACCCCCCCATTTCACCCCCTCAGGGGTGAATTTTCTCAAAACCGTTTCTTGGCTGATGATGGCACTATAACTCAACTGAAACTCAATTCAATGTTTATTCAATTTAGGTAAGTAGGTATACTACACTTATTAACGTCCAGTTATTTATAAAATATAATGGTGATAATTAGTAACGGTATCTTAAAAATAAAGCTACGAGGGTTCCAAACGCGCTCTGGTCTGAGCCCACAACAAACTCGGCCGGTTTTTTTTTCATTGTCATCATTTCACAAATCATCTTAACTAAGGAACTATCAGAGCCATTAGATCAAATCATTGCCAAGCTTCCTTGTCATTTAAGTAATCCTTTACTTATAGAACAAATGTACCTTCCAAATATCAAGTTTGTATGGTTTATAGTTTCTGAGATATCGTGATTAGTCTGTCAGTCAGTCAGTGAATGGGTGGTATTTCGCTTTTATATTTATTATTAGGAGAATCAGCTTAACTTCCTGTAGGCAGTGGTGCCATCGGACGAACGTCTATAAAACGAACGCACTGAATTATCATTCTTTCGTCACCTTTTGAGCTTTAATTTTGTCAGTTGAGATACTCGCAATGAGTCATACTTGTGTTTGGTTTAAAGTGTGCTCCTTTGTGATTATTTTACGTGTGATACGTTAAAATCATTCAGTAGAATAAATGATTTATTTGTTTTTATTTTTTACATTACTCCACTTCTGGTTGCTTTTAATATACTCGTAGATTTTTTTTTTTTATTTTTTTATTTTTTTTTTCCGTTTTTTTTTTTTTTTTTATTGAAAATAATACAATAGAACTTAATGCTAGCTAGCCTAACCTAATTACTATATAAATCATGCCCACGTGGAGTGGTGGCAAGAATGCTGACTGCATTTCCGCGCTGGACAGCCAGGCTGATCCTTTGCGCAAAAAATGAGCCAGCCCTTCTGTCACCAGATGAGGCCATTAACCGCGGTGAAATATCTCGCAAAAAATTTTTGGCACTAAGACTCCACGGCCCAAGGGTCTCCACGGCAAACGGAACAAATATGTAACTCTCTATGAGAGAGGCATACTTCCGCCGCTTGCCGGTTTCAGCCTTTTCTGCTGCGGCTCCCGGCCTTGATGCTGTCTCCCTGATATGACACGGGGCCAATGTGTCTACGCATGTTGCGTCCCACATTAGCGCCCGTCCCCGTTCCCAGGGAACCAGCGTCAATCCATCAGGTCTCTTGCCATCATCCCGACTAATCCCTGCCGGCTCAATGAGCGCAGGAATATCTATGGTGGCAAGAGCCCTTTTGATCGTATCATTGAGAGAGCCATGCCGAAAAAGCCTACCAGCGCTCCTTTGGCAAGAGAGTCCGTGAATTCCAAATTTATCGACCTCTTTTCCACACGGACATCTGTGCTCGAAGCACAGGGGTGTTCCCAATCTGAGACCTAGAGCCACACGAAAACTTTCATTATCTAAAAGAGTGCCGAGATTTTTCGATGGCAAGGCATGAAGCCAATACCCGGATTCTTTTTCAGATAAAGCTAGAAGCCTTGCTCGATCTCTTTCACTTGTAAGATTTTGAACCAAATTTGTATGTGTCAGCCGAACCAACGGCACATCCCAAAGTTTTTGTGTGAAACATTCCTTCGGGATATCGTCATTGGGACACCTGACCTTCCAACTCTCTAAGGCCTCTGTGGCATAGGTCAATGAAACTGAATTAGAATTAAGAATCTGAGAACTAAGCTCTTTTATACTATGCACAGAGGACAGAAAAGCCGGAAGAGCAACACTGGAAATTTTTCTCACGCCGATGCCACCGTACTTGACCGGTAAAGTAGCTCGTAGATTCTAAATTATTTGGCCTTTACCCTATTTACTGTTTACAATCTGCACCCGCGAGATAATGGTTTCCATAATGAAACCCGGGACGGTTTCTGTATCTCTGTTTGTTTTCACCACAGCGCCGGCTGCCTCGCTCAAACATAATTGTATTAAAAGTCATTTAACTTGAAACAAATATTCAAAATCTTCTAATTCCTGCTACTCTACTAAATAAATATTATATAGATTCTTTTCTGATAAGATCTTTTTTGATAAAATAGATTCTTTTCTTTTAATAATTTATTCTTTCAAGATATATGTAAGTACTTCAGTTTGTTTTAACGTTGTGATTTCCGGTGCCAGGTTCCAGCTCCTCAGGATCAGAGGCCCAATTGTCTAAGCAAATCGTAATCATTTGACCGCTTAAAACTTATAAATCGAACTGTTTAAGGAGTTCATACATGCTTTTTGACGTGCAGGTATCTATGAACTCCTTAAACAGGTCGAATTATCCGTTTGACAAACGATTATGATTTCCTTACACAATCGGTGGGCTGATCTATTCAATTTCGACCGGGTACGTGACATCGTTCCATCTGAAATAATGATCCATCAATAATATACATTAATAATAAAGTTACAAATACCGACAAAACAAAAAAAACACACACTATTAATTGAATTTTAATTAAATTATGATGATAAGTCAGTTAAATTGAAATAAATTGTTAATATTTAAAAATCATTCCCAATCGTAATTAGTAGCTTAACTATAGCATACTAAATTAAAAAAAACATTGCTAATGTATATATCACCGTAAAATTGTAAAAACCGTTAGATTATAATCTAACTAGCGATATTGTAAACTGTCGAAAGATTGTGAACCGTTCTGAGGGTAATTTTTTGAAATATTCATTGTATTTACGTTTTCTTGTCTCTTTCTTGTAAGTTAGGTTAGGGTTCGACATAATTAGGTAGGCACTTAGGTTTTTTCGGGTTAATATACCTAACAGATTACAATCTACCGAAAACTAATGCGTTAAGCTTTCGACAGTTTACATATCGCTAGTTAGATTATAATGTAACGGTTTTTACAATTTAACGGTGACATATACATACCAACTATTTGTTCCTGTATTTACTGTATAGTATACCAGCATAAGTACTTTGATTAAATTTTTCAAACTTTTATATCGCAATTTTCTAGACTTTTTTTTTTTGGAAGACGCTTGGCCTTCACTTATGGCTACCTTTTTTGATCACCAATAAAAATAAAACTGTTTGGCACAATATTTGTCTATTTATTTATGTTATATAATATACATACAGCAATATTTATAGCCCGCAAACAAGTATCATAATAATATAGGAACATTTTTCCCGCAAACAACATCTTTCACCATTATTTCCTCGTCAAAAAACTTACCAAGTCCAAATTTACATCTCGAACATGCAGAATCTTTCAAAAAATATGCACAAGTATTCTGGCGGACAGCCAAGATAAATTTAGTGTGATTCGAACGAAAATACACCTTGTCAAAAGAATATAAGGTCGTAACAAACGGAATTTATAAGCTGGCTAAACAAAAGTAATAGAATTCTGAATGCCTGGGACGTAGGGTTAGCACCTTTTTCCTTTCGATTAACTTATTGCTCTATTGAGTATTGATTTGAATAAATATAGATAAAGAATAAAGGTAGAGCTTTCTCTATGGAATTGTACTTTTAAAAGCAAATGCTAACTTGAACGGCTATAAAAACATCAGGTATTATGGATACCTAATGTTTTTTTCTTTGTGGTGTTCAATAAAAGTGAGGAAGGAATTGGGATTAAGCCCCGCAAACTTATCTGTCCCGGTGACCAAAGTAGGAACAAATTTTTATGCCGGTTTAGTTTTTGTTTTTTTTTTATATACAGTGTTGCTAGTATCTATGAAAAATAAAATAAAAACTAAAACTAAACAGAACAATTTTGGCCACCGGGTCAGATAGGTGTTTGTGGGACTATATTTCAAAATGTCAGTTTATACCTCACGTACCTTAACGTCTCTAAATATTTATATAAAAGAAAAAAAGTCGTGTTAGTTACAGTATTTATAACTCAAGAACGGCTGAACCGATTTAGCTGAAAATTAGTGGGGAGGTAGCTTAGAACCAGGAGACGGACATAGGATACTTTTTATCCCGGAAAATTAAAGAGTTCCCGTGGGAACAAAAAAACCACAATCCACGCGGATCAAGTCGCGGGCATCAGCTATTTATAGATACAATAAAAATATAGATTATAGATACAGTTTCTTAAACACAAACGTCAACAATATTAAAACAATACGGCTTTGACGGTAGTATGACCCAACCTTAGATATGAGTTATACGTTTCGATTCAATTCAGGCACTATTTCGTTTTGAAAGTATGGTGATTTCTGCGGAATAGAAATAATATTAAGTGAGGGAATAGCTGCTGCATCCTTTGTTTCATATTTTAAAGAATTTCATGCATAGATAATATTTTTCTATTCTGTATTTCTATCAATATCAACGAAGCAATAAAGTTTGTCTTTCAAGGATAGAAAATACTCACAAAATAAGTGTTTCGATTTTAAGGATATTTGGTTAAATATCTTCAGCTTAACTGATTATGTATTTGACGACCTCCGTGGCGCAGTTGTGAACCCTGTGATTGTATTAGTGGAAGGTCCCAGGTTAGTTCCCCAGCAGGTTTAATTTTTGAATTTTCTCTGGTCTGATTTAGTGAGAGGCTTCGACCGTGGCTAGTAAGTACCTTATCGGCGTCGGCAACCAATTTAGCGTTCCGGTACGTCAACGTGTTAAAGCGGATTAGGGTAATGATTTTGACATACCCCTTACAGGTTAGCCCGCTACCATCTTAGACTGCATCATCACCTAAACGAACGGTTGAGATCGCAGTCAAGGGCTAACTTGCACGGGAATAAACAAAATCTAACCTGCCCCACCTTACGCGTATTTTTGTTTATTGTTTATTGTTTATTCATTTATTGCAAATTTGGGTTTTCATTAGGTCTTATTGTAATACGCTTTTGTACACTTTACACGCGTAAAGTACAACACGTTTTATAAGCTTGTACACACGCGCCACATTTTACGCTTCGAAAAACCGTAATTATTCCTGCGTGTTCACTCGAACTCGTGGGTCAGTCAGTAGTAGTAGTCTAGGGTTGTAACGGAGGCGTTCTTAGTAGAAGCAGAGGTAGATGCGGAGGTGAAGGGGCTTTGCCTCCGCGGACGCGGAGGTTAACGAAGGTGGAGGTGGCGGTGGAAAAAAAATATTAATTCGTGATTTATTAAAGAAATGTAAAATAAGAAGTATTTATTTAAAATAGGTTGGGTTATTGGGTACATAGCACACTTTCTCATACAATCCTTACCTACTGGTTATCAATATTAAGAAGAGGCAAATTATACTTCACGAATAAAAGTTTTGCGGCTTTGTCACCTTCCAATTGATTTCTCAGAGGATCATTATTTATTTATTTAGACATCTTTATTGCACACACAAAATATACAGAATACAGTTTTAAAGCATTAATTACTAGTGAAACTAGAAATGTGCAAAGGCGGTCTTATTGCTAAAGCAATCTCTTATCGCGGGATGGTGCTGTATTAAAAAAAAAATAGATAAGAAATGCATACATACATATTACCATTAATTAAACCAGCTCCACTAAATAATATTCACTTGATACTGAATTTGGCGGCGCGACTTGTAAGTCAACGTTAATAAACCTCCGTTACAACTCCGCAAAAAACGGCGGAGGTGGATGCGGAAGCGGAGGTACGATTTCTTGCATAAGTTCCGCACTTACGGGGGCGGAGGTGAGGTTCCGTTTCAACCCTAGTAGTCAGTAGTATACGAGCTTATGAGAGCGTCAAAGCTCGTAAGAGATGCGCGTGTGACTAGCGCGCTTATACGGGTCTATACACGCTTCCATAACGAGCTTATACGCGGAAAAATCGCTTATCTGAAACCGCCCTTAAATTTTTCTAAAACGTGTTCAAAAAGATACTTATTCATTGTTTTTTTGTTAAGAAAAAAAGAGACTACCTTTTTTTTTTTGATCCACTACAAGTTAGCCCTTGACTGCGATCTCACCTGATGGTAAGTGATGATGCAGTCTAAGATGGTAGCGGGCTAACCTGTTAGGGGCATGGCAGTTATATTAAACCCATACCCCTATTCGGTTTCTACACGGCATCGTATCGGAACGCTAAATCGCTTGGCGGCACGTCTTTGCCGGTAGGGTGGTAACTAGCCACGGCTGAAGCCTCCCACCAGGCCAGACCAGGGAGAATTCAGAAATTATAAATTCCCAAACTGACCCTGCCGGGGATCGAACCCAGGACCTCCGCACGATAAGACAACAGCGCTGCACACTGTGCCACGGAGGTCGCCAAACCTACCTACAATTACCTGTAATGTAAAAAATAAATAATATATTATTTTTCTTATCAGAAACGTAGCCTTGACTCTTGGCAAGAGTTTCTGTTGGTTTAATAAATCGGAACTTCATCTTCCTCAGGTATTAGCTTTATGTTAAAAAAACTGTATTTTCATGATATGACTTACTTTATTATTTGTATTGAATATTTTTCTCTACATTAAAAACAATTTGTTTCGTGTACTTACCTACTGTCTTTTGAATTATGTAATGGTTTTTGGGGCGTACCTAAATTAAAATATTTCTACATTATTTTTAAATAGCTGATGCCCTCAACTTCGTCTCTTCGGAACTCTTTGATTTTCCGGCATAAAAGGCAGCCTAATTTCATCCAGATCCGTTCAGCCAATCTGGAGTGATTGAGTACCAAACATCCACCAAATATCCATCCATCCATCCAAACTTTCGCATTTATAATATTAGTAGAGGTATAGATTACGTATATTTAATTTTGTTTTGCTAAACTGACTGACACTGTTTAAATCTTTATTTTCAGGTTTCGAAGGACATTGCCGGATTGATTGCCGTTGAAGGAGGTACCAATGATTGATCTTACATCAGCTAGTATTATTTTAGGCACTAAATGCCAGTATTTATATTCTTAATACAATTGTATGTTAACTATTTGTTTGCGTCACCACTGTGGAATAAAGGTATCGTCTTTCTTTTCTTTCAGTTGCACCACCGATGGTGCAGCCTTTAACTGGCCGTTAATGTTGAACCTCAATTCACGCAGACGAAGTCGCGGGCATCATCTAGTATCCATACTAATATAATAAATGCGAAAGTGTGTCTGTCTGTCTCCTACGCTTTCATGGCCCATCTGTTCAACCGATTTTGATGAATTTCCTAGGCTACTTTTTCTACTAGTTTACTTAACAGAACAGCCCCCCGATTGTCTGAAAGTTGCCGTTATCCATTCTCATCCGTTTATGGTATCGTACATACTTAAACGTATGAGAAAGGATACACGAAATTGAGCTCTAAATCAATGCAATTATGGTTTATTTTACTTTGACGCCGAACTTTGACGATTGGATCGGCAATTCTTACCTCCGAACAACAAATAATAGTATGATGTTTCATTCTAATTAAATTCTGTACGATCGTTTTCCCACTTCCCAGTGTTACAGTTAGTTAGTCAGGGTTCCTCTCATTTTGTCGTAATTAAATTTAAGTAACCCTATATGCGCGCGACTTTGGGGACTAACTACACTTACCCGTTGTCGCAGGTGAGTGATGAAAGAAATATTCAAAAAAAATTGTGTTACAAAAAAGGGCAATACGTGCAATTTATAATTTTAAACCGCGCGAATCCCTTAGAGAGAAATTTAAGGAAATAAGTATTCTTAGTTGCCTCGCAATATATATTTTATAGTAATTTTTATTTTCGTTAAACAGCACATTCACAATTACAAAAAAATATGCGATCTGCATGAAATAGGTCTGAAGGTCGCTCGTGGGAATGAGCCTTTTATTTTATAACAAAATTCCTTTATTTAACCTAAATTTAAACCATCTTAAACTTGCCTTTACACGAGTTTAAGAAGTCCATTAAAAGTATGCTCCTGAAAAAAGCTTAATATGCTGTTGAAGATTACGTAAATGACAAAGGAGCATGGATTTGTCTCGCTCCAGCAATCCTAAGGACAGCTGTTACTTAAGTATTCTATAAATTAATAAAATTGTAAAAAAAAGAGCAATTGCCGAGTTTATTGCTGGTTCTTCTCGGTAGGAATGTCATTCCGAACCAGTGGTAAATTCACTCGACGATTCAAAAGTACTTGTAAAAGTTTATTTGAATAAAAAGCATTTGAATTTTGAAAAGCGATGCGATGTTACGCGATGCCATAAAAAACAGACGTATCTATACGACAACGTCTGTCATTTTCTATGGCGTCGCATCGCGTCGCGTCGCTTCTGTCACTCAACTCGGAGAAGGGGTCACCTAGGAGAACGGGTCACCTAGGAAAACGGGTTACCTGTCTACGCGACAAGGTAGGCCACATTACGACCCAGGTCTTAAATCTACGGCAGTACCTTACCGGGCAGAAAGTTCATGAGGACAGGTCTTTGGTACCGTTGTTTAGTAGTAACTAGCCAATAGCCACAGTCGAAGTCTCCCACTAGAACAGAGCAGAAAGATTTAAAAATTTAATAAATTCCCTAAAATTGACTCAGTCGGGGTCGAATTTCAAACCTTAGACCTAAGACCATAGCGCTCTCCATTGTTCCAGGGAATTCGTCGCCGTTTGCCGATTAAGTGTAGTTAGTGCCATAGTCAAACCATGTCATAATCGTATTACAATTTTATAGAAAGCAAACTTTCCCAACAATTCAGTTTTCCTGTTAACTATAAATGCGGCAATGAGCAATTAGTTTAAACGAAGGGGAGTTGTTATGACTTATGAGTTACTAGCGAATGCCCGCGACTTCGTCTGCGTGGTTTGAGTTTTTTTGGTTCCCGCGGGAACTCTTTAATTTTCCGGGATAAAAAATAGTAAAAATGTGCTATTCCAGACTATACTAATCTATCTCTGTGCCAAAATTCAGCCAGATCCGTTCAGCCGTTGGGGCGTGATTGAGTAACTAACATCGATACATCCATACACCCATACATCCATACATCCATATATCCATACATCCATCCAAACTTTCGCATTTATAATATTAGTATGATATGAAGTATGAAGTATGAGATAAAAGTAACATTGTAAAGTAATGGACCAATCGGTCAATATTGCATAGTATGGGTTCTATAGGCCTGAGTGTTCGTATTGTTGACTATTTGGATGTATTTTCTTAAATTCCTTTTTAATTAAGTCTATCTCAAAAAGAAACCCATATGCATTTGAACTTAGTCAATTCTTCTTCTTATAAGTAAGTATGCAATGTAAAATATTATAATAGGAACTTTTAAAAGTATATGTCACTCTCAGGATTTAATAAATTTTAATTAAATTAAATTAAACCCTCCAGCTTAGGAACCAGGCTATCACCGCTACAGCGTAAACATGACGTGTAAATTGTAGCAAATGAAAAAGCAATAATTGTTTTGCTAATGCCAAAATCATCAACGCCATGTCTTGTGTAGCGTTTGTATTTTCCATATACATATTCGACATTGTCGACTCGGTCTTGTAGATAACTACTTAAATATTACTAGATGATATTACTAGATTATGGTTAGATTAGGTTAGGTTCGGAATTACGTTAATTGTCCCCGGACGAAAAACCCCGATAAAAAGTATACTAGTATACGTAACAGCATCGTATCGTGTGCGCAAAGTGCAGAAATCCTTTGTGGGGTCGAGTGTACGCTTTTATAATATGGTTTCCAAAGAGTTTCTGGATTTGCCATTACATAGATTTAAAGACTGTGTTAAACAGCATTTGTTATGTCGATGTTATCACACTATCGATGATTTTATTAACGACAAAGTAGCATGGAAGTAACCGGCCTCGCATCCAGTGACCCACAAGTCAGTGTAATACTTGTAACGTATGTGTTGTGTTGTCTACATATTGTAACCTTTTCTTTTCTATGAAAAGAGCAGCTGCTGAGTTTCTTGCCGGTTCTTCTCAGTAGAATCATCTTTCCGAACCGGTGGTAGAGTCTTAACGTTTCATAAGTGGCACAAGTTGTCCTACATGAAATAAATAAATCATTTTTTTATAATTTTTATCCCAATAAAAGTAGCCTATGTCCTTCCAGGGGATACAACCTATTCCTGTACCCTTCATCAAAATCGGTTTAACAGATGGGCCATGAAAGCGGAACAGACACACTTTCGCATTAATAATATTAGTATGGATTTCTGGGCCATGCCGACATGGCATCCGCGTTACTCTATGTAACTGCGGTATTCCTTTGTATGCAAATATCAAAGACAGCCATTAATATTTTGTACGGGCAAGTATATTTTCGAGCTTCGAGCTCGCAAATTAGTTATTAAAACGTTCAAATAAACCAATGTAGTAGTGATATTCATATTTAGTATGAAAATAATTATTCAACATAAATATTTGGTGCATTGCGTAGTTTTAACTCGAGTTTTGAATTCTCAATTTATTTATTACCTACATGTAGGACATGCAAGTGTCTCTTATGTTACGTTATGGTTCGAAAAGAAGATTCTACTGAGAAGAGCCGGCAAGAAAATTAGCAGTTGCTCTTTTTAATGTTTTTGACGACCTACGTGGCGCAGTGGAGCGCTGTTGTCTTAACGTGCGGAGGTCCCGGGTTCGATCCCGGGTCAATTTGGGAATTTGTAATTTCTGAATTTACCCTGGTCTGGCCTGGTGAGAGGCTTCGGCCGTGTCTAGTTACCACCTTACGTGCCGCCGAGCGATTTAGCGTTGAGGTACGATGCCGTTTAGAAACCGAATAGGGGTATGGGTTTAACTGCCATGTCCCTAACAGGTAAGCCCACTACCACCTTAGACTGCATCATCACTTACCATCAGGTGAGATCGCAGTCAAGGGCTCGTAGTGGTTAAAAAAAAATCCCAACTCGCAAGGTGCTCGAATGGCGACCCCGCACTGGGAACCGTAGCGTCTGCAGACTCCCTACTTGGTGGACGGACGACATCAAGTGAGTCGCAGGGAGACTCTGGGTCCAGGCTTTGCAAGATATAGGCGTGTGGAAGACAGACTATAGCCCACTAACATTCCATTGTTGGGCACAGGTCTCCGCTCTTATAGGAGAGAGGGAATACGCGTTTAGATCCACCACGCTGCTCCAATACGGATTTGCGGGCTCTAACGACTATCATCATATTAGTGATAATAGTCGGGACCGACGGCTTAACGTCTGAGTTTTCAACTCCCAAGGTGCTTGAATGGCGACCCCGCACTGGGAACCGTAGCGTTGGCAGTGGCAGTTTTTTTTTTGTTGATGGGTGGGAAATCTCCTTCAGGTACCCGACTTCCTGGGGGGTTATGTAGGATTTTTACCTACTAAAACCCCCTCGGTGGCCGACCTTAACGCATGTTGGGAGGCTCCGAGATCTCTTTAGAACGCATCGGTGCCTCCCTTGTGCGATGCCCATAGGGCTCATCCCGCGGACTCCTGGAGAAGTCCCTTCATTACCCCGACCTGTACAGACCCCCTACTAGGGGGACGGACGACACCAAGCGAGTCACAGGGAGTCACTGGACCCAGGCGGTGCGAAACTGTAGCTTGTGGAAGTCCCAATAAGAGACCTATATCCAGCAGTGGACGTCTGGCGGTTGATGAAGATAAGAAACTTAAGTAACTGACCTAATGCGCTTGTTGCACTCTCTAAGGGCAACTTAGCAAATTTTGCGTATAACTTACCTATCCTGTGGTATAACTTAGCATAGATCTACACTTAATATTATAAAAGCAAAAGTTCTAAAACACGAAAGTCAACAATAATGAAACAATCTTCAAAAATTACAAAGTCTAAGTGGTCCTGTGTTGGTCGCATGCTGGCTTAGCACGTATAGCGACTTTTTTATTCAACCTAGATATTTTAGAGGTCACGCCTAGGGTTGCCAATCGGCCGTGTTAGAAAAGCCGTGGCAATTTAATGGGCCGGTCGTCGTTGTCAAGCGATAGATTTTCTGCATCTTCACCACTTACCATCTGCTGAGATCGCAGTCAAGGGCTAACCTGTAGTGGTTAAAAAAAAAAGACATCCACTGCTACTAACGTTCACCTGGGCATGACTTATATAGGGATCTCCATATGCGGCGGTCTTGCACTGCCTGGATCCAGCAATTTTCTGTGACCATTTTGCTGCGACGTTTTGACAGATACATATTTTTTTAATCTGGAAATAACTTTTATGATAAAAATACGTTATTTAAAATACGTTACCAAATTTTTTATTATATTTCCATTACTGTTAAAGTATTTTTTTAAATTATTTTTGGTACTAATGAATTACAATTTTAAGTCAAAATGTAAGTTATGTGTGTGTATGTTCTAACTCCTAAGTTATAATTAGGGTAGACGCTGCATGCAACGCACAATACTTATTGAATAAATTACGTTTTTAGCTTTTTACTGTCCGGATCCGGCCGTAAAAAGCTGAAAACATCCGACTAATCCTTGACGTCTGGCAACCCTAGCCGCTCCATTTTAGCGCTGATGTTATCAAATATTCAAATACCTAAATTAAGATCCGTATCTTGTTAAATTACAATAAATAACTAAGTACAACTCTTAAGGGAGCCAGCTGTTAAGGTTATTACGATCCTAATAACCGCTTTATAATGGTATGGCGGTCCGAGGGGCCCAAGACCCACAAAATCCCTGAAAGGATCCACAATTAACACAGTTCCCTGCTTCGTTTATTACTCAGTCCCTATGGAGTTTCAGTTGGTTTCAAAGATTTTCCTGTCATAGCTTTTTTTTGGAATTTACCCCCTTTAAAATCGATTTGCATATAGTATAAGCCCGGGGTATGAAAATTTATGGGGTTCAAAACCGTTACTTTATTGCCTAATGTTTCCATGACTATGTAATGTATTTTGATGAATATAAAAATTATAATTCATATACATAAATGTGTCAAGCATGCTATAAGTAACGAAAACGAATATTTAAAATAGTAATAATAATAATATTTAAAATATAAACCTTAAAACTAAGGAATTAAAGTTTAATTACGAATATATCATATTTATTAAAGACCTCTTCGTAACATTCGTATTATTATTATAAATTTTTTTTAGTTAGAAAAAAATAAAAAAATTAATATTCGTTTTCACTTCTATCGGCAGTCCTTATGACTGCCAATTTTTTTTTTAATTGTGAGATAGGCTTGCTCTTGACGACAATCATGCTTAATTCAAAGCAAAGATGAGGTCTAGATTGTCAACCTGTATCATTTATGATGAATCAACCAGCACGGTTCGGAAAGATTCTACTGAGAAGAGCCGGCAAGGAACTCAGCAGTTGCTCTTTTTAATGTTTATTACTCGAACTGGAAGTGAGGGCAAACTTTCGTAAGAAACTTCACCATCATTTTACTAATCCATACATTATACTAACTATACTAATTAATACGTTAACATGTTAAATTGTTAAATTAAACAAATACTATTGACGATCAAAAAGTGTATATTACCCACTTTGAGTTTTGTAATTGGGTATTTGACAAATAGTCAAATTAGCAACTTTTTTAAACGTCAAAACGAAATGTGACGTCATTAAAGTCAGACGCACTTTTTTTACTTTAATCGATTGTTTAAAATTGTTATTACGACTATTGGGAGATCCTCTATTTAATAATCACTATAAAATAACTGCTTCGTCGGTCTAGTGGTTAGCATGTTTGACTGCGGCCGACGAGTTCCCGGGTTCGAGTCCCGGGTCGGGCCATAATTAAGTATCGGGGTTTTCGGATTACAAATTCCCAGTACTAGCCCGAATTTAGGAAGTTGGCGGTGTTTCACCCCCGTGCCTCGGAGAGCACGTTAAGCCGTCGGTCCCGGTTATTATCACTAACATGATAAATCGTTAAAGCCCGCCAACCCGCATTGGAGCAGCGTGGTGGGTCTAAGCTCTAATTCCCTCTCTTCTATGAGAGTGGTGGCCTGTGCCCAGCAGTGGGACGTTAATGGGATATAATCATTGTTCAACAAGGCCACGCGTCCCTCAAAAGGATTAAAGGATTATATCTGGCTTTATTATGCCTCTTCATAATTAATCGATGCGGTATTAACACCTTCCAATAATGATATGTTCAACTCATTTCCGATAAAACGTATATACCACCACGTTGTATGGCCTGACAAAGATTAATGAGAGAAGCGTATATTTTTGTTTACATTTTAAACCAATAATATTAATAGCACTTAACAGGAAACTGTTTAAGGAGTCAATATGCAGGAATAAAATGGGGGTTGGAACTGTTGGAAGGTTACATAAAATTCCGTATTTTTTTATCTGAACGATAGGCAAACTAGAGGCCGTTGTAGGCTCGTGACTCCATCGCTCCACCTCAAAAAAGTCAGAAGGTCGTTCGTGGGAATGAGCATTCTTTTCTATAACAAAATTCCACAACCTATTTTAAACTTGCCTATACACAAATTTAAGAAATCCATTAAAAGTATGCTCCTGAAAAAAGCTTGTTATACTGTTGAAGATTATGTAAATGATAGAGGAGCATGGATTTGATCACTCCAGCAATGCTAAGGACAGCGGTTACTTAAGTATATAATAATTGTAAATTAATAATTTAATAAAAAGAGCAACCACCGAGTTTCTTGCTGGTTATTCTCGGTAGGAACACCATTCTGAACCAGTGGTAGATTCACTTGACGATTCAAAAGTACTTGTAAAAGTTTATTTGACTAAAAACATTTGAATTTTGAATTTCTTCAATGATTTTAAAATATAGACAGGAAAATCAGCATTTAGGTTATTAGTTTTAAATAATAAAAACCTGCATAAGCTTTGTAAAGCCTCTTTAGATTGGATTTTTGCAGCGGGTAAATTTTATAATCTCACAGGAAATCAGAAATTGTATAACCTCTAGTTTCCGATAAAACGTAACTGTATATTCTACATGAATGTTGTATTTTGGTCTGACAAAGATTAATGAGAGAAGCGTACATTTTGTTTACATTTTAAACCAATAAGTACTAGGTAAAAGGTAAACCTAGCCCATAAGAGGAAACGCTGCGGCTGTTTTTGAAGTAATAGTACATTACATCGCGAGACCGGGAAGTACGCGTTTTCTGGTCGAGTGTTAGTTAGACTATATACGAGACCAGAAATGCTCTCCCGGTCGAGGTGTGTATAGTGCTTTTCTAAAAAATTAAACAAGTGACTTTTAAAATATATTATATAATGTAATTAAAAGAAAGTAAATAAAAAATCAACCTACTTAAGAAATATTAAAAGTTAAATTCGTTATATTTGAATTACTAATTGAAATTGTAATTGGCTTTCCGGGTACATTTATGTTTGTTTGTACGTCGGAATGTACGGATTGGTCTTGGGAATTAACTATAAGAAAAAAAAACACTATGAATTATTTTTTTGCGCTGTGAGTGCTGAACGCGTAATACGGTAGAGTTCCTTTAAACTATTTAGGCCAAAGAACATTATAACAAGTTACACGATATTCAGGAAGAAAGATTCCAAATTCAAACTTATGATATGTAATGAAAATACATACATTCTTTACTGGCCTAGGCCGGGAAGTTTAACTTTCGAACTCATTTACAGGGTATGAAATGTGCACATTTCATATCATTTTTTAGAAAAACTTCTTAACGCACGCTTGACCTGGGGAGTAAGCTGGTGAATGCGTGACGAGAGCGTTACGAAAAGTGTGATCGGGCGAGGCAAACGGAAGTTGAGATGGAGATATACGTTAGTGAAGATGAGAGAGGTGTGAGCACACATTTTCGTACTCTCTTTCTCTGATAGCAAGTTACTAAGTTTTACTTCAGTCGTGTGGTTTTTCCATGCAAACGTATTCTTCTGTTTTCTGCGTGGATAATAAAAACAGAGCAATTTTTTTTAATGATATCCATCCCTTTTTCTTGCTCGTTTGCTTTTTTCCATAAATTAGTGTAGGTATTAATGAGCCACGAGCTTTCCAAAATTATAAAACTACATCTAAAGTCCTTCTTTAATTATTCTTTAATAAAAATTGAAAATCTGGAAGGCAACAGGAGAGTCCGAAACTTGTTTTCATAGTTAATAATCAGTTTAAGATTTAAAGGAAGTGATCCGGTCGAATTTTGTTTTTAATATATCACCTGAACTGCAAGCGAACGCAAACATTCGCTAGAAAGTTGGTGCAATATTAAATATTTGCGCTTGCCTCGCTCGGAGCAATAAATCTTCCGGAGATATCATTGGAAAAGTGATATCTTTTTGCTGTTACTTTGTAGGATGTAAGTTTAATACGTATCCATATCCATATATAATATTATAAAATGCGAAAGTGTTTCTGTTTGCCTGTTTATCTGTCTGTCTGCTACGTTTTCACGGCCCATCCATTCAACTGATTTTGATGAAATTTGGTACAGGTATAGTTTATATCCCGGGGAAGGACATTGGCTACTTTTTATCCCAGAAAATTAAGGACTTCTCGAGGGAATTAAAAAAAAATTTAAACCACGCGGACGAAGTCGCAAGCATCATCTAGTAATATTATAAATGCGAAAGTGTGTTTGTTTGTTAGTTTATTGGTTTGTCCTTCAATCACGCCGCAACAGTGTGACGTGATTTTTGGCATGGGCATAGTTGAGAACCTGGACAGTGACCTAAGCTACTATTTATCCCAGCGAGTTGAAGAGTTCCCGTGGGATTAAAAAAAAACTTAAACCACGCGGATGAAGTCGCGGGCATCAGCTAGTCTTTTATAAATGTGCCCACAATTGTGTAAGGAAATCGTAATCGAAATCGTTTGTCAAACGGATAATTCGACCTGTTTAAGGAGTTCATAGATGCTTGCACGTCAAAAAGCATATATGAACTCCTTAAACAGTTCGAGTTATACGTTTTAAGGTGTCAAATGATAACAATTTACTTAGACATTCCGGTCTCTGAACTATGGATGTGGATGTGGATAAAAGTAGGGATAGGGCAGTATCCCTATCCCTACTTTTATCCTCATCTATACTAATATTGTATCCGTCTGCATGCTACGCTTTTAAGGTCCATATTTTCAACCCATTTGTCGAAAGAACAGGACAGGCTTTTATGCCGGAAAATTAAAGAGTTCCTACCGGAATCGAAAAGCTTAATCGACGCGGACAAAGTCATCGCCTAGTACCTATTATAAATGGGAATGTGTGTCTGTCTACCTGTCTACATTTGTGTAACACATTTTCACGAAATTCGGTACAGATGCATCCCGGAATAGGCTACTTTTTATTCGGAATCGACGAATTCACGTCGCAACAGAGCAACGGATCAACGTGATTTTTGCAAGGGTACAGTTGAGGAGCTGGAGAGTGACATAGGCTGCTTTTTATCCCGGAAATTAAGGAGTTCCCGTGGGAATTGAAAACTTATACCACGTGGACGAAGTCGTGGGCATCATTTAGTACCTAATTTTATAAAGGATCGCTCACACGGCAAAAAGTTCCTAATAGTATTCCGTTGCGTGACTCCTGGCAGTTAGAGCCTATATGAGGTATTTGCATTGCGTTTATTATATACCTATGTACATACTTTATACCAAGTTATACCTATTTACAGACAAGACTAGTGCACGTTTTTTTTTGTATTGAATTAAGGGTTTTTGCCTAATTAAGAATAAAAAAAAACCAGAGAAAGAATCAGAAATTATTTATTGCACGATACACATAATAACAGATGATACAACAGATAATGAACTTAATTCAATATAATTGCCATGCCCCTAACAGGTTAGCCCGCTACCATCTTAGACTGCATCATCACTTACCATCAGGTGAGATCGCAGTCAAGGGCTAACTTGTAGTGGATAAAAAAAAAAAAAACAACATCCATACATCCATCCAAACTTTCGCATTTATAATATTAGTATGTTGTTATAACGTTTTCAATAAGGAAGAAAAAATTCCGGAACTAATCATATGAAGATCAAAACAAACCATCCTCTCAACCGATAGACGTCCACTGCTGGACGAAGGTCTCCTGGTGTCCCACATGGTTCTCCACAGGAAACGGTCTTATGCTGTATGTTTTCAGCGTTTCATTTTATCCTAGACACGTCCACTTAAAAAGTCTAACTAATTAATTTAACGAATTAAAAAATACGACTGCCCTGCCATATTATCTTTGGAGTTTACCTCCATAAGAAGCGATTTGCATATATAGCCTTTGGAATCTTATTCACATTTTTTATTAAATGATATTTTTTTTAGAATCACTGGATATTGAACTATAGTGTTATATATTTTTGGAATCTACTCATCATTTTCTTGATGATGATTATATAGTTAATCTTATTTTCGATTTAATTTTTCAATTTTGGTCTTTAATGCGGAACCATGGTCACCCCATCAATTTTTTTAAAAATTTACTAGCCTATGTCACCCGGAATAAACTAGGGATTCTAACGATACCTCATGTATTAAAATCGGTTCAAGCGTATAGAAGTTATGGTGGAATATACAAACTCACATACATACATACATACATACATACATGAACCCTGAAAACAATATACTCCTTTTTTCAGGCAGTCGTATAAAAACTAAGTTTACAAGGCAAACGCTTCGGAGTGGAGTCTTGAAAGTTAACGCTACGCAGGTTATTTAGAGGCTTTCTGTACTACGACCACACGATACGGCCATGTTAGAAATAGTATTTTCTAAAAAATTATATGAAATGTGCACATTTCATACCCTGTAAATGAGTTCGAAAGTTAAACTTCCCGGCCTAGGCCAGTAAAGAATGTATGTATTTTCATTACATATCATAAGTTTGAATTTGGAATCTTTCTTCCTGAATATCTTGTAACTTGTTATACTGTTCTTTGGTCTAAATAGTTTAAATTTGGAACTCTGCCGTATTACGCGTTCAGCACTCACAGCGCAAAAAAATATATTAAAAAAAAAGTCAATTGTTTCATTTTTTAGAAAAGCACTATACACACCTCGACCGGGAGAGCATTTCTGGTCTCGTATATAGTCTAACTAACACTCGACCAGAAAACGCGTACTTCCCGGTCTCGCGATGTAATGTACTATTAATCTCATTCCATCAAGAATAGAAACAGGCTGTAGAGAAAAAAAGTTAATGTTGTTTTTTGTATCTACTCATGTTTCTAGTTGTTACTCTCTGCAAAAAACTTAGAGAAAAATGATTGTAACACGTTTTAGTTAAAGTAAATATTTTCACTTAATTGGGTTATCAGTGGTTCATTAGGTGACGAGACGTGATGGTATCCATCCTTACCTAATAATAAACAATTTTTTGTAAACCAAAACTAATTGAAAAATCCTATTACAGTGTAAAGGATAAAAACCTATGGGTATGAATTTTTCCAGCGGCTAATTAAGTAAATTGTTGTAGTTATAAATCTTAGATATTTATAAAAACCATGGGTATGTGGCAACCATTTTTCCAGTGGCTAATTATGTTAATTGTTGTATTTATAAATCTTAGATATTTACAAGAGGGTGATAATGAAAAAACCCAGAAGAGTTTGTTGTGGGCTCTTTTCAGACCAGGGCGCGTTTGGAACCCAGCTTTTGGTTAATTATCACCATCACGTGTTATATTTTATTTTAAACGTGTCGTTCTGAAGGTGTACTTTATAGGTATCAATTTTGAATAAATAATACTTTGAGTTTGAGTTTGAATATTATAACTGCCAAAGTGTACCAGCAGTGGTGGACTATAGCCAGACCTTTCTAGATTCTCATTCTGAGAGGAGACTCATGCTCAGTAGTGAGCCTGTTGTAAAAGAGAGAGAGAGATTATAGTTTTGAGGGAAGGTTTGAGGTTCCATTTAGGCAGATACTTATGTTAGAGACAATTCAGAAGTAGATATTTAAGAGACACTTTTAATATATTTGTACTCTCATTTGGAACTTGCACGAATAATTGATTAAACGTGTAGAGGTTCCACGAGAGATTTAATGTAATTATATAAAAGTTGGCTAAACTTAAAGATTATATTCATTTGATCCGGCCACGATTGCTATCGTAAAGCTCTAAATCAAAATGCGATGTAAACACAAAAGTATTCAATAATCGCTGAGTCTGCCGGCAGGAGAAAATAATTACCATCGTTCAAACTCTCGTATTTAAACAACTATTTTAATTTTAATAGGTGCTTGTTTAGCTTTTTAGTGATTGTATATTTGTTTTTCTACACTGTATTATGTATGCAATGTTGAATGTATTATACATATTTATTTTAATAAAGAATTTATAAAATAAAATAAAAAAATATTTTATATTTACTATTTTCAATAATATAGCGTCCGTATGCGCCGATTAAATCGAATGACATGAAACAAGTCAAATTGACTGATATTATACTTCCTCAGGGCGTTCGCGTATCTCTGACAGCTACAGTGTAACGATTTCATGAGATATAATGACAAACAGTAATCATGCTAACACTTACGTGGCAGGACGGGTTGAAACGAGTCAAATTGACAGATATTATACTTCCTCTTTCATGAGATATAATGACAAACAGTAATCATGCTAACACTTACGTGGCAGGACGGGGTGAAACGAGTCAAATTGACAGATATTATACTTCCTCTTTCATGAGATATAATGACAAACAGTAATCATGCTAACACTTACATGGCAAGACGGGTTGAAACGAGTCAAATTGACAGATATTATACATCCTGTTTCATGAGATATAATGACAAACAGTAATCATGCTAACACTTACATGGCAAGACGGGTTGAAACGAGCCAAATTGACAGATATTATACATCCTGTTTCATGAGATATAATGACAAACAGTAATCATGCTAACACTTACATGGCAAGACGGGTTGAAACGAGTCAAATTGACAGATATTATACATCCTGTTTCATGAGATATAATGACAAACAGCAATCATGCTAACACTTACGTGGCAAGACGGGTTGTTGAGAGGTAACGAGTCGTATCGGAATCGTTCCGTAGCCTCGTAGCGAACACGTAGGCCTTGACTCGAGCCCGCAATGCGGTGCCGCATTAATATTTTACGGAACACGTTAACTAAGTGAAAATAAGTATGATGTTGATCCAAAGATAGTTAGGCCACAGTCGACACAGGGCACCCGGGATATGGAGTTTAAAAAAAAATACAAAATCCAATAGTCAGCCCGCTACCATCTTACACTGCATCATCACTTACCATCAGGTGAGATCGCAGTCAAGGGCTAACTTGTAGTGGATCAAAAAAAAAGGTTTTTTAATTCAAATCTGCCCCCTGATTGATTGTAAGAATTGCCGATCAAATCGTCAAAGTTCGGCGTCAAAGTAAAATAAACCATAGCAGCATTGATTTAGAGCTCAATTTCGTGTATCCATTCTCATACGTTTAGGTATGTACGATACCCTAAACGGATGAGAATGGAAGAATGGAGAATGGATACTATATCTTTAACAAGCACGTATATCAATGTTGCGCAAGTTCGTAATGCAGGTTTACGTGAAATTCGCAGGAAGTTTAACGTAATGAAATGAGCCCTTGACTGCGATCTCACCTGATGGTAAGTGATGATGCAGTCTAAGATGGTAGCGGGCTAACCTGTTAGGGGCATGGCAATTATATTAAACCCATACCCCTATTCGGTTTCTACACGGCATCGTACTGGAAAGCTAAATTGCTTGGCGGTACGTCTTTGCCGGTAGGGTGGTAACTAGTCACGGCCGAAGCCGTAATTTCAGAAATTATAAATTCCCAAATTGACCCCGCCGGGGATCGAACCCGGGACCTCCGCACGTTAAGACAACAGCGCTACACACTGCGCCACGGAGGTCGTCAGAATACTCAATCACGCCCTAACGGCTGAACGGATCTGGCTGATATTTGGCCAAAGATAGATTATAGTCGGGAATAGCACAGGCTCCTTTTTGTTCCAGAAAATTAAAGATTCCCCGCGGGAACCAAAAAACCTCAAACCACGCAGACGAAGTCGCGGGCATTCGCTAGTCCCTTATAAAAGGGGTTTTGTCATAAAAACATTAAACACATAAAAAAATATATTATTTCAGGTTTGAAATATAGATGTTGATTTACTTAGCATAAATGAAATATTAGAAGTACTAAGTAAACTAGTAGTAAAAATATAAAAATACTAAATTACTAGTAACTTCAAATCAAGAGTGAATAGGCATCTTCTAGGCAAGCGTGCTTCACCTTAGGCTGAATCACCACTAGCTAGCAAGTCTGATTGCAGCCAAGCGCTAGGCTATATTAATAAAAAAAAAAGAATCAGAAATTATAAAGTCCCAAACGTAGTTGACGTCCAATTTGTTTGAAACGGTTTTGCTCTACGTTTCTGATACGAACCGCTAAGGTGTGGAATACCCTTCTGACGCACATGTTTCCTGCCTCGTTTTTGTTTTTATTTATCAAGGTACAAATTTATAACACACAATAGTTTAGTATACATCGAAAAAACCACAGGTTTGACCTCAATGTATTCAGTCTGCGCCTTGTGGTAAAAAAAAATACATATGTAACTAAATAAATAAAAATAAAAATCATAACAAAACCCACAGTTTAAGTAATAAAACTAAAGATAACATACAAAACAATTATTTTGAAATACCTACTAGACCAATCATTAAATTCATCCTTGCAGGAGCCAAAGAAACGTCTCGTTTAACATAAGTACCTTCAAGGCAAGAGTGAATAAGTATCTTCTAGGTAAGCGCGCTCTACCTTAGTCTGAATCACCACTTGCAAGCAAGTCTGATTGCAGCCAAGCGCTAGCCTAAATATTAAAAAAAAAATCAGAAATTATAAATTCTCAAAAGTAGTTGAATTCCAATTTGTTTGAAACGGTTTTGCTCTACGTTTCTGATACGAACCGCTAAGGTGTGGAATACCCTTCTGACGCACATGTTTCCTGCCTCGTTTTTGTTTTTATTTATCAAGGTACAAATTTATAACACACAATAGTTTAGTATACATTGAAAAAACCACAGAGGTTTGACCTCAATGTATTCAGTCTGCGCCTTGTGGTAAAAAAAAAATACGTAACTATATAAATAAAAATAATAATCATAACAAAACCCACAGTATAAGTAATAAAACTAAAGATAACATACAAAACAATTATTTTGAAATACCTACTAGACCAATCATTAAATTCATCCTTGCAGGAGCCAAAGAAACGTCTCGTTTAACATAAGTACCTTCAAGGCAAGAGTGAATAAGTATCTTCTAAGTAAGCGCGCTCTACCTTAGTCTGAATCACCACTTGCAAGCAAGTCTGATTGCAGCCAAGCGCTAGCCTAAATATAAAAAAAAAAACAGAAATTATAAATTCCCAAAAGTAGTTGAATTCCAATTTGTTTGAAACGGTTTTGCTCTACGTTTCTGATACGAACCGCTAAGGTGTGGAATACCCTTCTGACGCACATGTTTCCTGCCTCGTTTTTTTTTTAATTTATTTATCAAGGTACAAATTTATAACACACAATAGTTTAGTATACATCGAAAAAACCTCAGGTTTGACCTCAATGTATTCAGTCTGCGCCTTGTGGTAAAAAAAATACATATGTAACTAAATAAATAAAAATAAAAATCATAACAAAACCCACAGTATAAGTAATAAAACTAAAGATAACATACAAAACAATTATTTTGAAATACCTACTAGACCAATCATTAAATTCATCCTTGCAGGAGCCAAAGAAACGTCTCGTTTAACATAAGTACCTTCAAGGCAAGAGTGAATAAGTATCTTCTAGGTAAGCGCGCTCTACCTTAGTCTGAATCACCACTTGCAAGCAAGTCTGATTGCAGCCAAGCGCTAGCCTAAATATTAAAAAAAAAATCAGAAATTATAAATTCTCAAAAGTAGTTGAATTCCAATTTGTTTGAAACGGTTTTGCTCTACGTTTCTGATACGAACCGCTAAGGTGTGGAATACCCTTCTGACGCACATGTTTCCTGGCTCGTTTTTGTTTTTATTTATCAAGGTACAAATTTATAACACACAATAGTTTAGTATACATTGAAAAAACCACAGAGGTTTGACCTCAATGTATTCAGTCTGCGCCTTGTGGTAAAAAAAAAATACGTAACTAAATAAATAAAAATAAAAATCATAACAAAACCCACAGTATAAGTAATAAAACTTAAGATAACATACAAAACAATTATTTTGAAATACCTACTAGACCAATCATTAAATTCATCCTTGCAGGAGCCAAAGAAACGTCTCGTTTAACATAAGTACCTTCAAGGCAAGAGTGAATAAGTATCTTCTAAGTAAGCGCGCTCTACCTTAGGCTGAATCACCACTTGCAAGCAAGTCTGATTGCAGCCAAGCGCTAGCCTAAATATAAAAAAAAAAAAACAGAAATTATAAATTCCCAAAAGTAGTTGAATTCCAATTTGTTTGAAACGGTTTTGCTCTACGTTTCTGATACGAACCGCTAAGGTGTGGAACACCCTTCTGACGCACGTGTTTCCTGCCACTTATAAGGTAAGTAAAACCTTAAAAAAAAAGAGTACCTTCAAGAGTGCTTAGGCATCTTCTAGGCCGCATCATTACTTTGCAATAAGCATGACTGCCGTCAAGGATAAGCTTGTTCTTCAAAAAAAAAGATAACTTGGACCCCAGTGGCCATATTTTGTCATACAAACTATTATAAGTAGGCATATTTTGCTTTAAAAGAAGCCTTCTACAGGCATTAATCTAAACTCTACTCAGCTTCAGTGCGAGCTTTAAAAGCGTAATTACGAAAAGTAATCAAGCGAGATCAAACAGAACGAAAAATATTTGTGTGAGAATGCTAAAGCTCACCGCATTTGACGAAGTGGAAAATGAAGGAATAATGTGCTATTTTGCACATTTCGCTTTTTTTGGGGCAGCCTCGAACCTAATTCTAATGTTCTCTCGACTTCGCGAAAGCGTTTAAGGACTGCAGTTACTTGTGTTCTAATAATAATTAATGATTGTTTATCGTAATCACAGTTTACAGATACAATGTACCTGTTTACTGTTTACATTACATGACATAAAACTGACATATTGAAATAATACTGCTTATTCCCCCTAAAATAAAAATAGTTGAATTGAACCAAAATTCAACGGCGAATAGCAAAAGCAATCCACAATGCACTAGCGCTTACGGTTGCTTTAGAAAACATTCCATGCAAGTTCCGGGAATGGAACTCTACGATCGTTTCTAGTTTCTAGAATCGAACATTCCGAGTTGCTATACTATTATTTCTAATCGAACTAATGTTCAATTCCACAGTACCACAGTACACTGCGGTTGGAATATAGTATGTACGAAAAATTACTATCCATTAATCAGGTCCATTGATTAATTATACTAATCTAGACTCGTAGACTAGAAAAGTAGCTCAGTAGACTAGAAAAAACTAGTGTACTCAGCTAAATAATAATGTAGAAGCTCAGAACTCTGTCTTGCCATAGAATTTTAAAACAGTGATTCCCAACCGATAGAGCTGAGATTTTGCATACACGTTTTGGATGACATATGGTTGGCTATGTGACGTCATTTTAAATTCAATATGGCGGGCTTCCTAAGATGGCGGACTAGTTATTTTTTATGCACCCCATGATTTATGGGTGTCAACTAAAAGGGTTTGCTGAGAAGAATGCAAAAAATAGAATGACGTCACACTAAATTCAATACGGCAGACGATAAAAACTTGTTTTTAAAAATGATTTAGAATTGTGTATTCTGCCATAGTAGAGAACTTACGTAGTATAATTAGGTAAATTTAGCAGTACGGTGCGGGCTATCTAATCCTGAGTATGTAATATTAAAAGTAAACTCGGGATTCCACGTAGATAAAGTTTAATTTAGCAATTTACACAAACTCTGACCAACACGGCTGACGGCCGCCATCTTGACCACCCATCCTAGAGTTAAGACTATTGTTGCCAATCTCGAGAAACATAGAGGCAGGTTCTCAATTCGACTGAAGGTTTTTTTAAATTTATTTTTGTATGTATGTTACGCGATTATTCCGCCAGTTATGAATCAATTTTGATGATTCGTTTTTTGTTTGGTAGATCATACTTCAGAGGTGGTCCCATATAAATTTTATCCAAATATATTTAGGGCTTTTTGAGAAAATTTACAAAAAATTAAATATATATCCATACTGTTTTTTACTTTTTAGTTTAAGTTGGTACTTAAAGGTATAGTTCGGAAATCTGTTTTTGTTTTAGATGAAAGCGAATAATTATGAATGTACAGCCTAACAGTAATTAAATGTCGCTTCGTGTCAACCGGTTGGTGAGTTTCAATAATATTTTATGTGTGGGAACGCTTAAAGCTCATTTGGACCCAACTCGGGGCCGGGAAGTAAGTTAAAGCGCTCAGCTGCGGACATTACAGCCGCAAACTTTTCCAATTATTTTCCATACAAAGGGTCACATCAATGAATCCTAATTCCGGAAATAGAAATGGTAGTTGCAGTCTCCTAGTAGTGTAGTGCAGTGCTGACTACAGTAGACTGCTGCAGTGTGACCACGAAATCGACTTTAATTTATTGAAACTCTCTAATAGGTCCTTGAATCCACGAAGACGCGCCCAACTCTTAGTTATGGTGACGATGTTACCATGTAGCATGCAGAAAACTCTTGAATATAAAAATATTGGTGTAAAATTGTATAATCATAACTACGATCACAAAAAAGCCCCCTATGAAAGTAAAATAGTAATTATAGCAGCAAAGTTTTCCAATTATTTTCCATACAAAGGGTCACATCTTAAAATCAGAAATAAAAATTGTACTACGGTGCTACAAAATTCTCATTCTCTGTTTGTATGCACGAAAGAAGTAGCTGTCAGTGGAAATCATTTGGGATTTGAGTTCATTTAAATCTTGTTGGAGTTGCGCAAAACTGCTAAAGGAGGCAGTCCAGCCAAACACAAATCTAGAATCAAAACTAATATTTAAATCTGCAAAAGTGTGGCTTTCTGTATGATACTCTGTAACGGCTTATCTTTTCAATCGATTTTGGCGATATTTGGTACAGACTGCAGAGATAGGTTATATCCCTGGGATAATCATGGGCTACTTTTTATCCCGGAAAATTGAAAAGTTCTTGCGAAAATAAAAGTAAAAAACCATAAATCACGCACGAATTCTCGGACAACAATCGGGCAATTTAAAAATATGTAGCAATGTGGGTATAATAGCAGCACATACAGATTACTATCATCGCATAAAGCAATATTATTTCAAAATTTCAATTTTATGTCATGTGTAGCGCTGTTGTCTTAACGTGTGGAGGTCACGGGTTCGATCCCCGGCAGGGTCAATTTGGGAATTTATAATTTCTGAATTTTCCCTGGTCTGGCCTGGTGGGAGGCTTCGGTCGTGGCTAGTTACCACCCTACCGGCAAAGACGTACCGCCAAGCGATTTAGCGTTCCAGTACGATGCCGTGTAGAAACCGAATAGGGGTATGAGTTTAATATAACTGGCATGCCCCTAACAGGTTAGTCCGCTACCATCTTAGACTGCATCATCACTTACCATCAGGTGAAATGGCAGTCAAGGGCTAACATGTAGTGGATTAAAAAAAAATGTACTTTACATCGCTAAAATAAGGGTTACAATTCTAAAACACAAACGTCAGCAACATTAAAACAATACGGATTTAAGCGGTGGTAGAATGCCTCCTGATGTTTCTGTAGACGTGCGGCGCCAAGGTCGTTTTTTTTATACACTACAAGTTAACCCTTGACTGCGATCTCACCTGATTGTAAGTGATGATGCAATCTAAGATGGTAGCGGACTAACCTGTTAGGGGCATGGCAGTTATATTAAACCCATACCCCTATTCGGTTTCTACTCAGCATCGAACCGGAACGCTAAATCGCTTGGCGGCACGTCTTTACCGGTAGGGTGGTAACTAGCCACGGCCGAAGCCTCAGGGAAAATTCAGAAATAATAAATTCCCAAATTGACCCTGCCGGGGATCGAACCCGGGACCTCCGCACGTTAACACAACAGTGCTACACACTGCGCCACGGAGGTCATGCTCCTTTACTATTTCTATACATTTTCTGAATTCTGTGTTCCAGTTAATGAACGCGGATACATTAGCAGGGGGTGCTTGCGACCACATTCAACCGTGAAATTTTGGTGATTTAATGTAGAGGGAGATATTATTTGAATATGCGTTGAATAGGCATGAGGGCAGATTTTGAAAAATGGTCAGATTATGTTCGGAAGTATCTACTATTTCGAAAAAATATCTTATTTCAGCAGAAAAATAAGGTTTGGTTGATAAAATTGGTATTTGAAATTTAAATTTTAAAATTCACGCCAAAACGCTCGCGAGTGTCATGGCGTCGTTTGTGATGTCACTATTGTTTTTACCAATGTACTCTGTGCAGTGTGCAGTAAACAATAATGTGACTGTCAAAGCTCGAAAACAAACAACTGTGACGTCATTCGCTTCTTGGTGTTTAATCCATTATGGCGGATTGCTGTATTTTATAGTTTTATTTTATCAAAATAAATAGCAATCTCACTCGAAATAGGAAAATAAATACGTTTTTTATTATCCATGAATCCTATTTCATTAGATAAATTCATAATTTCATTGATTCTTGGTTACTGTCATCATGCCTAATATAACTGCCATGCCCCTAACAGGTTAGCCCGTTACCATCTTAGACTGCATCATCACTTATCATCAGGTGAGATCGCAGTCAAGGGCTAACTTGTAGTGAATAAAAAAAAAAAAAAAACTAATTATACATAATTATTTGCCCCACTAAAATGAAAAAGTGGGGCAAATTCTATGGTAAAATTTTAACAATTGGATTCTACCTCACTGGTAGGGCACCTTGGTGGGTCGATGAACTCAAACTGCGGCTGATGAGGTCCTGGGTCCAATACACGACCACCACAATATTCAGGTCATATGAAGTACTAACGAATGCTCGCGAATTCATCTGCGTGGTTTGAGGTTTTTCGGTTCCCGCGGGAACTCTTTAATTTTCCGGAATAAAAAGTAGCCTATGTGCTATTCCAGACTATAATCTATCTCTGTGCCAAATTTCAGCCAGATCCGTTCAGCCGTTGGGGCGTGATTGAGTAACAAACATCCATACATCCATGCATCCAGACATCCATACATCCATCCAAACTTTCGCATTTATAATATTAGTATAGTTAAGCCGTCGGTCCCGGTTATTATCACTAACATGATAATAGTCGTTAAAGCCCGCCAACCCGCATTGGAGCAGCGTGGTGGGTCTAAGCTCTAATTCCCTCTCTCCTATGAGAGTGGAGGCCTGTGCCCAGCGATGGGACGTTAATGGACTATAGTGGTGTTGGCGCTCTTGTTTCAGAATAATCCTTATTATAAGGGTGTTAAGGTACGTCATTTCAACTGCAATATTGAAATAATATTGCTTAAAGCGATGGTAGTCCCCTGAAGTTCGGTCTATATTTCAATTCTACTGACTCAAAAGTTTTGTGGTGTAAAATATATGCTTAATAAAATACGCCACCAATTCCCATTTGGGGTTTGTCAACAAAAATACAGTTTCGCATACTATTCAATACATTTTGGGCCTTATTTTATAATAAATAAAGTACATTGTGGTATTGCGTGTGTCACGTGGAATACATAATGTATTTTAATTACAAGTAATGCCTACACCATACATCCACTACAGCCCATTAACGTCCCACTGCTGGGCACAGGCCTCCACTCTCATAGGAGAGCGGGAATTAGGGCTTAGACCCACCACGCTGCTCCAATGCGGGTTGGCGGGCTTTAACGACTATTATCATGATAGTGATAATAACCGGGACCGACGGCTTAACGTGCTCTCCGAAGCACGGGGGTGAAAACACCGCCAACATCCTAACTCCGGGCTAGTACTGGGAACTTCTAATCAGAAAAACCCGATACTTAATTATGACCCGACCCGGGACTCGAACCTGGGACCTCGTCGGCCGCAGTCAAACATGCTAACCACTAGACCAACGAGGCAGTTACACCATACATAATATTATAATATTATGTGCGGTGTATTTTTGCTCCAGCAATATGTCTATAAATAGTGGGTTTCTAGTGTGGAAAGGCTTAATTCAGATCTAGTGGTAGGTATTGTAATTTTCTCTTGAAGGAAATTCAGAGGCAAAGTTAAAAAACGCTCTAAAGACTGACTGAATTAGAAATAAAAAACGCTCTAAAAATCACTCCCTGACTGAATTAGTTATTGAAGTGAAACTTCTTTAGAATCGTTGTGATTTGAGAATTCAACGAAACGAAAAAGCGACACCGAAAAGAGACAAACATATGTTGTATTTAGCCTGCGAGAGAATGAGATAGAACACAAGTTATATTTATATCGTAGGCTACTTTTCTGAAGTTTCACTTCTGCCGTGTGTGAATTGCACACTCACACTTTTAATCACTCCCTGACTGAATTAGTTTTTGAAGTGAAACTTCTTTAGAAAATTTGTGATTTGAAAATTCAACGAAACGAAAAAGCGACACCAAAAAGAGACAAACATATATTGCATTTAGCCTGCGAGGGAATGAGATAGAATACAAGTTATATTTATATCGTAGGCTACTCTTCTGAAGTTTCACTTCTGCCGTGTGTGAATTGCACACTCACACTTTTTTTTTAGAAAATACTTATTTCTTCTTCGCAGGATAAAACGGTGGGATTTGGCCTGGAAAAATCGTACGGGACAAAAAAGCGTTAAACTAGCTGCCTCCGTCCCTCTAGTATAGATGGAAAGAGACAAGTACATGTATTATTTTATTTGGTGTTTCAAAAAAAGCAATATGAATATGAATATACTTTATTGTACACCAAAAAACAATAACAACAGTAAACTTAGCTAATAACAAAGGAAGTGTACAATTTGGCGGCCTTATCGCTTCACAGCGATCTCTTCCAGGCAACCAATGGTTTAAAAGGACATAGCTACAATACTAAATTAATGACTAATAATTTATATTCTTTCTTGCTTTTTACGTAATCTAAAGAAAAAAGAATGTAAACAAACCTACAAAGACTCCTTACCACACAGGC
This sequence comes from Erebia palarica, assembly GCA_964035005.1. Classification (NCBI taxonomy): domain Eukaryota; kingdom Metazoa; phylum Arthropoda; class Insecta; order Lepidoptera; family Nymphalidae; genus Erebia; species Erebia palarica. The sequence goes on from OZ035995.1 coordinate 19,759,240, forward strand.
CCAAGAATCTATGGAGTGTCTCTTAGAGACTAGCCTACTTCCCCTAATGAGGCACTTCTAAAGGCCTTCTACGCGGTGGGTCATTAGTGGCCTAATGGTATAGGAACCTTATACTACCCATACAAGTTGCCAATATAGCCTTTAACTTTATTGACCTAACCCAGATATTTGTAAAGCCCGCTTGCAAAAATGCCGGGTTATCCTTTTAACCCAGAGTTTATAAACTACTTCTGTCAACATTTCAAATTTATGCCTGGGTTAAACGTAACGTTTCTATTAAGCAGGCCCAAGTAAATTAGGCCCGCTTGCAGAAACGCCGGGTTATCCTTTTAACCCAGAGTTGGCAGCTACTTTGTTAATTTGTAATTTTTACAGAAGTTTTATACGAATTCTGTCACAGTATCTTCAAATCAAGAGTCAAAAGGCATCTTCTGGTCATAATCAAGCGAGCTATATGTAGGTACTAGATGGGCCCTTTCATAGAAAAAAGTTGGGCGTCCGACTTGTAGAGCGCGCTCCACACCTGTCATAAGCCGCCATAAGCGTGTCCTTGTCCCCGCCATAGCGCTGTCCCGCTTTTCAGACTAGATGGCGTTAGTAAGATAAGTCCATATTCTTTGTTTGACAGGGCCCGTATATGTAAATTGAGATCGTTGGCATCACTAGGTACTTCCAGCAAGTCTGATTGCAGCCAAGCGCTAGTCTAGAAATAAAAAAAACTGCCTTAATACCTCGCTTTTGAAGCTTAGAGTTACTCAAAGGGCGTAGGAGAGAGTTAGGTTTGGAATTTCTCTCCGTGATTAAATCCGATATGAAGAGATTCCGTTTAACTTCCGTTTAACATGAAGCTGAAAAAATGAACCGACTTCAAAAAGCACTGAAAAGCCTTCAATAAATTTTTAATTAGTTTCATCCGATGTACTTTAGCCAATGAACAAAAAATCAAAACTTATATTGTAGGTAGCTTTTGAAAGCGGCGAACTCATAATTAATAATTAATTTTCATCCCGGAGATGAAAATTAGCCTATGTAATTACCCGTTATGCAACCTACCTCGGTACCAATTAAATTAGTCAAAATCAATTGAAAAGATAGGCCGAGAAAGCGTAACAGACAGTCAAATAGACAGACAGACACACTTTCGCATTTATAACATTCAGCGGGGTAACACAGCCAGTGTTCTTGGCACATTGGCCTCATTGTAGCGGCTTGGTTGTCATTTTTAATATTTAGTTGTTTTAGTTTTAATTTAGACTAGACGCGACATCGTCTGCGTGGTTTGAGGTTCTTTGGTTCCAGCGGGAGCTCTTTAATTTTCCGGGATAAAAAGTATTCTATGTGCTATTCCAGAATATAATCTATCTCTGTGCCAAATTTCAGCCAGATCCGTTCAGCCGTTGGGGCGTGATTGAGTAACAAACATCCATACATCCATCCAAACTTTCGCATTTATAATATTAGTCAGAGTAAAATTTTAATGTATTTCATAGTTTTAAACAATTTATAACATTTTATGATTATTTTTAAAGTCTTTCCGCGGTAGATCCAAGATAATAATAGGAAAAGTTTGCGGTTGAAATTTTCCACATCTGGGGCTAGGCTTGGCCTTCTTGGGTGGAACTTAAAACTTGGGAGCAATCTCCCTTAATTCACTCACCAAGTTTTTTGTGTCACAGCATCCCGGAGAAATGTACCGGTGGTGTAATTTTGAGCGGACATTTCACGGTCGGGTGAAAAGAATTTCGCTTAATTCATACTTTGTAAAAGTTTGATTTGATTGTTCAAGAACTTCAGTGTCTCCAGTTTAACTGTTTCATTCTGTTTTTAACACTTTAAGGTTGTTTAAAGTTTAGGACTCCCAACTGAAACGCTTGGATGAATTTTTCCTTAAAGACCGCTAGAAATATAGTCCGTCCAACTTATCTGGCCCGGTGGCCAAAATTGGAACAAATTTTTATGCCTGTTTAGTTTTTGTTTTTATTTTATTTTGCAAATCTACTAGCGATGCTGTCACCGGGTCAGATAAGTATGTGGGACTATACACTACTGTGCGTCACAAGCCTATCTATCTGTTTCATGGATTGAACATACGTTAGAGAGAGACACAGGCGGAAGTTACGTCATTGTCTTGTGTCGTGTATAACGTAAAATATAAAACAGATAGATAGGCTTGTTCAATCCCTAGTAGGGTCAAATTGGGAACTTATAATTTCTGAATTTTCTCTGGTCTGGTCTGGTGGGCGGCTTCGGCCGTGGCTAGTTACCACCCTACCGGCAAAGACGTGCCGCTAAGCGATTTAGCGTTCCGGCTCGATTAAGGGTTTAATATAACTGCCATACCCTTAACAGATTAGCCCGCTACCATCTTATACTGCATCATTTACCACCAGTTGAGATTGCAGTCAAGAACTAACGTGTAGTGGAATAAAAAAAAGGTTTCCTACGTTTAATACCAAGTTGTATTACGAGTATATTAATGCAGGGAAGATAATATTGAATCAGATAAGAAAGGCTAATGATCCGGGACAATCTTCCCTACCATCCTCGTCACGTGACCCCAATTTGTGTCAACCCTTTTATATTTCTTCTACGGGCCTTCGTTGGAAGCTAATTAGTGACACTATTTTCTATTGAAACTGCCGGCTTCGTAGTACAGATAAGTGCCCCTTTGGTCTAGCTAGTGGTTAGCACGTTCGACTGCGGATCGCGAAGTTCTGAATTGAATTCACTGGTCGGGCTAAAACATACTTAAAATTTATATTTATGGTACTAATTAATACTTATATTATATACTCGAAAGTCTGTCTGTCTGTCTCTACGTTTTCACAAATCACGGCCCACCTTTTTAAACGATTCTGATGGAATTTAATGTAGATAAATATCAAATGTTGGGGGCGTAAATGTTGGGGGCACATAGTAATATATACAAAAGATATGTACAACCGCCAACGCGGAAGGCTTTATTTTTCATCCCGGAAAATAAAATTAATTGACGTGGACTAAGTCGCGTTATATAGTTAATTTAATATTTTATTTTTCATTTCTTGCGCAAAGGATCAGCCTGGCTGTCCAGCGCGGAAATGTAGCCAGCATTCTTGCCACCATTCCACGTGGGCATGATTTATATAGTAATTAGGTTAGGCTACCTAGCTTTAAGTTCTATTGTATTATTTTCAATAAAAAAAAATTAATATAATATAAGAAAATTATAATTAATCAACCTACTAGATTATGCCCGCGACTTCGTCCGCGTGGATGAAGACTTTTTTATTGCCGCTGGAACTTCCTAATTTTCCGAGATAAAAAGTATGACAGAGTGTCTGTCTTTTACGCGCCTTTAATACGCCAAAATAGACAAGTCTAGATATGCACAGTCCAACAAGCCGATGTTGGACTAAAACGTAGATAATTTTACTATGTTGAAGTCGGGCGAGTATGGCAAAGATAGGCAAAGTTGACGCGTCAGGTTCGCCCTAATTCAACATAGACAGTGTGTAGAAATCAAAATTATTTTTTACTTTACAGTGGCTTTGGAAGTTGGTTTTTTGGAAAGATTTTTTATTTTTAACTTTTTAGTGTCAGGGTTGAGAGGGTTGACAATTTATATAATTATGAAACCACCTCGAAACTTCTGAAAAAAATAACTTTCAAATCGGTTAAGAAACCAAGGATATATGCACCGACATACATTAAAAAAAAACAAGTCAGAATATAAAAAATTTAAAAAACACGACTGCCCTGCCAAAAACGAACTAAAAAGTTAAAAATCTAAATTAATCTAGTTAAATTAGAATCTTATTCACATTTTTATTAAATTATTTTTTTTTGTGAATCACTGGATATTGAACTATAGTGTTAAGTATTTTTGGAATATACTCAATATTTTCTAGATAATTATATAGTTAATCAAATTTTCGTATTTTTTTTCAAATTCAGTCTTTAATGCGGGAACATGTTCACCCCATCAATTTTTTAAAAAATTTACTAGCCTCCTCCTCCTTGCGTCGTATTCCCCAATTACTGAGGGTCGTGACCCCTTCCACCAATAATTCGTCTATGAACGATGTCGCGCCATGTTGCTCGGTTTTCACGACATGCAGGGCTTCGTGTACCTTGCTATCGAGAGCGGTGCGGATTTGATCTGACCAACGCATCAGGCTACGTCCCCGAGGTCTTTTTCCGTCCACTTCCGTCCACACTTGCCAGTAATGACAATCTTTTTAAGATTGTGTCCCTCCCTTCTTGCAATGTGGCCGAAATAATCAAGGATCCTCTGGAGACAGGTGGTTGATAGCCTTTTTGTAATTTTCAGCTGCTTGAGGATCGATGCGTTGGTTCTGTGCGCTGTCCAAGGTATCCGAAGCGTTCTCCTCCAGCTCTCCTCCTTTACTAGCCAATGTCACCCGGAATAAGCTAGGGATTCTAACGATACCTCATTTACCAGATTCGGTTCAGGGGTATAGAAGTTATGGTGGAATATACAAACTCTCATACATACATGAACCATGAAAACAATATACTCCTTTTTGACTACAAAAATGTACTCCTTTTTTCGAAGTCTGTTAAAAAAAAGCGTAGCACTAATGATCGAGCGGCTCAAGCGGCTCAAGCGGCTCAGAGCAGCGGTTTTCGCTCTAAAACCCCGGCTCATTAGAGAGAGGGCACTCTCAGTAACAGCCACTCTCACTGACTTGGCTGTAGCTTTGACGTGAACAGTGGGTTGATATTTTACTTATCTTTGACTGCCTCGTTGGTCTAGTGGTTAGCATGTTGGACTGCGGCCGACGAAATTCCGGATTCGAGTTTTATTTTTTCAGTATCTCACATGATGGTAAGTGATGATGCAGTCATAGATGGTAGCGGGCTAACCTGTTAGGGGCATGGCAGTTATAATAAACCCATACCCCTATTCGGTTTCTACACGGCATCGTACCGGAACGCGAAATTGCGTGGCGGCACGTCTTTTACCGGTAGGGTGGTAACTAGCCACAGCCGAAGCCTCCCACCAGGCCAGACTAAGGAAAATTCAGAAATTATAAATTTCCAAACCCTGCCGGGGATCGCACCCGGAACCTCCGCACGTTAAGGCAACAGCGCTCAACACTGCGCCACGGAGGTCGTCAAAATGTAACCAACTTGTGACAAGAACGGGGGAGGGGTCAAAAAATCACACAATTAGTGTGACGTACCTACTTTATCGATGACCCCTGATCTTCAAAATGACCAGCAACAAAACCTGTCCTTGGATAAACTCTAATGAGAATACTTTCAGAGCAGAAATCCACAGCTTAGCTTCATTATAGCTTTCCAATGTTCTGAATTGTGAGGTTTTCGTTAATGAGGTCAGAGCTGCGCTGACCTGGATACCGCCCGGTGTTATTACTCTTCTTCTGCTACGTTCCAGGTATTAAATGGAAGAATGCTTATTAGTTAAGGTATTTTTAAAGATTAATTTGTTAAAGTCCGAAGGTAGGATTCTTCCATTTGGTATTTTTAAAGTTTAATTTGTAAAGTTTAAGTTGTATTAGTTGAGGTATTTTTAAAGATTAATTTGTTAAAGTCCGAAGGTAGGATTCTTCCATTTGGTATTTTTAAAGTTTAATTTGTAAAGTTTAAGTTGTGTTCGTTGAGGTATTTTTAAAGATTAATTTGTAAGTCCGAAGGTCGTGGGAATGAGTATTCTATTCTATAACAAAATTCTACAACCTATTTTAAACTTTCCTTTACACAAGTTTAAGAAATCCATTAAAAGTATGCTTTTGAAAAAGGCCTATTATATTATATTGAATATTGCGTAAATAGATAAATGAGACGAATTTGACTCGCTCCAGCAATGCTAAGGACAGCGGTTACGTAGGTATCTAAACATTAATGAAATTGTAATTTTCTTTTCAAAAGAGCAACCACAGTGGTTCTTACTTGATCTTCTAGGTAGGAATGTCATTCCGAACCAGTGGTAGATTCACGCGACGATTCAAAACCATTTGTAAAACGTTATTTGAATAAAAGACATTTGAATATTTAATTTTTATCTAGATATTTCCAGCGAACTTCCTACGTCTGCGTGGGTAAAGGTTCGTAACAAATTCCATTGAAACTCATTTAATTGCAAGGATAAATGGATATCATACTTCATACTTATATTATAAATCCGAAAGTGTGTTTGTTTGTTTTGTTGACTGCCTCGTTGGTCTAGCGGTTAGCGTAGTCGACTGTGGATCACGAGGTCCTGGGTTCAATTCCCGGTCGGGCATAAAAAATGTTAGGTATTGGGTTTTTCAATTAAGAAATTCTCAGTGCCAGCCCGGAGTTGGAAGTTGGCTGTGTTTCACCCCCGTGCCTCGGAGAGCACGTTAAGCCGTCGGTCCCGGTTATTTTCACTAACATGATAATAGTCGTTAAAGCCCGCCAACCCGCATTGGAGCAGCGTGGTAGGTCTAAGCTCCCAATTCCCTCTCTCCTATGAGAGTGGAGGCCTGTGCCCAGCAGTGGGACGTTAATAGGCTGGAGAGGTGGTGGTGGTGGGTGTGGGGGGTTTGTTTGTTGGTTATTCCTTCAATCACTTGTGCAATATAACGTCTCTCGCGTAGATGGCTAATCTTTCTGAAGATTGGCCACCGTGGCCAGAATTCGGTCAGGAGGACATCATACTAATATTATAAATTCAAAAGTGTGTTTATTTGTTAGTTTGTCCTTCAATCACGCCGCAACAGGGCAACGGATCGAAGTGATTTTCGCATGGAAATTGGGACTTGGAGAATGGCTTATTCTACTTTTCATGCCCGAAAATTGAGGAGTAGGAATTAAAAAAATAAAATCCACGCGTACAAAGTCGCGGGCATCAGCTAGTTGTATTATAAAATAGATAATGTCAGCAAGGAACGAGTGGCCTAGTTGTGACAACGCATATCAGTTTTTTTTTCCTATTATTGAGTACCAGCGAGGTATTCATTTAACTACGATTTAGTCTAACTAATTGGCTAATGAGCAGTTTTGCTTTAACCTAAACTTATAATTTATCTTATGTACTAAGAAATTGTCCATTGACGCATCTCAGTCTTTTTTGATACACTTAGACACTTTGTTCACCTAATTGGCTAATGAGCAGTTTTGCTTTGACCTAAACTTATAATTTATCTTATGTACTAAGAAATTGTCCATTGACGCATCTCAGTCTTTCTTGATACACTTAGACACTTTGTTCACCTAATTGGCTAATGAGCAGTTTTGCTTTGACCTAAACTTATAATTTATCTTATGTACTAAGAAATTGTCCATTGACGCATCTCAGTCTTTCTTGACACACTTAGACACTTTGTTCACCTAATTGGCTAATGAGCAGTTTTGCTTTAACCTAAACTTATAATTTATCTTATGTACTAAGAAATTGTCCATTGACGCATCTCAGTCTTTCTTGATACACTTAGACACTTTGTTCACCTAATTGGCTAATGAGCAGTTTTGCTTTGACCTAAACTTATAATTTATCTTATGTACTAAGAAATTGTCCATTGACGCATCTCAGTCTTTCTTGATACACTTAGACACTTTGTTCACCTAATTGGCTAATGAGCAGTTTTGCTTTGACCTAAACTTATAATTTATCTTATGTACTAAGAAATTGTCCATTGAAGCATCTCAGTCTTTCTTGATACACTTAGACACTTTGTTCACCTAATTGGCTAATGAGCAGTTTTGCTTTGACCTAAACTTATAATTTATCTTATGTACTAAGAAATTGTCCATTGACGCATCTCAGTCTTTCTTGATACACTTAGACACTTTGTTCACCTAATTGGCTAATGAGCAGTTTTGCTTTGACCTAAACTTATAATTTATCTTATGTACTAAGAAATTGTCCATTGACACATCTCAGTCTTTCTTGATACACTTAGACACTTTGTTCACCTAATTGGCTAATGAGCAGTTTTGCTTTGACCTAAACTTATAATTTACCTTATGTACTAAGAAATTGTCCATTGACGCATCTCAGTCTTTCTTGATACACTTAGACACTTTGTTCACCTAATTGGCTAATGAGCAGTTTTGCTTTGACCTAAACTTATAATTTACCTTATGTACTAAGAAATTGTCCATTGACGCATCTCAGTCTTTCTTGATACACTTAGACACTATGTTCACCTAATTGGCTAATGAGCAGTTTTGCTTTGACCTAAACTTATAATTTATCTTATGTACTAAGAAATTGTCCATTGACGCATCTCAGTCTTTCTTGACACACTTAGACACTTTGTTCACCTAATTCGCTAATGAGCAGTTTTGCTTTGACCTAAACTTATAATTTACCTTATGTACTAAGAAATTGTCCATTGACGTATCTCAGTCTTTCTTGATACACTTAGACACTATGTTCACCTAATTGGCTAATGAGCAGTTTTGCTTTGACCTAAACTTATAATTTATCTTATGTACTAAGAAATTGTCCATTGACGCATCTCAGTCTTTCTTGACACACTTAGACACTTTGTTCACCTAATTCGCTAATGAGCAGTTTTCCTTTAACCTAAACTTATAATTTATCTTATGTACTAAGAAATTGTCCATTGACGCATCTCAGTCTTTCTTGACACACTTAGACACTTTATTCACCTAATTGGCTAATGAGCAGTTTTGCTTTAACCTAAACTTATAATTTATCTTATGTACTAAGAAATTGTCCATTGACGCATCTCAGTCTTTCTTGATACACTTAGACACTTTGTTCGCCTAATTGGCTAATGAGCAGTTTTGCTTTGACCTAAACTTATAATTTATCTTATGTACTAAGAAATTGTCCATTGACGCATCTCAGTCTTTCTTGACACACTTAGACACTTTGTTCACCTAATTCGCTAATGAGCAGTTTTCCTTTAACCTAAACTTATAATTTATCTTATGTACTAAGAAATTGTCCATTGACGCATCTCAGTCTTTCTTGACACACTTAGACACTTTGTTCACCTAATTGGCTAATGAGCAGTTTTGCTTTAACCTAAACTTATAATTTATCTTATGTACTAAGAAATTGTCCATTGACGCATCTCAGTCTTTCTTGATACACTTAGACACTTTGTTCGCCTAATTGGCTAATGAGCAGTTTTGCTTTGACCTAAACTTATAATTTATCTTATGTACTAAGAAATTGTCCATTGACGCATCTCAGTCTTTCTTGATACACTTAGACACTTTGTTCACCTAATTGGCTAATGAGCAGTTTTGCTTTGACCTAAACTTATAATTTATCTTATGTAATATGAAATTGTCCATTGACGCATCTCAGTCTTTCTTGATACACTTAGACACTGTTCACGTGTTATTTTAGCACTACACATTACACTGTCACTTATCACTATGCACTAACTCAAAAGGCTTAGTCCTTTTTAGTCTTCTCACTAGTTTCGCATATCAGATGATTGTGGTTGCTAGCTTGACCATTCAACGGTCACCCATTCAGTTACAACCTCCGTGGCGCAGTGTGTAGCGCTGTTCTCTTAACGTACGGAGGTCCCGGGTTCGATCCCCGGCAGGGTCAATTTGGGAATTTATAATTTCTGAATTTTCCCTGGTCTGGTCTGGTGGGCGGCTTCGGCCGTGGCAAGTTATCACCCTACCGGCAAAGACGTGTCGCCAACCGATTTAGCGTTCCGTTACGATGCCGTTTAGAAACCGAATATGGGTTTAATTTATGCCATACCGCTACCATTTTAGACTGCATCGTAACTTACCATCAGGTGCGATCGCAGTCAAGGGCTAACTTGTACCTAGAGGAATAAAAAAAATATTTGTAATTTCTAATTGAATAGAGCAACCACCGAGTTTCTTGCTGGCTCTTCTTAGTAGAAAAATCATTCCGAACTAGTAGTAGATTCACTTGACGATTCAAAAGCAAGCGATTACGCGTTCCGGTACCGGGCCGTGTAGAAACCAAATAGGGGTATGGGTTTAATATAACTGCCATGCTCCTAACAGGTTAACCTGCTACCATCTTAGACTGCATCATCACTTACCATCAGGTGAGATCGCAGACAAGGGCTAACTCGTAGTGGATAAAAAAAAAACAAGTCAGTAACTGAATGGGTGACTGAACTTGGCCGAATTTGGCCTTTTCTTTGCCTTCGTGTCTCGGAAAGCACGCTATGCCGTGGGTCCCGGTTATTATCACTGACACCTGATAATAATCGCTAGATACTTAATATATTTTTTTAAATCATATGTTATTTTAATTAAGATGATGATTTGTGATCTCGTGATAATGAAAAAAAAAACCCGGCTGAGTTTGTTGTGGGCTCTTCTCAGACCAGGGCGCGTTTGGAACCCTCGTAGCTATAGTTTTAAGATACCGTTACTGATTATCACCATTATATTTTATATTTTATATAATATATAAAAATCAATTGCTGTTCGTTAGTCTCGCTAAAACTCGAGAACGGCTTAACCGATTTTGATGAAATTTTTTGTGCATGATTGGGTGGGTCCAGGGATGGTTTATATTCATAATTGGACCCAGTAGGGGGCGTTGCAATCGGGTTCTAGGTTAGGCAGGACAACGTGTGCCTGGCCCACTAGTATTTTATAAATAACTAGACGTCAATAAGTGTAGTATACCTAACTAAATCGAATAAACATTATTTGACTTTGACTTAAGTCAGATGGTATTTATTGAGGTTTTTACAGAAATTTCGTTTCGCAATTAATTTCAATTAAAACTAAGAAATAATTGAAATAGTACTCTTAATTTTATGTAACACTAAACAAGTGTAATTGTGGTATTTTTTATTGAAAATATGGATGCCATAAGAAGTAGGTAAATTATTAACATTTTTCTCGTTACTCCGCAAAGTTGAATTACAATGTAGATAAAAATAAATATTTCCCCTTTAGGCTGAAAAATACAAAGTTACCACCTACTAAAGACGCGGGTCAATGCAAACGATCGCTTATAGCCTAAGAGCCGGTGACTTAATTAGTGGAAGTGTTTTTCCCGACTGTATATGCAACAGGAACACTGTGAGTGTCAACTGTCAAGCCAACAAACTATTTCTTAATTTTATAAAGCACTTGCCGGCTCTCCTCAGAAGAATTTGATTTCCGAATCGAATGTAGAGTTTTGACATAGTAAAAGCAGCGGCCGAATCTAATCAATTGTTTAGGCTGAATTATAGCTTACCGCCAGATGAGGTCGCATTCAAGGACCAAGGACTCAAGAATGTCCTAGACTCCATTGAAAAACTCAACAAAGATCTGGAGGCAATCCGCATCTGGACCGAAAACCACGGACTTCTCGTCCTATATAATTATATTTATTTATATTAGTATATTATATGTTTTTGGACATTTATTGCTATTCATTTTTACTTAAATTCTTTATTCAAGCCATTTACTAAATTGCATAATATTATCTTACCTACTACCTAAATATTATTTCATTTCATTTATTTATTTTTGAAAAACATTACAATATTTTCGGTTAAAACTATTGGGGCAGTGGTTTGCACACTAGGATTCCCTGTATCGTAGAAACCACTTCCTTCCGAGGGTAGGTAAGAAAAAAAAAATTATGTTTCTTCTTTCACTTTTCTGTTTATATTGTATGCACTGTTATTTCAACCCTGTCCCCACTACCAAAGGTTAACTGGAAAAGAACACCTCTAGGTATTAAGTTCATCTTTTTACACTGTAATGTATCTGCAATAAAGAATTTCAAACAAACAAATACTACTGAGCATAGTATAAAGTGTTTAGACCATAGTCCCCTACACTGGTGAATTGCAGATTAACGGACTTCACACACCTTTACGAACGTAATGGGAGCCACGGTTTGAAATCATGTAACAGACATACCAATGAGAGATTATCGGTATGAACACAAGTAACAAATCGCCCACCGGCTCTTACACTATAAGGGTCAAAAGCCGGTCAAGAGCCTGAGTCGTCGGTCGAGATTATTTTACATTTTAAATATAAACCCCGCCATAATTTAATCCCGAGGGTTTCACGTCGAAAATTGGACCTGGAAAAACATTTACCTACCCCCCTATGTGGTTTTACGTGTACCAATTAAGACTAACAAAATATTCCGCCTACCAGTAATCAGCCCTTCTTTATAATTATTCCTTTCAGTAATGTGTTTCAGTAGTTGTAGTATTATTAAAAATGTGAAAGTTTGGATGGATGGAAAAAAATACCCGGCTAAGTTTGTTCCAGGGCGCGTTTGGAACCCTCGTAGCTTTAGTTTTAAGAAACCGTAACCGATTTTCACCATCATGTTTTATAAGTAAGTAATTTTTAACGTCAATAAGTGTACCTACAGTGTACCTATATTTAATAAATGATAATATTGACTATTGAGTATTGATAGATGGATGTTTGTTACTCAATCACACCAGAACGGCTGTACGGATCTGGATGGAATTTGGCATAGAGATAGAGTCTGGAATAACAGGCTAATTTTCCTGGATAACAAGTGGCCTTTGTGTTATAATCCAACAATCTCTGGGCCAAATTTCATCCAGATCCGTTCAGACCTTCTGGCGTGATTGAGTAACAGACATCCTTCTATCCAAACTTTCGCATTTATACTATTAGTATAGACTTGCGCTATATTACTGAAAGGAATAATTATATAGAAGGGCTGATTAGTGGTAGGCGGAATATTTTGTTAGTCTTAATAATTGGTACACGTAAAACCACATGATCTAGTTATATGCGTAGTGATAGATTACACATAAATTCAATGATTTTCGTAATATTTTCATTCGAAAATTTTCAAAGCTTGCCTGCACGTAAATCGATAACTTTTAACGAGAGCTTTTTGAAGTCAATTGCTTTAACAATTGTATACACTACTTCCGTTTATATTTTATTCATTGAACATTTAAAGTAAGTTTCAACAATGTTCGAAGGATTTTGAAAGGAAGCTTGAGTATTCCAACTCTGGGAATTACCGTCGAGTAAAAAATAATTGGATAACTTTAGTTTTTCCAATTATTTCTACATGGAAAATGTACCTAAGTAATGGTTAAATCAAATCCTTTAATTTAAATTTTTAACTGCAAAATTATAATATACTTATATAGTATAAACTGAATATATTTCACCTATAACGAATACAGTACTGAACAATACTTTAGAGTAAATATATTCAAATAATAATGTAACATTAAGCGTCTTGTACGTGGAAGTTTAAACTGATTTAGTAAAATTTTGTAATGCTGTCCCTTTTTAGTATATTTTTTAATAAGTGAAACTTCTTTAGGATCGTTGTGATTTGAAAATTCGTTGAATCGAAAAAGCGATACTAAAAAGAGACAAACACATTGATAATAGGAGAGAAGAGAGAGAGAATACAAGTTATATTTATCTCATTCTCTCTAAGGCTACTTTTCTGAAGTTTCACTTCTGCCGTGTGTGAATTGCTCACACCGTCACACACACTTTTTTTTTTTAAATTACGTACCTTAAACATATACAGTGAAAAGGCGTGTGTAAAGATAAAAAGCCTTTCCTTCACTACAGTTTTTTTTCATGAGCCAATTTCCCGAGTAACAAACATATCCTTCTTGTAATTGAAAATGTAACCTTTACTTTGGCACAAGGTTTATTAAATCTCGAGGTTTCGTGAGTTCACGTCTCCGCATCGACATTATTTATTAATACTACTCATAGGAAAAAGCTAAGAGTTGTCATTTTACTAGAGCAGGATAAAGATGGCGTGAAAAAAGTTGAGTGTCACAAATCAAAGTGATAATGATATTGATAATGATTTATATATTTCACGTAGGACAAGTTGTGTCAATTATTATCATAAGTCATTACTTATGATACGTCATTAATCAAACTCTACGTATATACGATATACTGGTATACGATCACTAGTGATAATTTTTGTATTCATATAGAAATTTCATTGAGTAATTTGACGCCGGACGTGCTTAATTGACGTGCGTTTCTCAACGTATTGACATTTGTACAGGACACCTTCGCCCAGTTGTGGACATTTGTAGAAACGACTACGATACTTTTACTCCGCCCGTATCTTTGTCATCTTTTAACCATCTTTGCTGGTGTAACTCCTTTGGTAATTTAACAATAATAAAATAGATGTAATATTTGTACCGGTCGGAGGATTACACCCCAACAAGGGAGACCGGAGGGCCGGGGTTCAACGTGACAGGTTGAGAAATTACCGGAAGATCCAAGTCTGGCACCACCGTTTTCTGCATCCTGACTGCGAGCGTACTGCCACTGAAGCACATTTAGATGATGAGCAAGGCTGACTGGGATTAAACATATGATTAAACATAACAATGATTTTATTAGATTTTATTACACGTGTCACATTGCATCGAAATATTTACGTTACTTCCGATAGTGTGACTACATCCGAATAACAGAAGGATCATATTAATATTACAAATGTGAAAGTGTGTTTTCTTGTTGATTCGTTGGTTCATTGGTTTGTTGGTTTATCCTTCAATCACGCCGCAACAGAGCAACGGATCGGCATGGTTTTTTGCACGGGTATAGTTGAGGACCTGGAGTGTGACATACGTGACTTTTATACCGGAAAATTAAGGAGTTCCCGCGACAATAACAAAAACTAATCTAATAAGAGAAGAATAACAATTTGTAGAGTTTGCTTCTCCATGGTGTAACTCAACGGGTTAAAGCTAGTTTGGGCGTAAATTACGCAACGTGTTGAGATTCCCTCACACAATCTCAAGTCTATTTCCCCCGAGAGGACTAGGTACGCATCATTTACACGGAGCGCAAGTAACTTGATCTATTATACGATATAACAGTTACGTCTGTTCAAAGTTCTTTACCTTGACTTAGGTGGGAAGATATTCCTGGCTTTTTAGTGAGCACTTTAGTCTGATAAGTGGCAGATCTTTTTATACGACTGCCTGAAAAAAGGAGTAAGTATGTTGTTTTCAGGGTTCATGTATGTATGTATGTATGCATGTAAGTTTGTATATTCCACCATAACTTCTATACGCCTGAACCGATTTTGATAAATGAGGTATCGTTAGAATGCCTAGCTTATTCCGGGTGACATAGGCTAGTAAAATTAAAAATGTTTTATATATATGTGTTTAAGTGATGATTCAATCTAAAATAATCGACAGTAATATTATAAAAGCGAAAATACTTTTTTTTTTTATCCTCTACAAGTTAGCCCTTGACTGCGATCTCACCTGATGGTAAGTGATGATGCAGTCTAAGATGGTAGCGGGCTAACCTGTTAGGGGCATGGTAGTTATATTAAACCCATAGCCCTATTCGGTTTCTACGCGGTATCGTACCGGAACGCTAAATCGCTTGGCGGCACGTCTTTGCCGGTAGGGTGGTAACTAGCCACGGCCGAAGCCTCCCACCAGGCCAGACCAGGGAAAATTCAGAAATAATAAATTACCAAATTGACCCCGCCGGGGATCGAACCCGGGACCTCCGCACGTTAAGTCAAAAGCGCTACACACTGCGCCACGGAGGTCGTCTCGTCTCTGAGTCTACTTGAGTGAATTTGCACTTGTCCGTCCGTCCGTCCGTCTGTCAGAACCTTATAACTTCTGAATTACTGAACGTAAAAAAATATAATTCACGTGGAAATCATCAAGTCGCAGGCATCATCTAGTTTTATATATGTCACCGTAAGATTGTAAAAACCGTTAGATTATAATCCAACTCGCGAAATTCTAAACTGTCGAAAGATTGTAAACTGTTCAATGTTCTGAGTTTCAATTTTTGAAATATTCATTGTATTTACGTTTTCTTGTCTCTTTCTTGTAGGTTAGGTTAGGGTTCGACATAAATAATCAAGTAGGGCACTACTTGGTTAGGTTTTATCGGGTTTAAATACCTATCAGATTACAATTTACTGGAAAATAATGCGTTAAATTCTAATCTTTCGACAGTTTAGAATTTCGCGAGTTAGATTATAATCTAACGGTTTTTACAATCTTACGGTGACATATATAAACTTCGTGCAATACGCTTGTTAGGTAGATTCAATACATTTACTTCGCTCATCGCTCAACCATTGTAACCAGAAACGTCGAAACCAAATGACAGTTACTAAGATGACCAGCCCAGTTCATTAGCGTCTTCTTAAATAGCAAGCCGCAAATTACAAGGGCCCCATTTCATTCCCTCTGACCCTTGTCTTTGGAGAATAATTGGCGAACTTGGAGACAGTAATGACGTAGGTATTACTACAGACTGCTTTAATTTATGTTTGAAATCTCAAGTATTCTATATATATATATATATGTATGTCACCGTAAGATTGTACTGTGACTGCCTCGTTGGTCTAGCGGTTAGCATAGTCGACTGCGGATCACGAGGTCCTGGGTTCGATTGCCGGTCGGGCATAAAATTTGTTAGGTATTGGGTTTTTCAATTATGAAATTCTCAGTGCCAGCCCGGCAGCCAGTTGGAAGTTGGCGGTGTTTCACCCCCGTGCCTCGGAGAGCACGTTAAGCCGTCGGTCCCGGTTATTATCACTAACATGATAATAGTCGTTAAAGCCCGCCAAACCGCATTGGAGCAGCGTGGTGGGTCTAAGCTCCTAATTCCCTCTCTCCTATGAGAGTGGAGGCCTGTGCCCAGCAGTGGGACATTTCATTTTGGGCCAAAATAATTATCTTAAACAAAACTATAGTTTAAGATAATTATTTTGGCCCAAATCAAAAATAAACGTTTTTTTAGGTTAACCAAATGTTTATTCTGAAGTTCAGCCCCCCGATTCTGTAACTCAGTGGCTATCGAAAAATGAAAGCCATTGACATATATATTGTGTCCATTGAAGGTTTACTATGGAAAATGAAAGAACATTTCATAGCAAATCTTCAATGGATAAAAAATATTAGTCAGTGGCTTTAATTTTTTGATAACCACTGCTTTACAGAATAGGGCTGCTGAACCAATTCACGATTAAAAAGTTGTTATTTGAATCATACTTCATGCTAATATCATAAGTGTGTTTGTTTGTCGATTTGTCCTTCAATCACGCCGCAACAGAGCAACGGATTGACGTGATTTTTGGCGTGGGTATATTTGACTATTATCTAACTCAGTGGCTAAGAAAAATTAAAGCCACTGACATATGTATGTATGACATATGTATATAATATGTATGTATTTTATAATATTATGGGCCTTTTTGCCTGAAATAAATGAATAATAATAATAATATTTTTTTCTACCCATTGAAGGTTTGCAGTATTTAAAGTTACTTTTATGTCATAGTAAACCTTCAATGGATTAATAATGCATGTCAGTGGCTTTCATATTTTGATAGCCACTGAGTTAGAGAATAGGGATGCTGGAGAGTGACACAGGCTACTTACTTTTTATCCCGGAAAATTGAGGAGTTCCCACGGGAATCAAAATACTTAAACTTGAACCACGCGGACGAAGTCGCGGGCATCAGCTAATATGAAATATTTGAATGAAATTTTGAAAAAAATCTCAAAATGTTCAATATAGCTAAGCCTTTAAGCTTTTGCTTGTACGTTTCCGTTATGACCCTCAAAGTAGGGATTTACAGCTGGTTCGAAATAAACGCTTTTCGCGAAAATTCGAATACTTCGCTTCACCTAAAGCATCCGAACAGCTCATTAGGGAAGTGAAACAAATCTCTGTAAGCCTTTAACTCGTTTGGAGATGAAAGAAATAAACTGTCAAACGTTCAGTTAAATCTCTAGTTAAAAGCGTGTGGAAATGCTGCTAGATTTGTAGCGATTTTCCGTTTCAGTAATTTGTTCAGTGCGAATGTAGTACGTATGTACTTAGATGAGTAGTTTCTATGTGTATAACTGTCACCGTAAGATTGTAAAAACCGTTAAATTATAATCTAACTCGCGAAATTGCAAACTGTCGAAAGATTATAATTTGACGCATTATTTTTCGGTAGATTGTAATCTGTTAAGTATATTAGCCCGATAGAACCTAAGTACACATCCCTAACATGTTAGCCCGCTAGCATCTAAGACTGCATCATCACTTACCATCAAGTGGGATCGCAGTCAACGGCTAACTTGTACTGGAATAAAAAGAAAAGTTGAGGTCGCAGTCAAGGGCTAATTTATAAAAGACTAGCTTTTAGTTTTTTTTATTGAGGGTGTTTGATTTGGGAAGTTGTTTTTCCAGATTTATGTGTTATTTCCAGACTAAAATCTATCTCCGTGCCAAATTTCATCCGGATCTAGTAACAAACATTCATCCATCCATTCAAACTTTAGCATATAATAATAATACTACTATATACCATACATTTAAAATAAAAAGAAGAAATAGGTTGGATTTTAAATTACGTATGCATAGCATAGCATTTGCATAGATTAATGTGCATAGCTCACATAACTATTGTCTTTTGTAAAGGACAAGTTGCAGAAAAGAAGAATGCGTGGGCGACTTGCGTGAAATTGTCTCGGGGATTGCGATGCGGAATATTATTTCTAACAATGGAATCACGACTGGGGCATGAAAGAGTAAAGGAATGAGAAAATGTCCTCCTTAATGCACTTTTCTTGTGTCATGAACACAGTTTTATACAATGAGTCTATACAATGTTAAATTTGGTCATCGGACACGAAGAATTTTACAAATGTCGTGTCCCAAAAACTGATCCACGCCTCTGCTGACCAAAGAGTTGGCGGTAATTTAGCCTAACGGCTTAGGCTTGGCTTGGCTTAGGTTAGGTTAGGGAATATTATTTGGAACCATGGAATTACGACTGGGGCATGAAAGAGATAAGGAATGAGAAAATGTCCTCCTTAATGCACTTTTCTCGTGTCATGAACACGGTTTTATACAATGAGTCTATACAATGTTAAATTTGGTCATCGGACACGAAGAATTTTACAAATGTCGTGTCCCAAAAACTGATCCACGCCTCTGCTGACCAAAGAGTTAGCGGTAATTTAGCCCAACGGCTTAGGCTTGGCTTGGCTTAGGTTAGGTTAGGGAATATTATTTGGAACCATGGAATTACGACTGGGGCATGAAAGAGATAAGGAATGAGAAAATGTCCTCCTTAATGCACTTTTCTCGTGTCATGAACACGGTTTTATACAATGAGTCTATACAATGTTAAATTTGGTCATCGGACACGAAGAATTTTACAAATGTCGTGTCCCAAAAACTGATCCACGCCTCTGCTGACCAAAGAGTTGGCGGTAATTTAGCCCAACGGCTTAGGCTTGGCTTGGCTTAGGTTAGGGAATATTATTTCGAACAATGGAATCACGACTGGGGCATGAAAGAGATAAGGAATGAGAAAATGTCCTCCTTAATGCACTTTTCTTGTGTCATGAACACAATTTTATACAATGAGTCTATACAATGTTAAATTTGGTCATCGGACACGAAGAATTTTATAAATGTCGTGTCCCAAAAACTGATCCACGCCTCTGCTGACCAAAGAGTTGGCGGTAATTTAGCCTAACGGCTTAGGCTTGGCTTGGCTTAGGTTAGGTTAGGGAATATTATTTGGAACCATGGAATTACGACTGGGGCATGAAAGAGATAAGGAATGAGAAAATGTCCTCCTTAATGCACTTTTCTCGTGTCATGAACACGGTTTTATACAATGAGTCTATACAATGTTAAATTTGGTCATCGGACACGAACAATTTTATAAATGTCGTGTCCCAAAAACTGATCCACGCCTCTGCTGACCAAAGAGTTGGCGGTAATTTAGCCTAACGGCTTAGGCTTGGCTTGGCTTAGGTTAGGTTAGGGAATATTATTTCGAACAATGGAATTACGACTGGGGCATGAAAGAGATAAGGAATGAGAAAATGTCCTCCTTAATGCACTTTTCTTGTGTCATGTACTTAAAGTTTATACAATGCTAAATTTGGTCATCGGACACGAAGAATTTTATAAATGTCGTGTCCCAAAAACTGATCCACGCCTCTGCTGACCAAAGAGTTGGCGGTAATTTAGCCCAACGGCTTAGGCTTGGCTTGGCTTAGGTTAGGTTAGGGAATATTATTTCGAACAATGGAATTACGACTGGGGCATGAAAGAGATAAGGAATGAGAAAATGTCCTCCTTAATGCACTTTTCTTGTGTCATGAACTTAAAGTTTATACAATGTTAAATTTGGTCACCGGACACGAAGAATTTTTTAAATGTCGTGTCCCAACAACGACGAAAGAGTTGAGAAAACTTGCCTGGAGGCTTTGGCCGTGGCTAGTTACCACGTTTTATTTAGTACCACGTAGATTTAGGGTTCCGGTACGATGCCGCGTAGAAATCGAAAAGGGGTATGGGTTTAATATAACTGCCATGCCCCTAACAGGTTAGCCTGCTACCATCTTAGACTGCATCATCACTTACAATCAGGTGAGATCGCAGTTAAGGGCTAACTTGTAGTGGATAAAAAAAAAGAGTTGGCGGTAATTTAGTCCAACAGCTTAACCTTGCTATTCAAAGAAGTAATAGCGGCAGTGTTTTGGGCACCATGCCCATTAACGATCACTTGAACAGCGTGTTTTTTTGGAAATATAATTAGTAATATTATGTAGTTTTTTCATAATTTATCATTTCTTTATTAATTTTTTTGTATCTTAATTATATAATAATAAATATGGTTTAAATAACAAAATATGTGCGATTTCTGAGGATTATCCATGACTAGCTTTTGCCTGAAGCTTCGTTCACGTTAGATTTCATTTCAATTTCGAGTTCGATTTTCAAGTCCATAATTTACCCGCTCGGGGTTTGAATTTTCAAAAATCCTTTCTTAGCGGATCCCTACCTCTTTAAAGCTATCTGCTTGCCGAATTTCTGCCTGAACGGTCCAGTGGTTTGAGTTATGCGTTGATGGATTAGTCAGACAGTCACCTTTTTTTCTCTTTATATAGTCAGACAGTCACCTTTTCTCTTTATAATTTAAGA
Organism: Erebia palarica; assembly: GCA_964035005.1. NCBI lineage: Eukaryota > Metazoa > Arthropoda > Insecta > Lepidoptera > Nymphalidae > Erebia > Erebia palarica. The sequence goes on from OZ035995.1 coordinate 19,780,147, forward strand.
AGAAGAAAATAAAGTACGTCGTAACCCTAGAAAGCATTGTATGGAAAATTGTTATTTTATTCCTGTAATTTTACCTTACATTAGGCGATGTAAAACTTAGTAAAACTATTTTTTGGTAGGTACAGGGGTCATACTGCCAACGCAGCCATAATGTTTCATTATTGTTCACTTTTGTGTTTTAGAATTATAGTCCTTATTTTAGGAACGTCAAGGTACGTGACATCAAACTGTCATTATGAATAATATTTCTAAGGAATTGTTCTAAACGTTGACAGTATGGCCCCAGGAGATACATACATACAAACGTAAACGTTATAACTCACAGAACACGTCACGGAAATTGCAAATTTAATTACTTTTTGTAATATAAACAGCTCTGATGCCGGTAATAATGGCTCACGAGCAAATATTGAAGCGCAAAACGGTGTTTGAACTGTAATCCATTCGCTGTTTCAACGAGTTCGCAACTTCACTGCAATTAATAAGCCGCGCTTTGGACATTCGTTGGACTGTTTAATTTTGTTTTGTGCCGTTTTATGTCTCTTTGTTTCGGAAGTGTCTTAGTGAAGGATTTAATTAATTGCATTTCCATAACTAGTGACATAATCACATTTATATATGTCAGCGTAAAATTGTAAATGCCGTTACATAATCTATCTTGCGAGATTGTAAACTGTCGAAAGATTGTGAACCATAACATACTGCTTACGATTTAACGCATTATTTTTCGGTAGATTGTAATCTAATAGGTATAACCCTATAGAAACTAAGTGCCCTGCACTACCTGAATATTTATGTATAACCCTAACCTAGGTTAGGTAGGACGAGAAAGAGACAAGAAAACGTAAATACAATAAATATTTCAAATATTGACACTCAGATAATTGAATGATTCACGATCTTTCGACAGTTTACAATCTCGCAAGATAGATTATGTAACGGTTTTTACAATTTTACGGTGACATATATACATGATTATAATATGGTTCTCAAAGAGTTTTTGGATTTTTCATTATATAGATTTAAAGACTGTGTTAAACAGCATTTGTTAAGTTTGAGGTTATTACACTATCGATGATTTTATTAACGACAAATTTGCATGGAAGCAACCGGCCTCGCATCCAGTGACCCACAAGTCAGTGTAACACTTGTAACGTATGTGTTGTGTTGTCTACATATTGTAACCTTTTCTTTTCTATGAAAAGAGCAACTGCTGAGTTTCTTGCCGGCTCTTCTCAGTAGAATCATCTTTCCGAACCGGTGGTAGAGTCTTAACGTTTCATGTGACACAAGTTGTTGTAAATCATTTATTTATCATTTATCTGTGCTAATTTAAAAACTCCATAAGCTTATACAGCTGGAAACCAGAGTCGTATTTGGCGTGTTTTAAAATATCGTACAGATTCCATCACGGTTTCAGAGCGCTGATTAGCAGACTTCAGATTGGCAGGCTTTGAGAACATTATCCGAGAACTTTTGCCGTTATAAAACAAGAGATCGATACACTGAAAATAAAGTGTAAAAAATGTTTTCAACTGAAAAAGAACGGAATGAAAAGTTGGATTTGTATCGCATCAACTCGAAACTAGATTGGATCTATTGATTTTATCGTTTTAAGAGCACTTCGGAATACCTATACGATAAAATCAGTTCAGACTTCAAGCCAAAATGTAAAAGGATTTCAGTTTTTATCATCGTTAGGAACGAATGGCCCAGTTGTGACAACGCATATGAGTCGATTGCGATTGACCCAAGTCGGTAACTGGATGGGTGAACGAATTTGGCGTTTTCGTTCTTTTCGTGCCTCAGAGAGTATGTTAAGCCGTCCCGGGTATTATCACTAACATCTGATAATAATCGTTATAAAAAACCTAAGAGTCTAAATACTCTTAGTCGAGCCGTACGCGTATGCGGAAGGACCTAACATTATTTTCGACGACGCAGAGAGAGTAGAACATCATGATTGCAAAGAAGTACTTAATCGACCCACCAAAAAGTAACTGAAATTAGGTCACCCATCCAGTTAGATCCAGTTAGGATATTGGCATGTTAGAGCTATACTTGACACAATCACAATCTTCACAATTCTTCACAATCGTGCATTGTGGAGGTGTCTGTTATTTGAACAGACACGTGAGGGCCCGATTGGCAGGTCCTCGAAATTTTGCAGGTAAGTGGAGAAGGTTGAATCAAAGTCAAATCTTGCAGCGGAGTAACAGTTATTTTATTCGAAATTCGTATATATACACAAGGGATGAGCCATAGACAATACAGATTATATTCCCTTTAAGCATGTTACACATTGTTTGTTCCCGAATAGTCTACTTTTATTATATCACCAACTTGGCTGAATTGTTGGCGTAGCGTAACGCAAATATTGGCGTTAACAGGAGGCAACATCTCCTGAAGATGCTCCGCTATTGGAGTGAAACGTACGTTGAGGGTAGTTTTTGGGGGATTTCTGAGGTGTGGTGAGAACCACTGTACCACATAGATTTTCCTGTTGTCGCGGATTATAGCGAATCTAATTTCTGGTTCCTTCATTGTGATGGACTTCCGCAAAGTAACGCCTGCTTCTATCCAATATTTATTATTTATTGTCAATCTATACTTGGCTAACGTGGACTAATGGAACGTTCGATTCACGTTCATGATTGAATCAGTCTCTTTTAACCGACTTCCAAAAAAGGAGGAGGTTCTCAATTCGGCGTGTATTTTTTTGGTGGTCAGTGGTTAGAGGAAGATCGCGAGGTGGTCCCATAAAAAATTCCGATTCCAAATCCTCAATCCTGACGCTGTGGGTGTACCACCTACTACATGAAGTCCTCAAAACTAGGGAGTTAGGAAATTTTGATGGTGAATTCATATAGTAGGTATCAAGTCACGTGTATATGATTCAACTCTGAGTCCCAACTCCTCAACCCTGATGCTGCAGGGTACAGAACTCCTTAAAAATAGCGATTTAGGATTTTTTTATGGTGAATTCATATTGTAGGTGTTAAGATACGACGTCATACTGAAACCCAAGTCCCAACTCTGATGCTGTAGGGTATTGCACTCCTAAGCCGTGGGGATTAAGAGTAAACTAAAAAGTTAAAAATAAAAATTCTTTTCATAAAACCGACTTTGAAATCCTCTGTAAAGAAAAAAAAATTTTGATTTCTACACACTATGTTGAAGTCGGACGAGTATATCAAAGATAGGCAAAGTTGACGTGTCAGGCTCGCCCGACTTCAAGTGTGTAGAAATCAAAATTATTTTTTACTTTACAGTGGCTTTGGAAGTCGGTTTTTTGGAAAGAATTCTTATTATTTTTACGTTTTTAGAACTAATCTATTAACTGAGCATTTGGACGCAGGTCTTCTATAAGAATCTAGGTGAGTTAAATCATACAAGGATCTAATATGGAAATGCTGCCCAAGTCAAGCTGGGGTGGTCAAATTGCCCTTTATAAATGATTTTTTTTCTAAAACCACGTCTAGAAACTTAGCATTTTGCACGCAGGTTTTCTTTATTACAGTATGTTGAGTTATAAATACTACCCAATCGAAGCTGGGGCTTTGTATATACTAAAGAATATACAAAAAATACGCAAAATTCCATCAACTCAAACCAACAGAATTTCACCTCAGCTTTTACATCAAAGAATATTTACTAAGGTTTAACTACCCACATATAATTCAAATATTAAATTCATAAATCCTTTCATCCATTCTAAATTCAACCATAACACAAAGGTGTTAGGTTTAAACTCACTTGATTGTTGAGATTGTGTTCGGAAGTGGTATAGCTCCCTCGAGACCTCTCGAGACCCTTTCCAGACACATTCAAAGAGGGAGAACGGTTGTATGGTCACAGAATAATGGACTATTGTGGAACATTCCTAATAGGCCACTTTTGACGGATTGTTACGTTTGTATGGAAGGGTAAAGTATCGGCAGATCACACTATGCATTTATAATGAGGAGACCATCGTTACTAGCTTATGCCTGCGACTTCGTCCGCGTAGATTGAGGTTTTTTGGTTGGATAACAAGTCATAATTCCAAAAAATTAAAAAACACGACTGCCCTACCAAAAAACTAGTTAAATTAGAATCTTATTCACATTTTTATTAAATGATTTTTTTGTGAATCACTGGATATTGAAGTATAGTGTTATATATTTTTGGAATCTACTCATCGTTTTTCCTAGATGATGATGGTTTAGGTAATCTTATGTTCGAATTTTTTTTCAACTTTAATGTGGGCCCATGGTCACCCCATCAATATTTTTTTTAATTTAACTTACCTATGTTACCCGGAATAAGCTAGGGATTCTAACGATACCTCATTTATCAAAATCGGTTCAGGCGTATAGAAGTAATGATGGAATATACAAACTCACATACATACATACATGAACCCTGAAAACAATATACTCTTTTTTTCAGGCAGTCGTATAAAAAGTAGCCTATGTATTATTCCAGACTTTAATCTGTGTCTGGGCAAAATTTCATCCAGATCCGTTCCGCCGTTCTAGCCTGATTGAGAAACAAACATTCATCCAAACTTTCGCATTTATGGTAATAGTTAAAGCACAGGTTATAGTATAGACTAGCTGATGCCCGCGACTTTGTCCGCGTGGTTTGAGGCTTATTGGTTCCCGCGGGAATGCCTTAATTTTCCGGGATAAAAAGTAGCTTATGTGCTATTCCAGACTATAATCTATCTCTGTGCCAAATTTCAGCCAGATCCGTTCAGCCGTTATAGCGTGATTGAGTAACAAACATCCATCCATCCATCCATCCATACATCGAGCCATTCAAACTTTCGCATTTCGATTATAGTATAGCAGTATGTATTTGGATTTTTATTCCAATTCAAAAGGTATTGTGATGTCATCTGCCCCCCTATTATGTAAGAATTGTCGATCAAATCGTCTAAATTCGGCGTCAAAGTAAAATAAACCAGACCGGCGTTGAATTAGAGCTCAATTTCGTGTATCCATTCTCATACTTTAGGTATGTACGATACCATAAACGGATGAGAATGGATACCCGAAATTGAGCTCTAATTCCATGCAGTTATGGTTTATTTTACTTTGACGAAATTGTCTAAGTTCGGCGTCAAAGTAAAATAAACCGTAACAGCATTGAACTTAGACGATTTCATCGGCAACTTTTAGGCAATCGGGGGGCAGAACAGAGAAAATGCAGAAATTGAAAATTCCAGAATTCCCTTTCGAGATCGAATCCGGGACCTCCTTGTACGACCTTGTAAGGGAGGTCGCTGGTTTGACGATGACGGACCCTTATAAGATTCCTTTTTTACCGAACCCCAAAAGTATTCGTATTTCAACCCTAAAAAAACCTTATGTCGACAAATTTTCCCACATCGAATTTTCTTATTTCGAGAAATTTTCTAAATCCAACTTTCGGCTCCGGCGATAATAAAGGAAAAGTTAACGCTATAATTAAAAAAGTTTTCTGTCAGCCCCTAACGACGAGGTTTGAATATTTTTTCTATAAACAATAACTATAGAGGTTTCACAGGGTGAAGGGAGAAGTTAGGGAGGTGAGAAAACAGAGTGTAATAATACAGTCATTATACCAACCCGTTTCCGGCTGTTTACTGAGTACACCCTTCTTGAAATGAGAAGGGTTAGGCTAGAAGGCTAAAGTTCACCACGCTGGCCAAGTGCGGGTTGGCAGAATCGAGGTTATATCGAGCCTAAGTGGATCGTAGGGCGATGGCGAGCGAAGCAAGCCGGCGACCTCCGTAGCAAAACGTTTGGTGAAGGCGAATCAAGGAGCGACGAAACGAGTCTTCTGGCATTTGAACTGGCCTCGTTGGTCTAGTGGTTAGCATGTTTGACTGCGGCCGACGAGGTCCGGGGCTCGAGTCCCGGGTCGGGCCATAATTAAGTATCGGGTTTTTCTGATTAGAAATTCCCAGTACTAGCCCGGAGTTAGGAAGTTGGCGGTGTTTCACCCCCGTGCCTCGGAGAGCACGTTAAGCCGTCGGTCCCGGTTATTATCACTAACATGATAAAAGTCGTTAAAGCCCGCCAAATTGGAGCAGCGTGGTGGGTCTAAGCTCTAATTCCCTGTCTCCTATGAGAGTGGAAGCCTGTGCCCAGCTGTGGGACGTTAATGGGTTGTAGTGATTTGAATTGAAATCAAACATTAAGCGTCAAGTTAGTACTATTACCTATTCTGTGTTTTTTTTTATTATTATTTTTGTTTCGCACCCAGTTATCCTCTGAAGATATCGTGTCAGAGACCTTTTTGTTGCGAGTTTTGCTCTGAAAAGGTTTTTTTTTGTTGCGAGTTACTCACGATGGTCGTAAGATTGGAAGGGGTTTTTTTTCCTTGTGATCGGCACTGTTCCTATTCTGTGGTCAAGCATCCATAAACAAATCGACAAACGTTGAACATTCGGTAATATAGGCAGTAATACTTGATTATTTCACGAAATAATCGATTTTACGATATGACAGGTCTATTATTTTGTGGCACGTGTGCACCTAAACGAGATCAATTCGGTCTGTGACCGCTCCCAAATCCTCACCCTATAATATTAAAGAAATTGCATGAAAGGTATACTTTGGGAACGTCATTATACTAAAACTTAGATCGTTCCCAACAAAATTATAGCGCAAGGTGGATCCTGATTTGCAAATAAACAGAAGATTTCGTAGGTAACAGTATGAATGAATTTAGAAGTTTTCTTATTAACTTTCAGTTTTTTGGTGTTTCATGGACTTTTACGTAGGAATTTTGTTGAAAATTCTCGTAGGCGTTCTGATTTCAGAACTATGTACTATGCCAGAGTTTGAGCCTCGGAGAACTTGTACAGCCGTCGTTCTTTCGTCTGCCCCCCTAGTCAAGTTACATACGTCAAATTCAAATTCAAATAATGTTAATTCAATTCAGATACATACACTACACTTATTGACGTCCAGTTATTTGTAAAATATAGTGGTGATAATCAGTAATGGTATCTTAAAACTAAAGCTACGAGGGTTCCAAACCCTTTTTTTAAATTTTAATCTTCAACATGTCTTCTGGGAGCTTATTGTAGAAGCGGACACTGTTTCCAATGAATTGCTCGTTTTACTAAGCCTAGAAGGAAGTTTATTTTTATTTCTGGTATTGACATTTCGTGTCTATTCTAATTATATATTAAATACGATGGTTTAATTATATCTATAACTCTGGTTTTTTTTAAATGAAAAAATGTAAACAAACAAACAAACAAACGAGTGAAATATAAAATCGCCGGTTAGTTAGTATTTCACGAGGTGCGGTAAGAATTAAATTCGCACGAATATTTTGTGCTGTACGGAGTTGTATGACGGTCGCTGCATTCGCAGTGTGAAGTAAATCCGTGCGCGAAATATATATCGCGAGGATAAAATTCATGACAATTTCAAAAAAGTAGGTACATTAGAATAAACTAGGGACAGTTATTGGACTGTAAATTAGATGTAGAAATTAATAATAAGAAGTTTAAGCTAGAATAATATTACTTATTAGCCCATAGGCTAGATGGCAGTAGAGAGTAAAGTTGCCGTTATAGTTGTAATGGAACTTTATCGCGTTATCCACGGCGGATAGGACGTTGTTACAGTGAAAAACCTAACTCAAGAATGTCTCAAGTAAGGACTGTAACAGTAACCGAAATAAGTGTTTTAAACACTGTTTTTTGAAACTGTCACAGAACAAAAATTATATCTGTCATAGAACATTCTATGTGATAACAGAAACTGAAACGATACTGTAACCCAATCAATCTGTAACCGTTTATTTATGTTAATAAGTGTAACCCTAATAGGTACTTGCCTTAATAAATTGCACGGTGTGGTTTTTCTTAAAACAATTGCAACCCTCGGTGCTTTCATCTTAGGTTCAAATTTGAATACGCGCCAACGGTAAATTTGTCAACGTCGCTATTTCAGTTACACTCTAAAATAGTGTTAAACACTTTTGTTTCTGTCACAGATTCATTTCTGTTACAGAAACATGAGTGTTTTGGGTAAACAGATTTAATAGAAACTCATTGAAAACGGTTACAGATTTGATACTGTTATCAATTCAACCTGTAACACTTATACATCTGTAACCTTTATGTATCTGTTTTTAATTCCCCGGTCTTAAGCGCCAGTAAATCTTAGAAGCGATTTGTTTACCTCTTCCGCACACCACTCTACATATGCAAACTACTAACGTAATTTTTACAAGTTTAATCGTGGCCTAAGGATACCTAGGCGAAGTAACTATAAACCTTAACAATATTTGATAAAGGATATTTATAAATAAATATAACAACAATTTTAATAAAGCTGAACGATAGCAGCAGACAAGTATTAATTTATTATCTTAACCTAGAAATCAGTAACTTCATAGAACACTCAATAGATGGCTCACTAGATGGAGCAGGAGACCGTGGAAGAGTTTAAATAATAAAGAGGTTCTATTTAATAAAATAATACAAAAAATAGCATACGTTCATGTAACTTACTCTCTAACATTCCAACCTTCCATTCTCACCTACTATTTCTTCTTCTTCTCAGTCGTGCACTCTTGACAGAGTGGTCGTGGCTGCTGGGATGCTTGAGGTACACTCGTCTTTGGTCCTATTCTTCAAGTTTGGCCGCACCGCCTTCCACGCGATGCTCCTCCACTTGTCTTGGTTGGTAGCGTTTCGGAAGCACTCTACCACAGTCGTCTGGGTCACAGTTTTTATAAGATCTGTCCCTCGTGTAGGAGAACGTCCTCTGGCTCGTTTCCCTTCCACATGACCCTGTACCACCAGACGCTAAATTGACCCTTCATTTCTGGAGATGTGGCCAAAGAACCTACTATTTACTACTTACCATGCTTAACTATCGTCTGAATTTTTATCTTATAACATTTTAAATGGAGAAGCGCTACTTTGCGCCTAAGTACAGGCTTCTGCTGTATAAAGCGCAGGTTCGGCCCCACATGGAGTACTGCTCTCACCTCTGGGCCGGAGCATCCAAGTACTAGCTCCTTCCATTAGACCGGATACAAAGGCGGGCAGTTCGACTCGTAGACAATCCCAAAATTATTTGCACGCTTGAGTCCCTAGAGCACCGAAGAGACGTTAGTTCTCTTTGTGTGTTTAATTGTCTCTACAATGGCTCTGAGGAGTTATTCAATCTAATACCACCTTCCGTGTTCTCCAGTCGCACCTTACGTCGCAGAAACAAATTTCATTTTTTTTTATCCACTACTTGTTAGCCCTTGACTGCGATCTCACCTAATGGTAAGTAAAGATGCAGTCTAAGATGGCAGCGGGCTAACCTGTTAGGGCCATGGCAGTTATATTAAACCCATACCCCTATTCGGTTTCTACACGGCATCGTACCGGAACGGTAAATCGCTTGGCGGCACGTCTTTGCCGGTAGGGTGGAAACTAGCCACGGCCGAAGCCTCCCATCAGGCCAGACCAGGGAAAATTCAGAAATTATAAATTTCCAAACCCTGCCGGGGATCGCACCCGAGACCTCCGCACGTTAAGGCAACAGCGCTCAACACTGCGCCACGGAGGTCGTCAAAAACCTCATCATCCTCAGCTTCACCACCTGGATGCCTGGTCCTCTTCCACCACCCGTTATTCCAGGTCATTTCTGCCACGTACCCGCAAATTGTGGAACCAGCTTCCATCTTCTGTGTTCCCTCATGATTATAATATGGGGCTCTTCAAAGGGCGGATAAACAAATATCTCAAAAGCCGGCAACGCATTGGCGGTTCCTCTGGTGCTGCAAATGTTCATGGGCGGCGGTAATTACTTACCATCAGGTGACCCACCTGCTCGTTTGCTCGCTATAGATTTATAACAAGTGAACTTAATTTAACGAATTAAAAAATACGACTGCCCTGCCATATTATTTTTGGAGTTTACCTCCGTAAGAAGCGATTTGCGTAGATAGCCTTTGGAATCTTATTCACATTTTTATTAAATGATATTTTTTTGTGAATCACTGGATATTGAACTATAGTGTTATATATTTTTAGAATCTACTCATCATTTTCTAGATGATGATTATATAGTTAATCTTATTTTAGATTTTCTTTTTAAACTTTAGTCTTTAATGCGGGACCATGGTCACCCCATCAATTTTCTAAAAAAATTTACTAGCCTATGTCACCCGGAATAAGCTAGGGATTCTAACGATACCTCATTTATCAAAATCGGGTCAGGCGTATAGAAGTTATGGTGGAATATACAAACTCACATACATACTTACATACATACATACATACATGAATCCTGAAAACAATATACTCCTTTTTTTAGGCAGTCGTATATAAAGAAGTTTTAATATTTATGGGAGTAGGAAATATAAAGTTGGTGTTATATCAAAACTTGGAGATTGCCTCTTTCACGCTTCAATACCTCTGAGCAAATACCTTTAGTATAAGAGTCCACAGCATCAGTGATCCACCACCACCACTACAGCCCATTAACGTCCCACAGCTGGGCACAGGCCTCCACTCTCATAGGAGAGCGGGAATTAGAGCTTAGACCCACCACGCTGCTCCAATGCGGGTTGGCGGACTTTAACGACTATTATCATGTTAGTAATAATAACCGGGACCGACGGCTTAACGTGCTCTCCGAGGCACGGGGGTGAAACACCGCCAACTTCCAACTCCGAGCTGGCACTGAGAATTTCATAATTGAAAAACCCAATACCTAACAATTTTTATGCCCGACCGAGAATCGAACCCTGGACCTCGTGATCCGCAGTCGACTACGCTAACCGCTAGACCAACGAGGCAGTCAGTCAGGCATCAGTGATCAAGCCCGTATTAATAAGCTGACATCAGCTAAGAACAGGTTCATAAGTATCACTCATTGTCGTTCCAACGCTCAACTGGTAGACTTTTTGACCTCCATCGCGCAGTGGTGAGCACTGTTGTCTTACACAAGTGGCAGGTCCCGCGTTCGGACAATATGAACTATTGGACACGAGTCTCCTCTCGCAATGAGAAGCGTTTGGCCAAAGTCCACCGTGCTGGCTAAGTGCGGATAGCCAGTCTTCACACACCTTCGAGGACATCATGAAGAAGTCTTCGGCGTGCAGGTTCCTTACGATGTTTTCCTTCACCGTCGGAAAATTTGAACCCACTAACCCATTCAGGAGGTCGGCAATCGAGTGTCTTAACCACTAGGCTATCACTTAAATTATAATTTCTGAATTTTCTCTGACCTGGTCTGTTGGAAGACTTAAATACCCATTATTCTTTTTTTTAAAATTCATTATAAGCTTACCAACAACACACTTCATTATAAGTCATTTGATTATAAGCTGAACACAATCACACTTAATGGGAAGTGATGATGCGGCCTAAGTTAGGACACGCTTGCTTAGAAGACGCCTATCCACTTCTGATTTAAAGATACCCGGATTGTAATTCTTGTAAAAATTTATGTTTTTAGGTACATACACTCTTTTTTCAGTCAGTTCTGAAAAAAAATCTGATCTGATAATGTTTTCCTGTTCTAAATTTCGTTCAATATCTCTTCAAATTTCTCCACGAGCTCTCGATGTACCTACTAGCAAATAGCGTTAACTTCTGATCGATCGATTAACTTACCTATCCGATGTGTGCAGTGGCGTGCACGACATAGAGGCATAAAAGCATCACTTACCCCAGTCAAAAAGCTCAATGCTTTAGTCGATTATATGACCCGAACTGGTTTCGCACGGACTTTCAATATGTAATACCCAAAATAATACGAGTAGAAGTCTATTTTCTCAATGTCTTAAATCCTTTGTGGGGTCGAGTGTACGCTTTTATAACATGGTTCCCAAAATGTTTCTAGATTTGCCATTTTTTTTTTATTGAAAATAATACAATAGAACTTAATGCTAGCTAGCCTAACCTAATTACTATATAAATCATGCCCACGTGGAATGGTGGCAAGAATGCTGGCTGCATTTCCGCGCTGCACAGCCAGGCTGATCCTTTGCGCAAAAAATGAGCCAGCCCTTCTGTCACCAGATGAGAAATACATAAATCATTAAAATTAAATTTAAAAAATTAAAATCACAATTAAAATCATTACATAAATTTAAAGACTGTGTTAAACAGCATTTGTTATGTCGAGGTTATTACACTATCGATGATTTTCTGAATGACAAATGGCCTCGGATCCAGTGACCCACAAGTCAGTGTAATACTTGTAACGTAATGTACACGTACGTGATGTATTGATTACATAGTGTAACCTTTTTCTTTTTTATTAGAAAAGAGCAACTGCTGAGAATCATCTTTCCGAATCGGTGGTAGAGTCTTAACGTATCATAAGTGACACAAGTTGTCCTACATGAAATAAACAAACAAATCAATCAATGACAAACTTGCATGGAAGCAACCGGCTTCGCATCTAGCAACCCACAGTCAAGTCAATACTTGTTACGTAACGTATGCATGTTACCTATATTATTTACAAAGTGTAACATTCTTCTGTTTATGAAAAGAGCAACTGCTGAGTATCTTCCCGTAGTAGATTCTTGCTACTTACCCTGAGCGGCACAAGTTGCCCTTCGTGAAATAAATCATTTAATTTTTCATTTTCATTTATTTTTATTACAAATTAATTAGTTAGTAGAAGTTTAAGCTAAAATATAATTACGTATTGGCCCATAGGCTATATGGTAGTAGGCAATAAAGTTGCCATTACCCAATGGTAAGTACTTTATGGTACGAAAAAAGAGGTTTAAAATATAAATCAAATCCAATCAAATATAAATATAAATCCGCCAAATTGTATACTTCCTTTGTTATTAGCTAAGTTTACTGTTGTTATTGTTTTTTGGTGTACAATAAAAGTATATTCATTCATTCATTCATTCATCAAGACTCGCTTAACATGGCTGCGGCTAAAACTTTTTTCATGAAGACTTCCTTGCGCGGAAGTGCGCAAATGGTTCCATTCATGAGATTTCAAAGCCTTTTGTGTGACAACGGCATATTAGAATGGCTATTTAGATGTCTTTTCTTACATGACTACCCTTGTATCATGTTACTAGATTTTTTTCTTAAAAAAAAACGACTTCATTTATAATTAAATTCCGATTTTCAAAATTCAAACGCTCACAAGTGTCGATAAACTCTTCAACTCGTTCTCGATCCTCCCAAAATTCGCGGAGCTATGGCCAAAAATACGTCTCAGGCGATTTGCATCTGATAACCATTTTCAATGGTAAAAATAATTTTAGTTTCTTCACACTATGTTGAGTCAGAATTTTTAAGGGACCACCTCGCGATGAGCAAGCAATTTCTAACCACTGTTTTTTTTTTCAAGTCGGTTCTGAAATCTGGAAAAATCTGTGTACATAAGTACATATTTTAAAAAAAACATACGCGCCGAATTGAGAACTTCCTCATTTTTTGGAAATCGATTAAAAATAAAGCTTACTTACTTGAACGTACTTGATACTTTCAAGTTCAAACATGATGTAACATGTATAATACATATAAACAATGGAACATTTCACTTTAGCGTCATGATAAGAAAAGTTCCCCATAACGTTTCCCATTTTGCAAATTGTTTGGAAAATTAACCGGTTCGAACGGTGTAATTTCGTGTGAACGATCCAAGTTGTATTGTGTTCGGAAAGTGTATGTTTTACGCGGTATCAGATTGTTTCTAAATGCGTACCATAAAATAATTTTACAGAACAAGATTGTGACGCGACTTCGTTCCCGTGGATTGCGGTTTTTTTTGGTTTCCGCGGGAATTCATTAATTATTTTTGTACCCCGACCTATACCTCTGAACAATTTCACTTTACTCACTTTCAAGGAAGGTTGGAAGAGATTTCTATTTGAGAGATAAGCTTTAACCTTGTCCACTATTTTTCCATTAGTTTTAAGACAATGTTTTGTACAAATTTTTGTAATAAATAAATAAAATCTTTAATTTTCCGGGATAAATTGAGTAACAAACGTCCATCCAACCATTCAAACTTACGCATTTATAATATAATAGTATAGACTAGCTGATGCCCGTGATATCGTCCACGTGGATTGAGGTTTTTTTTGGTTTTGGAACTCTTATTTTCCGGGATTAGAAGCAGCCTATGTGTTATTCCAGACTATATTCTATCTCTGTGCCATATTATATCCAGATCCGTTCAGCCGTTCTGGCGTGATTGAGTAACAAAGATCCATCCATCCATGCTTTCGCATTTATGAAATTGGTATAGGTAGACTACACTTCTACTACTACTACTACTACTATATTATTTGGTCTGGTGGAAGGCTTCGGCCGTGCCTAGTTTACCACCCTACCGGCAAAGACGTTCCGCTAATCGATTTACTGTTCCGGTACGATGCCGTGTAGAAACCGACAAGGGGTAACTGCCATACCCCTAACAGGTTAGCCCGCTACCATCTTAGACTGCATTACCACTTACCATCATACATATTTAATCACTGCGTGATTTCCTTAAAGAGAAATTTAAAGGAATTGGTATTCTAACTGTAGCCTCGCAATATATTTACAGTAATATATAATAGGCTCGTGACTCCATCGCTCCGCCTCAAAAAATTCAGAAGGTCATTTGTGGGAATGAGCATTCTTTTCTATAACAAAATTCCACAACCTATGTTAAACTTGCCTATACATAAATTTAAGAAATCCAGTAAATGTATGCTCCTAAAAAAAGGTTATACTGTTGAAGATTATGTAAATGACAAAGGAGCATGGATTTGATCACTCCAGCAATGCTAAGGACAGCGGTTACTTGTGTATACATTGATATAATAATTGTAAATGAAATATTTATTTAAAAAGAGTAACCACCGAGTTTCTTGCTGGTTCTTCTCGGTAGGAATGATTTCCGAACCAGTGACAGATTTACTTGACGATTCAAAAGTACTTGTAAAAGTTTATTTGAATAAAAAACATTTGAATTTGAATCGGGTGAAATCGCAGTCAAGGGCCAACTCGTAGTGGAATAAAATACTACATCGATGTTTGTATTATTTAACCTATAAATTGCCCCTAATTACTCTGACATTGGCTGAAACAGATTAGTAATATTGCTCCATCACTTAGTGGCTTAAGAAATTAGCTGTTGAGGTGGTACGGCTTCCGTGTTGAAGCCCTAGTGCAGCAAGACACGGTCTTCAATCTAGACAGTATTCACTTACAACTTTACTAACCTATTTAGCCTATTTGATCGTTCATTGGTATAACGGACGATACTTTTTTAAAATCTATTTAGTTCTTTTTAAATGAATTTAAGAAATATTTGATAAAAAACTTCTAGATAGGTAAATGTAACGTACATTTACCTATCTAGAAGTTTGTTTTATCCACTACAAGTTAGCCCTTCCTGCGATCTCAACTGATGGTAAGTGATGATGCAGTCGAAGATCGAGAGGTAACCTATTAGGGGCATGGCATTTATATTCGGTTTCGTGGCGGTATGTCTTTGTCGGTAGGGTGGTAACTAGCCACGGCCGAAGCCTTCCACCAGGTCACTATAACACTATCACTATAACATTCCATCATCTATCAAAACGGGGATCATCCATAAAGTACATCCCATGTTAAGGGGGGAAGGGGGTCGACGAAGTGTTTCATTATGTGACAAGGGGTGGGAAGGGGGGGTCCTAAATTTCGTGACGTCACATTTCAAAATCTTATACATCTAAGTGTTAAAGTCCCTATTAACGAAAAACTTAGAAATATTTCCAACTCAATCTGGATCTGTAATGGAAATAAAACTAATTTCGGAAGTGTTGTTTTGATTTAATAATATCTAGATGTAAAATTGCAAGATATGTGACGTTACACTAAGAAGGGGAATCACACAAAAGTGACCAACTGTCACAAGGACGGGGGAGGGTTAAAAAAACACGAAATTAGTGTGACGTACTTTATGGATGACTCCTTAGAGCATCTAACATCTAGCGATCTAAGCTATGAAAATATTACTTAAACTAAAAATACATAATGTATATTAGTTTATTTTCATATGTTTATTATAAGTATTATATTATTTGTGTAACTGCTTATGTATTAGTATGTAAGTATTTGTTTGTATGTTTATATTAACACCACCCGCGAGTTAATCTCCTAACTTCTCCTACTCCTAAGGTTGTCTGGCAGAGATCGCTATTAACAACGACCTCAATTTACATAGACGGGCCCTGTCAAACAAAGAATGTGGGCGTATTTTTAGCAACGCCATCAACGCCATCTAGTCTGAAAAGCGGGAACTTGCTTGCAACATATGCGCCATCTTGAAAACGTATGACTCGGTCATAGATTAGTACAGATGCGCTTGTCGAAAATAATACCTACATCAGTGTACTCTCTGAGGTAAACGATAAATGTTAGTATGATGTTGTTATTTTTACCACTTTTTTGTTACCAGTTTCCTGGAAAACCATTGGACCGATTATTATGCGGTTTTTTGCATTAGATATATATAGCTTGTGAGAAGGTTCTAAGATATATTTAAAGATCAAAGTCAACACAATGGGGCGCTGCAGTTCATCGTGGGTTTTTTTTAAATTTAATTATTTGTTAATTGTTGATAAGTTTTGTCGAAAAATTTACAGAAATAAAGTCATTTTTAGGGTTGCGTACCAAAATGATAAGAAAACAACCCTTGTGGTGCGACATGACTGTCCGTCACACTTAGCATAATTCGGTAACTACTAATGCAAAAAACTTGAAATTTAAAATAATAACAGCTAAAACAGTTTAAAATTATCTTCGCCAAACCTTATTGCAAATGAAAGAATTCAAAAATAATTATTAGTAGTATTATAATAAAAGGGGCTGGAATGGGAGAGGTGAAAGAGTACTAATGGATCGAGTCATAGAAAAATACTTCATTTGAAATTATTTTATTTTATACATTTCTAAGTATGCTACTTGCCATCAAATAAAATTAATTTTGTCATTTTTTGACGCCTAGTTTTCGTATTTATTTGGGGGTCAATTTTGGCTTCGTGATGAAGCCTAACTTTGGCATATATTTCAATAATGGCTCGAATTATATGGGTTCGGTGGTTTAAGGTGCCTGGTTGCTCCAAGGCGTGCAATGTTAAACTTGCAAACAAATTTGAACCCATGAAATGCTTAAGGGTCCCAGCGACAATAAAATCAATATGGCTGAATTTTTCTGGTAACCTTTGCCCATGCCCCTTTTCTTTGTTACTCAATCACGCCCCAACGGCTGAACGGATCGGGCTGAAACTTGGCACAGAGATAGATTATAGTCTGAAATAACACATAGGCTTTTTATCCCGGAAAATTAAGGAGTTCGCGCGGGAACCAAAAATCCTCAAACCACACAGACGAAGTCGCGGGCATTCGCTAGTACAAAATAAAAATTACCAACTTTAATAAATGAAAACTCTTTATTTATTGAAGTTGGTTTAAACATTAAACTCACGTCAGTAACTAATTTTATCATATTATTATAATAGCATAATATTGCGTCTCGGAAGGTATTATTGCCTACTGTCCGTTCTGCCCATCTATGCATTAACTAATCTTGGTTGCATTTTTTTATCGTACTGGACTGGACTATTCTAGGGTTGGAACCCAAAGCCGTAAGGCCAGTGAGTAAAAAAAAAATATCATACAGTTTGCCGCGGAAATTAAATGATTGCGTAATGGATAGAAATATTAAATAGGAAGATTAAATAACGTTTTTTATGAAATGTATAATTGTGAATTGAAACACTTACCTTAAAATAAAAATTATACAGTGCCAAACTAATAAAACTTTAGATGATAACTTAATAACAAATTATCTACACGATGAGTGACCGTGACAGCGCTACGACGGGGACAGACAGGCTTATGACAGGTTATAGGAACGCGCTCTCATAGTTGGTCGCCCGCCATTTTTGTATGAAAGGGCCCATCTAGTACCTACATATATATCGATGGCTATTAAGCGATAAGGCCGCCATTTTGTATTCTGCTTCGTTCTTTGTTTTTTATGTATTTTTTATGTGTGTTGTGGTGTATAAAATAAATAGTAATAATATTAATAATAATACCAATAAAATCAAACGCTATTATTGGTGGGTTTCACCCATTACGTAACGCAACGTAGAACGCAGAACTCTGGTGGAAACGCACCATTAGGGTGTAAAAAATATTCAACACCAAATAAACTTGACTATTTCACTCAAGATTTCAACATCAAAATAGACTCAGATATGATTGGTTTTCCTTATTTACACCTTCAAAGGGTCAAACTTAGAAGGACCTTGTTAAGAAAACCCAATCTCCCACACAAAAGAACGTTAAAATAAGCTACAGAAATGATTTGACCGAATCTATTGTGAGAGAAATACTTTAATAATGTACTTAAATCTACTGTATTTCTTTTCATAAAAGTTACCATTTATGAACTTTCATGAAAAGAAATACAGTAGATTATATAGAGATGTATTTTATTGTCTATGTGTATTTTTGTAACGTATTAGAAATAAAGGCTATTTTATTTTATTTATTTATTATTTATTTATTTTCATAAGAAGCTTTTAATGTTTTCCTATTATAATATGAATCACCATGATAATATTTATACACACATGACTCCTTAATTTCCCGGGATGAAATAAATAATACGTAGTATTAGGTAATATGGGTAACTAAAAACTAAAATAGATAGATAGATAAATTCTTTATTGCCACACATAACAAACATAGAAATAACTTATAAACAAAAAACAGAAAACAACGCTTGCTCAAGGGAGGTCTTATCACTATAAGGATAATAGTACAGGGGACATCCCGGGGTAAGGCACGGCATATCTTTTATCCCGGAAAATGAAAAAGTTCACACGGGATTTTTTAAAAACCTAAATCCACGCGGATGAAGCCTTGGCCTTAAACTTTCATATTATACTAATATTATAAATGCGAAAGTGTGTTTCTTTGTTGGGTTGTCCTTGAATCACGCCGCAGCGGGGCAACGGATCGACGAGATTTTTGGCATGGGTATACTTTAGGACCTGGAGTTTGACAAAGGCTACTTTTTATCCCGGAAAGTTAAGGAGTTCCCGTGGGAATAAAAAAACTTAAACCACGCGGACGAAGCCGCTGGTATCGCCTAGTATTTACATGATAGTAAATCAACAAACAATTGACCAAGACAAATATTGGTTGGTCCTCCAATCACGCCGCAAATGAGCAATTACTGATATCGACGTGATTATTTGCATGGGTATATTTGAGGACGTGGAGAGTGACACACGTACCTTTTTATCCTGGAAAATTAAAGAGTTCTCATGTGAATTTAACTTTTTTAAGAAAAGAGCAACTGCTGAGTTTCTTGCCGGCTCTTTTCAGTAGAATACTAGGTAGTTTTCCGAACCGGTGGTAGAGTCTTAACGTATCATAAGTGACACAAGTTGTCCTACATGAAATAAACAGATCGTTTATCATTTAAATATCATCACTACGGCCCATTAACGTCCCACTGCTGGGCACAGGCCTCCACTCTCATAGGAGAGAATTATAGCTTAGACCCACCACGCTGCTCCAATGCGGGTTGGCGGGCTTTAACGACTATTATCATGTTAGTGATAATAACCGGAACCGACGGCTTAACGTGCTCTCCGAGGCACGGGGGTGAAACACAGCCAACTTCCTAACTCCGGGCTAGTACTGGGAATTTCCAATCAGAAAAACCCGATACTTTATTATGGCCCGACCCGTGACTCGAACCCGGGACCTCGTCGGCCGCAGTCAAACATGCTAACCACTAGACCAACGAGGCAGTTAATTATTAATTTAAAAACAAATTATTCCGGGCACCAGCTAGTACATTACAATAATGGTTTAAGTTTCAGCTTTGTGGAGGAAATTAAATATCCAAGAATAGATATTAGCTATCAAATGTCCCGAAGAGGTCAGAGGGTCAAAGGTCAAGGGGCTTGGGTACTGTTACAACTCCGCCCAAGAAATATTTCATTTTGAGAGAGGAATTTGTGTCATCAACTTGTAATGCCTTTAGGCTTGGCCTAGGGCAGTATATTATTTATTTTATAGGCGACAGTTTTTGAAAAAATAAAAATAAAATAATAAAAATATATTTATTACCAATAAACAGCTTACAGTCAATTTATTTTAACTTTGGTCTTCGCACTAGGGAACCTGTATCGCGTAGTATTATGATTAAGTACCTAAAATTAGACTTAACCGAGGACTGACTAGGACACAATAGATTATTAATTGTAAAATTTATAAAGTAAAACATAATATAAAACTTCCTAACTCCGGACTAGTACTGAGAATTTCTAGTCGAAAAACCCAATACTTAATTATGGCCCGACCCGAGACCCGAACCCGGGACCTCATCGGCCACAGTCGAACATGCCAACCACTAGACCAACGAGGCAGAGCAGTGGCAGAACGGACCAGTGGGCATACTCCCATATCTTAAAGCCATATTGTTATAATATCGTTGACGTTCGTGTTTTAGAATTGTAATCCTTATTTTAGGGACGTCAAAGTACGTGACATAAAACGTTCATTTTGAAAGAGTTAATTTAATTAACAACGAGGCAGTCAATACTATAATACTACAATATACTATAGTATAATACTATAGTAACGAGTACGACTAGTTTTAACTTTTATTTAGTATGATATTACTTAAACTAAAAATACATAATAATATATATTAGTTTATTTTCATATATTTATTATAAGTATTATATTATTTGTGTAACTGTTTATGTATTAGTATGTAGGTATCTGTTTGTATGTTTATATTAATACACCATCCGCGAGTTAATCTCCTAACTTCTCCTATTCCTAAGGTTGCCTGGCAGAGATCGCTGCTAAGCGATAAGGCCGCCATTTTGTATTCTACTTCGTTCTTTTTTTCTATGTATTTTTTGTGTCCTTTTTATGTGTGTTGTGGTGTACAAAATAAAGAGTAATAATAATAATAATAATACTATAATAATGATATTTATTTACGTAAGTTTATTATAACTCTTTAGGCCATATGTGTATTTATTTTATTTTGTATGCGGGCGTGAGAGCAAAATTTATGTCGATAATAATACCGAAAGTACATTCTGAAGGATGGAACTCACGATATCTGTCGAGCCTGTCGCCATCCCGGTGAGTCACTCAGACATTTGCTTTCGGGATGTTCGGCGCTTGCTAATACTGAGTATCTGCACAGACACAACCAAGCGGTCAAAATCCTTCACCAGGAGCTTGCTCTGAAGTACGGTCTCCTGGATGAGAGGCTGCCATATTACAAGTACACACCGGTGCCTGTACTCGAGCGTGACGGAGTCCGGCTCTATTGGGACCGGTCCATCATCACGGACAGGACTATTCTAGCGAATAAGCCTGACATCGTGCTGTTTTACCGGGCACAGTCACGGGTGTTTTTGGTGGACATCACGATTCCATATGACGAGAACCTTGTGAGAGCTGAGACGGAGAAGAAACGTATCTTGATCTGGCTCACGAGGTTTCCGCCATGTGGCATGTGGGGTCCACCGAAACCATCCCAATCGTCATATCTGCGAATGGGTTAATCCCAGTCAGCCTCGCTCACCATCTGAGGCGGCTGGGGTTCCGTGGCAGTTCGCTCGCAGCCAGGATGCAGAAAGCGGTGTTGCTAGACTCGGCTAGGATAGTCCGCCGGTTTCTCAACCTGTCGCCCTGACCCCCGGCCGTCTGGTCTCCCCTGCCGGGGTGTAATCCTCCGCCCGCTACAACTATTTATTTGTGTATTTATGTATGTAAGTTTATTTATTTATATTTATTTACGTAAGTTTATTATAACTCTTTAGGCCATATATGTATTTATTTTGTATGCGGGCGTGAGAGCTAAATTTATGTAGATAATAATAATAATAATAATTATAGTGCATGCTAAATAAGGGACTCTGGATTAACCCAAAATATAGTTGTCTAAGCCTTGGCTATAGGACCGCGAATAAATTTACTATTGAGAGTACTGATTTAATGCCCCTGCTTAAACCTGGTGGATTTGCTTAATGCTCTCACAGACCCTTTCGCTTTGATCACAGTGTTAACGAGAAGCGATTGGAGTAAGTGGATACTTGCTTTAGTGCTTTTTAAGTGTCGAGCCAAAAATTTTTTTTTTATCCGCTACAAGTTAGCCCTTGACTGCGATCTCACCGGTAAGCGATGATGCATTCTAAGATAGTAGCGGGCTAACCTGTTAGGGGCATGGCAGTTATATTAAACCCATTCCCCTATTCGGTTTCTACACGGCTTAGTCTAAGGATTTTGATTCCCATGGGATCTCTTTAATTTTACGGGATATAATCTATCCCTGTACCAAAGTACATCACAATCGGTTGAACAAATAATTTTCTGATTATTTTTCTGAACTCTTAAATTTTCCGCGATATAAAGTAGCCTATGTCCTTCCCAAATTTCTTACCAAATTTCATCAATTACGGTTGAACAGATGGGCAGACAGACTCGCATTAATTTTGCATTAATAATATTATTATTAATTTTCGCATTAATAATATTAGTATGGATGGAATGGATTGATTAAATGTTTCCGCTTTCCGCTCTACCTACCAGTAAGTTCTCTCCCAATTCCCACACTGAAGATTTACACGATTATTCCAAAGACCCTCTAACTGAAATATGACTGAAGTGTACTAACTTCAAATAATCATAATCTACAAGTTGAACACGGCGAGTTAGACTGAGATAAGAACTTTGCAATCCTCCCAACATATTACGCGTATATATGTAAATGAGTTAAGATCATGGCTGTAAATTGTAATTGTAAAACTTGACGTTAATTAAGTGTAAAGTGTACTGCCTCGTTGGTCTAGTCTCTAGTGGTTAGCATGTTTGACTGCGGCCGACGAGGTCCCGGGTTGGAGTCCCGGGTCGGGTCGTAATTAAGTATCTGGTTTTTCTGATTAGAAATTCCCAGTACTAGCCCGGAGTTAGGAAGTTGGCGGTGGTTCACCCCCGTGCCTCGGAGAGCACGTTAAGCCCTCGGTCTTGGTTATTATCACTAACATGATAATAGTCGTTAAAGTCGCCAACCCGCATTGGAGCAGCGTGGTGGGTCTAAGCTCTAATTCCCGCTCTCCTATGAGAGTGGAGGCCTGTGCCCAGCAGTGGGACGTTATTGGGCTGAAGTGGTGGTACTTAAATTGAATAAATTTACTTTGACTTTGACTTTGCTTTAAATAATTTTTGACGACCTCCGTGGCGCAGTGTGTAGCGCTGTTGTCTTTACGTGCGGAGGTCCCGGGTTCGATCCCCGGCAGGGCCAATTTGGGAATTTATAATTTCTGAATTTTCCCTGGTCTGGCCTGGTGGGAGGCTTCGGCCGTGGCTAGTTACCACCCTACCGGCAAAGACGTGCCGCCAAGCGATTACGCGTTCCGGTACGATGCCGTGTACAAACCGATTAGGGGTATGGGTATAATATAACTGCCATGCCCCTAACAGGTTAGCCCGCTACCATCTTAGACTGCACTCACTTACCATCAGGTGAGATCGCAATCAAGGGCTAACTTGTAGTATAAAAAAAGGCTAATTTTAATACTAAATTACATTTTAATATTATTGCGTACAAGCTGATAGGGTACTGGAATAATTCCTGGAGCGCTGGAATAAGTTTTTTTAATTCCCACGGGAAAATCCGTATTTTCCGAGATGAAATTATAGCCTCAGGTCCTCAACTATACCCATTACCCATGCAAAAAAAAAAACGAAGTAAAAAGTTAAAAATCTAAATTAATCTAGTCAAATTAGAATCTTATTCACATTTTTATTAAATGGTTTTTTTTTGTGAATCACTGGATATTGAACTATAGTGTTATATATTTTTGGAATCTACTCATCATTTTTTAGATGATGATTATATAGTTAATCTTATGTTCGAATTTTTTTTTTCAACTTTAGTCTTTAATGCGGGACCATGGTCACCCCATCGATTTTTTTTCAAATTTTTACTAGCCTATGTCACCCGGAATAAGCTAGGGATTCAAACGATACCTCATCTATCAAAATCGGTTCAGGTGTATAGAAGTTATGGTGGAATATACAAACTCACATACATACATAAATACATACATACATACGTACATGAACCCTGAAAACAATATTACACTCCTTTTTTCAGGCAGTCGTATAAAAAATGACGTCGATCCGTTGCTTTATTGCGGCGTGACTGAAGAACAAACCAAGAAACAAACACACTTTCGCATTTAAAACATTAGCACGCATTTGAGGAAATCCTCATAATAATTTTAACAAATTCCTCCATACAATTAGACGTGACAGCTGGGGTCCACCAAAGAAGTGTAATAATTCCATTGTCCTATATTTAGGACAGAATTCTTTAAGGTGAAAAGGGACCTTAGGGCCCGAAAATGAACGCAATTCTTCCACAATAGAAAGGTTTTTACCTGTTTTCCCTTATTTACGAATTCAAAGGGTTATACCCCGACAAAACCACTTTCTAAAACCGTATTTCTATTGTGAAATTATCAGACTTAATTTCAAAATTATGTATGACGGCTCACAGACCTCAGAATTATATTTGGATAGGTTTTAGTTATTTTTTGAATTAGGTCAGCATTGACATAGATTCGAATCCCACTCAAGAAATTACTAAGTTTGTAGTATTGAAATTGTTTTTGAATTTATTATTTCAGAATAGCGAAGGTAACTTAGTTGTTAGCGAATTGGCGTTCCGGTACGATGCCGTGTAGAAACCGAATAGGGGTATTGGTTTAATTAAACTGTCGTACCCTTAACAGGTTACGCTACAATCTTCGACTGCACATCACTTACCATCAGATGAGATCGCAGTTAACGCTAACTTGTAGTGGAAAAAAAAAATACTGGGAGGTTATTTCCAAGCTGAGGAATTTTCAGTACAAACTTCAGTCAATATAGCACAAAATTAGTATGCACTTTAGAGGGGTCTCGGTATAAATTGTTGACTCTAAAATTTGTATGAGCGAAGATCCACTGTTAGAATCTATGCATTATAAATGCGAAATGGATGGATGGATGTTTGTTACTCCATTTTGTTTTGGCATTGCTGTAAAAGTCCTGAGGTCCCGAGGTCCCTGGTTCAGTTTTAGAATTTATAATCTCTGAATTGTCCCTGGTCTGGCCTGGCTTACCGTGTAGAAACCGAATAGGGGTATGGGTTTAATACAACTGCCATGCCCCTAACAGGTTAGCCCGCTACCATCTTAGCATCATCACTTACCATCAGGTGAGATCGCAGTCAAGGGCTAACTTGTAGTTGTAAAAAAAAAGCGTACCGAGGATATTGTTTAATAAATCAACAAATCCATCACTCACGGCTCGAAGGATTTGGATGAAATTTGGCACAGATATTATAGTTTGGAATAACGCATAGGCTACTTTTTATGAAACTTAAAGAGTTCCCGCGATAACCGGAAAAAACCACAATCCTCGCCGACGAAGTCGCGAGCATCACCTAGTATGGCATACGTTGAGAGTACTCAAATTTTAGAAAACAATGTAACATAAAATTTATAGAGTGTGAAATGTCTCAAACATTTCACGATCGTGTTCTAAAATAGTTGAAACGGGGCGGAAAATTTCAGACGAGCGTTCCCGCACTCATTTTATGCGGAACTTCGCAAAAGAAAAACAAATGGGGGCTCCGCAAAAAGGTTTCGCGTGAGCAACTTTTTCTCATAACAACGATTTTTATGCGGGACTCACTGTCGCTTGGGATGATGAGCTTCCACCACCACCACCACTACAGCCCATTAACGTCCCACTGCTGGGCACAGGCCTCCACTCTCATAGGAGAGAGGGAATTAGAGTTTACACCCACCAGGCTGCTCCAATGCGGGTTGGCGGGCTTTACCGACTATTATCATAGTGATAATAACCGGGACCGACGGCTTAACGTGCTCTCCGATTCTCCTCCTCCTCCTCCTCTAGTTAGATTACAATTTAACGGTTTTTGCAATCCTACGGTGACAGATATACATAATGTATCTGCGTTTTAAAAGACACATACTTAAATTTGCAAGAATATGGGTACAGATTAGGTCTCAAGTAGTTTTAATTTTCCTAACATATTCTACCATACAATGGTGTGCAAATGTGTGTTTGTTTTTAAAGTAAAATCACAAAAGATCGAAAAAACTCCAAACCAATAGCAATTCACACTTCCTTCAGGTCTGTACGTGTCACTAATAGCATACAAGTTTATATCTGAGATATGAAACTGGTAACGTACATCTCCGGGGGCAATATCCCGGGATACATCTGCGACAATGTTG
The DNA here is from genome assembly GCA_964035005.1 of Erebia palarica. Lineage (NCBI taxonomy): Eukaryota > Metazoa > Arthropoda > Insecta > Lepidoptera > Nymphalidae > Erebia > Erebia palarica. Next base: position 19,806,463 of record OZ035995.1, read on the forward strand.
TTGTGTTGATTGCGGGATCACTGTTGTGACAACTTGTTTTTCTGGCTTGTTTATATCTCGGAAACTTGACGTTTTAGAAGATTTTGTCTCGAACTCAAACTCATATTTTTTTATACGACTGCCTGAAAAAAGGAGCATATTGTTTTCAGGGTTCATGTATGTATGTATGTGAGTTTGTATATTCCACCATAACTTCTATACGCCTGAACAGATTTTGATAAATGAGGTATCGTTTGAATCCCTAGCTTATTCCGGGTGACATAGGCTAGTCAAATAAAAAAAAATTATGGGGTGATCAAAGACTAAATTTGAAAAAAAAACGAAAATAAAATTAACTTTATAATCAACATCTATATAAACCTTAACACTAAGTCATTGAGGTTTAATTTCAAATGTATATAGTAGTATATTTTTATATTTAAGGCATTTTGTCTTTGTAACATCGCGAGCGTGTTTTAACTTCAAAATCTTACGCATTTTCGTTTACGGACGTTTTTTGCATCTTACATATTTTCGTTACGGACGTTTTTGGCCGGCTAGGGTACACCTCCGCATTATCCCATAAGGAACTTTCGTTCAAAAAAGTATTTTTGGCTTTGTATAAAGCTTCAAGAATATAAAGAAACAAAAAATATGTAATAAAAATTAAGTTAGGTATATTTCGTTATTCACGGCGCTTTACCTCTCAACAGTTATTATTTAAATCTTGAGATAAAAGAAAAAGATAAACCAGATGTTCTTTTCGCGTCTGAAAAAACTTTCCTGTAAAGTTATCTAGGCCGGAGCGCTGAATCAGGACGCCCCTAATCCGACCTTAATCCATACTAAATGTTATAAGTGCTAAAGTGTGTCTGTCTGTCAACGTTTTCATGACCGGATTGCTGTACGGGTGTGTCTGATCCCTTTATTTAAGTCATCCCTTGACTGCGATCTCACCTGATGGTAAGTGATGATGCAGTCTAAGATGGGTAGCGCACTAACCTGTCATAGGTATGGCAATTATATCATTATCATTCATTTATCATTTATCATTTATTCAATTTAGGTACACTATAGGTACACGTATTGACGTCCTTTACTTATATATACAACATGATGGTGATAATTATTTACAGTATCATAAAACTAAAGCTACGAGGGTGTCAAACGCGCCCTAGTCTGAGAAGAGCCCACAACAAACTCAGCCGGGTTTTTTTTTCATTATCACCATCTCACAAATCATCTTAACTAAGGAACTATCAGAGCCATTAGAGCAAATTATTGCCAAGCTTCCTTGTCGTTTAAGTAATAGTAACCGCCCTGTCATCATGCAACCAATCTCCTATCTTAAAAAGGTTGCCTGGAAGAGATCACTCATAGTGATAAGGCCGCCTTTACACCGTAACAAGTTGTAAATTCTGTCACGTTTTGTTTTACCTCTGTTCTGTTATTTGTTTGTGTGTAATAAAGTGTTTTTACTTACCTACTTACTTACTTAATCTTTTACATGCTAATAAGATTTTTTAATCAGTTTACGTTTTACATTAACTTGGAACTTATTCAGAGACATCTTCAGCATGTCTTCTGGGAGCGGTCAGGATTCTACTTTAGAATCCTTCACTTCGCTCTGAATTCAAAATAGCGCCCTCGGGGACCAAAAATTTTCTTTGGCCCCATATAACACAAATAATCTTTTATGGTTTGTCAGCGACAAACGCGACAACGCGACTCGCCATGACGCGAAGCGACTGTATATAACAGTAGCTGACTCTTCATAATAATATAGCAGTAGCTGACCCTTCACGTGGCCTACGTTGTCGCGTAGATACGTCTATCATTTTTTAAGGAGCCGTATCGTGGCACGTTGCGTCGCGTCGCTTTCGTCGCTTACGTAACACATTATACAGTATAGGCCACGTTGAGGGCCAGTTACCGTTGATTCCTGTTGGTGTCGCATTACCACGTTTGTCGTTCAACTATTACTACGGGTTACAAATAATAATGGGTCATTTTCTATGACGCGGTGTCTCGTCGCGTCGCTTTCGTCGCTCATATCAACAACAACATATGGAACAACGGGTTAAGTCTCTTTAACAATTTTGGTACGAACCTTGAAATAGAATGAATGAATATACTTTTATTGCACACCAAAAAACAATAACAAAAGTAAACTTAGCTAATAACAAAGGAAGTATACAATTTGGCGGCCTTATCGCTTCACAGCGATCTCTTCCAGGCAACCAATGGTTTAAAAGGAAATAGCCACAAAAACAACCGGTAGATGGTGCAGAAATAACAAAATAAATAAAAATATTTATATAAAGCTACAAATTACATATATATAATAAATAAAAGAATTGAATTTAAATACACGTTAGGTTTTGCGTCGGTATTATTGTAATATCGCTTATATTGCGCGTAATAGTAGGTTTGTGGGTGTGCAATCATTTCCAGCTTACACCTACATTCAGCCTACATAGTTCAGTTACGGTCAGAATTTTGTATCCATTTCCATCATATTAGATTCTTTATAACACTGCGTGCAGTTTTAACGGCCATATATTTATAACGTAGAACAAAAACAACAGTACCCTTACTCTGAGATTGATCGAATTTGAAATACGTCTCACTTCATTGTACTTACTTACTCTGTGCGTCTCACTAAAGTGAGGTGAAAGTGAGCTCCTCCATACATCTACAGTCAGCGCTTCAAGCGGAAACATGGTGAACAAAAAGTCACAGAGTCATTCCCATTCCAAGTGAAATTCGATGAGACAGATCGAGTTTATACCTCACCAAAAGTAAAAAAAATACGATATCACTAATGTCATTTGCAATTTAAAACGCATGAAACTATGAAAAGAAGAGGTGTGTACTCGGGGATTGAACCCGGGACCACCCAAATTCCTATTTGGTTAGGTGTCTTTACCTATTATTATTAGTAGCCTATGACCGTTTATTTTAAAAGGATACTTCACTGGACATCTGTAAATAATTTCCTTAAGGCCGTCTTTTATTCCTTCCTCCCTTGAGTATTCATTTGAGTTAAAAGGAAATAATTTCATTCGTTGACGTCGCCGTAATAATGTAGATCAAGTGACCGCGAAGAAATCCGACATTCAAAAAATATGTAAGCGGTTCAACCTTACACTGTCTTGTAAAAAACGTAGCGTTTAATAAAACGGACGGTTTTATACTACTTAAACTGCAGTAAAAAATAACGACAGTCAATGTAATGAAAACGTAATTACTGGGTAAATGGCGGAAATAAGTACTTAGTATTTTTTACCTGCCATTTTTCTCTATCATAAGCTAGGTAGATCGGTCACATTTGCCGAAACTACACAAATTTCGCAATCATTAGAAAATTTAAGATTGTGCGAGAGGCAGAGGGAAAGAAGAGAAAATCTAAAATTGAAATTATTTAGAACCACTGATCTTATAAAAGTCCTACAAGCCTTAATCCTATTTCCAAAACTTTGGATGTTTGTTGCTCAATCACGCCCCAACGGCTGAATGGATCTGGATGGAACTTGGCGCAGAGATAGATTTTAGTATGGAATAACATATATAGGCTATCCGAATTCCGAACCTGTAGTATTTAAGGCTATAGGAACTGAAAAACCTCAATCCACGCGGTCGAAATCGCGGACATTAGCATGTTTCCTATAAAATTATTTGTTGCTTGAAATGGATTTCTATTTATTCTTTTAAATTCAAACTCAAATAATGTTTATTCAATTTAGGTAGGTATACTACACGTACTGACGTCCAGTTATTTATAAAATACAATGATGATAATCAGTAACGGTATCTTAAAACTAAAGCTACGAGGGTTGCAAACGCGCCCTGGTCTGAGAAGAGCCCACAACAAACTCAGTCGGGTCTCATCCTGTACTTGAACAACAAATACTAAAATAAGACAAATAATTAAAGGAAACGAAATTATTTAATTTTTAATGAGCTTCAGTATTTTTAAAACACCTTCACTTTGATGTGAATAGATGGCGCTCTGTAAAAGTTTATTCGTTTCTCCAATAACTCCTTAGCGCTTTTGCGTCTAATTTTAAAAGTTAACTATGACAATATATAGTTAAAACTATCTTATGGATACCGCGAGGTCTCAGTTCAGGGCGAACCACTAGTTTATCTATCCAATTTTTGTTGTAGCTGTAAATTATCTGAACAAAATAAAATAAAACGTCGCGTTTATTCGAGGTAGTGCGTAAACAACCAACTTAACAGCCGAGCTTAGTAAAACGGAAAATAAAAGCTTTCTTCGTCATTTTATCTCGTTTCAAATCCCCAAATCTGCTATACGCTTTTAATTCCCCTTTCAAGTAGCGACCTATTTATGCTAAACAAGCCTTTTTCACGTGTTTTTCCACGTAAAGAATTCCATGCTAATAATGCTATGACTACCACGTTGGGATAGTGGTTAGCATGTTTGACTGCGGCTGACGAGGTCCCGGGTTCGAGTACCGGGTCGGGCCATAATAAGTATTGTTTTTTTTGATTAGAAATTCTCAGTACTAGCCGTGAGCACGTTAAGGCGTATATTTTTATTAGCAAAGGCTGCACGTCTGTGAACAACATAAATATTTTAAGACCAAGAAAAATGTAGGGGAAATAGAAAATCTCTCTACGCTGTTGGTGTAGAGGCGAAGTGCAACTTTTAGAATATTAATAAATTGTTGGGGGGCTATTGCGAAACACAGTCACAATCAACGTATGCTATGACTAGCTGCCCCGCCCTGGCTTCGCTTTGATTTATATAAATCCATTGATCAGAGAAAACCGACTTGATGTATTTTCATACATTGCATGAGCTTGCACGGCTATTCCTAATGACGTTTTTTTTATTTTTTTATCCACTACAAGTTAGCCCTTGACTGCGATCTCATCTGATGGTAAGTGATGATGCAGTCTAAGATGGTAGCGGGTTAACCAGTTAGGGGCATGGCAGTTATATTAAACCCATACCCCTATTCGGTTTCTACACGGTATCGTACCGGAAAGCTAAATCGATTTTGTTTAGTATAGAGAGAGAGTATAAGTAACTAACTTATCCTCTCTCTCTCTTCAAGAGATAAGTTGTCTTTGTACATGTCTTTTAAATTTTTATGTTTAGTTTTAAGTTTGGTACTAAATATATATGTCACCGTAAGATTGTAAAAACCGTTAGATTATAATCTAACTCGCGATTCTAAACTGTCGAAACATTGTAAACTGCCACGGTATAGAAGCTATGTAGAGCTGTATAGTTCTAGGTCCCAGTTTACATCTTATGAATATCAAATATCAACAGTAGCTTTGTTAAGTTTACTGGAAGCAGTTAGTCGTTAGCTTAAAGTTAGTTCTACAAGTGGTACGAAAACTTTCAGATAGTAATACCGCTGACCAAAAGTTTGTTCGTATATAAGTTCAGAAACCATATTATTATAGTTCTGAGGTTACAATATATTGTTTATATATTTTTTTATTAACATGTTAGGCCTTGACTGCGATCTCACCTGCAGCCCTTTTCTGTAACTCAGTGGTTATCAAAAAATGAAAGCCACTGACTTATATTTTTTATCCATTGAAGATTTGCTATGAAGTGTTCTTTCATTTTTTCATAGTAAACCTTCAATGGACAAAATATATATGTCAGTGGCTTTCATTCTTCGATAGCCACTGAGTTACAGAATAGGGGAGCTGGTCGTAAGTGATGATGCAGTATAAGGTGTACCACCTTACGGTGTACGGGCTAACCTGTTAGGGGCATGGCAGTTATATTCGCTTGTTATTATATAATATTATAGTCGCTTGGCGGCATGTCTTTGCTCATGTCCTGGGTTCGGTTCCCGACGGGGTTAATCAGGTTATTTCTAATTTCTGAATTTTCTCAGATCTGAGGTGCGATTATGTAAGAATTGCCGATCCAATCGTCAAAGTTCGGCGTCAAAGCAAAATAAACCATAACAGCATTGAATTAGAGTTCAATTTCTCGTATCCATTCTCATACGATTAGGTATGTACGATATCATAAACGTATGAGAATGGATACACGAAATTGAGCTCTAATTCAATGCTGTTATGGTTTATTTTACTTTGACACCGAACTTGGACGATTGTTTCGGGAATTCTTACATAATCGCACATCTGGTTTGGTATAAGTGGGAGAGCCCGGGTTCGATTCCCGACAGGGTCAATTAGGTATTTATAATTTCTGTTTTTTTTCCCATCTGGTCTGGTAACTAGCCACGAGCAGGGATAATTAAATAAAAATCCCAAATGGACACTGCTAGGAATCGAACCCGGGACCGCACACTTATAAGACCAACGCGCTCAATATGGCGCCAGGGAGGCCGCCAAAATGCTAAATGGTGTCATCATCACAATAAGTTCCTTAGTTAAGATGATTTGTAAAATGGTGATAATGAAAAAAGAAACCCGGCTGAGTTTGTTTGTAGGCTCTTCTCAGACCAGGGCGCGTTTGGAACCCTCGTAGCTTTAGTTTTAAGATACCGTTACTCATTATCACCTTTATTTTTTGTAAATAACTGAACGTCAATAAGTGTAATATACCTACGTAAATTGAATAAACATTATTTGAGTTTTGAGTTTGAGAATAAGTATTTTCCGATTAAAATATCTAATATATCTAGTATATCTAATGTATAAAATTCTCGTGTCACAGTGTTCGTAACCAAACTCCTCCGAAGCGGCTTGACCGATTCTTATGAAATTATTTGTGTATATACGGTAGGTCTGAGAATAGGACGTCAATTATTTTTCATACCCCTAAAACACCTCTATCCACGCGGACGGAGTCGCGGACATCAGCTAGTGTTTATAGGTAAAATGGGCTACGTACGTACGTACCTACGTAGGTACGTACGTACCTTCGTACGTAATAGTTTTGAGATCCACGTAACGCCAACTAAAAGTTTGAGCTGAGTTAGCAATACGTGATGTTAGTACAACCTCGGAATCGATTATTACTTTCAAATTATCCGTTCTTACTTCAGCGTTGTAGATTTGTAGAGATCAAGGTATCTTGCTTTTTAAGAATTCAAAAAAAACTCCTGACATTGAGGTAACAGCAAATTATGGAACCTTCAAAATCTTCTTTGTTCCCTGATGATTATATTTATATGGGGCTCTTCTAAGGGCGGATAAACAAATATCTCAAAAGCCGGCAACGCATTGGCGGTTCCTTTGGTGCTGCGAATGTTCATGGGCGGCGGTAATCACTTAACATCAAGTGACCCGCCTGCTCGTTTACTCGCTATGTATATAAAGTAAACAGAATAACCAAATAATGAAAGAAGGAGAACTTTAATTCGCTATAATCCGCCACAGTAAGTAAATCTATGTGGTACAGTTTGTATCTTGCGATATTTACCACACCACACAAATCTTCCAAATTATTCTTAACGTACGTTTTACTCCGACACCGGAACATCTTCAAGAGAGTAAAATTCTTAGATTTGTGTGGTGTGGTGAATATCGCAAAATACATAATGTACCACATAGATTTACTTACTGTGGCGCATTATAGCGAATTAAAGTTCGACTTCCGCAAAGTAACGCCTGCTTCTATCACAGAATACCAAATTTCGAATGGATCAGGCCACTGGAAGTTGCTTACACCTCTTCATCATCTAGAAAAGGCTGAACAGATTTTCTTGAATCATAACTAAAAACATTCTAGAACAAGTCACCTTTCAAACAAAACTGGTGAAGGAAAACATCGTAAGGAAACCTGCATGCCAGAGAGTTTTTCATAACGTTCTCAAAGGGGTGTGAAGTTCGCCGATCCGTGCTTGGCCAACATAGTGGACTGTGGCCAAAACCTTCTCATTCCGAGAGGAGATTCATGCTCAGTAGCTCAGTCTGAAATAGGTATAGTCCGACAAACTTATCTGACCGGTGACAGCGTAGCCAGTATCTATGAAAAATAAAATAAAAACAAAAACTAACCAGGCATAAAAATTAGATCCAATTTTGGCCTCCGGTTTAGATAAGTTTGAGGAACTATTAAAGGTTATAGGGGCATTTATAGCTAAATTAGTGTTGTAAAACACGGCAATAAAATGGCCGACCGAAAGAGATTCTAAAGAGACTCAACACTACCTCGATACAATCGACATTTGGACCTTTTCGAGAGTATTCGGCGTGGGTCAGACATTATTTATGTATCGCGACAATCACTACATTTGTTCCGGCCGTTATTTGGGGATCGAAACATCGACTTTTGGAATACAAATTCGATATTGAATAAATAAACAAAGCAGACAGACAGATCCACTTTCGTATTTAAAAATAAATATTAGCATGAATTAAACTACTTATTTTACTTATATATGTTAGATCCCTTCTCAGATCAGGGCGCGTTCGCAACCCTAGTAGCTTTAGTTTTAATATACAGTTATTAATATCTGTGTCACGTCTTACATTTTATTGACGTTCAAAGAGTGAACAGGGTAACCAATTATTAAGATCTTTCTCTTACTTGCTCGGGAATTGCTATAAGATTAAAAAAAAACAATACTTACCTTGGCTCTTTTCTGGCCGTTAATACTCAAACAACACAATACCTTAGCGTGAGTTAAGTCAACGCCATCTATCGGCAATGTAAAAAAGCTTTCTTAACAAATTAATGGGCATGATGACTGATTTTGAAAAATGGTCAGATTATGTTCGCATGTATCTACCATTTCGAAATAATATATTATTTCAGCAGAAAAATAAGGTTTGGTAGATAAAATTGGCATTTGAAATTTAAATTTTAAAATTCACGCCAAACCGCTCGCCAGTGTCATGGCGCCGTTTGTGACGTCACTATTGTTATTACCGATGTACTCTGTGCAGTGTGCAGTAAACAATAGTGTGATTGTCAAAGCTCGAAAACAAACAATTGTGACGTCATTCGCTTCTTGGTGTTTAATCCATTATGGCGGATTGCTGTATTTTATAGTTTTATTTTATCAAAATAAATTAGCAATCTCACTCGAAATAGAAAAATAAATACGTGTTTTATAATCCATGAATCCTATTTCATTAGATAAATTCATAATTTCATTGATTCTTGGTTACTGTCATCATGCCTATTGTTTTCTCGCAAATTAGAGAAAAAGTACTATACAAATCTCGGCCGAAATAGGAGTTCATTGCCTCGTTTACCTGAAAGGCCTCAGCCGGCGCCTCGTCCTATTAAAATCACTTGGGAAGTCCTCAGCGTCGCCTCGTCCTTCCAATATTACTCAGCCATAAATTGCTTTATTTACAGCCTTGGCAGTAATGCACTATTGATTTTGACTTTATGTCATGGAATTATAGGTAAAAACTTAAAATGGCTTTTAAAGCCATAGTTTAAAGGAAGCGTTGTAAAACACGGCAACAAAATGGCCGTCCGAAAGAGTTTCTAAAAGAAACTCGACAAAACCAATACAATCGACATTCAGACCGTTTCGAGAGCATTCGGTGCGGGTCAGCCATCATTTATGTATCGCTGCAATTACTAGATTTGTTTCGGCCGTTATTTTGGGATCGAAACATCGACTTTTGGAATATAAATCGGTTATTGGAACGAGTACGAAAAGTTTTTAAAAGTTCGACTGCGATTTGCACTGCACCGTGTCTATGGTTTATTGTATTTTTTTTAATTTACTAGCCGATGCCCTCAACTTAATTTTCCATTTTCAGGGATAGTAATATTGGTTATTTCAGACTTTAATCTATCTTTGTGCCAAATTTAATTCAGACCCGTTCAGCCGTTCTGGTGTGATTGAGTAACATCCATCCATGGTTTCGCATTCATATTATTACTAACGAATGCCTAGCGATGCCTAGTCGGTTTGAGGTTTTTACCGCGGGAACACTTTAATTTTCCGGGATAAAAGTAGCCTATGTGCTATTCCAGACTATAATCTATCTCCGTGCCAAATTTCAGCCAGATCCGTTCAGCCGTTGGGGCGTGATTTAGTAACAAACATCCATCCATCCAAACTTTCGCATTCATAATATTAATATAGTATAGTATAGACATTCATAATATTTTAAATACATTTCACCAAAGAAATAAATGCTTAGTATTAAACAAATTCCCAGTTCCGTCATTTTCACGTTTCCGAAGTTAAATCGAAACCTATTTACATAAAAAAAATAAAACCAGCTGACACCCTGATCCTTTTGCAAAAAAAGCCGTCAATCATCACAGAATATCAATTAGGCGAAACAAGAATGAAAAAGTATAACAGATAAAAATTGCACGGATCGTTTTAATGCTAATTTTCCTTTTGGGGGATACGAATTGAAGCGGTGGGGGTCTGATTAAAAGTGTAATTGTTTTATTATTCGGAGGCTCTCGCAGCTTTTATTGTGAAGCTTATTTCTTCTGAGATTGAAACCAAATGACAAAAGGCAGATTTAATGTTAAGTTTTCGTTTATTTGAGATTTTTAAAGGAAATAAAACAAATACTATGTCTAATTGTGACGACCTATAATAAATGCGAAAGTCAGTCTGTCTGCTACGCCTTTGTCACTGGTTAATTTTTATTCAAACAAATTCTTGTTGGCAGACCAGTCGTGTTTTTTTAATTACATACCTATTAGCATATCATCTCGGAAAATCAAAGAGTTCCTACGGGAATTTTAATATAACCTAAATCCACGCATAAGAAACCGCGGGCATCACCTAGTGACTATAAAAACAATGTAAAAATATAAATATAATATCTGTTAACCAACAAAAATATACAAGATACTTTCTTACTGGCTATCGGTTAATATTATTGGGTTTAAACTCCATTATTCCTCTTAGAGGCAAACACGATGTGGTCATAAACAGACAGCACGTATCGCTTCTGTTTCATTCTATAGTTTATGACAAAAACGCCTTCTGGTTTTCTTTTATAGCCGGCCGACTATAAAATTTACGCAATTCGGTACATTCTGGGCCTTAATTCCTTTTTTTTACCTTTTTTTCTCGGAAAGATTTTACTTTTCATTGCTGTTAACCGGTAGACTAACTAAGAACGAGAAAATATAATTACTGTAACTTTTCTACAAAACACAAAAAAAATTGTGTGTATCAGCTCCGACGCACGACTGGAGTTTACTCCTTACGAATGAAAAGTGTTACCATGGAAACATAAACATAACGTAACGTAACGCAACGGGGAATGTTTGATTTTATTCTCCATAATTTTTTTATACTCCATAAATAAGAAAATCGATTTGGATTAATGGTGTACTTCAATAAACTCCAAAAATGTTCTAAAACTATACATAACAATACAATAAAGAATTGGTTGATCGAAAACATAGTAAACACTGACAAAAGCGCAACCAATCATACTTAATATTATAAATGCTCAAGTGTGTATGTTTGTCCTTCAATCACGACGCAACGGAGCAACGGATCAACGTGATTTTTAGCATGGGTATTTAGTTGAGGACCTGGGGAGTGACATAGGTTACTTTTATAGTGAAAATTTAAGGAGATCCCGCTGTAATAAAAAAATCTTAAACCACGCGTATGAAGCCGTGGCCATCAGCTATTTTAAAATATATATTTTCTGCATCTAAGAAATCAGAATCAGAATTTTATAAGTCATAGAAGTTGTTAATTATACGTACAGAAGTTACTTGAGAGCTTAAGTATGTCTTAAATTATTTACCCTGTGTGAGTAGTTGTGTTGTGTTGCATAATTTATTCATGCTCGTAAGCACTTGACGGCTTGTCTGAGCACTTCACATTTCTATTGTATAAATGAAGTTAGTCTAGACTCTAGTACAATCGCGGTCTGAAAATGGTTATCAGTTTTTATACAACTGCTTGAAAAAAGTAGTATATAGTTTTCAGGGTTCATGTATGTATGTATGTGAGTTTGTATATTCCACCATAACTTCTATACCCCTGAACCGATTTTGATAAATGAGGTATCGTTAGAATCCCTAGCTTATTCCGGGTGACATAGGCTAGTAATTTTAAAAAAAATTTATTGGGTGACCAAGGTCCCGCATTAAAGACTAAATTTGAAAAAAACTCGAAAATAAGATTAACTATATAATCATCATCTAGAAAATGATGAGTAGATTCCAAAAATATATAACACTATAGTTCAATATTCAGTGATTCACAAAAAAATATAATTCAACAAAAATGTGAATAAGATTCTAATTTAACTAGATTAATTTAGATTTTTAACTTTTTAGTTCGTTTTTTGGCAGGGCAGTGTTTTCGTGTTTTTTAATTTTTTTAATTATGACTGCGTGCAGTAAGCTCAAAACGCTATATGATATCATCATATCATATCATATCATCATATCATATTTGACGTGATAAAGTTTTCAAGCATCAAAAGAGTGAGTACTATTGAATTTAATTTTATAATAATAAATAGATGATGGCCACGACTTCGTCCGTGTGGATTGATGTATTTTAATTCCCGCGGGACCTCTTAAATTTTCTATAAAAAAATTTGCCTATGTCCTTCCCCGGGATGTAAACTATCGCTGTACTAAATTTCATCAAAACTGGTTGAGTAGTAGTAGGGCTATGAAATCGTAGCAGACGTACACACTTTCGCATTACTAATATTAGTTTAGACTCAATTCCCATTCATTTTCATATTTTAAGTTTTTCACGTACTAGCATCATTGTATTTAGCTTCCACTACAGCCCATTAACGTCCCACTGCTGGGCCTCCACTTTCATAGGAGAGAGGGAATTAGAGCTTACACCCACCACGCTGCTCCAATGCGGGTTGGCGGGCTTTAACGACTATTATCATGTTAGTGATAATAACCGGGACCGATGGCTTAACGTGCTCTCCGAGGCACGGGGGTGGAACACCGCCAACTTCCTAACTCCGGGCCAATACTGAGAATTTCTAGTCAGAAAAACCCAACAATTATTATGGCTCGACCCGGGACTCGAACCCGGGACCTCGTCAGCCGCAGTCAAACATGCTAACCACTAGACCAACGAGGCAGTATTTGGCTTAAGTGACATTACATTATCAATGAAGGTTTTTACAGATGTCACTACAATAATGCAGCGACATGGTAGAACATTAAATCACGTATTGACCGTTTTTTTTTGACGACCTCCATGACGCAGTGTTGAGCGCTGTTGCCTTAACGTGCGGAGGTCCCGGGTTCGATCCCCGGCAGGGTTTGGAAATTTATAATCTCTGAATTTTCCCTGGTCTGGCCTGGTGGGAGGTTTCGGCCGTGGCTAGTTACCAAACAAAGGCGTGCCGCCATGCGATTTAGCGTTCCGGTACGATACCGTGTAGAATTCGAATAGGGGCATGGGTTTAATGTAACGGCCATGCCCCTAACAGGTTAATCCGCTACCATCTTAGACTGCATCATCACTTACCATCAGCTGAGATCGCAGTCAAGGGCTAACTTGTATTGGATTAAAAAAAAACCGTCTGTCACAGATGTGTGCAGGCAATTATGGACTGTACAGTGGTAAACATTTACAGACCGCGACTGTACAAACAGCTCTTTACCTAAGACGTAACGTAAAGCTAATTTGTATTGGAATAAAAAAAACAATAGAGCCCTGACATAAATTCATACTTGTATAATACCTAATATGAAAGTTGTTCTAAATTAACATTAAAACAGCTGGGCGACCGTGTATCTCAGACAGCTACAGTGTAACGGTCGCAATCACCTCTGATTGGATAACACTCTTCCACTATTGGACAAAATCCATTGACGCAGCAACAATACCATAAATTCAGCCAATCACAGCAATAGGCATGATGACTGATTTTGAAAAATGGTCAGATTATGTCTTGTAGTATCTACTATTTCGAAAAAATATCTTATTTCAGCAGAAAAATAAGGTTTGGTAGATAAAATTAGCATTTGAAATTTAAATTTTAAAATTCACGCAAAAACGCTCGCGGGTGTCATGGCGCCGTTTGTGACGTCACTATTGTTTTTACCAATGTACTCTGTGCGGTGTGCAGTAAACAATAGTGTGATTGTCAAAGCTCGAAAACAAACATTTGTGACGTCATTCGCTTCTTGGTGTTTAATCCAATATGGCGGATTGCTGTATTTTATAGTTTTATTTTATCAAAATAAATAGCAATCTCACTCGAAACAGAAAAATAAATACGTTTTTTGTAATCCATGAATCATATTTCATTAGATAAATTCATAATTTCATTGATTCTTGATTACTGTCATCATGCCTATTGATACTGTAACTATGATTGATGCAGAAGATACGCGGTCGCCCTGCTGGTGTAAAGCCCGTCAAACATATCTGACGGGTCGGATAATATATTTGACGGGCTGTGGGCAAAATTGGAACTAATTTTAATGTCTGTAAAGTTTTTTTAATTTTATTTTTCACTAGCCGATGCCCGCGACTTCGTCTGCGTCGAATAATTTTTTTTAATTCCCACGGGAACTCTTTATTTTTCCGAGATAAAAGTATTCTATAACACTCTACAGGTCCTCAACTGTATCCATGCGAAAAATCACCTCGATCCGTTGCACCGTCGCGACGTGATTAAAGGACAAACCAACAAACACACACTTTCGAATTTATCTAATATATAAAATTTTAACATATCTGACGGGTCGGATAATATATTTGACGGGCTGTGGGCAAAATTGGAACTAATTTTAATGTCTGTCAAGTTTTTTTAAATGTTATTTTTCACTAGCCGATGCCCGCGACTTCGTCCGAGTGGGATATTTTTTTAAATTCCCACGAGAACTCTTTATTTTTCCGAGAAAAAAATCACTTCGATCCGTTGCACCGTTGCGACGTGATTAAAGGACAAACCAACCAACACACTTTCGAATTTATCTAATATATAAAAGTCTTGTGTCACAGTTTTAGTGTTTATACTCCTCCGAAACGGCTTGACCTATTTTGATGAAATTTCATATGTATATTCAGTTGGTATGAGAATAGGTTTATAACAAATTTTTACACCCCTAAGTCACCCCAAAATTTTTTTTTTATTTGTTGGACAAATGTTTTTTTTGTAATTGTTTTATGGTGTGAAATTGAAAAATACATATTAGAATGATGTCTACTACCTCGTTGGTCTAGTGGTTAGCAGGTTAATTTAGCCATAATTAAGTATCGGGTTTTTCGGATTAGACATTCCCAGTACTAGCCCGGAGTTAGGAAGTTGGCGGTGTTTCACCCCCGTGCCTCGGAGAGCACGTTAAGCCATCGGTCCCGGTTATTATCACTTACATGATAATAGTCGTTAAAGCCCACCAACCCGCATTGGAGCAGCGTGGTGGGTCTAAGCTCTAATTCCCTCTCTCCTATGAGAGTGGAGGCCTGTCGGACGTTAATGGGCTGTATTGATGATGATGATGATGATGATGTCTACTAGCGATTCTGTCACCGGGTCTGTTAAGTTTGTGGGACTATACAAATCTGTAAACTAAGTCAACACATTGAAAACGTAGGGTGTTAAACCAAAAAAAGTCTGTTAAGTTTGTGGGACTATACAAAACTGTAAACTAAGTCAACACGTGAAACATTGAAAACGCAGGGTGTTAAAACAAAAAAAAAAAAAAAAACGTGCGGCCTAAAACGCGGTTATTTTCGAAATTGAAAAAGAAAACTATTTCGTTCGAGTCACACCTAAAATGGAAAACGTGAACGGGTTTGGCGTCTGCCATTTTTTGAACAAAGAATTGAAATCTAGAATAGGATCGGGCTTTATTTATATTTACCTATTTGCATTGAAAAGAATAGGTGAAAGTTTTGGTTTGCGTTATTTTAATAGTCCGCTTCTCTCGTTGTTTTGTAGGTGTACTTTCAATTTCAATTTCTTTATTTATTGCAATTCCATAGGTACACTTATTCCTTAAAATATAATATTTAGTCAATAATAAGTAAGGTAAACATTTATTCAATAATGGGTAAGGTAATGGATACCCAGTTTGGGTGTAGCAACAACAGTGCATTGTAGTAGGGAGACCGATTTTATTTGTGCTTGTCCGTATCGTTAAAGAAATCATTAGTAGTGTAGTAACACTTGTTAATTAAATAGTTTTTTAGTGTGTTTACAAACTCTTTTTCTTTGTCAATGTTTTTCATGTAATCTGGAATATTCTTGTTGACATTACATAAGGACTCAAACTGTGCAGTACTAATTTTGAGAATGGGATAATCAATTTGTTTGTATGTCTCTCAATGAATCGGCGAGGTTTGTCTTATTTTTTGGTGTAAATGTGTATGTTTTTTCTTACGAATTTACACATTTCGAATATATATATAGAAGGTAGGGTGATGATTTTTAATTGTTTGAAGTGTGGTAGGCACGAGTCTATAGTCTTTATATTTACTAGAATAAATTTCACCCCGATGCCTCATAGACCACGTACAGCCATCAGTTCTGCGCCTGTCCTTTCTCCAGTCGTAGAATAGAATAGAATAGAATAAAATGAATTTATTTTTCCGAGTATGTGTTACAACGATGGTTCAATACTCAATACTCAATACTCAATATTATTTATTCAATATAGGTACACTGTAGGTACACTTATTGACGTTAAAAATTACTTACTTTACAGTTACGTACGTACTACGTTACAGCATGAAAAGTCAGGCAACCCCGGCGTAGAAATTTTTATGTACTTAAATATTTAAATAACATAGTATGTACATGTATTGTATGTTCTAGTATTAGGGTAAATATTTAAATAACACACAAGTACAAGTATGTTCTAGTATTAGGGTAGGCACTTCATAAAATAAATAAATAATGTCTTGAATAATTAATTACAAACAGGCTTTGTAGGCCAAGTAACATTCAAATTACCTAATTTTACAATAAGTGTATACATACCTACAATGGATGGCTATAATGTCATATTATTAACTAGCCAATGCCCGTGACTTCGTCTGCGTGGTTTGAGGTGTTTTGGTTCCCGCGGGAACTCTTTAATTTTTCGGTATAAAAAGTAGCCCATGTCCTTCCCCTTGATACAAACTAACCCTGTACCTACCAAATTTCATCAAAATCGGTTGAATACATAGTTTTTTATTGATTCCCGCGGGAACTCTTGAATTTTCTGAGGCAAAAAGTAGCCTATGTCCTTTCCGGGATACAACCTATCCCTGTACCAAATTTCATGCAAAACGGTTAAACAGATGGGTCGTGAAAGCGTAGAAGACAGACAGACAGACACACTTCCGCATTTATAATATTAGTATGGATGCGAAAGTGTGTTTGTTTGTTGATTTATTGGTTTGTCCTTCATTGACGCTGCAACAGAGTAAGGGAAAGTACCATTCCCTATTCTGTGGCAACAGATCAACATGATTTTTAGCATGAGTATAGTCGAGGGCCGGAAAATGCCATAGGGTACATTTTATCCCGGACATTGGCAGTCATAGGGACTTTTTTTTTCAATTTTAATTTAAAAAAAAATTAAATTATAAACCTTAAAACTAAGGAATTAAAATTTAATTTCGTAACAAAGCGAGCATGTCGGTGACGGTACAAGTTTACCCTCTACCAAAAAGTGCTCGACGCGGCTAAAAAGTTTTCACTTCAAAAAATTCATTCCACGCAGACGAAGTCGCGGGCATTAGCTAGTAAATTATAACAATAATATTATTCTTTATTATTTTTCATAATATACAAGGTCGGATTATGTTTCCTCACAATAAAAATACCATCCTATCTACTTTTCCACTATAATGACCAAGCATTCTAGGTTTTCCTTTTATATTTCTCGCAGTTGAGTTCGCTTTGGGCTCTTTTCATGTGTTTCTCCGCCATTTTAACTCTTTCCTTTTACATTGTCTTACATAGTGCAGTCTTTTTGTACTGCAATACCAAAAGCAACACCCCTTTACTCGAGGAGAAGCTATCACTAAAGTACCGGACCACTAGGTCCAGCATCCATGGGAGCCGCGTTCTCCGGGATGAGCCCAAAGAGGGGGGATGGGATACTCCGATGCGTTCATATTTTGAGATCTCGGGGCTTCCCAACACAGGTGGCCACCGAGGGGGTTTTAGTGAGTAAAAATCTTACATAATCTGATTTCTCCCCCAAAAAATTAGGCATCTATGAAGATTTCTCCCCCGATACCAAAAAAAAGAAAACAAAAAGGTCAAGCACATCCATAACTTTATTAAAAAGCCTGACTAAATTACATATGAAACCGAGAGGTTGATTGTGTAAATTTTAAAGGTTTTATTACGAATATAATGTTCAAAGGAAAAACTTTGTCGTTTGATGATAGTATGTATGGCGTATGATGGCTAACCCGTTAGGGGCATGGGAGTTATATTAAACCCATACCCCTATTCGGTTTCTACACGGCATCGTACCGGAACGCTAAATCGCTTGGCGGCACGTCTTTGCCGGTAGGGTGGTAACTAGCCACGGCCGAAGCCTTCTACCAAGCCAGACCAGGAAAAATTCAGAAATTATGAATTCCCAAATTGACCCTGCCGGGGATCGAACCCGGGACCTCCGCACGTTAAGACAACAGCGCTCAACACTGTCTGGAGTGTCCGGGGTGTGGCGTCAAGGAGTTGATACTCAATACTCAATATCATTTAATCAATATAGGTACACTGTAGGTACATTTATTGACGTTAAAAATTACTTACTTATAAAACATGATGGTGATAATCGTTAACGGTATCTTAAAACTAAAGCTACGAGGGTTCCAAATGCGCCCTGGTCTGAGAAGAGCCCACAACAAACTCAGCCGGGTTTTGTTTTATTATCACCATCTCACAAATCGTCTTAACTAAGGAACTATCAGAGCCATAGAGTCGGTCGTCGTAATCGGTTACGTTATCTTAAAACTAAAGTTACGAGGGTTCCAAACTAAATAAGGGGTAAATTAACGGGTCAACTCTTAGTCGTGTTACTCGATGTTATAAGACTTCCTCTCATGTTGTAGCTGTGTGTAATACTTTCTATTTAATGTTAGTAGATCTCTGTTGTGAATACGAGTAGAGTTAAATGCATTTTATGGTAACATGGCGTGAAATATGAATGAAATAACACAAACTACGTCGTAAGATTATTATTTTACTAGACGATGCCCGCGACTTCGTCTGCGTGGATTAGGGTTTTTTGATTCCCGCGGGAACTCTTGAATGTTTCGGGATAAAAAGTAGCCTGTATGCTATTCCAGAATATATTCTATCTCTGTGTCAAATTTCAGCCAGATCCGTTCAGCCGTTGTGGCGTGATTGAGTAACAAACATCCATACATACACACATCCAAACATCCATCCAAACTTTCGCATTTATAATATTAGTAAGATTATAGTACCTAGTAGTACCTAGTATATAATTAAAGCTTCATTTTCTAGTAAATTATATCAATAAAGCTTCCAACCAAAATGTTCTGTGCTCGAGTTCTGAATGTGATGAATACAGGCTTCAAAATTGATTAATATTCTGGTTAGTTCCACAGTCGGTCAGTGCCAAAAGCTATTATCTAACTTTATGCAGGAGCCACGTTAAATAAGAGCATGGTAAATACTATACCAGTAGAATACCTACTGTATATTTTACTATAGTCCGCTTCTACAATAAGCTCCCAGAAGACATGTTAAAGATGTCTCTGAATAAGTTCAGTTAATGTAAAATGTAAACTCGTTGAAAAATCTTATTACCATGTAAAGGACTACTTAAACG
Organism: Erebia palarica; assembly: GCA_964035005.1. Lineage (NCBI taxonomy): Eukaryota > Metazoa > Arthropoda > Insecta > Lepidoptera > Nymphalidae > Erebia > Erebia palarica. The sequence continues at coordinate 19,826,111 of OZ035995.1, forward strand.
ACAAGGAAGCTTGGCAATGATTTGCTCATGGCTCTGATAGTTCCTTAGTTAAGATGATTTGTGAGATGGTGATAACAAAAAAAACCCGGCTGAGTTTATTGTGGGCTCTTCTCAGACCAGGGCGCGTTTGGAATCCTCGTAGCTTTAGTTTTAAGATACCGTTACCGATTTTCACCACCATGTTTTTTAATTAAGTAATTTTTAACGCCAATAAGTGTACCTACAGTGAATAAATGATATTGAGTATTGAGTTCCACAAACTTATCTGGCCTGGTGGACCAAATTGGAACTAATTTTTGTGCCTGTTTTAATTTGATTTTTCATATAAACTAGCGACGCTGTCACCGGGTCAGATAAGTTTGTAGGACTGTACTCAACTATCTAACAGTCAAAGTAAAAAATATGACTAAAGTTGAAAAAACAATTCGAAAATAAGATTAACATCATCTAGAAAATGATGAGTAGATTCCAAAAATATATAACACTATACTACAATATGATTCACAAAAACATATCATTTAATAAAAATGTGAATAAGATTCTAAAGGCTATGCAAATCGCTTCTTATGGAGGTAAACTCCAAAAATAATATGGTAGGGCAGTCGTATTTTTGAATTCGCTAAATTAAGTTCACTTGTTTAACAAGATAATTAACAAAAAACCATTAATAAAGTACGCTATTTTATCATTGATCATACTAATCACAAATGCGAAAGTGTGTTTGTTTGTAATTCAATCACGCCGGAACAGAGCCACGGATACGGAGGTAGACTACTTTTAATCCCGGAAAATAAAGAAATTCCGTAGTAAGCGTTCCAGTACGATGTCGTGTAGAAACCGATTAGGGGTAAGGGTTTAATATAACTGCCGTTACAGTTTAGCCCACTACTATCTTAGCATCATCACTTAGCATCAGGCGAGATCGTAGTCAAGGGCTAACTGTAAGTGGAATAAAAAAACCGTCGCCATACATTATTACTTACAATAAAATAACATTAGTTTTTCATAAAATTTCAGGGATCCCCAAACGTGTACAGAATAACAAATACCCTGCAGACGTGTACAAAGGTTCCGTGAGACAGACCATGTGGCTAATAAAGGCACTTACCCCGGGAATTGAATTCCCTACCCTCAAGCGAGTACCCTATGATAATAAGGTTACCTTAGATTTACATAGGTCTCCAAGCGGACAGTCTTACCTACTTACGTATTTTTGTTATAATTATTTATAGGACATTAGGATATTAGCATAGAATCTTACTAATATTATAAATGCGAAAGTTTTGATGGATTTATGGATGTGTGGATGTATGGATGTTTGTTACTCAATCACGCCCCAACAGCTGAACGGATCTGGCTGAGATTTGGCACAGAGATAGATTATAGTCTGGAATAGCACATAGGCTATCCCGGAAAATTAAAGAGTTCCCGCGTGAACCAAAAAACCTCAAACCACGCAGACGAAGTCGCGGGCATTCGCTAGTAGGTAATATATAACGCAGCATTCTTGAAATAAAATATATGCATAATGTTGAATATAATGTGAGCCATAAAACGATCCCTAAAATTGTTTAAAAGTTACATTTTCTTGTAAAATATTTATGTTTCACTAATTTATTTTTCCTTTGTTGCAGTTCAAACGTACGATCAGCATTTTGTTAAAACCAAGCAGACTGATGAGTAAGTAAAATTTAGTTTTTAAGATAGTAAAAAGGTTCTCGCTGTTAGTCCACCATGCTGGACGGGTTCGGATTAGTAAACTTTACAAATCTTTGAGAACATTATGAAGAACTGCAAATTCTTTGAGACTGCAGAATTCTTTTTCGAAAAAATTGTTATTTATTTTTGCCATTGTTTTTGTCGTGTGATCATTTTTCCAGAATAGTCAATGTGTTAAGCCGGGCTTTGGCAAATGTGGTAAATCTGACAACGCGCGAGGGATTCCGGGAGATTAGCGTTTACGACACTTTTTGTGACATTCTATTGACAGTTTGACAGAGTTGGTAATTTTAATTCGCTTTGTGGCCGAAGTTTTTCTGACTGCGATCTCACGTAGTATGTGATCGTTTTATGACGGTTTTTACTCCACTGGAAATGTAAGTAGGGAGGTTTGGGGTGTTCACGAAAACGGGGTAATCTATACTTACTTAAAAATTTTATTATATATTATATAAATTAATATTATAAATACGAAAGTTTGGATGGATGTATGGATGTGTGGAAGGATGTTTGTTACTCAATCACGCCCCAACGGCTGAACGGATCTGAATGAAATTTGGCAAAGAGATAGATTATAGTCTGGAATAACACATAGGCCACCAGAAACTTACCTACGGCTACCTTTTTATCCCGGAAAATCAAAGAGATCCCGCGGGAACCGAAAAACCTCCATCCACGCGGGCGAAGTCGTGGGCATTCGCTAGTTAATCCATAAATTACTGTTAAACCAGGCAATATTTTTAGTTATGGCAGCACTGCCACCACAACTTTTAGGATAGGTACCCTATTTTCGTATTTACCCCAAAGCACCCTAAGCTAGCAGTAAAGGATGGTACGGATATTGAGATTCATGAAATACCACCCAAGTTACCAAGTGTGGTCACAGTTATTTTATGAAAATAACTGTGATCACACTTGGTAACTGATGTACCCAATTCGGTCACCCATCTAGTTGCCGATAAGTGTTAACATTGCTTCACAATGTAACAACTACTGAGCACTAGCCTCCTCTCAAAATGAAAAGAGTCTGGCCAAAGTTCACCACACTGGCCAAGAGGAGGACAACTACTAAATCACTAGGATATCATCGCTTGTATAGTCCCACCAACTTATGTGGCCCGGTGACCAAAATTGGAACTAATTTTTATGCCTTTTTAGTTTTTGTTTTTATTTTATAGTCAGTCAGGTCTGCCCCCCGATTTTGCAAGAAAATCTTAATAGTACATCGAATCAAACTTATAATTCGACCTATATAAGGATGAATAGATGCCTGCACGTCATAAAGCATGTATGAACTCCTAAAACAGTTCAAGCAATACGTTTTAAGCTGTCAAATGATTACGATTTGCTTAGAAAAAATACCTTTGGGCCGGAGTACCCCAGTACCAGCTCCTTCCATTTGAACGGATACAAAAGTGGGCAGTTCGACTCATCGACAATCCCAAAATTATTTGCACGCTGGAGTCCCTAGGGCACCGAAGAGACGTTAGTTCTCTTTGTGTTTTCTACCGTCTCTAAAATGGGGATTGCTCTGAAGAGTTACCTAATCTAATACCACCTTCCGTGTTCTCCAGTCGCACCCTTCATCGCAGAAACAGATTTCATCCTCATCACCTGGATGCCTCGTCTTCTTCCACCTCCCGTTATTCCAGGTAATTTCAAACACGTACCTGCAAATTATGGAACCAGCTCCCATCTTATGTGTTCTCTCATGATTATAATATGGGGCTCTTTAAGGGGCGGATAAACAAATATCTCAAAAGCCAGCAACGCATTGACGGCTCCTCTGGTGCTGCAAATGCTCATGGCGGTAATCACTTTCCATCAGGTGACCAGCCTGCTCGTTTGCTCGCTATATATATATCACCGTAAGATTGTAAAAGTTGTTAGATTATAATCTAACTCGCGAAATTGTAAACTGTCGAAAGATTGTGAACTGTTCAATGTTCTGAGAGTCAATTTTTGAAATATTCATTGTATTTACGTTTTCTTGTCTCTTTCTTGTAGGTTAGGTTAGGGTTCGACGTAAATAATCAAGTAGTTAGGTTTTATCGGGTTTAAATACCTATCAGATTACAATCTACCGGAAAATAATGCGTTAAATTGTAATCTTTCGACAGTTTGCAATTACGCGAGTTAGATTATAATCTAACGATTTTTACAATCTTACGGTGACATATATATTTGGGCCTCAGATAAGTCTGTGGGACTCTTTAGTACGTCGTACTATTATCCTACTATGACATAGGCTTGTGTAAAACCCGGCTTCAGTGGCACAGAGCAATGTGAAGCACTTCGCCGCGGCAAAGTCGAGGCAGTGTGTTTGAATTTCATGCGGCTCTTTGATCTCGTATTTGTTCCAAGGCACCGCGACGTGAGGTCAACGACCTGACGTGTGACACCGACGAATAAAAGGTTTGCAAACGCATATTGCATTTCCTGAGATTTGAAAACTCTTTTGCGAATCGTCTTAGTGATGAACGACTTCGCAGACTTCGACTCGATGCACTAAGGTTACTTTCGGTTACACTGGGAAAAACGTTCGAGCATTTGGCAATAGGCATGATGACAATAACCAAAAATCAATGAAATTATGAATTTATCTAATGAAATAGGATTCATGGAATATAAAAAACGTATTTATTTTTCTATTTCGAGTGAGATTGCTATTTATTTTGATAAAATAAAACTATAAAATACAGCAATCCGCCATAATGGATTAAACACCAAGAAGCGAATGACGTCACAATTGTTTGTTTTCGAGCTTTGACAATCACATTATGCTTACTGCACACTGCACAGAGTACATCGGTAATAACAATAGTGACGTCACAAACGACGCCATAACACCAGCGAGCTTTTTGGCGTGAATTTTAAAGGACATGACCAGTAATTGCCCTCCGATTCGGGACAATGCACAGGATTTCCGTTTTTACAGTAAGGTTTAAAAATTCAAAACGAAATTATTATGGATTTATTATTCCAAATAAGGTCGGGGTTCAAATGACAAAAAAAAACAGTACGTTTATTGTTTAAATCTTGAGCGTCCGCTTTCGCTCTTTAAGCACTACTCCATTTTGACGTTCCATTATATCCATGCCTAATAATAATCTTGTAACCCTACATGAATACCATTTAAGTACCTTAGTTATTATATTAGGAATGATTTATTTTTGATCAATTAAATAGTAATGAAAAGGAAATGTATGTTTTGTTTATAATTATTTTTATTTTTTGACAAGTCTCAAACTAATCGATCGAACAAAGCATTTTGAAATACTACGTTTAAAGGAACGCCCTGTCACATTGCATATGCTGCCATCTGTGGTCGAATAGTTGAACTTGTTAACGAAAAGTATTGAGCAATACTTAAAAATATTTTCTAGACTCACCACAATAACTAGCGCCATCTAGTGTGGGAAAGCAGTTTTTGGTGAAACTTTTTTTATCTATTTTCTCAGTTTTCAGAGCCTTCAGACTCCTGAAACTTTTTTATTTGAAAACTATAAAATATAACAATTACAATAATAAAGAAATAATACTTGAAAATATTTTTTTAGACTCGCTTAACACAATGAATAGCGCCATCTAGTGTGGGAAAGCAGTCTTTTGGTGAAACTTTTTTGTTCATTTTCGCAGTTTTCCGAGCCTTCAGACTCCTCAAACTTTTTTATCTGAAAACAGTGAAATATTACAATAACAATAATAAAGAAATCATTGCTGAACATTGATTTTTGACACCTAGGCAAGCTGCCATAGTTCCACCGGTCAAGTCCTTTAAATTTCTAATGCCAATTTTATCTACCAAACCTTATTGTTCTGCTGAAATAATATATTTATTCGAAATAGTAGATACTTCCGAACATAATCTGACCATTTTTCAAAATCAGTTATCATTGTTGGTATATGAGCTCGCAGGGAAAAGAAAAGACGTCTGCACTGTACGACTGTCTGTTTAATAATAAAATATTGTACAGGCTACAGCAAAGAGCAAATGAATGGTGAATGATTGTTTAGGTGAGTGAAAAGAATGTATGAGAGTGACTGAAGGAATGTAGTATGAACTACGTCCATAGACAACTATTATATTGTGCCATTACAGACTTTTATATCATAGACTAGTATTTTTGCTATATTCCAACAATCATGCCTATTCTGTAACAATAGAAATATGGAGTTATACACACTTGCGTATTCGCAAATTATTATTATAATCGCGCGAAAAAAAATCTCTGGCTTAATACAAATTTGACGCGGTACAGTAAGCATTAGATTCGAGCGAATATTTTGTGCTGTATGAAGTTCACCGTATTCGCAGTGCGAACGTAACCTAATAGTAGGGAGTTTATTGAACTATTCAAGTATTGGGCTGCCAAATCCTTCCGCATTCGATGGAATGGAATCCTTCGCTTATGGAAGTGGCGTAGAAGTTTTATAACACTTATCGGTTTAATACGCGTCATTGTATTTAACGCGACGCACAAAATTCTAAATTGCTACTACTGAAGATCGAAACTGGGACCTTCTTTCATATTTATAAAACCACAGCACTTACCACTACGACAAGGAGGCTATCAAAACTATTTTTACTTCAGTCTCGAAAACACAAAGCATTAGTCGAAAACGAACACATCACTATAGGTACGTCCACAATAAAGAAAATCCATTCAAAGGAATGGAATTTGCACGAACATAGGCTCGGCACAATCTCGACCGTGTTATGCATGTAATGAGGACACCAGCTCCTAATAGTGAGGTGCCATGTTTTCGACTAGCACCGAAATCGAAAACGTCATATTTTCCCATTCGATTTCCCCGATTCAGTAAAACAGAACAGAGTTCTTGCTTATTGATACATTCAGATTGTCGTTTTTTTGTCCGATTTAATCTTAGAATCTACGGGATGAAAAATGAATATAGAAATAAGAAACGTTGTGTTTAGTATCTTGAAAAGTACATGACAACAGAGTTAGGAAGGAGTAAATGCAAAATAATTTAAGAATATGTTGAAAGTCTAGTTTACCTTTCAATCACGGTAAATTTGAAGACCTGTAAAATAATACAGGCTACATCCACGTAGTAGCGGTCTAGTCTTAATATAATGTTATATATTATATAATATTATAAATGCGAAAGTTTGGATGGATGTATGGATGTATTTATGTTTGTTACTCAATCACGCCCCAAACGCTGAACGGATCTGGCTGAAATTTGGCACAGATATAGATTATAGTCTGGAATAGCACATAGGCTACTTTTTATCCCGGAAAATTAAAGAGTTCCCGCGGGAACCAAAAAACCTCAAACCACGCAGACGAAGTCGCGGGCATTTTCTAGTGTTACATAATAAGTTTAGTTTAAAAAAATATTCGACTCAACTAATGATTAATGGAACAAATTAAAATTAAACATCACTAGCGAATAGGGAAATGAACTCGTTTGTGTCGTGTGAACATATTATATCGTTTCTAAAAGACTCCTTATGCGTGTGCCGCGGATAAAGCCGCCCGTGACACGCATTCCTGCATGCAAAGGCTTAGAAACATTAGCTAGATGAAAAGGGAACTTTAATGAGCTATTAAGTTAGGCACGGTTAAATACAGAATGAAAATCCCGACTTAGGTATCTTCACTGTGGTGTGGTGGCACAAAAAGTACTAAAACTGGTACACGAGTAGAGTAAACGATAAAATGAAATAGCATCACAGAGTATCTAAATACACACGTCATACATTAAATAATTTAACGAATTAAAACATACGACTGCCCCGCCATATTATTTTTGGAGTGTACCTCCATAAGAAGCGATTTGCATATATAGCCTTTGGAATCTTATTCACATTTTTTATTAAATGATATTTTTTTGTGAATCACTGGATATTGTACTATAGTGTCATATATTTTTGGAATGTACTATTCATTTTCTAGATGATGATTATATAGTTAATCTTATTTTCGAATATTTTTTTTCAATTTTGGTCTTTAATGCGGGACCATGGTCACCCCATAATTTTTTTTAAAAAATTTACTAGCCTATGTCACCCGGAATAAGCTAGGGTTTCTAACGATACCTCATTTATCAAAATCGGTTCAGGCGTATAGAAGTTATGGTGGAATATATAAACTCACATACATACATACATACATGAACCCTGAAAACAATATACTCCTTTTTTCAGGCAGTCGTATAAAAAAGATGCGCAACGAGTTGAGAACCTCCTCCTTTTTTGGAGTCGGTTAAAAAGGAAAAAGTGACTGACTGACTGATATATCAACGCACAGCTCAAACCATGTGTTCTGTGGCTCAAACCACAGGACAAATCGCGCTAAAATTTGGCACAGAGATAGTTATTATAATATAGGCATCCGCTAAAAAAATATTTTCGAAAATTCAGTCCCTAAGGGGGTGACATAGGAATTTGAAATTTGCGTAGTAAACGCGGACGAAGTAGCGGACAAAAGCTAGTTGTGTTAAAAAAGCGTGTGTCTGTTCTGTTCGTTTGTCTGTCTGACATCCAGTTCAAAGGATTTTAGGAATGACACTAAGATTTCTAGGCAGCTATTCCCAAGAGGGTGTATAAACTTGTCAGAACGAGCAAGGTCTACTAAATCTCGCCTCTTGACGTCTGTAGTCGAGTAAGTGACGTTAGGGGCTTATTTCCTCTCCTGGATAAATTAAGCTGTCTTGTAACAGGCCGGGATTAGGCGTTCGCAAGAAAGATCCGATACACGATTTGATGCGGTTCATAGAGGCATAAAAGCACTACTTACCCAAATGGAAATACGTCAATGCAAATTATTTATCAGCTAGTAAATAATAGGTATTTCGCTATCCCAGCCTCAAACCTTGTGCACAGTAGCGTGCAGTTCATAGAGGCATAAAAGCACTGCTTACCCAAATTCATCTTTCATTTTCTCATTTTTCATTCTGACAGTCGGTAAATAGGTATTGACTGACTAACTAATGCCTACCCTAGCTTCAAACCCTGTGCACGCCACTGAATAATATATTTTATCTCTTGGTAAATCCATTCTCTCTCTCTCTCATAATCAAATCAACTCAAAGTATATTAATTCAATTAAGGTACACTGTACTAAGATTATTGACTTCAAATTATTTATAACACACGATGGTGAAAATCAGTACTAATTTTAAAATATCATATTCATACTAATATTATAAATGCGAAAATGTGTCTGTCTGTCTGTCTGCTACGCTTTCACGGCCCATCTGTTCAACAAATGTTGATGAAATTTGATAGATAGATAGATAGATTGATGAACAAAACAAAAATAATAAACAATAGGTTAAAAGATTATAACAAAAGGGGTGCAAAGGCGGTCTTATTGCTAAAGTAATCTCTTCCAGACTACCTTTGGGGAGAGGAGATTATCAAACAAGAGCGCGGGAACATACATACATACAAAGATACGTTATATAAACATAAATACTAAATAAATCTAAATAAAAAATAAAATATAGGACCAAAGTAAATTAACTGCTACCTGAAAGTAAATGTTTGTACCAACGACTTCTAAAGATAGAGAGTGACTTAGACTGTCGTATATCCCCTGGAAGGCTGTTCCACAATAATACGGATTTACGGTTCACTTCAGACGAGCTCTGTACTCGGACACGTGATCAAACTTACGCAATCCGAAGATAAATTTTATGCATAACTTTTGAAAACGCTCGAGCTTATTCAGCTGTTCTTCGGTTAGATCAGGGTAGGACGAGTCAGCATATTCTAGAAGTGGTAAAGAGAGAAGCTGAAGAAATTTTGGTTTTAATTGGAAGGAAGTTTTTCCAGCGTCTCAGGCCACCAATTGACGCAAACATTTTCCGGCTAAACTCAGCGATTTGCGGGACCCAGGATAAACTGAGGGGCTAATGTTCAGGGTAGTTGGGCCGAGGCGGATGGGAGGTAAATTGCTTCGTATGATCTTGTCAATATGGATCCACCTAATAGAGCTACTTGAGATTTTTGTGGGTTAACGGACAATTCATAGGATTCGCTCCAAGTGCTAATTTGGTTCAAATCCCGGTTGAGGTTTTCTATGGCAATATGGATGTCATGGACAGGTGCAGCTGTATACACTTGAAGATTATCAGCATAGATGTGATAGGAAGAGGAAAATGCTGATTGAGACCCTCAATGTCGAGGTTATTTCAATTTGTGTAACTTCGCTGCCGCCCAATCCCAAGAGATTCCAGTAATCTCCAAGTCCCAAATAGATTTGCTTTCTGTGGCGGATTATAGCGAATTAAACTTCTAGTTTTTCATCGTGTTATTTTACGCCTACCCACCGAAAAAATACGTCGAAATTTGGTACAGGGTTAGGTTGCATCCCGGGGAAGCACATTACAAAGCATACAAAGCAAGCTACTTTTTACTACTTTTGGCTACCCGGAAAATTCAAGCAAACGAAGTCGCGGGAATCAGCTACTATTAAATAACCTTTAATTTATATCAATGAATTTCGTTTTCATTTATTTAGTTTCTGCGGGAAAACAACCATTGTAATTTCAGCGTGCATTGTATCGCTACACCCAGAGAGGTCTGTTTAGTTCAAATATTAGTTTAAACGAACGCCGTTTTCGTTCTCTAATTAACCGTGCCTAAGCAAATAGCTCATTAAAAGTTCCCTTTTCAGCTGGCTAACGTTTTATAAGCCTTTGCATGCTGGAAAGCTTGACATATATGACGACCTCTCTATTGCAGTGGTAAGCTGGACTCCGTCAGGTTGGTTGCAAGTTGAACATGCTAACCACTAGACCAACGAGGCAGCTAAAATGAACTCTAATAATATGACAAATCAGAGGCATTCTATCGCGTTAAACTGTTAATCCGAAGTATTGTTTACATAAAGCGATTAGTTCACTTTGAAGCGTTTGTGGTGGTATTTGAAGTTTAGCCTCGATATCAGCTATTTGATGAAAATGAAAATGAACAATATTTATTTACAATTAAAATAACTTTGAAAACTTTTCTTGTGTCCTATGTAATACACACCACACTAGGTAGGTATGTAATCCAAACTAGGTAATCCTGTATCGTGGGTATCTATTTCGCATTAAACATGAAAGATTTACAGTAGGTACGTCCTGTACGTATTGTCGCCCGGTTTTTTTTTATCCACTACAAGTTAGCCCTTGACTGCGATCTCACCTGATGGTAAGTGATGATGCAGTCTAAGATGGTAGCGTGCTAACCTGTTAGGGGCATGGCAGTTATATTAAACCCATACCCCTATTTGGTTTCTACACGGCATTGTACTGGAACGCGATTACGCGATTACGCGTTCCAGTACAATGCCGTGTAGGCACGTCTTTCCCGGTAACGTGGTAACTAGCCACGGCCGAAGCCTCCCACCAGGCCAGACCAGGAAAAATTCAGAAATTATAAATTCCCAAATTGACCCTGCCGGGGATCGAACCCGGGACCTCCGCACGTTAAGACAACAGCGCTACACACTGCGCCACGGAGGTCGTCAAACGTCCGGTAGTCTTAGATATTCGTATTAATATTACGAGATACTTTTTTTGTTTTTTTTTAAATATTTGTGTGACTTCGTCCGCATAGCGAGTTTTTTTGACTACGGGGTCTCATAAATTTTCTGGGATAAATAGTAGCTTATGTCACTACACAAAAATACCCATTCAAAAAATCATGTCGATCCGTTGTTGGGGCGTGATTGAAGGACAAATCAACAAACACTTTCGCATTTATAATATTAGTGAGATGTACTAGGTACAGGAAAGCTATAGTTTTGTTATAAAATCGATAATTTCTCCAAAACGGTGTGTATCGATTTCGCCTAAAATATAAAACATGCCGCACCTAGCCAATTATTATAATACCAGACGTAGCAGTAACCATTTTGTTGGCAGGTATTTTATTACGCGAGGCAATTTCTAAAACTTTTCGCATGATTTTTTCTGTAATATAATAATTATACGCCCATTCTGTTCTATAAAAAGCTTTTTATTATAATATTAGATGATGCCCGCGACTTCGTCCGAGTTGATTAAGTTTTGTTTTATTCTCGCGGGAACCGGGACAAAAAGTAGCTTATGCCCTTCTCTGGGATACAACCTATGTCTACCAAATTTCATCAAAATCGACTGAAAAGATGGCCCGTTAAAGTGTAGCAGACAGACAGAAAGACAGATACACTTTCGCATTTATAATATTAGTATGGATTTTATTTTTGTAAAAAGAATAATTTCTGGTACTTAGTTAACTGGTAGAAGAATTTTTTTTGTAAAATTATCGACAGAGAGAGTACAATTTGATGACGACCTGCTGCAGTGTGGTCTTAGAATTGGGTGGTCCCGCGTTCGTTTCCCGGAAGGGTCAATTTGGGAATTTATAATTAATTCTGAATTATCTCTGGTCTGATCTGGTTGGAGGCTTTGGTGGGTGCGGATGGGTGGGTTTAATAATTTGTGATATAAGAGCAGTAAGTATGTTTTCACTACTGGGGTAGGCACTAGCACAGATTAGGTAATAAATAAAATAAATAAATAAATAAGCCTTTTATTTACCTTATCTTCACAATTACATTCATTTTTAGGTACGTACTAAAAATGAATGTAATGTATAATTTAGTGTCCGACCGAAAGTTCGGTTTCGGTTTCGGTTGAGTTTCGGCAATAAAACGAGTTTCGGTTAAGTTTAGGTTTCGGCGGCAAAAACTACGACCGGAGAAGAGAAGAATCCAACTACTCAAATGTTTATTTGACCTCACCTATTTTACGTAATTTAAAGGTGCAAATAATATTTTTTCTTAAATGTGGGGTTGTTATGTTGATTATCATACCGACAAGTGAAAACTGCATAGCTATGTGATTTAAAGAACAAAGACTGACTGATTATTATAACGTTTTCTTTATTTTTCCCTCAATATATTTCGGTTTCGGTTTCGGCCAAACTGAGACTGTTGTCGAAATTCGGTTTCGGTTTCGGTCGGATACTAACCTATATTCTTTGTCACAACTATACTTATTATTTCTTTACCAAATTACAATAAATAAATCAACTATTTACATTACAGAATATATATTAAATTTTTAAATTACTTTCCGTACTGTCTTCATTATACTCCGTTGTTATTAAAATGTATGCTATATTACCCATATGTATTATTACTTAAATTATTCAATATTAAAAATAAATTACATTAAACAATTGGTTAACAATTAAAAAATGCACAATTTCTATAGAATAGATAATAGTCGCTAGAAAATAATTTCTCACGCCAAAACTTGTTTCGTGATTTTTTTACTGTCGAACTTAAAATACCTAATAGTTGAATTAATTTTATTATTCCACATCACTTAAACCATTCACAATAATTAATTGTTTATATAATAAAACTCCATGAAACTTGGTAAAGTAGCGGGTTTTTGTAAATGTGTTTCTTCTTTAGGCGCGTTGAGCAATTTTTAGTAGGGGGTAAAAACAGGGGGGAATACGCGAGACGGACACCATTCTTCTTAAGACAAAAGGTCTTAAGTAAAATATAGTACATTCTTAATTAAACTTTAATGCATTAGTCTTGAGGTTTATATTAATAAGTGCTCTGTAACGGCGGCCGACACCTCGCGTTGTTACGAGGACAAAAGGTCCTTAAATATAAGTATAGTACATTCGTAATTAATTAAGTTTTGAGGTTTATATTTGAAATATAATTACATATATATATTTTTAAATTAGAAAAAAATTATTAAAATATTCCCTAAGACTGCCATTTTTTTTTTAATTGTCTTCCTAACTCTCAGTTCTAGCACTTAACTTAATGTTATATTTTTTAAGTTTTCTACATACAAAGTCAATACCATTATGAACCTTCTTGCAAGAAAAGTTTTTATTTGTGTTTTAAATTTAAAAAAAATATATTTATGTAAAGTGGACTAACTAAAATTAAAAAAAAAAATGCAAAAAATAGCACGAGGGCTGAAAATTCTACAAAAATAAAAGCACGAAGGCAATACATTTTTCTTACAAGCCCTGTGTACTGTAAGTGCATTTTTCAAGCAACTGTATTGAAAAAACATTTAGTTGACGTTATAAAATGCAAATTGAACAACAAGCGGCGCCGTGACAGTCGGTAAAAAATTCAGGAGATTTTTCGCGTGACATTGCTAAAACGCAATCTCGCTGCTCCATTTTCCGCAGAATCCGCCACAGTGTTTATTTATTGCTTGATAAAAATGTAAATTTGACCACGTCTCGTGATGTCGACAGTTAGGACAGTACACCACAAACGTATCTGACCTGGTGGCCAAAATTGGAACTAATTTTTATGCCTGTTTAGTTCTAATTTTAATTTTATTTTTCATAGATACCAGCGACGCTGTCACCGGGTCAGATAAGTTTGTCGGACTATACTTAGTGTCACGACGACAAGGTGTAGTTGGTGATTGCTGTCACTTTATTTTAATTTATATAGTTTTATACCTACCGTATCAATAATATGTAGTTTTATTTACCAAAATAATTCATGTTTAAAATAATTTTGAATGATAAAATATTATTTAGCAAACGGTGAATGAAAGTTAAAAAAGTAGATAGTGTGGCCAATTATATATAACACAATCTTTTGACTAAACTAAAATGACAGCTTAAAATCTAGTTCTGTTCCTTTCTGCAGGAGTTTCATTAAAGCAATGCTGTCATTTTAGTTTAGTTAAGAGATTGTGAACTACGGAAGCAGCCCCAAATCCCAATAACATTTTTAATGGTCCTGTAACTTGAAGTGATTTATAAAATAAAAGCAATATTCTCTGCTCTATGTTTCGCGGAATCCGCCACAGTGTTTATTTATTTCACGATAAAAATGTAAACCTGGGTCACGTCTCGTGAAGTCACGATTGCTAAGTGTCACGTCGACGGGATGCGGTGGCGATTGCTGTCACTTTACACGTAATAAAGTTTTTATACTGTAATTATGCTAATATTATAAATGCGAAAGTGTGTTTGTTTGATCTTCAATCACGCTGCAACAGAGCAACGGATCGATGTGATTTTTGGGATGGGTATAACTATATAATACAGAAGCAGGGCCAGGAGATAGAGACGTCTTCAGGACCTGGAGAGTGACATAGGCTACTTTTCATCCCGGAAAATTAAGGGGTTCCCGTGGGTGTTCAAAAATCTTATTCTACGTGGACGAAATCGCGGGCATCAGCTAGTACTGCATCGTTTTAATAGTGACCCTGCTAAAATATTTCGAGTTAAAGGTAAGGCATAATTCAGACGACGTCAGTTGACATTATTTTAATAGTCTTATTACATGAAATAATCTATGAATAATTATAGTAATAACTGTAGTTATCTTCCAAATTAGAATAATAAAGCGGGGTAGGTCACGTGATAAGTGCTCATGAATAATACTACTCAGAGGTACTTCTGATGCTTGAGTTTTTTTAGAACAAAACCATAATAATAAGTAGTTAGTTTTTTAGGCAAAATACAGATGAAAGGTGATTCTACAATTTGCATATCAAAGGCACAAATTAAGTCATGTAGATATTTGGTGCTTTTTGTCAAGTAGTTCCGTATACATAGTGTTAATTTTTTGTTGCTTTGCCCAGCCTCAGCTGTTATAAAGTAAACTAAATAAAATATCCTTTAAAGTACACCTTACAAAATAGATACAACAAAAAAAGTTAAATAACTGGTGAATGGACATGTGCACAACATGCCTTATCGCTTATATATTATTTTTATGTTTTAAATGAAGCTTATTTTAAATGAAGCGTTGGAATTAAATGATTTATAAATAATAGCAATCTTGCTAATATATTCCGCAGAATTCACCACAGTTAATGCATTTCACGATAAAAGTGTAAATCTGGCCACGTCTCGTGAAATCATGTCACGACGACGAGAAGCGGTAACGATTGCTGTCACTTTAACCGTAATATACAGTTGAAGATCAAAGGTGATTTCTGTTAAAATATTCCGTGTTTAAGGTAATTTTCAACGATAAAATATCATTTAGATAACGTGGGTCATGAACGAAAGTTAAAAAAGTATTATTTTAATGCTCTTATAACATGAAATGATTTAGGAATAGTTATGATAATAGCTGTAGTTATCTTTTAAATTTGAATAGAACAGTAGGGTGGGTCACCTAATAAGTACCCGTGAATAGTATTTTCATTACCTTAAGTACTCTGATACTTGTTTTTTAATTTACATCATAATAAAATGTCAGCAGGCAAACGTCACGTGAATAAGTAATACTTGTACAAATTCGTTAGCGCTTTATTTGGAGAAAAAATGTAACTTAAAATATCGTTTTTCAATGTCACCTTTGACAAAAGCAAAATCTTAAACACAAATTGTGTTTAAGATTTTGTTGTTATATGTTATATTATTATTATATTATTATATTATTGTTATATTATTACATTTATAATTATGCTTTTGTCCCAAAATGAATTATTTTAAAATGACCACTTTAATTACACTTTAGAAAAAAGTACATGACATACTGAAAATTACTTACTTTATTTACTGTTAACTTTGTAATCATCCGATGTCACGCTGAATAGAAAGCGGGCTCCCGTCACGTCAACATTAATACCATTATAACTTTGTTGATACTTTTATTAACCTTGTAATTTACGATGTCGCGAATCATTTCATAAAAGCCGGCAATTGTGGTTCTTATGATATTGCAAATGTTCATAAGCGGCAAGGGTATCAGGTGATCCGTCTATTGCTATTAATACATTTAAAAAAACAATAATTAGCTCAAGTTTAAGAAGGAAATTCGTCGAAATCACTATCTTGCGTGATATTTTTAACCGAATTCCAAAATAAGAGGAGGTTCTCAACTTGGCGCGTATTTTTTTTTAAATGTATGTCGGTGCATATCTCCGTGGTTTCTGGATCGATTTGCAAATTTTTTTTTTCAATCCTTCAAGGAAGCTCTCGAGGTGGTCCCATAGAAATTCTGATTCCAAATCCTCAATCCTGATACTAAAAAGTTAAAAATAAAAATGCTTTCCAAAAAACCGACTTCCAAAGCCACTGTAAAGTAAAGAATCATTTTGATTTCTACACACTATAAGAATGATGAGCTAACACAAGCAAAGTTGACGCATCGGGCTCGCCCGACTTCAACATAGTGTGTAGAAATCAAAATTACTTTTTACTTTACAGTGGCTTTGAAAGTCGGTTTTTTGGAAAGATAGAAATCAAAATTACTTTTTACTTTACAGTGGCTTTGGAAGTCGGTTTTTTGGAAAGAATTTTTATTAATATTAAACTCAAAATTTGCAGCGGTGTTATTTAATTCGCGATAAAAATATAAAGCAGCCCACCGTTCGTAATTAGCCTGTGTCACGCTGAACAGATAGCGGGACGTCACGTCAACAGTAATACCTGTACAATTTCGTCGACAATTTA
This sequence comes from Erebia palarica, assembly GCA_964035005.1. Taxonomy (NCBI): domain Eukaryota; kingdom Metazoa; phylum Arthropoda; class Insecta; order Lepidoptera; family Nymphalidae; genus Erebia; species Erebia palarica. Next base: position 19,843,254 of record OZ035995.1, read on the forward strand.
ACTACGCGCTGTTATTCGCAAAAATATCAGACAATGTTTTGTTAGAATAAATACATATTGATTTTCATTGATTTAGCAAGAATTTTTTATTCAAGCAGATTTGTTATTTTTATACGACTGCCTGAAAAAAGGAGTATATTGTTTTCAGGGTTCATGTATGTATGTATGTATGTATGTATGTATGTATGTATGTATGTATGTATGTATGTATGTGAGTTTTTATATTCCACCATAACTTCTATACGCCTGAACCGATTTTGATAAATGAGGTATCGTTAGAATCCCTAGCTTATTCCGGGTGACATAGGCTAGTAAAATTAATAAAAAAGTGATTGTTGACCATGGTCCCGCATTAAAAACTAACGTTGAAAAAAAATATTCGAAAATAAGATTAACTATATAATCATCATCTAGAAAATGATGAGTAGATTCCAAATATATTTATCACTAGTTATATAGTTCAATATATCCAGTGATTCACAAAAAAATATCATTTAATCATGGCAGGGCAGTCGTATTTTTTAATTTTGTTAATTATGACTTGTTAGCTAGTTGTTGTTGGCTCGCTGTCATTTTATGATTAACTAGATCATGATCGAGACTTCGCCCGCGCCGATATTGTGTTTTTGAAATCTAAATTTATTTATTTTAAAGAAATAAATAGTATTTAACCAAATAATAATTTATTACATTTAATTTAAAACTTAAAATCGGTCCTGCGCCTGATCTCTCTCCGGTCGTGTCGGATTTTCCGTCCCATCGGGCTATGAGAGCAAAGGAACAGAGAGAAGAACACCTGTATATGCGCAGATACTAGTGCACTATAATCTCCCGCGCAGATGGCTAATCTCTCTAGAGACAGGCCGCCGTGGCCGAAATTTGGTAAGAGGACAGGATGATGAGTAAAGGACAGCTGAGTAGACGCCTATCGGTTGACAAAAACTTCGCCGATTTACTTAAAGAATAATATCCATACTTAATATTGTAAATTATCCGTCTATCTGTCTGTCTGTCCGTCTTTCTGTCTGCTACGCTTTCACGGCCCATCTGTTCAACCGACTTTGATGAAATTTGGTTTAGATTGTATCCGGAGGAAGGACATCGGCAACTCCCGGAAAATTAAAGATTTCCCGCGGAAAAAGTCGCGGGAATCATCTAATCCATACTAAAATTATGAATGCGAAAGTGTGTCTGTATATTTATCTGTCTGCTACGCTTTCACGGCCCAACTACTGAACCGATTTTGATGAAATTTGTTACAGAGATAGTTTACATTGATATTGAGAGATAGTTGAATTTAAAAAAAAAAACATCAATCCAATCGGTAAAAGACGAAGTCGCGGTAATCATCTAGTCTAGTTATTAATAAACAGCAAAACGAGATCCCTGGTGACACTTTTCTCTAATAAATGTCGGAAGCCGCAACGTTACAGCGAAACCCTTTCAAAATTAAGTAGGTACATAAATAAAGCGTTGAGTTCTAACCACTTAACAGCTGAATCGTATTGAACGTGAACACCTTAAAAGCCTTTGTGACGAACTCATGTACCTAATTGAAGTTTACACCAAACTTTGAGCTCGTCTGTGCAAAGCTTTCCCGGGGTTGCCACTGCAAAAGGGTAATGAGCGGGAAATGTCTAAGGGAAGCGTATATAGAATAATTAAAAAAATAAAAAACACGACTGCCCTGCCAAAAACGAACTAAACATTTAAAAACAATAAATGATATTTTTAGTGAATTGATATTGAACTATAGTGTAATATATTTTTTGGAATCTACTCATTATTTTCTAGATGTTGATTATATAGTTAATCTTATTTTCGAATATTTTTTTTCAACTTAAGTCTTTAATGCGGGACCATGGTCAATTTTTAAAAAAAATTTACTAGCTTTTGTCACCCGGTATAAGCTAGGGATTCTAACGATACCACATTTATCAAAATCGGTTCAGGCGTATGGAAGTTATGGTGGAATATACAAACTCACATACATACATACACGAACCCTGAAAACAATTATACTCCTTTTTTCAGGCAGTCGTATAAAAAATAGGTAGGTACAACTCCATTAGCAAAGAGTTTTGTAAGCTGCCTTGGTGGGTGAGTTCATTTGGACTCGTTATCATATCATTTATTCATTACATTCATGAATAGCCCGACAAAATTATCAGCTGATAATAAATAAAATAAAAACAAATACAGGTATTTTTATACCTTTGGTTTCTCTTTTATTGGTTCCAATTTTGGCCACTTGTCAGAAAAGTATGTGGGACTACCTCCGTGGCGCAGTGTGTAGCGCTGTTGTCTTAACGTGCGGAGGTCCCGGGTTCGATCCCCGGCAGGGTCAATTTGGGAATTTATAATTTCTGAATTTTCCCTGGTCTGGCCTGGTGGGAGGCTTCGGCCGTGGCTAGTTACCACCCTACCGGCAAAGACGTGCCGCCAAGCGATTACGCGTTCCGGTACGATGCCGTGTAGAAACCGAATAGGGGTATGGGTTTAATATAACCGCCATGCCTCTAACAGGTTAGCCCGCTACCATCTTAGACTGCATCATCACTTACCATCAGGTGAGATCGCAGTCAAGGGCTAACTTGTAGTGGATAAAAAAAAAAAAAAAGACTATACATACTTGTACATATTACCACATAATAGGTAATAGCACGATATTACATTAATTCTTATGACATTGTAATTATTTACATTTTAGTATCTATGTTAGCAATTATATTTTACAACTATGCCCGGGGCTGGGCAAAATACATGCTTTGCTTTAATTGAAATACAAATTAAAAAATACTGTATCGCAAGTAATTAAAATACGAAACACAAACTAAGTAGTCTAGACCAGCACGGGCTGAAAAGTAGAGGAAAACAAGATTAATTAATCAGTTATATGTATTAATTAATGAAAACAAGAATAATTAATCAGTTATAACAGGATTAATAAAACCAGAGTTTCCTTTCATGAACGTGGTTCTATTTCGTATGATTCTAATAGCTGTTTTACCATCATTACACTCACGCCTCGCACTCACACTCACGATCGCTAAATGAAGGTTAAATGTATTTTAATGTTAAAATGTATTTTGAAGCCTCAAGTATTTGGAATACTAATTACAAAATACCTCGGCGTCAGGTATTTGAAATACGAATTACAGATTACATTTTAAGGAAGTACCTAATTGAAATACAAATACCAAATACGTATTAGTATTTCAATTATGTATTTTAAGTAATTCAAATACTGCCCAACCCTGACTATACCTAATTAATAAGTAAGTTGCTTACTTGGGTAACTTAGACTTATCTTATTGTATTGAGAGTACGACGTACAGAACACGGTCTACTTTGATTTTTATACGACTGCCTGAAAAAAGAGTATATTGTTTTCAGGGTTCATGTATGTATGTATGTATGTATGTGAGTTTGTATATTCCACCATAACTTCTATACGCCTGAACCGATTTTGATAAATGTAGTATCGTTAGAATCCCTAGCTTATTCCGGTTGGCATAGGCTAGTAAAATTTTTAAAAAAATGTATGGGGTGACCATGGTTCCGCATTAAAGACTAAAGTTGAAAAAAAAATATTCGAAAATAAGATTAACTATATAATCATCATCTAGAAAATGATGAGTAGATTCCAAAAATATATAACACTATAGTTCAATATTTAGTGATTCACAAAAAAATATCATTTAATAAAAAATGTGAATAAGATTCCAAAGGCTATATATGCAAATCGCTTCTTATGGAGGTAAACTCAAAAAATAATATGGCAGGGCAGTCGTATTTTTTAATTCGTTAAATTAATTAATCTCATCTTCTCTAAAATTCTCTAAAATACTTAATTACATCACGTAAAAAAATAAAAAATCTCTCAGATCCTGACAACTTTCCGTTCCATTATTTTAATTTCTTATTAGTGTTTCGATTCTTTTTACCCACGACGGAACGGAGACAGTATATATGTGTTTGCTCTAAGTGGTTGTGCGTTTGTTTGTTTGTATATTTGCGCACAATTTTGGTTACCATTTTTTTGGAAAACTACTGGACCGACTAATATGCGGGTTTAGGACCATAGCTATCATGATTTTTATTTTTCAATATGTTACCACTGTTCTGTAAAAGTATTGGGCCAATTATTGAGATGCGGGTTTTTTGCATTTGTACATAGCTTGTGAGAAGGTTCTTAGATATATTTTAAGGTAAAAGTCCACCACGTTGCGCTGCAATCGTGATCGTTTACCTTTTTGTCTGGAAAACTACTGTGCTGATTTAGATGCGGTTTTTTGTTTAATATATATTTAGCTTCTGAGAAGGTTCTTAGATAGGTATGTTTTAGGGCCACAGTCCACCGAGCTGCGCTGCAATCGTGTTTTTATTTTTTGAAAATTTTATTATATGAGTTTATCGCTTACTAGATGATCGCGACTTCGGCCGCGTGGATTAAGGTTTTTTCTCCTCCTTCACTTTTCCTCCTCCTTAATTTTTCGTATCCTTCCCCGGGATACAAACTATCCCTTTACCAAATTTCATTAAAATCGGTTGAACGGATGGGCCGTGAAAGAGTACCAGACGAACAGACTGACAGATGGACAGACAAACAGACAAACACACTTTCGCATTTATAATATTAGTATGGAAGTATGGATAGTATGGATTACGATTTGCTTATGACAACTATTGAAATCGACACAATGATTGATGCGGATTTTACCCTTTATGAGGTGGAGATGAAAGGCTCTCTAAAGCCTCCGTAAAGCCTTATTTAAGGGGGTAAATGGTAAGAAGATTTAAGGGGGTTAACGAGGGGTTTTAAATTTGTATTAAAATCGAACTTAACTTGAGCGAAACTGCGGGCAAAAGCTAGTAAACCATATGATTAATAATATTGGTGAATATTTGTTTCGTTTGAGATAGCGATGTTTGGATGGATTTATGCGTGATATATAAATAAGCACAAACTGCCTACGACCAAAGCCATAACAACTTTCAATTCAATTCAATTCAATTTATTTAAAACATGTAAGACATACAGGTGTCTCTTATGTTACGTCGTGTTTTGACTCTACCACCGGTTCGGAAAGAAGATTCTGCTGAGAAGAGCCGGCAAGAAACTCAACTATTACAACAACGAGATTAACTACCACAAAACCCACTTCTCCGGTAACTACACCAATCACATCTACCGTAACACATATACATAAGATATATCTATATTTGTACAAAAAATATCATCATCACCATCATTACTACAGCCCAATAACGTCCCACTGCTGGGCACAGATCTCCACTCTCATAGGAGAGAGGGGAATTAGAGCTTAGACCCACCACGCTGCTCCAATGCGGGTTGGCGGGCTTTAACGACTATTATCATGCTAGTGATAATAACCGGGACCGACGGCTTAACGTGCTCTCCGAGGCACGGGGGTGTAACACCGCCAACTTCCTAACTCCGGGTTAGTACTGAGAATTTCTAATCAGAAAACTTAATTATGGCCCGACCCGGGACTCGAACCCGGGACCTCGTCGGCCGCAGTCGAACATGCCACGACTCGACCAACGAGGCAGTCACAAAAAATATATACAGAATTAAATGCTAAAATAATTAAATATTTGAAGTGAAATGAGAATCGTAAATCTTTTTCTGCAATCTCTGCATAGAAATCATTGTTTTCAGACCAAAATATGTTACTATATATGTATATATATGTATACTAAAATACATCCTCGTAACTATAATTATATTTATAGGGTTCCGTTCCTCAAGAGGAAAAACAAGAACCCTTATAAGATCACTTTGTTGTGACTGTCTGTCTGTCTGTCTGTCTGTCAACCACCTTTTCCTCGGGAACGCGTAGAAATATCAAGTTGAAATTAATATCAAATACTTATGTTAACTGCCTCGTTGGTCTAGTGGTTAGCATGTTTGACTGCGGCCGATGAGGTCTCGGGTTCGAGTCCCGGGTCGGGCCATAATTAAGTATCGGGTTTTTCTGATTAGAAATTCCCAGTACTAGCCCGGAGTTAGGAAGTTGGCGGTGTGTCACCCCCGTGCCTCGGAGAGCACGATAAGCCGTCGGTCCCGGTTATTATCACTAACATGATAATAGTCGTTAAAGCCCGCCAACCCGCATTGGAGCAGCGTGGTGGGTCTAAGTGCTAATTCCCTCTCTCTTAAGAGAGTGGAGGCCTGTGCCCAGCAGTGGGACGTTATTGGGCTGTAGTGGCTACCAATTTAGCTACATGTAAGCCACTTATTTCACAGCTGATTACGTGTTGTTATGACATCCTTGTTATTATGAAAAGTTTTGGTAATTGTTTTTCCCAAAAATTAATAACTGGTGAATCGTATTGAACGTAACACCTTAAAAGCCTTTGTGTTGAATTCATTTACCTAATTGAAGCTTACCCCAAACTTTCTGAAAAGTTAGAGGTGAATTCTTGGTATTTCAACCCTGGATCCTCCGAATAAGGGACCAAAGTTAACTAAGAAACCGCACAAACCTGGATTTTCGTTGGAAAACTTCAAAGACAAATAACAACTAATCAGGATACGAAAAATGAAGAACAAACTTTAAGTTTACTTTCATTCTACTTTAATAAAATATTAAATTAAAGGTACGGAAGGAAGTAAGGGAAATCTTCCAAAATATTTGACCTACGGGCTTCATTTAGTATTAGGCACCTACTAAATAAGTGAAATAGAATACCACAAACTAATCTGACTCGGTGAAGGCGTCGCTAATGTATATGAAAATTAAAATTAAATGAAAACTAAACAGGCATAAAAATTTGTTCCAATTTTAGCCACCAAGCCAGATTAGTTTGTGGGGCTAGAATTAAATACGTAAACATGTCATTTAATGTTTTTATCTTTCTGAATTCGAAATTGAAAAGAATTCTAATACTTATCTACTTATTTTATTGTAATGAGGGTACAAAACACGGTCCAATATGATTTATAATTTCGTTTTCTCAAAATAATAGGTATATTTACATAATAATTTTTCGTAAATAAAACGAAATATCTCTCAGTTCCCGAAACTTTTCCATCCACTATTTTAATAAAAATGTTTCTTATCTTTTTTATGATACTTACTTAATTATTTTGCGTATTTTTCATCAAGCTCCCAAAATTGTTTGCCGAAATTTGCGCGGTCGGTACACAATTTGCTAAATTAATTTAGCTTTAACCTCACCTGGCTAACCATAACAACTCAGTTTGGTGCACCGCATTTACCGTGATTACACCGTGGTTCCACCCATGTCCCCGGATCAAAATATTGACAAAACAAACAACTATAGTCATGTGAGTAGCTGGAAAGGTTCGATAAGGACCAGATAGATAGATAAATTCTTTATTTCAACAACCAACATAAAGATACAAAATAAAAACTTAAAAAGTACAGAAAACAAAGTGCGCAAGGGTGGTCTTATACCTAAAAGTGACAACACATCCATTATCAATCTTTAAAAGGAGCGAGGTATGATTATACAATACACTAAATAAACATTACATACTAATAATAACATAATTATAACTATAATTCAAAAATATAATACAAAAACTCATTTTTTTTTTCATACAGTTTTTGTTTTATATTTTTGAAGTTTAGTTTAGTTTGTATTTTACACAAAATACATAGCTATATATTCTACTTACATATAGCATGTTAGATAGGTAATATTTTTTTTAACCAGTTGTGTTATTATCTAAAATGCTGCATCGTTCATCGTTAAAGTATCTGGCTTTATGGTATAGCTAGGTATTTACTTAGAGAATTAATTTATTTAATGACGCTTGGCCAGCGTGGTTTAATATGACTAAATCTTTCTTATTCTGAGAGAAAATTTGTGCTCGGTAGTGAGCCGACAATGAATTAGAACTGTGTTAGAATGAAGGATAATTTTTTATCCCTAAAAACAATAGTGTTCCTTCGGGGTACAGGGTGAAAGTTTTTGTCAATAATTCTGACGAATTTACAATCATACTTCATAGTAATATATAAATGCGAAAGTGTGCTTTTTTGTTGGTTTGTCGTTCAATTACCCCGCAACGGGAACCGAGCAACGGGTCGACATGATTTTTGGCATGGGTATAGTTGGAAACCTGGAAAGTGACATATGCTACTGTTTATTATGGAAAAGTAAGGAATTCCTCGGGAAGTCCCCGCAAGAATCGGGGCATTGAAAATGAATATAAAAATTTACGAAATTAAAATTATGTTATCACAGTTTAGTTTAATAGTTCTCCAGTCGTTCTCAGTTTAATTATAAAGTCCCGCAAGCCAACTGGTCCGTGCCCAGACTCATCTGGTATGGAAATTTCCTGATTTTCTAAGTTAAAAACATCATGCCTAGGTACACTGATAGCCAGGTTACCCAAGCAAAGTTTTACCAGGTCTGTCTAAATGTTATGGTATTGACACCAAATTAACAGTTTTCGCAGTTCCCGCAAGAATCGTAGCATTGAAAGAATACAAAAATTTACGAAAAAAAAATTCTGAAATAAAAATCTTTCCTTTAAAATTTTTCAAAAATGTATTAACCGATTTTCAAAATTCCAACTCAAATGCACTTCTCGCCTGCATCCGCATCTTGTACACCATTACCATTACATCACTTTTTATATACGGAAATGCCCGTTTTTCTACAATTCCAAATCTAAAGGGACCACCTATACATTGTCTGGTACAATGATCACAATAACTTCAAACCGACTTTCAAATTTTTTTCGCTATTTTGTAGCTAAACTCAGTTTTTTCCCGAAATATTTACAATTTCGTAAACAAACATCCCACAAAACCTGCATTTTTACATTTTTCACAATTCCAAAAAAAGTTACCAGCCGATTTTCAAAATTCAAATGCTTACACTTGTCTCGATAAATTCCTCAACTCTTGATACTATTCCCATCTCGATCCTCCGAAAATCCTCGGAGCTATGGCCAAAAACATGCCTCAGGCGATTTGCTTCTGATAACCATTTTCAATGGTAAGAACTTAAACCACGCGGACGAAGTGCATATTTTATACTGTCAGGTCAATTCAATGTTAATTTCGAAAATTGTAATGATTTTTGATCCCGCTTTTACTTAATGGAGATGCAGGCTCGTACCTATTCAATGTGTGACCAGGGGGTTTACTACGAAAGCTTAAACCAGTATTATTTCAAAATGAAAATTTTATGACACGAACCTTCATGCCCCTAAAACAAGGATTATAATTCTAAAACACGAACGTCGCCAATTTTAAGCGATTGTAGACCTCCAGACTATCCTATTAAAAACTATTTTAACGCTGATAGGAAAAATGAAAGTACAGAAACATCCATTGTATTTTTAATTGAAAATCCACTGGTGTACTCATCTGTACGTGCGGGCAATATACATTATTCGAACAACAGTTCATGTTTTTATAAAGGAAATGTTTAGTTTATACACAGTGTTACAATTTATTTTTTTAAATAAAAAACTATAACTAAATGATGCCTACGACTTCGTCCGCGTGAATTTAGTTTGTTATATTTCCGCGGAAACTCCTTAATTTTCCGGGACGACTGTATGTCTTTCACCGGATTGCAATCTATCTCTAAACCAAAATTCATCCAAATCGGTTGAAAAGAGCTGCCTTTAAAGCGCAGCAGACAGACACACTTTCACATTTATAATTTTAGCATAGATATTGGGTAACCTTGTAACCTTTAATGTGCTTCTGATTGCGTTTTTTTCAAAGTTTTTTTTAAAATTTTCAGTCATCTGTACCTACTTACCTTTTTTTACTACACTAAATTAGCCCTTGACTGCAATCACACGTGGCGGTAAGTGATGCAGTCTGATGCTATCAGGACAATATTTTGGGGGCAGGAATATCGTGCCGGAACGTTAAATTACTTGGCGACAAGTCTTCCGGTTGGCTGGTACCTAGAAACGGCTGAAGCCCAGACAAAACCAGAGAAAATTCCCTTGAAAATCAATTTTGAATCACGAGTTTTCTAACATTAATTATTATTATTCTAAAATTTGAAATAATTGTAAAGCTAATAGAGTTCTCGCCAAAGTTATCTACACAAGAATATAATTTATGGAATGTTCAAGACCTGTTATTTTAGAAAATAATGACTAAAACTGGAGTTGCTACATACATGTTTCAGGTACTATTCCTTAAAATCAGTCTGACAAAGTTCTTCTCTACATTATTAATAGCGGAATTAATTGGGACCGGTGAAAGCCTAGTTTATACACCCGATCTCCTGTATGGGGTCGCGGGTTTGATCCCAGGGCACGCACCTCCTCAAGAAATTAAATATTAATAATTCAAACGGTGAGGGAAAACATCGTGTGGAAACCTGCATGACCGATTCTTCATAATGTTCTCGAAGGTGTGTGAAGTCTGCCAATCCGCATTTGGCCAGCGTGCTGGACTATCGAAAACTCTTCTCACTCCGATAGGAGAGTCGTGCTCAGACTGTTGTGAGCCGGCATTAGGTTTGTAAGAGAGAAGAGAGAGATTGTTAATTATTATATTATTATTATAATATATTGCCGCTGGTCTGCTGTCCGCCGTTGGGCTGGTATGGAACCGGCATTCCTCTGGATTATAATACAATAAAATAAATTATAATATAATATTATATTATAATATTTATTTCTTACTTGTAATTGAAATAAATTAATGTTATCATTAAAAAAAATATATAATATATATATATAATATATATTACATTATATATTATATACGCACTAAATTCACAACTTATCACAAATTTATCACAAATTTGTAACGGATTGATCAATTCAATTCAATTCAATTTTTTATTTGCAAGAAACATTGTACAATTAAGGTGACAAACTAAAAGAAAGATCAAACATGTTTCGTCATTGCTGACATGCAAATTTACAAAGTAACTAAGTAATACAATCTATGAATCATTAGGTTAATAACATAATTCAAAATTTATTTATTTATTTCTAAGATAGCATTGAGTTAGTCCAAGTACCTATAATATATTAAAATCGTATAAAACATAAATTAGTAAATGTGTCACATCTCATAATACCATTTACCATTAATTTATCATTTCTTATTAGAATTTAAATACATTTATTTTTAGTCAAAAATATTAGAAAAAAAATTGTAATACTAAATTAATTTGCATTAAAAAATTCATCGAGACAGTAGAAACACTTATTTATTAACCATTGATGCAGCCTTCTTTTAAAAGCATTGAATGGTAAATCCTTGAACTCATTAGGCAATTTGTTATATATCCGCTAGCGACTGCCTCGTTGGTCTAGCGGTTAGCGTAGTCGGCTGCGGATCACGAGGTCCTGGGTTCGATTCCTGATCGGGCATAAAAATTGTTAGGTATTGGGTTTTTCAATTATGAAATTCTCAGTGCCAGCCCGGAGTTGGAAGTTGGCGGTGTTTCACCCCCGTGCTACCGTCGGTCCCGGTTATTATCACTAACATGATAATAGTCATTAAAGCCCGCCAACCCACATAGGAGCAGCGTGGTGGGTTTAAGCTCCTAATTCCCTCTCTCCTATGAGAGTGGAGGCCTGTGCCCAGCAGTGGAACGTTAATAGGCTGCAGTGGTGATCCGCTAGATTCCCCGACCGCAATCGAATACATATTATTGAAGTACCCTCTCGCTGTTAATTAAATCCGATCACCTAACGGTCGGGTACGCTTACAAAAGCGTGCGTTCTACGGTCGGAGCGCCACTCTTGTCTCGGCTTTTGACTCAGTAACACGCTTTTTGCGCTTTTCACGCGTGAGCTATCGTGTTAATTTTTAAAGTGTTTTCTAGCTATATCTGGTGTTGATTGTGTTAAGATTACTTTTTGTTCCTTATCTGCTCATTTTATGTTTGATCTGAAAGCTTAGTTTGTGCTAAAATTGAAATCCTGTTTGTTGTGTGGTTCCTTTTTGGTTGAACTTTGTGTAAATTGTGTAATTAAAAAGTCTGTTTGGCTTAACTGCTTTTATTTTTTCATTTTATCCACTTCTGGTTGCTTATAATACTATATATATAATACCATATTTTGTGTGACAATATAGTTTTTTTTTCATGTGGTGTGTCGTGTAGTGTGTCAGCAACATTGCGACCGAAAAAGGTTGCATATATATTATACATGCAAGTATATATATTATGATGCGAACAGAGACTATCAATTGAAAACTCCTGATTCATTCACTGAATGGTCTTATTAGTGGGAGATCCCAGGTACCGTGCCTGGGAAGGCAGGGTCAATTCCAGATTTTATTATTTCCAAATTTTCTCTGGTCTGGCCTGGTCGGAGGCTTCGGCCACCACTTAGTTACCACCCTACTGGCAATGACTTACCGCCAAGCGATTTAGCGTTCCGGTATGGGTTTAATATAATTGTCATACCCCAAAAGGTTAGCCCACTACCATCTTAGACTGCATCATCACTTGCCACCCCTGAGCTACGCGCTCGCTACTTGTGAGTACTAAAAATGTGCACTAACTATTTATGTACAGGTAATTTGTCTCTCTCCATCTATTTTAGAGGAAGAGAGACAGAGATTAACGTTTCTGTCATGTAAGATTTTTGTAGGCTCAACGAGGCCTCAAATTTTATCGTCCCAAAAAGAGCTATGTTCTTACAACGACCTCAATTAACATAGACGGGCCCTGTCGAAAAGCGGGACAGCGCTATGGTGGGGCAAAGACAGGCTTACACAGGTGTGGAGCGCGCTCTACAGATCGGACGCCCAATTTTTTTCTATGAAAGGGTAGTACCCCATCTAGTACCTACATATCATATAAAAACATTTAGACCATTTACAGTAGCAACATAAAATGGAAGTAAGCAAACTAGTAGAGTATAGAAGGCAATTAATTAACCCCGGCTCTTTCTATAAAATTGTTATAGCCTTAATTATTATTAGTGGCCTGAAAAATAATAGCCTGAACGGTAACGTTTCACTTTGCCACTCCTTACACTGTGCGACAAAATGTCGTTGCGAATTCTTAAAAAATATAATATTTTTTTAAATCTTACTATAAACCTTACAGCTAGCTAGCCTAATCTGATTACTATACAAAACATGCGCGCGTCGATTAGTGGCAAAAATGTGGTTGTGTTTCTACGCTGGACAGCCGGGTTGGTTGTTTGCACAAAAAATAAGCTAACAATTCTGTCACCAGATGAGGCAATTAACCGCGGTGAAATGTCTCGCAAAATACAAAGTATAACTAGTTTAAGTATGATTATTCTGATTTGATTCACAGCTGTAATAGGTTAGATGAGTATGATTATGATTGAGTATGACTGTTCTGGTTTGATTCACAGCTGTAATAGGCTAGATAGTTATTTGATTATTTATCTCAAGTTCTTGTTAGTAAAAATTATAAATTAACAGCTTAATTTTTAATATTTCGGTGTGGGACTCGGCGTATTGAATCTTGAGATCACGTAGCCGACTATATTAAAAATATTGTATGTAATATTATAAACGCGAAAGTTTGTATGTATGGATATATAGATGTTTGTTACTCTTTCACGGCAGAACGACTGAACGGATATGGATGAAATTTGGCACAAAGACAGATTATACTCTGGAATAGCACATAGGCTACTTTTTATCCCGAAAAATAAAAGAGTTCCCGCGAAAACTCAATCCACGCGGACGACCTTCACTAAAAACGGAGATCTTATCATGTCGTGTCGTGTAATGTAAACAACTGTTGGCCTGTCGTGTCTCTACACAGGCGTTTTGTTCTAATTAGGGCGACCTCTAAAGCCAATTAAAATCGAGCGCAGGTGTGGCCGTGTGTGTACAGAGCTCTTTAATGTCACTTAAACACGTTGGCCCAACGTTGTGGGTGGCCGGCAGACCGATTCGATACCGCACCGAGAGACACGAAAAGCTTGAAGGCGGGTTGCTTGAACCGTTCACTGTTTTATCACTGGTTCTGTTGACTAGTGGACCAAAATTTTTTTTTTTATCCACTACAAGTTAGCCCTTGACTACGATCTATGGTTAGTGATGATGCAGTCTAAGATGGTAGCGGGCTAACCTGTTAGGGGCATGGCAGTTATATTAAACCCATACCCCTATACGGTTTCTACACGGCATCGTACCGGAACGCTTCATCGCTTGGCGGCACGTTTTTACCGGTAGGCTGGTAACTAGCCACGGTCGAAACCTCCCACCAGGCCAGACCAGGGAAAATTCTGAAATTATTAATTCCTAAATTGACCCTGCCGGGGATCGAACCCGGGACCTCGTTAAGACAACAGCGCTCAACATTGCACCACGGAGGTCGTCACGTCGGAGATGTTAGGTCTACGACCATAAAATGATAGAATTGCTTGAAATATAATTTATTGATTGCTAAAAATTATAATTAATCCAATCCAATAATTTTATATTTTATGCTAAATGCTAATGAGATTTAGTGAGTGGCACGCGTGATGGTCATGATTATGTTAAGTTCACTGATTTATTACTACATAAAATATATATAACTGATAACGAAAAGTAGGTGAATGCTGACGGAGCAAGTTGTATGGTTAAACTGCGGACCGTACAGTTGAAATAACAAAATGTATAGATAAGATAAGCCAACTTGTATAGATTTCTATAAGACATTGATAGATAGTATTCTTGTTTGTTGGCGCGACGGCCAATGTGTACTGTGGCTTTATACTCGTTACTTTAGGGAGGCATTTTATTTACCAGCAACGCCTACTATAGATAAAGTTCGTCATTTTGGCGATTGTTTACGTAACGAGATTTCACTCAAGGGGCAGGGCCTCTTTGTGTGATATAACAAAAAGAAATACACCTACATTCCCACCAACTTATGGTATTTTTATGCCTGTTTAGTTTTTATTTTATTTTTCATAGATTCCGGCGACGCTGCCACCGGTCAGATAAGTTTGTAGGTCTATACATTCCCACCAACTTCTCTGGCCCGGTGGCTAAAATTGGAACCATAAACATTTAAACACATTAATATTAGTAATTTAATTTAAACATTTAAACCATTGAATTTTTTTAGTCATAGGCAATATCTGAATATCTAAAATTTCATAATATCCACGTCTAGACAGGTAGATTTTAACAGAGTTTCTTGATGGTTCTTCTCTGCAGGTATATCATTCCGAACCAGTGAAAGATTCAACTCGACTATTCAAAAACACTTGTAAAAGTTTATTTGAATAAGAAACATTAATTGATTTATTAATATTATTAATTAATTTATTTATATTTATAAATGTATCGTATATTTATAAAAATATTTTACATGTATTTCTTCATGTTAACTCTATTAGGTATAGTGAATATTATTATTATTATTTTTTATTTTTTTATTTTTGTACTTACTGCTTTCTTTTGAACTTTTGGTTAGTTTTAATTTTTTGTTGTAACTGTGACGTCACCCGGGGTCACAGCTGAAAATCAGTGCCTTGCTTTGTATGCATTTATGGGCATTTATCGCAGGGCAAACGCTGAGCTGTACACCCTTTCTGGGTGGTGTCACAGACGGAAGTGTTACATTTGTATCTAGTTTTGTCTGTGACATCACTGTTGAATAAACTATATTTCTTTCTTTTTTTCTTTCTAATTGAATTTCGGTTTTAGTTTAGGTATCTACCTTGTGAACTATGTGAAAAAACCTTATGCGCAAATACGCATTATTAGATAGTTGGTTATCACAACATTGTGACGACGAGCAATGTCGTGACTCGACGGTGGCAGCGTTGGTGACTCCAAAGAACTCGATAACAATCAGTGTAGAAGACTCCAAAAAACTCGATGATAAAAAGTGTAGAAGACTCCAAATAAGTCGATGGTAATCAGTGTAGAAGAGTCCAAAAAACTCGATGATAAAAAGTGTAGAAGACTCCAAATAAGTCGATGGTAATCAGTGTAGAAGAGTCCAAAAAACTCGATGATAAAAAGTGTAGAAGACTCCAAAAAACTCGATGACAAACTTATTCGGTGATAACATTTACGTGATCGGTTTAAATTCAAATTTCCGAAATGACTTTTATGTTTTTATCACTAAAAGGTTTATCACTAAAAGTAAAAATATTAGTTTTTACTTCTTTTACTTTTTAACGTTTTTTTTAAAATGCAGTAAGATAATTAAGTATTATTATTAAGGTTGCATTGTAAGTTATTTATAATTATGTTTATGATTTGGATAAATTCGATATTTGTCATGTTAAGTATTATTTGATCATACCTATTACCTAGTTATTTTCATTGGGATCATTGGGATTGTACAATCTGGATTCACGTTGACATTCTGTTTACGTTGACATTCAATAATTATTGGTAGAATTCAGGAATTGTTCCTATCAAAATAATATATATAATTTGCATGCAATATTATGATTGGCAGATTGTGGCTCGGTACTATACTATTATTATTGTAACGTGATAGGTTACCTACCTACCTACCTACTATATCAAATAAATAAATAAATCATAAATGAAAAGTTCCCAAAGAATTTTAAAACATCAATCCATGCTTACGAATACTACGCGTGTATTAAATATTAAACAAGTTACATAATAACCAGTACGATAAAAACTCCACAAAAAAGATGGGGAAAAACTGACGGATATTGCAATTTCAAAAATTCCGTTTACGAAGTGGAATATGAAATGTTCCGTGTAAAAAATTTCCGTTTTGTCAGCATATTGTCCCACGCTGATGGGTTATTGAAAGGCTAGTTGTGTTCTGTAATATTCATGGAACCCGTGTGGTTCAAGCTATGCCAAATATTCTGGTCAAATTAGACATAAAAATAGTGATCAAATAACAAAAACTCCGACAGAGCTGAATTTTGCTACAGACCTTGGGTACACTACTAGAAATAAAGTGCCAAAAGTTCTCATCGATCCCATGTGTGCTAAAAAAGTTATTCAGGGTCAAAGGTCAAAATTTTAGTTTTTTCGGATTTTTCTCGAAAATGGTAAGTTTTATCGAAAATATAGCTCAGTTAAAAAAGTTCAGAAAATTATTTACGAAAAAGGTCGTGATACTTTTTTCCTAACAATCACCATTCCTAAGATACCGCGATTCTTAAAGTTGAACAGGTGTTACATTCTACATTGCCACGTAAATACATATCAGTGTTTCTTATATGTATAGAACATACAATTCTGAGAATATACACTCAAAAGAAATTAATTGTACAGACAAGTACAATACTTTGGAACCGATTCCAAAATAATCTATATACTAATAAAGATTATCTTCTATATATATAAAAATCAATTGCTGTTCGTTAGTTACGCTAAAACTCGAGAACGGCTGGGCCGATTTAGCTAATTTTAGTTTTGAAATGTTTGTCTTAGTCCAGGAAAGGTTTAAGCGGTGAAAAATTATGGAAAAACTGCGAGTAAGATAGGGCAGGACAACGTCTGCCGGGCTCACTAGAATTATATACTTATTACGTAAACACTTGTATCATTTACTTCAGCAAATAAAAAACTTAGCTTTAATTTCTCTGTACTACTCGTACAATAACGTAGTTCGACTCGTAGAAAATCCTAACATGACTTGCACACTGAAGTCCCTAGAGCACCAAAGAGACGTTAGTTCTCTTTGTATGTGTCTTACAATGGCGAGTGCTCTGAAGAGTTATTTAAATTAATACCACTCTCCGTGTTCTCTACACGCATCCTTCGTCGCATCTTCCATCTTCTATGTTCCCTCATGATTATTATATGGGGCTCTTCAAAGGGCGGATAATCAAACTCAAAAGCCGACAACGCACTTGCGCGCCTTCTGGTGCTGCAAATGTTCATGAGTGGCGGTAATCACTTAACATCAGGTGACCCGCCTGGTCGTAAAACTACCTAATTCTAAAAGATGTTTTTTCGGTTCGTCCTTCAATTACGCCGCAACGGACTAACGGGTCGACATGATGTGTTGCATGAGTAGGAGTAAATTTGAGGACCTAGAGAGTTAGGACGATCTGTCTGGCGCAGTAGTGAGCGCTGTGTTCATAGACGTGTGAGGCCCCGGGTTCAATCCCAAACAAGGTCAATTATGATTATGGAATTTATTATGTGGTGGCTCCTTCACCGTCAAAGCAAGTGATATTTAATTTCTTAAAACGCACATAACTCCGAAAAATTAGAGGTTCGAACCACCTACCACCCAAATAGCAAGCCAGGCGTCTAAAGCACTGGGCTATCAACCCTTTAAAAAAAATCATACGCTTATAGTGAAAATCTCCTGGGCTGGCTGTCGCTCTCCGCTTAATTCTGGCTATTAACGCTTTTTTATACGACTGCCTGAAAAAAGGAGTATATTGTTTTCAGGGTTCATGTATGTATGTATGTGAGTTTGTATATTCCACCAAAAGTTCTATACGCCTGAATCGATTTTTATAAATGAGGTATCGTTAGAATCCCTAGCTTATTCCGGGTGACATAAACTAGTAAAATAAAAAAAAAATGATGGGGTGACCATGGTCCCACATTAAAGACTAAAGTTGAAAAAAAAAATCGAAAATAAGATTAACTATATAATCATCATCTAGAAAATAATGAGTAGATTCCAAAAATATAACACTAAAGTTCAATATTCAGTGATTCACAAAAAAAAAAACATTTAATAAAAATGTGAATAAGATTCTAATTTAACTAGATTAATTTAGATTTTTAACTTTTTAGTTAGTTTTTGGGAGGGTAGTCGTGTTTTTTAATTTTTTTAATTATGACTTGTTTACTAATCATACGCTCATAGCGGAAAATGCGTGGGCTGCCAAACGCTTACTACTTATGTCTTGTAGTCTGTACGTCTCAAATAGCAATTTTTGTTGGGCGCCATTCCTTCAGGCGAGATTAACTTACATGAGCCCGAGTAAGTGATATTTTTTATTTTTTTATTTTTTATTTTACTATATGAACAAATCACTAGTCATCACTCATAGTATAAAAAAGTCGCATCCCGCTGTCTGTCCCTATGTATGCTTAGATCTTCAGAACTACACAACGGATTTGGATGCGGTTTTTTTATACGACTGCCTGAAAAAAGGAGTATATTGTGTTCAGGGTTCATGTATGTATGTATGTATGTATGTATGTGAGTTTGTATATTCCACCATAACTTCTATACGCCTGAAACGATTTTGATAAATGAGGTATCGTTAGAATCCCTAGCTTATTCCGGGTGACATAGGCTAGTAATTTTTTTTTTTAAATTGATGGGGTGAAAAAATGATGAGTAGATTCCAAAAATATATAACACTATAGTTCAATATTTAGTGATTCACAAAAAAATATCATTTAATAAAAAATTTAAAAATTTGAGATCCCAAAGGCTATATATGCAAACCGCTTCTTGTGGAGGTAAACTCCAAAAATAATATGGCAGGGCAGTCGTATTTTTTAATTCGTTAAATTAATTTCACTTGTTAATAGATAGAATGATTCAAGAGGAAGGTTTATATGTATAATACATGCATAATATATCAGAGTTTCAATCATTATCATGGACTTCCGCAAAGTAACGCCTGCTTCTATTCAATATATGAACGAATAAAGCGGTACGTATTCACACCAACTAAGCACGAAGCACATCTCCTGCAGCTTACTCTGTGTTTGTGTGAAATAAATTAGATGAGACAAAAATATTGCTTGGTACATTTTTTTTTTAATTTAATGGTTTGCCAACAGGTAATACACAAAAACAACATAAAAATAACAAAACACTTAAAAAACATTTTAGAGTCTACACCCAATTACTGGCAAGCCGGCATGCATTTAGCTGATCTCGCAAGTGCGGGGTTACCAGTTAACAACTTAATAAATACAAACAAAATTACAAAAAAAAAAAAACAATCAGCTAGATATATTATAAGTCTCTTGATACTGCATCAATGAACTGATGCAGCATCCTTTTGTACTGCTGTAAAGAGAGTGAATGAGGATCTGTGGTAATTTTAGCAGTTCTGAAGAGGTTATTGTACTTACGACATATTCTAAGCAACACATTATTTTGTCCTAAGTTAGTTCTGCATCCCTTAATTATAAACATAGTATGTGCATTAAAATAAATTGTTGGGGTACAAGTTATTTACATTCAAGACATCTCGTCTCAAATCCCATAATCAAGACCACATATTTCTTACATTTCTGAAATGAATACAAATTTTTAGAAAATAATTCTTTTTGGCAAGAGGACCTATAGGGACCTGTGTCTACCCGTTTTCTCTATTTAGGAACCATTTATCACCATTCAGGAAATTTTCTACTTTGGGTTTTTTATTGGCATCTTATTACTTCACGTCTAGACCACGTACGTAAGTTGGTCTAAGTATTACCTACACTTGTATTTATAAAACAAGTACTTTAACTCAAGTAAGTAACTTCATAGCTTACTAATCACTTCACCACCACCACTACAACCCATTAACGTCCCACTGCTGGGCACAGGCCTCCACTCTCATAGGAGAGAGGGAATTAGAGCTTAGACCCACCACGCTGCTCCAATGCGGGTTGGAGAGTATTTAACGACTATTATCATGTTAGTGATAGTCAGGACCGACGGCTTAACGTGCTCTCCGAGGCACGGGGGTGTAACACCACCAACTTCCTAACTCCGGGCTAGTACTGAGAATTTCTGATCAGAAAAACCCAATACTTAATTATGGCCCGACCCGGGACTCGAACTTTGATTACTTCAGAGTACCGAAATTCCGAACCTTCATACCGATATTCTATTCTATGAAAAGGTAAAGTACCTTTCTTTTCCTTATCTATCAACCAAAAATCGTTACAAAAATAAGTAATTACTTCTACTAAAGCAAACGCTTTTGCTTTTTTATAAATACGAGACGCCTTCTTTTCTTTAGAAATAAAATTCTAGGGCTTAATTTTGGGTCAGTTTACTTAAGAATTTGGGTACATTTTACTACTAAGAAACTAGGTTGCTTCATTATTCTTGTAAGAAGCTTTGGCCATCCTTTTATTAGTAAATCCGTATTAAAAATATCTAACTAGATTTTTTAAAAATGTAATAAAATACCTCTGAGACTCTACTTTAGTCTTTTTACAATTGGATACAAATTTAAGAATTATTTTTTTTTTAGTAAATAACTAGAGGAAATCCCAAAAGACGTAATAGATCTTGGTCCGTGTTAGTTTTATGTTAAATAACCATTTTAAACCATCGATTATAGAAAAATAGTGCGTCGAACTTTGATGACGTCACAGTTCTGTATTTTATACAAAATTCAATACTAATTCCATACTATACATACATATTTGACTGGTCGTCAAAAATACCCAGAAGTCGTGATAGGTTTAGACACTCGACCTACACGGGGTCGCAGATTCGATCCCCGGGCACACACCTCTAACTTTTCGGAGTTGTGTGTTATTTAATATCAATTGCTTCAAAGATCTTCTTATTGTTCTCGAAGGTGTGTGAAGTCTGCCAATCCGCACTTGGCCAGCGTGGTGGACTATGGTCTAACCCTTTTCATTCCGAGAGGAGACTCTTATTTTGTATACGCATTTTCTAGAGCTACAATGATATTTCTCTACGGACGTGTTTACGTATAGATTACTTTTATGCAGCATTTTTGGTACAAACGTGCAGTTTCCCCCATTTTCCAGTGCATGCATGGCCGTCGCATATTTTAATATGCAGTTAGTATACGAGCGTGCTGAAAATATGCAGTGCAATAACGTTCTCGGGATGAATATTGAGGTAAGTGTGTTCACACTTGGGAAAGAAATAACTGAGGTGTATAGAATAGAATAGAATAATCTTTATTTGCATAATGTTTGTATATGTGACCGTAAGATTGTAAAAACCGTTAGATTATAATCTAACACGCGAAATTCTAAACTGTCGAGAGATTAGAATTTAACGCATTATTTTCCGGTAGATTGTAATCTGATAGGTATTTAAACCCGATAAAACCTATTTGATTATTTATGTCGAACCCTAACCTAACCTATAAGAAAGAGATAAGAAAAAGTAAATAAAATGAATATTTCAAAAATTTACACTCAGAACATTGAACAGTTTACAATCTTTCGACAGTTTAGAATTTCGCGATTATAATCTAACGGTTTTTACAATCTTATGGTGACATATACATAAGATGTTATGTCTAATATAACAGAGTCGAGCACATTAGCCGTATCGGTGCACAAATATATTATAAATAGGCAGTTGAGCTTATATTTATTATAATTACTATTAAAATAATAATATTACCTTAATAAATAATACCGATGTGAAGTCATCCAGATCAGCTTCACTAATGGGTGTTCCTCAAGGCTCCATTTTGGGCCCCTTCATGTTCCTGGTGTACATCAATGATTTGCCATATATTGTCCGTAACACTTGCGATATTGTACCATTTGCTGATGATACATCCTTGATTTTTACAGTTGATAGACATAAGGACTTAACTTTGACGACGTAAAGACTGCAATTTCTCAAGTCACGAACTGGTTTACGGTAAACAATCTACTTTTAAATACAAACAAAACTAAATGTGTTGAGTTCGCATTGCCGAATGCCAGATCCACAAGTGATATAAAACTAATGGTAAATAATGATGTCGTGAAAATAGAAGATACTACTGTGTTCCTGGGGGTGACCTTAGACGCAAAGCTTCAATGGGGCACCCATATATCAACACTCGCTGGCAAGCTTAGTTCTGCTGCTTACGCTGTCAGAAAGATTCGACAGTTAACTGACATCGAAACTGCCAGGATTGTATATTTTGCTTATTTTCATAGCATTATGTCTTACGGAATCTTACTGTGGGGTAAAGCGGCAAAAAATTTTTGTACTACAAAAAAGGGCAATACGTGCAAATTATAATTTAAAACCGCGTGATTCCCTCAGAGAGAAATTTTAAGAAATTGGTATTCTAACTGTAGCCTCGTAATATATTTACAGTAATATAATTTTTGTTAAACAGCACATCCATATTTACAAAAAAAAAAAATGTGATCTGCACGACAGGTAAACTAGAGGCCGTAATAGGCTCGTAACTCCATCGCTCCGCCTCAAAAGTCAGAAGGTCATTCGTGAGAATGACCTTCTGGCTTTCTTTCGTTCTTTCTTTTTCTTCTGACATTCTTTTCTATAACAAAATTCCACAACCTATTTTAAACTTGCCTATACACAAATTTAAGAAATTCATTAAAAGTATGCTCTGGAAAAAAGCTTATTATACTGTTGAAGATTATGTAAATGATAAAGGAGCATGAATTTGATCACTCCAGCAATGCTAAGGACAGCGGTTACTTATGTACACATTGATATAATGATTGTAAATGAAATATTTATTTAAAAAGAGCAACCGCCGAGTTTCTTGCTGGTTCTTCTCAGTAGGAATGGCATTCCGAACCAGTGGTAGATTCACATTCAAAAGTACTTGTAAAAGTTTATTTGAATAAAAAACATTTGAATTAGAATTATAACATACATACCATTCATTTGAACACTACATTCATTTTAGTTACACTTACAATAATAATATTACAAAATTTAAATTAGATGTTATAAATAATTATACAATGTCAATAATAGTAAGGATCAATGTCAAAAGCTATATAAAAAATAAAAGAATGTAAAAATTTCACAAGTGTTTTTGTCATGTTGCAAAAATTCTTCCAAGGACGAAAACGCACTACGGATAATAATTTTTTCCGCGCAGACAAGTGTGAAAGTACAAAACATGTTTCCCCTCCGACGCAGACGTTCAATCGCAACTACCATATTTTATATGGAACTAGCTGATGCCCGCGACTTCGTCTGCGTGGGTAAGTTTTTTTAATTACCATTCTTTAATTTCCGGGATAAAAAGTAGCCTATGTCCTACCTGGGATATAATCTACCACTGTACCAAATTGCATCAAAATCGGTTGAGCAGTTGGGCCGTGAGTTCCCGCGGGAATCAAAAAATCTTAATCCACGCAGACACAGTCGCGGGAATCATCTCGTATTTTATATAATTTTATTTTAATTCCACTAAAAGTTAGCAACTGTTAGTAACTGTGATTTCACATAATGGTACCTAAGTGATAATGCAGTCTAAGATGATAGCGGGTTAACCTGTTAGGTTTCGTCCTAATGTAATAAGGAACGCTCCCCTAGCTTCCGTTTAGCTGCGTCTTTGTATATTTGTACCATGAAAAGAAAAGTGAATAGACATCTTTTGGAGCACTCTATGATTAATTTTCCTTATTTACTTTGTGGGAAAGTAATTATGGAAAATTATTTACTTTCCCAGAATGAGAGTTTCATTGACCGATACCTGCTTCCTTGTTTCTAATTCGAACCGCTAGGATATTGAACGCCCTTCGGCATCCATTTTTCTATTCGCTTAAAATATTGGTATCTTCAAATCAAGAGTGAGATTTTGAGTAAGATTTGTAAGAGTAAGAGAGTAAGAGTTGTAAGAGAGTAAGATTTGATTGAGCAAGATTAGGCATCTTCTAGACAAGCGCGCTCCACCTTAGGTATCACTACTTCCAGCAAGTCTGATTGTATTCTCTCTCTCTCTTGTCGTTCCTTCATTGCTAAAGATCGTGGTCCTATCCTGGGAATTTTGTGTGGATTAAATTTTTCCATCGGGTTCCATCTGATGCCAGTCTTGCAATGGTGTGAAATTTGCACCTGGAACCCCTCAGCTGGTCTGACCACCTGGTTGGTGAGAGGCCTCTCGATCTTTTGCCCTCGGTGTTGCCTTTCATTATAAGCTTTTCTAAGCTGTCGGTCCCTCGTCGCATGATGTGACAGAAGTAAGAGAACAGGCGTTGGTAACATATGGAGGAAAGTCGCGTTTTTACCCCTAGCTGTGACAGGATAGACGCGTTGTGCGCTTGGCTGTCCAATCCTTAACATGCGTCTCCAGCACCACATCTCGAACGCGTCGCCTTTATGGTCTATCGCCTTTATGACCAAATTTATTATCCGTAGTGCGTTTTCTTCCTTGGAAGAATTTTTCCAACATGACAAAAAACACTTATGAAATTTTTACATTATATTATTTTTTATAAAGTTTTTGACATTGATCTTGACTATTATTGACATTGTTTAATTATTAATAACATCTAATTTAAATGTTGTAATTTTATTATTGTAAGTGTAACAAAAATGAGTGTTGTAAGTGTAACTATTATTATTGTAACTGTAACTAAAATCAGTTTTGAACACCAAATGAATGGAATGTATGTTATAAATCAAATTCAAATTCAAATGTTTTTTATTCAAATAAACTTTACTTTTAGCAGGCGTTGGTAACTTATGGAGGAAAGTCGCGTTTTTACCGCTATCTGTGACAGGATAGACGCGTTTGTGCACTTGGCTGTCCAAGGAATCCTTAACATGCATCTCCTTTAAATATATCGATATCCTTTAAATTAAAAAAAAAAATACGATAATAACACGGGGACGTCGTATCGGCAACGATGTTAACTTTGTTATCGAGTCGACCAATGAAAAGTCGCTCGTAGCATCATACCTTGAAGGTAAGATAGCTGTCAAGAGCAGGGGTACCTAAATAATAAAAATACCTGCCATATTCGGATAAAATACAATTCCTTTGCGCTTATTTCCCCTGCATAATAAATCCACGGTCGCACGGGTCGATCGCACGAGCCATAAAATGCAAAGTTAACGTCGGAACACACACGCACCTAGCAAGACACATTATGTGCGTGGGAAACACTCCAAATTTTATATTTGCCCCATAAAAACATGGGGTAACTGCGCCCCTTAGTCTGAATGTTCCTATTAAATATCAATGTGTAAGGTTTTATGTTTCACCGGTGTTAGATTTTAGGGGTACTCATTTGTGAAATGCGCTATAAGGTTTTATCTTTGACTGGTTGTTCGCTGCGGCTTTTCTCCGGTCAAATTTACTGAAATCTAAAATTGAAAATACCTACTAAAATTATAAATGTGAAAGTGTGTCTGTCTGCTACGCTTTCACGGCCCATCTGTTCAACTGACTTTGATGAAATTTGGTAAAGCGATAGGTTGTATCCCGGGGAAAGACATAGGCTACTTTTTATCCTGGAAAATTAAAAAGAAAAATATCAATGTGTAAGGTTTTATGTTTCACCGGTGTTAGATTGTAGGGGTACTCATTTGTGAAATGCGCTTTATGGTTTTATCTTTGACTAGTTGTTCGCTGCGGCTTTTCTCGGGTCAAATTTACTGAAATCCATACTAAAATTATAAATGCGAAAGTGTGTCTGTGTCGATTCCACGGCCCCTCTGTGCAACCAACTTTGATGAAATTTGGTACAGGGATACGTTGTATCCCGGGGAAGGACATAGGCTACTTATTATCTTTGAAAATTAAAGAGTTCCTGCGGGAATCTAAAAACTTAATACACGCGGTGAAGCCGCGGGCAATATCTAGTTACGTCAGCATATCATCAACTTCATAAGTGACGATAAAGAGAGAACCTACATATAAAATATCAAATTTAGGATAGAAGCAGGCGTTACTTTGTGGAAGTCCATGATAATGAACGAACTTGAAGTTTAATTCGCTATAATCCGCTACAGATGACAACTCTGTTATATTTTCAATTTATAATTTCTGGTCTGGTCCGGTGGGAGACTTCGGCTGTATCTAGTTATCTCCTCACCGGCGATTGGCGACGTACTGCCAAGCGTTTTAGCGTTCCGGTACGATGCCTTGGAGAAATCGATTATGTTTAGTATAAAAACATACGACCTATAATATAGACCGTATGGGTATGGGTATTAAACCCATACCATATAGACTCTATATGGTATGGGTTTCATCATCATCACTTACCATCAGGTGAGATCGCAGTCAAAGTCTAACTTATAGTGGGTTAAAAGAAAAGCTGCAAATAAAAACATACGGTCTATATATCATGGTATGGGTTTAATCTAACTGTCGTACCCCTAACAGGCTAGCCCGCTACCATCTTAGACTGCATCATTATTTTTTTTTTTTTTTTATAACTTGTCATATTAGACAAGAGGCTGCTTCCTCCGATGTGGTGATCGGAGACGTTTTTTGTTTGTTTGCATAAATGTATTTTATTTAGTTTTTTAGTTTTTAATTTACGTTTAAGGTTAAATTCTTATTTGTTATAATGTTCCAGGAGGGAACAGAACACGTGGAGTTTCTATACATGTTGGTTTTCATATTCAATAATATGATACAACATTGTATCTTTACTACCGTGTTCTGTTCCTTCTTATGGCGATTTGAGCTATCTTTGAGCTATATTTTAAAAATAGCTCTCGTTCATGGTTGCTCTCAAGAATGGTGGGAACAGAGTCTCTACACAATTCCATCTGTAACTGTTGATGGAGGTCCTCTCGCATTCGACTGTGTTGCGGGCAATCGATCAACATGTGTAAAATAGATTCTGCGACGCCTGCGGAATAAAAAAAAGTTTCAATCAAATAAATAAAAATCAAAAGGACAATTCTCAAACGCATCAAATTGCATTGAAACTGAGAACTTTATTGTGCTCAGTAAGCGCAGTTAAAAAGTCATCTTTTCAAAAAAAAAAATGTGCTGACACAGTTTTCCGTCTTCCTGATGTGACAAGGGAATACATTTCCGATCGTCGATGGAAATAAATGAACACTTTTATGCAAATAGATCGTGAATTTTAAATGTTAGCTCGACGAAATTAAACAGGGGCCATACTGCCAACGCATAAAGCAATATGTAAGCAATAATATTGCTCAAAATGACAGGTCAATGTCACGTACCTTGTCGTTCCTAAAATAAGGATCGTAATTCTAAAACACGAAAGTCAACAATAATGAAACAATATGGCTTTAAGCTGCTTTTTGAACTGCCTCGTTGGTATAGTGGTTAGCATGTTTGACTGCGGCCGACGAGGTCCCGGTTTCGAGTCCCGGGTCGGGTCATAATTAGATTAGAAATTCCCAGTACTAGCCCGGAGTTAGGAAGTTGGCGGTGTTTCACCCCCGTGCCTCGGAGAGCACGTTAAGCCGTCGGTCCCGGTTATTATCACTATCATGATAATAGTCGTTAAAGCCCGCCAACCCGCATTGGAGCAGCGTGGTGGGTCTAAGCTCTAATTCCCGCTCTCCTATGAGAGTGGAGGCCTGTGCCCAGCAGTGGGACGTTAATGGGCTGTAGTGGTGGTGGTGGTGGTGGATGGCTTTAAGCGTTGGAAGTATGGCCCCAGCAATGAAACTAAACATGTTATTATTTTCGGAGTACATAGTTTAGTTGTGGTGCGGTGAAGCGGTGGTTAAGATGGTAGTGGTTAAGAGTAACACACTTGACCTTTTGAACGGGGTCGCGGGTTCGATTCTCGGGCACGCACCTCGGGGTTTGAATAAAATCCGTTACCTAATCCAATGAATCTGTAATTGCGTGAATGTTACACAAAATTTGAGCAAATTTCAAACTCAAACAAACATAGTATAGTTCTATATTAAAATTCTCTCTATGACAACTTACATTATTCATGACAAGCAACGCCGCGTCCCAAACTAGTTTGATAACAACTTCATATTATGTAAATTAAACTAATAACACCATCATGCCAACTTATGGAATAATACCGAACAAATGGAATACATTTGAATTCCATTAAGGGTATGTTTTTGGAAACTGACCGCACATTTACATATTTCTATTAACAAATGCAACAAAATAATAACTTATTTATTATTAATTTTATTGAATTATAGTGTTGTGGTCAAAATAACAGTTGTAAATTCTTATATTTGCAGCGAATTTTATAGAATTTTTAGTTTTGTGGTCAAAATAACAGTTATATATCAGGGGTCATACTTCATACACAATATTATTCTAATACCAGCTAATGGCCGCGACTTGGTTTTGAGGTTTCCCGCGGGATCTCATTAATTTTCCGGGATAAAAAGTAGCCATGTGCTATTGCAGACTATAATCTATCTCTGTGCCAAATTTCAGCCAGATCCGTTCAGCCGTTGGGGCGTGATTGAGTAACAAACATCCATACATCCATACATCCATCCAAACTTTCGCATTTATAGTATTAATAAGATAAGATTAAACATACGAAATAATGTTTGTTTGGTAGAGCAACGGATCGACTAGATTTGATTGGTATAGTTGAGTGACTTCGGAAAATTGCAGTGTGTAGAGCTGTTGTATTAACGTGGTAAACGGAGGTCCCGGGTTCGATCCCCGGCATGGTCAATTTGGGAATTTATGATTTCTGAATTTTCCTGGTCTGGCCTGGTGGGAGGCTTCGGCCGTGGCTAGTTACCACTCCACCGGCAAAGACGTGCCGCCAAGCGATTTAGCGTTACGATGCCGTGTAGAAACCGAATAGGGGTATGGGTTTAATATAACTGCCATGCCCCTAACAGGTTAGGACGCTACCATATTAGACTGCATCATCACTTACCATCAGGTGAGTTCGCAGTCAAGGGCTAACTTGTAGTGGATGAAAAAAAAATCTTCTCCAGAAAACCCATAAAAATGGATGTGAATACTTATAGTACTTATTCACATCCGTTGGCTGTAACGACACCCGGGTAGCTGAAAATCAGTGTCCGGGATCATATATGTGACAGCCACTGCGTACCTTCAACGCTCGGATAGACATAGTTAACCCTAAAGTCATAGTAATAAGGACGTAATTACCACTACAGCCCATTAACGTCCCACTGCTGGGCACAGGCCTCCACTCTGATAGGAGAGCGGGAATTAGAGCTTAGACCCACCACGCTGTTCCAATGCGGGTTGGCGGGCTTTAACGACTATTACCACGTTAGTGATAATAACCGGGACCGACGGCTTAACGTGCTCTCCGAGGCACGGGGGTGAAACACCGCCAACTTCCTAACTCCGGGCAAGTACTGGGAATTTCTAATACGAAAAACCTGATACTTAATTATGGCCCGACCCGGGACTCGAACCCGGGACCTCGTCGGCCGCAGTCAAACAAGCTAACCACTAGACCAACGAGGCAGTTCTATTGGTAATAGCACGGAAAAGCACCGATACGAAACTTCAGTCGTAAAAATTCGAACCTGTGACCTTCGCGTATAAATACTAGCTATGGACGAGGTAACACGTCCCACGGCACGAATAAAACTATCGATTGTATACCGGGTGTTATTTTGAAAACGGTCACTCAGAGAGTCACTTTTCAATTTTTTTTTATCTACTACAAGTTAGCCCTTGACTGCGATCTCACCTGGTGGTAAGTGTTGACTCAGTCTAAGCTGGTAGCGGGCTAACCTGTTAGGTGTATGACAGTTATATTTATTTATTTATACGACATAGCCGATAGGACTTTACAGTTTCCCAATACGTCTTATCAGGCTACAATAGGTATTACATACTACAATTACATACATTACTAAAATTACACATACATGCCAAACAAAAACACTAAAAATAGAAAAACAATAAAAACACATTAATTAAATTTAAATTAAATAAACAAACAATAACAAAAACATACAACATAAATGAAATGAAAACTACCTATTCTCTAATAACAACTTTATTATTTTCGTGAGCTGGGTCAGTGGGGTGTGGAAAACCCATACCCCTAATCGGTTTCTAGCCTCTATGTGGTAACTAGCCACAGCCGAAGCCTCCACCAGGTCAGACCAGAGTAAATTCAGAAATTATAAATTCCCAAATTGGTTCTGCCGGAGATCAAACGCAGGACCTCCCACGTTGAGACAACAGTACTCAACACTTCGCCAGGGAGGTCGTCAGAACTAATAAAGTAAATATCAAGTACATAGATATCATTTGCTTCAAACGGTGAAGGAAAGTATCGTGAGGAAACCTAGAGTTTTTCAAAATTTTCTCGAAGGAATGTGAAGTCTGCCAATCCACATTTGGCCAGCGTGGTGGACTATAAACTCTGGACTATAAACCCTTCCCATTCTATAAAGAGACTCCTTGTCAGGCAATAAGTTTGAGCAGGTAATGACTAAATAAAATGATGATTTTACACCAACATCAAAATTTCTCGTAAGTACTTATTTTTCTTAAGCTTACTTGCTTATCATTTTCGATAGCTTATTCAAATGTTTTTTATTCAAATAAACTTTTACAAGTACTTTTGAATCGTCAAGTGAATCTACCACTGGTTCGGAATGCCATTTCTACCGAGAAGAACCATCAAGAAACTCGGTGGTTGCTCTTTTTAAATAAATATTTCATTTACAATTATTACATTAATGTATATGTCACTGTAAGATTATAAAAACCGTTAGATTATAATCTAACTCGCGAAATTGTAAACTGTCGAAAGATTGTAAACCGTTCAATGTTCTGAGTGTAATTTTTTGAAATATTCATTGTATTTACGCTTTCTTGTCTGTTTCTTGTAGTTTAGGTTTGGGATCGACATAAATAACCAGGTAGTTCTATCGGGTTAATATACCTGACAGTTTACAATTTACCGAAAAATAATACTTTAGATTGTAATCTTTCGACAGTTTGCAATTTCGCGAGTTAGATTATAATCTTACGGTTTTTACAATCTTACGGTGACATATACATAAGTAATATCGCTGTCCTTATCATTGCTGGAGTGATCAAATCCATGCTCTATTCTTATCGGATATCATGTAATGTAATCATGAAGGCTGTAAATAGCTCTAGTTACTACTACTACTACTACTACTACAGCCCATTAGCGTCCCACAGCTGGGCACAGGCCTCCATTCTCATAGAAGAGAGAGAATTAGAGCTTAGACCCACCACGCTGCTCCAATGCGGGTTGGCGGGCTTTAACGACCATTATCATGTTAGTGATAATAACCGGGACCGACGGCTTAACGTGCTCTCCGAGGCACGGGTGTGAAACACCGCCAACTTCCTAACTCCAGGCTAGTACTGGGAATTTCTAATCCGAAAAACCTGATACTTGTTATGGCCCGACGCGGGACTCGAAACCGGGACCTCGCTGGTCGCAGTCGAACATGCCAACCACTAGACCAACGAGGCAGTTAATTGCTCTAGTTACATCTAGGTTAAAATATTAAGCTTGTTTAGCCTACGGGTGGGTAATGTGAGGAGTTGAGGACGAGGTATTTAGCTGTGAGCCCGCAAGGCAATATAATATTCGTGTAGAATGTTGTAACTTAGCCTCGACAGGGAATCTAGGACATAGTTTAAAACGAAATGGGGTATGGTATCTTCAGCATCACTTGGTATGTTTGATGCATGCTTAGGTACCCTTATAACGACACTTGCACGACAGCACTAGACAGACAAGACTAGCGTTTTATTATTTACTATCTTATTTTGTGATTATTTGACTCATTATACGACTGCCTGAAAAAAGGAGTATATTGTTTTCAGGGTTCATGTATGTATGTATGTGAGTTTGTATATTCCACCATAACTTCTATACGTCTGAACCGATTTTGATAAATGAGGTATCGTTAGAATCCCTAGCTTATTCCGGGTGACATAGGCTAGTAAAATTTAAAAAAAATTGATGGGGTGACCATGGTCCCGCGTTAAAGACTAAATTTGAATTCAAAAAGATTCTAATTTAACTAGATTAATTTAGATTTTTAACTTTTTAATTATGATTTCACTACCACTATTTACTCGTAATAGGACATAATTATAGACGTACTCGTATTAGTTCCACGGAAATGACTTTTAAATACTATTATAATGACTTAATGATATATAGTAACCGCCATGACATGTTTAAATTTAAATTTACCAAAACCGATTCCTATTATAATCATTAATTTTATGTTAAATTGAAAGTTTGTTAAATTAAGTTGCCATTGTTTATTATGTAGGTATATACGTTTAATTGATTGTATAGAGTATCCTTAATTCAGAATATTCAATATTGCAATGCCCTGCAATAATATAAGTAGCATAAGTGTTATTCTAGACTATATTCTATCTCTGTGCCAAATTTCATCCAGATCCGTTCAACCGTTGGCGTGATTGAGTAATAAACCATCCATTCATCCAAACTTTCACATTTATAATATTAGTACAGATTTTAGGGACGTCCTTGCTTAACATGAAACTGTTATTTAGGAGTAATACAACTTTAAACGATGGTATAATAACCCTGGTGTAAAATAAATTCACTGTTATAGTTATGAAAGAACTCTATTTACTCGCCTTAGCTTTCATGCTTCGCCTTTTATGCATCATTCTGAACTTTCCGTATAACGTTTTCTTATAATATTTTACTTACACTTCAGCACACAAACTGATGTAAGTAAGCAAGCATAAAGTAATAGATTTAAGCTTTTAAATTGTCGTAGAATCTAGGTTAATTGACTGAAAGATCGATGTAAACGGTCGTCAAACTTGCTTTGAACTACTTTGAGGGTTACTATCATTGTTTGAAGCAGTATTATTTCAAAATGACAGTTTTATGTCACGTACCTTGACATCCCTAAAATAAGGATTATAATTCTAAAACACGAACGTCAACATTAAAATAATACGGCTTTAAGCGATGGTAGTATATGTCACATGAAAAAGTTGCAACAACATTAGCCGTTGCCCGTTAGTTTTTTATAGTAACGGGCTAACTTGTTTAGGGGTGCGGCTGTTATATTAAACTTATACCCCTAATCGATTTCGACACAACATCGTACCGGAACGCTAAATCGCTTGGTACGTCCGCCTAAGCCTCCCACCAGATCAGATCAGAAAAAATCACGTCGCAGAAAAAAACATCCTCTCCACCTGGAGGCCTGGTCTTCTTCCACCTCCCGTTATTCCAGGATCCAGGTCATTTGTACCTGCAAATTATGGAACCAGCTTCCATCTTCTGTGTTCCCTCATGATCATATTAATATGGGGCTCTTCAAAGGGCGGATAAACAAATATCTCAAAAGCCAGCAACGCATTGGCGGTTCCTCTGGTGCTGCAAATGTTCATGGGCGGCGGTAATTACTTAACATCTGTACTATTGTCTATTTGACTGCCTGGTTGGTCTAGTGGTTAGCATGTTCGACTGCGACCGACGGGGTCCCGGGTTAGAGTCCCGGGTCGGGCCATAACAAGTGTTAGGTTTTTCTGGCAAGAAATTCTCAGTACTAGCCCGGAGTTAGGAAGTTGGCGGTGTTTCACCCCCGTGCCTCGGAGAGCACGTAAAGCCGTCGGTCCTGCGCCTGATATCTCTCCGGTCGTGTCGGATTTCCGTCCCATCGGGCTATGAGAGTAAAGGAACAGAGAGTGCACCTGTGTATGCGCACACACTTGTGTACTATAATATCTCCTGCGCAGATGGCTAATCTCTCCGGAGATTGGCCGCCGTGGCCGAAATTCGGTCGGGAGGACATCATTATTATTGTCTATTCAGTGACACCAGGTGAACCTCCTAATCGTCTGCTCGCTATATATTAACAAGTCATAACTAAAAAAATTAAAAAACACGACTGCCCTGCCAAAAAATGAACTAAAAAGTTAAAAATCTAAATTAGTCTAGTTAAATTAGAAACTTATTCACATTTTTATTAAATGATATTTTCTTTGTGAATCACTGGATATTGAACTTATAGTGTTATATATTTTTGGAATCTACTCATCATTTTTTACATGATGATTATATAGGAACTCTTATTTTCGATTTTTTTTTCAACTTTAATGCGGGGCCATGGTCACCCCATCAATTTTTTTTAAAATTTTACTAGCCTATGTCACCCGGAATAAGCTAGGGATTCTAACGATACCTCATTTAACAAAATCGGTTCAGGCGTATAGAAGTCTTGGTGGAATATACAAACTCACATACATACATACATACATGCATACCCTACAAAAATTAACCCTGAAAACAGTATACTCCTTTTTTCAGGCAGTCGTATAAAAAAACAGAAATTCCCGTGGGAATCAAAAAATTTATTGCACGCGGACATCAGCTCTATTTGAAACAAAGTATGGTAATTAGCCATTTAGATTATTCTTGACCTAAAACAAAATGATGATTCTAAGTAGAAAAGCACCTAAAGTTTTCTATTTTGTCATAATGTTATAGATACCAGCTCAAGTGAATATAAATTATTAACTGTTACACAAAGTAACTTAGCTAAACTTTTGCAGCATAATTACACAAATTAGAAAAGTTTTAATACGCTTCGTTATTTAGATGTTAATTCAACTGCTATTAAGGCAGGTTTTAAATAAAAGAAAAAAAAAACTCGCGATACATTGCGAAGAGATTAATCCATACTAAAACAATTAATGCGAAAGTGTGTCTGTCTGCTACGCTTTTACGGCTCATCCGTGTAACCAATTTTGATGAAATTTGGTACATTCGTAGGTTGCATCCCGGGGAAGGACAAAGGCTACTTTTTATCCCGGAAAATAAGGGGTTCCCGCGGGAATCAAAAAATCCTTATCCACGCGTACGAAGTCGCGGGAATTATCTAGTCTAGTTTGATATATATTAATGATAAAATAATAAAATCATAATAAAATTATAAACTAGATAACTCCCGTGATACAAGCCATCTTTGTACCAAATTTCATCAAAATCGGTTGAAAAGTTGAGCCGTTAAAGCGTAGCAGTCAGACACACTTTTTTTTTATTTTATTTTGTTTATTTTCCTGTAATCAACAGCGTTTTTACATAATAATTTACAGATAACTCTTAAAACTAAAATAAGGCCAAAAAGAGATATTATAATATTAGAATGGATGCGAATGTGAGTTTGTTTGTTTGTAACGCTCTAACGACCCATCTTGTCAACCGATTTTGATGAAATAGTACCTATGGTAAGTGGTGAAACCGATATTCCGTGCTGCAGATCTGGCCAAAAATCGACACAGACAGACAGACACACACACACATACAGACGAAGGGTTCCGTATCATCGTTCAAGATTTAACACTATGTAATTTTTAAATACAAATTTATTGTATGAGGCCAAGTTTATTTTTAAATTTTATTTTATTTTTATTATTTGTTGGGAAATAGAAATACATAGTCTGTGAAAATTTCAACTGTCCCTTACAGTTCATGAGATACAGCCCGCTGAGAGACACACGGACAGACGACTAAGGCTTAGTAATAAGGCCCCGTTGGCACCCTTTGCGTCTCTCTCTACGTCGTATTCCTGAGGGTCTGAGGGTCGTGACCCCTTTCCACTAATCACATAATGGTAGGAGTCTTCTTGGGATAATAAAGCGGTGGGTTCCCACGTCCTTCCGCATACGACTCGACGAAGAGTATTTAAACTCTTAGGTTTTTGTAACGATTATTATCAAATGTTAGTGATAATAACCAAGACCGACGGCTTAACATGCTCTCCGAGGCACGGCGGAAACGAAAAGGCCAAAGAACCTCCAAATTCGGTCACCCATCCAGTGCGACTTGGGTCAACGTTGCTTGACAATCGCAATAGACTGTTATGCGTTGTCACAGCTAGGCCACTCGTCCCTCACCTACCCTACAACCCTTAAAACTTATTCCATGCTGACGAAGTTTTTTTTTAATCCACTACAAGTTAGCCCTTGACTGCAATCTCACCTGATGGTAAGTGAAGATGCAGTCTAACATGGTAGCGTGCTAACCTGTTAGGCGCATGGCAGTTATATTAAACCCATACCCCTTTTCGGTTTCTATACAGCATTGAACTGGAACGCGTATCGCTTGGCGGCACGTCTTTGCCGGTAGGGTGGTAACTAGCCACGGCCGAAACCTCCCACCAGGCCAGACCAGAGAAATTCAGAAATTGTAAATTCCCAAATTGACCCTGCCGGGGATCGAACCCGGGACCTCCGCAAGTTAAGGCAACAGCGCTCAACACTGTGCCACGGAGGTAGTCAGGAAGTCCCGGGCATCATCTAGATCTAGTTCTATGCTCATTATAAATACGACTCAGTAGTTCTTGGCAGGGAAATGGTCATGAATTGTTAAGTTATCGCCGACGACAACTTCACCTTACTTGAACTTCGCAGCTGTAATTGTTAAAGTTACTATATTAAAGACGTAGTCGGACGTTTACATAATGTCTTTGTGCAATTCTAGAATAGGGGCAAGATCTAGGACACATAAATAACATCTAGATCAGCCCTATTCTATCCTACGTATCTACAAAAGTAAAAAAATTTTTTTTTCAAATAAACTTTTACAAGTGCTTTAAAATCGTCGAGTGAATCTACCACTGGTTCCGAATGGCATTAAAGGAAACTATAATTCACACTTAATATGATAAATGCGAAAATGTGTCTGTCATGCTTTCACGGCACCTCTGATCAACCGATTTTGGTGATATTTGGTACAGGGATAGGTTGTATGAAGGGCGGGGAAGGAGAAGTATAAATGTAAAAGCTAACCTATCTTTATTGCGTCAAAATCGGTTTAACAGATAGGCCGTGAAAACGAAGCATGTTGTAGAAAATTAATAAAAATGGTTCCCAAAATGTTCTAACCATTTAAATACAGTCTAGGCAATGGGGCGGTTCTTTGTATGGAGACCCCTGCATTAAATCCTCAGTCGTTGAAACTTGAAAGGGTTGTACTATGGTATGAACCAAAACTTATACAAAAATATCCAAAAATGCAAAAAACTGAAATGAAATGAAAAAAAAAACCTGCGAAAGTTAGATATTTATACCTAAAATTTAATATTTATGACTGAATATTTTATCGATTTCTTTTTAAACATATAGTAGGTAGTATATTTACACTCAAAACCGAAAAACTCATGCAGAACATCGATATTTAAACCGATTTTATTATCAAACCTAAAAATACATTTATAAAAGGATGTTGCAAGCAGTATAACCAGTTGTTTTCTGACAAATAACATTTTTCATCTTTCTCTCCCTAAGTATAAGGTGAGTATTAAAGATAGTTTGGCAAAAACCAACTAGCTCATAATTTTTTCATTTTTAATCAATGTGTTTTAGTATGTTTTTCTTTTTCTACATTCTAATTAAAAGTAACTATAATAACAAATTTTGATTTCGTCTAGCGACTATACCCGACTATTCATTTGGAAAATTTTTAGACAATATGTGCAAAAATACGTTTGAAACTGTTATGGTTTTACCTATTGTATTTTAGATTAATGTATGTTTTCAGAATAAAGTAAAAAAAAAACTTAACCTTGTTTACGCGATAATGTACCTTCCTGCTTTGACAATTGGGTATAACATAAAAAACCTTGCTTCCTGATTTTTTATTGGATATTTAACATATACGTTTAACTCATGATACTTTATCATACTCTAAAGATATGTCGCCTGAGGAATTATTGGTGGTCAACTAGCTTTATTGCCTAGACTATTATTTTAACAATGAAAACCCTCGTAGTAAGTACCTCATTTTACGCTTAAGTAAAAGCTTCACGTCTATTCCTTCGAGTGCCAAGACTATTATATTTCTAAAGATCTTATTTCTAAATGTCCATTCAAATGGACCACACTGTGTGGCAACTTACCGCAGTGGCAAAAATTTCGTCCTCCTCTGAACGGTCCCGCAGCAGCCATCGATACGAGTATATATGCAGGTATAGTAGGTAATAGGTAATACCCTTGTAGATGGGCCCTTTCATAGAAAAAAGTTGGGCGTACGACTTGTAGGGCGTGCCCTTCACCTGTATAAGTCTGTCTCTCTCCCCGCCATAGCGCTGTCCGGCTTCTCAGACTAAATTGCGTTACTAACATAAGTTCACATTCTTTGTTTGACAGGGCCCGTCTATATAAATTGAGGTCGTTGGCAGCAGCGGTTTGAAGTTGCATTGTCGTGGATGAAAGTAATTACTAGAAGTAGAAGTCGTTTTTTTTCAAAAATCAAGTAAACTTTTCAATAGTTCTATTGTAAGTTGAAGTACCATGGCGTGAAGATATATAATGGTAGAGGTTGTCTCATCTAAGGGTGAATACGCCTCGGATGTGTTTAAGCTCACATAAAATTTAGGTGTATAGTATAAATACATATACACACACAAATTGGACGTTATTATTGGTCGTTCAGGCACAATTAGTTTTATAGACATGAATTATAAGCATGATTTCTTTGCCAGTTGATGTTTAAATAAATGATAAAATCTTAATTTGTTCCAAAAACCATAAAACAAAGTTTCTTACAATTACCCCGAAACTAGGATAGCCCGTGTCTTGGGGGTCAGGCTGCAAGCATTCGTTGAGATACGTTAATTTCATAGCCACTTGCTAATTGTGAGTGCTATTAACAAAATGTTGCAACCACAGATAAACGCTGAAATTCATAAATAACATCGTGCCACAACACTTTAATTCCTTTTTTATATATTGCAGTATCTGGCGACATTTTGTGGTGCTTGTAAATAATGGCACGTCTGAAGAGACCCCGAGTCTTATAATAGCTTGTATTTTTAAGTAAATGCCAACTTTATTATATTTCTTCAGTGGTTATTAGTTTTCTTTTATTTCTGCCCGAATAAAGTGAAAAATAGAAAGCCTTTTACTTTGTTTTCGAGTACAAAAATAACCGAACGAACGATATAGAAAGCCTTTGTGGACAAACAAAAACGTTTAGTACTGAAAGAAATTTTTTTAAGAGTAAAATGCTGCGAATGAAAAAAAAAGGGAAAATCTTCAATCACAACTTATACTAAAACATAATTTTTATCTGACTGTTTATTCTGTACTTACTTAAGCGTTCACACATGTAGAGTTGATACTTTGTGCAGTTGAAGTGGGCACTTGTGTGTACGTTTCTGACAAAGTTTATGTACCTTGGATTCTCGAATAAGAGTCAAAACCGTGACAAAAATCACGTCGATCCGCTGCGGCGTGATTGAAGGACAAACCAACAAAGCAAAAAAACGAACACTTTCGCATTTATAATATTGTATTGTATGATGCGAAAGTATGTATGCCTGTCTTTCGTCCGCTACGCTTTCACGGCCCATCTGTTCAACCTATTTTGATGAAATTTGGTATAGAAATAGGTTGCATGATGCATCCCGGGGAAGGACGTAGGCTACTTTTTAATCCGGAAAATTAAGGAGCTCCCGCGGGATCAAAAATAACTTAACCCACGCGGACGAATTCGCAGGCATCATGTAGATTACAATAATTAATTCAACCAACTTCAGAAAAGAAGTTTCTTCTTGAATTTGATGTTAAATTGTTAAAATTAATTAAATGTTTACAAACAATTTTCATACCTCTGACTTCTGAGTCAAAGAATTGTTCAAAGACAAGTTTATTGTTTTAGAAATATTATTTTTACTTTACGTGTAATACGTGAATGCCAGACACAAGTTTGATATTAAAGAAATTTTCAACTAAAATAATACAGTTAAATTAATTAAATTGACGACCTCCCTGGCGCATCAGTAGTCTTAAGATTAGAAAGTTCCCGGATTCGAAATAAAATGAAATGATGAAATGAAAATATGATTGAAATGATTTATTTATTCCACGTAGGACAACTTGTGCCACTTATTTATTTTATTTTCATATTTATAAGTAAGATTTTGCACGGATATAGATTATAGTTTAGAATAACACTTATGCTA
This sequence comes from Erebia palarica, assembly GCA_964035005.1. Taxonomy (NCBI): domain Eukaryota; kingdom Metazoa; phylum Arthropoda; class Insecta; order Lepidoptera; family Nymphalidae; genus Erebia; species Erebia palarica. Next base: position 19,883,742 of record OZ035995.1, read on the forward strand.
CTTTTTATCCCGGAATAATAAAGAGCTTCCGCAGGAATCGAAAATATTTAATCCTCGTGGACGAAGTAAACTACCTCGTTGGTCTAGTGGTTAGCATGTTTGACTGCGGCCGACGCGGTCCCGGGTTCGAGTCCCGGGTCGGGCCATAATTAAGTATCGGTTTTTTCTCATTAGAAATTCTCAGTACTAGCCCGGAGTTAGGAAGTTGGCGGTGTTTCACCCCCGTGCCTCGGAGAGCACGTTAAGCCGTCGGTCCCGGTTATTATCACTAACATGATAATAGTCGTTAAAGCCCGCCAACCCGCATTTGGAGCAGCGTGGTAGGTCTAAGCTCTAATTCCCTCTCTCCTATGAGAGTGGAGGCCTGTGCCCAGCAGTGGGACGTTAATGGGCTGTAGTGGTGGACGAAGTCACGGCCATCATATAATATTTAAAAAAAAAATGCTATAGTTGTGTGAAAAACAAGAAATAAAAATAGCCAATCAAGGAACGGATTAACTTCCGGACCGCCTCAAACGGAACCCCTTCGGAATGTTTAATGCTCATCTCTAAGGGGATCCGAGGGACTGATATATCGCTAATGGTACATATTAAGATGGCTATCTCAAAATGGAATCCGAAAATAATTGCATACTTTGAAATACTAAGTAGGTACATCGTTTCAACCAAAAATGTTCTTGGGCATTAGAGACGTATACAAACTGGGGCCATACTGCCAAGGCTTAAAGCCATATTGTTTCATTATTGTTGACTTTCGTGTTTTAGAATTACAATCCTTGTTTTAGGAACGTCAAGGTACATGATATCAAACTGTAATTTTGAGTAATATTGCTTAAGTATTGCTTTAAGCGTTGGCAGTATTGTTTCAACACTTTCCAAACTCAATGGTTTCAACCCACAGCTGCCCACAGATCTAGCCCCACTTGAGATGCACAGAGCGGTGCGGCTCGAAGCGGCATATAATACCTACTAGCTGATGCCCGAAACTTCATCCACGTGGATCGAGACTGTTTGGTTCCCGGGGGAACTCTTTAATTTTCCAGGATAAAAAGTAGCCTATGTGTTATTCCACATTATAATCTATGTTTATGCCAAATTTCATCTAGATACGTCAAGCCGTTCTGGCGTGATTGAGTAACAAACCTCCATCCGAACTTTCCCATTTATAACATTAGTCTATACTAAACCTTTGAGATGCGTCCTCGTACAAACTCATACACATATAGATGTGTATGAGTTTGTACGAGGACGCATCTCACACATATAGATGTGTATGAGTTTGTACGAGGACGCATCTATTCTATAAATATCTACCCAACAATTTTGACGGGGTTTCAAAGATTCATTATTATCATCTATATGCAAAAAATATTGTGAGAATCATTGTAAATATTGTAATGCAAAATAAATTAATATAGGTTTATAACTAAAAACCCCACCATTTTGCAACTGCGGCAAATTTCAACGGACAGATCGCAGGAGAAATTTTACTAAGTACCTACACATGTATGAGTGTGCAGTAATAAGTACAAATAAGCACTAAGTAGACTCCCTTCACTGTTGCGGTCTGAAAGAATTGCAATCCAACAAGACTTCTTTTATTTTTATACGACTGCCTGAAAAAAGGAGTATATTGTTTTCAGGGTTCATGTATGTATGTATGTGAGTTTGTATATTCCACCATAACTTCTATACGCCTGAACCGATTTTGATAAATGACGTATCGTTAGAGTTAGAAGCTTATTCCGGGTGAAATAGGCTAGTAAAATTTAAAAAAAAATGATGGGGTGTCCATGGTCCTGCATTAAGGACCAAAATTTTAAAAAAATAATCGAAAATAAGATTAACTATATAATCATCATCTAGAAAATGATGAGTAGATTCCAAAAATATATAACACTATAGTTCAATATTTAGTAATTCACAAAAAAATATCATTTAATAAAAAATGTGAATAAGATTCCAAAGGCTCCCAATATGCAAATCGCTTCTTATGGAGGTAAACTCCAAAAATAATATGGCAGAGCAGTCGTATTTTTTAATTCGTTAAATTAATTTCACTTGTATCCACTACAAGTTAGCTCTTGACTGCGATTTCACCTGATGGTAAGTGAAGATGCAGTCTAAGATGGTAGCGGGCTAACCTGTTAGGGGCATGGCAGTTATATTAAACCCATACCCCTATTCGGTTTCTACACGGCATCGTACCGGAACGCTAAATCGCACGTCACGTCACGTCTTTTACCGGTAGACTGAAGGGAAATTAGAGCGATTAAAGGATAAAAAATACTAAATCCACGCGGACGAAGTCGCAGGCAACAGCTAGTTAATTATAGATGACGTATTCCATTAAACATTTTTCTTTTCAATCCATCTTCATCCTCGTAGGTACAACTCGGCGTAATGAAGGAAATCAAAGGGAATGGAGTCATTGGTGCAAAAAATGTGACGTAATTCAGAAATGACGGCCATTTTGAATGTCTGTCTATGTAATTTTATTTTAATACTCAAGGCATTTTAAATGCGTAAGCTTTTTTATCACGGGAACTAACGGAAATTTTTCCGTGATTTATATTAAAAATAACTCGTGCGGACGTTTTTACCTGTCCGGTCCCTAGTGCTTTTCAAATTCAAATGTTTTTTTTTAATGAAAACAAACCTCATCAAATTTTATGAATGCTGGAAAGATTTATTGCCCGTGTTAGTAGTAATACATAATATATATTATATACATATATGATACACAGCAAGTAACATTATTTTATTTTTATTTATTCTTATTACACACCCGCTAAGACAACAGTTTCCCAATTCGTCTTTTCAGGTAACAATATTATTTAAGCACTGTTTGAATTACAGAACCAAGACGAAAAAAAGGACACTAAAACAAAAACATAAAATAAATTACAACTATTTAAATTAACAAATTTACTACACTTATTTTCCAACTATAATTTTGTCATTTTCGTGAGCTGGATCAGTGGAAAAAGTCAAGTCCGGGATTTTTATTAACCAAATCATTATGAAGGAAGTAGAAATTTAATTCGCTATAATCCGCGACAATAGGTAAACCTATGTGGTACAGTGTGTATCCAGCACTTCACCCGATATTCACCACACCACAGAAATCTTCCAAACTATTCTCAACTCTCATTATGATGGACTTCCGCAAAGTAACGCCTGCTTCTATCCAATAACCAAATCATTATCCAAATTATGTAGACCTCATCATTGCTTTGCATTAAGCATAATTATCGTCAAGCGCAAGTCTATCACGTAATTAAAAAAAAAAGTAGCCGCAGTCCCGAGCATTACTGGTTGGCTTCAAAACGTTTGCAGTTTTTGGACGCCGTGTGTAGTAATCGTCACGTGCGGAGGACACGTAATTCGCGACAAAGATAATTCGCTCCGATGACTGACTTTTATTTACATCCTGATTATATCAAATTAAAATTCAAATGTTTTTCATTCAAATAAACTTTTACAAGTACTTTTGAATCGTCAAGTGAATCTACCACTGGTTCGTAATGCCATTCCTACCGAGAAGAACCAGCTAGAAACTCGGTGGTTGCTCTTTTTAAATAAATATTTCATTTAGAATTATTATATCAATGTATATGTCATCGTAAGATTGTAAAAACCGTTAGATTATAATCTAACTCGCGAAATTCTAAACTGTCGAAAGATTGTAAACTGTTCAATGTTATGAGTGTCAATTTTTGAAATATTCATTCTATTTACGTTTTCTTGTCTCTTTCTTGTAGGTTAGGTTAGGGTTCGACATAAATAATCAAGTAGTGCCCGGGCACTTAGGTTTTATCTGGTTTAAATACCTATCAGATTACAATCTACCGGAAAATAATGCGTTAAATTCTAATCTTTCGACAGTTTAGAATTTCGCGAGTTAGATTATAATCTGACGGTTTTTACAATCTTACGGTGACATATACTTAAGTAACCGCTGTCCTTAGCATTGCTGGAGTGATCAAATCCATGCTCCTCTATCATTGACATAATCTTCAACAGTATAATAAGCTTTTTTCAAGAGCATACTTTTAATGGATTTCTTCAATTTGTGTATAGGCAAGTTTAAAATAAGTTGTGGAATTTTGTTATAGAAAAGAATGCTCATTCCCACGAATGACCTTCTGACTTTTTTGAGGCGGAGCGATGGAGTCACGAGCCTATTACGGCCTCTAGTTTGCTTGTCGTGCAGATTGCATTTTTTTTGTAAATATGGATGTGCTGTTTAACAAACATTATATTACTGTAAATATATTGCAAGGCTACAGTTAGAATACCAAAATCCTACAATATGTTAAACTCTGGAGCTAATGTTTAATGCAGGGGAGTTAATGCCATCGCTTAAAGCAATATGTTAGTGCCGCTCGATGACTACAGATGGCGCTGTACCTGTGAGGCGGCAAAGCAGTCTTTACGCGAGGTTTCCGCCAATCAGAGAAGTTTCCGCTCATGTGGCAGCCATATTTAATGACGTGACGTCATGATATTCTAGAAAATTACATTATAACAACTTCTGTGTTCTCTAACCATTCGATACTCAGATTTGCCTCGAGTAGCAAGTGTTCTAGAAAGTAGACTTAGTTCTGTTATATTGTTACATTGCAATTAATTTAATATATCTAATGTGTTTTTATGTTTCTTCCTAAATAAATGACCGAGTCTGTGTTATATATTGTGAGTTTACACACAGCAGAAGTGAAACTTCAGAAAAGTAGCCTACGAGAGAATGAGATAAATATAACTTGTATTCTATCTCATTCTTTCGCAGGCTAAACCCTATTATGAATATGTTTGTCTCTTTATGGCGTCGCTTTTTCGTTTCATCGAATTTTTAAATCACAACGATTCTAAAGAAGTTTCACTTAAAAACGTTTAGTTCGGTGTCGAGTCTGTTAAATACAAACAAAAATATTAAGTTTCTGGATTTGCCATTACATACATTTAAAGACTGTGCTAAGCAGCTTTTGTCAAGTCGAGGTTATTACACTATCGATGATTTTATTAACGACAAAGTAGCATGGAAGCAACCGGCCTCGCATCCAGTGACCCACGAGTCAGTGTAATACTTGTAACGTATGTGTTGTGTTGTCTACATATTGTAACCTTTTCTTTTCTATGAAAAGAGCAACTGCTGAGCTTCTTGCCGGCTCTTCTCAGTAGAACAGCTTTCCGAACCGGTGGTAGAGTCTTATCATTTCATAAGTGACACAAGTTGTCCTACATGAAAAATAAATAAATCAAGACTGCCTTGTCAAAACTGTTACACCAATGTATTCCACTAAGCTATGAATATTCAGGTTATATACGGAACCACTTCCACAAACTGCTCAAAGGCGATCTTAATACCCGGTTAGACTTAGCATGGCTGCCTGCTCAATAGAATAATTACAAACGGCTTACCCAGTTTACGGGTAACATTCCGGATATAGCTTCAGCCTTTGAGAAATCTCTCTCTCTATGTGTCTCATTAATTCTCATCGCTGAGAGTCGCGACCTCTCATCTTTCCAAGCATCAGTATACTAAAAGAGTCCCCCCCCCATTTCCATAAATCACCGACTTTAAAAAGGAGGTTCTGTATTCGACTTGTATGTATATTTGTTAAAATTTGAAACCACGGAGATAGCCACATACATTAAAAAAATATATAAGCGCCGAATTGAGATCCTATTTATTTGTTCATTTTATTTCAGGCAACAAGGCCTATATAATAAATTACATAAAATACAACCATAACATACTATAAGTAGGTAAATACAATATTTAAAAAAACAATAAGTAATAAAAAAGACTAATACTACGACAACACAATATCATAAAACTGCCCGAAAGTGGCCGATATCACGCGTCCCGTGATTATTTTTGTCCAAGTTTAGACCACGTTATACCTACACAATACACATAAATGTACAGTCATTATCAAACAACATCTTTACTAAGCAACTTATCGACAGATATCAGACAGATATCGATCTAATAATCGTATTAATTTCGGTCGGAAATCCGTCCTAACACTCATAGTATCGGGTAACCGGACGGTTTCAACCGCGATCTTCACACCCGGTTGAACATTGCACGGTTTCTCGCGCAATACTACTATTATATTATATCTCGAATACCCAGTTTATCGTAATATAATCCGGGTATTAGAGGGATTCCTTTTGAATATTAGGTTTCAACTAACCTCCCTGGCACAGTGGTTAGCGCTGTGATCTTATAAGAGATCCTGGGTTTCAATCCCCGGCAATTTGGAAATTTATAATGAAATGAAATGAAATCATTTTTTTACGGGTAAAACAAGTATCTGTACATTTATTTCAATTAAAACTGAGAAATAAATTAAAATCTAAATTTAATTTTCAAAAAATACACGCCGTCCAAGTGATCGTTAATGGGCATGGTGCCCAAAACGAAGAATTCATTTAGAATTATTATCTATTATTATTTATTTATTTATTAATTCTTCTTAATTAATTTAATTTGAATTAAGAAGAATTTTTATTTATTTCACGTAGAACAACTTGTGCCACATATGAAATGTGACTCTACCACCGGTTTGGAAAACAGATTCTACTAACCTAACAGGTTAGCCCGCTATCTTATTAGACTGCATATTCATCACTCTATACTTACCATCACTGACGGGTTCTATTCTCAGACCGCAGATTTTTCGGATTTATGTGTTTTAACTAATAAAAATATAATTTGCTTTAATGGTGAAGGAAAACATCGTGAGTGCCTGCATGACCGAGAGTTCTTCATAATGTTTTCGAAGAAGTGTGAAGCCAATCCACTTTTGGCGTTCGTGGTGGACTATGAGGCCGAACCCTTTTCATTCTGAGTGGAGACTTGTACTCTGTAGGCTGATGATGAGTTGAAATGATGATGATTGCAATATTAATAGATACTTACATTATAGCGAGGATTTATTAAGAACTAGCTGATGCCCGCGACTTCGTTTTATGTGTTTGTTAACAATTTTCTCGAAATCCAATGGACCGATTTTATTGTTTTTTTTACTATCGTAATCTTCGTATACCTACTTTCAGGAAGGTTTAAGTATTTAACGAGCTGATTCCCGCGACTACTTCCGCGTGGATTTGGATTTTTGGTTCCCGCGGGAACTCTTGAATTTTACGGTATAAAAAGCCTAAAAGTACCAAATTTCATTAAAATCCGTTAAACAGATAAAAGCGTAGCAGATAGAGAGACACTTTCGCAGTTATAATATTAGTATAGATAGATTCAACGTGAATATTTACAATATTTTTTTAAGTATAGGAAACATTTATTGAAAATAATACAATAGAACTTAATGCTAGCTAGCCTAGTAAAATAATAATTGCAAAAAAATAACCTACTACAAAAATTCTATAATATTTATACAATATTATAGAATTAATTATGTATTTCCTGTATATATTATAAGTAAGTATATTTTTATGATATTTATCATAAGTCTGTAACAAGTTCTCTATTCTCTAGTCAGCTTTATCTAATTTTCACCATTCTCACATGCTGCTGGAAGAAATCTCTTCAAGAGATAAGTTGTCCTTGTACATGTCCTTTAAATTTTTATGTTTAGTTTTAAGTTTGGTACTAAATATATAAATAAATATTTACCAAAGAAGTACACCGTCCAAGTGATCGTTCATGGTGTGGTACCCAAGAAAGAAAAGAAAAAAAAAATGAAAATTTTCCTTTTGTAAAAAATATAACATCATATACTCTGATTCAGTAAATGGTAATCATCTTTCTGCGTCGGAATTGATCATTACCTTAATTTAATGGATCGGAAAGAAATTCGACTCAAAAGACCAATATTGAATTACGCTCGTATTGAATAGGCTGTGATCCTAAAGTACCTCTTTATGAGCCCACCTTAAATGTGATCAAAGAATAGGAGAGTCAATGACCTCTGTCAACCGCTACTTGTTATTTATGCTGTGTGACGAAAATTAAAAAAAATATGTGTAATAAACTTTTACAAGTGCTTTTGATTTTCAAGCGAATCTACTGGTTCGGAATGCCATTCATACCGAGAACTAGCAAATAGAACCTCGGCGGTTACTCTTAGGGGTTTTTTTTTCCACTACAAGTTAGCCCTTGACTGCGATCTCACCTGATGGTAAGTGATGATGCAGTCTAAGATGGTAGCGGGCTAACCTGTTAGGGCATGGCAGTTATATTAAACCCATACCCTTAATCGGTTTCTACACGGCATAGTACCGGAACGCTAAATCGCTTGGCGGCACGTCTTTGCCGGTAGGGTGGTAACTAGCCACGGCCGAAGCCTACCACCAGACCAGACCAGGGAAAATTCAGAAACTAAAAATTCCCAAATTGACCCTACCGGGGATCGAAGCCGGGACCTCCACACGTTAAGTCAACAGCGCTACACACTGCGCCACAGAGGTCGTCAAAAGGAGGGTAGTTGGAGGATGTTTGAATATTTTGGTTATTTTAATTTTTTCTCGAAATCCCGCCATGCATAAAACCTGTATTAAGCAATACAAGGAAGTATTAAGCAAGTAATCTTCTAAAGCGTCAGGTTTCCGAGATATAATCTATCAAAGTTATAATCTACTTGATTATCGCACCACAACGGCACAGACTACGGGCCATGACCTCAACAAACCACAGTAGGTTCACTTGACGATTCAAAAGTACTTGTAACAGTTTATATGAATAAAAAACATTTGAATACCACAAGTACCACAAAAAAGGTTGATAGTACTTTCAAAAGTACGTTACTCGCCAGTGATGCTAACTAGTGAGCATAAAAACGGTAGCCCTTATTGAGTCGGGACAACGAGTGGAATCGATAAAAGCGTTAATTGTACATCTCATCAAACTGACCACTATTTGTTTTGCGGAATTGTTTGTATTACGCTTTACGGTATCGACGGAAATCGGAGCTAATATGAAACCCCGCTAATTTTACCAATTTTAACTATACATAACTACCGGGTAAACTCACGTGTTATGTCAGAAAATGCCGACTAGTTTTGTACCCGGGTTCGAAACTAGTCGAGCATTTCCCGACATAACACGTGAGTTCATCCGGTAGTTATGTATAGTTAAAATCACCAAAAGCTATTCGAAAGAGGATAAAAGGGCATAAAACTAAAACTCAATGCTCGTTCTCATTCTAAGATGGCCATCGTGTGCAACCAATAAAAGCGGTAATTGTAGATTTCATTACACCACTATTAACTTTGCCGATTGTCTGCATTGCGTTGTTGTACAGTCGTGGTCTGAAAATGTTTATCAATTTTGGATAGAAGCAGGCGTTACTTTGCGGAAGTCCATGATAATGGAGAAACTTGAAATTTAATTCGTTATAATCCGCCACAGTAGATAAACCCATGTGGTACAATGTGTATCTTGCAATATTCACCACACAACACAAATCTTCCAAATTATTCTCAACGTACGTTTCACTCCGACACCGGAGCATCTTCAATCATCTTCACGATTGTAAAGTGACGATGGTATCGAATCCTTTTATACCTTTTTGGCATGACTCATACCGAAGCCCCGCCCCCTACCCCCCTATTACTATATAAATTGAGTAAAGGTGAATTTGATACGTTTAAGTGTTCATTTAGCAACTCAAATCCTTTATTATTGTGTTTAATTCTTTCTGATTGCTCCCAAACGCACAGTCGAAACCCCTTACTACATTTATGTAGGAGTTTATATGAATGGCCATTGCCCACCTCATGTCATGTGGACATGAGATGAGGTGGGATTATAGCGAATAAAATTTCAAGTTTCTTCTTCAAATGGGATTCTTTATAACACTGAGTACAGTGAAGTCTAAAACGCCATACCATGGTAAGGATTTGGTAAGGACCTAATGTAAATAGGCCAATGCGGTTAATCAATCCTGCAGTTAAACCGAATGCGGCCGACGTTATCTTTGCATATTCCGCATTGCTGAGGGTCATGACCCCTTTCCATTAATCAAATAATAGTAGGAGTTTTTGGGATAATAATGCGGTGGGTTCCCACGTTCTTCCGTATACGACTCGACTAAACGCGAACGCGGAAGGTACGGAGGGAACGAAAAGGCCAAATTTGAACCTCCAAATTCGGTCACCAATCCAGTGACCGACTTCGGACAACGTTGCTTAACAATCGCAATCGACTAATATGCGTTGTCACAAAAAGGCCACTCGTCCATGGGTCACCAAACTAATGTAAACCAGGCCACAAGTGACTCAGAAAATTGTGTCTAGTGTATATGTCACCGTAAGATTGTAAAAACCGTTAGATTATAATCTAACTCGCGAAATTGTAAACTGTCGAAAGATTGTGAACTGTTCCATGTTGTGAGTGTCAATTTTTGAAATATTCATTGTATTTACGTTTTCTTGTCTCTATCATGTAGGTTAGGTTAGGGTTCGACATAAATAATCAAGTACACTAGTAGGCACTTAGGTTTTATCGGGTTTAAATACCTATCAGATTACAATCTACCGGAAAATAATGCGTTATGTAATCTTTCGACAGTTTGCAATTAATCTAACGGTTTTTGCAATCATACGGTGACATATACAATACTAGGTACATCGTCAGTTACTGAAAATAACAGTGGGTGAGAATTTAAACTGCCGTGACAAACAAATCGAACAATGAATAATTATTAATAATCGTACTTTAGTTCCTGTCGTAGAAAATTACAAGTGAAAGCATACTAATTAGGGCACTGTTTATAGGTAAATAGTCGGTGTGAACAAATCCTCAGCTAATTAATATTAATCTATAGCAAATAGTGCGACTGGCCGGAAATAATTCTGGAAATAATAACCGGAACTTCAAATAATTACACCGAGTCCCACGATTGAATCATCATTTATCTTACTTTTAATAATCATGAGCCGACTTTACAAGGAATTTACAATACAGGGTAAATCCATTGATTTGTTTCGTGGAAAACTAAAAGATTCTCCATAAATCGCCTAACTCTTAATAATATCATATTGATCCTGTATCACAATTTTTAAGCATGTAAATATTTACTATCCATTTCTTTTTAATATCTTTTTAATATACCTAGTTATTTTTATTTTTGCAGTCCCGCTTCATCTTATTATTTTATTAGTAATGTAACTTTGTTAACTTATGTGAATGTACGATTTCTAATTTTGCATGATGTCTACCTTTAAGTTGGATTTCATGTGTACCTAGTACCTCAGTAATTTATCATTTTGTATAGTTTTTGTGTGTAAAGTTTTTTTTTTCCACTACAAGTTAGCCCTTGACTGCGATCTCATCTGATGGTAAGTGATGATGCAGTCTAAGATGGTAGGTAGGTTGGTGTATTTGTTTGTTGGTTAATTGGTTTGTAGGGTTGGAATTTAGAAGAAAAACTTATTTCAGGCGGACGAAGTCGCGGGTATCAGCTAGTATTAGTATAAGTATATTATTAGCGTGGATTGGAAAGCTGCGATATCTCATTATAGATGAAAGCAATCGATGTTTCCCCTAATGAAACGTCTAACTCTAACCTAATCCTTTTATGAGAATTGGTCAATTCTAGTAGGTAGGTACAATTAATTGCCTACCGGGTCCACTCGTTGGCCCGAGTCGATTAACTTCGAATCGTCCGTTGAGAGGTAAAAATACCTATTTCCTGTGCTATTTCCACTTTACCTGCAGTTTCTTTACTATCAGATTTGTTAGAAAATAGTTTCCAATAAATTGATTATTTCATTTAGTCGTGTTAATGCTATTTAATAAAGTATTTCCTTTCAAGATCAAATATCTTTATCAAATAAACTTTTACAGGTGCTGTTGAATCGTCAAATGATGCTACCACTAGTTCGGAAGGACATTCTTGCTTGCTTTTACTATTTATATAAATAAACCGTTTATATTTATCGCTGTTAATCGCTGTAAATATTGACATATTAACCGCTAAATTATATATTAAATTTATTTGCTGTAAACATTGAAACAATTATGATGACAAAAACCAAAATTCACCAAACATGTTTCGACATTACTGATGTGCAAAACTAAAATATGAGTTGAAATTATCAAAAGTAATTCATAAAACCATTAATCAGTTAATCCACAAACAATTTTTACATATAGAATAATAATAAGCAATAATAAATTTACTTTACCAATTTGTTTTTGGGTATCGTCCGTTTCTAATAATAAACTCCCAGAAGAGATATTATTGGGGATGTCTCACAACAAGTTCAAAGTTTTTGTATAACGCAAACTTATTGATTTTTGGAGTTACCTCCTTAAGGAACGATTTTCATATAATATAAGCCCGGGATATGAAAATTTATGGGGAGTAAAATCAAACTTTCCCCGTAACATTATGTACTACATTTCCATGGTAATATTTATTTATGTTTCCATGGTTTTTAATTTCAAAAAAACACATTTCGTTCGTTATGAGTAAACTCCAGTCGTGCGTCAGAGCTGACACACACAATTTTTTTTTACAATGTAAAGGATTATCTAAATGACAATTAAGCTAAGTAATGATTTGCTCTAACGGCTCTGATAGTTCTAATGAGATTAAGATGATTTGTGAAATGGTTATAATGAAAATAAAAACCCCCGTAGTTAAAACCGAAAATTACTTAAACCTATTTAAAAAATAATGGAGGATAGCGGCCTTAATTTTTTTTTATTCTGAAAAGTTCCACACCTTTGCATGCAGGATACACTCAACCTTTTTTATAAGGGTCTATTTAAGACGACGCTCCTAAAATACGAAACAGTTGAACATCGCTTCCATAATTTTTGTTCATTGAAGCTGGGAAATATTTAATAATTTTTCTAACAATGACAAAGGTTTCATATAACTTTTAGTTAAATTTCGGATTGAGAAAAAAATCCAAATCGGTTCAGAAATCTCTGAATAGACAGTGTTAGATATTATTACAACAAAAAATACGTGCCGAATGAAGAATCTCTTACTTTTTGTAAGTCGTTTTATAAAATTACAAGCCGCTACTAATTTAAAACAATTCCTCCCTCTATATGGATTTAATGATATTTTTTAACTCAACAAGATATTATTTCCGAATTTTATTTTCATCTAATTTTCTAAGCAGATGAATAGAACACATATTAGGTCAATATCTAAAAAAATTAATCTAGGTATGTGTAATTAGACAATGATGAGGCAGATTTCTTTATTGCGGATCACGAGGTCTTGGGTTCGATTCCCGGTCGGGCATAAAAATTGTTAGGTATTGGGTTTTTCAATTATGAAATTCTCAGTGCCAGCCCGGAGTTAGGAAGTTGGCGGTGTTTCACTCTTCACCCCCGTGCCTCGGAGAGCACGTTAAGCCGTCGGTCCCGGTTATTATCACTAACATGATAATAGTCGTTAAAGCCAACCCGCATTGGAGCAGTGTGGTGGGTCTAAGCTCCTAATTCCTTCTCTCCTATGAGAGTGGAGGCCTGTGCCCAGCAGTGGGACGTTAATAGGCTGTAGTGGTGGTGGTGGAGGCAGATTTCCGGCTCTAGTATAATTTTTCTCTATCTGTATTGTAAAATTTCTTTCTAATTAAAAAAGGAGATAATATCCCTATACCGCAAGAAACAAGCAATTTAAAAATAATAAATAATTGAAACACAAGAACACACACACACACACACACTGTGCCATGCTACTACGCTACACGCACACTCACATAAACACACACACACACGCACGCACGCGCACACACACACACACACACACACACACACGTACTTCTACTTATAAATATATACATTTCTTTAATGTTCTACCTACATGTGCACTACTTATCTACTCTGTTAAAATATTTTTTCATATATTTATTTTGTAATCGTTTATGGCCTTATTTAATGTCACGATATAATTATTGTTATTAATATTAGTTTGCAACGCTGTTGATTACTTACAAATAAATAAATAAAAAAAATAAAAAAAAATGTTTGATATAAGGAAATATGACTGACAAAAGTCGGAGTACCCTTAAGGCTGGTTTGATTAAAAAATCCATTAAAAACTCAAAATTGAGGTGCAGATCGCGTGCCGTACCGACGGCAAAAATGCAAACAATCCCGCAAAGCTAATACAATGAAAGGTACAATTACGGTCTTTTATCGGGTCCACACATTGTTCTGAGTCAATTACGTGCAATCGTCCGTTGCGAGGTAAAAATACCTATTTCACCTTTACACGCGACCTATTACAACAAGGTACCGTAGGAAGAAAAAATTAAAATTAGTTTCTCAGATTTAAATAGCGAAAACGGACTACAGACATAGATGTAGGATTGGTCCCGTTGTAGCGGAGCGAGACCAATCCTACATCTATGACTACAGATAAGACAGGACAACACGTCCGTGCAAAACGTGCTTAACGAAGGAATTAAATACATTTTGGTCTCTCGCGGTAGTTTGTGCAGCTGCATATTTTTTTTTTTTAAATTAACTGTTACTGTTATTAATTGTGAGTTGTGCAGTGTAATTTTTAATTAATTAGTTTAATTGGCCTGTCCGTACTAATTAAATAAATAAATAAATATTTTGCAAGCTTGCAATTTAAGTGGGAACTTGCTTTAACGGTGTAGGGAATTAATAGGCTCAATTGCCTAAACAAATCGTAATTATTTACTTGCTTACTTAAACCTATTCCTCGAACAGTTTACGAGTTCATACATGCTTTTTGACGTGCAAGCATCTATGAACTCTCTTCTCATTTGGAGAGGAGACCAGTGCTCAGGCTGAGATTGAGATGATGTTATGATTATGACACGTTTAACTATAGTAAAACACAATAATGCCGAAAAAAAAAACGAATATTCTACTAGATAATGCCCGTAATTTCGTCTAAGTAGGTAAATATCTATCTAAATTCATGCAAAAAATCAAATCACTCCATTGCTTCTTTGTGGCAATTTCCTAAATGAACCTAAAGAGCAAACACTATTTCGCAATATAGGATGATAGGAAATAGGATTTACATGAGTATTGTACATTATACATTATGCTAAGGACAGCGTTTATTTATGTATCTACAAATTAATTTAATTGTTAATGATTTTTTTCTGGTTCTTCTCGGTAGGAATGGAATTCCGAACCACTCAAAGTGGTAGATTCATTCGAAGATTCAAAAGCACTACTAATGTTATAAATGCGTCTGTCTGTCTGTCTGCTACGCTTTTACGTCTCATGTTTTCGACCGATTTTGATGAAATTTGGTACAGGGATAGTTGTATCTCGTGGAAGGACATAGGTTACTTTTTATCCCGGAAAAATCAAGAGTTCCCGCGGGATTAAAAACCTTGATCCACGCGGACGAAGTCGCTCAACTCAACTTGTATGAATATATATGAGTTTTATACATACGCCTTATACATTATATCATACATACGCCTACATAAATTAACTAAGTTTTTTATATTTAATCCTATACTAATAATTTTATTATTTCTCTGCCGACCATACTTTATTGCGGTTTTAGTTCCCGAGCTCTGCTTGCTCAGGCTATTGTTAATTCCTATATTCTATTGCAAGAAGATACTGTTCAAAGAACAAAGTTCATTCATTGAATATTAAAACGGATGTTTCATTGGAAGTAATAGTGGTTATTAGAGCTTGGAATAATTTAATAAATTATTCTAATTTGGTCTTAATCATATTTTTAGAGACCAAGCATAATACTGTAAGTAACTAGCTGATGTCTGCGTGGAATGAGGCTTTTAAATTCAAACTGAAACTCCTCAATTTTCCGGGATAAGAACTATATCTATCCAAAAAATCACATCGATCATTGGTCTGTTGCGGCATGATTGAAAGACAAACGAATAAACCAACATACAAACACACTTTATAATATGTATTAGTATGATACTAGAACTTATCCTGTTGCTACATTGATATGGTAGAAATGTTATTCCACGCAGACAATGTCGCGGGCATTAGCTAGTAAATAATATATTTTCGCGCTTTTTTTTTAATTTTTAATTTTATAAATTGCACAAAAAATATAAAAAAATATGTTATTCGCCAAACTACACATGTAGTTTGTTGGCGAATTCGCGTTCAACTAATAATTATATACATTGCACTTATTCATCATCATCATCACCACAGCCCATTAACGTCCCACTGCTGGGCACAGGACTCGACTCTCATAGGAGAGAGGGAATAGAGCTTAGACTCACCACGCTGCTCCAATGCGGGTTGGCGGGCTTTAACGACTATTATCATGTTAGTGATAATAACCGGGACCGACGGCTTAACGTGCTCTCCGAGGCACGGGGGTGAAACACCGCCAACTTCCTCACTCCGGGCTAGTACTGGGAATTTCTAATCCGAAAAACCCGATACTTATGGCCCGACCCGGGACTCGAACCCGGGACCTTGTCGGCCGCAGTCAAACGTGCTAACCACTAGACCAACGAGGCAGTTCAATCATGCTTAATACTACACTATTACACCTTATAAACTATGAGATTAAAATTAAGTTACTCACACTAAACCATTTAATTACATAACTATATAGAATTTTATTGTTAACCAGTCGTTAATGAAAACTTCTAAAACCCGCAAAGAATATTCTGACTTCGACACGAGGGTAAAGTTTTAAGGGAGTGCGACGAATACGAGGCTAACATTTTAAGGGAGTGCCACATATAAAAGGAATTAACAGTGAGGATAGAACGAGGGAAGTCATTGAGCACGTCCCGTCAACGCCGGGCGGCGTATTCAAGATGGCCGCTACGTGTGAAGATATCTTTATTTCCGGTCTGAGTGGCGTTCACACTAAAATATTTTCGGTAATTTTCATTTAATTTTACTTCATCTCAACTTTATTATCTTTAAATACAACGTACTTATAAATAGCAAAGGCAAACGTCCAATTAAATTTTCGAAAATTACAAATATATACCGCTTTGTATACACGTTCGTCCGGTGGCGCCACACTTGGCCTTCATTTTATGATTTACATATTAATTATTAATTCTTACAGCTTAGCCACGGCCAAAGCCACCCACCAGGCCAGACCAGGGAAAATTCAGAAATTATAAATTCCCCAAATTGATTCTGCCGGGAATCGAACCAGGGACCTCCCACGTTAAGACAACAGCGCTCAAAACTGCGCCAGGGGGATCGTCAACCCTACCCTACTTTTTGCGCATCAACCCTATTCATACTAGAGTTGTTCAAAACTGCCATAAAACCATAGCACGCTACAGGCTATAAATTTTTAGCATGCTCTTAAATATGCTATGCTATAGCATGCCTGAAAGCGTATGACATACGCTCACAGTAGCGCGTTACGTGAGACTTTTTTTTTAATCCTCTACAAGTTTGCCCTTGACTGCGATCTCACCTGATGGTATGTGATGATGCAATTTAAAATGGTAGCGGGCTAACCTGTTAGGGGCATGGCAGTTATATTAAACCCATACCCCTATTTGGTTTCTACACGGCATCGTACCGGAACGCGTTATCGCTTGGCGGCACGTCTTTGCCGTTAGGGTGGTAACTAGCCACGGCCGAAGCCTCCCACCACGCCAGACCAGGAAAAATTCAGAAATTATAAATTCCCAAGTTGACCCTGCCGGGGATCGAATAAATAAATAAATAAAGTTTTTATTGTTTTATTGTGTTCTCGTATGTACATCAATTATGTTAGACTTAAAAACTAAAAGACAACAAAAGACACAATTGGTCGCAAACTCAGCTTTGTTCTTTGTGCTTTTTGAACCCGGGACCTCCGCACGTTAAAACAACAACGCTACACACTGCGCTACGGAGGTCGTCAACAACGTCACCAACGGTCGGCCAGCGCGCTACCGGCAGGCGGGCGCCGCTACGGGCGCTACGAGTGCTACGAAACGAACTACGAAGCACCACGCGCGCTCACGCGTCGTAGCACCGTAGCAGCATAGAGGCTCCTCGGATAGCATGCTCTCCGTGCTATGGAAAAAAGCGTGCTATGTTTTTGCGTTACGTGCTTTATTAACCACCTCTAATTCATACCACATAGGAAGCCCCTATTGATTTTTACTGCACATTGACACCAAAAAGTCTTTATAAAGGCGATAATGGGTTTATTGTGAGCGGTAACAATAACTCAGGTTCAGACAATTCAACACATTGTACTCACCCACTCACTCACTCACCCTAAATAGTGAATACTATTCAAAATATGAATAGTAGTGTAATTTACACTGTATTGAACGAAAACGTTTGCCAAAGGTACCAGGTTGCGGCAGCAATACGAAGGTACTTTTTATACGACTGCCTGAAAAAAGGAGTATATAGTTTTCAGGGTTCATGTATGTATGTATGTATGTATGTGAGTTTGTATATTCCACCATAACTGCAATACGCCTGAACTGATTTTGATAAATGAGGTATCGTTAGAATCCCTAGCTTATTCCGAGTGACATAGGCTGGTAAAAATTAAAAAAAAATTGATGGGGTGACCATGGACCCGCATTAAATTTTAAATTTGAAAAAAAGATTCATAAATAAGATTAAGTATATAATCATCATCTAGAAGAAGATGAGTAGATGAGTAGATGAACACAATAGTTCAATATCCAGTGATTCACAAAAAAATATCATTTAATAAAAATTTGAATAAGATTCTAATCTATCTAGATTAATTTACTTTTAAGTTTCGTTTTTTGGCAAGGCAGTCGTGTTTATTATTTTTTTAAATTATGACTTGTTTAAACCTACGTGGTTTTTCGCAGTGCTACCCACCAAAATTGTAACGATTTTTATTTTGATAATCAAAAAAAATTATGAGGTTGAATGGAACTGCTACGTACCGTTCCGTTCCGTTCATCTCAAGTGGGGCTAGACTAGACCTTTAGACTCCTTCATCACAATAGGCATGATGACAGTAACCAAGAATCAATGAAAATATGAATTTATCTAATGAAATAGGATTCATGGATTATAAAAAACGTATTTATTTTTCTATTTCGAATGAGATTGCTATTTATTTTGATAAAATAAAACTATAAAATACAGCAAGCCGCCATATTGGATTAAACACCAAGAAGCGAATGACGTCACAATTGTTTGTTTTCGAGCTTTGACAATCACACTATTGTTTACTGCACACTGCACAGAGTACATTGGTAAAAACAATAGTGACGTCACAAACGACGCCATGACACCGGAGAGCGTTTTGGCGCGTATTTTAAAATTTAAATTCCAAATGTCAATTTTATCTACCAAACCTTATCTTTCTGCAGAAATAATATAGTTTTTCGAAATAGTAGATACTTCCGGACATAATCTGACCATTTCTCAAAATCAGTCATCATGCCTATGACAATCACGTAAGTGTACCACTTAAGTATAGCCAATTTAATTAAATGGTTTTAAATTCTTTAATCCATATCCACCACTACCACCACCATCACTACAGCCCATTAACGTCCCACTGCTGGGCACAGGCCTCCACACTCTCATAGGAGAGAGGGAATTAGAGCTTAGACCCACCACGCTGGTCCAATGCGGTTTGGCGCGCTTTAACAACTATTATCATGTTAGCGGTAATAGCGGGACCGACGGCTTAACGTACTCTCCGAGGCACGGGGGTGAAACACCGCCAACTTCCTAACTCCGGGCTAGTACTGAGAATTTCTAATCAGAAAAACCAATACTCAAATATAGCCCGACCCGGGACTCGAACCCGGGTCCTCGTCGGCTGCAGTCGAACATGCCAACCACTGGACCAACGAGGCAGTCAATCCATATCCATACTGTTATAAATGCGAAAGTGTGTATATCTGTATGTCCGTCTGTCTGTTTGCTACGCTTTCACGGCTCATCTGTTCAACGGATTTTGATGAAATTTGGTAAAGGAGTAAGTTGTATCCCGGGAAAGGACATAGCCTACTTTTATCCCGGAAAATTAAGGAGTTCCCGCGGGAATCAAAAAATCCCAATCCACGTGTAAGAAGTCGCGGGCATTATCTGGTTTCGTAGAAGTATTTTGAGTGTAAAATCTTC
This sequence comes from Erebia palarica, assembly GCA_964035005.1. NCBI lineage: Eukaryota > Metazoa > Arthropoda > Insecta > Lepidoptera > Nymphalidae > Erebia > Erebia palarica. The sequence goes on from OZ035995.1 coordinate 19,903,762, forward strand.
ATTTTGTATCAAATTTTAGACCCAGACATAATATAATTGAAATAAACCAATTGAATTCCACTACAGAACCTTTTCAATCACGCCAGAACGGATGAACGGATCTATATGAAATTTGGCACAGATATAAATAGATTATAGTCTGGAATAACACATAGGCTACCTTTATCCCGGAAAATTAAAGAGTTCACGCGGGAACCGAAAAACCTCAATCCACGCAGACGAAGTCGCGGGCATCAGCTACTTTTGTAGAAGTATTTTAAGTGTAAATCTTCATTTTGTATCGAATTTTAGGCCCAGACATAATTGAATTCCACTACAGAACCTTTTCACGGCTAATGGTTTCACTGTGGTCTATGGCGAAACAGGGTGGTCGTGACGACTCAATACGCTTTTATAGCTCACTGAACTGTAATAGCGATAATGACTGCCCACTTGAAAGACGCTTGCTTATTATTGTATCTATACTTACTATACTAATATAAATGCGAAAGTTTGAAAAAAAAAAAGAAAGTTTGGATGGAGGGATGGACGTTTGTTATTTACTCACGCCAGAACGGCTGAACGGATCTATATGTTTGGCACAGATATAGATTATAGTATGAAATAACACATCGGCTACTTGTATCCCGGAAAATTAAAGAGTTCCCGCGGGAACCGAAAACCTTAATCCACGCAGACGAAGTCGCGGCCATCACCTAGTAATATTATAAATGCGAAAGTTATGGATGGATGTATGGATGGATGGATGTTTGTTATTCAATCACGCCAGAACGGCTGAACGGATCTATATGAAATTTGGCACAGATATAGATTATAGTCTGAAATAACACATCGGCTACTTTTATACCGAAAAATTAAAGAGTTCCCGCGGGAACCGAAAAAATTCAATCCACGCGGACGAAGTCGCGGGCTCAGCTAGTAGGAAATAATTAGGTATCTATGATAAAGCTTCTTCCAATTTAAGATTTTCAATACATATTAAATGTAGGTATAGGAACCGTCCATATTATAAGTTTAGATTGAGTGTATCATACTAATATTATAAATGCGAAAGTGTGTTAGTTGTTTGATTGGTTTGTTGGTTTGTCCTTCAATCACGCTGCATTGGAGCAATGGATCGAAGTGATTTTTTGCATGGGTATAGTTGAGGACCTGGAGAGTGATATATGCTAATGTATCCCGGAAAATTAAGGAGTTCCCGTGGGAATTAATAAAACTTAATTGACGAAATTAAAACTACAGCTGTGTTAAAATAGAGTACCAAACCATTGCTTGGAATAAAACAGTGACCTCATTGTTTTCTATAACAATAACGACGTGATTCCGTGACGACTCAACACATTTCACAAGTCCATTAACAGTAGAACGAACTAAAATAGTGATAGGAGCAATCTAATAAGAAATACCCTTTTATGCGGTGTCTTAGCACTCCAACCCGATGAGGCAGAAAAAGGATTGGTTGGGTTTTATTGAATTTGGCTGTCAAGAAACCCTAAGTCAAAGTCAGAGTATGTTTATTCAAAATTGGTACCCAGTTACCTACACAGTACACTTTTTGAAGGTCAATAATAATGTCTTCCCGACCGAATTTCGGCCATGGCGGCCTATCTCCAGAGAGATTAGCCATCTGCGTGGGAGTAATTATAATGCATAAGACACAGGTGCACTCTCACAGCCCGATGAGACGGAAAATCCGACACAACCGCAGAGAGATCAGGTGCAGGACCGACGGCTTTACGTTTTACGTTAACTTTCCGAGACACGAAGGTTAAACACCGGTTTTTTTGTCATTACCGGACATTTTTTTAATAACTTTTAAATTACGAACCCTAAAACAGGAAATTCTTTTCAATTCAATTCAATTCATTTATTTCATAGACAACATTTGTGGTCCACTTTAGTGTTAGTAACAATATAATCTTAATATCTTTGTTAGTACTTACAATCTAAGGTGTTAGTAACATTTTAACTTAAACTAAGTTAGTACCTAATAACTAAAAGGGATTTAGTCCTCTGTATGAGTTTCCCCACCAGAGGACTATCCATCTGCCCTGCTATGCTACCTTTATGCTTTCCAACCTTGTTCCCCCTTCGCCGTTCTACAACAGAATGGTAAGAAACAGACAGTGTTGGCATCCTTATGTGGTTGATGTCCAGTCTGATCGAACGAGTTCATTTTACTTTGACGCCAATGTCTTCGAACGCTCGAATATTATGATCGATTGAATTTGCAATGTTAAAGCGGCTTAGTCCCAGCTTTAATATTAAGTATAACTTAAGTACCTTAAGGCAAGAGTGAATAGGCATCTTCAAGGCAAGCGCGTTCCAAGCTATACCTCATCATAGCTTTGTATTAAGCATGATTGAACTGCCTCGTTGGTCTAGTGGTTAGCATGTTTGACTGCGGCCGACTAGGTCCCGGGTTCGAGTCCCGGGTCGGGCCATAATTAAGTATCGGGTTTTTCGGATTAGCAATTCCCAGTACTAGCCCGGAGTTAGGAAGTTGGCGATGTTCCACCCCCGTGCCTCGGAGAGCACGTTGAGCCGTCGGTCCCGGTTATTATCACTAACATGATAATAGTCGTTAAAGTCGCCAACCCGCATTGGAGCAGCGTGGTGGGTCTAAGCTCTAATTCCCTCTCTCCTATGAGAGTGGAGGCCTGTGCCCAGCAGTGGGACGTTAATGGGCTGTAGTGATGAAGCATGATTGTCGCTAAGCGCAAGCCTATCTCGCAACAAGTGAACTTAATTTAACGAATTAAAAAATACGACTGCCCTGCCATATTATTTTTGGAGTTTACCTCCATAAGAAGTGATTTGCATATATAGCCTTTGGAATCTTATTCACATTTTTATTAAATGATATTTTCTGTGAATCACTGGATATTGAACTATAGTGTTATATATTTTTGGAATCTACTCATCATTTTCTAGACGATGATTATATATTTAATCTTATTTTCAAATTTTTTTTTCAAGTTTAGTCTTTAATAAGCGATCATGGTCACCCCATCAATTTTTAAAAAAAAATTAGTAGCCTATTTCACCCGGAATAAGCTGGGGATTCGAACGATACCTCATTTATCAAAATCGGTTCAGGCGTATAGAAGTTATGGTGGAATATACAAACTCACATACATACATACATGAACCCTGAAAGCAATATACTCCTTTTTTCAGGCAGTCGTATAAAAAAAAGCTCAACTAATGCGAGAGCTCGTTTTGCCATAGTAATTCATGCCTAGCCTACATATTCGTATAAAAAGACAATATGCGCGCGGATGCTTTTAGTGATTTTTGGGACGTGTCCAAAGCCACACGTCTGAGCTAACAATGGATGGCGATACACAATGAAGCGAAATGCGGGAACGAAAAATGAAAAATGCGGTGAAATATAATTCTTCCGTACAAATTCATACACCACAAATACATTTTAAGAGGCCATGCTATGCTATACAAACATCCATACATCCATACATCCATCCAAACTTTCGCATTCATAATATTAGTATAGATATTTACTTAAACGACAAAGCTTGAGCAAACGATATGACGATGTAATGACGACCTCCGTGGCGCAGTGTGTAGCGCTGTTGTCTTAACGTGCGGAGGTCCCGGGTTCGATCCTCGGCGGGGTCAATTTGGGAATTTATAACTTCTGAATTTTCCCTGGTCTGGCCTGATAGGCTTCAGCCGTGGCTAGTTACCCTACCGGCAAAGACGTGCCGCCAAGCGATTTAGCGTTTCGGTACGATGGGTTTAATATAACTGACATGCCCCTAACAGGTTAGCCCGCTACCATCTTAGACTGCATCATCACTTACCATCAGGTGAGAGCTAACTTGTAGTGGTAAAAAAAAACATAGAAACATGGCGAATACAACTAGTATTTTTCTTCGCCATTTTTTCTATAAAAAATTGCGTATTTTACAATAAGAATAAGTCTAAAATGTCCTTAATTTCATTGTCAAGACATGGATCGGTAACTATTGTCAAAAGTTTATTTCGACAAATTTATCTGACCCGTCGCGATTATCTATGAAAAATAAAATAAAAATAAAAACTAAATAGGCATTCAAATCAGTTTAAATTTTAACTACCTCTGAAAAAAACTCTGGGAAAGTCTGTATAACATTTATATAGGTAAAATATTTAAGCTTTTTGTTGTATGATCTTGATTCTAATTGTTAAAAATTCCATAGACTTTACCTCACTTTTTCAAAAACATAGACTTTACCCCACTTTTTCAGGTATGAAAAGGTAAAAGTATTGAACCATCAGCAAATAACCTGCTTTTTTCTTCTTTACATTCAGGTTTCTTGCTAAATCCTATTATTCTTATAAAACCATCAAACTCTTACACGAAGCTTCCTTTCAAAATCATTTTGAAATTCCGGCAACAATTTCCAAATCCGTACCTACAGCCGTGCGATACAATGGATGTTTCATTAAATTATAACAATGGGTCCATATCGGCCATCTTATCTGATCAGTACTGCAATTTATCCTTGCCGGAGTGGCTGAGAAATTAATACAAAACACAATTATTACGGTGTGTTTTTGGGTAAACTGTTACTTAGTCTGAATTTTTCTTTATATGTTGGAGAACAATCCAGAAGTAGGTATTAATAAAACACTTTTAATATATTTGCACTCTAACCACGAGAGATTTAATGTAGTTAGTTAATTTATAAAACTCAGTTAAGCAATACTACAGTATCAAATCATTTGACCAGGCTGCAGTTGCCACCGCAGACTCGTAAACAAGGTAACGATCTAAACACCGAAGGTATTCAATAATCGTTTGAGTCTCGGTGGAGACTGCCTACCGATGGTAAAACATTCGTATTTATACAAGTTATTCCAATATGGCGTTGGGAACGAACTGACTGAGTGAAATACAACGAATGAGTCAAATATCAGTACAATCGAACATTCATCAATAAATAAATTAACAATCTTTTCACTTTTGTAACAATTCATTTCAACTTTAAACGCAAAGCTGGCATATACTTATTACAAAAATGAATTGCGGTTCCTTAGTCTCGCTAAAATTCAGAAACGGCTTGATCGATTTTGATGGATTTTTTGTCTGTTTGTGTGGGTCTCCGACTCCCAGGATGGTTCACAATATAACAAAGAAAAAAAAACAATATTTTGATTTCTTTTCTATGCTAATAAATGTCATTTATTACGTAAGTCACACGGAATGAGAACGGTTTGGTTATATTCCACCACGCTGACCAAGTTCAGATTGGCAGACTTCACACACTTTCGAGAACATTATGAAAAACTTTCGGAATAGCTGGTTTCCTCACGATGTTTTCCTTTGTAGTTTGAAGACAATAACATAATTCTGAGGCCCGGGAATCAAACTGAGAAAAGGACGTCGGATGCCTAAACGACTAGACTATCACCGTCTCATCAAAACTTGGTATAGTCGCTATAGTTTCCCTCAAAACTATAGCGTGTTTAAATATTACTATGTCTACTCATTAAAACGCAACAATGAATGCTATGTCAGCCATCTTATCGGATGAACACCGCCATTTTTTCCCGCTCGAGTGGCGCACAAATTAATCCCAAACACAATCCCGCTTGGAACATCCCTAAAGTGCACTTTTGGGTTAACCTCAATGGCCTAAGGCCTACACCTTAAATGGAAGCTGGGGCGGAAGCGAAAACGATTTTATTGTTTAAAATAAAGTGTGTGTGTGCAATTCATATGTGAATTGAAACTTCAGAAAAGTAGCCTACGAGAGAATGAGATAAATATAACTTGTAAAATCACAGGCTTAATCCTATATATGAATATGTTTGACTCTTTTTGGTGTCGTTTTTTTTGTTTCATCGAATTTTCAAATCACAACGGTGCTAATGAAGTTTCACTTCCAAAAACAACATCAACCCTCCCAGTGCAGTGGTTAGCCACCACCACCACCACCACCACCACTGCAGTCCATTAACGTCCCACTGCTGGGCACAGGCCTCCAGTCTCATAAGAGAGAGGGAATTAGAGCTTAGACCCACCACGCTGCTCCAATGCGAGTTGGCGGGCTTTAACGACTATTATCATGTTAGTGATAATAACCGGGACCGACGGCTTAACGTGCTCTCCGAGGCACGGGGGTGAAACACCGCCAACTTCCTAACTCCGGGCTAGTAATGAGAATTTCTAGTCAGAAAAACCCAACCGCTAGACCAACGAGGCAGTAGTTAGCACTGTGTTATAAGTAGAAGGTCATTAAGGAAATTTATAGTTTTCTAATTGATACGAACAAGTAAGTAAGTAAAAACACTTTCTTACACACAAACAAATAACAGAACAGAGGTGAAACAAATCGTGACAGAATTTACAACTTGTTACGGTTTAAAGGCGGCCTTATCAATGAGTGATCTCTCCAGGCAACCTTTTTAAGACAGGAGATTGGTTGCATGATGACAGGGCGGTGCACACGTGTAAATTTCTAAAAGAAAAATTATAACAATACACTACTTAACTATTACAATATAATAAACTTAAATAACAGTACATACTATTTTACTTACGACAATATAAATAAAACAAGCTGATGTGAAGTTTTATTGCAATTGAAACGCAATTCTATTGCAGTTATTAAGCCAACTGTAGAAAGACCGAAACAGCTTTCCAGTCGGCATGCAGTCTATACCCTTATTTGATAGATGAGCGACATTCTGTCAGAGCTTTTTCTTAACCACACTAATTAGCCCTCTCATCTGATGGAAAGTGATTATGCAGTCTAAGATGGTAACAGGCTAACCTGTTAGGGGCATGGCAGTTATATTAAACCCATACCCCTATTCGGTTTATACATGGCATCGTACCGGAACGCTCAATCGCTTGGCAGCACGTCTTTGCCGGTAGGATGGTAACTAGTCACGGCCGAAGCCTCTCACCAGGCCAGACCAGAGAAAATTCGGAAATTATAAATTTCCAAACTCTGGGGATCGGACCTGGGACCCCCGCACGTTAAGGCAACAGCGCTCAACACTGACCCACGGAGGTCGTCAAGAAAAAAATCCGCTACAGTTTCCGCTCCTGTTATCACAGTGCCCTTTACCTAAGTACAGTGTTGCTCGCTGACCTTTCTTATTTACAAGAATAATTGGATGATATAAAATGCCTATAAATGTTACTTTTTTTCACCACCAATCTTGTTTTGTACTGTGTAGGGACTAATAATTTTTTAACACCGGCTGTTTCATTTAATATTACTTTCACTTGTGTGTACACGTACAATCGACCACTGTTTGAAGGTCAATAATATTAATAATGACCTCCCGACCGAATTTTGGCATTAGCGGCCTATCTCCATGGAGATTTGCCATTTGAGTGAGAGTTATTATAGTGCACAAGTGTGTGCGCATACAAATATACACATTTATAATTATATTTATAAATGATTTATTTATTTCATGTAGAACAACTTGTGTCACTTATGAAACGTTAAGACTCTACCACCGGTTCGGAAAGGTGATTCTTCTGAGAAGAGCCGACAAGAAACTCAGCAGTTGCTCTTTTCATAGAAAAGAAAAGGTTACAATATGTAGACAACACAACACATACGTTACAAGTATTACACTGACTTGTGGGTCACTGGATGCGAGGCCGGTTGCTTCCATGCTACTTTGTCGTTAATAAAATCATCGATAGTGTAATAACCTCGACTTAACAAATGCTGTTTAACACAGTCTTTAAATCTATGTAATGGCAAATCCAGAAACTCTTTGGGAGCCATATTTTTTAGGACAACCAAGAAATTAATACTTACATTGAAAAATACTTAAAACTTAATGCAAGTTACACACATTGCTAAATGTACAATCTATAACATGCAAGTTACACACATTGCTAAATGTACAATCTATAACAGGTGTCACATCATGCACCCTAACTGATTAAATAAAAATCAGCTTACACTGTGATAAAAAGTGTAAAATAAAAACGAAAATCGCAAAAATTACACAAACTCAAGAACATTATAGAAAATTTGAAATTACATTTTAATAAGATAAAATTAGGTAAGGCTAGCTAGCACTAAGTTCTATTGTATTATTTTCGATATAAAAAAAATGATAAAATTAAAATTAGTAAAATTATTAAAAGAAAAAGAATTACAACTTATAAGTATTACAGTATTAATTGTAGTATTAAAATGTGCACTCAATGTTACTTTACTCTCATAGCCCGATGAGAAGGAAAATCCGACACGACCGGAGAGAGATCAGACGCAGGAACGGTGGCTTAACGTGCTCTCCGACGCACGGGCGTGAAACACCGCCAATTTACTAACTCCAGGCTAGTATTGAGAATTTCGTGTAAGAAAAACCCAATACTTTATTATGGCCCGACTTCGAACCCACAACCAATAGACAAGGCAGGTTAAAAATTCTTATATATAAAATTCTCGTGTCACAATGCTAGTTACCATACTCCTCCGAAACGGCTTGACCGATTTTTATGAAATTTTATATGCATATTCAGTAGGTCTGAGAATCGGCTACTATCTATTTTTCATACCCCTAAAACTTCAGTAGGTCTGAGAATCATTTTTCATACCCCTAAAACACCTCAATCCACGCATACGGAGTCGCGGGCTTCAGCTAGTAAGCTTATAATGATATCGCATTATTTTTCTAACGATCAACAACAATAATCGTTCGCAATCCTCTTTTGCCAGCATAATACATACAGTTTTTCCTTTCTTTGTGTTTTCTTTGAACCCGATCCCCTTCTTAGCTTTAATAAGTCTGTTCCTCAGTAGTTTCCTTAACAACTGTTATAAGTTCTCTTAGTAGCTAATCATAAGCCCATTATAACTTTTTATAGTTTTTACTCTCATAACCACCACCACCATCACTACCACCCACGTCCCACTGCTGGGCACAGGTGTTTTGTTTTGTATTTATTTATTTCATAGCTTTCATGTTCATGCCTTACTTGCTAATACATAGTATTAATCATTGAGTACATGGACATGAGGCCCTGTCAGGACGTTGCTAATTTAAATAATCATTATATATATCACAATTAGGTGTCCAGGCAGAGAGAAAATTAGAGCTTAGACCCACCACGCTGCTCCAATGCGGGTTGGCGGCTTTAACGACTATTATCTTGTTAGTAATAGTAACCGAGACCGACGGCTCAACGTGCTCTCCGAAGAACTCTCATAACAAATCCATGCTAATATTATAAATGCGAAAGAGTATCCATCAGTCTGTCTAATTTACTACTAGCTGATGCCCGCGACGTCGTCCGCCTGGATTGAGGATTGAGATTGTAGTCTAGGTAGGTTGAATAAGTGTGTCTATACTATAATATTGGTATGGACTATAGAATATAGATACACTTTTTACTGTTTCCCGTGCCTCGGAGAGCACGTTAAGCCGTCGGTCCCGGTTATTATCACTAACATGATAATAGTCGTAAAAGCCCGCCAACCCGCATTGGAGCAGCGTGGTGGGTCTAAGCTCTTAATTCCCTCTCTCCCATGAGAGTGGAGGCCTGTGTCCAGCAGTGGGACGTCAATAGGCTGTAGTGGTGGTGGTGGTTTACTATTGTATATACTGGCTACTATAATCTATACTTATATTATAATTGCGAAAGAATGGATGGATGTATGGATGGATGTTTGTTACTCAATCACGCCCCAACGGCTAAACGGATCTGGATGAAAGGCACAGAGATAGATTATAGTCTGGAATAACACATACGCTACTTTTTATCCCGTAACATTAAAGAGTTCCCGTGGGAACCGAAAAATATTAATCCACGCGGACGAAGCCGCGGGCATTAGCTAGTGATGCCTTTAAAAAAACATAAAACATCCCTTCGGTAATCGCATAATCCGTCCACGCAGAATTACGTCGGTCGGAAAGAAATAAAAGTCACGCGTGAATGGTATCTCTAATGAGGCTTTAACTGCCATTTTCTTGTTTCTCCCTTTCGTAAATGGGTTGTGAAGACGTATTATGCGTGGAATGGAAACGAGACACCTCGATTTACAGTCAGCAATTAGCTGTTTAATACAGTGCCTCCAGTAAAAAAGGGAAAAACTCAATCTCAACACTTCAGAGAGGCAAAAAACATAACCTTTAATGTTTTATAGTGTTTTGCAATCGAAAACAAAACTTATTTTGAATGAAAGATGTAGACAAAAAATAGTCCTTTAATAAGATGGGAGTTTGTTGTTTCTCCCTTTCGTAAATGGGTTGTGAAGACGTATTATTCGTGGAATGGAAACGAGATATCTCAACTTACGGTCAGCAATTAGTTTTTTAATATACAGTGGGTTCGGGATCTACCACCTAGCGAGAAGAGGTTTGAATTTTTGGTCTACCTACCATCCCGCCATTTCATTATTTTCCTCGAAGTAGCGGCTCATAAAACCTGTATTAATTACATTATTGAGTTCAAGCAAGTATTATGTGAGACAAAATTTCACATCAGGTTTCTGAGATATAAGCTGTCAAAGTTATGCTAGATAATAAAGTTAATAGATATTAGACTGTGGAGACCCCTGGGCCGTGGAGTCTTAGTGGCAAAATTTTTTTGCCACATATTTCACCGCGGTTAATTGCCTCATCTGGTGACAGAAGGGTTGGCTCATTTTTTGCGCAAAGGATCAGCGTGGCTGTCCAGTGTGGAAATACAGCCAGCATTCTTGCCACCATTCCACGTGGGCATGATTTATATAGTAATTAGGTTAGGCTAGCTAGCATTAAGTTCTATAGATATTAAAAGTATAACAGATATATAGATGGATAGTAGACGTTATAGCTTACTTGATGATGACGTGGTGGCTCCACGGACGGCTTTGTTAGTTTACACTTTACATCTTGACAATCTGACGGTTTAGAAGTTTGTCTCATAAAATATACTCCACAAAACTTATCTGACCCGGTGACAGCGTCGCTATATGTCAAAACCAAGCTGGTGCCCGCGACTTCGTTCGCGTGGATTGAAGATTTTTTGGATCTGCAGTCTGGAATAACACAATAGGCTACTTTTGATCCCGCAAAGAGAGTAAGAGAGAAACCTCAATCCACGCTGACGAAGTCGCAAGCATTAGCTAGTTATTAATATCGTGCTTATAATATTTACCCAATTAATCTTTGTTAAAACTTTACCCAAGTCACCGGGCTTGGTGATTCTCCACATAACTGAGGTTGTTTTAATTAAAAAATAAACGTACCCTCATATTTTCTTTAGAACGCTTCTCTTGACGGTTGAACCCCGTGAGCCGTACGCATTTTAATTAAACGCATAAACTTTTCTCGTATACTAAACAACATTGAAAGAATTCTTGTGGGTAGTTAAATAATATTAAAATTCCGATTCAGGTTAATTGCTTAAACCGTACAATCCAAACAGTTAGTGATGCTTGGAATACGAAACTTGTACTCACCAAACATTGGCAAAAATCTTAATCAGCCACTATAATATCTATCATCGCTGATTAGACAACTAGGGGCTGATTTCTCCAATTTGTTAAACGAATTAATTTTGATAGAATAATTACAATACAACATCTGTCAACTCGTAGGTTGAACGTTACTAGGAGTTGTTGAAATTGGTTTTTTACCATCTTCGTCGCTAAGCAATAAAATATCACTTTCTTTTGTGGGGAAAGAAATCTGCATGCCTGAGTGTTCTCCCTATGGCTCTCAAAGGTGTGTAAAGTCTGCCAATCCGCACTTGACCAGCGTGGTAGACGCTGGTCAAGTGCCAGTGGTAGGTAGTTCATCCCCTTTTCATTCTGAGAGACCCATATTGAGCTGACATGTTGAGTTGATAATTGTATTGAGAGAGATTGAGAGAGCGCGTTAAGCCATCGTTAATGCGCTCTCCGAATCACGGAGGAAGAAATAATTCGTTACCATACGACCGAAAACACACCAGAGAACGGATAGGATAAAACCTTTACGTGAAACATCCGCGTTAGATGAGAACAATGTCCCTTCCAACGTTAACTATTTGTATGAAATGGTCAAGTGCCTGGACAGGGGCCATACTGCCAACGCTAAAAGAAATATTGTTTCATCGTTGTTGACTTTCGTGTTTAGAATTTTAGGAACGTTAAGGTACGTGTTCAAACTGTCATTGTGCAAGTAATATTGTTTAAGTATTGCTTTATGCGTTGGCAGTATGGCCCCAGCTGGCATTCGATCAATTCGATACATCGATAAATATGTATGTACTAGGTGGACCCTTTCATAGAAAATAGCATCCAACTTGCAGGGCATGCCCTTCACCTGTATAATACTGTCCTTGTCCCCGCCATAGCGCTGTCCCGCTTTTCAGACTAGATGGTGTTAGTAAAGTAAGTCCACATTCTTTGTTTGACAGGGCCCGTCTATGTAAATTGAGGTCGTAAATTCCATATAAATGGTAGTTAACGTTGTCGCAATGGAATACGTAAACAAGTGAACTTAATTTAACGAATCAAAAAATACGACGATTTGCATATATAGCCTTTGGAATCTTATTCACATTTTTTATTAAATGATATTTTTTTGTGAATCATTAATTATTGAACTATAATGTTATATATTTTTGGAGTCTATTCATCATTTTCTAGATGATGATTATATAGTTAATCTTATTTTCGATTTTTTGTTTCAATTTTGCTCTTTAATGCGGGACCATGGTCACCCCATCAATTTTTTTTAAAATTTTACTAGCCTATGTCACCCGGAATAAGCTAGGGATTCTAACGATACCTCATTTATCGAAATCGGTTTAGGCGTATAGAAGTTATGGTGGAATATACAAACTCACATACATACATACATACATACATGAACCCTGAAAACAATATACTCCATTTTCAGGCAGTCGTATAAAAACTCCCACTCGGTCTGCTGCTTGTTTACTGTTTCCCCACTAAGCCATACATCGCTTCGCTGGAGCTTGAAAGCCGGAGGCTTACACCGGAACGCGTGTCGTATAACCGACGTGGATATACTAGTGATATACGACGGACACGGTATAATACAATATGTGCACGGGCTTACCAGGATAACCCTCGATACATTGTATTGAAGATTTTACTTGCAGTTTCAGTTTTTCTCCTGCTACAAATCAAATCGAATCAAATATTGAAGTGAAAATTTCTTTAGCTGCGTTGGGCACTTTTTTGTAGGGGGTAAAATTGTGGATTCGCGTCATCGACACCGACACCGTCACCGCATTGTTACGAAGACAAAAGTTCTTAAATTTAAATATACTACATTCGTAATTAAACTTTAATGCCATTGTTTTAAGGTTTATATTTGTTTTTTTTTTAAGTGAAAATTTCTTTACCCGCGTTGGGCACTTTTTTGTAGGGGGTAAAATTGTGGATTCGCGTCATCGACACCGACACCGTCACCGCATTGTTACGAAGACAAAAGTTCTTAAATTTAAATATACTACATTCGTAATTAAACTTTAATGCCATAGTTTTGAGGTTTATATTTGTTTTTTTAAGTGAAAATTTCTTTACCCGCGTTGGGCACTTTTTTGTAGGGGGTAAAATTGTGGATTCGCGTCATCGACACCGACACCGTCACCGCATTGTTACGAAGACAAAAGGTCTTAAATTTAAATATTCTACATTCGAAATTTAACTTGAATTCCATAGTTTTAAGGTTTATATTTGTTTTTTTTTTGAAGTGAAAATTTCTTTGGCCTCGTTGAGCACTTTTTGGTAGGGGGTAAAATTGTGGATTCGCGTCACCGACATCGACACCGTCACCGCATTGTTACGAAGACAAAAGGTCTTAAATATAAATATACTACATTCGTAATTAAACTTTAATGCCATAGTTTTAAGGTTTATATTTGTTTTTTTTTTGAAGTGAAAATTTCTTTGGCCGCGTTGAGCACTTTTTGGTAGGGAGTAAAATTGTGGATTCGCGTCACCGACATCGACACCGTCACCGCATTGTTACGAAGACAAAAGGTCTTAAATTTAAATATTCTACATTCGTAATTAAACTTGAATGCCATAGTTTTAAGGTTTATATTTGTTTTTTTTTGTTTGTTTTTTGAAGTGAAAATTTCTTTAGCCGCTTTGAGCACTTTTTGGTAGGGGGTAAAAATTGTGGAAACGCGTGACCGACACCGTAACTGACACCGTCACCGTGTTGTTACGAAGACAAAAGGTCTTAAATTTAAATATACTACGTTCGTAATTAAACTTTAAGTGCTTTTGAATAGTCAAGTGAAACTACCACTGGTTCGGAATACCGTTCCTAACGAGAAGAACCAGCAAGAAACTCAGTGGTTGCTCTTTTGAAAAAAAGAATTACAATTACTTCAATGTGTAGATGCAATAAATAACCGCAGTCCTAATAGAATAGAATAGAATATCTATTTATTTGCAAGGTTGTAAGTAGGTACATAGTACGAAGCATTGCTGGAGCGAGTCAAATCAATGCTCTTTTATCATTTATATAATCTTCAACAGTATTATAAGCGTTTTTCAAGAGCATACTTTTAATGGATTTCATAAACTTAAAGGCAAGTTAGCCCTTGACTGCGATCTCACTTGGCGGCAAGTGATAATGCAGTCTAAGAAGGTAGCAGGCTAACCTGTGCGGGGTAGAGCAGTTACATTAAACCAATTGCACTAATCGGTGTCCGATTAGTGGCCGAAAGTACCGAAACGCATTATAAGACCTCAATTGCATATCAGGGCTTTGCCTTAGACTAAGAATTGATTGTGTTTATTAAATGAAGTAAATTGTAATCTTATTTGACTACATAAAATATTAAATTATTAGTTTGACTACATAACTGACATGACCGGACCCATAACATATCTATTATAATTTGACTTTTATATCCCTTAATTAAAAATTAATATTTAATTCAAAATTACTTGTGAGATTGTCAATTTGACATTATTTTTATTCTTACTGTAGTTAGATTGGTAGATAAATTAAATTTATGTAATATGTTACAGACTTACTGAAATTGTTAATTTATAATTGTTAGCTATAATAATAATACTAATATTAAGAAACTTCCAAGATAATCACGTTTTTCGGCCTCATGAAATAATTAATTCAATATATTATACATATTATGTACTTGAATGCAATGAATAAATGAGATCAAATAAACGCTAAATCACTTGGTGGCTTATCTTTGCCAGTTGTGTGGTAACTAGCCACGGCAGATCAGATCAGAGAAAATATTATTGTAAATATAAAATCCCAAAATTGACCCTACCGGGGATCGAACCCTACCTCCCACTTCCCTTCACAGCGCCAACCACTACGCCAGGGAGGTTGTCCGAAAACCCAATAATTATGAAGTTCTAAGACAGTTTTAGAAAAATTTATTGTCTTAATTTATATTAATTAATTAAAAACTATTAATGCCCCTAATTAATTATAAATAATAATTATTAAAAACTAGCTAATGCCCGCGTGGATTGAGGTTTTTTTGGTTCCCGCGGGAACTCTTTAATTTTCCGGGATAGAAAGTAGCCTATGTGTTATTCCAGTCCACAATCTATCTCTGTGCCAAACTTCACGCAGAACCGTTTAGCCGTTCGAACATGATTGAATAACAAACGCCCATCCATCCATCCAAACATTAGTAAAATTAGTATAGATTTTTATTACAAAAACACAGATATTGCATTATACCGAAGTCACGTTTTTCCTAACGTGAACTGGTAAAATTGGTTAACTATAGCTATCTATTTCTGTAAATGGATTGTCAGTAACAATATAGACTGGGAAATGGAACGGATTCCGGATCCCCGGCACGCTCCCGATTTCCCCAAAACTGAATAAAGTAAACAAGATAATGTTTAGTAAACCATACTGTTGATGTTAGATAAAGATAATACGGAAGTTTTGGGTAACTTTAACAAACTATAATATCTACCTATCTTCTGAATTCTGAACTGTGATTTTTGAGCAAGATCCAAGGCACTGTGATAGCAGGAGCGGGAACTGTATCGGCTTTTTTTCAAGTTTCAAGTGTTGAGCGCTGTTGCCTTAACGTGCGGAGGACCCGGTTCGATCCCCGGCAAGGTTTGGAAATTTATAATTTCTGAATTTTCCCTGGTCTGGCCTGGGGGGAGGCTTTGGGCGTGGCTAGTTACCACCCTACCTCCGCAAGAGGTGCCGCCAAGCGATTTACCGTTCCGGTTACGATGCCGTGTATAGTATCCAAAGGGGTATGGGTTTAATGTAACTGCCTGCCTAACAGGTTAGCATGTATCTTATACAGCATCAGCACTCACCATCATGTGTGATTGCAGTCAAGGACTAACTTGTAGTGGATAAAAAAAAGTACCAGTGTCACATACATTTTGACACTGTCGTTAATGTAACTGCCTCGATGGTCTAGTGGTTAGCATGGTACCTGCCTACTAGCGCTGTGGTCTTAGCATACGATTCTCTATGAACTTTCCTTGAATTTTCCTTCCTTCCTTGCCTTCTAAATGTCGAACTTTCCTTGAATTTTCCGAACCGTGCTTGCTAGAAAAACATCCGCCTTCTAAATGTCAGTAAACCAATATTTACGCGCAAAATAGCGGATATTTTCGGTGAAAATTGAGGATATTTTCGGCGAAATAGGCTGTATTTCTTTTGGCCTGTAACGGACTTAATTCTGAACAAGCTATTAGGTGGCGTGACAAGACACTTTCACCACATAATAAATTAAATGCGATACACTGGGCAAACGGTAGGCCCGATTGACCCACTTCCGATATCGATGGATTAGAACTTGGACAGACAAAACGCGTGACAACAACAAAGTTTTAAGTATTTTGCATACCATTGCATTGCTGATTGTAACTTGATCACCTTATCTTTTTTTTTTTTATCCACTACAAGTTAGCCCTTGACTGCGATCTCACCTGATGGTAAGTGATGATGCAGTCTAAGATAGTAGTCGGCTAACCTGTTAGAGGCATGGTGGTTATATTAAACCCATACCCCTATTTGGTTTCTACACGGCATCATACCGGAATGCGTAATCGCTTGGCGGCACGTCTTTGCCGGTAGGGTGGTAACTAGCCACGGCCGAAGCCTCCCACCAGGCCATACCAGGGAAAATTCAGAAATTATGAATTCCCAAATTGACCCTGCCGGGGATCGAACCCGGGACCTCCGTAATTATCATACTAATACTTACATAAAGAGGAAAGGAAGATAGAAAAGTAAACTATTTTTTTTTGTTTCAGGAATTATGAATTTACTACTCTTCAATGAAAAATAAAAAGGTAAGATAATATAACTTTTTTTCTCTCTATGAAATGCTTAATTTTTTCGCCATAATGAGTTCGTCCTTTTCACTTACGAAATACAAATTATGGAACGAAGTTCCTTAAGAACGATGCCGAGGCGTACCCTAGCCGGTAAAAAACGTCCGTAACGAAAATGAGTGGAGTAAAATTTTTACGAAGACAATTGGTCTTAAATATAAATATACTACATTCGAAATTAAACTTTAACGTCTATATATTTTTTTTAATAAAAAAAAATATGTTCAGCACTTCTATAGGCAGTCCCTATGAATGCCAAATATTACTAATAATATGTATTTATATTTAAGACCTTCTGTCTTCGTAACAACGTGAGTATGTCGGCGAAATGCATGTCGATGTGAGTGTGAAAAGTGTTCAATGCGGCTAAAGAAGTTTTCACTTCAAAAATCATAATTTATAATTTATACCTGAATAAGTATTTTCTTTTTACCTTGACCAGAACTTGAAATTATTATCTATGTAATAAAGAACTTCGTTCCTATTTTATGTCCCACAACCCCACACGTTTTTTTTAATTTCTTTCACCATGATTTGATCTTTGTATAAATCATGCAATAAGTACCTACTAATTTACCATCTCACCTGAATGATGTATTGATGCAGTCTAACACCGAACAGTAAATCAGCTTACTATTCTTATTTCTATATCCAGTCTAAGATGGCAGCGGGCTAACCTGCTAGGAGTACAGATAATATTATGGCAGTTGTATGAAAGCTGCCTCGTTGGTCTAGTGGTTTAGTCTAGTTCGACGAGGTTCGAGTCGGGCCATAATTAAGTATTGAGTGTTTCTAAAAGACTAGAAATTCTCAGCACTAGTCCGGAGTTAGGAAGTTGTCGATGAATCACCCCCGTGTCTCGGAGAGCACGTTAAGCCGTCTGTCTCTACCATATTTTTTCAGATAAATATTTACTATACTTTACTTTACTAGAAGTTTCCTTCTGCTAGCGCACCAGGGATGTCATCAAAGTACCATATTTTTCCAGATAAATATTTACTATACCTTACTTTACGAAAAGTTTCCTTTTGCTAGCGCACCAGGGATGTCATCAAAGTACCATATTTATCCAGATAAATTTTTACTATACTTCACTTTACTAGAAGTTTCCTTTTGCTAGCGCACCAGGAATGTCATCAAAGTACCATATTTTTCCACATAAAAATTTACTATACTTTGCGTTACTAGAAGTTTCCTTTTGCTTTCGCTCCAGGGATATCATCAAAGTATCATATTTTTCCACATAAAAATTTACTATACTTTACTCTACTAGAAGTTTCCTTCTGCTAGCGCATCAGGGATGTGACCAAAGTATCATATTTTTCCAGATAAATATTTACTATACTTTACTTTACTAGAAGTTTCCTTTTGCTAGCGCACCAGGAATGTCCTCAAAGTACCATATTTTTCCACATAAAAATTTACTATACATTGCGTTACTAGAAGTTTCCTTCTGCTAACGCACCAGGGATGTAATCAAAGTACCATATTTTTCCAGATAAATATTTTACCATACCTTACTTTACTAGAAGTTTCCTTTTGATAGCGCACCAGGGATGTCATCAAAGATTTCCTAAACGCAATGCCGTGGAAACTGCAAGCCTTTGTAATCGACGTACATTTCCGAAACGCCAAAAAGACAGTCGCGAGAAATGAAACGCAGCTCAAACGTGTCAGAATCCAATCCACTCGCGACATCACATATATTCCGCATGTTACAATTCCGCATTTTTGCCGCAGTGATAACGCCAAAGCAAAATGGCGTAAGACTGACAAATAAATGGTAAATGTCGAATCAGGGGCCATACTATCATCGCTATAGCCAAATTGTTTCAATATTGTTGACGTTCGTGTTTTATTTTTATAATCCTTACTAGCGTATGCCCGCGACTTTGTCTGCGTGGTTTGAGGATTTTTGGTTCCCGCAGGAACTCTTTAATTTTCCGGCCTTTAATTTAATTAAATTTTAATTTGAGTAACAAACATCCATACATCCAGCCACACATTTATAATATTGATAAGATTAGTAAGATATTAGAGACGTCATGGAACGTGACATAAAACTGACATTGTGAATCATACTTCATACCAATATTATAAATGTGAAAGTGTGTTTGTTTGTTGGTTTGTCCTTCAATCACGCCGCAATGGAGCAACGGATCGACGTGATTTTTGGCATGGGTATAGTTGCGGACCTGGAGAGTGACATAGGCTAAATAAAAACTCTAACACGCGGATAAAGTCGCGGGCATCAGCTAGTTTTGAAATAAAGAAGTTTAAAGCGATAGTAGTAGCCCGGCTGTCGATTCTCCTCCTTGCGTTGTATTCCCTAATTACTGAGGGTCGTGACCCCTTCCACCAATTAAAATTCCAATATAAATTTAGGTCAACGTAGCTTAACAATCGCAATCGACTAATATATCGCACACAACTCTTCCCTCGTTAAACCTGACTACTTACTTTACTAGTGCGAAATAAAAATAATATTATCTAAAAATAATAATAATATATCAGAAGATAAATAATTATTATTTTATTTATCTTCGAGATTAGAAAATCTTTAATCGCCAACCAATAAGTAGACTATATCAGGATGATTCTCGCCAATATTTGTATGAATGGTCTCTGAAAAACCGCATGAGTGGTCGCAAAAAAACACATTTCGGCATCGTCCGTTATCATCCATGTGCGCAAACACAATACTTTACTTCCCATATAGGAGCGCACGTGCGTTCAACGTTCCCTTTCCATGAGGAAATCCGATATTACTCGTGTTTTTGCATTTCCAACCTCGTATTTTTCTCGTTTATATGAAGCATGGGACTTATATGTGACGACCTCCCTGGCGCAGTGGTGATATTTAGGAAGTCCCGGGTTTGATCCGGGGCAGGGTCAATTTGGGAATTTATAATTTCTGAATTTTCACTGGTCTGGTAAATTCCACAGGCTTACAATCCTTAATTTAAGCAGGCTCTAGGCATAGGATTTAAATCCACGCGAACGAAGTCGCGGGCATTAACTAAATCTTCATCCAGTTAAAAATTTCAACAAAAAAATTATGTACAGTAGGGCTAGCATGCGCATAAAATTATGTCTACCTGTTATCTCTATTTGTCTACCGAAGCAAAACATAGTTATTTGTACCGAGACAAATAACTATGTTTTATAATACTACAGATAAGAAATATTACCTTTATCTATAGATAAAAGTAATATTTAATCTGTAGTATTTTTCTCTACGAACCCTTAAATGGCGACTTTTTTTTGGAATATTACCGCATTTTGTGCATGTTAGGGTAAACGAGAAATCATACTTCAAAAACAAAAACTCTCTTTCTCGTCGCGAGATATCTCGCTGTGCGCATGGTACGCCTGCTGGAGTCGTATAGTGACAGTTTTCGGTGTTTAAATAGGTTTTTTTTTAGGTAGGTATCTGTACATATTTTTCAATTAAAACTAAGAAATAAATTAAAATACGTATTATTAAGCCTTTATTAATTTCCTTAAATAATATGACTAAATTGTAACATTATTTCCTTATGACTAAACTTAACTCCACAATGTATTCACTTATCCTCATGTTAGTATCGTTAATTGTTAGTAAATTATTTAATTTTTTAAAGTAATCTTAGTGAGTTTAAAGTTAGTGATTATTAGACATAGTTATATTTAATGATATAGATAAGGATCCCTCATTTAATATATTTCGACGACCTCCGTGGCGCAATGTGTAGCGCTGTTGTCTTAACGTGCGGAGGTCCCGGGTTCGATCACTGGCAGGGTCAATTTGGGAATTTATAACATCTGAATTTTCCCTGGTCCAGCCTGGTGGGAGGCTTCGGCCGTGGCTAGTTACCACCCTACCACCAAAGACGTGCCGCCAAGCGATTACGCGTTCCGGTACGATGCGGTGTAGAAACCGAATAGGGGTATGGGTTTAATATAACTGCTCTAACTAACAGGTCAGCCCGCTACCATCTTAGATTGCACCATCACTTACTATCAGGTGAGATCGCAGTCAAGGGCTAACTTGTAGTGGATTTAAAAAATATATATATATGTATATATTTCTGAATGGATCTATCCGTAGGAGTGCCTGAGATCCACTGAGCGTACAGACTCAGGTCTAATGTCTAATGATACATGGTATGGTCGGCCCGTGCTGCCTAATTTAGGATACCCTGTGCTTTAGCCTTCAGTGACCTTCCCTCATATAAAAAGAGTGACAAAATTTCAACAATATTTGAGAATTAATTTTAAGAAACGCCACAATGTGAGACCAACATAACAACATAAAATAAATTGGATAAAAAAAATGCCTCCCCCAGTTATACGTATAAATAAGTCAAACTAAATCCAGTAGGACATCTAATGTATACAGCAAAGCACCTAGTTTACATAACAGAATAGTTTCAATTCATTATACCCATACGAAAACCGCAGAACGCATTAGAGCTATCTGCGAATACGAGCGAGATACATCGAGTTTATAGTTTTAATTATATTCCATTGCCTGCGGTCCAAAGCTTCTAGATTTCAACTATCCAGGGATTTCGAGTCTCTAGGCAATAAACTGCTATTTTATACATGTTTCCACTTGCAATATTTCTTGCTGATTTTAGCTCTAACAGTATAAACATTCGCTTGTAACAATCATACATTTCATTTTTTTTTCTTGTTTAATCAACTACAAGTTAGCCCTTGACTGCGATCTCACCTCATGGCAAGCCATGATGCAGTCTAAAATGGTAGCGGGCTAACCTGTTAGGGGCATGGCAGTTATATTAAACCCTTACCCCTATTCGGTTTCTGCACGGCATCGTACCGGAACGCTAAATCGCTTGGCGGCACGTCTTTGTACCTGTACATGAGATTCAGTACATTTATGGCTCAAATTTAATATTACCATAAACCAAAGTTTCTTAGTTAAAGTCTTGTAAAGTATTCGTACGTAATTTGTACTTAAACGATTCACTCAAACAAATTTACATATCCGCAAATTGTTCGAGCAACTTAGTAATACGTCTAATGAAAATTCGATCTGTACAGTAAGTACCACTAGATTTTAAATCAAACCTACTCAGTGCGTATACGAACATCGAAACACTGTGCTGTTAAAGAAATACGAACCTTAACAGCCTTACTTCAGAACTCAAGTTCGTCTATAAATCCACTGACATTGCCTCAAGCGGAAGCGTTGTGATATTCAAATCGGTAGTACTGAAATTTTGACTTTAAGTCGAAAGTATTTGGGTCTATTTTACTCTGACAACAAACTGTATCAACGCTCGTATACGCTTAATGCCGGTATGATTTCAAATCTCAGGGTAAGGGTACTGAAAAGAAAATGCAAATGAGCTAACGTGTTGGCAAGTAACCCACAATGGGGTCTATTAAATATTAATTATTCAAATTATCCTATCTTAGGAGCCGGGGGGTATCTTTCGGTGTGCGGAGTCATGTTATTTGCAAAATTAATGTACTCCTAGAAAAGATTTATGAATTTTTACGACAGTCATTTTGAAGAGGGACGAGTGGCTCAGTTGTGATAATACCTATAAGTCGGTACAAAAAACTAAGAGTTTAAATACAGTACTCTTAGTCGAGTTGTATGGGGAAGGACGTGGGAACCCACCGCATTATTATCCCAAGAAAACTCTTACTATTACTTGATTAATGTAAATTGGTCACGACTCAGTAATGAGGAATACGACGCAGAAAGAGAGAGTAAGTTTGAAACCCGCTTGGGATGTTAATTTCTTAAGGTTAGCCCATATAATATGGGTGGTGGTACACCGGGTGGCATCAGATCGGTGTAAATAACAGAAACGAGTGTTGCTTACATTCAATTTAAATACTAACAGATTCACTTTCTTATTTATATTATACTTAATTATGATATTTTGAATGTTTGCATGGATGTTTTTAAACATCCAAACGGATGTTTGTTACTCCTTCACGCCGAAATTACTGAACTTATTTGGCTGAAATTTGCAATCAAGATAACGTCCTATTCCCTGAATTAAGTAGGCTACCTTTTATTTCGGATACTTAAGGAATTCCTGCGCGAATCAAAAACTTTAATAATCCACGCGAATGAAGTCGCAGGCATCCTCTATATAATGAGTATTTGTATGGATTTACAAGCTGTGTATAGAAAAAAATTAGAAAACAAAAACCAACACTACTTCAAAATCCTAAAACGAACTTAATAACACAAATAAGCCAAGTTCACGTTCCGTTTCACCCAAGTTCGACTATGTATACCGAGCAACGTAATCAGATCAGCATAATGTATATTCGATTATCGACTTTAAACATAGGGTGGTAAGAGCTTGAGAGATTAAATTTGTCTGCATATAGGTTCACTGTACGTGGAGATCCATTAAAACCTCTCTGAGTTGGGAACCAACAATGGCTGAAAACTGAAAAAAATAAGGAATGAGCTCGATTAAACGCTGCAAGTATAAACAGGGTTTTGAGGACGTTGATAGAATTTTGCTGGAAGTGACATTTTGTGTGAGAATTCAAAGATGGCGAAGACTATTTTTATTAATCTTGGAATTTTTACGCCAATGGTGACTTCAAAAGGTCAGAGGCGTTTATTTAAAGGTCGTTATTATTTAAAGGTATCTATGTAGTTGAATATTTATTATGAATCATTTTATGTATTAGTTACTTAAGTAGTTATATTCTGCATAAGCTTACTTCAGATACACTTTTCCAGGTGAAACTTTAATTTAAAGAAAACTCCCAATCACGCCAGAACGGCTGAACAGATCTGGATGAAATTCAGCACAGTTTTTTTCTTGAATTTAATTTTTAATTTTATTTATTTATGGACATCCAACAGGTTACAATAGAATAACAGGAAAAATAAAGTTAGTCAGAAGAATAATATGCATTATTGTAAACCTGGCTGCCACAGCTTGCAATATCATATTAAAAACACACTATGGGTCAGAGAAAAAAAGAAATAAAAGAGGAAAAGATAAAGACTAAAATAAAAAATAAGCTAGCTAATAATAATTAACTTAAATTAGCTGTGATAAGATCCAGCAAGCCGTAAATATATGTGCCCCGCCCATTGCCACTTCAGTTTATTACCACGTCGAGCAATGTCGGTTACTTTAGTTCTTCTGCAGATCTCCTCATTTCTGATTTGATCGCGCAAATAAATCCTAGATATAAATGATAAATGATAAATGATAAATGATAAATGATAACTGATAAATGATAAATGATAAATGATAAATGATAAATGATAACTGATAAATGATAAATGATAAATGATGAATGATGAATGATGAATGATGAATGATAAATGATAAATGATAAATGATAAATGATGAATGATAAATGATAAATGATTTATTTATTTCATGTAGGACAACTTGTGCCACTTATGAAACGTTAAGACTCTACCACCGGTTCGGAAAGATGATTGCTTTGCTCTCTCCAACGCCCGCTGAGTGACCCTGAGCTTTCCTACGAGGCCCAATATGAATTACCTAGTCTTATATGTCACCGTAAAATTGCAATTACCATTAGATTGTAATCCAACTAGCGAAATTGTAAACAGTCGACAGATTGTGAACCGTTCAATGTTCTGAGTGTCAATTTTTGAAATATTCGTTGTATTGACGTTTTCTTGTGCCTTTCTTGTAGGTTAGGTTAGGGTTCGACATAAATAATCAGGTAGTGCCCGGGTTAATATACCTAACAGACTACAATCTACCGAAAAATAATGGGTTAAATTGTAATCTGTCGACAATCTCGCTAGTTATCTAACTACAACAATTACAATCTAACGGTTTTTGCAATTTTACGATACATACAAATAAATTTGTGGGAAGTCGTTTCCAGTGTTGTTTTACATTACTGTATTATTCTCACATTTCATAACGGTGCTTGTATTGTATTAACACTTGCACCGCTGCTGGCGGTTTAATAATGTTTTAATTACAAACTTAGGCTGCCCTTGAGCGTATTCAAGGATATTACCGTCATAGTGGGTATATAATATTATATTATAGTCTAGACTGTGCACTAGATAATGCACTTGCGGGAATACTACCATCGCTTAAAGCCGTATTGTTTTAACATTGTTGATTTTCGTGTTTTAGAATTATAATCCTTATTGTAGGGACTCCAAAATACCTACGTGACATAATTCTGACATTTTATAATAGTACTGCTTTAAGCCCCTTTAAATAAGAGAAATTAAAAAAATTAAATAAAATAAATTCAGTTTATTTTATGTTCATATGTAACACATGTTCATAAGTAACACATTGTTATGCATTTCTTAAAATTTATTCTAAAATATTGTTGAAATTTTGTCACTCTATTTATATGAGGGAAGGTCACTGAAGGCTAAAGCACAGGGTATCCTAAATTAGGCAGCACGGGCCGACCATACCATGTATCATTAGACCTAGGTCTATACGCTCAGTGGATCACAGCCACTCCTACGGATAGACCCATTCAAAAATATATGTATATATTTTTTTTAAATTCACTACAAGTTAGCCCTTGACTGCGATCTCACCTGATGGTAAGTGATGGTGCAGTCTAAGATCGTAGCGGGCTAACCTGTTAGGGGCATGGCAGTTATATTAAACCCATACCCCTATTCGGTTTCTACACGGCATCGTACCGGAATGCTTAATCGCTTGGCGGCACGTTTTTACCGGTAGGGTGGTAATTAGCCACGGCCGAAGCCTCCCACCAGGCCAGGCTAGGGAAAATTCAGAAATAATTAATTCCCAAATTGACCCTGCCGGGGATCAATACTCAATACTCAATATCATTTATTCAATATAGGTACACTGTAGGTACACTTATTGACGTTAAAAATTACTTACATATAAAACATGATGGTGATAATTGGTTACGGTATCTTAAAACTACAGCTACGAGGAATCGAACCCGGAACCTCCGCAAGTTAAGACAACAGCGCTGCACTCTGCGCCACGGAGGTCGTCAATATGAGTTGTTGAGAACCCAAAACTCTTAAACATTCATAAGGGTACACACCGAGCGATAACTCACTGCTATCTGCAGACTGCGCTAACTTTGCCCTCAACTACTTTTGATTTGTTGCCTCTGGTTTTGAAAATACGCTTTTGACGCTTCTAAAAGTTGCATAGGAATGTTGGATAGCATAGAAATGCTTGTAATAATAATTGGCTGTTTTCAAGACCTATAAGCAGCCATTGCCGCATCTCAAAACACAATTTTAAAAAAATCTCTGCATTGAAATTTCTTTTAAACATACCTCTTAGTATAACCTTTTAAAACAATTTTTCTCCTTATTGAAACTAATAATTTGCTCTAGAAAATATATAAGATAAAATATAAATTTCTAAATGAAGTTTTTTTGTGAATTTGGGCGAGAAATAAAAAATGTGGAGGATGTTCAATTAATTAAATTTCCGATCGCCTATTATTCTATAGGTTGACTCACCCAAGCATCGCTTGGATAGAATTTCTGTATTTCTTTATAGGTATGTTCATACGTCATTACTAATAACGATTACTTGCTATTATTAAATTCACCACCTATAGTAGGTTTATATAATAAGTCACCGTAAGATTGTAATCTAAGTAGCGTAATTGAAAACTATCGACAGATTGTAAACCGTTCAATGTTCTGAGTATAAATTTTTGAAATATTCATTGTATTTACGTTTTCTTGTCTCTTTCTTGTTGGTTAGGTTAGGGTTCGACATTAATAATCAGGGCACTTAGGTTTTATCATTAATAATCAGGGCACTTAGGTTTTATCGGGTCAATATACCTAATAGATCTACCGAAAAATAATGCGTTAAACTGTAATCTGTCGACAGTTTAAAATTTCGCTAGTTAGATTACAATCTAACGGTTTTTGCAATATTACGATGATATATATATCGCAAAGATTTATAACATTATCTGGCATGTAGGCCCGCTTGCATTCATGCTTATTTAGTTAAAGTCGTCCAACTTATCTGACCCATTGGCCAATATTGAAACTACAGCCCATTAACGTCCCACTGCTGGGCTCAGGCCTCCGCTCTCATAGGAGAGAGGGAATTAGAGCTTAGACCCACCACGCTGCTCTAATGCGGGTTGGCGGGCTTAAGAATAACGATTACTTGCTATTGTTAAACCCACCACCTATATATAGTAGGTTTATTTATAACGCAAAGATTGATATCTATAATATTGAAACTAATTTTCATGCCTGTTAGGTTTTTTTAATTTTATTTTTCATATCGACTTACTAGCGACGCTGTCACCGGGTCAGATATGTTTGTGGAACTATATATAATAGGTAGTTTTAATATATTTATAATATGTGGGTAGGTCTGAGTGCATATCCAATAAACAAAGCAGTTGTCATCTTATCGTGGTTTGATTTAGACCCTATACTATTACACTATAGTTAAATATTTAAATGGTGTCACTCTTCTGAAAATTGCAATATGTCGATGCAAAAAATGTATGGTATTATAAAGTTTGACTAAATCAGTTTAAATATCTTTGTACAAGCGGCCCTTAAATAACCTAGAATACCATTTAACGAATACTTAGAAATGTTCCCTGATTGATTTATTTTCTTTAAGCGTGATATAAAATTATAACTTGTACCTACTCAAGATATATAGCGTACTAGCTAATGCCCGCGACTTCGTTTGCGTGGTTTGAGGTTTTTTGGTTCCTGCGGGAACTCCTTCATTTTGCGGGATAAAAAGTACTGTGCTATTCCAGACTATAATCTATCTCTGTGCCAAATTTCAGCCAGATCCGTTTAGTCGTTGGGGCGTGATTGAGTAACAAACATCCATAAATCCATTCATCCATACACCCACACATCCATACATCCATACATCCATCCAAACTTTCGCATTTGTAATATTAGTAAGATAAGTATATGTAGTAAGTAAAAAAAAGTAGCCAATGTGCTATTCCAGACTATAAACTATCTATGTGCCAAATTTCAGCCAGATCCATACATTACATCCACACATCCACACATCCATACATCCACACATCCATACATCCATACATCCATACATCCATCCAAACTTTCGCATTTATAATATTACTAGCGAATGCCCTCTACTTCGTCTGCGTGGTTTGACGTTTTTTGGTTCCCGCGGGAACTCTTTCATTTTGCGGATTAAAAAGTAGCCCATGTGCTATTCCAGACTATAATCTATCTCCGTGCCAAATTTCAGCCAGATCCGTTTAGCCGTTGGGGCGTGATTGAGTAACAAACATCAACAAATCCATACATCCATCCAAACTTTCGCATTTATAATATTATATAAGGGTAGGCAGTGAAGTATGATTTTGATCCTATGAGGGTGTCATGTTCAATATTGAACAAACCCTCTTTAATAAATAGAGATAAAAAAAAAGAGTTGAAGCGCTTGTGAATTGTAAGAACTATATTGTTGGAGGACTTCCAGCTTATAGCAATATACGAACAGTACTTGCTGTGTGCAAACATACCCGTAAGCGCTAGTGTACTCACCGGCTTAACAACTCCCATATGCACATGGTGGTACAGTGACAAACATTGGTGTATGTAGAACCATAAATCCGATAAATATACGGTCCAGCAAATCTTACTACTACTTATTACTTATCCCTTCATTATATGTTTTATAAATCTCGTACAGCGCCCTGGCCTCCTCTGATAAGGGGTAAGCCAGGACACTGATACATACAGACAAATCCCGCAAATCAATATTAAACCTTGTCTTAAAATGAAATCTTTCCAACTCGTTTCGGAAACATTCGACCAAGACATGGTATATCCTCAATTACGTCGCATGCAGTACATTTGGGCGCGTCTGATTTACCTACGAGGTATGCAAATCCGTTCAGGGCTTCAACTTTACTCGTGGTTAAGCACATTTCGTAAGTGTGCCTCTCGGATCGGTCAGTCGTCCGCACAATACGTACATGCACACTTCTTTTTTTTTTTAAGTTTGGTTGGATGGATGTATGGATGGATGTTTGTGACTCAATCACGCCAGAACAGCTGAACGGATGTGGATAAAATTTGGCATAGAGTTTATAGTCTGAAATAACACACAGGTAACTTTTTATCTCGGAAAATTAAAGAGTTCCCGCGGTAATCAAAAACCTTAATCCACGCGGACGAAGTCGTGGGCATCACTTGTTTTTTTTTCATTATAGGCTTAAGCTTGAACACAATCACACCCGATGGGAAGTGATGATGCGGCCTAAGATGGGACGCGCTTGCCTAGAATATGCCTATTCACCCATGATCTAAGCTACCCGGATTGCAATTGGTGGGAAACACAGTTCATAATGAAAGAGAGTCAAGTCCAACATGTATGTATATGTCACCGTAAGATTGTAAAAACAGTTAGATTGTAATCTAACTCGCAAAATTGTAAACTGTCGACAGATTGTGAACCGTTCAATGTACCGAGTGTCAATTTCTGAAATATTCATTGTATTTGTGTTTTCTTGTCTGTTTCTTGTAGGTTAGGTTAGGGTTCGACATAAATAATCAGGTAGGGCACTTAGGTTTTATCGGATTTATATACCCAGATTACAATCTACCGAAAAATAATGCGTTAAATTGTAATTTATAATGATAAATGATAAATGATTTATTTATTTCATGTAGGACAACTTGTGTCACTTATGAAACGTTAAGACTCTACCACCGACCGATTTGTTGACAGTTTATAATTTCGCTAGTTAGATTACAATCTAAAGGTTTTTGCAATCTTACGATGACATATATATACGAAAAGGCTATAATGTACGAGCGTGGCACGGACTGAATTATAAATCGTGTAATTATACCCAAATGAACAACTCTATGCGGTACTGTTTTAAAATTCGGGCTCTACCTTTTCTACATACCGAATTGGATTACATACAAAAGTGTAAAAACTTACGGCGTTCACACAAAAATAGGTTTTGTTGCTTTGTATTAAAATTCCAAATTCTTTGTATATGTATTGCAGCAAAAATTGAACAAGTCACCTTAATTTACACCCTTCAGGTGTTTCGGGTATTGCAGTGGAATTTTTTCACGTATAAATAAGTTAGGTACTTGGCTTAATTTTCAAGTGTAATTTTATATTTTAAATCTGTCAAAAGGGTTTCGATATTTTAGTATAGATTATGGAATCTGGCCTTTCTAGCATCCCGCAATTTTTTTTTTTTCGAAATAACGGCCACTCATAAAACCTATATTCATCAATAGGTATTTTTTAAAATTCATTATATCCTCCTATACATAATATGAGTTATGTCTAATTTATAACAGAGTCCAGCACATTTTTTTTTTATTCATTATAGGCTTACGCTTGACCACAATCACACATGATGGGAAGTGATAATGCGGCCTAAGATGGGACGCGCTTGCCTAGAAGATGCCTAGATTCACTTTTGATTTAAAGATAGGTACCCGGATTGCATCAATACAAGCAAGTATTATTTGAGACAAAATCATGTTAAAATCGGCATGACCGATTTAATGCATTAGTTATGGTTTATCCTACAATAATATTATAAATGCGAAACTGTGTTTGTTTGTCGGTTTGTCCTTCAATTTCGCCGCAATATAGCAACGGATCGACGTGAATTTTTGCATGGTCGTTAATTCTAAGGATGTGTACACCAGGGATGTGTGTGGGATGTGTGTGTGTGTTTACGTATGGTAAAAAAAATGTCCTCCCAACCGAATTTCAGCCACGGCGTGTGTGTGCAAACACAGGTGCACTTTCTGTTCCTTTACTCTCATAGCCCGATGGGACGGAAAATCCGACACGACTGGAGAGAGATCAGGCGCAGGACCGACGGTTTAACTGGCTCTCCGAGATACGGGGGGAGACACCGCAAACTTCCTAACTCCTGACTAGTACTGAGAATTTCTTGTCAGAAAAACCAAGTACTTGTTGTGACCCGACATGCAGTGGCGTGCACAGGGTTTGAACCTAGGGTAGGCATAGGGTAGGGTAGGTCAGAATACCTATTCACTAGCTGTTTTGATGATAAATACACATTGACTTATTTGGGTAAGCAGTGCTTTTATGCCTCTATGAACTGCACGCCACTGCCGACACGGGACTCGAACCCGGGACCTCGGCGGCCGCAGTCGAACATGTTAACCACTAGACCAAGTAAGTAATCCACACGCGCATCGGAAAACATCCACGACGCACTATAGAGGGAGTATTTTTTAGTTTAAACGATATTCATATCACTCTATTTCGGCTAGCCAAATTGGGCCTCTAAATAATTGAGCAGTTCATTCGAAAATAGCTCTTAATGCGATACGGAATGGATTCAATTCGTTTGAACCGGACGGCATGTCAGTCATGGAGTCAACTCAGTATTTAAATCTTCGATATCGTACTGTCCTGTAAAATGAAAAAATAGTGCCTGAATTCGATCGGGTATTTAGTTTTAAAAATTCATACATAGAAATACGTATTTAGACTTTCTATTTACGTAACAATACGTATTTTTAAGTGAATAGAAAGAACGGTTGTATCCTGACGAGTAATGTTTGAAAAAGTGAAAGACAGAAAGTATAGAGAAATATTTTGTTACATTAGGAACCATTCGCCCTTCCCCAGGAAGTACGTCAAGCACCGTCTTTGAACGTTTTTAAGTGTCGAGTACACGAGCACTTTCAAAAAAGTCAGAATCCCTCCACATAATCACATTCTTAAATATTAATTTAACATATATGTGTATATATTATATTTACAAATGTATATTATATTATATTATTATTATATTATATATTATATTGTATTTTACATTATTTTTATGTATTTTTTGCTATGTGTTTGACTTAAATTTCTTATTCAAGCCATTTACTAAATTGCATAATATATTATCATACTTCACTTTATTACCTACTACCTAATATGTTTCTTCTTACCCCAACTTTTCTCTTTATACTTATTGTACGCACTGTGATTTCAACCCTGTCCCCACTACCAAAGGTTAACTGGAAGAGAATACCTCTAGGTATTAAGTTCGCCTTTGTGCATTGTAATTTCTTATGTGCAATAAAGAATTTAAAACAAACAAACAAAACACATGAAAAAACTGGAATTTTAATTCCCTATAATCCGCCATAATAGATAAAACTATGTGGTACAGTAATTATCTTGCGATATTCACCACACCACACAAATCTTGCAAATTATTCTCAACACACGTTTCACATCTTCAGGAGATGTTGACTCTACAGTGAACGATTGTAAAGTCACAACAAGATTGAAATATTGAAAAGAGATTGTAAAGTCTTTTCGATACGAGATTCAAAGAGAAATCTTTAAAATCGTGCATTGTAGAGTCAACATCTCCTGAAGATGCTCCGGATAAGCGTGCGAATAGCGAATTATTCAATTTCAATTCAATTCATTTATTCAATTTAGGTACACTATAGGTTCACATATTGACGTCAATTACTTACATATAAAACATGATGGTGATAATCTGTTACGGTATCTTAAAACTAAAGCTTCGAGGGTTCCAAACGCGCCCTGGTCTGAGAAGAGCCCACAACTAACACAGCCGGGTTTCCATTAAACTTCCCATTCTTTCATTATCATGGACTTCCGCAAAGTAACGGCTACTTCTATCCAACATTAGGAAACTGTTTCTCAATCTCTATATATTATAACCGACAAATAAGTATGGTATTTTGATAGGAATTCTTTAAAAACTTGATATTGCTGCGAAAGAGCAATGAACGTGAAATGGCTAAGAGGTACTTGACTGCTCTCACACCTGATGGTAAGTGATGGTGCAATCTAAGATGGCAGCGGGCTAACCTGTTAGGGACATTGCAGTTATATTAAACCCATCCCCCTATTCGGTTTCTACACGGCATCGTACCCGAACGCTAAATCGCTTGGCGGCACGTCTTTGCCGATAGGGTGGTAGCCGCCCACCAGCCGCCCACCAGGCCAGACCAGGGAAAATTCAGAAATTACAAATTCCAAATCGACCCTGGGGTCGAACCCGGGACCTCCGCACGTCAAGACAACAGCGCTACACACTGCGCCACGGAGGTCGTCAAAACCTCTTTCTTATTCTTCCACAAACAAACAGTTTTGACTGACTCTTTTTGCTCGCTCAATCCTTCACGCGTGCTTTTTGTAAGTGAAAGTCCTTGTATGCGGTATTCCTCTGCGAGTTAAACGAAGTCCGTACTGAGCTCGCTTCGCTCGCAGTGTGAACTCCGCTGTAGACTCCGCATTACTCAATACTCAATATATACTCAATATCATTTATTCAATATAGGTACACTGTTGGTACACTTATTGACGTTAAAAATTACTTACATAGAAAACATGATGGTGATAATTGGTTACGGTATCTTAAAACTAAAGCTACGAGGGTTCCAAACGCGCCCTGGTCTGAGAAGAGCCCACAACAAACTCAGCCGGGTTTTTTTTCTTTTTATTATCACCATCTCACAAATCATCTTAACTAAGGAACTATCAGAGCCATAGAGCAAATCATTGCCAAGCTTCCTTGTCGTTTAAGTAATCCTTTACATGGTAATAAGGTTTATCAATGAGTTTACGTTTTACATTAACTTTGAACTTATTTAGAGACATCTTTAACATGTCTTCTGGGAGCTTGTTGTAGAAGCGGACACTGTTTCCAACAAATGAATTGCTAGCTTTGAATTGATTATCCAGACAGTGCGTAAGTAGGCAGGACTTGTCATTTTCTTGTACGAAAATCCGATTGGTCCGCTAAAGACATCTCATATCTGGTGAATAATGGGCCATACTAATTGCTGTGTAAGCATTCGATTTCGTTCATCCAATTCTGGATTTTTCTGAATAATTGAGCAGTTAATACGTTCAATTCTCCAACCAATATACAAAATGGATTTCAATGCTTCGTGTGCACGAATCGCATGATATAAAGCCTTCAGCGAACAGAATGTGTTACTGCAGCGTGGAATGATTGCTACTCCACGGAAGGAAATCGGCAAAAGTTGTTGGGTTTTAATTATAATATACATCAGCTATCAATATATATATAGCTGATGCCTGCAACTTCATCCATGAATTGATATGTTTTACTTCTCTTAATTTTACGAGATAAAAAGTAGCCTATGTGTTATTCCAGACTATAAAGTTATACTCCCTAGTTCAAACCGCTCAACAAGTAATTGTGTATTCACAAAAGACAAAGGACTTTTTGATGGCGATTACACAAGATTCGATGCTGTACTATAAATTATCTCTGTGCCAAATTTCATCCAGATCCATTCAGCCGTTCTTGCGTGATTGACTAACAAACATCCATCCATCCAAGCATACATCCACACATCCATTCAAACTTGCGCATTTAAAATATTTGTATAGATTATTATTTTTGTTTTGTCAAAACGGTATCACGGAACAAGTATGTCCTATATTAAATTTACAAATTAAATTTGAGTACAATACAAACTGGGTTTGAATGCATTTGTATATTTCCTTGTGTTAAAAGTTCTAGGATCGTAGAAAACTGAACCGTCACGTGTTGTATCTATGAAACTACTACAAGTTAGCCTTTGACTGTGATCTCACATGGTTTTTAGTTATGATGCATGTCTATGAGATGTATGTCTAGATGGTAGCGGGTTGTTCTCGTAGGGGTTAGGTGTATTAAACCTTATCGGTTTCTACCGTCATCGTGCCGGAACGCTAAATCGCTTGGTGGCACAGCTTTGCCAGGTTGGTAGCTAACCAAGGGCGGAGCCTCCCACTAAATAAGCCAATTTCCCTGATTAAAACTTGTAGGCGTGAACACGAAACCACCACGCGTTATGTGTGTTGCAAGCTTTATTTGTTTCGACTGGCGTGCTTCTGTCAATCAAGAAGTAATTTCGTTAAATCTCGGATTTTGTTGGGTCCGATAAGCGAAAGTAGATTACGATTTGTACGAAAAAATAATAGATTACGAAACGGCCCAAAAAATACGAGAGAGAGTTCCACTACACTAGCTGCCTCGACCAGGGTTCACTTGGAACGCAGAATCTCTAGTAACTAGAGTTGCTGATGAATAAATCGATTTTGTCAGTCAGTCATAATATCTGACTGACATTACCTACCTCTACCTTGCATTGCTCGTGTGGAATTTAAAAAAATATTTCAATTACTAAGATACACGTATACCTTATTTTTTTATTTGGAACCAATTTTAATGGATATGTCACCGTAAGATTGTATAAACCGTTAGATTATAATCTAACTCGCGAAATTGTAAAATTTCGAAAGATTGTGAACCGTTCAATATTCTGAGTATAAATTTTTGAAATATTCATTGTATTTACGTTTTCTTGTCTGTTTCTTGTAGGTTAGATTTGGGTTGGACATAAATAATCGGGTAGTCATAAGTAATCACTTAGGTTATATCGGGTCAATATACCTAACAGATTACATAAAAAAACATTATTACGAAAAATAATGCGTTAAATTGTAATCTTTCGACAGTTTGCAATTTCGCGAGTTAGATTATAACCCTAACGGTTTTTACAATCTTACGGTGACAGATATAACTTGGAAAATTATGGATTTACATATTAATTTTCTGCTCTTCTTTAATACCTTTAGGTTTTGAACTATGGGAACTCACTTCTATAAAATTCACTAAATTATTTAAAGTTACTAACTCTCCTTAAACCCTTTATAGGAACCCGTTATATATAATTTCGCCTTGTACGTCCGTACGTCTGTCCGTCCGTCTGCGTCTAAGCTTGATACTATTAGAACTAGAAAGCTGTAATTTGGCATGGTTATACATATCAATCACGCCGATAGAGTGGTAAAATAAAATTTATAAAAAAAAACTTTCGTCATTAAGTCGTTTAAAAATATTAACCTTTAGAGTGCTAAAGGGAGTCAGCTGAAGTCTGGAATCAGTTACAGGCGATATCTGCGGCTTATCTTAATCTAGATATTTTGACGAGCTCCGTGGCGCAGTGTTGAGCGCTATTGTCTTAACGTACGGTGGTTTCGGGTTCGATCCCCGTCAGGGTCAATTTGGGAATTTATAATTTCTGAGTTTTCCGTGGTCTGGCCTGGTGGGAGGCTTCGGCTGTCGCTAGTTACCACCTGGCAAAGAAGTGCCGATACTATGTCATGAAGAAACCGAATAGGAGAATGGGCTTAATATAACCGCCATGCCCCTAACAGGTTAGCTCGCTACCATCTTAGTCTGCATCATCATTTAACATCAGGTGCGATCGCAGTCAAGGGCTAATTTGTTAAAAAAAAACAAAAAAAAATCTAGATAGTGCACACAAACCCACAGAGAGTACCACCCCCCCTGCTCGCTTACCTGTCATAAAGCCAACTAATTATGTCCTTAGTAAGTCTATAGTAAGTTAACAGACCTAAGTCCAGTCCAGTCGTATAGCTCGTAGCAGCGTAGCGGTTCCTGTAGGACGTCTACGAAAATCGTAGAGTTGTAGCCGTAGATGTAGTTGGTTCTTCAATAATTCCGCAAAGATTCAATGGACACACGCACAGAGTTCCTACATGTTTTTAAAAAAAAGTCACAGCCATCATTGAAATTATTCATAAAACAATCATGTCAAATTTGTAGTGTCACTTTATCGGCTTCATATCGCACGAAATTGTGGGATTGTGACGAAATATTTTTCACTTTTATTTCTCACAAATCAAATACCATTTAGAGCAATTTTTATCAAATTATTTAATTATAGTGTCAATTACTTATAACTACTGCTTTGTCGGCGTGGATTAAGTTCTTTAATATTAGGTCCTTACATATGAAATTGGCGTTTTGTCGTACTAGCCACTTTGATCACAAATATCTCCTCTATGGTTAGGAATTTCAATTTCAAATTTATACAGCTATTTACACATGCTTTTGTGTTTTCAAGACCCCTAATTCATTTGTTTTTCCTCTTTTGGTTTTTTCATTGCGTCAATTCAGTTTACAAAATGGAAAATTTGAAATATAGCATTATTTACGAGTACGAGTTCCATCGCGTCACCAGTGCTGCAGAAACGGCTCGAAGGATTAATGATGTATATGGCGACGGTGTCGCAAAAAAAAATACAGTGAGTTTTTGGATCCAACGTATTCGTACTGGAAATTTCGACCTGCAGAACAAGCCCCGTGGACGGCCGGAGACCAAAGTTGATAATTAAGAATTGAAGGCTATTGTGGAAGCGGATCCACCGCAAACCACGTCCGAGCTAGTTGCAGGCTGCGGTGTTAGTGATAAAACTGTTTTAATCCACTTGAAGCAAATTGGGAAGGTGAAAGCTTGAAAGGTGAGTACCTCATGAATTGAGTGCAGCAAACCGACAAACGCGCATCGACTGCGGCGTTACATTACTCAACCGGCACAATAATGAAGGAATTTTAAATCGAATTATTACTTGTGATGAAAAGTGGATCATGTACGAAAATCGGAAACGCTCATCGCAATGGCTGAACCCTGGCGAACCAGCTAAATCCTGCTCCAAGCGAAAATTGACTCAAAAAAAATTACTTGTGAACGTTTGGTGGACTAGTGCCGGTGTCGTTCACTACAGCTTTCTTAAATCTGGCCAGACGATAACGGCGGATGTCTTTTGTCAGCATCTGCAAACCATGATGGAAAAGTTAGCTGCTAACCGAGGCTGGTCAATCGCTCTAGGCCACTGCTGCTTCAGGACAACGCTAGACCACACACTGCACAACAGACGGCTACCAAATTAGACGATCTTCAATTGGAATATCTAGGACATCCATCGTACTCCCCTAATCAACATAAAGACCTGAGAAAGGCCTATTCAACATGAAGAAGATGGGTCCATGCAATTGTAAACCTTAAGGTGGTAAACATACCATAAACATGGTGGACCGCGACTGTATAAGTAGGTTACAATATGGCCGCCGGCGTTACCTTCGACGAAACTCCAACTATTGTTTACGTGATTACGATGCATGTTTGCTTTCAATCTAAAATTATTATTCGATTGGTTTTACGGTTCAATGTTGTTGTAGGTAAGCCGTAAATCCATACTAATATTATAAATGCGACAGTGTGCCTACCTGTCTATCTGTCTGTCTGTCTGCTACGCTTTAACGGCCCATCTTTTCAACCGATTTTCATGAAATTTTGTACAGAGTTATAGACATAGGCTACTTTTTATCCCGAAAAGTCGCGGAAATTCGCGGATGAATTCGCGGGCATTATCTAGTCATTCCATAGATGAGCCTCAAGTTATTTGATGGTTGAGAAATACGATGGATCGTCTCGAAGGCAGTCTTTAGGTGTGTCCAAACATAGAGATGCAATCTTGCGCCGAATGCCGTGGGGTGCAGCGACATCTATTATTTGCTATGAGAGTTAAGTTTACTTTATAACTTACTCATAGCCAAGTTTGAAAACTTTTCTAGTGAGACAGTATTACGTGTAGCGACCTCTATTATTTGCTATGGGAGATCGGTTTACCTAAAAAACTTACTCATAGCTCAAGTTTGAAAACTTTTCTAGTAAGACAGAATTACGTGCAGTGACATATTATATTATTTGCTATGGGAGATAGTTTTACTTTATAACTTACTCATAACTCAAGTTTGAAAACTTTTTTAGTGAGACAGAATTATGTGTAGCGACATCTATTGTTTGTGGGTTTAATAAATGAAGTCAGAAGCGTTTGTTATAAGCCAATGACGTCACAATGAGGCATTTTGGCCTAAGGACGCATTGTAACAGAACCAATCAATCAATAGTGTAAGCAATGCGGTCGGAAAGCCATGAATCATTCCACGCTTGGGAGGTGTCACCGGCTCAACAATAACAGATGGGCCTACAAATTAGTGACGTGGTAATGCGCAATCAATTTTGATATGTTGGAATGTGTGTAGGTATTGCCATAAAGTAATTAATGTCAATGCTGATAATGTGTAATGTGTAAATGTTACACGGCACTTTTCACTAAAGATCCGGTTCGAAGGACCATGCACAATTCGGATGGCTTTCTGGTTCGATTTATTAAAACACTGCACTTTTCACACTCATTTCACTTTTCCCTTAATCTAGAATCAGTGTAGTGAAATAAGATTTAGGGAGTAAGGGTCTCAAAATTGATCCATAAAGCTGTGTAATAAGCGACGCTGTAACTAGCGGCCAGTGTAATATAATAGCAACTAGTGTAATAGCCCTATAAAACACTTTGTGATGATTAATTGATTTTCTTCAATGATTTATTTCCTTCTACACACTTTAGAATAATGATTTAACGATACAGCGGGAAAAAACTACCATTGATTTTTTTACGATCAGAGACAAAATGATTCAAACGTCACTCTGACAGTTAGTTTTTTAATTTATTTTCCTACATTGACGGCTCTGCGTTCTAAGGTATTACAATTGAGTCAAACATCTGCTAAAGGCGGAAACACATTCTAACAGGATATGACTTCCTGTGCGAAAAACGCTAGCAGTGGAAAACACGTTTCGTCGTGTCGTGGTAGTTTGTGCAGATCCATATGGGTATAGCCGCACAAACTTATCCGATCTGTGACAGCATCCATAGTAAATATGAAAAATGTAAGAACAAAATCTAAACGGGCATAAAAATTAGTTCCAATTTTGGCCACCGGGTCAGTTATGTTTGACGCACTATACTTATTTGAGTGAATATGTTATCGTTTTGTTCTAACATTGGGTATTATAAGCAGGAAGCTATCATCTCGACCCAACGCCGGACCACTGCTGCAATACAAATACACCACGGTTTATTAATTAAGCCAAATTCTGACGCAGCGTGCAACCTGTTCAGCCCCCTAATTGTGTAAGAATTGTCGATCAAATCTAAATGTCTAAATGCGGTGTCAAAGTACAATAAACCATATCATTATTGATTTAGAGCTCAATTTCGTGTATCCATTCTTATACGTTTAGGTATGTACGATACCATTAACGTATGATAATGGATACACGAAATTGAGCTCTATTTCAATGCTGTTATGGTTTACTTTACTTTGACGCCGAATTTTGACGATTGGATCGGCAATTCTTACATAATTACACCTCTGATTGTTTTTAATTAATAAGTAATGTTTTTTTGTTTCTGTTATAATTTTGTAATTTGTATTGGGTACGATAAGGCTGATATACCTACTCTATATAATGTAAAAACCTTCTAATAAAAGATTTATAAAAGAAACTTTGAGAACATTATGGAGACTAGGTTAAAAACTGCTTAAACCAACCGAAAGTGCCGTCCTGGGATTCAAACCTTGGACTACTGAATAGGAGGCCAAAGACTACGACTAGGCTATCATAGCTATTGTGTACCACCTAAATATGTACCAAGCCTCAAAAATCGAGGGCGAACATACTGCTCGGGGCAGATTTCTCCCCTTAAGTATAAAGGCGTACTGTCAAAAGAAATCAAACTTTTACGATATGAATCTGGGGCGACGTTGAAGGTTCATTTCTATACTTATTTGGGCACTAAAACTTTATCTGAGCTAGAACAAAATGTTATATTACAAAGGAGATTACTCAGCCTCCGTAAATTTTTGGGCTACTGCTAAAATAAAATAAAATTAATATTTTAATAAAGTAAGTACCTATTTTATTTTAATTTTCTTTTATTTGTTAATTTTGCCTTTTTAATGTAGGTACGTGAGAATTAAAATGCAATTTTATTTTAATCCAACTCATATTAAGTAACGGATACAAATTAACTGACATTATTTTTTTTTACTCTCATTTATTTGCATACTGATTTCATATTATTAGTCTTTATTAAACTATATAGTTTATTTGCTTGATTGCAAGTACATATATTATAGGTCTAATTACAGCTTTTTACCATCTACAATCCGCCATACGATGGGCATGCAAAATATTTTTTTTATAAAATTATATAAATATTTTACATAATCATACACAAAAGAAGTTTAATAATAATTCTACAATATTATACGTCCCACTTGATACGAGGAATGACCCGAGTAGCCGATGGTCAGGGCTCCAGAGAGAGGAACCTCCTCACAATTCGCGCCGACTCAAGGATAACCGCCTTCTGCATCCGACCCTTAATCCAACAACCAAGCGAAAGCTTCTTAAGTTGTTAGTCGAAACTTTTCGCAGTAAGACCGTTAACTGATACAGCAATCGTTGTGTCAACACTCCACTTGACGGTGATGTCATGTGCGAGGTCCAATAATATTATTCATTTTCGTAAATTTAATTTTAGTTTTCTTTTAACAGACATTAATTATTATTAAATGATAAATGATTTATTTATTTCATATAGGACAACTTGTGTCACTTATGAAACTCTACCACCGGTTCGGAAAAATGATTCAACTGAGAAGTGCCGGCAAGAAACTCAGCAGTTGCTCTTTTCATAGGAAAGAAAAGGTTTCAATATGTAGACAACACCACAAGTTACAAGTATTACACTGACTTGTGGGTCACTGGATGCGAGGGCGGTTGCTTCCATGCAACTTTGTCATTAATAAAATCATCGATAGTGTAATAACCTCGACTTAACATATGCCGTTTAACACAGTCTTTAAATCTATGTTATGGCAAATCCAGAAACTCTTTGGGAACCATATTATAAATTATTACTTTGTCAATTTGAGATTATATAATAGACTTATTAATTTGATGAGCTCGAACCTCCTTCCCATCAATCAACCGGGTAGATAAAATTGACGGATATAAATCGTGTCGGCGCCGAAATATGTTGAGGCTTCAATGGAATGAATGGGCTAGGTTGTAATCAGTGACGTAGACTTTATCTGAAATGAACTGAGTACAATGTTGTTTGGTTTATCTCAAACTAGTCAGATTAAACGAGCGGAATTTCTTGATGAAACAGCTAAGATTCATACTGATATTATAAATGCGAATGTGTGTATCGGTCTGTCTATCTGTCTGTCTGCCACGCTTTCATGGCCTATCTTCACAACCTATTTAGTTGAAATTTGGTACAGGGATAGGTTGTATCTCGGGGGAGGACATATAGGCTACTTTTTATCCCCGAAATTTAAAGAGTTCCCGAACCTTAAACCAAGCGGATGAAATCGCGGGCATCATCTAGTAAAGTATAATCGATACCTCTCTTCTCGGCCATACTAACCCAGAAGAATCATTTAGTAACAAATGGTTGACAGTCTTGTACTTATACGAAGTTGCTTTAGATACTCGTAGATATAGAATACACGGCACCGATTTTTATGAAATTTGGTACACAGATGGGTTGTACCCTTGGAAAGGACATGGTAAAATTTTATCCCAAAAATTAGGGAGTTCGCTTAGTAACACCTAGTAAGTGTACCGTTGGAACTGTTCGGGTACAGAACCCTAAAAAGAGGAGGT
This sequence comes from Erebia palarica, assembly GCA_964035005.1. NCBI lineage: Eukaryota > Metazoa > Arthropoda > Insecta > Lepidoptera > Nymphalidae > Erebia > Erebia palarica. The sequence goes on from OZ035995.1 coordinate 19,946,434, forward strand.
TCTCAATCCGACCTGTATTTTTACTGTAATATAGCAGTTCCATTAAAGAAAAGCTAGTATGTTCTCGGGCAGCGCGTTACGAGCAGATATTGGGGCATAAATTCCGGTTGAATACATTATTACTCGAGCTGTGATACCCGTGCCGCGTTATATCATTGTAACTGAATGGAATCTAATGTGGGGGTTACTTGGAACTGATGTTTTATTAAGATCTTTTTTATCCGCTAAAAGTTAGCCCTTGTCTGTAATCTTACCTTATGGTAATACGTGATGGTTTTTCATAAAATTCTAGCCACGCTGGCAATCAGCACATGACGAACTTGGTGGACGAAAAAAACCATCTCAAAAAAGTAGTCTCGTGCTCAATTGTGGACCTGCAATGGGTTGGAATGTTTTTTTTATCCACTACAAGTTAGCCCTGCAGTCTAAGATGGTAGCGGGCTACGCTACCATCATAGACTGCATCCTCACTTACCATCAGGTGAGATCGCAGTCAAGGGCTAACTTGTAGTGGACAAAAATAAAATTCGGCAACTCGTAGCTCAGTAAATCCTGTTCAGAAATTCAGTAAGAGGATTGTTCCAGAATCTGTATTGTATGAATTTTACGAAACATAACGCGCCATACAAATGCGCTGAAATTAATTTTTAAATTTAATTTACGCTTATCTGAATTTATGATCTGATATCTTTTGTAAGGATAAAAGCTTAACTCATGTTTTGGGTATTAAGCTAAAAGGTGAGCACAGAAAACTCCAATTATGACATACTAGCTGATGCTCGGGACTTAGTCCTCATGGATTTTAATTTTCCGCAGTTAAAAGTAGCCTATGTGTTATTCTAGACTATGTGACTATGCGATAGTCTATCTCTAGTGCTAAACTTCATCTAGATCCGTTCAGTCGTTTTGCCTTGACTGAGTAACAAACATCCATCCATCCATCCATACATCCATCCAAACTTTCGAATTTATATACCACAGAATAGGTAATAGCTAACACTAGATGATGCCCACGACTTCGTCCACGTGCATTAGGATTTTTTGATTCCCGCGGGAATTCTTAAATTTTTCAGGGATAAAAAGTAGCCTATGTCCTTCCCCGGGATTTAACTTACTGCTGTACCAAATTTCATCGAAATCAGTTGAACGGATGAGCCGTGAAAGCGTTTTACAAGAGCTTCAAATCTTAATTATAGATGTAAGAATACTGACAAGTCACTTAAGGCGGGTAAAGACGATAATCATTACCATCTATGGTTTATCGACTCTTAAAGATTTAAAATTTCTTACTCTATCGCTAAACCCCTGCCATTGTGGCCAATTCTGTTTAGCACAATCTCTAAAATGATAGCTCTAAACCTAGTGCTGTCCCTTTCCGTAAGGAGTATTATGAAAGTGATAGCATTAGCAATATAGTTAGTTTTTAGTTTAGTTTCGAGATTTTGCTATACAGAATTAGCCCCATTGTGTGAATGGAAAGGGATCACGACCCTCAGCAATAATGAATACGACGCAGAGAGATATCGCTCAAATTTCTTTGATCTGAGCCGTGCTAAAAGCACTTGAAGGGTGATTAAGCCGGACCCATTCTGTCACAAATCCGCATCAATCGACCAAAAATAGCCGATCGCTAAAAGCGCTATTGACGATTAGAGCTCGGATTTAGTTGAGCTTGTCCACTGTAGGGTTGACACTCAAGCTTCTAAATGAATATATTTTTTTTAATCCACTACAATTTAGCCCTTGACTGCGATCTAAGATGGTGGTCTGGTGAGAGAAAGTATTGGAAATTTTTTCTTTATAAGTACTTTAAGTTACTTTTTACTGGTTTAAGCAGTGATTGAATGCCAAAATAATGACAAGAAATAAAATTAAATGTTTTTTTTTGTATTTCTTGCAATAAAAATGTTTAAGTAAAAATGTAAAACCGGAATAATAACAAAATTATTTTAATGTTTTATGAATGTAGGAAACCCGTGCTTAGTAGTGGACTGGCAGCCTGAAAGAATAGGGATATAATAAAATAATGATGATAATAGGTCTTTTCAATTTAACAAGGTGAAAAAATATCAATGAAAATTTTGTCTTTGAAAGTAATCAAAGTAAATAATGACATGCTCACATGAATCTTTTTTAAAATTATATTTTTGTTTCTTGCATCTGGACAGACAAATCCATCCTTTGTGATTCCGATTACTAATTCGTAATATCCCAAAAAATAGTATTATACGTATTTATTGTTTAATATTAAATTTAAATTGAATCAATATTATAAAGCATAAATTCAACAATTGTTGAATGTTGTATGTTTCCGAACGCAGCGCGCGCGCTATCTGTCAAATGTCACTTCGATTTCTCCCCTTCCTTTTCAGGACATCCGTACAGGCAACAGCCAAAAATTTGCGTTAAATCTAAAATACTTATTAATATAAATGAATACAGTGTGCAAGCTTAGTTTTCATTATATATTTCGCAACAATCACATACATTTATCAGTATTATTATATTAGAAATATTTTTATTTCATTTGACAGCCCTAATTCATATCAAGAGAATGCACCAATTGTTTAAGCGGCTTTTCTATTTTGGCTTTTTTCTTAGGAGCTCGACACGTTTAGCTTATACTCATTAGTCTCTGGACTATTTTAGCTTACTCTAACAGATTAATTGTTTAGTAGCTGATGCCATTATAGCAGTCGTAACAATCAGTATTTCCCAGTGGTCAGATTAGTGGTAAGACAAGTCTGCCCAACGGGAATTTTATCCCTATAAAACAAGTTAATATAATATAATATATATATCTCCATATAACGCAGGGCAAACGCTGAGCTATACACCCTTTCTGGGTGGTGTCACAGACGAAAGTGTTACATTAGTATCTAGTTTTGTCTGTGACATCACTGTTGAATAAACTGTATTTCTTTCTTTCTTTCTAAGTTCATCTCCACAGAGATAAACTTGTATTATAGTTTTTTTTTTTTTTTTTAAATATTTATTTCAAAATAGATACAAACTTATTTTACAAAATATAAATCTCGCCAAACTGGTGGGCCAGTTTGTTGACGAGTTGACGCTCTAAACATTTTAATTTAAGTTTTTTATTTTTTTTTTTTCATTTTTTTTTTATTGTTTTTTTTTTTTATTTAATTTAAATCTAAAATTAGCACAAGTATGTGCGCAGACACAGGTGCTCGCTCTATTCCCTTACTCCCATAATATGGTCAATAATCTCACACGTCTGCAGAGTATCGACGGCTTTACTCTCCATGGGACTTGAGCAAAACACTAACTAACTGCGGGCTAGTACGGAGAATTTCTGTACGCACAAATCCAACACTTATTTTGGGCCCAACCCAGGAATCGAACGCAGGACCTCGTCCACTACAGCCCATTAACGTCCCACTGCTGGGCACAGGCCTCCACTCTCATAGAGGAGAGGGAATTAGAGCTTAGACCCACCACGCTGCTCCAATGCGGGTTGGCGGGCTTTAACGACTATTATCATATTAGTGATAACCGGGACCGACGGCTTAACGTACTCTTCGAGGCACGGGGGTGAAACACCGCCAACTTCCTAACTCCAGGCTAGTACTGAGAATTTCTAGTCAGAAAAACCCATCACTTATTATGGCCCGACCCGGGACTCGAACCCGGGACCTCGTCAGCCGCAGTCAAACTTGCTAACCACTAGACCAACGAGGCAGTTTACCTCGTCATTCGTAGTCAAACAGGTTAACATCTAGAATTCTAGACCAGTGAGGCAGCTATAACCGATGCAACGTTCTTCTTTTTTTTTTTTACCACTACAAGTTAGCCCTTGACTGCGATCTCACCTGATGGTAAGTGAAGATACAGTCTAAGATGGTAGCGGGCTAACCTGTTAGGGGCATGGCAGTTATATTAAACCCATACCCCTATTCGGTTTCTACACGGCATCATACCGGAACACTAAATCGCTTGGCGGCACATCTTTGCCGGTAGGGTGGTAACTAGCCACGGCCGAAGCCTCCCACCAGGCCAGACCAAGAAAAATTCAGAAATTATAATTTCCATTGACCCCGCCGGGGATCGAACCCGGGACACACATTAAGACAACAGCGCTACACACTGCGCCACGGAGGTCGTCAAAAGTGTTCGCAATGTTAACGATAACCAATATAGGCCGCATGTTATAGGTACATCAAATTGGTTGCAGCGTGCCTTCCCCTGGGAAATTCCTGTATCGACCGGGATACCATCAATCCACGTTATTTAGACGGTTAACTGATCCAGATTGGCAGAACCCAGCGATGCAATAAAACTAATTGCATCTTATCGTACTAATATTATAAATTCGAAAGTGTTTTTGTTTGTTGGTTTGTTCTTCAATCACGCCGCAAAGGAGCAACTGATCGACGAGATTTTGGATGAGTATAATTGAGAACCTGGAGAGTGACATAGGCTACTTTTTATCCCGGAATCAGAACATCCTAATCCACATGGACGAAGTCGTGGGAATCATCTATATAGTATTAGCTATTACCTATTCTGTGGTATATAAATTCGAAAGTTTGGATGGATGTAAGTTCGTTGATTTTCCGGGATAAAAAGTAACCTATGTGTTATTCCAGACTATAATCTATCTCTGTGCCAAATTTCATCCAGATCCGTTCAACGCGTCGTGGTATATCCCGATTTATAACTATAAACCATACATAATCATGTTTTACTAAGTTTAGATTTTAATTGATGCTACAACTTCAAAGCCATTCAAAGTATACTTTATACTTGTTTACTTGATAGCAACTTTGCAAAATAGCTTAGCGTAATATGAAACTTCGTAATCCTGGATTATCCTAGTCTGGTTAGTTTTGTTGTTTAAAAAGGATTATGGCTTGCTGTAAGTTTATGAAGCTGGCAGGTCTAAGTTTTTTAGGACTTTCATGTCTTAAGGTTTTTTTTTTTATATACCTCTTGCTGTAAGAGGGCCCTGGTTCCTCTGACATGGTGGTCGGAGACCTTTTTTACTTTTATTAGTTTCGCCTATTATTGTAGTTTGTTGGTTTATTATTTATTAATGTTTTATTATTTAAATTTGTTATTCTTTGTGTAGAATTTTATTTTATTATTGGTTTATTTATAAATTGTGAAATATTTTGATTTATTAATTTGTATGTTCTTTTTTCAAAATTTTATTATTTATTCGCTTATTAAGTTGTAACATTTATCGATTTTAACTGTGTTGTTTACACTTAATTTTGTTATTTGTAGGCTTATTAATTATTTTTAAATGTGTTTATTTTTGTATACATTAGTGTATGTAGTAATTAATTATAATATTATAATTTGTAGATTTATTTATTCTTCTTTAATGTTAGATTTGTTGAATGCGTTTATTTATTTATTTATTTATTTATGTTCTCCACCCTTAATTTTATTATTTGTTGGTATATTAATTGTTTATTTTTGTTTGTGTTGATTTAATAATTCTTTGTTAATTTTTGCCTCTTAGTCTTAAGGTATTGCAAAGGATTTGTTGTTTTTTTTTTAAATTATCGAACAGTATGTGCTCAACTTTTTTTTTTAATTATATAGGCCAGCGCTTGGCTGTAATCAGACTTGCTTGCAAGTGGTGATGCAGCCTAAGGTGGAGCGCGCTTGCCTAGATGCCTATTCACTCTTGATAACTGACTAACTAACTTTATTAACTTGGCTGAGGCAGCAGTTATCAACCAATCACGCTGGCTAAGCAACATTGAACTGGGTCGGTAAATGGGAGACCGTGTTTGGATACTCTTAATTGGATTATGTTCATTTCCTTCGAGCTTCGGAGAGTATGTTAGCAACTGCTTCCAATAGGGATGATGACAACACAATCAAATCAGCAACTCTTTATCAAACTTAAAAACGCGCTTCTAGTATGGTTCATCAAATTTCAACGCACTTTTTTTCTTTAATCTATATTTTAAAATGGTTATCAAACTTAAAACTAACCGAAGATGTGAATTTTAGGTCTTTTGGAAGACCCTCTATTTAATAATCAGCTAGAAATAATTTATTTTTGATATAGGCATCATCCCTAAGGGCACTAACATTGTAATAGCCGTATAACTCAAAGAGTCTCGAGAGAAGAGATAATTTCACCAGCAACGCCTAAATTTTAGGGACTCCTAAGACTAAAAGAAAGAAAAATAATTTATTTCTAAATTGTGCCACACATAAATTAGCATTTATTTAGCACTAGCCCCCGACACTCCCCATCAGTTTTTTTATTTTATTTTACTAGCCTGTGTCACCCGGACTAAGCTAGGGATTCTAACGATACCGCATTTATCAAAATCGGTCCAGGCGTATAGTAGTATGGTGGAATATGCAAACTCACATACATACATGAACCCTGAAAACAATATACTCCTTTATACAGGCAGTCGTATAAAAAGAAAGATCCCACGCCAATTTAAAAACAACTTGTTTAAAAAAAAGAATTTCCTCGACAATTTTTCTTTCCTTATTATTCCTTCCGGTTTCTTTTTACATAAAATTCATATAAAAGTCCTGTTCATAAAACAGAAAGTCCATTTTGGTAATTACTTTTAATTTACGTCGAGTTACTTTACGGGAAAAAATGACAACTCATACACCGTAATACCTGGGTTTCGCAAAAACATTAATTATAATTAAAATTACCCGGTACCCTACTACTGGTGTATACTTAAACGACTTTTTTTACTGCCTCGTTGGTCTAGTGGTTAGCATGTTCGACTCGGGCTGACGTGACCATGGGTTTGAGTAACTAACAAGTATTAGTTTTTTCTGTCAAGAAATTCTCAGTATTAGCCTGAAGTTAGAAGTTGGCGGTGATACGATCTTATACGTAAAAATATTTGTCAGAAACCGCACTGAATGGATTCGAACCTTGGACCACGCGAATACGAAGCTGAACTCTGAATCACCGCTTTTAGAGAAAATTAAGCAAACATGAAACCCCGCATAATGCGGAAGTCTGTCCGTCTTGCCTGAAACTTGGTTTAGAGACGGGTTGCATCCTGGGATAAGGTATAAACTATAAACTAGTTTTTAACCCGGAAATTTAAAAAGTTCAAAAATCAAAATAACTTAATCATCATTAGGTATTATATAGTATTCTACAGCAAAAAAAATTATAATAACAACGTAGGTATCTCTTACGACCTCCCTGGTTGTCTTAACCAACCAAAGTCATCCCGGGTTAATGATCCACGACGGGGTCTATTTGGGAATTTATAATTTCTGAATTTTCTCTGGTCTGGCCTGGTGGGAGGCTTCGGCTGTGGCTAGTTACCATCCTACTGGCAAAAGACGGTATGATACCGTGTAGAAACCGATTAGGGGTATGGGTTTAACAGGTGTAACTACCATACCCATAACAGGTTAGCCCACTACCTTATTATACTGCATCATCACTTACCGTCAGGTGAGATCGCAGTCAAGGGCTAACTTGTAGTTGATAAAAAAAAAACTACAGTCAAAGGATTAAAATAGTACATTACATCGCGAGACCAGAAATGCTCTCCCGGTCGAGGTGTGTATAGTGTTTTTCTAAAAAATGAAACAAGTGACTTTTTTTTAATATATTTTTTGCGCTGTGAGTGCTGAACGCGTAATACGGTAGAATTCCAAATTTAAACTATTTAGGCCCAAGAACATTATAACAAGTTACAAGATATTCAGGAAGAAAGATTCCAAATTCAAACTTATGATATGTAATGAAAATACATACATTCTTTACTGGCCTAGGCCGGGAAGTTTAACTTTCGAACTCATTTACAGGGTATGAAATGTGCACAATTCATATCATTTTTTAGAAATAAACATTCACGGACACGAAAATACAACAGAGAGAAAAAAAAAAGGAGAATAGCAACTCGACTCACAAAAGTCGTTTGAGATGTTGCCGCTCTAAATTTTCGATTTCCACCCCAAATTGATTTTCTAGAATGTTCCCTTCAGCGCGGCGATATCAAAGGGAGCGCTGCTCTTGTCTCGCGGAATTTGATTTGTTGTTTATTTTGCGATTCGGCCATTTTTACTTTTCTGTTGCGACTTGTGGCCGCAAACAATACGTAATTCGTTGGGAGATTCGAAGATTGATTGTTCTCTTTTAGACTAAGTTTATAAAGTCAAAGTCAAATAATGTTTATTCAATTTAGGTAGGTATATATGCTAAGGTAGGTATGCTAAGTACTCCTAGACATTCTTCTTCCTTCTATAGTAAATCTTTTACTGTTACTGCTATACGGCTTTGGAATTCTCTCCCCTTGGATATTAGACTATCTCAATCGTTTCCTATCTTCAAAACTAAGCTGAAACAGCATTATTTATCATCTTAATATACTTATCTATTTGTCGTCTATAATCTATATTACTATACTATATTATTTTCTTTCTATTATATCTATTTAGATACTTTTAATTAGATTTTTTTAGTACTCATTACTGTATCTTTTTGTATATTACTTAATTTCTTCTCTTTAGTACACCCCTTCCGCTTTCTATTTCAATGTATCCTTTGCACTAAGGTTGCCTGGAAGAGATCGCTGTTTGAGCGATAAGGCCGCCTGTTGTGCCATGTCCATTAGATTATTATATCTATTGTATTTTATTTTTTGTATTGTGTACAATAAAGTATATTTTACTTTACTTTATATGTCGGCGACATTTCAAGTTTTCCATCATTATTGAAATCCGTAGATCATAACAAACATTTATTTGTATCACAATGATAATTATTTACTTAAGTAGATTAGGTTAGGTAGGTTTAACTGCATGTTTGGCGGCAAACCTACTTTTTATATCGATATCAAAAATGGTCAGACGTTTTTGCTTCCACTTAATTTTTATTATTGTAATTTTGAAAGTTATTAAGTAAATAATTAGCATTGTCATACAAATAAATGTTTGTTATGATCTACGGATTTCAATAATGATGGAAAACTTGAAATGTCGCCGACAGCAGCGGTGGAATACCGCTCACTAACTCCGAAGTTAGGCACCTACCTTTGTTACGAGAAAAACAAGTTTTTCCAACATATACTACACTTACTGACGTCGAGTTATTTATAAAATATAATGGTGATAATCAGTATCTTAAAGGAAAATGCAATCTATAAACACAACCGCATGCTAATGCCATTTTTAACTTGACAGAGGTACAAAAATTTAAATATTATCATCATTAAGGTAAAGTAAGCATTCATTAGGCAACTCTAAGTGTTCAAATTATTTTCAGTGAAATATTTTAGCCAGACTATGAAAGTTGTTAAGTTGCCGTCTTTATCTTAGTCACGTCATATTGAGCTGGACCATGGAGCAGCATATTATGTAACTAATATTATAAATTCAAGAGTGTGTCGGTCTTTTATCCAATACAAGTTAGCGCCCTTGACTGCGATCTCACCTGATGGTAAGTGAAGATGCAGTCTAAGATGGTAGCGGGCTAACCTGTTTGGGGCATGGCAGTTATATTAAACCCAACCCCTTTTCGGTTTCTACACGGCATCGTACCAGAACGCTAAATCGCTTGGCGGCACGTCTTTGCGAGTAGGGTGGTAACTAGCCACGGCCGAAGCCTCCCACCAGGCCAGACCAAGGAAAATTCAGAAATTATAAATTTCCAAACCCTGCCGGGGATCGAACCCGGGACCTCCGCACTTAAGGCAACAGCGCTCAACACTGCGCCACGGAGGTCGTCAAACATCTGTCTGTCTACTACGCTTTCACGGCCCATGTTTACAATAAATTTTGATTAAATTAGGTATAAGTAGTTCTTGTAATTCACGACCACTCGTGAACTTTACTTGTAGTTATACACATTGCGTATACAAATGTATACAGATATGACTTTCACACAACAATGAGCCACGCGCACTCGTGAATTGAAAGAACTATATGTATAGAGATTTGGTATGAGGTTCGTGTCATTGTCAGCTTAGTTTAGAAATTGTGCACAGCATAATTAGCCACAATAAATACCATATTTAAAAGAAGAAAAAGAAAAAACCATTTATTTGTCAGTTCTTCCACATATATCCTTACCTCAAGGGTATGCTACCCCTCAAGGGTATTATTTCTGTCTATATATGAATTGAAAGAACTTTAAAGAGGTTTGGTATGAGGTTCGTGTCATTGTAGCTTAGTTTAGAGATTGTGCATAGCATAATTAGCCATAATGAATACCATGTTTAAAAAAGAAAAAGAAAAAAACATTTATTTATCATTTCTTCTACACATATCCTTACCCTATGGGTATGCTACCCCTCAAGGGTATTATTTCTGTCTATATATGAATTGAAAGAACTATATAGAGGTTTGGTATGAGGTTCGTGTAATTGCAGCTTAGTTTAGAGATTGTGCACAGCATAATTAGCCACAATAAATACCATGTTTAAAAAAGAAAAAGAAAAAAACATTTATTTGTCAGTTCGTCCACACATATCCTTACCTCAAGGGTATGCTACCCCTCAAGGGTATTATTTCTGTCTATATATGAATTGAAAGAACTATATAGAGGGTTTGTATGAGGTTTGTGTCATTGCAGCTTAGTTTAGAGATTGTGAACAGCATAATTAGCCACAATAAATATCATATTTAAAAAAAGAAAAAAAAAACATTTATTTGCCAGTTCTTCCACAAATATCCTTACCTTATGGTATGCTACACCTCAAGGGTATTATTTCTGTCTATATATGAATTGAAAGAACTATATAGAGGTTTGGTATGAGGTTCGCGTCATTGCAGCTTAGTTTAGAGATTGTGAACAGCATAATTAGCCTCAATAAATATCATATTTAAAAAAAGAAAAAAAACATTTATTTGCCAGTTCTTCCACACATGTCCTTACCTCAAGGGTATGCTATCCCTCAAAGGGTACTATTTCTATCTATCTATGCTGCTCTAGTGCCACGACAACTTCATGACCCAGTGGTTTGAAACTGCTGCAAGGGATTATGCATCGCTAGTTGCGCCGTGTTAGTTAATCAAGAATTTAATTAACGCTCAGTTGAACTTAGTAAGAGAGCGTGTACTCCGCGATATGAAAATGATATTCTTGTAATAGTTAACGTTAACAGTTTTATTAACGTTGGCAAACTATTACCTGAGTTACTCATTTTATTTAAGTAGCGTTTATTTTAATTTATTTTCCTATTATGTAATTACCTGCTTCCATTGCTGTTTTTAAGCAAGTTAGTATGCGTTTTACATACATAAATAATGATATAGGCTACGTCTTATTATCCTGGGAACTAAAGAGTTCCCGCTGGAATCAAAAAACCTAGATCATCATCTATTGAATTTGTCGTGTAGACCCTGGGGCCTTGGGAGTCTTAGTGGCAAAAATTTTCTTACGAGATATTATTTCAACTGGTAACAGAATGGCTGGCTCATTTTTTGCGCAAAGGATCAGCCTGGCTGTCCAACGCGGCAATGCAGTCCAGTATTCTTGCCACCATTCCACGCGGACATGATTTGTATAGTAAATAATTAGATTGGGTTAGGTAAGCTTTAAATCTTATTATAATGTTTTCAGTAAAGAGTCAAAACGCCAGCCTATTTATTAAAAAATAAAAACTGTATACTGTATTTCTATAGCGCCCGTTTTGTGCCACGAAATAAAGATGCCACGCTTAACAAGTTTCGTATTACGGTAAAATATTCTGAAAAAAAAAATTTTATCTCATAAGTTGTTACGAGCTTACGCAGATTTATCTGCTCGAATGTACAAAAGTAATAAGTCATGATGTTTTAAAAGGAACTTTTATATTTCGTCTACATTTAAAGCTACACCGTTTACTTGAGAAATGTAAGGCTTTTTTTTTACACGACTGCCCAAGTGGATTCCAGTGGATTGAGGGAAAAAGGAGTATTTATGAGTGTTTGCATCGGGTCACGTAAATTAGGAAAAAGTCGTGAGACAGACTTTTGTATCTTGTAATATTTTCATTTTTTGTTAATTTGTTACATGCTTCTTTAAATTTTAAAGGTTTATTCTAACAATATATATATTTTTTTCATATTTTTTGAATCGATAGTTATTGAGAAAAAAATAATGTTCCCAACAACTTGGCAGTGGGACATGGAAATTTGTCATGGACAAATTTGAGGTTAAAATTTTTTTTAAAGACGGATGTCACCTCTTTTATCTTCTTTTTCTTGATGGATGATATAGAGGACACTCTCTATTATCTAATTACATAACCAGAGTTAGTTTTAACTTACGTTCTCCAGCTTGGGATATGCTTTTTACCACAATTCAGAGTGCCCATATTGTTTTCAGGGTTCATGTATGTCAACAAGTCATAATTTAAAAAAATTTAAAAACACGACTGCCCTGCCAAAAAACGAACTAAAAAGTTAAAAATCTAAATTAATCTAGTTAAATTAGAATCTTATTCACATTTTTATTAAAAGATATTTTTTTGTGAATCACTGGATATTGAACTATAGTGTTATATATTTTTGAAATCAACTCATAATTTTCTAGATGATGAATATATAGTTAATCTTATTTTCGATTTGTTTTTCAACTTCAGTCTTTAATACGGAACCATCGTCACCCCATTTTTTTTTTTTAAATTTTACTAGCCTATGTCACCTGAGATAAGCGAGGGATTCTAACGATACCTCGTTTATCAAAATCGGTTCAGGCGTATAGAAGTTATGGTGGAATATAGTTCGTAGTAGTTAGTAGTTAAACATACATACATACATGAACCCTGAAAACAATACACTCCTTTTTTCAGGCAGTCGTATAAAAAATCTAAGAATTAATCGAACTCTTACAGTTCTAAATCTATTAGTACCAACTCTTTGTACAGTTCTAGAACAAGTCTCAATTGCATTATTATCCTATTAGCTGATGCCGACCGCGTGGATTGAGGATTTTTGTTTCCCGATTTTCCATATAATCTATCTCTGTACCTAATATCATGAAGATCAATTTAGCCGTTCGGACATGATTGAGCTACAAACGCTCATCCAAACTTTCGCATTTATAATATTAAGTATTAGTATAGAATTTCATCCAGTTCCTTTCAGCCGTTCTGGTGTGATTGAGTAAAAAATATCCATCCATTTTGAGATTCAAACAGGTCACGATACTGATCATTTATGAATACGATGCAAAGCTAGATTCTAGCCGGTTCTTCTCAGTAGAAGCAACTTTTCGAGCCGGTGGTAGATTCTTTCGACTTATCATAAGTGGCACAAGTTGTCCCACGTGAAATAAATTATTTCATTCATTTTTGTGGTACACGTGAATAAAACAAGATAGTCCTCATGAGTCATGAACATTTTAAAATGTTTCCACAAAAATGTGTTTAACACAAGGTGGTAAAAAAACCTTAACATACCGGAAATTCTCACATTTTACATGAAAATGAGGCCTCAGGGGAATAGGGTGTGATAGCGTTGCAAACGAGAGTAAAATGAATAAAAGAAAAATGGTTGCGTGATATGTTTTTTATAATTCTTACTAGGAATTTAAATAAAAAAGTGTATGTGTGCAATTCGGACACGGCAGAAGTGGAACTTCAGAAAAGTAGCCTACGAGAGAATGAGACAAATATAACTTGTATTCTATCTCATACTCTCGCAGGCTTAATCCTATTATGAATATGTTTATCTCTTTTTGGTGTCTCTTTTTCGTTTTATCGAATTTTCAAATCACAACGATTCTAAAGAAGTTTCACCTCAAATATCAAATTCCTGGAGGTTTCCTGGAGGAGATCGCTTTTAGTGATAAAATCGCCCTTGCGCACTTTGTTTACTGTACTTGTTTACTTTATATCTTTATGTTTGTGTGGCAATAAAGAATTTCTATCTATCTATCTATCTAGACCAGGGGCTTAGGGAAAATGATTGCTGCAGTGTAAAGATCACAATCGTCTCGGATTGGTTGACGCTTTTGTCGCAAAAATCTGTTGTCGCAGAAATAATACCATTATATTCAGCCAATCACAATAATTGAGACTGTAACATTGATTATGCAGATTTTAAAGTCTCACAGCACAAGTACAGGAAAAAATCTGACAATGTATAATTAGGGTTCCGTATAATTCGTCGAATTGTTTGTCATACCTGTTTCGTAAGCCAGTTATTACACAAATGATTACACATGTTGCTAAGACATTTTTCTTGTTATATAATAAAAGAATTTATAACATGTACGGTACCCTTTGTGCGTGAGTCTGACTCGCACTTGACCGGTTTTAAAGGTTTTAAATATCTCTCAAAGTTTTATGTTACAAGTGAAATTAATATAACGAATTAAAAAATACGACTGCTCTGCCATATTATTTTTGTAGTTTACCTCCATAAGAAGCGATTTGCATATTTATAGCCTTTGGAATCTTATTCACATTTTTTATTAAATGATATTTTTTTGTGAATCACTAAATATTGAACTATAGTGCTATATATTTTTGGAATCTACTCATCATTTTCTAGATGATGATTATATAGTTAATCTTATTTTCGATTATTTTTTTTGCAATTTTGGTCTTTAATGCGAGAACATGGTCACCCCATCAATTTAAAAAAAAAAAATACGAGCCTATGTCACCCGAAATAAGCTAGGGATTCTAACGATACCTCATTTATCAAAATCGGTTCAGGCGTATAGAAGTTATGGTGGAATATACAAACTCACATACATACATACATACATACATGAACCCTGAAAACAATATACTCCTTTTTTCAGGCAGTCGTATAATAAAAAAGCCAATCTTTCCTACTATTTTATTAAAGCTGCAACCCTAGGCGATTAGTAACAAGCCGGGTAATTAAGAGAAATTTTAATCTCTTATACTGACTAAAATTTTCAGTATTTCAACTTGCACTGGCATTTTGCCGTGGTGCATAATTTATATTTAACCATTTTTAAGTTTTACCCGAGGCTAGGAAGATTTTATATCGTTTCACTTTTCATTTAGCGGTTCAGGTATTACCTACTTCATTTTTTATTTAGTTTATTGCTGTTGACATTTAATTTACAATTCAAGAGATTCGAAAATGTGAAAGTGGAATTGTATGGTATCTTAAATTTCAATTACAGTTTCACATTTATTTTATTTTAGTTGGATTTTTTAGTTTTTCAAACACTTTTGGCAGTCTCCTCTATAGCTAGCGCTACTGGTAGAAGTAAAGTCTCAAAAAGAGAATATTATAGTTTTCCATAGTCAACCTCACCAAGTGTATTTTGGCAGACTTCACACACCTTTGAAAACGAAAATAGCTATTATAGCAAAATAGGGATGATGACAACTCAATCAAATCAGCGATTCTTTATCAAATCATGGAAGTTGTATGAAATTCACAATAGTGACGTCATAAAATTTCAATGCACTTTTTTTCTTTAATCTATATTTTAAAATAGTTATCATACTTAAAACTAACCGAGGATGTGAATTTTAGGTCTTTTGGAAGACCCTCTATTTAATAATCAGTTCGAAATAATTTATTTTTATACGACTGCCTGAAAAAAGGAGTATATTGTTTTCAGGGTTCATGTATGTATGTATGTATGTAAATATGTATGTATGTATGTATGTATGTATGTATGTATGTATGTATGTGAGTTTGTATATTCCACCACAACTTCTATACGCCTGAACCGATTTTGATAAATGAGGTATCGTTAGAATCCCTAGCTTTTTCCAGGTGACATTGGCTAGTAAAATTTAAAAAAAATTGATGGGGTGACCATGGCCCCGCATTAAAGACTAAAGTTGAAAATAAATATTCGAAAATAAGAGGAACTATATAATCATCATCTAGAAAATGATGAGTAGATTCCAAAAATATATAACACTATAGTCTTACAATATCCAGTGATTCACAAAAAAATATCATTCAATAAAAATGTGAATAAGATTTCAAAGGCTATACATGCAAATGGCTTCCTAAGGAAGTAAACTCCGAAAATAATATAGCAGGGCAGTCGTATTATTTAATTCGTTAAATTAATTTTTGGACTATCGAATAGTCCCTATTTAATCAATATAAAAATATACACGATGAAAATTTAGTGGTTTTAAAGCGGCGGCGAGTTAAATCGCCTTTAGTAGTACTATCGACTCCACCTGTTGATATAGGCATCATCCCAGTTTCGAACGTCGCCCTCCCCGAACTAGGCGGCAGAGAAGTCTTAACCATTTGATATAGGGTATAATTTATCTCATCTCGGTGTTGTATTCCTCATTGCTGAGAGTCGTGATCCCTTTAAATTAATCACATAATGGCAGAAGTTTTCTTGCGATAATAATGTGGTGGGTTCCCAGGTCCTTCCGCATACGACTCGACTAAGAGTAGGTACCATTTCCACTCTTAGGTTACAAACGATTATTATCAGATGTTAGTGTTAATATTAGAGTATAATAGCTCTCTCAACTGCCTCGTTGACATGTTCGACTGCGGCCGACGAGGTCCCGGGTTCGAGTCCGGGTCGGGCCATAACAAGTATTGGGTTTTCCTGGCAAGAAATCCTCAATACTAGTCCGGAGTTAGAAAGTTGGCAGTGTTTTACCCCGTGCACGTTAAGCCATCGGTCCTACGCCTGACCTCTCACCGGTCGTGTTGGATTTCCCGTCCCATCGGGCTATGAGAGTAAAGGAGAACAAGTAACAGAGAGTGCACCTGTGTATATGTCACCTTAAGATTGTAAAAACAGTTAGATTATAATCTATTTCGCGAAATTGCAAACAGTCGAAAGATTACAATTTAACGCACTATTTTTCGGTAAATTGTAATCTTTTAGGTATATTAACCCGATAGAACCTAATTAATTATGTCTAACCCTAACCTAACCTACAAGAAACAGACAAGAAAACGTAAATACAATTAATATTTCAAAAATTGACACTCAGAACATTGAACGGTTCACAATCTTTCGACAGTTTATAATTTCGCGAGTTAAATTATAATCTAACTGTTACAATCTTACGGTGACATATACACACTTGTGAACGATAATATCTCCCGCGCAGATGGCTAATCTCTCTGGAGATAGGCCACCGTGGCCGAAATTCGGGTATTATTATCATAGCTCTTGCTAGGAAATCCAGTAAGCGAGATAATTCGCGACACTGCTGTTGCATCTCGCGTCGCTGCAACAAACCACAAACAAACAATCCACTTTCAAATATTGAATAGAAGCAGGCGTTACTTTGCGGAAGTCCATGATAGTGAATGAACTAGAAGTTTAATTCGCTATAATCCGCTACAGTAGACGGCACTGTGTGGTACAGTGCGTGTCTTCCACCTGCAGCATGCGACACCCACCACCCAGCAATGCGCACAGGCACAACACCACACCACACAAATCCTCCAAATCACTCTCAACGTACGTTTCACTCCGACACCGGAGCATCTTCAGGAGATGTTGACTCGACAATGCACGATTGTGAAGTTGACTTCGCTTTCGATTGTGAAGGTGAAAGACACGCACTGTACCACACAGATTTGTCTACTGTAGCGGATTATAGCGAATTAAACTTCTAGTTCATTCAAACAATCCACATCGAGGTCAGTCTAGACCGACGCAGTCCGCTGGCAACTTAAAACCTTTGTGCAGTTTGATGGATTGTTGTGGGAAGCTAATTGGTAGAAACACGATAATAATTATACTTCGTCGCTTCATTCTTCAGACATAATTTATTCGACAGGTAGACTTTTATACGACTGCCTGAAAAAAGGAGTATATTGTTTTCAGGGTTCATGTATGTATGTATGTATGTGAGTTTGTATATTCCGCCATAACTTCAATACGCCTGAACCGATTTTGATAAATGAGGTATCGTTAGAATCCCTAGCTTATTCCGGGTCACATAGGCTAGTAAAATTTTTAAGAAAATTGATGGGGTGACCATGGTCCCGCATTAAAGACCAAAATTGAAAAAAAATAATCGAAAATAAGATTAACTATATAATCATCATCTAGAAAATGATGAGTAGATTCCAAAAATATATAACACTATAGTTCAATATTTAGTGATTCACAAAAAAATATCATTTAATAAAAAATGTGAATAAGATTCCAAAGGCTATATATGCAAATCGCTTCTTATGGAGGTAAACTCCAAAAATAATATGGCAGGGCAGTCGTATTTTTTAATTCGTTAAATTAATTTCATTATTATATCTTCGAATGAAGGGACTCATATAATTATGATATGATAGAACTTCACTTTGCAAGTTCGTTTAATTACTAATTATACTTCGTCGCTTCATTCTTCAGATATAATTTATTTGACAGGTAGACTTTTTATTATATCTTCGAATGAAGCGACTCATATAATTATGATAGAACCTCACTTTGTAAGTTTTTTTAATTACTAATTATACTTCGTCGCTTCATTCTTCAGATATAATTTATTTGACAGGTAGACTTTTTATTATATCTTCGAATGAAGCGACTCATATAATTATGATAGAACCTCACTTTGTAAGTTCGTTTAATTACTAATTATACTTCGTCGCTTCATTCTTCAGATATAATTTATTTGACAGGTAGACTTTTTATTATATCTTCGAATGAAGCGACTCATATAATTATGATAGAACTTCAATTTGTAAGTTCTTTTAATCACTAATTAGACTTTATTGAGAAGAGAAACTGCTAAACTTCTTATCGGTTCTAATCTTACTAATCATACTAATATTATGAATGCGAAAGTTTGGATGGATGCATGGATGTATGGATGTGTGGATGTATGGATGTTTGTTACTCAGTCACGCCCCAACGGCAGAACGGATCTGGCTGAAATTTGGCACAGATATAGAATATAATCTAGAATAGCACATAGCCTACTTATTATCCCGGAAAATTTAGGAGTTCCCGCGGGAACCAAAAACCTCGATCCACGCAGATGAAGTCGCGGGAATTAGCTAGTTTTGTATCAATTTCGACGAGTTCTAGGTCAAGTAGCAATTTCAAAGTACCAATAGATGTCACACGGCTTAAATCAAAATAATAATAGGAATAATACAGTTTTATAGATCTTAGATCTTACTACGTTAGAAAATTAACTTGACTGTTGTATAAAATAATCACATTTACCAAACTCGCCAACAGATCTTCCAAAACTAATCTCGAATACTGGCATGTACTACGACAATTCAGCGCTATAACATCACAAAAAACACAAATATTCGACATCGCAAACTTTCGGTACTTTTTTCTCCAACGCCATTAGAGTTTTGACTAAATGTTGAGATACTAATAATGCAAAATATTACCAAATATGTATTGCCATAAAAAGTTTTTATCTAGTTTTTGGTAGAAATAAATAGTCGGCCTTTATTTACAATCTGACGGGTATCGGGACACTGTCGACATTACCAGCGCTTACGTCACTTACATAAAGTGTAATACTTGTAACGTACGTGCTGTGTTGTCTACACATTGTAACCTTTTCTTTTCTATGAAAAGAGCAACTGCTGAGTTTCTTGCCGGCTCTTTCCGAACCGGTGGTAGTCTTAACGTTTCATAAGTGACACGAGTTGTCCTACATGAAATAAATAAATCATTTATCATTTAACTCAGAACCCGGGTCGTGGTTTTGTTTTAAAAAAAACAAGAGGGTTCGGTAGTCTGTGGCACGCGTCAGCTGTCTAAAGGGATATGTCATGTATGGCAGGGATGGTTATCGGAACTCGGGAAATTCGGAGAATTATGCTGGCGGTGATTTGGATATAATATTAGAAAGTGAATATAATGTTGGAGGATTTAAACAGCCATTTGATTGCCGAGGGAGATTCCCTAAATTGGTATAAACTTATTACTAGATACATCATGTATTTACATGCCACCACCACCACTACAGCCTATCAACGTCCCACTGCTGGGCACAGGCCTCCACTGTCATAGGAGACAGGGAATTAGATTTTAGACCCACCACGCTGCTCCAATGCGGGTTGGCGGGCTTTAACGATTATTATCATGTTAAGGATAATAACCGGGACCGACGGCTTAACGTGCTCTCCGAGGCACGGGGGTGAAACACCGCCAACTTCCTAACTCCGGGCTAGTACTGAGAATTTCTAATCAGAAAAACCCAATACTTAATTGTGGCCCGACCCGGGACTCGAACCCAGGACCTCGTCGGCCGCAGTCGAACATGATAACCACTAGACCAACGAGGCAGTTTACAAGAAAAGTATTTACATAAAGCAATAATATTTATAAAGGTAGGCACATACTGTACACAACCTCCCTGGCGCAGTGGCGAGCGTTGTGGTCTTATTAAAGGAAGGTTTTAGGTTCGGTTACCACTAATCGGTTTCGACACGGAATCATATCACAGAGATAAATCTAAAATAAAACACATAAATCGCCATATATAAAATAATATGAGTTACAATAGCCGGGGTTGATACTAGCTGTCATGACACTCGATAAATCTGTTTATTCTCGATTTATTGGCTAGTTATCCAGCACAATCAGCCGTCCTAGCATAACGAAGTCCCACGTGCTGTCTAATATTATAAATTCGAAAGTGTGTTTGTTTGTTGGTTTTTCCTTCAATCACGCTGCAACGGAGAAATGGAGGTATTTGTATATTTGAGGACCTATAGAGTGACAAAGGCTACTTTTTATCCCGGAAAATTAATGAGTTCCCGCGGGAATCAAAAAATAAATAATTAACCACGCGGACGTAGTCGCGGTCATCAGCTATTAATCCATAAAGTCTGTTCCAATAGAGATAGAGATAGAGCTTAGTAAAATCTTTGTCAATCCAAGTCAAACTTTCAATTAGGCTATATTATCACTTGCAAGGTTTGATTGCAGCCAATCGATAGCCTAAACTTAAATAAATAAAACAATTATTAGTTTTTATCTAATCTAATTATGTATAAAGTGTTAGAAAAGTCGTGAGAGTTATAATAGGATCGAGAAATTCCGCGAGAGAGATATATGTCACCGTAAGATTGTAAAAACCGTTAGAGTATAATCTAACTCGCGAAATTGCAAACTGTCGAAAGATTACAATTTAACGCATTATTTTTCGGTAGATTGTAATCTGATAGGTATTTAAACCCGATAGAACCTAAGTGCCCGGCCTGCGGCTGGGCACTACCTGATTATATATGTCGAACCCTAACCTAACCTATAAGAAAGACACAAGAAAACGTAAATACAATTAATATTTCAAAAATTGACACTCAGAACATTGAACGGTTCACAATCTGTCGACATTTTACAAATTCGCGAGTTAGATTATAATATAACGGTTTTACAATCTTAAGGTGACATATATATCACACCGATCGTGCTCGGACTGTAGGTGTCAACGTCCCATTGTCTATTCATTTTATGTTGGCTCCGACTATGTTTCAATTAAAATATTTTTGATTTATTGAGCCATTATAGTTATTTTTTTCTCTCCACTATTTGCTAGTCACCTATATGTATAATATTCGTTCACTATTATAGGGGGTTACTGCCATCGCTTAAAGCAGTACTGTACTATTTCAAAATGTCAGTTTTATGTCGGGTCCCTTGACGACACTAAAATAACAACAACAACGAACTATGAACGTCAACAATATTTCCAACTGGCTGATGTGTCGGTCTGTCGGTTTTTTAGATCCCGCGGGAATTCTTTATAATCTTATTATCTATCCCTGTGCCAAATTTCATCCAGATACGTTCTGCCGTTCTAGCATGATTGAGTTACAAACATCTATCCATCCATCCAGACTTTCGCATATATACTAGTGGTTCGCCCCGAGCTGAGACCTCTCGGTATCCATAAGATAGTTTTAGCTATTTATTGTAAAATAGTCCTAAATAAACCTAACCTAAACCTAACCTAAACCTAATCTAAACCTAACCTAAACCTAACCTAAGCCTAACCTAAGCCTAACCTAAACTTAACCTAAACCTAACCTAAACCTAACCTAAACCTAACCTAAACCTAACCTAAACCTAACCTAAACCTAACCTAAACCTAACCTAAACCTAACCTAAACCTAACCTAAACCTAACCTAAACCTAACCTAAACCTAACCTAAACCTAACCTAAACCTAACCTAAACCTAGGTTTTGTGGTATATGGTATACAATATATACTTAAGGGAATCAATGAACATACATTGTACAGCATGCTTTAATCATAAAACTTTACTTCGCGGAAGTCGGGTGAAAACCAAAAGCATTGCAACTAGCAAGCGAGCAATATCTCATTAACTATAACGATCAAAAAAAAACTAAACATTGCCGGGCCGCGCCTACTGCAACCGAAAGAAACTCTTATCACGATGCCATAAGGTTTAAAATATAAACAGTGTCGCTTTTACGTTCAATTCTATAGTATGGCCCAATAACCGTCAAAATTTTATCAATTTCGACGAGTTCTAGGTCAAGTAGCAACTTCAAAGTACCAATAGATTTCACACGTCTTAAATCAAAATAATAATAGGAATAATACAGTTGTATAGATTACTTCGTTAGAAAATTAACTTGACTGTTGTATAAAATAATCACATTTACCAAACTCGCCAACAGATCTTCCAAAACTAATCTCGAATACTGGCATGTACTACGACAATTCAGCACTATAACATCACAAGAAACACAAATATTCGTCATCGCAAACTTTCGGTACTTTTTTCTCCAACGCCATCAGAGTTTTGACTAAATGTTGAGATACTAATAATGCAAAATATTACCAAATATGTATTGCCATAAAAAGTTTTTATCTAGTTTTTGGTAGAAATAAATAGTCGGCCTTTATTTACAATCTCACGGGTATCGGGACACTGTCGACATTACCAGCGCTTACGTTACTTACATAAAGTGTAATACTTGTAACGTATGTGCTGTGTTGTCTACACATTGTAACCTTTTCTTTCTATGAAAAGAGCAACTGCTGAGTTTCTTGCCGGCTCTTCCCAGTAGAATCATCTTTCCGAACCGGTGGTAGAGTCTTAACGTTTCATAAGTGACACAAATTGTCATACATGAAATAAATAAATCATTTATCATCATTTTACTCAGAACCCGGGTCGTGGTTTTGTTTAAAAAAAAACAAGAGGGTTCAGTAGTCTGTGGCACGCGTCAGCTGTCTAAAGGGATATGTCATGTATGGCAGGGATGGTTAACGGAACTCGGGAAATTCGGAGAATTATGCTGGCAGTGATTTGGTTATAATATTAGAAAGTGAATATAATGTTGGAGAATTGAAACAGCCATTTGATTGCCGAGGGAGATTCCCTACATTGGTATAAACTTATTACTAGATACATCATGTATTTACATACCACCAGCCTTTAGACAGCTGACGCGTGCCACAGACTACCGAACCCTCTTGTTTTTTTTAAAACTAAACCACGACCCGGGTTCTGAGTTAAATGATAAATGATAAACGATTTATTTATTTCATGTAGGACACTCGTGTCACTTAAGAAACGTTAAGACTACCACCGGTTCGGAAAGCTGGTCTACTGGGAAGAGCCGGCAAGAAACTCAGCAGTTGCTCCTTTCATAGAAAAGAAAATGTTACAATATGTAGACAACACAACACATACGTTACAAGTATTACACTTTATCTAGTAATAAGTTTATACCAATAAAGCAGGCGCAGACGACGACCTCCGTGACGTAGTGTTGAGCGCTGTTGCCTTAACGTGCAGAGGTCCCGGGCCGATCTCCGGCAGGGTGAATTTGGGAATTCATAATTTCTGAATTTTGCCTGGTCAGGCCTGGTAAAAGACGTGCCGCCAAGCGATTTAGCGTTCCGGTACGATGCCGTGTAGAAACCGAATAGGGGTATGGGTTTAATATAACTACCATGCCCCTAACAGGTTACCCCGCTACCATCTTAGACTGCATCTTCACTTACCATCAGGTCAGATCGCAGTCAAGGGCTCCATCGCCTGGTTCCAACAAACCTTAGAGTCAGTAGCTAAGTAACTAGAAGTAACCTCACTCATAAAACATATTTTCGCTACGAGTGTTATAATTTACCTTTATTATTCTCACTTAAAATCAACTTCCCGAACGGATATTTTGTGAGTGTTTTCCATTAATATTGTACACACAATATGAATTATTATTTGTAAATCCACTTGAAGGATATTTCCTGGCCTTGATATAATTTCCTGGGGAGATCACGTGCCTTCAGCTTACCACAGAATTGTATATAACTTACCCAATAGAAATGGTAGCTATTGGGTTTTTATACTAGGGCATTTCGCTGAATAAACTTTAACTACTGTTTTTCAAGTATTTTTGGAGTTCACCTCCTTAGCAATCGATTCTAATACAAATAAGCCCGGTGTATGAAAATTTATGGGGAGTAAAATCAAAGTTTCCCCGTTACGTTATTTACTACGTTTCCATGGTAACACTTTTCGTTCGTAATGAGCAAACTCCAGTCGTGCTTCAGAGCTGACGTACAATTTTGTTTTTTTTTGTAATATTGCACGCACCTTTTAGTTTCTACTGTAGCTTTTGAGAGTTAAGTGCATTTTATCAAATAAAATACTAATAACTTTTTCTAACTGTGAAGGAAAACACCGTGCGAAAACCTGCGTGCCGAAAATTCCTTAATAATGTTCACAAAGTTTGTGAAACCTGCCAACACGCACTTGGCCAGTGTGGTGGAATGACGACAAAGCCATTTTGAGAGGCGACTCGTGCTCAGCAGTGAACCGGCGGCGGATTGTAATTTTGGTGGTGGAAAGCTCATTACTTCTATGCCTATTCTGATTTCTGTGATTATAACATAACTCCTCAATAATTCTCATTTCTCAAATGAAACTTAACAGGTCAAGGGCTAATTTTGAAGCCCTCTTCAAACAAAACACGCATTTTTTTTAATCCACTACAAGTTAGCCCTTGCCTGCGACCTCACCTGATGGTAAGTGATGATGCAGTCTAAGATGGTAGCGGGCTAATCTGTTAGGGGTACGTGTACTGAATCAGTGAGAATATCTATTCTACTACTCCAACTAACTTACTAGAATACTAGTCTGCTTAAAGTGTAAACACTTTATTAAATAAGCCATTTAAAAATATATTTTATTAAAAGTGACGATCTCTTTGGTTTCATTTCCTAGAGAACCTTAAGCTGGAAGTATTCATAACTTGAATACAATAATACATTCTTGATCCCGGCACAATACTTTATTGTAGGTACCTACTGCATTGGTAATATAGGTCGTACCCGTATATTTGATCCGCACAAATACTGGGGCCAGAAGAATCGCTGTTCGTTATAAGACAAACGTTCATAACAAGCTGCAACGGACGTTCACTACTCATTTTGCTTATTTCGTATAGGACATAATCTACACTTCTATATTTACTAATATTATAAATGCGAAAGTTTGGATGGATGTATGGATGTGTGGATGTATGGATGTTTGTTACTCAATCACGGGGCGTGATTGAGGCATGACAGCTGAACGGATTTTGCTGAAATTTGGCAGAGAGATAGATTATAGTCTGGAATAGCACATAGGCCGGAAAATTAAAGAGTTCCCGCGGGAACCAAAAACCTCAAATAACGCATACGAAGTCGCGGGCATTCGCTTGTATTATATAGAAGTTTCTTAAGATGCTACGTTTTATTTTGACACTACCTCGCAAAATATTACGAATGAAATCAAATGAAGAATAAGTAAACACAGATGTGAAAACGCAATAACAACAATATTTGATTCTTACTTATACGGGGATATAAGGAAGGAGTTTAGTTTTTCCGATATGGTGCCAGTGCCAGCACGCCGTAAAAAATCCTGTTTACACCAAGAAAGCTTGGTCGGTTTTTAGTAAAAGACTACTGTTATATTAAAAATCTTTAGGAGACAATAATAACGTAGAAAATTAAAGAGTAATAGAAGAAATCATTTAGAATAACATTTTCATACTAATGAATTTCGAATTGAAAAAGACCCTTTGAAAAGACAATGAAAACACAATTCTTAACCAAGCCGCTATTTGCGTGGCCCATCATCGGATTCCTATTTTAAAACCAGTTGCTTCAATAAGCCGTGTCTAGATCCAACTATCAAGTTACTCGAGATTGCGAATAGTCTGCCTTTAATATTTAATATTGTGCCTTTACTGTCGTAGTCTTATTTGTTTTAGTAGTCGTTTTGATATCATTTTTTTAAGTTTTTTACTACTTACAAATTATTAAAAGGATATATAATCAATTTCCTTCTAAGTTATCAATAATTAACAATGTCATTATTTCAAAGGTCGACCGATTTAAAACAGAAACGGACACAATATATTTTTTAGTCTGCAAATTCCGAATTATTTTCTTAAATAACGAGATATCCCACGGGATTAACAAAAACATAAAAAGCATATGTGAATGAAATCGAGAGCATTACCGAAATTCAAATAAATATTTTTCATTACCCGCTGCACGCGTGGCCTCACAGCTCATATCGGTTTTCAGGCCAGCAGTTGCAATGAGCCGCATCTCTGGGAAGTCGCAGTCAAATAGCACTATTAGAGTAGAGTAGTGCCACGGCTATACCATTGCATTTATATATTCTATTAATATTCTGTTCTATTCTATTTTTTATGTATTTATCTCAATGATACGATCAAAAGGGCTCTTGCCACCATAGATATTTCTGCGCTCATTGAGCCGGCAGGGATTAGTCGGGATGATTTCAAGAGACCTGATGAATTGACGCTGGTTCCCTGGGAACGGGGACGGGCGCTAATGTGGGACGCAGCATGCGTAGACATATTGGCCCCGTGTCATATCAGGGAGATAGCATCAAGGCCGGGAGCCGCAGCAGAATAGGCTGAAACTGGCCAGCGGCGGAAGTATGCCTCTCTCATAGAGAGTTACATACTTGTTGCATTTGCCGTGGAGGCTCTGAGACCGTGGAGTCTTAGTGCCAAAAAGTTTTTGCGAGATATTTGTTGCCTCATCTGGTGGCAGAAGGGCTGGCTCATTTTTTGCGTAAAAGATCACCCTGGCTGTCCAGCGCGGAAATGCAGCCAGCATTCTTGCCACCATTTCACGCGGGCATGATTTATATAGTAATTAGGTTAGGTATATTTATCCATACTAATATTATAAATGTGAAAGTGTGTCTGTCTGTCTGTCTATCTGTCTGTTTGTCTGCTACGCTTTGACGGCCCTGCTGTTCAACCGATTTTGATGAAATTTGGTACAGGAGTAGATTGTATCCCGAGGAAGGACAAATGCTACTTTTTATCCCGGAAAATTAAAGACTTCCCGCGAGAATTACCTAGTATTAAATATTGTAAATGAAAATAATACTAATGTAACAACAAGTTTCCGAACGCAGCCATACACGTGCCATCTTTCCCGTTTTGACAGCCATCTTTAGTGTATGCCAGGACTTTTTGAAGGGCATTCGGTTATTCTCATTGTTTTTTTTCAACATAATTTTACATAACCCCTTTCCTGTTATCGATAGTGAATCCACCACTCGGTAAATTACAATAAGAAGAAAATATCTTATTATTGTAATTTACCGAGAATAAATGAATGAATGAATGAAAATTCTTTATTGTATACTAAGAAACACATACATAAAAACAACTAACAATAAAACTATGCTATGGTACAAGTGGCGGCCTTATCGCTTTAAAGCGATCTCTACCAGGCAACCATGCAAAAAAACGGATTAAACCCAGTGAGAAAGCTTCAAGAAAGCTTCAAGAATAAAATCAGTTTCAGAAGATTTCCTCGAGTTTCAATAATACAAACACTAATATTATAAATGCAAAACTCTAAACTCTAAAAACTAAATGTCGATCAAGGGCAATACTGCCAACGCATAGTGCAATATTTCTAAAAATGACAGTTTTATGTCACGTACCTTGCCGTTCCTTTAATAAAGATTATAATTCTAAAGCAAGAAAGTCAACAATAATGAAATAATATGGATTTAAGTGGCAGTATGGCCCCAGGCTAGTACAGGACGTTCCCTCTGCTCGCTTATTCCATGGCCTTACTCCAGTATATCGGTTTTCTATTTCCACGCCACTAGCTGCGACGGTACTCTAGTCGGGTATTGCAGTCGAACGGCGTTAACAGTGCAATTGTCGCCCTCCTTTTATTATTTAATATCGGCTTGATACGTTCGTTTCGCCTGCTCATTCCCTTTTTATTCCCTCAATGTATACCTATCACGTTTGTTTTATCCACTATAAGTTAGCCCTTAACTACAATCTCACCTGATGATGAGTGATGATGCAGTCTAAGTAAGTAAAAACACTTTATTACACACAAACAATAACAGAACAAGGGTAAAACATATCGTGCATAATTTACAACTTGTTACAGTGTAAAGGCGGCCTTATCAATATGAGTGATCTCTTCCAGGTAACGTTTTGAAGATAAGAGATTGGTTGCAAGATGGTAGCGGGCTAACCTGTTAGGGGCATAGCAGTTATATTACACCCATTTAACTCCTATTCGGTTTCTACACGACATCTTTTTTTAGAAACTTATTTGACTACCTCCGTGGCGCAGTGTTGAGCACTGTTGTTTTAACGTACGGAGGTCCCAGCTTAGATCCCCGGCAGGGTCCATTTGAGAATTTATGATTTCTAAATTTTCCTTGATCTGGCGTTGTAGGAGGCTTCGGCCGTGGCTAGTTACCGGCCTCATCAGGCTCGCCCGACTTCAATATAGTGTGTAGAAATCAAATCACTTTTTACTTTACCCACTGTAAAGGAAGTCGGTTTTTTGGAAAGAATTTTTATTAAGTTTAAAATTTAGTCTCTCTTGCGAAGCGACTACAGAGACGTCATCTGTCATTTGTAATATCAAGTGAAGCTAAGCATGACCACCCTTAACCCAAAGAAAACCTCATCAATTTAATAAATCAGGCACTTTAAACTAACATTTTCGAACAATAGTACTAAAGTAATCTAACAATTTCATTTAGCTTAAAAGTCATCTGGGAAAAGATAAAAAAGATAGAAAACATTGCCCCTGACAGGCGGCCGGGACTTGACGAGACTGCAGCGTCTCTCGTGGACAATGAATTTAAGACACGACTTTCTTGGAACGGAAAATAAAATTTGTGCCGGTTGGCAGTTTTTACTTTTCAGTGAGCGGAAAACTGATAAATTATATAATTATCTTGTATTATAGTGTTATGTAGACTAGGTTTTTTTTAAATAAATACCGTGTGAGCTCTTTCCGGAATAAAATGTAGCATATTAAGTCCTTCCTTGGGCTGCACTCTATCTCTGTTCCGAATTACGTCAAAGTTGGTTGAAAAGATGGGCCGTGAAAACGTAGCACACAGGCAGACATTTGTAATATTATAGTGTGGAATAGTATAATAATAAATATTATATATAATAAATATTAATTATCACACGTGTGCGACTAATTAAGTAGTTGGCCATTTAAAAAGACCATGCAATTATCAAGCTAATTTTTCGTTTTTTTCACTTCATAACCTTCATTCGTGTAACAACTAAGTATTTTATTGAACATCGTCCCAGAAAGAGGATCTATTTTATTGTGTCGCGTGGAATAATGCGATTTTTCACCCAAAACCCCCGGCATTATCTCGCGAATCCGGGACAAAGTATTATTATGCCATAAACAAACGGGACTGCCGACTAAGCTGCTTTTAATGAAATTTTACTTTACATGGCCACGTTGAAAGATAATATCTCTGCGTATCGTGAAAAAGGTGGTCTGATGGCATACTAGCTTCGCTTAAAGCCGTATTGTTTTAATGTTGTTGCCGGTTATGTTTTAGAATTATAATCCTTATTTTAGGGACCTCAAGGTACGTAACATCAAACTGTCTTTTGAAATAATACTGCTTCAAGCGATGGCAGCGGCTTAGACCTTTTAACTGGGGCTAATGATAATAATTATGATGACCTATACATAATTTTTATTTGAATAGGTCAACATCATAATTTTAACCAACTGCCCGCCCGCTACTGATTACGAGTCTCTTCTGTCTGTCTATTGATTTGTCTGTGTCCGCGTGGATTAAGTTTTTTTTTCCGGGGAACTATTTAATTTCCCGGTATAAAAAGGTAGGCTATGTCTGTCCCCGGGATGTACCCTACCTCTATGACTGCAACGTTTGTGACTTTTACAGTTTTGACAGCGGTGAAATATGAAACTCTTTGAGAGCATGTAATTATTGAAAAATTACTCAAATGAATTATTTTTCGCGAGAAGTACCAATTAATAAATAATGCAGTTAATAACGCTATTACGTTCAGGTCGCGTGGCAAGTCCCCTGGCCACGACGGGCTTAGTATTGAACATTTAAAGCATGCAGGTCCTTCCTTACCCAAAGTACTTGCCATGTTTTATAACTTATGTATGGCGCATTCGTACTTGCCTGCAACACTGGTGAAGACTGTGATGGTGCCAATTGTGAAGGACAAAACTGTGGACGTATCTGATAAATCCAAATCCAACTACAGGCCCATCTCATTAGCCACGGTCGTTGCGAAAGTGCTTGACAGTTTGCTTAACGTCCAGCTTGATAAACATAAACACTTACGAAAATCAGTTTGGCTTCAGGCCAGGTTTGTCAACAGAGTCCAGCCATATTATGTTTAAAGCAACCTGTGAAGTACTATTCAGTGAGACGAACACCTATTTATGCCTGTTTTCTGGACCTAAGATAGGAGTAAGGCTTTTGACCTGATAAGATACGATATACTATGGCAGAAATTGAAAAATACTGGACTGCCCGAAGAAGTTATCAGGTTCTTCAAATATTGGTATCAAAATCAGATCAATATCGTGCGATGGTCCGGAACTTATTCGCAGCTAACCTATAACTTCAACCTTTATGTCAATGCGCTGTTGGAGGCACTCAGTACTACTCATCTCGGTTGTCATATTGATGGAGTATGTCTCAACAATATCAGTTACGCAGACGACATGGTGTTGCTGAGATCTGTTTGTGGCTTAGCGAAACTATTATGCCAATGTGAAAATTATGCTCACAGTCACGGCTTGACTTATAACGTCAAGAAAAGCGAATGCATGGTCTTTCAGGTCAAAGAAAAATCCTTGCCCGCAGCTGTACCACCCATTAGCCTATACGGTACTCCGTTAAAAAGGGTGTTTCAATTTAAATATCTTGGTCACGTGGTATCTTTTGACCTGAAAGATGATGCTGATATAGAGAGAGAACGCAGGGCATTGTCTGTTAGGGCGAACATGATCGCACGCAGGTTTGCTCGCTATTCCGCCTCTGTTAAACGCTCTTCAGAGCTTACACTTCATTCTACACGAGCAGCCTGTGGATCGACTACACGCAAAAACAGTACAGTGCCCTGCGTGTCCAGTATAATAATGCATTCAGGATGCTAATGGGTCTGCCTAGATACTGTAGTGCGTTGGGGATGATTGCCGATGGGCGTGTGGATTGCTTCTACACTATCATGCGCAAATGGTACACATCCCTGGTGTGCAAGGTTCGGGCTGGCTCCAATGGCATCCTGAGAGCATTTTCTGACAGGTTTGACTGTCACTACCTGAACCATTGTCATATGGTGCACGTGCTGACAAATGAAGGCTGTCTTAGATATGGTTTTAGGATTAGGTAGGTACAGTGGCGTGCAGTTCATAAAGGCACTGTTTACCCAAATGGAAATACGTCAATGCATATTTATCATCAAAACAGCTAGTAAATAGGTATTCTGATCTACTAATGCCTACCCCAGCTTCAAACCCTAAAGTAGTGGTAGGTAGGTTAGGTTTAGGTTTTTACTAATATTAGGTTATTGTGTGTGTTCTTACGAACTAAATTTATGATCTTTATTATCGAAATAAATATTCTTATTTTATTTTTACTAACATTATGCTATGCCCCGACCTTCCAAAGTCTAAAACAATTTTCTTTCAGAATAATTCTCAACTGCATTAAGTACTCTAGGAGGAACACAATTTCTCACTTTAAAATTAGCGAGGCAAGCAAAACACAATTTACTAGAGACGTTGGCGCCACCCACTTTCGCGAAGTCTTTCAGTGTCGAGTTTATTATGATCGACAGTACAGGGAAATTGGTTCAAAACATAGGAATAAACAAGAGAAAATTCGCTTTACCACTATATTCGTTTTCGGTTAGGTCACCTAGGGTATAGGTAAATACTTTACCAGGTGAGATCACCGTCAAAGCTAACTTGTAATGAAATAAAAAATAGTCTTATGACAATTTAGAAAAAACCGTATTGTTATTGATAGTACTTACAGGTAAGTTGGTTTAAATATATCTGGAATCAACGTGAGAAATTTCACTTCAGCACTACATAGATGTTAGGTTACCTAGGACGTAATAGGTAAATACTTTGGCTGATCACCCATTGTGGGCGGTGTCACAGACAAGCAAATTATTATGTACATGTACTTAATTTTTTCGGTCGCAAGCGTCATCTGGTTTTATATTAGTACACTTGATGATGTCCGCGACTTCATCCACGTGGTTAAGTTTTTTTATTTCCGCGTGAACTCCTTAATTTTTCGGGATTAAAAGTGACCTATTTTATTTCCCGAGATGTAACTTATCTCTGTACCAAATTTCATCCAAATCAGTTGAAACCATGGGCCGTTAAAGCGTAGCGGACAGACAGAAACATATTCGCATTTTTTATATTAGTATGGATTTTACACAGACGCTATCTAGTGAATAATAGATTAGTCTAATGCTCTTATTTCTAGTACTAGTCGACCATACGGAGCAATATCATCCATTTGTGCAAGTAGATATACGTGTACTTATAATTAATTATTACATGGAGTTGTTTATTACCTCTCTTTAAATCTATTATTGATAATTAAGTAAACAGTATCTACTGTCTATACGAGTACTAACCTACCAATCCATAAGTAAGTTTACATTTATGCATATCCATAATATAGTCTCTTGAGCCGGATGTACCAGTACCTTCACCGATCTGTTTTAACCGGATTTTGATAGGCAACCTATTTAAGGCGTATTTATCTATTATAAAATAAAAAGTAGGTTTCATCTGGTAAACTGATCGGTAAAGGTCGTTGTATATCCCGCGCGGTCACCAATATTAATATTGAAAATTCAAAAGTGTGTTAGTCTGTCTGCCTTTGTCACGTTCACATTTTCACCTTCAACCGTTTTTTTTAAATTTATAATAATACCTCTGACGTGGTCAGAGCCTTTGCCAGTGTTTAAATATTTGGGCTTAGCTAACGTCCCGGCATTTTTATTTCAGCTGGCATGAATATAAGCAAGTATTATAAGAGACAAAATCTTCCAAAGCGTCGAGTTTCCGTAAATCCCGGATTAGGGAGTTCCAACGGGAATTTCAAGAATGCTTAATCTATCAATATAATAGTATGTCAACAAACAATAAGGTGATATCTACTTAAATCTTTTTTATTTTTTTTTAAATCTTTATTTTGTGATGGGGCTTTACGTTACTCGTAACCGTGGATTTTGTTTTATCTAAATCCCGTTAGAATTCTAATTTTCCGGGATACCAAGTACCCTAACTTCGTTCGTTTAGCTATCACTATACCAAATTTCCTCAAAATCTATTATTACACAGAATCAGGCCTTACGGAAATCCGAGATAATGAAGGAACAAAAAGCATAATAGGCATGATGACTGATTTTGAGAAATGGTCAGATTATGTTCGGAAGTATCTACTATTTCGAAAAAATATATTATTTCTGCAGAAAAATAAGGTTTGTAGATAAAATTGGCATTTGAAATTTTAATTTTAAAATTCGCGCCAAAACGCTCGCCGGTGTCATGGCGCCGTTTGTGACGTCACTATTGTTTTTACCAATGTACTCTGTGCAGTGTGCAGTAAACATTAGTGCGACTGTCAAAGCTCGAAAACAAACAATTGTGACGTGATTCGCTTCTTGGTGTTTAATCCAATATGGCGGATTGCTGTATTTTATATTTTTATTTTATTAAAATAAAAAGCAATCTCATTCGAAATAGATAAATAAATACGTTTTTTTATAATCCATGAATCCTACTTCATTAGATAAATTCATAATTTAATTGATTCTTGGTTACTGTCATCATGCCTATTCGCTATAATCCGCTAAAAACTCGAAAAATAATCATCAAGAAATCCTCTAAACAGCTGATAGGACACAGCTGAAATGGTAACAGACGTGCAGATAGACACACTTTCGTTTTTAAAGTATTAGTATACCACTCTACTACTGTCTATTCTACCAGTAGTAGGTACTCAATACTGCGCATAAGTAGTTACTCAATACACAGTTAATCACATTTCGATTATGTTATATCAACTCTATATAGATTGTTATGCAGACGTGCTACTAAACCAATAACGCTATGGCATACATTATAACAATTGCATATTGTATGAGCTGATAATACCACCCTGCGGGACATATTGAACGGTTCAATGGAGGCGGTTGGTATTGACAGGTGATTCCGTAGAAACACCCCGAATCATATTAATATTTGATATACATTTTTTGTAAATTATAAGTTTAGGTTAAAGCAAAACTGCTCATTAGCCAATAAGTTAGGCTAGATCGTAGTTAAATGAGTGCCTCGCTGGTACTCAATAGGAGGAAAAAAAATTTGAGCTCAATGTAATAAAAAAAAAAGTGACATTTTATGTAAATTTTATGAGGTAGTGGCCTCGTTGGTCTAGTGGTTAGCATGTTTAGCGGCTGACGAGGTCCCGGGTTCGAGTCCCGAGTCAGGCCATAATAAGCATTGGGTTTTTCTGACTAGAAATTCTCAGTACTAGCCCGGAGTTAGGAAGTTGGGTGTGTTACACCCCCGTGCCTCGGAGAGCACGTTAAGCCGTCGATCCCGGTTATAATCCCTAACTTGATAACAGTCGTAAAAGCCCGCCAACCCGCATTGGAGCAGCGTGGTGGATGAGAGTGGAGGCCTGTGCCCAGCAGTGGGACGTTAATGGGCTGTAGTGGAGTGGCCTAGAGGCGACATTGCATATCAGTCGATTGAGATTGTTAAGAAACGTTGACGAATTTGGCCTTTTCGGTTCCTTAAGTAGTTCGGTTCGTAACCTTAAGCCGTCGGTCCCGGTTACCACCATTATCTAATAATATCGTAATAAACCTAAAAGTTGAATTAGTACTATTAGTTGAGTCATCTGCGGAAGGACCTGGGAACCCACCGCATTATTATCCCAAGAAAACTCCTGCCATTATGTGATTAATGGAATGGGGTCACGATCCCCAGCAATGAGGAATAAGACGCAGAGAGCGAATATTTATATTGATTAAGTATACACATTTCTTGATCAGTTAAATTGGGCACTGGGAAAGCAAGTATCTTGGAGACGGACAGATAATGAATAGAATAGAATGCCCATAAAAAGCTTTACTTTATAGCTGGGTCTTGAGAAGAAAATCCACAATTCACAATCGTATACCTGATTGCTGAGGGTCGTGACCCCTTTCCATTAATCACATAATAAATTTTAAGTTTTGGCAGACCCTCTATTCAATAATCAGAAAGATTTTTTGACATAAGCATCATCCCTATTCTCGGATTCGGATAGAATGCAGTGCGAGAAGAACCTTAAGGTTTTCACTCATATCCAGATAAGATCTTTAGGCCGGGTAAAGTGCTAACGTGTTCCAGCGAGAAGCTATGTTTTTAAAGTTAAATAAAAAACAGATTATAGCACATCTGAAACATAATTAAAACCTACAGATCGTCTTTTCAAATGTTTTCCTCGCCACTGAGCGAGTGAAATTCGGAAAATCTCTCTTAATTATAATGTTCGCGCGGTTACAAATTAACCAACCCCTAAGACGTTTAATTAAGACGAATTAATGCTAATAATGCAAGAATTTTGGCCGGCTCTTTCTTCAAGAATGGTTAGCCAGATGGATTAATAAGGTGATGATTAAATTCTTGGTTCCTTTTTACAAGCTTTTATTTAACCTTGCAATGTTTGTTGGTTTATTTAGGTCATAATCTGACCAACTAATTTTAAAACAGCTATCACCAACCCTGATCGGTTTCAACACGGGATCGTACTTGAACGCTAAATCGTTTAGCAGCATGTCTAGCCACGGCCAAATCATCCCACCAGTCCAGAAAAATATCTGAAATTATATATTTTTTTTTCATTATTTAAAAAAAAAAAAATTGCCACCAGTCCAGAAAAAGATCTGAAATTATAAATTCCCAAATTATAATCCTACGTTAAGACAACAGTGACACTGCGGCAGAGAGGTCGTCAAACGTCAAACGTGTTGAAACAGAATGGAGAATGCCGCCTCGAAAAGTCGGTTAAAAGGGTGAACAAAATCTTAAGGAATATGTAAATTCTCTGTATTGTTCATCCCCTAACTATTAATATAGCACGCACGAGCTCTTGACCTGTCCCCAGTGACCTACAAAGCGGATTGTAAGATAGCCCCCACATGAGATCTCTAGTGTAAACTTTTTTAATTAACTCACAGTTACTCATTGCTTTTCTTTAAAGAAAATGTTTTAGTAGGATTTTTATTCCACTACAAGTTAGCCCTTGACTGTGGTTTCACAATGATCATCATCTTCTTATGACTCTGTTTTTTTTGTCTTGTATCCCTGAATAAATATTTTTTTCCTTCTTTCTTTCTTTCACATGTGATGTGGGTTAACCTTTAAGGGGTGTGATAGTTATATTAAGCCCATACCCCTAATGGCATTGGAAACTAAATCGATTGGCATATCTTTCCCGGTATGGTGGTAAATAACCATGGCCGAAGCCTCCCACCAAACCAGAGTAGGGAAAATTCAGATACCTATTATTATAAAGATAATGATGAAAATTTAATTTTATTCAATCCGGGAGAAAAAGTAGCCTCTGTCCTTCCCCGGGATACAACCTATATCTGTACACAATTTTATCAAAATCGGTTAAATAGATGAACCATGAAAGCATAGCAGACAGACACACGCACTTTTGCATTTATAATATTAAGTGTGGATATGGATTATTAAATTAAGCCTGCCAAGAATCGAACCCAGGACCTCCCACAGCACCCATTACCGCGGAAATGTGGCTGGTATATAGCCATAGATACTATAGACCCCCACCTGAGATTTCTAATGTAAACTTTTTTAATTAACTCGCAGTTACTTATTTCTTTTCTTTAAAGAAAAAGTTAGTAGGTTCAACAACAAAGATAAATTACCTATAGATAAACAGAAAAGAAATACTTTTAACAAAATCAAACCTTATTTTTCCGCTCCGCCACAGCCACGTATGGAATTTCGGAAATCGTTTCTTAGTAGTATTTCTTAGTCACAGTTATCTATACTAAACTATATACTATACTATATTCTATAAAATTATAAATGCGAAAGTTTGGATTGATGGATGTATGGATGGATGTTTGTTACTCAATCACGGCAGAACGGCTAAACGGATCTGGATGATTGGCACAGAGATATTAGGTATAGAATACAGTCTGGAATAACACGGAGGCTACTTTTTATCCCGGAAAATTAAACAGTTCCCGAACCAAACAACCCCAATCCACGCGGTCAAAGTCGTGGGCATCAGCTAGTAAAATATAAGGGTAGGTATAATAGTAATTACTACCGATTCTAATATATTTTATAACTAGCTGATGACCGCTACTTCGTTCGCGTGGTTAAAGTTTTTTGATTCCCGCGGGAACTCCTTTATTTTCTGGGGTAAAAAGTAGCCTATGTCACTTTTCCAGGTCCTTAACTATACCCATGCCAAAAATCACGTCGATTCGTTGTTCCGTTGCGGCGTGATTCAAGGACAAACCAACAAATAAACACACCTTCGCATTTATAATATTAGTATGATATTTTTTATTACAAAATAAAACCCCTTTTTAAATTTTTATTTACTACAAGTTAGCCTTTGTATGTGGTCTCACCTGGTGGTATGAGATGATGCAGATGACCGGTTTTTCCTATTGAGGTACGAAACTCAATAGAAAGAAAAGACCGTGTAGAAAGCAAGTAGGAGTATGGGTTTAATATAACTGTTATGCCCCTAACAGGTTAGCCCGCTACCATCTTAGACTGCATCATCACTACCATCAGGTAAGATCGCAGTCAAGGGCTAACTTGTAGTGGATAAAAAAAACTCTAAAAATTTATGTTACCGTGGTTCAATTTCAAAGAAATCCCATGAAATCATCTCTTCTCTCGAATCTCGAACGCGAAATCTTAGACCTTAGTGGAATCGTAAAGATCTCGTCGTAAACACTGATTAGTTATAAAAACGGGGGGCGTTTTATTCCTTTTTGAAGCTTCAATCAGGATTAAATACACACTTTTACGACTAGGGCATTAAAAATATTTATAATGGCGGATTTTGAAAAATGACTTTATTTAATTTGCTTCAGCTAATCGAAAAAATCTTGTTTTTTTTTTCATTGAGCCCGATTGATCTATATTCATGGAAAATATTAAGATCAGTAGCTGATGCCCGCGAATTCACGTGGTTTAAGTTTTGTTTTCCCCGGGGAACTTTTGGATTTTCCAGGACAAAAAGAAGCCTATGTCAGTCTCTTTTGACTATAACCATGCATTAAATCAACAAAAAACATACTTCCGCATTTATATTATTAACATGATTAAGAAACAAACGGACTTTAAAATGTAGACTAGGTATCTTATCAAACGATTTTTATGTAATTTAGTACTGAGATAGTTTGGATGAAATTCGGCCAAGTGAGATATGTATCCCAGGGAAATGTGCTATTTTTTATTCCACGGGAGGTCATATTATGCTACTTTTTGTCACAGAAAATGAAGGACTTCCCGCGGAATAAAAAAAAGTTAGTCAAAGCGGAAAAAGTCACGGGCCTCGTAAACTAACAGACGGCTTACCTAGTAACTACATAAAACTTGTCTTCAGTGCAAAAGTACTTTACTACACTTGGCTGTTACCGTCAGCAACAGACACCACTTGGTACAAAACTACAAAAGTGTAAGAAGTTCAACCACTCATGAATGTGTACGGAAGTCAACCGAGACCCATTTCCTCAGAGTGCTCCAAAACTTGCCCACTTGTAAGTTGGAAAGGTCTAGCCCCATTACAGAGACGCGATTAACGCGACTTCTTCCGCGTGGATCGAGGTTTTTTGGTTCCCACGGGAACTCCTTAATTTTCCGGGATAAAAAGTAGCCTTTATTCCAGACTATAATCTATCTCTGTGCCAAATTTCAGTCAGATCCGTTCAGCCGTTGGGGCGTGATTGGGTAACAAACATCCACACATCCATACATCCATCCAAACTTATAATATTAGTAGGAAGTAAGATTGCAGGCAATTCTCTGATCTATCAAAATATCCGAAAATATTTTGATATTAATTATTAGATTGTTCCATATTCTGTTTCGATAAATATAAACCGTAAAACTAAGGCATTAAAGTTTACTTACCAATGTACTATATTTATACTTAAGACCTTTTGCATCCTTACCTTACCCCTACAAAAGAGTGTTAAACGCGCCTAAAGAAGTTTTCACTTATTAATTCGCTATTCTTTGTAAACTGCCTCGTTGGTCTAGTGGTCAGCATGTTTGACTGCGGCTGACGAGGTCCCGGGTTCGAGTCCCGGGTCGGGCCATAATTGGGTTTTTCCGACTAGAAATTCTCAGTACTAGCCTGGAGTTAGGAAGTTGGTTGTGTTTCGCCCCCGCGCCTCGGAGAGCACATTAAGCCGTCGGTCCCGATTATTATCACTAACATGATAATAGTCGTTAAAGCCCGCCAATCCGCATTGGATCCGTGGTGGGTGTAAGCTCTAATTCCCGCTCTCCATGAGAGTGGAGGCCTGTGCCCAGCAGTGGGACGTTAATGGGCTGTATTAGTAGTGGCATTCTTTGTATAACGCGGCACGGAGATGCACTTCGTGACGTGGCCTAGTGTAGGGCCTACAATACCTACATGATGACGTAACATGACGCAGCCACGTTAGCCAATCACCTACATGATGACGTAACATGACGCGGCCACGTTAGCCAATCACCTACATGATGACGTAACATGACGCAGCCACGTTAGCCAATCACCTACATGATGACGTAACATGACGCGGCCACGTTAGCCAATCACCTACATGATGACGTAATATGACGCGCCCACGTTAGCCAATCACCTACATGATGACGTAACATGACGCGGCCACATTAGCCAATCACCTACATGATGACGTAAATATGACGCGGCCACGTTAGCCAATCATCTACATGATGACGTAATTATGACGCGGCCACGTTAGCCAATCACCTACATGATGACGTAACATGACGCGGCTACGTTAGCCAATCACCTACATGATGACGTAACATGACGCGGCCACATTAGCCAATCACCTACATGATGACGTAAATATGACGCGGCCACGTTAGCCAATCACCTACATGATGACGTAACATGACGCGGCTACGTTAGCCAATCACGTGCCGCCGCCTGAATCACGATAACGAAGTTCTTTCGGAATGGGCATGATGACTGATTTTGAAAAATGGTCAGATTATGTTCGGAAGTATCTACTATTTCGAAAAAATATATTATTTCAGAGAAAAAAAAAAGGTTTGGTAGATAAAATTGGCATTTGAAATTTAAATTTTAAAATTCACGCCAAAACGCTCGCCGGTGTCATGGCGCCGTTTGTGACGTCACTATTGTTTTTACCAATGTGATCTGTGCAGTGTGCAGTAACCAATAGTGTGACTGTCAAAGCTCGAAAACAAACAATTGTGACGTCATTTGCTTTTCGGTGTTTAATCCACTATGACGGATTGCTGTATTTAATAGTTTTATTTTATCAAAATAAATAGCAATCTCACTCGAAATAAAAAAATAAATACGTTTTTTATAATCCATGAATCCTATTTCATTAGATAAATTCATAATTTCATTGATTCTTGGTTACTGTCATCATGCCTATTGTACTATGTATGGAAATATCAACCTACAACAGTTGGCCCAGCTGGGATCCCCGAGTATGACACCGGCTCGGAGGAAGATCTTCCTATTGCATCGGTCGAGCATACCATACGCTCCCGACACTAGTACAGACTCTTGAAAATAATATTTGCCGGTATGTGTATCTCTAGTGGGGCAAGACCTTTACCCGAGCTGGAAACTTTGGACCCAATCGTTAAATTTACACCTCATTTACCATTCGTTTGCTTTTGAGACACACGGGTGTCAAGTTGAGCCAACACTTTTTAACCTTCGACGCAAACAGAGGGGTATTTAGCAAAATGTATCTGTGTGTCTGTATGTGGCATCGTAGCTCCCAAACGGATGAACCGATTCAGTTTTAGTTCGTTTTTGTTTGAAAGATTACTTAATCGGGAGTGTTCTTAGTTATGATTCAGGAAAATCAGTACAGCCGTTTGTAGATCATTAGCTCTTTCCAACAACTTTTCCAACAAGTAGTCGGATCATCGATTCATCCTAAGCTATACTCTAAAGTAGCCATGAAGCAAAACAGAGCTTAATTAATGATAAAATGATAAATGATTTGTTTATTTCATGTAGGACAACTTGTGTCACTCATGATACGTTAAGACTCTACCACCGGTTCGGAAAGGTGATTCTACCGAGAAGAGCTGGCAAGAAACTCAGCAGTTGCTCTTTTCATAGAAAAGAAAAGGTTACAATACGTAGACAACACAACACACACGTTACAAGTATTACACTGACTTGTGGGTCACTGGATGCGAGGCCGGTTGCTTCCATGCAACTTTGTCGTTAATAAAATCATCGATAGTGTAATAACCTCGACTTAACAAATGCTGTTTAAAACACAGTCTTTAAATTTATGTAATGGCAAATCTAGAAACTCTTTGGGAACCATGTTATAAAAGCGGCAGCTTTAATATTGGCAGATAAGAGCACTTTCCCTACTAGACGTGTTGCAAAAACAACAAACGATAGTAGAACCTAAGTAGTATACTTCACTGAAAGACTTTCGTAAGTGTTCTTCAAGAATGTCAGCAACAGAATATCACATCATGCAAAACTACAAAGTTGAACTACTTATGAATGTGTATTATAATAAGGTTTTCTCGACCAATTTGGCGGGAGCTACTATAGTGCACAAGTATGGACGTAAACACAGGTGCACTCTCTGTTCCTTTACTCTCATAGGACCTCTGTTCCTTACCCGATAGGATGAAAAATCCGACACAATCGGTGTGAGATCGGCACGGGGGTGAAACACCGCCAACTTCCTAACTACGGGCTAGTACTGAGAATTTCTAGTCAGAAAAACCCAATACTTAACTATGGCCCGACCCGGGACTCGAACCCGGGATATCGAAGCCGCAGTCGAAAATGGTAACCACTAAACCAATGAGTCAGTTTACTATATAATATGTATAAGTATGTGTACAGTCAACCAACTGTACACATGCTTATTTATATTATATACGACCCATTTCTGATTTTCTTTTTAACCCACTGCCGGCTCACTACCGAGCACGAGTCTTCTCTCAGAAAATAAAGGGTTTGGCCATGGTCTACCACGCTGGTTAAATGCGGATTGACAGACTTCATACACGTTTGATA
This sequence comes from Erebia palarica, assembly GCA_964035005.1. Taxonomy (NCBI): domain Eukaryota; kingdom Metazoa; phylum Arthropoda; class Insecta; order Lepidoptera; family Nymphalidae; genus Erebia; species Erebia palarica. The sequence continues at coordinate 19,988,971 of OZ035995.1, forward strand.
ACATTATGCAATACTCTCGGGCATGCAGATTTCCTCAAGATGTTTTACTTCACCGTTAACAGCAAGTGATATTTAATTTCTTAAGAGGTACGTACATTATCTCCAAAAAGATAGAGGTGCCTGGGGATCGAACCCGCCGATCGAAATAGGAGGCCGGGTTTCTAAAATACTAGACTATGACGGCTTCACTTAGTTTCTTGTTATGCTCGAAAAATAAGTCACTTTAGTCCACTAACACCGGCCGTAATTACACTTAAGTTTTTACGTGAAGGTATCTGTGTAACTTACATAAGTAACATTAGCAGACGATACGTGACTTGGGAGATTGTTTACACTTCGTATGTTACTCTTATGTTGGCACAGAGATAGGTTATAGTCTGGAATAACACATAGGCTAATTTTTATCCCGAAATTTCCTACGGAATTCATAGAACCTCAATCCACGCAGACGAAGTAGCGGGTTTCAGCTAGTATTTTATAATATTACTAGACTAGATGATGTCCGCGACTTCATACGCGTGGTTTAATTTTATTTTTACTCCGCGGAACTCCCTTATTTGCCGGTATAAAAAGCCTATGTCTGTACCTACCTAATTACATCTGAATAGGTTGAAAAGATGGGCTGTGAAAACTTTATAAACGTCATAAGTAAGGAACTTAATATTATAAACGTGGATGTTTGTTTGTTACTATGGACTCAGTTAGTATGGACTTAGATTGAAATAGATGGACATGATAAACGTATGAATCTGTTCCATATTTGACCACGGAGCCCTAACAATTATCATTCAAAAACACGCTGAAGCGACTTTCTAGTTTCAACTTTGCAGCTAAAATGTAAACTCGTCATTCATAAAAGCCGCATGTTTCCATTAGGCACTACTCTGATGGTGAAGAGTCTATATACGACATATTTCACGGATGCTCTCTGGGTAGAGAGTAATCAAAATAGTGCATACAGAATTTTGGCCGAAACAAGGTTTGCGTAACAGATTTTCGAGTGACGAGAGCTAAGAGCTACACCTCTAGGAGTAGACAAAACTAAACTGACGTATCTAAATATCCCGTAACCCATAATATTTCTAGTTCTATGTGTTATCTCTTTAATTATACAGCGCGACAAGGATTCTTTGGCACATCGTCAAAATCTTGTGAATGATTTTATGTTCACGGCCTTTGCTATTAGAAGCTGTGATTAGGAACCTATCCTATTTCGTTCTTTTGAATTAATAAAAATATAATGCCTTCTAAGGTATGATTCTTAATTGCACGCACCCACGCTTCCACGTCTATGCTATCTAAGTGCCATTAGATCCTTGTCGTACTGTATAATCGATATGAAAAAGGTCAGCGCACAAATTAGAGCTGTCATTTTGATTTAGCTTTGAGATTGTGTAGAACAATTATCAAAATTAATTAATTTAATAACTTTTCGTCGTCTTCGCCAACCGTTATGTCGGCTGCTGGAGATAGGTCTCTTGTTGGATCACACGCCATAATCTTGCGGTGCTAATAGAGTATTTCTGCGTTTGTTCTAATATTTTTAGGACATTTTTGAGCGACATTGGTGTTAGTTAATCCTTTTGAAAGTGAGAGTTGCCAAGTACTTATCTTCAGAAACAATGTGTAATGAAACGTATATATTTTCTATGACACCCCATGACTTTTTCTACTGACCCAGTGGTCAGGTGCTTTGGCAAAGCTAAAAAGCTTACTTACTACATTGTGGTGTATTGCTCAGCAAAAGAGTCTTTCATTTCGCTTTCAGTACGTATGCATGTTTTTAAGCGCCATTTTATTTAGGCAAAGCCTTTGAAAGTCGAAGCTGAATACGTTTTAGTGCGACAAAGGAATGTTAAGATGCCTCATGATTATGCAACATGCTCGGTTCCGCTTTGTTGCAAGAGAACAGATAGGTGAGAGAATTATAAATGCCTATTAGTGAGTTCTTCCCAGCAGGGTTAGAATGCGCACAACGAGATATCTCGCGACAAGAGAGAGATGTTGTCGTTCCCGGCAAATTTTTCGTTTACCCTAGCATGCACAAAATGCGGTGTATTACAAGAAAAAAATAGTCAGCATGTAAGGGCTCGTAGGTTAAGATTTACAGAGCGTACTTTGACTTTGCACAGGCTTTACTCAGTATTAAAACGGGATGGACTTATGTGAGGGTCATAAATCTATCTCGTTTTAACTCAGTCTTAAGTCAGAGCTAAGTCAAAGTGCGCTCTATAGATCACACACAGAGTAACGAAACAAGTTACCATGTTAGCTTCGGTAGACAAGTACAGATGAATGGGTAGACATAATTTTACTCGTTATGCGCATGCTAGCCCTACAGGTTTCGGATTTTGCAACACTGTATACTTACAATAAACTTAGTATAGGTTTAAAAATCTACACAACTTTTGTTGTTACATATGTTACCGGAAATTGAATGCCAATGAATTTTTTTCCCTAGCCCAACAAAATGGCTAATGAGTAGTTTAATTTTAACCTAAACTTATAATTTATCTTACCTACTAAAAAATTGTCCATTGACGATGAATGGAGGGAATGTATTTAACAACTTCCCTGATGCAGTGGTGAGCGCTGTGGTTTGTTGGAGGTCACCGGTACGATTCCCGGCAGGATCACTTTGGGGCTTATTATTTCAGAATTTTCTCTGTTCTGGTCTGGTTTAGGCTTTGTCTGTGGTTAGTTACCAACCTACCGTGAAATACGTACCGCCAAGAGATATAGCGTTCCAGAATATGTAATAGTACGTTGTACCGGTATGATGCCGTCTAGACACTGATTAGAGGTATGGGTTTGATATAACTGTCTTTCCCATAACAATTTAGCCCTTAGCTGCCATCTTAGAATGCATCTTCACATAATAAAAATAAAAATAAAGTTATGAAAACTAGGAAATTTGTACAATGACGACTGACAATAAAATTTAAGTTTTTTTTATTGAAAATAATACAATAGAACTTAATGGTAGCTAGCCTAACCTAATTACTATATAAATCATGCCCACGTGGAATGGTGGCAAGAATGCTGGCTGCATTTCCGCGCTGGACAGCCAGGCTGATCCTTTGCGCAAAAAATGAGCCAGCCCTTCTGTCACCAGATGAGGCAATTAACCGCGGTGAAATATCTCGCAAAAAATTTTTGGCACTAAGACTCCACGGCCCAAGGGTCTCCACGGCAAACGGAACAAATATGTAACTCTCTATGAGAGAGGCATACTTCCGCCGCTTGCCGGTTTCAGCCTTTTCTGCTGCGGCTCCCGGCCTTGATGCTGTCTCCCTGTTAAATTTAAGTTATTATTATTTCCTGCGAACTGTAGTCTGTAACACATAATATCATTCCGTATCCTGTATGTATAATTCAGTCCCTGTTTGTAAGCTGCAAACTTTGGATCCGACCCAATCGTAGAATTTTCACCTTATGGTGTACAAGTTTTCGTTTGTTTTCGTATTCGTTTGTTTTTGAGACACACGCGAGTCAAGTTTTGCCACCTTGCTTCTCAACGCAAAAAGAGGTGTGTTTTGTAAAGTGTATCTGTGTGTCTGTTTGTGGCATCGTAGCTCCCAAACGGATGAACCTACTATGATATTTTTTTGTTTGAAAGGTTATTTAATCGAGAGTGTTCTTAGCTACAATTCAAAAAAATCGGTTCAGCCGTTTGAAATGTGTATAATGACGATTGACTTGTACGATTGGAATTATTATTATTTCTTGCGTTAAAAGCCTATTGCAAATGGAAGCATTTTCTAGATGGGTATCTTCTACCTAACATAAATTACTGCCAAATAGGAAAAGGCCAAAGGTGCGTGTCCTAAAACTTCATTTGTTACGCAGATTCACAGACAAATCCCCGGGCACAGACGACCCGGATCCTTGAGCTATCCCGGTTAAATTATAGTACCCTCATTTGACACCGGCCCTTGAAACAAATACCTGGATAAGATAGAGATCTGGTTTTTAAGTAGCGTGATAATACCTTCGAGATTAGACCAATGATGGATTGTACAATGGGTGTACATTTTGTTTAGTTTGTTCTTATGTTTAATCAAAGAATGTTAGGTATATTATCCAACTAGCTGATGTCCGCGACTTCGCGTACATTGAGTTTTTTTGGTTCCAGCAGAAACTCTTTAATTTTTCGGAATAAAAAGTACCCTATGTGCTATTCCAGACTACTCCAGAAATTTCAGCCAGATCCGTTCAGCCGTTGGGACGTGATTGAGTAACAAACATCCATATCTATCTTATCTTACTTCTTACTAATCTGACTTACTAATATTATAAATGCGAAAGTTTGGATGGATGTATGAATGTTTGTCCCCTAACAGGTTAGCCCGCTACCATCTTAGACTGCATCATCACTTACCATCAGGTGAGATCGCAGTCAAGGGCTAACTTGTAGGGGATAAAAAAGCTGCAAGTGCAAGACACACACTGTACCGCATGGATTTGTCTACTGTAATTAAAGCGAATCAAACTTCTAGTTTCTTTATTATCGTGGTCTTCCGTAAAGTAATGGAATAGTTTTTTCCGATATTATAAACAAAAAAATTTCAATTTTTTTTACAAGGCTTTTCCATTAGCTCTACGAAGTTTGGCTCAAAACTTGTAGCTATATCCCTGAACGTTTTCAAAGTTTTGTGGTAACGGTCTGAGGTATTTGTCCGCGAGACTGTTTCAAACGAGACCGCTACAATTTAACTTACGGATAACACACTCATGTGGGCTCTAGGGGTTTTGGGTACATTCAAGAGTTTATTTTTAGGGTTCCGTACCTCAAGAGGAAAAAAGGGATAGCTCACTTCGTTGCCCGTTTGTCTGTCTATGTGTCAACACTGTATTCCTCGGAAACGCGTGTTAAAGCAGCAATCAAGGGCTAATAGGCCTATTACACTGCACTTTCTAAAGGCCCTACAGGTTAGAGAGTCACTTTTTACACAGCAATAAGGACAAATTTAGGGACCCTTCCTCCCTAAATTTAAAAAAGTGTAAGGGTCCCTGTGAAAAGTGCAGTGTGATAGGCCTATAACTTATAGTAGGACAAAAAAGTTTCCGTACCAGTGCACCGCACAATATAAATTATTTTAGTAAATAACACGAAAGTTGTTCTAACAACACGTACCTAATCAGATGTGAATCTGTGAAATAAATGTGAATAACATATGGCCCTAAACTGGTAGTACCTAACGAAGAATTCGATACCCTCTGCGTACGGAACCCTAATAATCGATTTTTGGATTTTTTCGTATACTTTTGCTGTGACCTTTCTTCTTGCCAAATTTCATGATTCTAAGTCAACAGGAAGTATCCTTAAAACTTTTGATTTATTGGCGAGTGTCAAAATATGCAGCATAAACGACCGTATCTTTTGATTGCATTGACTTAGAAGCTTATTTTTTTACAGCTCCATGGGACCGTAGACTTAAGTATTTGATATTATTTTCAACTTTATACCTCCACGCGTTCCTGAGAAAAGGGTGTTTGACAGACAGACAGATGGACTACGAAGTGATCTTATAAGGATTCCTGTTTTCCCCTTGAGGTAAGGATGCCTTAAAATTACAGTACCAGTACTGTAATAGAGAGATGAGAAGTGGACCAAAAAAGTTCTAGAGTGGTATCCCAGGAACGAAAAACGAAGAGGCAGACAATTTAAAAGATGGGAGGATGATATAAGGAACTTGATCGGTAGTATGTGGACAAGGATAGCCAAAAATAGAAATGCGTGGACAAATTTAGACGAGGCCTATGTCTAAGGACACGCAGAGCAAATGTATAGAGATTAATATTATATTTTTTAAGTATCATACTTTAAGTCAAAATAAAGGCTCATTTTATTTATTTAAAATTACTATTTATCGCTATAAAAGTATGAATATCTATGTAAGGCTCGTGTAAGTAAGTTTATGATATCATATAATATATTTATTATATGAGTATATAATATTATGTTTATTTTGTTTTAAGATTTATATTGTCATAAGTAAAATAGTATGTACCTATATGTAATGTTATGTAAGTTTATAATATTGTAATAGTTAGTTGTAATAGTTAAGTAGTAGATTGTTATAATTTTTTTTAGAAATTTACACGTGTTTTACGAGAAATTTACCGCCCTGTCGTCATGCAACCAATCTCCTATCTTAAAAAGGTTGCCTGGAAGAGATCACTCATAGTGATAAGGCCGCCTTTACACCTTTACAAGTTGTAAATTCTGTCACGTTTTGTTTTACCTCTGTTCTGTTATTTGTTTGTGTGTAATAAAGTGTTCTTACTTACTTATTTTACTTACTGTAATAGAGTAGTGGTGGGGAAATATTCAAAAACACAAAATAATTTCGTAGCCGGCGAACGAAACAATACGTATTGTTATCCGCCATGAAATTGACTCGACTGGAAGTGAAACGATGGTTCCATCAAAAGTAAACAAACACCGATGTCTATTCAAAACCGCTGTAGGGGAGTTTTTGCACAATCATCGTTACATTGTTCGACTGCCTCGTTGGTCTAGTGGTTAGCATGTCCGACTGCGGCCGACGAGGTCCCATGTTCGAGTTCCGGATCGGGCCATAACAAGTGTTGGATTATTTTATACGACTGCCTGAAAAAAGGAGTTTTCAGGGTTCATGTATGTATGTATGTATGTGAGTTTGTATATTCCACCATAACTTCTATACGCCTGAACCGATTTTGATAAATGAGGTATCGTTAGAATCCTTAGCTTATTCCGGGTGACATAGGCCAGTAAAATTTTTAAAAATATTGATAGGGTAACCATGATCGCTTATTAAAGACTAAAGTTGAAAAAAAATATTCGAAAATAAGATTAACTATATAATCATCATCTAGAAAATGATGAGTAGATTCCAAAAATATATAACACTATAGTTCAATATCCAGTGATCCACAAACAAATATCATTTAATAAAAAATGTGAATAAGATTCCAAAGGCTATATATGCAAATCGCTTCTTATGGAGGTAAACTCCAAAAATATTATGGCAGGGCAGTCGTATTTTTTAATTCGTTAAATTATTGACAAGAAATTCTCAGCACTAGCCCGGAGTTAGGAAGTTTTGTGTTTCACCCCCGTGCCTCGGAGAGCACGTAAAGGCGTCGGTCCTGCGCCTAATCTCTCTCCGGCCGTGTCGGATTTTCCGTCCCATCGGGCTATTAGAGTAAAGGAACAGTGGGTGCACCTGTGTATACGCACACACTTGTGTACTATAATATCTCCCGCGCAGATGGCTAATCTCTCTGGAGATAGGCTGCCATGGCCGAAATTCGGTCGGGAGGACATTATTGAAGTAAAACTTCTTTACGCAAGATTGACTTGGGGAGTAAGCTGGTGAAAGCTTGACGAAAGCGTTACGAAAAGTGTGATCGGACGAGGCGAACGGAAGATGAGTGATGATGAATTTGACATTATGTTTATTTTTATTGTAATTACATTAGTACACGTAGATAAATTTAATTAATGGGTTATAAAGTAGACTTACTGAAATCGTTAATATATAATTGTTTAATTGTTAGCCATAATACTAATATATATATTAATAATTGCAATGCCATGACGGGGTCTTAGGTAATTTTAATTGATTTAATATGTTGTTTGTACATGAATGCAATGAATAAATGAAATGAATTGAACTCTTAAATTTTCCGGGAATTAAAGTAGCCTATGTCCTTCCCCGGGATACAAACTATCCCTGTACCAAATTTCATCAAAATCGGTTGAACAGATGTGAAGTGAAAGTGTGGCAGACAGACAGACACACTTTCGCATTTATAATATTAGTAAAAGTATAGATAGGTAATTAAGCCTGTTACTCGATACGTATAACAATGCCTGCATAGACAATACCAAGCGTCCGTGATAATTATTCCTGGTCCAATTACTGTTGTCTGAATCGCCACTGAAGGCATCTAAACTGTTCTAGTTTATACCTTCTCCTAGCCCATAGTCCTTGCAAGTTGAGAAATAACTATGCATATTGTGAACGAGACAACTGCGGCGCTCGTAGACTGTGTTGAGCTTTCGACCCAATATTGAGAAGCACCTGTAGGTAACGTAACCTAGGGGACATTTATTTAGTTAGATAAATAATCCATCCATCCTTCCATCGGCCTGTATGCATCCACTGCTGGACTTAGGACCTTCCTCATCCACCCGCTTCCTGACACCTTCTTTGGGTCATTGGACCATCGAGCTGGAGGTCGTCCTACACTGTGCTTGCCGGTACGCAGTCTCCACTCCAGAACACGTCTGCTCCAACGGCCATTGCGATAGACATGGCCTGCCCACAGCTATGTCGGTCACTTTAGTTCTTCTCCAAGTTTCCTCGTTCCGGATTTTAACCCTGAGATTTTCCAACTCAGCCCGCTCCATAGCACGCTGAGCGAGGACGTTTAATTTGTGGACGAGGCCCACCGTCAGTGTCCACATTTCCGCCCCATATGTTCCGTTCCGTTCCGTATTGTGTAAGGATAATTCCAGAAGTGGGTGTATAATTAAATTGCTTTTAAATATGTTTGTACTCTCATTAAAACATGCACGAGCGAATGGTCACAACGTGTAGCAATTTCACGAGAGATTAAATGTAAAAACTTGATTAAACTTTAAAGAAAATATTCATTCGATCCGGCCACGATTGCCATCGTTAAGCTCTAAATCAAATTGCGATCTAAACACAAAAGTATTCAATAATCGCTGAGTCTGTCGGTAACAGACTAACTTCCAATTGTCTAAATACTAGTATTTATGCGAATTATTCCAATATGGCGTCCCCACCAAAGAACGAACCGAGTGAAATACATCGAACGAGTCAAATACCAATTTAATTAAACCTTCGTCAGTAAATAAATTAACAATCTTTTCTAAAAATTCAATTCAAATTTAACAGCAAAGTTGACCGGCAGGACATATTCATTGAAGACTTTTGTCTTCAGGCTGTGCGGATCGAAGACCCGACGTAGCTTTGTAAAATGCTGCCCAGCCCAACTGACAGAATTCTTCTGTCAGCCTCAGTGTCGAAGTTGTTTCTACCGAGTTGTATAACCTGAGGTGCGATTGTGTAAGAATTGCCGATCAAATCGTCAGAGTTCGGCGTCAAAGAAAAATCAACCGGATATATCAATGTAAATAATAAAAAATAAAAAAAAAAATTAGTTTTCACTTCTATCGGCATTTTTTTTTACTATACAGTGGCTTTGGAATTCGGTTTTTTGGAAAGAATTTTTAATAAACTATCGATTGAAGTAAATAAGCACGTCTAATATTATGACGGTAGGTACCTGTCTCCTGTATTATAAAGTGCGCATTTTGGCGTTTGATAAAGGGTACGAAATTGCTGTACGAAATTGGAACTTTTTTATGCCTGTTTAGGTTTTGTTTGAATTATTTTTTTAGAAGTCACTTCACTGGGTCAGATAAGTTTGTGATACTATAATTTGACTAGTTGGCAACATCGATTGTGTGCAGTCCCTAAAATATCACACGTTGGTGTATTTCGGGAGACAATAATATGGAATTTCGCGTGACAAGTGACAGCTGGACGGAACCTGCTTTGTTGAATGCATTTTGATTTTGAATGTAGCTATCAAATCTGGAAGCAGTAAGTTTCCATATTTGGAAACTGCATTCAAAATCATGACAATCATGACAAGCATATTTGGAAACTGCAAGATACATAGCCATTTTTTTACCCTCCCTGGCTAAACGACCCGAAGGCCTCAAACACAGGAAAACCTGTACAATACTAATAATTAATTTCACAATAATAATATATATATCTTTAAATAAATAATAATATATATATAAAAGCGAAAGGTAACTGATTCATCACGATATCTCAGGAACTATAAAGCATACAGACTGGATATTTGAAAGGTAGGTTTCTTCTATGGTGTAGACGTCATCTAAGAGTAAAATCATCCATAAGAGGTTGAAATGTGGGTTGGAAGTTTGTATGAAAGTCCTTTGTTATTGAAGTTAGAGACATGAAAATTGACAATTAAGTTAATAGTTATAAATAATCAAAACTTATACAAGCAATTTTACATTAATCATACCCCAAAGAGGGTGAAATAGAGGTTTGAAGCTTACATGAGAGTTTTAAGTTTTCGAAGTTGAACTTGAAAATCGGGATTTAGGTTATTAGTTTTAAATAATAAAAATCTGCCAATGCTATAGCCGCTTTAAGTAGGCTTTTTGCAGCGGGAAAATCTCATAGGCAATTAGAAATTGTACGCGGATGAAGTCGCGGGCGACCTCTAGTCGTAATAATATGGTTAATCGTGATCCATGTTGACAATTGATTTGATGCCAGATCAATGTCGCATCCCGTGATTACCTAACAATTATTAATTATGCGTATTAGGGGATATTAAGTGTTAAATAGGCCTTTGCTATTACATTGGTATGATTGGATATTGAATATTGATATTAGGTATCATTACCAAGATTAGTACCCATTTAACACGTCAGGGGAACTCCGTGATACCTTCTCGTCCAGAATTTCTCAGTGCCTGAAGACGAAGTGTTTACATGATAAAAGTCTTCGAACAGTGACTCATAGTACTAGTTATTATTCTGTGCTCATGGTCTATGGTTTTTGTATGGATTGTACACTAGATGATGCCCGCGACTTCGTCCACGTGGATTAAGGTTTTTTATTTCGCACTGGAACTCCTTAATTTTCTGGGACAAAAGTATATAAGCCTGTCTTTCCCCAGGATGCAACTTATCTCTATACCTTTCATGAGAATCAGTTGAAAAGATAAGACGTTAAAGCGTAGCAGACAGACAGACACACTTTCGCATTTATAATATTAGTATGGATATAGACATTATGAAAATACCCAAACGGTAGATTTGTAAGATAGTAAGATATTAAATGACTCCGTGATTGATATGCGAGTTCAAAGGAATTGAAACCTATTCATTAAAGCTTTAAGAGCTATTTACAAATGTCACCAAAAAGTGTACAAAGATACAATGAACGATATGCAAAGCCTAGACATCGTACAGAAATACCTATTTACATAAACTATACGCAAGAATATAGATTCAGAATATACATATAGGGATAGGATCTTTCGCATAGAAAAGGAATATTATTGGACAAGCCAAATATCATTGTTTCTATTGGACCTTTGTCTAAGAAGAAATTGTTTATTACGAGCAATTTTCTCAGATTTGATATCAGAAAATTACTAACGTGATTGAAAATTGATAGGATTTATTTTATTTGAATCTCACAATTTGTCTCAATATACGTCGTGATCGAAAGCCAATTGCGTATTTGACAAATAGTCAAATCAGCAACTTTTTTTTAAACGTCAAAAGCGCTTCCTAATTATGAGATTTATATGAAATTCTGAAATGTGACGTAATTTTTTACTTTAATAGATCGTTTAAAATGGTTATTCAATATAAAACTATCAGGGGACGTGAATATTACGACTTTTGGGAGATACCTCTATTTGGTAAAATAATATATCCTATTTGATAGTAGTCAAATACCCAATTTATTTCTTTACCATCATTATTATTACTTTTTCTTTTATCCACTACAAGTTAGCCCTTGACTGCTATCTCACCTGATGGTAAGTGATATGATTATGATTTATCATACCTATTACCACGACTTCGTTCGCGTGGATTAAGTTTTTTGATTCTGTGGTAATATCTTTCGGCCAAGTTATATGTGTGTGTGTTGTAATGAAGTATCAAACATCCTGAGCAATGGCTGAACTGATTTGGCTGAAATTTGGAATGGAGATAGCTTATAATCTCCATTACATCCTCCATTACAACACACACACATATAACTTGGCCGAATTAACACGTAATATTATACTGTGTGGTTAGGGATGAAACAAGACGAAGTGTTTCATCCCGCGTCACACACTATATTTTTCATATAACCTACGAAGTTAAAACGTGAAAACTACCTAAAAGTGCGAGTTTTAATAAAATTGTATTCCTTATTTATTTTAGTTGCTAGGTTGTTGTTTACAAATATGATATCTGACCGTTTGGTTGATGGCTAAAATGACAATTATAAAGGTTTCAAACAAACAAAAGATAGGATTGAAAGGAGAGCTGCTAAGGAGAAAACGATGTTTTTCTGCCCTAAAATTGACTAGTTTCGGGTGGCTCAACAGGCTTTCAATGCAGGTTATATAAAAATTACATTTTTGCCACGGAAAACGCGGATAATCCACTCGGGTGAAGTCGCGGGTTCACATCATCATTTTTTTTCAATAATAGCCATCGAGTTTCTTGCCGGCTCTTCTCGGTAGGAATGGCATTCCGAACTAGCGGTATTCACTTGATGGTTTAAAAGCACTTGTAAAAGTTAATTTGGATAAAAAAACATTTGAATTTGAATAAGATATTAGTTTCAAATCAAATTCCATAATTCATCATCGTAATATTAATCCCCATCTAATCTTCTAATGTCGCCTGCATTAGTTAAACATGGAATGCGTTTGCCCGCGGTTCTACATCAATTTGACTGATAACATCTATTGTTTGCGAATTAATTCACTAATTACTATTGGGTAAGTATACTATAGGTAATACCACTTTGAATGGTACACTGTACACTTACCTAGAACAGTGATATCTACACTATCCTCTCTTTCTCTGTTTGCGTCGTATTCCTCATTACTGAAGGTCGTGACTCCTGTACATTAATCATATAATAACAGGGGTTTTATTGGAATAATAATGCGGTGGTTACCCAGGTCCATCCACATACGACGAGTACTATTTCAACCCTTTATGTTTCTAACGATTTAGTATCAGATACAATAACCAAGACCTACGGCTTAACGTGCTCTCCGAGGCAAGGAGGAAGCGGAAAGGTCACATTCAGTCTGCCAAATTTAGTCCATCTAGTCTTAATCCAGGTCCAACCCATCTAGTTAGCGACTTGGGTCAACGTTGCTTTACAATCTCAATCGACTGCTAAGCGTTATCGCAGCTTTTCCACTCGTCCCTTATATCCATCTAACGTCCATCTAATACTATAAAAGACCATACATTTTCTTTATTGCTAACCCTTATCAAGTTAACCCTTTACTGTGATATCACCTGATGGTTAATGATGATGCAGTCTAAGGTTATACCGGGCTAACTTGGCTTGGAGTAGGGATAAGGGTGGGCAATATTAAGCCCATACTACTAACTGTACTAATTTCTGAATATACTGATCTCCTTTGTTAATTAGTCTCCAAAGATAGGATAATTATATTGTTTGATTGATTTGACGACCTCCGTGGCGCAGTGTGTAGCGCTGTTGTCTTAACGTGCAGAGGTCCCGGGTTCGATCCCCGGCAGGGTCAATTTGGGAATTTATAATTTCTGAATTTTGGTCTGGCCTGGTGGGAGGCTTCGGCTGTGGCTAGTTACCACCCTACCGGCAAAGACGTGCCGCCAAGCGATTACGCTCTGAATTTTCCCTGGTCTGGCCTGGTGGGAGGCTTCGGCCGTGGCTAGTTACCACCCTACCGGCAAAGACGTGCCGCCAAGCGAGTTAGCGTTCCGGTACGGTGCCGTGTAGAAACCGAATAGGGGTACGGGTTTAATATAACTGCCATGCCCCTAACAGGTTAGCCCGCTACCATCTTAGACTGCATCATCACTTACCATCAGGTGAGATCGCAGTCAAGGGCAAACTTGTAGTAGTTAAAAAAAAAATATTGTCAACTAGTATACCTAGTGCATGTACGTAGAGCTTAGTATTGTCACACCTGTAATGGACAACCATACGGGAAAAGTTAGAAATATTTTATCATAATAATAGTGTATGGAAGTTGTTGGTGTGAATGAACAAATAAAATGGTTTCTACGTGGCGTTGTAACTCGTACCGGAATGCCAATACACGTTTCGTTTCCTATTCCTGCCAATTCATGTTTTGTTCCCACCACGTCTGTCCTATCCTGTCAGTAGTGTGGTTTTTCACCCCAATAACCGGTTAAGGGTTAAGTCAGCCTCACGCACAAAGGGTTCCGTACCACCACACAATGTTAGTTATTTTAGTAAATAACAAGCAATATGTCATATCAGCTGTGAAATAACTGGGTAAGGGCTAAACTGGGAGTAAAAATAACTGGGAAAGGGTAATAAATAAGGCGGTAAACATTCGACACCCTATGAGTCCGAAACCCTAACTAACTGTCATGTAACTAGGTAACTAGGTGAATATTACGCGTAACCGAGGAAATAACCTCCATGTCAAGTTGTGATTCTAAGCTTTGTTTACAAGATTTTTTATGCAAAGTTCAACGTGATTTCGTGAAAGAACAATGGAGTTAGTTTAGAGTCAGCAGTCAGCGAGGCAACAAAGAAGAGAGAGGAATACGAGAGAAGAAGAAAGAAGAAGTAGTTTGACGACGGAAGAGAACCTTGGAGAAGTGCCACTTGCCCTCAAATTGAGAACTCAATAAGAAGAAAGAAGAAGTTTGACGACGGAAGAGAACCTTTGAGAAGTGCCATTTGCCCTCAAATTGTGAAATTATTGTTGAATAACCCGCATCTCTCTCTGTTTACGGACCCCAGCTGTAACATAACGATTTCCGAATTTTTTCCTACACTTGTGCTGTGAGACCTTGCTGTTTGTCTTTCATGATTGTAGTTCAACGGGAAGTATCCTAAAGGTTTTGATTTAGTTTCAAAATATGCCGCATAAACGGCCGTATCTTTTGATTGCTTTTTTACAGCTCCAAGGAACCATAGACGGAAGGAACCATAGAAGTATATTTTTACTTGATATCTCCACGCGTTCCTGAGATAAAGGGTGTTGACAGATAGACGGATGACGAAGTGATCCTTTAAGGGTTCCTTTTTTGCTATTGAAGTAAGGAACCCTAAAAACGGGCAAATAAAATTGACTGGCGGACAAAATACACACACTATTATATATTTTTTTTAGTTAATTTAGGGGCTTTTATGATTACATATCAGCCCCATTATAATGTAATACATGAAATTTGAAACAAAATGGCTATTTCACAAAATTAGAGAACAAGGAACACTAAAAAAACAACAAATATCAAGTTAAACCAAAAAAACAATTTTCAAGAAATCAGATTTATGGATTCAAACAGATACATAGCATCCTTAGATGCAGGTCGAGCAAGTATATCTATAAACATACCCGACACACTATTATATTATGGAGCTGCAGAGACTATCGCGACAAGACGAAACGTGGTTCCCGATTCAAGTTGTGTTCTGTCCCTCGTAGCTTTAGATTTAAGATACCGTAACCAATTATCACCATCATGTTTTATAAGTAAGTAATTTTTAACGTCAATAAGTGTACCTACAGTGTACCTATATTGAATAAATGATATTGAGTATTGAGTATTGTCCAGTTCATAGAGTTTTCGCCCTTAGTTACACACACATTTTTATTTGCACTCTGTGTGAGTGGTTTTTGGAAAGTTCGCGACCCGGACATTTCGTAAATCACCCGAAGTCCCCGCTCGTAAATAAGTCACCTGACAATTACTTGACTCGCTTCTACAAATCCTTTCCGTTCGCGGTGGTTTTTGTTAAAAACCGTAAATTTAACCATCTGGGTGTCTTACCTATCTTCAGTTCTAAGTTAGGATCTCTGAATTGAAGAGTTAAAGTATCTATTTTTTTTTTACCAACTATGGCAAAGCTATGGTAATGATTTCAGCAGTCTATGTATGTTTGTATGTATGTATGTTCCACCACCAAAACTACTAAGCCGATTTCGATAAATGAGGTGTCAATCGATTCGTCATTTTTTTTTTTAAATATAGATTATATAGTCCAGATGACATGAGACACATTTTACTCGGACAAAATCGATGTGACCTAATTTACATCCAATAAAGTGGACGCCTCAGATATTTTTATATCTATATTGTTTTCAGGGTTCATGTATGTATGTATGTATGTATGTATGTATTTCTCATACATATGAGGTATCGTTAGAATTCCTAGCTTATACCGGATGACAAAGGCTAGTAAAATTAAAAAATAAATTGATGGGGTGACCATGGTCCCACATTAAAGACTAAAGTTGGAAAAAAAATCGAAAATAAAATTAACTATATAATCATCATCTAGAAAATTATCAGTAGATTCCAAAAATATATAACACTATAGTTCAATATCCAGTGATTCACAAAAAAATATCATTTAATAAAAATGTGAATAAGATTTTATTTAACTGGATTAATTTAGATTTTTAACCTTTTAGTTCGTTTTTGGCAGGGCAGTCGACTTTTTTAATTTTTTTTAATTATAACTTGTGAGTAATATTGCTTAAGTGTTGCTTTAAGCCTTGGCAGTATGGCCCCAGTTAAGTTTGTGGGACTATACAAGCGTGATCGTGGCCTAAGTAATAGCCACGTGTTATATTTAAGAATTATAATCCTTATTCTACAGAAACGCCAAGGTACCTACGTGACATCAACCTGTCATTTCGAGTAATATTGCTTAAGTGTTGCTTTAAGCGTTGGCAATATGGCTCCAGGTAAGTTTGTGGGACTTATACAAGCGTGATTGTGGCCTAAGTAATAGCCACGTGTTATATTTTAGAATTATAATCCTTAGTATATAGAAATGCCAAGGTACGTGACATCAAACTGTCATTTCGAGTATTATTGCTTAAGTGTTGCTTTAAGCGTTGGCAATATGGCCCCGGATAAGTTTGTGGGACTATACAAGCGTGATCGTGGCTTAAGTAATAGCCACGTGTTATATTTTAGAATTATAATCCTTATTATATAGAAACGCCAAGGTACCTACGTGACATCAACCTGTCATTTCGAGTAATATTGCTTAAGTGTTGCTTTAAGCGTTGGCAATATGGCTCCCGATAAGTTTGTGGGACTTATACAAGCGTGATCGTGGCCTGAGTAATAGCCACGTGTTATATTTTAGAATTATAATCCTTATTATATAGAAATGCCAAGGTACGTGACATCAAACTGGCATTTCGAGTATTATTGCATAAGTGTTGCTTTAAGCGTTGGCAATATGGCCCCGGATAAGTTTGTGGGACTATACAAGCGTGATTGTGGCCTAAGTAATAGCCACGTGTTATATTTTAGAATTATAATCCTTATTATATAGAAACGCCAAGGTACCTACGTGACATCAACCTGTCATTTCGAGTAATATTGCTTATGTGTTGCTTTAAGCGTTGGCAATATGGCTCCAGGTAAGTTTGTGGGACTTATACAAGCGTGATCGTGGCCTAAGTAATAGCCACGTGTTAGATTTTAGAATTATAATCCTTAGTATATAGAAATGCCAAGGTACGTGACATCAAACTGTCATTTCGAGTATTATTGCATAAGTGTTGCTTTAAGCGTTGGCAATATGGCTCCAGATAAGTTTGTGGGACTATACAAGCGTGATCGTGGCTTAAGTAATAGCCACGTGTTATATTTTAGAATTATAATCCTTATTATATAGAAATGCCAGGGTACATGACATCAAACTGTCATTTCGAGTAATATTGCTTAAGTGTTGCTTTAAGCGTTGGCAATATGGCCCCGGATAAGTTTGTGGGACTATACAAGCGTGATCGTGGCCTGAGTAATAGCCACGTGTTATATTTTAGAATTATAATCCTTATTATATAGAAATGCCAAGGTACGTGACATCAAACTGTCATTTCGAGTAATATTGCTTAAGTGTTGCTTTAAGCGTTGGCAATATGGCCCCGGATAAGTTTGTGGGACTATACAAGCGTGATCGTGGCCTAAGTAATAGCCACGTGTTATATTTACGGTCCGGTTCAGCGCGGGTCAGAACCGTACCCGAACCGTGATTTATACACCCTTTGCGGTTCACCCATCGCAATGAATTGGTAATGGGTGTTTTAGAAAGAACAATAACGTCTTTCAACTGATAGAATCGAAGATTTTTTTTATCCACTACATGTAAGCCCTTGACTGTGATCTCACCTGATGGTAAGTGATGAAGCAGTCTAAGATGGTAGCGGGCTAACCTGTTAGGGGCATGCAGTCAAGGGCTAACTTGTAGTGGATAAAAAAAAAATCATTTCATTACACGACCGCAAAAAAACACAGAAGGGTCTTTGTGTTATGATATAATCTAAATTTTTACAACAAAAATTTACATCATAGCACCTTCCACGTAATAATTTATCATTTTTGTTTTTTTATGAAAACTGACGTAGGTGGTAAAGTTTAATTTAAATTGGCTTAAACTAATTTATTTTTAACTAGCTGATGCCCGCGCTTCATCCGCGTGGTTTAAGTTTTTTTAATTCCCTCGGGAACTCCTTAATTTTTCGGGATAAAAAGTGGCCTATGTTACTCTCGAGATCCTCAACTATACCTATACTAAGCTATTTAAACTATATAACTATACTAAAGATGCGTGAAGTCTGCCAACCCGATTTTGTAAACATATTATATTTTTTGAAACACTTTGTTACCTAAATTAGCTCACACAACAATCAATCCTAAACCAACATGAAAACAACAGGTGAAAATTCTCTACACCACGTCGGCAAATATTAAAAATGATATTCACATTTCACTCACATAAAAGGCGTTTTGAACAAAAAAAAACAAAATTTATCGTTTCTCTTAAACAAAACAGCCATTAAAAGTCCATTTACGTTATTTAAAACGTAGCACCTACATGAGGAAACATATTTCTTAGCGGCCGACACTCTCGAGTGATATATTGGCTTTTACCCGTAAGGTTTTTTATATGAAGCGAAAGAAACACCATACTTGGGCGTACTTTATTATTTTTTTGACATTATAAACACCCAACCATGAACTACTTTTTTTTTTAATTTATGGACTACCAGGATTTTTTTTTAAATTTATAGACTAGCACTTAGCTGCGATCAAACTTGCAAGCAAGCGATGATGCCGCCTAAGCCTATTTTAAAAGTGCACTCTAGTTTTTTAATTTTTAAGTAATATTAATATTAACTATACCTCTTATTGTGATTTTAATAAAATCTAATTTATATTTTGTAATATTATTAATGTAAGTGTAACTAAAATGAATGTAGTGCTAAAATGAATGGAATCTATGTTATAATATCATTATTGTAATAGTAATTATAATGAATTTAAGCTCAACTGCCTATTTATAATATATTTGTACGCCGATACGGCCAATGTGCTGGACTCTGTTATATTAGACATAACATCTTATGTATACACACATTATGCAAATAAAGCTTATTCTTTTCTACTCTATTCTTAGGGGCTTCCCTAGGGGACGACTCGAGTGCCTTGTAGCGAATTCAACCTTTTTACATTTCATAGTCAAAAAGCCCTTAATTTGGCAGCTGACAAAGGCTAATCTAACAAACTTAACTGCCCTGGTGACAGCATCGTTAGTGTATATCTATACTAATATTATATTATGGATGTTTGTTACTCAATCACGCCCGAGCGGCTGATCTGAACTGAATGACATTTGGCATAGTCTGGAATAACGCATAGGCTAAAAAATTGAGTACCTGCAGGAACCAAAAATACCTCAATTTAGTCAAAATTATAACCTGAAATAACACACTACTTTTATTCTGGAAAATTAAAAAGTTCCCGGGATTCCGCGTGGATTGAGAATTTTTTGACCCGCGACTTCGTCCGCGTGTGTCGAAAAGGCGCGTGGGTCGCTAGTGAAAAATAAAATAAAAACAAAAACTAAACAGGTATAAAAATTAGTTCCAATTTTGGCCACCGGGTTAGATAACTTGTGGGACTCCGGTCTATAATGCTGGCTTCAATTGCTGTCAATCAAGTCCCTTGCTTTGATATTTTGAATTTTTCATTGACAACATGTTCTATTAGAAAGAAAGAAACGTTTTTATTTGATCACAATATTTAGTTTAAGAGACTATCAAAATAGTTAAAGCAACAAAGTTGTGTGACCAAATATAGGTCTCCAGCTCAGCATCATGCTACAGCAGGCTGCAGCGATGGTGCACAGTGAAAACCTTAAAATTGGTGAAGTCTATTATTTAAATCACCAATAAGCTAGGCGATTCTCAACCAAATGTCTATGAAAGCACAATAATTACAGTGACAGAAATAGCGAAACCGGTGTTTAACTATTCACCTGCTTACCAAAGTTATCGAACTAATTAAGATTTCCCAACTTAACATCGTACCGTACTATTCATTAAACCGCACAAACTGCCAACAATCCACAGAAATCCCAGCCAGTAATTCGAAAGTGAAGTTTTCATTAAGCGAATGAGAACTGCCTCAAGTGGTGGGTTATCGGTGAATAGCGTTTATTCTCACCGCCACATCGCATCGTGTACCCACATCGCGATAAAACGGAGGCAATTTCGCAAAACACCACGCTAATCCATTCATTGCGGTATAAGACGATATGAGATGTAAGGGAGTGGTAACCTTCACGAGCGATAGCGAGGAAGGTTTTTTTTTTTTAAACACGTCTTTCAACGAAACACTAAATCGCTTACCGGACCAGGTTTGAGCCAATTAACACGGATTGGAATTGAAATCATACTTTTATAGTAAGTAATTATTAAATAGAGCATCTTCCAAAAACTCAAGTCATCTGTCAGTTTTTCATACAAGATGCGATACTTAGCGCCCCTTTTTGACGTTCAATAAAGATTCTGATCAAATATCAGTTTGATAGTAGTCAAATACCTAGTATAGAATAGAATAAAATGATCTTTATTTGCATAATATGCGTATACATAAGATATTATGTCTAATATAACAGAGTCCAGCACATTAGCCGTATCGGCGTACAAATATATTATAAAGAGGCAGTTGAGCTTAAATTCATTAAAATTACTATTACAATAATAATAATATAACATAGATTCCATTCATTTTAACACTACATTCATTTTAGTTACACTTACAATAATAATATAACAACATATAAATTAGATTTCATTAATAATAATACAATGTCAATAATATCCAGGGTAAATTTCAAAAGCTATGTAAAAAATAAAAGAATTTCATAAGTGTTTCGTCATGTTGGAAAAATTCTTCCAAGGACGAAAACCCACTACGGGTAATAAATGACTTAAATAATAAATGAATGTAAAAATTTATAAAAATGTATTTTCAAAATATAGGTAATTTATTTTCCGCTGCCGCTCTCGCTCCTCCAGACACTGTATACCCTTATAAATAACCTAATAGCGCTTAATTTATTGAAGTAAGGCGCGAATATACCGTCTTTTTTCCCTTGCTTGTTGATCTATGATATCCCATCTGCAATATATCTTGCTTTATTCTCTGCGCATATGGCTTCATTTTCTTTTTTGTCATAATATTATACTTGACGTTGTTCATTATGATATAAGAGCAAAAACACACTAAGTAGAGATAAAAAAAGAGTCTGGCGAGACTGAAAGTCCACGTCAACCCCTTTTTATTGCAAAAAACCTCTACTGGGATGTTTTTTATTATTTGTTTAGGCGATTTTGTAATTAATTATAAAAGCCCCTAAAAAATAAAGAAATAAATTAATAATCATCCCAGTTAAACCCTCCTTGGTATAATAAACCACATCAAAATCAAATCCACGTCAACCCCTTTTCATTGAAAAAACCTCTACTGGAATGTTTTTTATTATTTGTTTAGGCGATTTTGTAATTAATTATAAAAGCCCCTAAAAGAAATAAAGGAAAAAACTAATAATCATCCCAGTTAAACCCTCCTTTGTATAATAAACCACATCAAAATCAATGAATTTGTTTGAGCTCTACTTAAACTTATATTATTTATTATTAAACTAGCTAATGCCCGCGACTTCGTCTGCGTGGATCGAGGTATTTTTGGTTCTCGCGAGAACTCCTTAATTTTTCGGGGTCTTTTAGCATATGTGCTATTCCAGACTATAATCTATTTCTGTACCCAATTTCAGCCAGATCCTTTCAGCCATTGGGGCGTGATTGAGTAACAAACATCCACACATCCATCCAAACTTTCGCATTTATAATACAAGTCTACTCTTTTTACGTCAAAATGGAAAATCATCAATCATCAAACCTTTGATGTTGGAGATTTTAAGAGTTTGTTATTATATAAATCCAATACTTCTCACGCAAAAGAAAACGTTTCACCGTTCGAGCAATATAAAGGGAGTATTTCAAGAGCTTCCTCCACAAAAGCTCCCTAGAGCCTCGAGTGAAATATTGAAAATAAAATTATTACGCTCACTCGAAAACACTTTCACGGAATCACGGAATGTACGCCTTACGCGGGGGACGGTATAGGTACACGTTTGCTACGCTGAAATATTTTTTCAGGGGGACACGTATACTCATAATACGGATGTGTAGCGTGGCCATAATACGAAGCCATAATAATAAGAAAAGAACACTTTTTTTTCTTTTTTTTTATCAACTTAATATTATAAATGCGAGAGTGTGTTTGCTTGTAATTTAAATATTATAAATGTGTGTTTGTTTGTTGGTTTGTCCTTCAATTACGAAGCCATAATAATCAGAAAAGTCATCATACTTAATATTTTAAATGCGTTTTCTGATTAGAAATTCCCAGTACTAGCCCGGAGTTAGGAAGGGCGGTGTTCCACCCCCGTGCCTCGGAGAGCAAGTTAAGCCGTCGGTCCCGGTTATTATCACTAACATGATAATAGTCGCTAAGCCCGCCAACCCGCATTGGAGCAGCGCGGTGGGTCTAAGCTCTAATTCCCTCTCTCCTATGAGAGTGGAGGCCTGTGCCCAGCAGTGGGACGTCAATGGGCTGTAGTGGGTGTTTGTTTGTTGGTTTGTCCTTCAATTACGAAGCCATAATAATCAGAAAAGCCGTCATACTTAATATTATAAATGCGAGAGTGTGTTTGTTTGTTGGTTTGTCCTTAAATCAGACCAAAACAAAGCAACGGATCGACGTGATTTTTTGCATGGGTATAGTTTACATCACAATTTTCACAAGGAATTGGTAGACTTAAAAAATGACCCGAATATTACTTCTTCGGATATGATTGTAAAAAAAGTGTGTGTGTGCAAATCACACCCGGCAGAAGTGATCCTTCAGAAAAGTAGCCTACGAGATAATGGGATAAATATAACTTGTTTTCTATCTCATGCTCTCGCAGGCTCAATCCTATATATATTGGTCTTTTTTTGGTATTGCTATTTCGTTTCATTAATTTTTAAAATTACAACGATTCTAAGGAGTTTCACTTCAAAATAACGAACAAAATGTAAATGAAAATAAAGCAACTCTTCAGCCGGGCACATCAAATATCATTAATACGCATCATCATATCCTAAGTACATGCTTCATTAAAATTTCAAGCAAGTATTAGTATCCTCCTAGTATTATAAAATATTAAACGCGCTATTCTGTTCAAGCCTCAGCCCCTTAGTCTCAGTTTTAACATTGCAATTTCGATTGATCGTATTCGAGCAAATTGGCGTCAAAGTTATTGGGCTTTTGGGTCCATTGTACCCAAAAGCCCAATACTCAATACTTAATATCATTTATTCAATATAGGTACACTTATTGACGTTAAAAATTACTTACTTATAAAACATGACGGTGATAATTGGTTACGGTATCTTAACACTAAAGCTACGAGGGTTCAAAACGGGCCCTTGTCTGAGACGAGCCCGCAACAAACTCAGTCGGGTTTTTTTTACTATCACCATCTCACAAATCATCTTAACTGAGGAACTATCAGAGCCATAGAGCAAATTATTGGCAAGCCTCCTTGTCGTTTAAGTAGTCCTTTACATGGTAATAAGATTTTTCAATGAGTTTACGTTTTACATTAACTTTGAACTTATTCAGAGACATCTTTAACATGTCTTCTGGGAGGTTATTATAAAATCACAAATTTAGTAAAACCGATTTTAATTTCGAAACGTTTCCGTTTGGATCGATGACTATGAATGCATAAGTGTAATTTTTATAAGCAGTTAGAGTTCATTTTACTTTGACACCAATGTATTCGAACGCTCGAATATTATGATCGATTCAATTTGCAATGTTAAAGCTGCTTAGTCCCGGCTTTAGTATTAAGGCCCTCTGTTTGCGTAGGTGATTGATGATTCATCTCAGACAATTTGCCGAAAATCAAACCGATTGTTTGCTAAGGGGCCTTGATAAATTATGGTGTGTTTTGTAAAATTCAGCGCCGCGACCTTTAGGATTAATCCACTTTATCTGTTCAAGGAACACGCTTCAATGGTTTTCGATTCGGAAATCAAATTAGGGCAACTTTGTCTTTAATTTTGACAGACTTGGCGACCTGGTACAGTTGTTAGTACTGTTGTTTTAAAAGAGGTCTTAGGCTCGATCCCCAGCAGGGACTGTTTGAGAATTTTCAATTTTTGAATTTTCTCTGGTGGCAGGCTGCGGTAACTTTTTTTTTTATCCACTACAAGTTAGCCCTTGACTGCGATCTCACGTGATGTTAAGTCATGATGCAGTCTAAGATGGTAACGGGCTAACCTGTTAGGGGCATGGCATGTAACTGCAGTAGCCCTTGCGATAAAGACGTCCCGCCAATTTCACGTTTCAGTACGATGACGTGTCGGAACCGATTAGAAGTAAAGGTTTAATATAACTGCCATACCCCTAACAAGCTACCCCGCTACCATCTTAGACTGCAACATCGCTTACCATCAGGTGAGATAGCAGTTCAGGGTAACTTGTAGTGAATAAAACAAACTTACCCTCTTGAGAGCGGCCAGGGCGGTTTTTTGAAGTGCAAAACATAAGCGATTTTTTTATCTTGAAAAATTAAATAGTTCTGCTAGTTTGTAATATTAATATGGAAGTATGAATTAATCCCTATTTCCAAGTAATAGAAGTATACTAATAGTAGTCCCGTGATTTGAGTTTAAATCAAGGTCACCCTACATACGCCCTCAGAGATGACTACGAAGGGTAATGTGGTTTTTATCACGACTACACTGATTTGTCATCATACTGAAAGCGAGTTTCACGAATGGATTACTTTCATTTCCCAAAAAAGGGTTCTTTTGAAGTTTCGGTATATCTTTTCGACTGATCATTGAATGGGGGGGAAACGTGACAGCGATTCGGGGAAAAAAACGTATAGTCCGTCAATTTTATCTGACTTGGTGAACAAAATTTTTTTGCTTGATAAGTTTTTTTTTCATATCTTTTTTTTTATCGACTACAAGTCTTATAAACTTACTGACCTGGCAGGATATGTGAATACTATATATTTATTAACACGTATGTAGAATGTAGCATGTATCATATTCTGGCAAAATTAATAAATGATTCTGATTATGATTAAACTAGCAAATGCCCGCGACTTCGTCTGCGTGGTTTGAGGTTTTTTGGTTCCCGCGTGAAATTTTCCGGGATAAAAAGTAGTCTATGTGCTATTGCAGACTATAATCTATCTCTGTGCCAAATTTCAGCCAGATCTGCTCAGCCGTTGGGGCGTGATTGAGTAGCAAACATCAATACATCCATACTTCCATACGACAATACATCCATCCTAACTTTCACATTTATAATATTAGTATATAATATGTAATCGTAGCCTTAGGGAAATATACCTATAAAATATTTTCGTTTCAGTTACGCACTAAGTTGTCGCTCTTGAAAAGAAACAAGCCTAGATTTAAAACTAAATACGATTAATATCTAAAGTTTTTTGAAAAACATAGAAAACTTTAAATATTAATCGTGTTTGGTAAAAAGGTTTTAGGCTATAAAATAAAAAGAAAACCTTTAAAAGCGTTCTACAGCGTCCATTTCACATAGATCCCTAAAAGTTTGCCTACAATTCGCATCATTCGAGCACAAATTTCGAATGAAAATATTTTACTTTAAAAAGTTTCCAGAAGATATTACTAAAAATTCCCCTCAACTTCGCTCGAGGCGCTTATTTGAGCGATCGCTTACAAAAGAAAATTTCGTTAAACGCACTGACTTTTATGAAGTTATGCTGCAGCTAGAACTCTTACTTAGTCAAACCTACTTTCAACTGAAAAAAGTTTTATTGAAAAAACCTTTTTGTGTTTTTCCAAAAAACGCGGTAAATAGTACTTTTGATTAATAGAGGTATGTCAAAAGTAGTAGTAAGTACTTTTAAAAACACAAAAAAATATCGATTATGTCGGTTTTAAATCTGAGTCCACCGGCTTTATTTGTCCTTGAGGGCTTTTAGTAAATACAAGACTTTTTTATGAGTAAGGATGGACCCTCTTACGTCATCGGGATCGTCACCCCTTCATTCACCTACTCCACTTTCCTTCAGGACTTACTTTACGAGCTTCTGGCTTTATAGTTTACAAATCACTGTAGGGGTGCAAACAAGACTGTGTAGAATCAGGTTGCTATTAATTCGACCCTATCGTTCATTATTTACGAACTTAGTGGTATTCTAGCAAAAAGTTTTGGCCAAAATTTACGTCAGGGCTCGATTTAGCCAAAAAATATTGAAAGCACTTCTTAGAGTGTTTTTTGCAGCTAAAAGTTCTTTTGACCGGATAAGATTTTTAACAGCAACAGTTATATAATATTAGCAGAAAACTTTTTATTAGATTCATCTTAGTTATTTTTGAATGTTTCGTTTTCCTCATAGACGCAATATAGGCTTACTAAAGACATGAGAGTAAAAAAAGTTCAAGCTAGCAATGTTTTATGTTTCCATAAAACCCAAATACTGAAGAAGATTTCTCCGCATAGGAAAAGAAAAGTTTTCTAATCAAACAAACTTTTGCAACAAAGCCTTCACATTTTATATTATTATTTTACTTCAAAATTACACTATTAATTGTATTTGCCATGAGCTTTTTGTGGCTTAAAATATATTTCTACATCCAAACAGATTACAGATCCAAAACAAATCTGAATTCCATACAAACCAAGTAAAAGACAGCGGTAATATTATATTTTGTATCTGTATGAACTTACCTACTGATATTTTGGTCTGTGTATGCAAATTTTGAACGATATAAGAATATTATAATACAAGCACTTTCTTTGAATTTCCTATGAGAATTCTTCAGCATAATAGAATTTCAATATTTTACCTATGATTCAGCATATTTTAAAGCAATGTTTCTACACAAATATAAATATAAATTGTTTCTACTTGTTTCAGAATACTTATGCGTCCAGTGAAGATCACCATTCAGGAATGCAACAAGACGAAGAAATGACCAACACTATAGCAAAATGGCTTACCAATGTTGGCAGACATGGCTGAATATCGTTCTTATACTCTTCACTAACACTGCAGCCGACTTCACTACGGAATGCCAACGTCCTTGCGACTGCAGATGGCAATCCGGTAACAAAGCTGCTATTTGTGCCAACTCAAGTCTCAAGGTCATACCGGCAAACCTCAGCAGCGATATCCAAATACTGGATCTATCTAATAATAACCTACAGCAGTTACACAAAGAAGCATTCAACAGAGTTGGCCTGACTAACCTGAAAAAGCTTTTCCTCAGAGACTGCAATATTGAAGCTGTCCATAGATCAGCATTCATTGCATTAGCCATTATGATAGAGTTAGATCTATCAAAAAATAGAATAAGACACTTACATCCAGAAACTTTTAAAGAAACAGAGAAATTAAGATTAATAAATCTGAGCAATAATCTGATAGATAAGCTGGAAGACGGGCTATTCCGCAACCTGAAGTACCTCCAAAAAGTCGAATTGAGCAATAATAGAATCGTGAGAATAGCAACGAAGGCGTTCGCAAACTTACCCCAGTTAAAGATATTGAGAATCGATGGAAACAATTTGAGTCACATGAAACCGGAAACTTTGATGGCGCTTAGAAACTTGTCAGGATTGGATTTGCACAACAACCCGTGGAGATGCGATTGCAACTTACAGACGTTCCGTGATTGGGTGATCAGCCATAACTTGTATACTCCGCCGACCTCGTGCGCGGAACCTGCCTCGATTCGTTCCAAACTTTGGAATGAATTAGACTCCTCGAACTTCGCCTGTCGGCCTACTATATTGGAACCCCTCCCAGACTCTACTATCAAAAGTTATGAGGAGAACGTGACTCTAATTTGTAAAGTAGTCGGAAACCCTACACCAGAAGTTGTTTGGAGGTTTAACGGCAAAACAATTGAGTTGAGGTCGTTCGGAGAAATAAGGTATACTGTTACAGAGAACACTATGGATTTGATAAGATGGGTGAACTTGACGATTCTACACACGAGGTATACTGATAGAGGGAATTATACGTGTGTAGCTGAGAACCCTGGTGGTAAAGACGAGAAGACTTTAACGCTTGTTTTATCAAAATATGGTGGAGCTGGGACTATTGCTGGTATGGACGCAGATTCTTTTGCGATTCTAGTAGGATGTCTGACATCTATTGTAATTATATTTGGAGCTGTGTTCGCCGTTTGTTATTTCACAACACAGAACACGGAATTAAAGAGACTGATAAAGACAGATACGCGATCGTCTAATGGGGAAGCTTTGATAGAGGGCTCAGTCACTTCTGAAGCTGAAAAGGGCTGCAAGATGGATGTTAATCCTATTACTAAGCCTCCAAGGAAACACGAAGCACCCACACTCTCTGCTGGTACAGAAATGTCGGAGCTTAACAAGACTTTACTGGATAATGACTCAGTTTTAGGTGAGTTGCTAAACATTTTTAGCGTAAAGCAAAATAAAAAGTCCATAAGTCTTCCCTGAGTCAGAGTAGTAAAACATTTCTTTAGCCATAAATCTTGCTTTTCGGCGACAAAAACGAGCACGTAATAGAATATCAATGTCACTGAAATTAAATCTCTCTCCCTTTTTTTGTGAAATATTTCTTAATAAAGTGTAACTTCTAAAATATAGTAAAAGAGAAAAAGGTGACTTTCCAATTGACTGATCTATCAGCGTAAATATAGCTTCTATGACGTAAACATCCGCTAAGAAAGGACTTTTGGAAATTCAACCCCTAAAGGGGTAACATAGGAGTTTGAAATTTACCAATCAAAATCGAACGCAACGTAGCTTGTAAAATATAAAGTTGTTTAGTTGATACCATAGTCGAAAGAATAACGAACAATATAGGAATACAAAATATATTATTATGGCGACCTCCCTAACGCAATGTTGTGTCCCTATTGTCATAACGTGCGGAGGCCCCGGATTTGATCCCCGGCAGGGTCAATTTGGGAATTTATAATTTCTAAATTTTTCCTGGTCTGGCCCTGGATGTTAGGGGTATAGCAGTTATATTAAACCCATACACCTAGTCAGTTTCTAAACGGCATCATACCGGGACCCTAATTCGCTTGCCGGTACTTCATTGCCGGAAGGGTCGTAACTAGTCACGGCCGAATTCTCCCACCAGAAGAGACCAATTCAGAAATTATGAATTCCCAAATTGACCCTGCTGGGAATCAAACGTGAGAGGCCACGTTAAGACAACAGCGCTCAACTGCACTGCGGTAGGGAGGTCGTCAATTTCTGTAAATTAAAAGAAATTAATTAAAGTAACAGATCCAATAAAAGTTAAACAATATGATAAGCTCGCTTATAAGCCTGCCAATTTAAAAAGCAAAGTCAATTTCTGCATAAAATATAAATAAGCACTGCGAGGCTTGGAATCGACATCCATTAAAGTTAACTAGTTCCGTCGAGGAGCAAAACTAACCTAAATTATTGCTTTACTTAGATTACATTGCTACAAAGAACTTTCAGACTTTCGTTTACGCTTTATTTGTAAGAGAGAGTGCATACCGTAGACTATATCGATTGTGTTTCGTATTATCTATACATAATATTATAAATGCGAAAGTGTGTCTGTCTGTCTGTGAAAGCGTAGCAGGCTTTCAGGGCCAGACCTGTTCAACCAATTATGATGAAATTTGGTAGAGGGGTAGATTGTATCCCGGGGAAGGACATAGGCTACTTTTGATCCCGGAAAATTAAACAATTCCCGCGGGAATCAAAAAATCTTAATGCACGCGGACTTAAGTAAAGAGTATACTTACTCAATAGAAAATAAAAACAAGTAAGTATAGATTGACAGAACTCACACATCTTTATTAACACACTAGCTGATACCCACGACTTCGTCCGCGTGGATATTTTTGTTTCCCGCGGGATCTCCTTAATTTTCCGGTATAAAAAGTAACCTATGTGCTATTCTAGACTATACTCTTCAATTAAATAAATTAAATTATATAATATATAAAATATTTCTCTGTGTCAAATTTCATCCAGATCCGTTCAGCCGTCGGGGCGTTATTGAATAACAAACATCCATCCATACATCCCTACATCCATCCAAACTTCCGCATTTATAATATTAGTTAGATAATGGAGAACCCACATATATTTACTATGTTTTCCTTTAACGTAATAGCAAGTTATAGTACCGTTAAATTACTTAAAACGTACATAACTTCGAAAAGTTAGAGATGCGTGCCCTGGGAGTGATCCCCGGACCGCCAAATAAGGATGGAAATTTAACCACTAGGCTATCACCTGTCGATTATATATGCAGAGTTTCTTGCTGGTTCTTCTCGGTAGGAATGGTATTCAGAACCAGTGATATATTGAATTACTCGACGATTCAAAAGCACTTTCAATTAGTTTATCTGAATAAAATATGAATTAGAGTTTTAATTTATAAATTTCAAACATACCGCTATATCCGCCTATGTGTAAACACCTTTTCATTGGCTTCACAGTTTTTATTAAACTCATAGTATCGGAAAATCGAGATAAAAAAGCGAGTTAAGTACTCACCCTTCAATTTCCTTATTACTCCCGCAAGTTTATTTAATAAAGAAACAGAGGCATTGTTTATGACCACAAACGAGGCAGTAATAATAAAACAAGTAGATATTACATCTACTTGTTTTATTTGTATTTAGTACAAAAGTTTCTCTCAATGAGGTTGATTCACGAGGATCCACGAGATGTAATTATAATTTGTAACTTGAGTGAGGTTATATTTATATGTTCGTGTGTACTTAAAGAACTATTAAACCTATTCTGATACGGGTTTTTTGCAGAGTCAGAATATTCAAATTTGGTAGGTACGTAAAAAACTTTTGTTTTATTTGTAGTACAAAAGTCTCTCTCAATCAGGTTGATTCAGGAAGATCCACGAGATGTAATTTTATTATAATTTGTAACTTGAGTGATCTTGAGTTGTCTTGAGTATTTACATGTTTGTGTGTACTCAAAAAACTATTAAACTTATTCTGATACGGGTTTTTTGCAGAGTCAAATATTCAAATTTGGTAGGTAGGTAATAAACTTTTGACGTGATGACGTCTTATAAATCGATGAACGGTTGCACGCAGAAAAAGTGTCACGTTCTGCCTGAGCCTGAGCAAGTGAGTGAGAGCGCGGAACAAACGATAGAGAGGCACGATCGCGTGACGTCAGAGCTAGCAGTTTGAATAGTTCTGCTACTGAAACGCCGCCACGCGAACGCGCGAGAGAGAGTGAGAGCGCGGAACAAGCGATAGAGAGGCACGATCGCGTGACGTCAGAGCTAGCAGTTCGAACAGTTCTGCTACTGGAACGCCGCCACGCGAACGCGCGAGAGAGAGTGAGAGCGCGGAACAAGCGATAGAGAGGCACGATCGCGTGACGTCAGAGCTAGCAGTTCGAATAGTTCTGTTACTGGAACGCCGCCACGCGAACGCGCGAGAGTGAGTGAGAGCGCGGAACAAGCGATAGAGAGGCACGATCGCGTGACGTCAGAGCTAGCAGTTCGAATAGTTCTGCTACTGTAACGCCGCCACGCGAACGCGCGAGAGTGAGTGAGAGCGCGGAACAAGCGATAGAGAGGCACGATCGCGTGACGTCAGAGCTAGCAGTTCGAATAGTTCTGCTACTGTAACGCCGCCACGCGAACGCGCGAGAGAGAGTGAGAGCGCGGAACAAGCGATAGAGAGGCACGATCGCGTGACGTCAGAGCTAGCAGTTCGAATAGTTCTGCTACTGAAACGCCGCCACGCGAACGCGCGAGAGAGAGTGAGAGCGCGGTACAAGCGATAGAGAGGCACGATCGCGTGACGTCAGAGCTAGCAGTTCGAACAGTTCTGCTACTGGAACGCCGCCACGCGAACGCGCGAGAGAGAGTGAGAGCGCGGAACAAGCGATAGAGAGGCACGATCGCGTGACGTCAGAGCTAGCAGTTCGAATAGTTCTGTTACTGGAACGCCGCCACGCGAACGCGCGAGAGAGAGTGAGAGCGCGGAACAAGCGATAGAGAGGCACGATCGCGTGACGTCAGAGCTAGCAGTTCGAATAGTTCTGCTACTGTAACGCCGCCACGCGAACGCGCGAGAGAGAGTGAGAGCGCGGAACAAGCGATAGAGAGGCACGATCGCGTGACGTCAGAGCTAGCAGTTCGAATAGTTCTGCTACTGGAACGCCGCCACGCGAACGCGCGAGAGAGAGTGAGAGCGCGGAACAAGCGATAGAGAGGCACGATCGCGTTACGTCCGAGCTAGCAGTTCGAATAGTTCTTCTACTGGAACGCCGCCACACGAACGCGCGAGAGAGAGTGAGAGCGCGGAACAAGCGATAGAGAGGCACGATCGCGTGACGTCAGAGCTAGCAGTTCGAATAGTTCTGCTACTGTAACGCCGCCAGGCGAACGCGCGAGAGTGAGTGAGAGCGCGGAACAAGCGATAGAGAGGCACGATCGCGTGACGTCAGATCTAGCTAGTTCAAATAGTTCTGCTACTGGAACGCCGCCACGCGAGCTTCTCCGAGAACTTCTCTAGTTATCATGGCCGTAAACAGACTTTACAGACAACAGTAATTTAAAATATTGGATAGAATCAGGCGTTACTTTGCGGAAGTTCATGATTTAGCAAGAAAAGATTATTGGCATTATTGCTTGGGAACTTGGCTTTCTTGCTTGACGGGAAGGTAAACGGTGCTTCGCTTGTCGCTTGTCACTGCATGTTTGACCATACAGAAGTTTTTCTGTTGGCGGATTATAGCAAAATAACTGTAATCTTTTCTTGCTAAACCGTTTTTTTTTTTATTGCGAGATAGGCTTGCGCTTGTGCTTAGTGCTTAGTGCACAGCAATGATGAGGTCTAAGGTTGGAACCCGCTCGCCCAGAAAATGCCTATTCATTTTGCCTCGAAGGTACTTAAGTTATACGTCAATAAAATAAAGTTTAAGACGTAGTTAAAATTAATTAAGGTATCTTAAAATTAAAGCGAGGGTTCACAACTCGCCCTAGTCTGAGAAGAGCTCACATCAAAGTCAGCCGGGTTTAATTTCATTCCTACCACCATCTCACAAATCATCTCAAACTATTTAAAACTATCAGAGCCGCTTAAAGTATTCATTCCTACGCTTTCTTGTCATTAAAATAATATTATTTTTCAATAGTTTTGCTTTATAAAACTTGCAAACCGCTAAGTCTAACCTAAATATCTGTGATCGTCAATAACAATTAAATAATTGTATACTTCATCCCCTTTCTTAGCATTTAAACAAAATTTAACAACGGTTTAATTTAGAAATACTTGTAAAAGTACTTAGAAGATCAAAGTACATCGCTAATTTTTCATCTTTAACAAACAATTTAATTAATTTTTCTTTCCCATTCTTAAGTATTCAAACAAAATTTATCATCGTTTAACTTAGAAATACTTGCAGTAGTCTCTGGGAGTTTGATTTGATTGTAAAGTTTCGAGCTGGGGGAGGGTCGTATTGTACGGATAATTGCCTGGTACAGAACTCAAAGACAACTTGTAAATAACTTAAGTAACTTTTGATATCTAATTTTATATCGTCTTTTACAACTTGTGCTGATGAATGCAATATGGAGATCACCTGCATTACTGAATAAAAACTAAAAACATAAATCTATATATCATTAAATATATTTTTTAAATAAAGTCTATAACCTTCCCCGAGATAAATGAACCAAATTTCATCAAAATCGGTTAAAAGATAAGCCTAAAAGTAACCTAATAATCTGGTTTTGCCACAACCACAAATAGATGGCGCTGAAGTTCATTGCATCGCGCTTTTCTCTCAGATTAGTGAAAGTGTCTAATAGGTAAAATTTAAAATTTCAATGACCATCAATTCGTTAGTTAGCTTGGCTTTCAATTTTTGCAGAAGATGCCTTGAATCATTAAAATAAATATATACGAGGTACCCTTCCCAAAAACCAGATAAAGAAAACTTAGGATTCCTTATTAGTGTGTAGACAGTATTATGTCGTAAACGGATCGTACAATCGATGGCTTTGACGACCTAGACCCTAGCGCAGTGTTGAGCACTTTTGCTTTAACGTACGAACTTTTCGGCTTCGATCCAGGGCTAATTTGGAAATTTTCTCTGGTCTGATCTGGTGGGAGGCTTTGGCCGTGGCTAGTTACCACTCTACCGGCCAGGACGTACCGCCAAGCGATTTAGCGTTCCGGTACGATGCCGTGTAGACACCGAATACGGGTTTAATATAACTGCCATGTACCCGTAGCAGGTTAGCCCGCTATCATCTTATTGCTGCATCATCACTTACCATCAGGTGAGATCGCAGTGAAGGGCTAACTTGTAGTTGAATGAAAAAAACATTGGTATCTAAATCATAAAATTATTTAAGCATTCGTGAAACGGTCGCGATTTTTGAAATACTAGCTAATGCTCGCGACTTCGTCCGCAAGGATTGAGGTTTTGTGGTTCCCGCGGGAACTCCTTAGTTTTTAGGGATAAACAGTATGCCTATGTGTTATTCCAGACTGTAATCTATCTCAGTGCCAAATTTCATCCAGATCTATTCAGCCGATCGGGCTGCTGAGTAACAAGCATCCATCCATACATCCATCCGTCTCAACTTTCGCATCTATAATAATTATTTGATTTCACTGTTTCTTGATCATGATAAAGCTTGGCCATATCAATGAAAAAGCACAACAGTTAATTTATTCATGATACATATAGTAAATATTGTTAATCAAACAATACAACAATGTAAAACAATATTCGGCAGTGTCTCGTTGGTCACTACCACTAACAGATGGCGCTGAAGTTTATTAGATCGCGCTCTCCTTAGAGTGTAAAGGAGGTATGAATGCAATGTTGATTCATTAGAAGAACAGTCTTAGAACTTCAGTCTTGTAATTCCTGAAAATTTTTGTAGAAGATACTCTTAAGTGCTCTTATTGGTATCTTTGAAAAGTAAGGTTTCCATTGTGCTTACATTGTGCTTAATGCATCTAGAATCTAGATAATCAGCTTCCTAAAATCCCTTAAATACCTAGTAATTCACATGCCATTTAATTAAATGAGTTGTAAAGCGGTGACATGCCTGGCAGTTTTTTTATTCTTCTACAAAAGGTACCTCTTGACTGTGATCTCACCTGATTGTAAGTCAGTCTAAGATGGTAGCGGGCTTACCTGTTAGGGGTATGAAAGTTATCTTAAACCCATACCTACTCCTAGTCGGTTTCTACACGGCTTCGTACCGGAACGTTTATTCGCTTGGCAGTACGTCTTTGCCGGTATGGTGGTAACTAGCCACGGCCGAAGCTAGACTAGCGTAGTAGACATACAGATAGACACACTTTCGCACACTTTTGCATTTCGCATTTATAATAATAGTATGGATATGGATAAAAACATAAAGCACTAAATAATTATCCAAGAATATTAGTCTAGTCAGGTTTTCCATTCATAAATTAACAACTTTATACCAGTGTAGACCAAATTCATCATAATTGTCGTGACTTACTAAAAATAAATCGAAACGCAAACAAAACCGCAGGTGTCTAACAGTCTCGTTAAAACCTCTAACCGTATCCTAGCACGATATCTCTCTTCATAAATTACAGCCGACTATTTTCATGGAAACATTCTTTTGTCGCTGCCGTGCTTTAGACCATAAAAAATTAACGAGGTTACGCTCCTTTGTGCCAAGGCCCGACTGAAGTTAAAGCGAGACTCGTGCCAAAATTTTGCAAAATATCAAAGGGTTGAAACTGGTTTAGTCTGCGACAGAAACTCCACGTCTCCCCTCTAGAAGTGGGTGTTTACTCAACCTCCCATCTTGCAAAAGTACTAGACCGTATGGTCTAAAAATACAAACGGTAATTTAATCAAGCCCTGAAATAGTTAAGATAGTGCCCGTGAACTCGTTAATAGGTTTTTACACAATTACGTCTGAACTTCTTGGGAAAATAAAGCAACCAATGCCACTTTCTACACGTCGAAATAATATACCTACGGTAAAAATTACACCGATCCGTTGCTTCGCTGCTGTGTGATTGAAGGACAGAACAACAAACAAACACACTTTTGCAATAAGATCCGGTGGTTTTGACTTGTAATAAGTGACACAAGTTTTCGTATGTAAAATAAATAAATCATTTATCATTTACTAGCGTTTGCCCGTGGGTTCGCTTACGTTAAGTTCGATTTTTATATAAAATTTGAAGCCCTATTTAACCTCTTTAAGGGTTGAATTTTCAAAAATATTTTCTTAGCAAATGCCTACGTTATAATAGATATATGTTTGCCAAACAGCCCGATCCGTCCAGTGGTTTGAGCTGTGCGTTGATAGATCAGTCAGTCAGTCATCTATAGTTTTTACATTATATTCAGACAATAATATGGGTAGTGATGTCAACTCTGAGACTTGTTGCTCAAAGGTCTGCAAAGAATTGTTCAACCCACGCTTCAAGAACTTAGGTCTCAGAAGTTGTTTGCTTACTACCTAGTTAATTTGAATGACATTTCTGTTATTTGTTTCGTAAAGTAAATCTTTTATAGTTAGCTAAAATCCTCCAGTGGGATTTAAGGTCTAGCCCCACTTGAGATCCACTGAGTGATGCGACATATAGCGGCAAATATTATTTGTATGATTGTGTACGGGGCTGGATTGCGCTAGTGGGCTCAGCTCCATACAACTACATACAAAGAATATTTGTAGAAGAATACCGCGCCTCTGTAGTGGGGCTAGACCTTCGAAGGAAGTCTAAATGAAAGTTAACAACTTTGTAATTTTAATTGGATAATATTATGATCCAAGTTTCCAAAGCAACTTTGATTAGGCTATTTTGTGTACTTTTATCCATTGACTGCCATCTCACGTGATGGTAAGTGACGCTGCGGTCTAAGATGGAAGAAAGCTAATTTAAAAAGAAGAAAAGAATGCCAATGTCGTCAAAGGTCGAATAAAATCCACCACTCTCATAGCTCGAATAGAATGACAATTCAACACAAGCGGAGAGAGATAAAGCGCGCGCAGACCCGTTAGACTTTAAGTGGTCTCTGATCAAAAACTAGGTACCATAAAAATAAATTTTGCCATCGAGACTTTGATTTGCCACATATTTCAATAATAAACTGAGACTTTTACCACCATCGAAAATGTTAGAATAGGCAAGAAAGACCAACTTTAAGTTATTGCCCGACCCGGGAATCGAACCCGCGATTTCTTATCCGCTGTCGAACATGCTAACCATTATGACGAGGTATCTAAATACATACAATAAATAACAGATGTATTGTTTGTTGCAGCGTCAACGGAAGATCACATACGGCCAGAGAAAGAACTACCGAAGATACCGAAAGAAATTCTTCTAGATCGGCTATCACAGGACTCTCAAGCGTACCCGCCAGATTTACTCTCATTCCCTCTGAGAGCAACCACCCAGATATCACCTGCAGGGGGCGCAGGCAGACCCCAAGGATCCCATCAAATTGACAGTCCAAAATCACCCCCATATCACGGAGTAACTTCAATAAATTCACCTCTATACAACAGGTTGCAGAACTATCAAGAAATTCCTGTCAGCACAAAAGGCTACGTTACACTGCCTAGACGACCTAGGTTAAGCTACCAAGAAAACAGCCTGAAACCCCAAGTATTTTCCACATTAAACGGTGTCATACCGTACTATGATAATTTCAATATGAAAATCTTTGGACATAATAACTATTACAGTTTAAATAAAAGTGAAATGGATTTAGGTCCTGTTAATAAGTTGGGGTACTTGGATGCCTCTGATGACATTGAACCAGCTCCGTCTCCTGCACCAGGAACTCCTCACGCTACCATACCAAGGAACAGCCTCAGCTCTCCGAATATACACAATCAATTGCTGATGCTGCAAGCTATGTCACACTCACGAAAGTCTTCGGACCATCGGTCTTTGAAAGTAACCTTGACGGAGAACGAAAGTCTTTTAAACTCGTCAAGGGATTTAAAAGTAGGGTACAACAGTGTTACAAAACCCCGATTGAATCCTGTCCCCAAACCGAGGAAGAGAAATTCTGGGGATATCCCCATAAAAGAACAGTTTCTTAATACGATTGAGAACGCAACTCAAGTGTAAAAATTTCTGTTGTAATTAGGTATAAGTTTAGGTAATATATTTACTGAACATTTTGATTTAATATTGTCGTGTGGGATGATCTTTGAGGAGTTATGGCAAATAAATAATATTATGTTATGGTCCCACAAACTTATCTAACCCGGTGACAGCGTCGCTATTATAATTATTAAATGTCAAATCAGTCAAATCAAATAATCAATCATATATCAAATAAATATTATAAATGCGAAAGTTTTGATGGATGGATGTATGGATGGACGTTTGTTACTCAATCACACCCGAACGGCTGAACGGATCTGGATGAAATTTGGCACCGGGATATAATTATAATATAATATAGGCTACTTTTTATCCCGGAAAACTAAGGAGTTCTCGTGGGAACCAAAAAACCCTTAATCCACGCGAACGTAGTTGCGGGCACCAGCTAGTATGAAAAATAAAAAGCAAAAACTAAGCAGGCATAAAAGTTAGTCCCAATTTTGGCCACCGGGCCATATAAGTTTGTGGGAATTTGAGTTAAAATTTTATACTATTACGATACAATTTTATTACTAAAAAAGTTTTCTAATTTTATCAAATATGTAGGTAGGATACCTAGAGTGTTTGATAAAATCATTCTAGTTATTCGGAAGCTACTATTGTAAATTTTCCAGTTAGATTTTAAATTTTTTAAGCGTTAATTAAGTTCATTGTTAATGTACCTTCTTATTGTGTCGTTCTCATCAACAGTGGCTAAAATTTACCGAAAATCTAACCAAACCAATACCAACCAATAGTTGACAATTTTCACGTACAATAACGGTCACTTAATGGGCTTAAGTGTTCCCTAACATTTAGATATTGTTGGTGAAATCGGCCTAGGACTCAGTTACATGACGGGCGACAAAAATAACGTTACAATTTACTGTTAAATTGTGAGTTAAATTAAGTCGCGAGCATTTAAAAAATAGTTATTATAAAATAATTTAATAAATAGCATAGCGAAATTTAAAACGAACCTTTTCTACAATGTAATGAAATACTTTATTTACTACTTCACGAAATAAATAAATTGTATATTAAAGGCAAATCTACATTATAAATAACAGAACAGCAATATTTACAATTTTAACTTTCTTATAAGACACCAAAATATATATTATTCGCACCTGAGTTGAATGCAGAGCTTAGGAATGTGCTAGTGCTGTGACCTTATTACTAACAGTCATATCGATAAATAACAAAACCAAGCAGTGGTTTTATTATTTTAAAAACATTTAAAATATTGGTTGAAACACAATAATAAAGTACACAATTTACTTCATTTCTTAGTAAAGAAAATAAAATCATTCGGACTGTAGGGACGATTGTTTTAGTCAGATAATAGTCTTCTATAATTCTGTGAATTACACTACAGTTAAAATCCTCTCTTTTACAAAGAACGAAGAGGTAAGGACCTCTTCGTTCTTCGTAAGCTTCTTTAGCTTCTTTTTGTATTACAGATAATGTTTTTTGATACTCCGGTATATTGACGCGGTCTGCCATTAAAGGCAAGGTCAAAAAGTTATTTTGCCTTTCTTCAGTACACATATCCAAAGCTTTTTTCGCCATTTCGCGTGCTTGGTGATGAATAAAAACACTTTTTTTTGTTACTAAACCTCTTAAATCAGTCATTTTTAAAAATTTACACGGAAAGAAACTTGATTATTAACGACAAACAAGCAACAAGTGTTCGATCACAGAGTATGTATGTGTCAGCATTTCCTAGGAAATATCGACATAAACGGTTTCGATACGTTAGAGCTCCAATTTCGTCAATGAGATTATTTAAGAACTTTATCTGGATAAGGGGTGGAGTGCGCTGACTTCTTTTTAACCGATGTTTAGGTAATCGGCTGATTAATCCCTCAACATCGTTTAAAAAATCGTTTAAATATTGACTGTTCACGACATTATTTTGAAGCACGATCAATATATCAGGCGATAACCAACCGTTCAAAGCCAAAGGACGGTTTTAACAACTTTAACATATAAATCACTCCGTTTACGTGTGTATATCGTACGATAGATGTCAAAGACAGCACTTGACAACACTATCAGCGGGGGTGAGGGCGGACGGGGGAGGGAGATGCTTCCGTCCGTCACCTCAGGCCCCGACTGCATTCAACTCGAGTGCGTACAATAGATTCGATTGTCTAGATTAAAGTTAATGTGGGTAACTTTAGATTTACGTTTATCTTTATTGACATAAAATGGAATTTTACTAAATAATTTTACTATAATTCAATTTTTAATTGTAAATTTAGTAAATTGGTGTCTTGTGAAGAAATTCTGCTAGTCTGAAATAGCAAATAAATAATGTACCTACGCTAATAAATTGTAGTGTGGTCTCAGCCTAAAATTGAGCCAATCATTCTAATTGTTAGATTGTATATTATGTAAATTAAATAAATAATGGATGAAGCCGTTATAAATAACATTC
This sequence comes from Erebia palarica, assembly GCA_964035005.1. NCBI lineage: Eukaryota > Metazoa > Arthropoda > Insecta > Lepidoptera > Nymphalidae > Erebia > Erebia palarica. Next base: position 20,029,763 of record OZ035995.1, read on the forward strand.
CAATGTTGGTGCTTATGAGAATAATAAAGGTAAAGACAGACGGGTATGCAACGTAAGCGGTGCAACATTTTTCACTGGTAATTATAGTCCGACAAACTTATGTAACCGGATGACAGCGTAGTATGTATTATGAAAAATAAAAAAAAACTAAACAGAAATAAAAATTAGTTCCAATTTTGGCCACCGGGTCAGATAAATTTGTGGGACTATAGTAAGCACTGTCAGCTTTGAGCAAAATGTGTACGTGTCCTCTTACGATTCTTATGTCGGCCGCAAGTTCTAGGTACTTACTGGTCTTATAATAGTTATCGGCAAACAACTTAGGTATGTTTCAATCCATAAGTTTGAGGGTTTTAATAAAATCCAGATGTCATACATTGCCGTCATTGTGTACTCGTGCTTAGTAAGTTAATCTGTCTTTGCATTAATGAATTGCATTATTAGTATTATAATGTAACAGGCCTGGTTTAATAATCTCGTTGCCGCCAAAATGGATTTAATAGAATATAGCTTTAAGCACATCTAGCGAGTTATCATATTGAAGTAAAACTTCTATAGAATCGTTGTGATTGGAAAATTTGATGAAACTGATGTTTTCGCCACGGTACAAGTGGCGCCACCGGACGAACGTGTAGACAAAGCGTTCCATTTTTGAAATTTTCTGTTTGATTGTTTGTTTGTTGTTTGTAGTGGTAAAAAGTCTGATTTGTTAACTGTTTTTATATTTTATTTTAATCCACCTCTGGTTGATAATACGAAAAAGCGACACCAAAAAGAAACAAACATATTCATAATAGAACCCTATTTATATTTATATATTAGCCTGTGAGAGAATGAGGTAGAATACAATTAATTATATTTGTCTCATTATCTCGTAGGCTACTTTTCTTAAGTTTCACTTATGCCGTGCCTGAATTGCACACACACACTTTTTATTTATTTATTAAAGTATTTTCATTATTTTAATTTAAAGCCAATGCCGTAGATTTGGGGACGTTAAAATAAATTACAAGAAACAGTTATAATAATAACTTAATTAAAATAAACATTATAACTTATTAAATTAATATACTTATATTATGTATAGTAATATCCCTGTAATTGTTTTTATATTTTTGGTGTATTTTTGTCCAATATTAAAATCTTAAATTTTTAAATAAAATAATTAATTTTATTTTAATTGTAACAATGAGTATGGGTTATGTACAGTTTAAAAATCTGTTTTATATTTCATAGTATAAAATCGTGGTAAACTTATATATAAGCTAGATGTGCCTATAAGCTTAAAAGTTAGAAAAATATGATACGATTTTCATAAATAGGTACCTAAATAAAATGTATAGAGAAAAATTAAATACTAATTAGTTATAATTTAGCCCGATTCAAGTAATAGCTTTACATTGGCTAGTTAAAAACTATATATCTTGTGTTTTTTATTGTAAAAATGTAAATATAAATTGAAATTATTATGATGATAATTAATTAAATTATACATATTACATTGTGGAATGACCTTCCACAATATTTTTTTTACGGAGTGAGATTTTTGGAGGGGTGAGTGAGGTCAAAATGAATCACATAGAGAAAAAGAGATAATGACTCTGTTCCGGTATAGTCAGATATAAGAATGAAGATCCTACTCTCTTAAAATAAAAGTGAAAAGTTTGTAGAAATCAAATGAAAGTTATTGTACCCCAAAAAATAAATAAACATATATGTAACAAACAATAAAATTTACATCTCAAATTAAACGAATTATTTAAAATAGACTTTTTATTATTTCAATAAAATTAACAGTATTTATCGAAATTTCAAATAGTTTCACTTTTCACACTGGCCGCTCCCGAAATGTCACACTGTATAGTTTAAATATAATATATATTATGTTAACATCCAAAATATATAGTTAAATTGAATGTAAAATATACGGTGTGTGGTATGTTGGATGGACCAATAGTATGGAGTGACATGATTACTGATGTAATATTATTAAAAATACAATTTTAAATATATTGCACATGCATTTTTATTTTATTTTATCAAAATTGATTTTTAGTTTTCGCTTTAAGTTAGCTCTTGAACGGTGGTACGAGTAAGTGATAGTTCAGTCTAAGGTGATAGTGGGCTAATATCTACACGGCATCGTAATCGAATGCAAACGTTTGGCAGCACATCTTTGCCGGTAGAGTGGTAAGTAACCACGACCGAAGCCTCCCACCAGACCAGGTTAAAGAAAAGTCAGAAACTATAAATTTAGAACTAGTGACCTTCCACTTATCCACAGAACTCACCACTGCGCCAGAGAGGTGATAACAGGTGGGGTCTGCGTAGGGTGTAGTGCGAGGACACAATAGGCATGATGACTAATTTTGAAAAATGGTCAGATTATGTTCGGAAGTATCCACTATTTCGAAAAAATATCTTATTTCAGCAGAAAAATAAGGTTTGGTAGGTAAAATTGGCATTTGAAACTTAAATTTTAAAATTCACGCCAAAACGCTAGCCGGTGTCATGGCGTCGTTTGTGACGTCACTATTGTTTTTATCAATGTACTCCGTGCAGTGTGCAGTAAAGAATAGTGTGATTGACAAAGCTCGAAACAAACAATTGTGACGTCATTCGCTTCTTGGCATTTAATCCAATATGGCGGATTGATGTATTTTATAGTTTTATTTTATCAAAAAAAAAAAGCAATCTCACTCGAAATAGAAAAATAAATACGTTTTTTATTATCCATGAATCCTATTTCATTAGACAAATTCATAATTTCATTGATTCATGGTTACTGTCATCATGCCTATTCTAGGACTATGGGACCTTAATGTTTCTATAGTCTTTGGGTAATTCATATAAAAATAACAATCTTTCGATCAAATCAAAGCTTATATTTTCAGAAAAGTCACGCAACGAAAATTACAGGCACTGACGTAATTACATGTAATTCTGAGCCGCTAATTATACAGGCGCAATACTAATAAGAGTTCTGTAAGCTTGTTCAGCTTTACGTAAGAGTACCGTGGTTATATGGAAATATCCAATTATAAAACCAAACTTTATTTTTATACGACTGCCTGAAAAAAGGAGTATATTGTTTTCAGGGTTCATGTATGTATGTATGTATGTATGTATGTATGTGAGTTTGTATATTCCACCATAACTTCTATACGCCTGAACCGATTTTGATAAATGAGGTATCGTTAGAATTCCTAGCTTATTCCGGGTGACATAGGCTAGTAAAATTTTTAAAAAAATTGATGGGTTGACCATGGTCCCGCATTAAAGACCAAAATTGAAAAAAAATATTTGAAAATAAGATTAACTATATAATCATCATCTAGAAAATGATGAGTAGATTCCAAATATATATAACACTGTAGTTCAATATTTAGTGATTCACAAAAAAATATCATTTAATAAAAAATGTGAATAAGATTCCAAAGGCTTTACCTATAAGCAAATCGCTTCTTATGGAGGTAAACTCCAAAAATAATATGGCAGGGCAGTCGTATTTTTTCATTCGTTAAATTAATTTCACTTGTTAATATTCTGGGTACAAGTTAGCACTTGACTGCAAACTCATCTGCATGATAAAGTGATGATTCAGTTTCAGATGGTAGCAGGCTAACCTAACTAACGTGTATGGCAGTCATATTAAGCCCATACCCCTCGATTCCTATCAGTTAATAGTGTATCTGTTCAATAGTTTCTAAACGGCATTGTACCGTAACACTTAAAATCATTATATTATGACCACAGCGCATACCACTTAAGCACTTATTGCTACCACCACTACAGCCCATTAACGTCTCACTGCTGGGCACAGGCCTCCACTCTCATAGGAGAGAGGGAAATAGAGCTTAGACCCACCACGCTGCTCCAATGCGGGTTGGCGGGCTTTAACGACTATTATCATTTTAGTGATAATAACCGAGACCGACGGCTTAACGTGCTCTCCGAGGCTCCGGGGGTGAAACACCGTCAACTTCCAACTCCGGGCTGGCACTGAGGATTTTTTAATTGAAAAACCCAATGCCCAACAATTTTTATGCCCGACCTGGAATCGAACCCAGGGCCTCTTGATCCGCAGTCGACTACGCTGACCGCTAGACCAACAAGGCAGTGCAACTTATTGCTAATATCACACTTAAAATCATAATATTATTATGACCACAGCGCATACCACTTAACCACTTATTGCTAATATCTTAAGTTAGAATTAGCTAAAAGCTGAAAATTTACACTTTTACATCAATGTCGACAAGACTAAAAATAAGAACAATCCAATTATGAAAGTATTAAAAACTTTACTTTTGAGCTACTGACCTATTTAGTTGGAAATTTCTAAACAAACAACATTTAACATTTTATAGCAGTTCATAATATTAAATATTTGTCACAATATTAGTCACTTTTACACTAAAACTTCAAACGAGTAAAATAAATACGGAAGTTTTAAAAACTTCCCTTTGAGCTGCTAGCAAAGTTGGAAATTTCTAAACAAACAGAGTTCATATAATATTATAAGGTAATTACTACAACTTTGAAAGCGCTGGGTCACCGAAAGTGTACAACTGTCATTAAAATATAATTTGAGCGTTTTATAAAATTAATTCCGGGCATAAAGCCTTATTATATACAAAACTTTGACTTTGAAACTTCGGAAGTTATATTGTTTTGTTTGACCTTTTTTCAAGGGCACTTCAACAGATTGATCTGCCAATGAGGAAACTTTTCACTGATTAAACCAATTGGGTATTTGACAAACTTGACAAACAGTCAAATCAGCAACATTTTTTTTCAAACGTCAAAACGCGTCCTAAGTATGGGATTTATATGAAATTCTGACGTCAAAAAAGTACGACGGACTTTTTTACTTCAATCGATTGTTTGAAATGGTTATTTAACATAAAACGATCAGGGGATGTGGATATCACGACTTTTGGGTGATCCTCTATTTAATAATCACTAAGAAATAATTTATTTGAATAGTAGCCAGATACCCAATTTTGGGACCGTGATTTCCAATATTAATCTGACAGGGATGGGCTGTGTAACAGACAGAAACTTTTGCATATTATAAATGCTATCTATCTGTCGGCCCGTCCATTTTTCACACCACTACAAATTAGCCCTTGAATGAAATCTCACCAGACGGTAAGTTATGATGCAGTTTATGATAGTAGTTGTCTCATTTTAGGGGTTAGGGAGTTAGCCAATAGATGGACCATAGATAGATCTGTCAATGTCAGTCTAACACTACCATTTTTATAAAGTCATTAAGTCAATACCCGTGTATCGACTTTATGTCCTTACCCCTAATCAGTTTCTACACGGCATCGTACCAAATCGCTTGGCGGTATATCTTTGTCGGTACGATGGTAACTAGCTACAGAAAAACTGGTTCCCACCAGGCCAAACCCGAGTCAATTCAGAAAATATCTCCAACTAGCGAATGCCCGAGGTTTTTTGGTTCCCGCGGGAACTCCTTAATTTTCCGGGATAAAAAGTAGCCCATGTGCTATTCCAGACTACAATCTTTCTTTGTGCCAAATTTCAGCCAGATCCGTTCAGCCGTTGGGGCGTGATTGAGTAACAAACATCCATACATCCATCCAAACTTTCGCATTTATAATATCGAAAAAAAAAACGAAAAATTACTTACATATAAAACATGATGGTGATAATTGGTTGCGGTATCTTAAAACTAAAGCTACGAGGGTTCCAAACGCGCCCTGGTCTGCGAAGAGCCCACAACAAACTCAGCCGGTTTTTTTTTCTTTTTATTATCACCATCTCAGAAATAGTCTTAACTAAGGAACTATCAGGGCCATAGAGCAAATCATTGCCAAACTGTTGAACTAAAAATAAGCATAACGTTTCGATATACTACACGGCTCACGCGGCCATTCGGAATTAAAAACGCAAGCCTTCGGCTTGTAGTGAGAGAAAGTTAGTAGGCGACGTTACGGCCACGATGGGATGCTGCAGCGCCGAGCGCACGTCCCCGACCACCACTACAGCCCATTAACGTCCCACTGCTGGGCACAGGCCTCCCACTCTCATAGGAGAGAGGGAATTAGAGCTTAGACCCACCACGCTGCTCCAATGCGGGTTGGCGGGCTTTAACGACTATTATCATGTTAGTGATAATAACCGGGACCGACGGCTTAACGTGCTCTCCGAGGCACGGGGGTGAAACACCGCCAACTTCCTAACTCCGGGCTAGTACTGGGAATTTCTAATCAGAAAACCCCGATACTTAATTATGGCCCGACCCGGGATTGGAACCCGGGACCTCGTCGGCCGCAGTCAAACATGCTAACCAACGAGGCATAAAATATTAGTATATTACATAAATAGATCTTGTATAATTGGTAATAACTTATTTATAATAATTACTAGCTAATGCCCGCGACTTCGTCTGCGTGGATCGAGGGTTTTTGGTTCTGAACACCTTAATTTTCCGGGATAAAAAGTAGCCAATGTGCTGTTCCAGACTATAATCTGTCTCTGTGCCAAATTTCAGCCAGATCCGTTCAGCCGTTGGGGCGTGATTGAGTAACAAACATCCATACATCCATCCATACGCAATCTTAGAGGAATCGCCACTGTTCTAGATGCTACAACTGTCACGATGGCCGAGTCTGTCATTTGGATGTGCGTCAACCCTCTGTATGGATTACTTACGCTGTGATAATAGTATGGATCCGTGTCACCTCGCGAGGTTTTCGTTTACGAAAAATGTGCCTAATAAATGTGGATGTCAAATAACTTGCCGGAAGTCGTCAATAAAAACTCGCTCGTGTGATTTTATCCTTAGGGCTAAAACACACTACGGACAGGACGATACATCAGCTCGAAACGCCTGCGTCGTATTGCAAGCTTTTTCATCCTGTCGCGGTGGTAGTCTGTACAGGTCCATAAAGTAAAAAAAAAATCTAAATTATTTTAACTATATAATCATCACCTAGAAAATGATGAGTAGATTCCAAAAATATATAACACTATAGTTCAATATCCAGTGATTCACAAACAAATATCATTTAATAAAAATGTGAATAAGATTCTATATAACTAGATTAATTTAGATTTTTAACTTTTTAGTTCGTTTTTTGGCAGGGCAGTCGTATTTTCAATTATTTTAATTATGACTTGTTTATCCACTACAATTTTGCCATTGACTGCGAACTCATTTTTTAGTAAGTTATGATGCAGTCTAAGATGGTAGCGGGCTAACCAGTTAGGGGCATGGCAGTTGTATGTATTAAATCCGTATACCCCTAATCGGTATGTAGCATCGTCCCGGAACGCTAAATCGCTTGGCGGCACTTTTTATACGACTGCCTAAAAAAGGAGTATATTGTTTTCAGGGTTCATGTATGTATGTATGTATGTGAGTTTGTATATTCCACCATAACTTCTATACGCCTGAACCGATTTTGATAAATGAGGTATCGTTAGAATCCCTAGCTTATTCCGGGTGACATAGGTTAGTAAAATTTTAAAAAAAAATGATGGGGTGACCATGGCCCCGCATTAAAGACCAAAATTGAAAAAAAAAATCGAAAATAAAATTAACTATATATGTAATCATCATCTAAAAAATGATGAGTAAATTCCAAAAATATAACACTATACTTCAATATTAACTTGTTCAATATTAATACGGTCTCCGCGATACAGGTTCCCTAGTGCGGAGACCAAAGTTAAACTAAGATGACTGTAACTGTAAATTTTGGCAATAAATATATTTTTATTATTTTATTATTTAGTGATTCACAAAAAAATATCATTTAATAAAAAATGTGAATAAGATCCAAAGGCTATATAATATGCAAATCGCTTCTTATGGAGGTAAACTCCAAAAATAATATGGTAGGGCAGTCGTATTTTTTAATTCGTTAAATAAATTTCACTTGTTTGCTTGTAGAGCAGTAACTAGTCACGGCTGAAGCTTCCCAGCATACCCGACCAGAGAAAATTCAAAAAATATGACTTCCAGATTGATCGTTGGTAATCGAACTCTGGACCTCCCGCTTTTAATACAACTGCACCCACCACTGCATAGGGGAGGTCGTTAGCTTAGTAATTTAATTCGCCAGATAAATTTTTTGCCCATAGTGTGTTTCCACCATGTTCGAAAAGTATATAAATCCGAAAATTACTTTCTCCTACAAAGTTTTTACGACTGTCTGGGCAGAAACTCGGAATTCTCGGGATTTTTTAAAAAGAAATATTCGAAAAAGTACGCAACCTACCTAGATAGTTAAGAGAAAAATATTAAATTTTCCAAATGAAAATTTCACTCGAAACTTTTTACAGTCATACTTTCAAATTTTCGTTTGAGGCTCAATAGGCAAGGAAGTAAAGAAAGAAAGACTAGCAACGTTGATCCAAGTCGGTAACTGGATGGGTGATCAAATTTTGCTTTTTCATTTCCTCCGTGCCTCGGAGAGCACGTTAAGTCGGTCCCGGTTATTATCACTACCATCTGATAATAATAATCTTATGTATAACTTAACCTAAGAGTTGAAGTAGCACTCTTAGTCGAGCCGTATGCGGAAAGACTTGGGAACCCACCGCATTATTATCCTAAGATAACCCCTGCCATTTTTAGATTAATGTAATGTGGTCACGACCCTCAGCGATGATGATTACGACGAAGAGAGAGAGATATGACTGATTCTTTTAATATATCGAAAACAAACTAATGACACGATAAAATGTCAAACCACGCTGGCCAAGTGCGAACTATGTGATGTTACGAAGAACTCTCAGGCATGGAGGTTTCCTCACAACATTTTCCTTCACCGTTGAAGGAAGTAATATTTGATTTCTTAAAACGCACGGAACTCCGAAAAAAGTTGCATGCCAGGGGATCGAACTCACGACCATCCTCGACTCGAATAGGAAACTGGGCTTCTAAACTACTAGGCTTCAAAGCTTTAATATTGCTGTAAGGCCGCGATTTTGACGATCTCCGTGGCGCAGTGTGTAGCGCTGTTGTCTTAACGTGCGGAGGTCCCGGGTTCGATACCCGGCAGGGTCAATCTGGGAATTTATCATTTCTGAATTTTCCCTGGTCCGGCCTGGTGGGAGGCTTCGGCCATGGCTAGTTACCACCCTATCGGCAAAGACTTGCCGTCAAGCGATTACGCGTTCCGGCACGATGCCGTGTAGAAACCGTATAGGGGTATGGGTTTAATATAACTGCCATGCCCCTAACAGGTTAGCCCGCTACCATCTAAGACTGCATAATCACTTACCATCAGGTGAGATCGCAGTCGAGGGCTAACTTGTAGTGGCTAAAAAAAAGATTACACTTGAAATTTTCCACTTAGTTTCGTATAGTTAGTTATATAGTATAGTTTCGTAAATAACTTACGTACGCTAGTTGCGAAGTTGCTTACGAAACTATAATTTGCATACGATTCGCGACTTATAAGACTTCCATTTTGTAAGTTCCTCATTTAAGCGACTTAAGCGAGTAAAATTTACTAATGTAATCGTGGCCTTAGGATATAAATTCCATTCATCATCAGAATTCCCAATTTCTTAATCTCAAACCGTGAACGAAATCAAAACTGAGATTCCCGACCGACGGAAAATCAATTTACAACAGATCGTGAACCCTCGAAAGACATCGCTCGCGATAATTGGATCCGAACCCGAGACCCGGCACATTTGGAGCGAGTTATTAATATTTGAATTTTAAATGTGGGCAAACTTGACTGCTCCCAAAAATTATGCAAAATATGGAAAGGGAGCCAGATATCCCGCGGGCTGAATTCAGCCGCGTTTACATCACACAGTAAAAATTTGATACTCTTACTAGGATATGATAACATTTTTGAAGTGAAACTTCTATAGAATCGTTGTGATTTGAAAATTAGATGATACGACACAGCGACACTAAAAGGAGACAACCCGATAACCCTTATATTACGAAAAGGAGGAAAACTATTCATAATATTATTTAGCCTGCGAGAGGATGAAATATTTAGAATGCAAGTTATATTTTTTTCACATTCTCTCGTAGGCTACTTTTCTGAAGTTTCACTTCTGCCGTGTGCGAGTTGCAAACACACTTTTACAACATTAAACATACCTATTCATAATGTTATTTAGCCTGCGAGAGAATGAGATAGAATGCAAGTTATATTTTTTTCACATTCTCTCGTAGGCTACTTTTCTGAAGTTTCACTTCTGCCGTGTGCGAGTTGCAAACACACTTTTACAACATTAAACATACCTATTCATAATATTATTTAGCCTGCGAGAGAATGAGATAGAATGCAAGTTATATTTTTTCACATTCTCTCGTAGGCTACTTTTCTGAAGTTTCACTTCTGCCGTGTGCGAGTTGCAAACACACTTTTACAACATTAAACATACCTATTCATAATATTATTTAGCCTGCGAGAGAATGAGATAGAATGCAAGTTATATTTTTTTCACATCCTCTCGTAGGCTACTTTTCTGAAGTTTCACTTCTGCCGTGTGCGAGTTGCAAACACACTTTTACAACATTAAACATACCTAATCATGAAATTATTTAGCCTGCGAGAGAATGAGATAAAACACAAGTTATATTTGTCTCATTATCTCGTAGGCTACTTTTCTGAAGTTTCACTTCTGCCGTCTGTGAATTGTAAACACACTTTTTATTTATTTATGGGTTAGCGCTTGGTTGCAATCAGACCTGCTTTTTTTTAATTTATTTATTAACAAAGAAATTTTACTTTTACATTGTTTCTTAGCTCCCCTTAAGCCTTCGTCTTGTCTTGCTTGTGAAGTGCAGTTGTGGTTGATTTATAGGTTCACTAGCTGATGCCCGCCAATACGTCCGCGTGGATTGAGGATTTTTGGCGCGGGAACTCCTTAGTTTTCCGGGATAAAAGGAAGCCTATGTCACTCTCCAGGTCCTCAACTATGCTCATGCCAAAAATCACGTGGATCCGTTGCTCGGTTACGGCGTGATTGAAGGCCAAACCAACAAACAAACACACTTTCGCATTTATAATATTAGTACGATACTGGTGATCAAACCTAAGGCAGAGCGCACTTAACTAAAGGATGCCTGTTAACTGTGGACTAGGTACCTAGGAAGAGAATACGAAAGCCAGAAAGACATTCCATATTCTAGTGGTTCGAATTAGAAACGTGAGAAGAGAGGAAGTAAATCGTTTTGAACGTGTCCGTGGAATTTTGACTAAACGCGATGTATGGGTTTCTTCAAAAAGTAAGACCTTACTGCGACCGTGTTTCCTGGCAAGAATAATTTGAGTAGGTATCTTCCAAGCGTGTATAATAGGCATTTTCTAAGCAAACGCTCTCCAACCTAGACCTCATCATTGCTTTTTATAAGCATGATTGTTATCAAAAGCAAGCCTATCTTGCATCGATATATAAGTAGGTACTAGATGGGCCCTTTCATAGAAAAAATGGGAACTTGTAGGGCATGCCCCTCACCTGTATAAGCCCGTCCTTGTCCCCGCCATAGCGCTGTCCCACTTTTCAGACTAGATGGCGTTAGTAAAATAAGTCCACATTCTTTGTTTGACAGAGCCCATCTATGTAAATTGAGGTCGTTGCTATATTGCAATAAAAAAAGATAGGTACGCAATAACTTTCATTTTTGGAGACATCACTAGGTTTTGAAATGTGGCAACCTTAATAGCCTTTTTTTTTAACGAGGGGGAAATCTTCATTAAATACCTGGCTTCTTGGGGTAGAATCCAGGTCATACTTTATAGCCTAGTCGTTAAGATCTCAGCCTCCTAGTCAGGAGGCACAGGTTCAATCCCTTAACGCACCTCTAACATTTCTGAGTTCTATGTTTCAAGAAATTAAAAGCTAAAAGCTAAAATTAGCTATTGAATCATTTATAACAAATTAATTTACAAAACTGTCATTAACTACCAATATGGGTGACTAATTATACAACCGATATGGGTCAAACTATTCAAATTCATTTATCTAATAGAATGGGTGTGAGTGTAGCCCAGGGGTGTATTTGACAACAATTAATTAAACTATTGTAATACTTTCGAACGCCAAAGACTTAATTTTAAACTGGATGGATATTTGCCTGGTTTTGGCAAAAGGCTTCGGCCGTGGCTAGTTACCAACCCACCGGTAAAAGACGTGCCGCCAAGCGATTTAGCGTTCCGGTACGATGCCGTGTAGAAACCGAATAGGGGTATGGGTTTAATATAACTGCCATGCCCCTAACAGGTTAGCTCGCTACCATCTTAGACTGCATCTTCACTTACCATTAGGTGAGATCGCAGTCAAGGGCTAACTAGTGATGGATAAAAAAAAATGGTGCTTACCTAATGGAAAAAAATAACTGCACAGTAGGTAATTCTAGAAAAAAAAATTATGTGTTGAAACTAATTTATTTACAAGACTCCATATAATTCTTGCGATTAAATTGGTAGAAGTATTACTTAAAATTTTGAATTTGATAATTATAAAATTTAGTAGCCGTTTAAAAGCTGTCTATTCCAGTGACACCTAATTGCAGAAAACGAGTGAACCGAACGGATGAAGTCAACTGGAAAGTTCAATACGCAAGTCAATAACTAACCATTCGATAAAAGCGATATTATGGGGCTTTAATTACTGATGCGCAAATTACTATTTGTTTAAATACCTAGGTTACACTAACAGGCCTGGAGAATAATATGAATTTATCTGCGGTTGCTGAAATATTTGTATTTGAACTATAGGTTAATAACTTTGATTCGTTGAATATAATTATGTGTTTTTGGGTCTACATAGTTTAAATTTTTGTGTATATGTCACCTATGTAAGATTGTAAAAACCGTTAGATTATAATCTAACTCGCAAAATTGCAAACTGTCGAAAGATTACAATTTAACGCATTATTTTTCGGTAGATTGTAATCTGTTAGGTATATTAACCCGATAGAACCTAAGTGACTGTATATGTCGAACTCTAACCTAACCTACAAGAAAGACACAAGAAAACGTAAATTTTTTTTTTTGATTTATTTATCAAGGTACAAATTTATAACACACAATAGTTTAATATACATTGAAAAAACCACAGAGGTTTGACCTCAATGTATAAGCGTCTGCGCCTTGTAGTAAAAAAGAAAAAAAAAATAATAATAATAAAAGTACATAACTAAATAAATAAAAATAAAAATAATAACAAAACCCACAGTATAAGTAATAAAACTAAAGATAACATACAAAACAATTATTTTGAAATACCTACTAGACCAATCATTAAATTCATCACCGCAGGAGCCAAAGAAACGTCTCGTAGGCAACAAGTTAATTAGGCAGAAATCTGAGTGCAGTTTCATCATATGTTGCCCAAGAAAAATTCCTTTAGCTTCCGCTTCACATTCGCACGCGTCACTCCACTCGGCAGAGCGGGTGACAACTGATTGATAAGACGAGGAATGATATAGCTCGTAGTTCTTTCGCCGTATGCATTATTAGCTGGCTCAGTGCGCAACCGGTTTGCAGTTTTTGCCCGCGTATTTATAGGATGTTCTATTTTGCGACGTAAATTATCGTTAAAAAATTCTTCTTTCAAGATAGTGTATTTAAATTTTTCCTGTATGGGTAAGGTCTTGCAGTGTTTAAATAAGCCTAGATCATTGTCGCTGTACTTTTGTCTAACAGAGTCTGATACGATGGTTTTTAGAATTTTGAGTTGAAGTTTGTATATATTTCTCAGGTAGGTACCGTACGTACGTCCATAGCTGCTGAGGCCGTATTGAATGTAAGATTTAGCGAAACAGTTGTATAGCATTAACTTCACTTTGAATGGTACCCGATGGTTTAGAATTGTTATATTTGCTAGGAATTGCCTTAATTTACTACAAACGTGATCGATATGTAAGCTCCAGTTAAACCTGCAGTCAATTGTAAGCCCGAGATACGTATATCTGTCAACAAGTTCAACAGTAGGGCAGTTACATGTACTATAGCTGGACGCGTGTAAGCAGCTATGCTTGTGAGCAGTTACACTTTTAAGCGGCTCATTCTGATGTTTCAAATAAGGCGACCTAATGTGAATCAGCTTGGTTTTATTAGCGTTAATAACTAAACCAGCATCGTGGCACCACTTGGTCAATGTGTCAAAGTCCTTCTGAATTTGATCACGGATCTTGTTCGGATTGTAGTCTGCGAGCATAATGCAGGTGTCATCTGCAAACTGATAACACGAGCAGTATTTGATGCATGTACTCATGTCGTTAACGTACGATAAAAAATGCAAGGGGCCTAGGACAGAGCCCTGTGCGGTACCTTCACTAGCTACAATAGTGACACTATTGGTATTACAGATGTTGACAGAATAAGTGCGATTACGAAGGTAGTCGGCACACCACGCGAGTAAAGGTCCACGTATCCCGCATACCTCTAACTTATCTTGCAGCTGCTCGTGATTAAGGGTGTCAAACGCACGGGAAAAGTCTATAAATAGTGCTAATACATGTTTCTTGTCATTTAGGTATCCATTAACTTCATCAGTAAATTTGGAAAGAAGATTCGTAGTTCCTTTACCTTTTTGAAATCCAAATTGGTTATGATAAATGACCTCATTCTTTCTATAGAACGCATGGATTTGATCACACACATACTTTTCGACTATTTTATCCACGGCAGATAGGAGGAATAAAATTAATATTTCAAAAATTGACACTCAGAACATTGAACGGTTCACAATCTGTCGACAGTTTGAACATTGACATTTGACACATTTGACATTTCGCGAGTTAGATTATAATCTAATGGTTTTTTATAATCTTACGGTGACATATATACAATTTTCTTGGTACAATTTTTTTCAAAGAATACTCCGTTTAGAATTGTATTCAGAATTGGTAAAGAGCTTTTTACATATGTTTGTTATTTTTCTTTTCAGAGTGAGAAGGTTTTGGCTGGACTATGCCCACCACGCTGAGCAAGCGCAGATAGGCAATGACCCCCAAGCGATTTAGTGTTCCGGTACGGAACCTATTCTGTGGTAGGTACGATGCCGTGTAAAAGCCGATTAGGGGTATGGGTTTAATATAACTGCCGTATCCCTAACAGGTTAACCACCTAGCATCATAGACTGCATCATCACATACCATTAGGTGAGATCGCAGTCAAGGGCTAACTTCTAGTGGAATAAAATGTGGAAAGTAAGTATATAAAAATGGAAAGATATGTCAGGACTCTACTACCGGTTCGGAAAATAGATTCTACTGAGAAAAGCCGGCGAGAAACTAGAGTCAGTATAAAACAAAGAGGTATTATTAAAGCTTTCGTAGGTATTAAGATAAATGATACATTGAAGGAGAAATTGGCTGGGGATGTAGTAGGGCGGTTGAATTTGATGAATGGTTGCCATCATTCATAGAAATAGCCTCTTACAATCTCACCTCGCACCTAACGTTGTTCTGAAGATTATTTTGGGCTATTTATATTTTTTATTTTAAGGTTATAGGAAGGCTAATATAAAACTCTATAGGAAGGGTTTTTTTTTATATCAAAGCATATTTATTCAAAAACGGTATTTACAGAGTACACCTTCTGAACGTCACGTTTACAAAGTATAAGACGTGATGGTGAAAATTAGCCACGGTAACTTAAAACTAAAGCTACGAGGGTTCCAAACGCGCGCTGGTCTGGGAAGAGCCCACAACAAACTCCGGGTAACGAAGCAAAACTTAGCATTTTTTTTAGTATTATTAATGTTCAGTCACTTCTTCCGACGAATAGGGTTCATAAACAGAACAACTGTTTTATATTTTATTAACAGACTTCCAAAAAAACAGATTAAAAAAAAAATACGCGCCGAGCATTTTTTTTTAATGTATATTACTGCATATCCCCGTGGTTTCTAAACTGATTTGAAAAAAAAATTCAGTGGTTAGAGGAAGCTCGTAGGTGGTCTAAAAAATATCTGACTCCAAATCCTCAATCTTAGTGCTGTAGGTGTACCTATGGCTCAAAACTAGGGAGTTAGGAAATTATGCTGGTGAATTCATATAGTAGGTATTAAGTCACGTGTATACGATTCAACCCTGAGTCCCAACTCTTCAACCCTGATGCTGCAGGGCACAGAACTCCTTAACAATAGCGATTTAGGATTTTTTAATGGTGAATTCATATTGTGGGTGTCAAGCAACGACTTCATACTTAAATTAAGTCCCAACTCCTCAACTCTGATGCTGCAGGATACTTCGCTCGTAAGCGCTCCTGCGTGGGGATTAAAAGTACACTAAAAAGTTAAAAATAAATATTCTTTCCGAACAACAAAAGCAACTGTAAAGTTAAAAAAAATTGATTTCTACACACTATGTTGAAGTCGGGCGGATATAACAAAGATAGGCAAAGTTGACTTGTAATTTTTTTATTAACCATTCCGAAAGTACCGAGTACCTAGCAAGTGACGTCATTATATCATACTTATAATTATAAATGCGAAAGTGTGTTTGTTGGCATGTACTACAATCACGCCGCAACAGAGCAACGGATCGACGTGATTTTTTGTATAGGTATCGTTGAGGATTTGGAGACTGGAGAATGACATAGGCTACTTTTTATCCCGGAAAATTATGGAGTACCTATGGAAATCACAAAAACTTATAATTTTATGGATTATCCGTGTTTACTTTTGAGGGGTGCTCGGTAATGGGGGGGTGGTGAAAGGTGTAAACATGAGCTGTACCTCATAATAATCGCCGTGAACGACGGCGTCCATCCATCATGTTCTGTGCACACTCATGGTGTTTGCAGTTACTCGTGCATTAGCCATGATGGGGTTTTTAATGAATCACTATAATTAATTTAAAAGTATTACTTTTGTTATGACATTTTCTGTAAATTATTTTTAAGAAAAGAGTAGATAACTTATTAAGGACTAGCTGCACGCGACGTCGTTCGAGTGAAATAAGTTTTTTCAATTCTCAAGGGAACTCCTTAATTTTTCGGGATAAAAAGTATGCCTGTCACTCTCTAGATCCTTGACTATACCCATGCAAAAAATCACGTCGATCCATTGCTCCGTTACGCCGTGATTGAAGGACAAACTAACAAACAAACACACTTTCACATTCACATTAGTTAATGATTTATTAATTAAAATTACTTAAGATTATTTTATTATTATTTGATATAGTTCTTAGTTATTTATTACTAGATGATTTCCGCGACATAGTTCGTGTGCATTCAGTTTTTTGACTACCGCGGGATCTCTTTAATTTTCCGGGGTAAAAAGTAGCCCTTGTCCTTCCCCGGGATAAAACCTATCTCTAAACCAAATTTCATCAAAATCGGTTAAATAAATGGGCCGTGAACAGAGACATACACTTTCGTATTTATAACATTAGTATGGATTATTTTAGGACTAATATGTATTGTATGATTTGTCCATTATTGAGTGTAATAATAACTTTGAATTTAATTGGCCAATTTAATTTTGTTCAATAATTTAATTAGTATAATTTAATAATGTTTGATATTAATTCTAAATGTTGTACCCCAGGAATGGCAGAATGTATGTTAATACTGTGTTCACAACAAATAAATCAATAAATCAATAAGAATTCCTTATATTATTATTTAAAAATGGCATCACAACATTATGGTAACTATTCAAATAAAAGAAGCTTTCAATAAAAAAGTTTCCCTCAAATTGGAACACAAAACCTCTTTTGTCGTCCGCCCTCCAACGAATGGCTTTTCTTCGCGATCGCCATAAATATTACCCTAATTCTTTGGCAGTAAATAAAATATAAGAAGGTGAGTACCGAGTAGAGGATTTTCCTCTTTCCGACGTACTTTTCACGATTTGTTACAAAAAACATTTCAAGATTCGTTACAAAAAACATTTCACGATTTGTTACAAAAACGCGTAATAAAAATGTTATTCGAGTTTGAAAGTATTACTTGTCAGACTTTTTGGAGTTTACCTCCTTTAGAATCGATTTTCATAAATAAGGCCGGGTATGAAAATGTATGCGGCGTAAAATCAAACTTTCTCCGTTACGTTATTTACTTACTTTATGTTTCCATGGCTATGTAAAGTATTTTAATGAATATAAATTATATAATTAATATAAATAAATGTATCAAGCATGCTTTCAGTAATATAAAAAACTTCATAATCAAAATCATAATTAAAAAATATATTTAAAAACACCCTGCCAAAAACCGAACTAAAAAGTAAAAAACCTAAATTAATCTAGTTAAATTAGAATCTTATTCACATTTTTATTAAATGATATTTTTTGGGAATCACTGGATATTGAACTATAGTGTTATACATTTTTGGAATCTACTCATCATTTTCTGGATGATGATTAAATCTTATTTGCGATTTTTTTTTCAACTTTAGTCTTTAATGCGGGATCATGGTCACCCGATCAATTTTTTTAAAAATTTTACTAGCATAAGTCACCCGGAATAAGCTAGGGATTCTAAGGTTTTGTCATTTATCAAAATCGGTTCAGGCGTATAGAAGTTATGGTGGAATATACAAACTCACATACATAGATACATACATACATGAACCCTGAATAAAACAATATACCTACTCGTCGTATAAAAATGCGTTCATTTACCAATCTATATATTTTATAATCTTAAAAACTCGTAAAGAGTAAAAACTCCTGTCGTGCGTCGAAGCTGACACACACAATTTTTTTTTACATCAACTTTTTTCTTTCAAGAATTCAACAATCAAATTTTATTTTATTCACAGGTTAGCCCTTGACCACGATCTCACCTAGGTGGTACTTAAGTAATTATGCAGTCTAAGGTGGTAGTGGGCTAACCTGGTAGTAGGGTATGGACTTACTTGTTGTACTCCTTTTTCTTTTTCAACTGATAGACGACCTCCCTGTGGTATTTTAAGTGGGTGGTCCCGGGATCAATCTCCGGCAGAGTTAAATCGGGGATTTATAATTTCTGAATTCTCTCTGATCTGGCCCAGTGGGAGGCTTCGGCCGTGGCTAGGTACTACCCTACCGGCAAAAACGTACCGTAAAGCGATTTCGCGTTCTGGTACGATGCCGTGTAGAAGCAGATTACTTATGAAGTCATGACGTGTGAGTTTAATATAACTGCCATACCCCTAACAGGTTAGCCCGCTCTACCACCTTCAACTTTCTCTTATATTTGCTCAAAACCATCTTTTGTAAGCCGAGTTTAATATCTGCCATACCCCTAACAGGTTAACCCGCTCTACCATCTTAGACTTTCTCTAATATTTGTGCAAAACCATCTTTTGTAAGCCGAGTTTAATATCTGCCATACCCCTAACAGGTTAACCCGCTCTACCATCTTAGACTTTCTCTAATATTTGTGCAAAACCATCTTTTGTAAGCCGAGTTTAATATCTGCCATACCCCTAACAGGTTAACCCGCTCTACCATCTTAGACTTTCTCTAATATTTTTGCAAAACCATCTTTTGTAAGCCGAGTTTAATATCTGCCATACCCCTAACAGGTTAACCCGCTCTACTATCTTAGACTTTCTCTAATATTTGCTCAAAACCATCTTTTGTAAGCCAACTTCCTGCAGTAAATAGCTTTATACTCAATATAAATAATACTCAATATCATTTATTCAATATAGGTACACTGTAGGTACACTTATTGACGTTAAAAATTACTTCCTTATAAAACATGATGGTGATAATTGGTTACGGTATCTTAAAACTAAAGCTACGAGGGTTCCAAACGCGCCCTGGTCTGAGAAGAGCCCACAACAAACTCAGTTTGGCGCAGTATAACCTCGACCACGCCTCTACTAACAGTGAATAAAATATAACAAGGTGAGATGCGGGTTTCGCGATTTCCGTTGAATTTATCACTATTTGTGCTAAACAAGAATCGCAGTATTTTCACTCGAATGCGGCAAATTGAATGGAAGCATTTCTAATGGTGGAACGAGTTTATTATGCGTCGTGACCCCTTTACATTAATCACATAATGGCAGGGGTTTTCTTAGGATAATAATGCGGGGGGTTCCCAGATCCTTCCGTACGCGGCTCGACTAAGATGTATTTAACTCTTAGATTTCTGACTATTGTTATCAGATGTTAGTGATAGTTACCGGGACCGACGGCTTCACGTGCTCTCCGAGGCACGGAGGAATGAACCTACTGGACAGGTTTTCCTCTAATTTGGTCAGGTCATCTAGTCAATACTAGTATATAATAATAATTATTATAATTATTTATTTAGGGAAAATTAAGAAAATAGTCCATCAGTGGATGCATACGGGCTGATGGATGGATGGATATATTATTATTATACAATATTATTATAATTATAATTATAATTTGTAAAGTAATTTTGGATGTAATGTGGAATAAAGTTTGGATGGATATATGGATATTTGTTACTCAAACACGCCAGGACGGCTGAACGGATCTGCGTGAAATTTGGCACAGACTATACACACTATAGACTATATAGTCTGGAATAGCATATTTATGATACTTTTTATCCCGGAAAATTAAGGAGTTTCCGCGGGAACCAAAAAACCTCAATCCACGCGGGCAAAGTCGTGGCATCAGCTAGTAGGTAATAAACGCGTCTGTACGAAGCTGGGTCAATTGATCCAATCAAAAAAATTATTGAATGAATTTTGAGGAAAATCATATTATATTTATATCTTATTAACTTATGCAATTAAATAAAAATATTTGATTTTCCTGGATCCTGGAGTAGAGTTTTCTAACGACCAGTTGCTTGCGCACAACGAGTAAAATTATATCTACCCTATATTTCTTTTTGTCTACCGACGCTAACATGGTTACTTGTCTCGTTATGTCAAAAATAGTGATAAAAGTAATATTTCTTAGAAAAATTCCACAGATTTTTCTCTACGAACCTTTACATGCTAACTATTCATTTCTTGTAATATACCGCATTTTGTGCATGTTAGGGTAAACAAAAGGTAGCCGACAACGACAACATATCTCTCTCTCATCGCGAGATAATCTCGTGGTGCACATGCAAAGCACACTGGTAAATCAATCTTATCCGTATCCGTTTTGAAATCCAGAAATACGCCAACATCCTGTAATGAGGTCTTGTGGGACGAGCCGACGCGTATTTTTATACATCTCGGCTTATTCCTGAGGGGATGCAGTGAGCTGTTACGATTTATTCAAATTTCAAGATAAATCTTCGAAGTAGATGGATAACGAGCGGTGTAGTTTTATATTATACTAGATGATGCCCGCGACTTTGTACGTGTGGAATAAGTTTTTTTGAATTCCCACTCCTTAATTTTTCGGGACAAAAAGTAGCCCATGTCACTCTCCAAGTCCACAACTATACAGCTTTTTTAATATATTATATATTTATTAATAATTTGCCAATGTAAAATGTAATTGTGTTAATTATGTACGACTTTTCTTTTGTCGTCATCACCGCGTGCCTTCTTTAAAATGAAGTTTGGCGGTCATCATCCGAAAAACTTCTCTATATTGTGCAGCATCTTTGAGCTTCGGATGGCTAAGCCCCGTCCACTCCCTTATATCATCCAACCACTTGCGCCTTTGGTGGCCTGGAGCTCACTTGCCTGCAATTCTTCCATCCAAAACTAATCTTGGAAGTGAAAATTGGGCCCCTCTTTGTAGATGTTCGAAGAAAGCCATTTTTCTCCGCATGATGGTGGACATGAGTGCTCTGTTTTTGTGGACCAGTTCCAGTATCTTAGTGTTAGGTGTAAAGCTATTCCAGGTGATCTTAAGCATTTTCCTGTATATCCACATTTCGAAAGCTTGCAATCGGTTAATTGGTTCCTTTTTGAGAACCCATGATTCGCAACCATACAAGAGAGTGGACCAGATGTAACATTTCACAAGACGGCATCTTAGCTCGAGCTGTAATTTAGGATCACATAGGGTCTAGGACATCCTGTGAAATACAACTTTAGCTTGGCTGATACGGCATTTTTCTTTTGTGCATTACAACTGCCATGCCCCTTACAGGTTAGCCCGCTACCATCTTAGACTGCATTATCACTTACAATCAAGTGAGATTGCAGTTAAGGGCTAACTTGCAGTAGTTAAAAAAAAACCTCTCACAACTGTGCTATAATTTTAAACATTTTTTTATAAGTTTCTAGAATCTTTTTTTTCAGGTTTCGTTAGAGTACCTCAATAATTCTTTTGTAGCAGCAATCTATCTCTAAACATGGAATCTATCTGAATCGAACGTAACAAGATCCTTTGGGACTGCGTTAGTTTTATGTTGCACTTTGTACACTATCTGTAACAAAGCTTTACAAACTATTCATTTCGTTCAACGATTTGTTACGATGTCCCAAGTGATAAATGATTTATTTATTCCACGTAGGACAACTTGTGCCGGTTAAGTCAAGTTCTACCACCGGTACAGAAAGATGATTCTATCAATCAATCAATAAATCAATCATTTATTCAATTTAGGTACACTACCTAACACATATTGACGTCCATTATTAATATATATATAAAACATGATGATGGTGATAATTAGTTACGGTATCTTAAAACTGAAGCTACGAGGGTTCCAAATGCGCCCTGGTCTGAGAAGAGCCCACAACAAACACAGCCGGGTTTTTTTTCATTATCACCATCTCACAAATTATCTTAAATAATCATCTACTGAGAAGATCCTGTAAGAAACTCAGCAGTTTTTCTTTTCTTTTTTTTTTTATCCACTACAAATTAGCCCTTGACTGCGATCTCACCTGATGGTAAGTTGCTCTTTTCATCAAAAAAATATGTTACTAAGTCCCAAGTCTCACTTCGAAGACTAGTTTTGGAAGGAAGGGTTGCAGGCAAGAGAACTCCAGGTCGCCAAAGGTGCAAGTTGTTAGACGATATCCACTATACCGTGACGGGCGGACAGAGAAAAATGAGAAGATATTCCCGTGATGACCGCCAAACTTCGTTTTGAAGAAGGCACACGGTCATGAAGTCACAAGCAATGGCGTAGCTAGCCCAAGAGTAATAAGTACCTGTGCTTTTATTTAATTACTAGCTGCCACCGCCCCCGGCTTCGCACAGGTGGTCAAGTCCGATAAACATAAATGATGGGGTGTCAGCGTCGCTAGTTTATATGAAAAATGAAAACAAAAACGAAACGGGCATAAAAATTTGTTCCAATTTTGGCCACCGGGGCAAATAAGTTTGTGTTTGATAACTTGTGAAATTGCAAACTATCGAAAGATTACAATTTAACGCATTATTTTTCGGTAGATTGTAATCTGTTAGGTATATTAACCCGATAGACCCTAAGTGCCCGGCCTACGGGCACTACCTGATTATATATGTCGAACCCTAACCTAACCTACAAGAAAGACACAAAACGTAAGTGGACAATCAGTCGACAGTTTACAATTTCGCGAGCTAGATTATAATCTAACGGTTTCAACAATCTTACGGTGACATAGACATAGAGTTTCGATGCATCTTGTCTGTGACGCCACTGACGTTTTAGGTGCTCATACTAGACGAGTGACAGTAGTTGCACACAGAAAAGTGGTTCGCCCCATAAACTACTTTTGTAACCGGTACAATTTCATGTAAAACTATAACCCAGTAATTTGGTGCTCAAAAAGTGGGTCACTTGGAAAGTTTCTCTGGAGTTTTGAAAATTGGTGTATTTTATAGATTTTGACATGCTCTTTCCGAATTTTCACTTTGCCACCTTGTATCTTTGCCGCTCGCGCCGCCATATTGGAAAAATGGCGCCCAAAAACAGTTTTTTGACTATAACTCCTTTCAGACTAATTTTACGATGAAAATAGTAATGTATTAAATTAAACTAGAGAAAATATCCTACGATTTATGTAGTAACCTTAGAGGTTAATTTGGCGATTGTAAAATAAGACCTCTCAAATGCTAATTCCATATTGTTTTATTTGTCACTTTCCTGGAACATTTTGACAGAAAACGTTTTATTTCGATCAGGAAAACATTATTCAATTTGCCGACGCCAGCTCCGTCAGCGGCAATGAAACTGTGAAAACAATTTATATTAATTGTCTTTTATTACAAACGACCCGCCATTTGGTGATTAATATGTTTGAATAATGAAAATATAATGATAATTAATTTGTCATTAATATTGGCCGGTCTTGTCAATGCAACATCTGGATCATTATCATATTAATATTATAAATGCGAAAGTGTGTTTGTTTGTTGGTTTGTCCTATCGTGCTGCAACGGAATTGACGTGATTTTTGGCATAGTTGAGGACCTGGAGAGTGACATAGGCTACTTTTTATCCCGGAAAATTAAGGAGTTCCGGCGGGTATCAAACTTAAACCACGCGGACTATTTACAATATGATTAATTAATGAAACAATTTTTTAGTTACTGACATTACTGTTTAATTCGTATATGTTAGCTTTTGTTCGGTTTGAGTTTTAACAGTAACATATTTATTATTAAAAACTCGACTATGGCTGCCACGTTGATCTACTGGTAAACATGTTCAACTGCAGCAAACGAGGTCCCGGGTTCAAATCCCGGGTCGGGCTATTTTAAAGTATTGGGTTTTTCTAACAAGTAATTCTCGATATTAGTTCGGAGTGAGGAAGTTGGCGGTGTTTCACCCCGAGCCTCAGAGAGCACGTAAAGCCGTCGATCCAGCGCCTGGTCTCTCTCTAATTTTGTCGGATTTTCCGTCCCATCGGGCTATGAGAGTAAAGAAACAGAGAGTGCACCTGTGTTTGCGCACATACTTGTGCACTGTAATATCTAGAGGACCTTATTCAAACTTAAACTCAAAAAATAGTTTAGTCTAGGCATTGGGGCGTTCCGTTGTATGGAGACCCCCGCATTAAATCCTCAGTCAATGAAACTTGGCAGGATTTTAGTATTGTATGATCCAAAACTTACCCAAAAATATTCAACAAAAACAACATCTGGAAGTTAGGCATTTAAAACCTAAAACTTAATATTTATAAATTAATATTTTCTCGATTTCTTTTTAAAATAATAGTAGGTAGTATATTTACACTCAAAACCGGAATACGAAATGTAATAACCATGGAGAATATTGATATTTAAACCGTTTTTATTATCAAATATACCTTCCTGCTTCAACAATTGGGTATAGCATACCTTACTTCCTTTCTGATTTTTGTTGAATATTTGTAATATACGTTTAACTCATAATACTTTATCATACTGTAAAGTTTCTTCGCCTGAGGAATTATTGTTGGGGTCTACTAGCTTTATTGCCTGGACTATTTATTCAAAATAGTTACTCACAAAGTACACCTTCTGAGCGTCATGCTTACAAAGTATAAGACGTTATGGTGTTCAATACTCAATACTCAATACTCAATATCATTTATTCAATATAGTTACACTGTAGGTACACTTATTGAAGTTAAACATTACTTACTTATAAAACATGATGGTGATAATTGGTTACGGTATCTTAAAACTAAAGCTACGAGGGTTCCAAACGCGCCCTGGTCTAAGAAGAGCCTACGGTATTAACTACGGTATCTTAAAACTACAGCTATTATTATTATTTTTTTAAAAACGCGTGCCAGAGAAATACCTAGTGGGTGATGCTGTTAATGGATTTAAAATTTAACCCAGGCCTATGATGTTACATCAGCCCATGCGGATGCCTATCACACCGTAGTGTTAAAGTTTCACAAGTATAAGTTGACAGTGGCGTTTTGAGGAACTAAACCGGCAATCCTAACACTTGGAAGTTCACTGTGCCCATCGTTGCATATATTTAATGAAATTATTGCATATTTTACCACTCACTAGGGAACATGTAGTGTCACTAGCGTTTTGTTTGTTTTTAAGTTCCCTTTTTAGTATCATTTTCAATTATTATTTTATTCGGTGTAATTTTATAATCTATTTACAGTATTAGATATAAGCTTTATAGCGTGTCGGGCGGCGCACTTAATTTTTTAATACTTTCGTCAGGAGTAAATTGAAAATCAGCGCTGGATTTTGGTAGCCAATGCCCAGCGCTAGCCTGAGTTTGCAACCTATTGTGTTGTTGCTAGGCCTTTTCGTAGTTTATTTTTTTATTAATTTTCTTTTTTTAAGTCTGCAACAATGTAACGCAACAAAGAATTGTTTTTTTTAAATATTTATAAGAAATAATAATTAAAGATGATAATGTCATGATGTGCGATGCGTCTCCAGAAAAGAGCCCTAAATCCCTTATCAATCAAGACGTGTGGTAGCATAACACCCGCTACGGTGTGATTGCAGCCTCATCTTTCGCCCCCGGCTTTACGATAGCGGATTAATTTCAGTATTTTAATATAATTGGTAAAGGAGTCAGGCCTCGTGTTTAAAATAAAAACACGTATAACCCGCTTAATTTATTAAATCGCAATCTTGTTAATTCATTTATTGATACTATGACACAAATAAATGGTTGATTATATTCTACTAAGGAACTGCATGGGTTTTTTTACTTACTTACTCCTTTACATGGTTATAAGATTTTTCAATGAGTTTACGTTTTACATTAACTTTGAACTTATTCAGAGACATCTTTAACATGTCTTCTGGGAGCTTATTTTAGAAGCGGACAATTTCAATTACCTAATTGTCTAACCATTACAGCCCATTAACATCCCAATGCTGGGCACAGGCCTCCACTCTCGTAGGAGAGAGGGAATTAGAGCTTTGACCCACCACGCTGCTCCAATGCGAGTTGCCGGGCTTTAACGACTATTATCATGTTAGTGATAATAACCGGGACCGACGGCTGAACGTGCTCTCCGAGGCACGGGGGTGAAACACCGCCAACTTCCTAACTCCGGGCTAGTACTGAGAATTCTAGTCAGAAAAACCCAATACTTAATTATGGCCCGACCCGGGACTAACCCGGGACCTCGTCGGCCGCAGTCAAACATGCTAACCACTGGACCAACGAGGCAGTTGGTCCAGTGGTTATTGATTGTCTAGCGCTTGCCTAGAAGATGCCTATTCACTCTTGATTTGAAGATACCAGTATTATATTATATGCAGAAGGAAAAATGGAAGCCGAAAGAGCGTTCCATATCCTAGCGGTTTTAAATTAACTTTAGATATTAACTTTTAAACCCTTTGAGAGGAAAATTTCCAGTAAATTATTTCCCTCTTAGGTGGTTCCCGCAAAAATGTTCGTCCGTGTGGATTTAGGTTTTTGAAAAAATTGTCTGTATTTTTTGGATTTTAAATGTAATAAATAATACGTCTATTTTATTGTAAATATTTTTTGTAATGTATAGGTATATGTTTTTTGTCTTAGTCTATCGCATTAGGATGTACCTGTAAAGATAGATTTAAGCTGGAACATAAATAAATAAAAAAACAATATAAAAAGTAGCTCATGTCCTTTCCCGGAATGCAACGCATCTCTGTGCCGAATTTCGTAAAAATTTGTTGAATAGATAGGTTATGAAAGTGTATAGTAAGCGTGTGGAAATCTGCATACTCGAAAGTTCATAATGTTCTCGAAGGTGTGTGAAGTCTGCCGATCCGCACTTGGCTTGCGTGGTGAACTATGGCCAAACCCTTCTCATTCCGAGACTCGTGCTCAGTGGTGAGTCGATAATGGATTGATAAGATAATGATTAGAACAAAGCCCTCCTATACCAAAACTGAATCTCTTTAATATATAATATCTTGCATTATCTTACTAATATTATAAATGTGAAAGTTTGGATGGATGTATGTACGTATGGATGTTGGTTACAATCACGCCCCAACGGCTGAACGGGTCTGGCTGAAATTTAGCACAGAGATAGACCATAGTCTGGAATAGCACATAGGCTTCTTTTTATTCCGGAAAATTAAAGAGTTCCTGCGGGAAACAAAAAACCTCAAACCACGTAGACGTAGAATATGTATAATGCACAGACATACTGACATTCATACTAAATGCAGCCAGCATTCTTGCCACCATTCCACGTGGGCATGATTTATATAGTAATTAGGTTAGGCTTAGCTAGCCTAACCTAATAACTATATAAATCATGCCTAGCTGCAATAAGTTCTATTGTATTATTTTCTTCAATAAAAAAAAATAAAAGCAAAAAAAAAAACTGACATTTATCATTTTTTATATATAAAATAGCTGCGACGACTTTGTCCGCGAGGAATATTTTTTAAATCCACGGGAACTCCTCAATTTTCCAGGATACAAATGGTACAAAGGTAGCTTATGTCACTCAGGTCCTTATCTATACCCAAATCACGTCAATCCGTTTCTCTGTTGCGGCTTGATTGAAGGACAAACCAACAAACAAACACACTTTCGCGTTTATAATACCTATTAGTATGATAATGATCCAGATGTTGCATTGACAAGACCGGCCAATATTAATGACAAATTAATTACCATTATATTTTCATTATTTAAACATATTGATCACCAAATGGCGGGTCGTTTGTAATAAAATACAATTAATATAAATTGTTTTCACAGTCTCATTGCCGCTGACGGAGCCTGCATCGGCAAATAATGTTTTCCTGATCGAAATAAGACGTTTTCTGTCAAAATGTTCCAGGAAAGTGACAAATAAAAATATATGGAATTAGCATTTAAGAGGTCTTATGTTACAATCGCCAAGTAAACCTTTAGGTTTTTCTTACACAGCATCGTACCGGACCGCTAAATTGCTTGGCGGCACGTTTTTGCTGGTAGGATGGTAACTAGCCATAGCCGAAGCCTCTTACCAGGCTAGAATTTTTAGAATAGACATACCAAAAAACAAACACACTTCAGCATATATAATAATACTATAAAGTAAAGAATAAGATATAGGTACGTAGCGATTCAAATTCAAATATTTTTTATTCAAATAAACTTTTACAAGTGCTTTTGAATCGTCAAGTGAATCTACCACTGGTTCGGAATGCCATTCCTACCGAGAATCAACCAGCAAGAAACTCGGCGGTTGCTCTTTAATGATATGATGATTGATATATAGAGAGTTCCAAACTTTTCCGAAGCTTTTAAAAATACATCCCCATCCACACTCGTGTCTGTCAAAACACAAAAGATGAAAACTTTTCGTCGCCATTTTCTATGCACAAAGTTTGCATGCATCGTTGTTCCGTGCCAACTTGTAGCGTGGCACAGTGCTTCCCAAAGTTTGTCGTAACTTTTTTTTTTTAATCCACTACAAGTTAGCCCTTGACTGCGATATCACGTGATGGTAAGTTATGATGCAGTCCAAGATGGCAGCGGGCCGACCTGTAAATTGATTTTCCGTCGGTCGGGAATCTCAGTTTTGATTTCGTTCACGGTTTGACATTAAGAAATTGGGAATTCTGATGATGAATGGAATTTATACCCTAAGGCCACGATTAAATTACTAAGTTTTACTCGCTTAAGTCGCTTAAATGAGTAAAATAAATAAATAGTTATAAAATGAAAGTCTTACAAGTCGCGAATCGTATGCAAATTATAGTTTCGTAATTAACTTACGTACGCTAGTTAAGTGGACAATTTCAAGTGTAATCTTTTTTTTTATCCACTACAAGTTAGCCCTCGACTGCGATCTCACCTGATGTTAAGTGATGATGCAGTCTTAGATGGTAGCGGGCTAACTTGTTAGGGGCATGGCAGTTATAATAAGCCCATACCCCTATTCGGTATCTACGCGGCATTGTACCGGAACGCCAAATCGCTTGGCGGCACGTCTTTGCCGGTATGGTGGTAACTAGCCACGGCCGAAGCCTCCCACCGGGCCAGACCAGGGAAATTCAGAAATTATAAATTTCCAAACCCTGCCGGGGATCGAACCCGGGACCTCCGCACATTAAGGCAACAGTGCCCAACGCTACGCCACGGAGGTTGTCAAAATTTATTTATTTAAATATCTTTACAGCTCAACACAAAATATACCTACAGTATACACTATACTGTTAAAAAGCCGTACTAAGACTACATAGAAATGTGCAAAGGCTGTCTTATTATTATTAAGGCGGTTTTATCTTATTTTTATTCCACTACAAGTTGACTGCGATCTCACCTGACGGTAAGTGATGATGCAGTATAAGATGGTAGCGGGCTAACTTGTTAGGGGTACGGCAGTAATATTGAACCCACACCACTTACAATTTCGCGAGTTAGATTATAATCTAACGGTTTTTACAGTCTTATGGTGACATATATAAGAGTTCGACTCTTTGCCAATATGTGTGAGATAAAAATTCAAATGTTTTTTATTTAAATCAACTTTTACAAGTGCTTTGGAATCGTCGATTGAATCTACCACTGGTTTGGAATGTCAATGATCGAAATCAAATAAATCTATGTTTGAGATAAGAATCGAAATCAACAGAATACAAATAAACCTATATCGAAATAAATATCAAATATTAAGGTGCCAGCGGAGGGTGAATTGCCCATACAAACGTAATACCAAAATGATTCGTAATTCGAGAATATTTCCACCAGATTATGCGATTATTAAGATTGAACTTGTATTTATCTATGCCCCTGGACAATTATGTTTTCAAAATATTTTCCCAAAATTAAATGTAAGCGCATAGCGTTTTGCTTGTTTTTACGACATGAATGACATGTTTTCTCCTTATTTGTATCATATTAAAACCGACGATTTGTTACGTACTAATTGACCAGGAGCATAGCCTATATTGTCAAGTTCCCGAATAACAACACGAAGTGAAAAACACAACAAGTTATCATTCATCTTGTTTGGTATTTACGGAACAAGACTAAACGTATAACAAATTCTGTACGCTCGTATTGCTATCGCGTTTGCACGCGATCATGTGTCATCAGCCAAATAGAGTAGCAATATACCGGCAAATTTATATTTGCGGGTTGAATAGAAATTACGAGCGGCGATCACCGGCCTCTTAAAATTAAATTGTAAACAAAAGTTTTGGAACGTCTGGGGTATGGCAGAGTTTCTGTATTGAAAGCTCGCGAGAGAACCTTTGAAGATTGAAGAATAGATATATAAATATTAATGTGCTTTAGCGAACTACTTTTATTCGGGCCTTGTTTATAGTCTCTCTCTCTCTCTTCGTCGTATTCTCATTGCTGAGGGTCATTACAATTCCATTACCGTTAATTTCGACCTCCGTGGCGCAGGGTGTAGCGCTGTTGTCTTAACGTGCTGAGGTCCCGGGTTCGATCCCCGGCAGGGTCAATTTATAATTACTGAATTTTCCCTGGTCTGGCCTGGTGGGAGGCTTCGGCGGTGGCTAGTTACCACCCTACCGGCAAAGACGTGCTGCCAAGCGATTACGCGTTCCGTTACGATGCCGCGTAGAAACCGAATAGGGGTATATGGTTATAACTGCCATGCCCCTAACAGGTTAGCTCGCTACCATCTTAGACTGCATCATCACTTACCATCAGGTGAGATTGCAGTCAAGGGCTAAGTTGTAGTGAATAAAAAAAAATCACATAATGGCAGGGGTTTTCTTGGTGCGGTGAGTTCCCAGATCCTTCGGCATCCGAGTCTAATAAGAGTATACTATTTCCGCTCTTATGTTACTACGTGGATGCTGCGAGGTAAGATTTTTTGATTCTCGCGGGAACCATTTAATTTTCCGGGATAAAAAGTAGCATCATCCCTATTCTCCTTTGTGTGTTTTTGTATCAGTGTAAGGCCAAATAAATCATCATTTATTATTTACTAGCGAAATTTTTTTGGTTCCCGCGGGAACTCTTTAATTTTCTGGGATAAACAGTAGCCTATGTGCTATTCCAGACTATAATCTATCTCTGTGCCAAATTTCAGCCAGATCCGTTCAGCCGTTGGGGCGTGATTGAGTAACAAACATCCATACATCCACACATCCATACATGCGTACATCCATACATCCATACATCCATCCAAACTTTCGCATTTATAATATTAGTAAGATATGATTTGTATATAAGTTGATTTGAATAAAAAACATTTGAATTCTGAGAGGAGACTCGTGCCGGCTCAGTAGTCATGAAGTTACCTTCAATAGGCATGATGACTGATTTTGAAAAATGGTCAGATTATGTTCGGAAGTATCCACTATTTCGAAAAAATATCTTATTTCACCAGAAAAATAAGGTTTGGTAGATAAAATTGGCATTTGAAGTTTAAATTTTAAATTTCGCGACAAAACGCTAGCCGGTGTCATGGCGTCGTTTGTGACGTCACTATTGTTATTGCCAATGTACTCTGTGCAGTGTGCAGTGAGCAATAGTGTGATTGTCAAAGCTCGAAACAAACAATTGTGACGTCATTCGCTTCTTGGCGTTTAATCCAATATGGCGGATTGATGTATTTTATAGTTTTATTAGATAAATTAAATAACGGATCATAATTCATTAGATAAATTCATAATTTCATTGATTCATGGTTACTGTCATCATGCCTATTATACATTTTATTTGCATATAAACGTTTATTCCTCCACAGAGTTCATCCAGAGGGATAACAGGGATGTAGGAAGTTTTTCCCGGTACTTCACAGCTGCTCGGTTGCTCCTAGCTGTTACACGCCCGAGTTGTCCCGGGAAGTTTGTTTGCATCAACACAACGCTTGAGTTGCGAACTAACATTATTATGATGTATTTCGGAGAGTCTGATTTTTATGAAGGGATTTTGAACGCTGTGTTCTTCTTCATCAATGTCCTTCCCCGGGATAAAATTGACCTCTTCACTCAAATTTCATCAATAATTGGTTGAAAACTTGCGCCAGGGAAGCTTAGCAGATAGACAGACTGACAGAAAGACAGACAGACACACTTTCGCATTTATAATATTAGTACAGTAACTGCCTTGTTGGTCTAGTGGTTAGCATGTTCGACTGCGACCGACGAGGTCCCGGGTTCGAGTCCCGGTTCAGGCCATAACAAGTATTGGGTTTTTCTGGCTAGAAATTCTCAGTACTAGCCCGGAGTTAGGAAGTTGGAAGTGTTTCACCCCCGTGCCTTGGAGAGCACGTAAAGCCGTCGGTCCTGCGCCTGATCTTTCTCCGGTCGTGTCGGATTTCCGTCCCATCGGGCTATGAGAGTAAAGGAACAGAGATTGCACCTGTGTATGCGCACACACTTGTGCACTATAATATCTCCTGCGCAGATGGCTAATCTCTCCGGAGATTGGCCGCCGTGGCCGAAATTCGGTCGGGAGGACATTATTATTATTAAAAGTACAGATGCGAAAGTGTCTGTTTTTCTGTCAGCTTTCCCAAGTCATGACCCATCTTTTCAACCGGTTCAAATGAATTTTAGTACAGACATAATAATAATAATAATAATAAATGTTTTATTTCAGGCCAAGTACCCATATCGTAAATACAAAAATACAAAATACAAAAATATTGTAAAATACAAAATTTTAATACTTAAATACTAAATACAAATAAATAAAAACAAAAATAAGAGCAATAAAATATTGTTCCAACTTTATCCTTATTTCCGATTCGCACTGCGATGCTGCGTCAACCAATGCCGGAAGATGGCGACATCCAAGTGGTCACACATTGTTCGGAGAATCTCATTATTCGTGTGACGTAATCGCTCCCAAAATGAAGCGATTCTCGAACGTAGTACAGCAAAGAAGTCGGGCATTCTTGCCGATGCAAACATGTTCGACGCGCTACAGAATCGCGGTAGTTTCATTAGGATGCGGTAAGCATCATTGTACTGCACCCTGATGGCACCATACGAGCGTCTTGTGTAGTTAAACCACAACTGACACGTATATAGGTTTTGACAGAACGCTCTAAAAAGAGTGTTCTTGACCTGTTCGTTGCATCGGAAGAATCTACGCGCGATCATGTTGCATCTTACGGCAAGGGCCCTCCTCTCGCGCTCAATGTCATTATCGTCATTGAGGTTCTCCGTCAACATGTGCCCGAGATACTTGAAAACCCCACCCTCCGGATCTCCACACCATTCATAAATACCGGAGGGACACTGTCCGGACCCTTTCCACACTTAAAAACCATCATTTCGGTTTTGGAAGCGTTATACTTAAGTCCATGACTTAAAGCGTATTTCTCACAAATACTTAACAACTTCCGCAGTCCCTTGATAGAGGGGCTGAGAAGCACCATATCATCAGCGTAACTTAAATTGTTGACACAAACTCCACCGATGTGACAACCGATTTTGGTGCTCCTCAGCTCCTCTATCAGGCCGTTTACATAAATGTTAAAAAGGTCCGGCGATGTCAATCCACCTTGGCGTACACCACATTCTAACCTATAATCGTTAGAAAGTGTGTCACCCCATTTCACCTTGTTGCTCTGGTTCTCGTACCAATATCTCAAGAGATTTATGACATCAGATGGTACTTTATGTTTATTGAGTTTTGACCATAGTAAGTTGTAATTTACCAGATCAAAAGCTCGACTTAAGTCTAAAAAACAGGCATATACACTAGTGTCTCTGTTAGTATAATATTTAACTGTGTTTTTTAAACTGAAAATAGCAGAATCAGTTACAGTTACATAGGTTGTATCCCGGGGAAAAACAAAGGTTTATCATGGAACGAGTTCCCGGCAGACTGTTCAAAACTGAAATCCATGCGGATGAAGTGAAGGGAATCATCTAGCATTAAGTATTATTATAATTAATTCTCATTTTAACTTAAATTCCAAAGCTTACCAACGAAAATACTTTAAATGTTACATCCCTCATATTTCCGGGGAAAAGCGCTAACTGTCACAGTTATTATGAAACGGACAGCCTGCCTGATATGTGAAGCGAATCCAGCGTCGTTCTTACAGAAATGCAGGGAAATTTTATGTGAAAATTCTGCGTAATTGAACGTGGACGTTTAAGTTATTTTAATACACTGTTAGGTTTCGAGTTATTTGCTATTTGTTTGCAATAATCAATAAAATATATTTATATTAAATCAATAATCAATAAATTAACAACTTAGAACCCGGGTCGTGGTTTCGTTTTAAAAAAAACAAGACGGTTCGGTATTCTGTGGCACGCGTCAGCTGTCAAAGAGCGATATGTCATGTACGGCGGGAAGGGTGAACGGAACTCTGGAATTTGGGGGAATTGGGATGGCTGTGATTTTGTTTTAGTATTAGAAAGTGAATATAATGTTGGAGAATTGAAATAGCCGTTTGATTGCTGAGGGACTTTCCTTATAACACGATATACATATAGATAAACGGATTATTTGGTGTGATCGACCAAACTCACACCAGCCGGCCTATTCTGTATCTCAGTGGCTTTTAAAATTTGATGGGCACCGGCTTGTCTGTTAGAATCTAAAATTGTCAAAATCAAATTTTGTATTCTGTAACTCAGTTGACAAGAGGTTGATAATCGAAATGACGTCAAAAGTACATCTTTAGTGAGATGGCCACGCATAGTGTTGGGATGGCGACTGGAAACGCATTTTGCCATATATTCTCGTATCGACAACTATACTTTCGTATTCGCTAAGCAGAATGACAGGTCATTGTTGAAAACTCAATGAGACGAGTGCCTATATCTTTAGCAACTAGTAGAGAGCAGTGTTTTTGAACATCAACAATGATAACAAGTTAGTAAGATAAAGAAAATTTAAATTATTTTCAAAGAATTTAGGCTCACAACAGTAATAGAAGTGTAATAGCGTCCATTTATATAATTAAAGGTAAAACAAACAACAGCCAAGCGAACGACAATGACTCGCGCAATTTTAATTGCACATGCTGACGAACTGCGTAAAGAGAAAGCTTTACGCGTTCATAGGCGTAGGCTGCGGGACTTTTACGATCCTATGGAGCTGCCAGAAAGAGAGTTCATTGCGAACTTTCGATTGAGCAAGGTTGGGTACCTACAGGTTCTTAAAGAACTCAGGGATCATCTCCCAGCCGTTCGTCGAAGGACAGCCGTTCGCAATAAAATAAAAGTAAGTACTTATGTCTGCATAATATCATAACTTAATAGCAATTTAGTAGTTTAAATATAAGAAAGACATTAAGCAGCTTTTTCCAAATTCATAACAAACATCTGGCAGAAAATTTTACAATTTAAGTACCTACTTACAATGTTTATGTGTAACACTTCATTTAAATTTGCCTGTAGATCCTGGCAGCTCTGCATTTTTATGCCACAGGGACATACCAGCGCCCTGTTGGTTCTTCAGTTTTTAACACAGTCTCGCAGCCTACATTCAGTAGGTACCTACGGGAAGTAACCAACCAGCTAGAGACAGAGAGGAGTGGAAAATGTTGGAGGAGGCCTTTGCCATCATCAAACGGATGGGGTTGTCGAGGCAGTGCAGGAAAATAATAGTTAAGATTAAGAATTAATGTAAAATGTCTGAATAAAGGCTTTATTTATTTATTACTTCTAACATTACAATATTAATAACATTTATTAAGTCTAACTTTGTTTTCTATAAATATATTTAAAGACAGCTAAAACTGACTAGTAGAAACTACAACATTATAATCAATAAAAGAGGCACTTATGCATTAAAATATTAACTCTAACGGAAGAGACTAATTAGGAAATTCGTTTAATTCGAATTCGAAATTCGAACTGAAGGTTGCAGTTCAGAAACAATCACTTCTGGTTGTTCCTGAATCGCAGGATCCAGTTCAGAAATAACCAGAACAACAGGAGAGGCGTCCGCCGCCTCTGACTGCTCCAAATTGGAGTGGCTAGGTCCGCCAATATTTGGAGTTGCCACTAAATTTGTAGATGTGGAAGCAGTAGCCTGCAAAAAAATAATTTAAATCTATTTACTATTTCTCAAATAAAATAACAATGAGACATCTTTTAAAACAAAAAGGATTAATTTGCCAGACTCCTATCTAGAAATTAGGTACATATGTACATATTTTCAAATTGAAGGGTTCAAAGATCTAATCTAAGGGACTAATCTCATGAACTACTGGTCCGATTTGAAAAAATTCTTTCAGTGTTAGATAGCTCATTTATCGAGGAAGGCTTATAGGCTATAATATATCATCACACTAAGACCAATAGGAGCGGAGCACCAATGAAGAATGTTTCAAAATGAGGGGTTTATTCCTTTTGAGAGCTTTCACTACGTACACTGCGTAAATGGTTAAAGTTTCGCACGCGGACGAAGAAGAAAAAGAAGAAGATATTTCCATGCTGAAGAAGACTTTCTTCAGCATGGAATTATGCCAAAACACTTGATATAAGCACTCACAAATCGCACAATTCTTTACCTAGTTATTAATTTGTTTCCATACTTACTTTTGAACGCAGTAGGTACGACAAAACTTTCGTAATTCCTTTTTATATTTTTCTATTAAAAACCACCGGTAAAAACATACGAAAACTGAGAATAATAATAACGTTCAAACTTCAAAATATAAACCACAGAGAAAAACATAAACATCGCAAATCTTAATGTCTACCTTCCACAGATTATTGATCTAGTATTAGTCGTACAAATTAAAAAGTCTGACATTTGCTCATACAACATTTCTCAGACGTGGTATGTTTAATTTGACCACATTATAGTCGATAAAATTAGCAGTGACTATCAAGCAATCTGATAGTCATTTTATGCAGTTGACATTAAAATGTTTTACTGAATACGAAACATGTGACGTAAGCATTAGCAACCACTAACGAGTTACCAACAATAGAGTGTTGGTAACTTGTTGTCAAATATTTAGCGAATAGGCCTGCAGCTCCCCTATTCTGTAACTCGGTGGCTATCGAAAAATGAAAGCCACTGACATATACATTTTGTCCATTGAAGGTTTACTATGAAAAAATGAAAGAGCATTTCATAGTAAATCTTCAATGGATAAAAAATATATGTCAGTGTGGCTTTAATTTTTTTTTACAGAATCGGGCTGCAGAGGACCAATTGTCTAAGCAAATATTAATCATCTTACAGGTTGAAACGTATTAATCGAACTGTTTATGAAGTTCATACATGCAAAAGCATGTCAAAAGCGTCAAAAATGACGTCTAATCATCTATGAACTCCTTGAACAGGTCGAATTATCCGTTTGACAAACGATTACGAATTCCTTACACAATCGGGGGGCTGATGGGAATTGATGATGAGAAATAAGATGTGATGAGATTACCTAAAAGATGCCTATTCATTTTATTAACTAACTTCAAAAAAAAGGAGGAGGTTCTCAATTCGGTGCGTATTTTTTTTTATGTATGTCGGTGCATATCTCCGTGGTTTCTGAACCGATTTGAAAAATATTTTTTTCAGTCCTTAGAAGAAGCTCTCGAGGTGGTCCCATAAAAAATTCTGATACCAAATCCTCAATCCTGACACTAAAAAGTTAAAAATAAAAATTATTTCCAAAAAACCGACTTCCAAAGCCACGGTAAAGTAAAAAATTATTTTGATTTCTACACACTATGTTGAAGTCAGGCGGGTATAACAAGGATAAGCAAAGTTGACGCATCAGGCTCGCCCGATTTCAACATAGTTTGTAGAAATTATTTTTTACTTTAACGTGGCTTTGGAAGTCGGTTTTTTGGAAAGAATTTTTGTTTATGGGAAACACAGATTTTGGAAGAGCGTTACAGACCCATGTCACAGTGTTTGTCCTGTCGCGCTAGTGAGTGTAGCTCTGTATCAAAATTCAAAATATACGTAGGTACTATTTGTCTGCGAGTATTTTTGTCCACAATTTTTTTATCCACTACAAGTTAGCCCTTGACTGCGGTTTCACCTGATGGTAAGTGATCTGCATCATCACAAGTCTAAGATGGTAGCGGGCTAACCTGTTAGGAGCATGGGAGTTATATTAAACCCATACACGTATTCTGTTTCTACACGGCATCGTACCGGAACGCTAAATCGCTTGGCGGGACGTCTTTGCCGGTAGGGTGGTAACTAGCCACAGCCGAAGCCTCCCACCAGGCCAGACCAGGAAAAATTCAGAAATTATAAATTCCCAAATTGACCCTGTCGGGTATCGAACCCGGGATCTCCGCACGTTAAGACAACAGCGCTCAACACTGCGCCACGGAGGTCGTCAAATATTCAAGAAATAGGTAAGTGGAAGAAAATGTTTTTTTTTAAATATCTAGTAATAAGATCCTCTTCAAACAGAACTATAAAGGTAATAGGTATACTTAGTTACTTTAATAACAATCAGTAAAGCGAATTGTGTGCCATTTACTGTACAAACTCATTTCCTCTTAATAGGCTAGACCCCTTTTAATTTGATGTAGTGGTACACTTAAGAGGAAACGGCCTCTCTTGTTGGTATTGGTGTTAGCACTTTTACGACGTAAATTACAAAACGAGGGATCTATGGAAAAGGTATTACATTATTAAAGTTTGAATCTTACTAATATTATAATTTTATTATATTAATTTATATATTTTTTCTTCTTTCTCTCTTTGAAAGTTTTGATGGACGTATGGATGTTTGTTACTCAATCACGCCCCAACGGCTGAACGGATCTGGCTGAAATTTGACACAGATACAGATTATAACCTGGAATAGCACTATGAAGAAGCTATAAAAATTTGATGAATTATTTTTATTATTAAATGGTTTTTTAAAGCAACAGTATTGAGAACCTCCTACTTTTTGGAACTCGGTTAAATCGTCGTCGAAGTCGTTTTAACCCATCACCTAGTGCATAAACTGCCTCGTTGCTCCAGCGGTTAGCAAAGTAGACTGCGGATCACGAGGTGCTGGGTTTGATTCCCGGTCGGGCAAAAAAATTTTTACGTATTGGGATTTTCTGTGAGTAAATTTTCAGTGCCAGCCCGGAGTTGAAAGTCGGCGGTGTGTCACCCCCATGACTCAGAGAGCACGTTAAGTTGTCAGTCCCGGTTATTATCACTAACATGATAATAGTCGTCAAAGCCTGCCAACCCGCATTGGAGCAGTGTGGTGGGTCTTAGTTCTAATTCCCTGTCTCCTATGAGAGTGGAGGCCTGTGCCCAGCTGTGGGACATTAATGGGCCGTAGTGGTAGTGTCTAGTGAGAAAAAAGTTTGATCATTGTCCGTGAATTCTCAGACAAAGGTTTTCGGATGATGTTATTTTAATGACATACAACGCATATAATGCCGCGCATATAATGTGCAAGGGACAATCCAGAAATAGGTATTAATAACACTTTTAATATATTTTTCCTCTTATATGAAACCTGCACGTGTAGAGGTTCCACGAGAGATTTAATAAAATTAGATAAAAGTTGGCTAACTTAAAGACAATATTGCTATCGTCAAGCTCTAAATCAAATTGCGATCTAAACACAAAAGTATTCAATAATCGCTGAGTCTGCCTGCAGGAGACTGAATTACCATCGTCAAAATACTCGTATTTATACTATTTTCAATATGGCGTCCGTATCCGATGATAAAATCGAATGACATGAAACGAGTTAAATTGACAGATATTATACTTCCTGTATCATGAGATATAATGACAAATAGTAATAATGCTAACACATGGGTGATAAATATTATCACCCATATGTTAGCATATATGTTTACATTTTAAAAAATGGGTGATAATAATTATTATGAAAATTAAATCCAGCAATCTGAACTTCACTTGTTCTTTGTTTGTGAACTTCAGCCATCAGGAAGTTTGCCGTATTGTTGGCATAATCATAAATCCTATCTCAAACACGTTGTGTTGAACTTTATGAATATAAACAGGGTGATGTGACCAGGCGTAATCTATGGTAAACTTGGTTTGCGTATCTATGGTAAACTTTGTAATCTATGGTAAGGTTTTATATATAAGTATCTAGGTCTGGTAGTTTTTAATAGCCTATTTATTTAACCGAAATTTCGTACAGAGATATGATGTATCATATCACAAGGAATGATACAGGCTTCTGGTTATCCTGGAAAATCCTAAAAATATACCTAAATCCACTGGGATGAAATCGCGGTCATTGTCTAGTAAATAATGGCGCTGCCATACTGTTCTAATAAAATGTATTAAAACATTATTGAACAATAACTAACACTATTTAACACTTACAAGTTTATGTATTTAAATCATAAAACTGTTCATTTGACCATGTTACTAAAATTATGGCTATGAAATTATCTACAACAAATACTACAAGAAATCTATAACATTTATATTTACAAAAAATATTCATCCATCCGTCCAAATAATCGTTCATGGGCATGTTACCATTATTTTTTTAACTGCCTCGTTGGTCCAGTGGTTAGCATGTTTGACTGCGGCCGACGAGGTCCCGGGTTCGAGTCCGGGGTCGGGCCATAATTAAGTATTGGGTTTTTCTGAGTAGAATTCTCAGTACTAGCCCGGAGTTAGGAAATTGGCGGTGTTCCACCCCCGTGCCTCGGAGAGCACGTTAAGCCGTCGGTCCTGCGCCTGATCTCTTTCCGGTCGTGTCGGATTTCCGTCCCATCGGGCTATGAGAGTAAAGGAACAGAGAGTGCACCTGTGTTTGCGCACACACTTGTGCACTATAATATCTCCCGCGCAGATGGCTAATCTCTCTGGAGATTGGCCGCCGTGGCCGAAATTCGGTCGGGAGGACATTATTATTACCATTATTTTTATTTATATATTTAGTACCAAACTTAAAAACTAAACATAAAAATTTAAACCGACATGTACAAGGACAACCTATCTCTTGAAGAGATTTCTTCCAGCATCCCTAGAATGTGAGAATGGTGAAAAATAGATAAAGCTGAGTAGGTACTTATAAACTAGAGAATAGAAAACTTTCTATTAAGACTTATGATAAATATCATAAAAATATACTTACATACAGGATATACACAAAAAATATTTAATGTTATAAATGTTAGATAACGTTTAAAAAAAATATGACTGCAGTGTGGTAACACCTTAACATTATGTAATGTTTCACAGTCGTTTGCAGAAACTAGTTTAAATTAATTCAACATTTTAACATTGAGTCGAGATCGTGTATAAAATATTTTTCATTTCGCGGTCTTGTGAGACCCGGCTTGACTTTGACAAATTGCTGTTAAAATAAGCTCGCTTCGCTTTAACGGCTTCGAGTAGAGGTCATTGCTTCGCTTAAGGGTTTATATGCCAACCTTTTTATTATACGACTGCCTGAAAAAAGGAGTACATTGTTTTCAGGGTTCATGTATGTATGTATGTATGTGAGTTTGTATATTCCACCATTACTTCTATACGCCTGAACCGATTTTCATAAATGAGGGATCGTTAGAATCTCTAGCTTATTGCGGGTGACATAGGCTAGTAAAATTTTTAAAAAAATTGATGGGGTGACCATGGTCCCGCATTAAAGACCAAAATTGAAAAAAAATATTCGAAAATAAGATTAACTATATAATCATCATCTAGAACATGATGAGTAAATTCCAAAAATATATAACACTATAGTTCAATATTTAGTGATTCACAAAAAAATATCATTTAATAAAAAATGTGAATAAGATTCCAAAGGCTATGTATGCAAATCGCTTCATATTGGAGGTAAACTCCAAAAATCGCAGTCGTATTTTTTAATTCGTTAAATTAATTTCACTTGTTTTACATCTTTTATTGACCTAAAATCGTTCTTAGGGTTCGTTTACATAAAATGTTTTTACTAGCCGATGCCCGCGACTTAGTTATTCGTTGGGAATAAATGATAATAAATAAATAGGCCTTTTATTTTTCTTATCTTCACATTACAATCATTTTTAACACATACTTTGTCATAACTGTACTTATCCTTTTTTTAACCAATCTAATTACAATAAAAAAATTTACTCAATTTACTCAATTCAAATTAAATTGAGAAATAATAATAAATAATCTTCATTTGTCATAAAAAGCATACATTTTTTATTAACGTGAAACCCTGCCTTCTGTGGTAGTATAAACTGTGTTACAGGAGACAGTGGAATAAAAAAACTTTATCCACGCGGACAAAGTGTGGCCATTTCCTCAGCCATGAAAGTATGTTCCTAACATACCGTAACACTGATTTTCAGGAGGGGCCTAAGGGCTGAGACCTCACGGACTATCACTGTAGGAACAACAAAAAAAAATTAAAAATTAAAAACAAAAAAAAATTAACATTAAGTAATAAATTACCTTTAAATTATGGAAAACATTACTATATTACTTTAAGCTAGCAAGCCTAATCTAATTACTATATTATTGAAGATATTTACTAACATAAGATACTTGTTTCAGGATAAAGAAATGAAATTCAAGAATGGAATACATTCCCTGCGATTAAGAAAAATAACGATGGTGTCAGAGACGAGGTTATAAAAGGATGCGTGCGCATCTGCTGCGGACTACATTGTCACCCGTCGTTGCGTGTCGTTCTTGTGTGATTTTATTTTCTTGCTGTAATATTTTTATTGTTCATGTTAATAAATGAGTCAGGAGAGCTTTTACGTCTTTCTTCTTCAAGTATCCTCAGAAATTTGCAAGAATATATATCATGACCACGTTGGAATGGTGGCAAGAATACTGGCTGCATTTCCACGCTGGACAGCCAGGCTGATCCTTTGCGCAAAAAATGAGACAGCCCTTCTGTCACCAGATAAGGCAATTAACTGCGGTAAAATATCTCTTTAATTTAAATTTAAATTAACTTATCTTATAACTTACCCAGTATAAGTAATAACATGCTAAACCTAAAGACTACTTTTACACACCGATCATTAAAAAAACCACAAAACCATCTACAAATTTAATGAATACAGCTCGACCAAACAAAACGTAGGTACATATATAACTCTGATCCAATATTGATTTACACGACAATTGGATCATGTTGGATTGCCATATCCAATTAGTTGCAACATGAATATTCAAATTAAACATTATAGTAACATGTGTCAGGTGAATTTGATCAATATTAAATTGTGATAAAAAGGTATTGCATCACTGTGCTTACAGTCCGTTTTATACTTTTATGACGTCTCA
Organism: Erebia palarica; assembly: GCA_964035005.1. Classification (NCBI taxonomy): domain Eukaryota; kingdom Metazoa; phylum Arthropoda; class Insecta; order Lepidoptera; family Nymphalidae; genus Erebia; species Erebia palarica. The sequence goes on from OZ035995.1 coordinate 20,073,598, forward strand.
GAAGTTAGCCGCGAGTATACGTTCGCGCAGGTACAGTCAAAGGAAACCGTCCCGCTAATAAATATATACATGCGAAACATGCGATACATGTATTATACATGCGAAAGTTTGGATGGATGTATGGATGTTTGTTACTCAATCACTCCAGATCTGGATGAAATTTGGCATCATACTACGCACATATATGTCTCATTCTTTCTGTCTGTCAGTTTTTTTTCTTTCTGTCGTTGCAGTTAAGTATTTCATTACGCTGGTTAAATATTATATTGTAGCCTACCCTCTTTTTAATGTTCTTATACATCTCACAACCATATTTAATTATCTAAATATTATTGTGTGATGTGCACATATTATATATAATGTCCTATATTATTTATAAATACTAAATAGTACCTAAATAAATAATTATAAATAGAATAGCAGTAGTAAATAATTAAATATAAATAGTAAGAATTAGTAGATGAATATGTAGAACGAATTGTAACGAGCGAACACAAGGAATAGCAGTATACGGATAAACCCGATCAGGGTTTTTGTTACACTGTAACTAAATTTTACATTGTTATATTTGAAGATGTATACTTGTTTTTAAATAAATAAATAATTCGCGCTTTTGTACTATTTTACAAATTATACAGTGTATCTATAGAGTTAGATCTAACTTTGACAATATACTCTAAAAGCCTCCGTGGCGCAATCGGCTAGCGCGTTCGGCTGTTAACCGAAAGGTTGGTGGTTCGAGTCCACCCGGGGGCGACTCGTAGTTTTGCACTGTTTTACAAGTTATACAGTGTATCTACAGAGTTATAATAACTTTGACAATATACTCTAAAAGCCTCCGTGGCGCAATCGGCTAGCGCGTTCGGCTGTTAACCGAAAGGTTGGTGGTTCGAGTCCACCCGGGGGCGACTCGTAGTTTTGCACTGTTTTACAAGTTATACAGTGTATCTACAGAGTGATACTAACTTTGACAATATACTCTAAAAGCCTCAGTGGCGCAATCGGCTAGCGCGTTCGGCTGTTAACCGAAAGGTTGGTGGTTCGAGTCCACCCGGGGGCGACTCGTAGTTTTGCACTGTTTTACAAGTTATACAGTGTATCTACAGAGTTATACTAACTTTGACAATATACTCTAAAAGCCTCCGTGGCGCAATCGGCTAGCGCGTTCGGCTGTTAACCGAAAGGTTGGTGGTTCGAGTCCACCCGGGGGCGACTCGTAGTTTTGCACTGTTTTACAAGTTATACAGTGTATCTACAGAGTTATACTAACTTTGACAATGTACTCTAAAAGCCTCCGTGGCGCAATCGGCTAGCGCGTTCGGCTGTTAACCGAAAGGTTGGTGGTTCGAGTCCACCCGGGGGCGACCCGCTTTTGCCTATATTAATTACTAGGTGATGCCCGCGACTTCGTCCGCGTGGTTTAAGTTTTTTTTTTTGATTCCCGCGGGAACTCCTTAATTTTCCGGGATAAAAAGTATTCAAAGAAATCAATAAAATGACAGTGCACAACCAATATATATTTCAAAATTTTGTATTAGTGCATAAACACGTTGATAAATTCAAGTAGAAAAGTGATTGTCATAATGTCAATACTAGAAATAAAAATAAACTTGTAATGCCTGCTTCTAGGCTTAGTAAAACGAGCAATTCATTTGTTGGAAACAGTGTTCGCTTCTACAATAAGCTCCCAGAAGACATACTGAAGATGTCTCTAAATAAGTTCAAAGTTTTTTTTTTTTTTATGATTTATTTTTTTACGATAATGAAAAAAAAGCCGGCTGAGTTTGTTGTGGGCTCTTCTCAGACCAGGGCGCGTTTGGAACCCTCGTAGCTTTAGTTTTAAGATACCGTTACTGATTATCACCATTATATTTTACAAATAAATGGACGTCAATAAGTGTAGTGTACCTACCTAAATTGAATAAACACTATTTGAATTTTAAAATAAGAATTTTCACCCTACAGGTTCTCTACTATACTCATTCCAAAAAATATCCGTTCCGTTGCCCCGTTGCGGCGTGATTGAAGGACAAACCAACGAACAAACCCACTCTCGCTTTAATAATATTAGCATGATATGATACGATAGTTATTTTGTATTCCGCTACTAGGTGGCCCGTCACTGCGATCTCACTCGATGTTAAGTGATGATGCAGTCTTCTAGGTGGTAGCGGGCTACCCTTTATGTTGTAATAGAGAAAAAAAACTTTAGCTTAGTCAAGCCAACTTCACCATATTAATAATGTGATGCTTTAACGGCAAAATAAAATATAAATTAAATAAATACGTGTCTTTTCATTCCAAATGGAGCCAGGTCCATGATATTGAGACACTGTTTTGTAATAAAAGTCTATCGATAAAATACAAGAGAAATTTCCAAAGGACCCTTAACAAGACACTTATTTAAGTGTCACTTTAATTTAACGATAAATGATTGCGAAGTTCTTCTAAGAACTTTGGACCAGTTGCATGACAAGGGATTAGAGGTAGGATAAGGTTAGGTTTAAACTTTGATCGTTAATAAAATCAAAGTGGTTTGCATGATATAGATCTCTACGACGCGTTTACGCGTTTAGAGGCAAAATTTTGGTCTTGTTTCCTGTCATGTATAATTTAAGACACTTCAGGTCAAGAGTGACAAGGCATCTGCTAAACACGTTCCAACCAAGACCTTATTAATAAAGATGAGGCGTATTTATTTTCACAGTGAGAAATACTTACGAGTATTAGTAAAGTATCACTGCTCCCTGATTAAAGTTTACACAAATACTTGATAGGAGTACTTATTAGTTACATTTTTACGTACTTCACTGCTCCTGCTCCAAGATTAGAGCGTAATGTGATCCAAAATACTGGCCTTTTCGAAAAAAGAGAGTTTTTTTTTCGAGGGTTCATATAATTATGTGAGTTTCTTTATTGCACCATAACTTTTAAATGCCTGAACAGATGGACGTTTGAGGTATGGTTTGAATCCTTACATTATCCTGAGTGAAAGACTAAAAATTTTTTGAAAAAAAAAATCAATATAGCATGGCAGTCGAGTCTTTTTAAAATAATGTTCACTTGTTATTTTTGCATACAAGTGAAAAGGAAGCATTGTGTATTCGCCCTAACCGTAACCGTAACTTAACTTCAACCACTTGTCGTACAACTCGACCTAAGAGGTCTCAAATAGCGATGAGGACGGTTTATACCTAGACAGAAACACTTAAACTAAAATCCTATTTGACGTCTGCGAACGAGATTGGATACAAAGCTAGTGGATACAAATTATTCAAGAACTTTTTTGTGTACAAGCAGTTTTATTCGACTGGTAAAGGGAAAGTTTCAAAATAGCCTGAGAGCTTATGGAAAAATGTGAGGAGATGCTTTTCAAAAGCTGTTTTTATTCTACTACAAATAAGCCCTTGACTGCGATCTGACCTGGTGTTAACTGATGATGCAGTCTGATTATTAATTAAGACGGTAGCGATCTAACCTATTAACCCAATTCCAAAAAGTTCTCCTTAATGTTCTCAAGGTTAGGTGAAGTCTGTCAATCCGCACTTGGCCAGCGTGCGGAACTATGGTCTAAAATAGTTCTCTCAGGAAAATAAGATTTTAGGCCATAGTTCACCACACTGGACCTATACTCAGTAGTGAACCGGTGAGTTGAGATGATATGGATTTATAATAGTTTCATGTATAAATGCAATCTCGGTGGCGGATTGCGATTCGGATCAGTATCTTTAGTACAAGATCTTAGGTACATGTTACCAACGTTGATAGTATTCGAACATCGAACCACTTTACATTTGAAGAAAAATGGGTTTTAACTGCCATGTAACATGTTCATTCATCCACCATCTGCACTCCTGGAAACGTTTCAAAATTAAAATCGGTGATTGAATGGTGACTTTAGCGTCAAAACTATCGTGAGTTTTCAGGCTGACAATACATGAGTTCATCTGTGTTATGTTATGTGTCTTTTTAAGTGTTCTACCATTTTAAGATCAATAATTTTACAAAGATTTTATATATTTCGACGCTCTTACATAAACTTTCGACTTTTTTTAAAGTTTTGGCTAGTTACCACCTTATCGGCAAAGCCACCAAGCGATTTAGCGTTCCGATTATGGGTATGGGCTTAATATATTATAACGGCCATTACCCCGCTACTAGCTTAGACTCTATAATCACTTACCATCAGATGAGATCGCATAATTCATAATTTCTATTTTTCCAAATTGTGGGTAACAACAGTTGTTATCTTAAAAAAAAAATACCTCTTTCACAATTTACAATTTCGCAGTCAAGGGTAAAGGACATTGTTCCGTCTCCATACTAAGTTCGCCTATAAACCAACAGTCATAAAACATTGATTACTGGGTTCAAATAAATACCTTTTTATACTTGAGAGCAGATTAAAACAACGGACACTTGCTAAGAAATGACTTATTACCAAAAATATTTTGAATTTTGAGGTTATTTCAACTTTCATAATCAATCTACTTGAACAAATAAATATCATCTTTATGCAATTGTAATAGAGCTGTAAATAGCATGTAGATAAGAAAACATTCGCCGTAGTTCATCAAAAACATTACAGATGGCGTTAGATATATTAAATTATTGTACTTTCAATAGATGGCGTTGCGAGATTCAGAATACTTGCGCACTTAGCACTTTAAGCTGCTTGTATCTTGTTTCTTACGATACGGATCTAGCGCTCTAGCGGTGGTATTGCATATTATTTTAACCTGTAAGCTATTGGTCTGTGGTTAATAATCGAGAGACGGAAACGTATAGTAATCAATTTAATACCCATTTATTTATTTTGTAATTAATTTGAAGTGTCCGTTGAATTCTAATATTTGAAATAAAGCTTATAAAATAAGCTAACAATTACTGTATATTTCAATCACATGTTGATTCTTAGGCGAATTTGGTCAATGTCTTTTGTAGTGGATTAAAAAAAACGTTTGTAAGCTCGAACTATATCGACGTTGGTGATTTAAAATCTCATGCTGACCATACAAAAGCATTATCCGTAGCATTTCAGTATAAATCCGATGTAATTTCCATCACAATACCGCATGAGCGCGGTATTGGGAACGGATGAATTGATTCAATTTGTTTTTGATTCTAGGGTTTATGGGATGACCAGTACTGATTTAGTCGTTTTAATTACGTTTCGCAAACGCTCCGTGAGCTGTAAAATGAATATACTGCCCCAATGAGTAGAAAGAGGAAATCTAAACAGGTCTGTTTAAAATGGAATGAGAATTTCATAGCATGGAACTGAGACGTGAAAGCATAACAGATATACAGACACACTTTCGCATTTATAATCTTACTAATATTATAAATGCGAAAATAATAATTAATAATAAATAATTAATTAATTAATTATTAATTAATTAATTTAATAATTAATAATTAATTAATTATTAAATTAATTAATTATTAAATTAATAATTTAAGTTTAATTTGTATTTGTGTAAGTTTAGTTATGCTAAGTATTGTAGTGCTGGTCAATAAACTTTTATTTATTATTTATTTTATTTTATAAATGTGAAAGTTTGGATGGATGTATGGATGTATGGATGTTTGTTACTCAATCACGCCCCAACGGCTGAACGGATTTGGCTGAAATTTGGCACAGAGATAGATTATAGTCTGGAATAGCACTTTTTATCACGGAAAATTAAAGAGTTCCCGCGGGAACCAAAAAAACCTCAATCCAGGCAGACGAAGTCGCGGGCATTCGCTAGTACTAGTATAGATGCAAAAGTATCTGTCTGTTTACCTGTTAAGTTTCCGCAGCCGGGGTCTACCTGATGAATGAAGTAAAAATGAATGAATAAAACTATATCGATAGTTATTTTCAGTAATTTTTTATAGTCTTGTATCAGTAATCTTAATAATTTATTGATATTTCCCCAATATATACTTGTGTCAGTTATACGACTTTTCCTATGTGCATGATGTAACTACCTATAAATTGAATTGCTTGTTACCTATTGCCCAAGCCATTCAACGTTTTGTATACCTACTACTTGTAATGTGTATTATAATTTATTTTCAACAAAGAAATAAAAGGAAACTTAATAACATTTAAAGCCTTAAAATTTATTAATAAATTAACTTACCTTGTAATTCCGTTGGTAGTTCTAATAAATTAAATAATTAATTAAATGATTTCGGCGAAATAGATTACTTACATACATATTCCAAGAGTTGACTTGAAGGGTTTAGGCTTGATAAGTCAGTGAGTGATTGTCTCAGGACATATCTCTTTTCTTATGACGGTATCTTTTATTCTGTCCTATTTTTTAATATTAAAGACGTCTATCGAAAATCCATTTGTACGTGAAAACGAAGATAAATTGCACCTATAAAGCGTACAAATACGTTCCCTCTCAATTTGCCCTCTCCTCCCCCTACGTTTGATGGAGTGTCACCTTTGAGGGGGGATGGCTTTCGCTTCTATTACTATAAATAACTCGCTTCTTCACAATGGATTTATTTGGATACTAGCTGATGCCCGCGACTTGTTCCGCGTGGATAATTTTCCGGGATAAAAAGTAGCCTATTTATAACCGTAAGATTGTAAAAATCGTTAGATTGTAATCTATCTGGCGAGATTGTAAACTGTCGATAGATTACAATTTAACGCAATTTCAATAACACATTTCATCCAGATCCATTGAGCCGTTCTGGCGTGATTGAGTTCCATCCATCCAAACTTTCGTATTTATAATCCATCTAATATTATACATGCGAAAGTGTGTCTGTCTGTCTGCTACGCTTTCACGGCTCATCCGTTCAACCGATTTTGATGAAATTAGTAGGTGGGTTGTACCTCGAGGAAGGACGTAGGCTACTTTTTATCCCGGAAAGATAAAGAGTTCCCGCGGGAATAAAATTAAATTAAATACTGCAGTAACCTTAAGCATTTAATGTACATAATAATAGTCCTTTACACCATATAATTTTAAATAATATCTTAGGAGATATCGCTAAATTAAAACTATTGCTTGACCAAATAAATTCAAGCGGTCTCTTGAAATTTGTATTAAAATCGAACCTAAAGCGAGCGAAGCCGCGGACAAAAGCTAGATGGAATATAAAAATCTGTTTACTAAAATCGTAATTCTTACGAAAAATATCGTGTTCTTGAAATAAGTTACTATTATATTGTATGTTATTTGACGTAGAGGGTGTGATTGGAGTTTATTTGCCGCGTTTTGTTACCCGCGTCCAATTGTAAGCGATGGAGGGTAAATATATTTGTCGATGGAAAAACGTTATTTACCTCTACTCTTATCAAGAAATTTCAGTAATAGCGAAAACTCTGGGCTGTTATTTACCCGAATAAGAGAGATAGGTGTGTAGGAATATTTTGCAATTAAATGAAATTTCAATTTTCAATTTCAATTATTTATTTATTTTATGCTATAATACAAATAACAAAAAAATATACCCCTCCTCGGTTTCTGCACAACATCGTATTGGATCGCAAAGCTGATGGCCTACGCTTATTCTTTTTGTGCCTTTTAGGACAATTAATTTTGAAAAAAATATTTATTAGTGATAATGAATGAACTAGAAGTTTAATTCGCTATAATCCGCCACAGTAGACAAATCTACATTAATCGGTGCGAATTGGTGGCTTACTGGGCGGTGAAAATCGCACGCCACATAGATTTGTTTTTTTTTTAAATTTATTTAGTACCAAAAAGTTATAAAATAAGAAGAAAAATATACTACAGTGGCGGATTATAGCGAATTAAACTTCTAGTTCATTCATTATCATGGACTTCCGCAAAGTAACGCCTGCTTCAATTCAATATTTTTTGTTCAAAATTATTTACTTCTAGAATGGTTAAGACTTTGCATTGTTGGTCAGTCAGTCGTTGCCACGCCTTAAAGGGAATGGGAAATTATTTTAACTGGATGAAGCCCGCGACTTCGTCCGCATAGATTGAGGTTTTTGATTCCCGCGGGAACTCTTTCGGGATAAATAGCCTATGTCCTTCCCAGTCTATCCCCGTACTTACCAAATTTCATTAAAATCCGTTGAACACGTGGGCCGTGAAAGCGTAACAGACAGACAGACACACTTTCGCATGTATAATATTAATAACTGATTGAGAAAAGAGTTAATTTCTGAGCTGAGCTGGGGTTTGATACCCGGGACCTTGCTCAGTCACTCGCTTCAGACACACTTGCTGTTAGAACACACGGTTAGAAAATACCCATATTTTATACTTACCTATTTTTAAATCCAAACTAATTTGATACAGCAATACACATGTAGTATATAGTACTAGATGATGTCCTCGACTTCGTCCGCGTGGATTAGGTACTTAAGGGTTTTTGATTCCCGCGGGTACTCTTGAATTTCCCGGGATAAAAAGTACAGTGACAATCGGCTGAATAGATAGGCCATGAAAGCGTAGCAGACAGACAGACAGACACTTTCGCATTTATAAAATTAGTATGGATATATACCCAAGTAGGTATATAGAGTATCAAATTAACTGTCGAACACAATTTTTTTATAATAATATGTTCGGTTTCACAGGATATCAAAGATATTGCTTTATATACAGCGCCAGTAAACATTTTAAGTCTAATGCTAATAAATGTGTTACATCTGCCTACCATGGAGAGATTTCTTAGAGCGCTCATCCTCTGTTGTCAGTATTATTTACAGGTATTAAAAATACTAACCTGCTACATCTATGAACATATTTAAAGTTAGTCAATTTGTATTTAGTCTGTTTATATTTGGTATGAGTGGTCACCACTGTGCCAGAGAAGGTGATTTTCAGGGAATTCGGGGAGTCGTTCATCGTCAAATAAAAACCATTTTAAAATATTAAGAGCCAGAATAGCACTTTCATTCTGATGGAATAATGAATATTCATCGTAATATCAAATGAAAAAAGTTAGCACTTAAAAATTTTATTAAAATATTGAAGTGAATCCCCGATCATAGCCCCGGAGGCATAGGAGATGGCTGCGTTTACACCGTTTGTTCCAATTCTTTATTTATTCACTAGATGCCCGCGATTATGTTCGCATTTTTTCTTATTATTGAGTAACTACCATTGACCTATAGCTACCACCACTACATCCCATTAATGTCCCACTGCTGGGCACAGGCTTCCACTCTCAGGAGAGAGAGGGAATTAGAGCTTAGACCCACCACGCTGCTCCAATGCGGGTTGGCGGGCTTTAACGACTATTACCATGTTAGAGATAATAACCGGGACCGACGCGGACGGCTTAACATGCTCTCCAAGGCACGGGGGTGAAACACCGCCAACTTCCTAACTCCGGTCTAGTACTGAGATTTTCTAGACTCTGTATTAACCCGGGACTCGAACCCGGGACCTCGTCGGCCGCAGTCAAACATGCCAACCACTAGACCAACGAGGCAGTTACCTATACCTACGATCTAGCCTAATTAACTACTTGGCTAATGAGTAGTTTTATTTTAACCTAAACTTGTAATAATTATATCTTATGTTTGAATTTATCCAGGTTTTATTAAAGCCAAGTGGGGACTCCTTAATTATTATAAAAAATATTCTACGTCACTATATAGTTATGTACTGCATCATCATCACCATTATTTCAACCCCTTGCCGGCTCACTACTGAGCACCAGTCAGGGTTTGGCCATAGCTCACGACGCTAAACAAGTGCGGATTGGCAGATTGTGTGAAGACCTTCGAGAACATTATGAAGATCTCTATGCAGGTTTCATATCGTTTTCCTTCACCGTTCAAAACAAGTGATATTTAATTTGTTAAAACTCACATAACTCCGGAAAGTTAGAGGGGCGTGCCCAGGGATTCAGCTTCCGACCATTCAAATAGAAGGCCGGGTGTCTAAACTTTGCAATCTTCTACAACTGCAACTTTCTACATGTAATTTTTTTGGTGGTTAAAATAAAAACAATAAAGACAAACCGAAAACCTAACACACTGACACACATTATTAGAAGCAATAATAATAAATGTGTGTCGTTTTCAAAAACCTGCATCCCATAATAATTTTCAACATTATCAAATTAGTTGTTACATGTCGGTGTAATTGCGTCCTCGCATTCAAGCAAGGCGTAAAGTGAATGCCTCTGAAATCGATAGCCTTAATTTGTCGACTGAGCATATCCTTATAACTCTTGTTGACATTAAAAAGGGTTGAATATACAGCGGATATGCAAATCGTAACTGCCGTTTTACTATTTCTGATGATACGCGCTGATTGCGAATTCAAATAGATTCTCCAGTAGACGTACGCGGCGTGATTGATAGTCTAGGCAATAAAGCTAGTTGACCCAAACAATAATTCCTCAGGCGACGAAACTTTACAGTATGATAAAGTATCATGAGTTAAACGTATATTATAAATATCCACCAAATATCAGAAAGGAAGTAAGGTTTTTTTATGCTATACCCAATTGTTAAAGCAGGAAGGTACATTATCGCGTAAACGCAGTTTAGACTTTATCATAAAATCGGTTTAAATATCGATGTTCTGCATGATTATTTCATTTGATATTTCGGTTATGAGTGTAAAATATTTTTCGAGAAAATATTCAGTCATAAATATTAAGTTTTAGGTATAAATACCTAACTTCCGGTTGTTTTTTTTTGTTGGATATTTTTGTGTAAGTTTTGGTTCATCCAATACGAAATCCCAGCAAAGTTTCATGGACTGAGGATTTAATGCGGGGGTCACCATACAACGGACCGCCCCATTGTCTAGACTATGAGGAACAAACTAGCAAACAATTAATAAAATTAGTATTATTTTTGCATACGCAGCCGGTGTTTGTTCAACACTTGATGTCCTGTTTAAATTCAGTAGAAGATACCATATTTATGCAAGTACCAACGCAGTTCCTACGTTTCGCGTAGATTATTAAAGTCTGTCAAACTTATCTGGCTCTGTGGCCAAACTTGGAAGTAATTTTTATGCTTGTTAAGTTTTTTTGGTCATATCTACTAGCGACGCTTTACCAGGTCAGATAAGTTTGTGGGGCTATAATTGACAACTAGTCAAATCAGCAATTTTTTTCGAACGTCAAGACGTGTGCTTGGGATGGGATTTTGTATGAAATACTGAATAATGACGTCTTTAAAGTTCGACGCACTTTTTTACTTTAATCGGTAGTTTAAAATAGTTATTCAACATAAAACTAGTAGGGGACGTGGATATTACGACTTTTGAGAGATCCTCTATTTAATGATCACTAAAAAATAATTTATTTGAATAGTAGTCAAATACCCAATTGTCCTGTCTGTAGTTATATTTGTCATCATATATTTTCACCCTCACAAAAACAGAGTTGAACTGTGAATGTTTTCATACAATACTATTCACTCTATGACAAACATCGTATGTCAGAAGCTCATTTATTTGAAATGGATTTGAATGGTCTATCAAACGTATACTATAGATTCATTAATTACTATTATTTCAATCTTATATAAAAACTAGCGAATGCCTAGGTTTGAGGTTTTCTGGTTCCCGCGGGAACTCTTTAATTTTCTAGGATATAAAGTATCTCGGAAAATTAAAGCTATAGAATAGCCTATGTGCTATTCCAGACTATAATCTATCTCTGTGCCAAATATCAGCCAGATCCGTTCAGCCGTTGAGGCGTGATTGAGTAACAAACATCTATACATCCATACATCCATCCAAACTTTCACATTTATAATATTAGTAAGTAGTAACCAACAATATGCTGCGCGCTATTTCTCGGATTAATAGAGCTCTTGCCGAGATGGGCTCATTTGAAAATAATATTATGAACTTAATTTCAAACTATTTTAATAGGTATAAAATTAAATACCTTATATACCTACGACCACTTTGCACATCATGTATCACGAATCGAACCTGCTGATGCCCGCGACTTTGTCCACGTGGACAGTTTTTTGGTTCCGCCTACCTAGAAAAAGTATTTTCATCTTTTTGTGATTTAAACATGAAAGTTAGACGTATGCTGAGTTTTTTAAAGGCATTATCAAGCTCGACAACGTTTCTCTAGAACTCAATCATATTTCTCTCATCCTTAAGGCAGCATTCGTAAGAAACGTTTTCGTTCGACCGTTTTTTCTCCGACTTAATTTGCAAATCCGACTTCCACGAAAAAGTCTTTTCATTTTTTGGGTTAATATATAGCCTATTAGAAGATAGATGATGCCCGCGACTTCGTCTGCGTGGAATACTTATTTCGATTTCCGCGGGAACCCCTTAATTTGCCTATGTCCTTCCTCGGTATGTAAACTATATCTGTGCCAAATATCATGAAAATCGGTTGAACAGATGGGCCGTGAAAGCGTAGCAGACAGACAGACCCTTCGCATTTATAATATTAAGGAAAAGGAATTAAGGATAGATAGAGCTTTATAAACTTGACAAAGACAGCACAAGTTTATTTAAGTCTTTTGAAAGTAATTTCCACCTAGATCGTCCTTTTCTCACTGCAAGTTGAAGAACTTCTTAAGAACATTCTTACAGGTGTTACAATGAGACTTAAACCGGAGTTAGGGAGACAACTTTTAATGTGGACTTTCATTTTCAACGGATTTTGTTTTGGGCGAAGTCTTTTTAATATTTACATGGGCCCTGAGTATATAGAAAAGGCAAATTATGACAAAGTTTGAGAATTGAATCCATCTATATTTATTTTACCAAATCTTAGTCTTATCTTACTTATATTATAAATTCGGAAATTTGGATGGATGTATTGATGTATGGATGTGTGGATGTGTGGATGTTTGACCGTCGGTCACAGTTGTTATCACCAACATCTGATAATAATCGTTACAAAAACTTGAGAGTTTAAATATTCTTAGTCGAGTCGTATGCGGAAGGACGTGGGAACCCACCGCATTATTATCCCAAGAAAACTCCTATCATTATTTGATTAATGGAAAGGGGTCACGACCCTCAGACAGAGAGAGAGAAAGTATTACAATTACATCAATGTGGAATTGGGTATTTGACTACTATTCAAATAAGTTATTTTTTTGTGACTATTAAATAGTGGATGTCCCAAAAGTCGTAATATCCACGTCCCTTTATAGTTTTATGTTGAATAACCATTTCAAACAATCCATTAAAGTAAAAAAGAACTTTAATGACGTTTCAGAATTTCATACAAGTCCTTAGTAAATACTTAGGATGCGTTTTGACGTTTGAAAAAAGGCTGCTGATTTAACTATTTGTCAAATACCCAATAGGCATGATGACAGTAACCAAGAATCAATGAAATTATGAATTTATCTAATGAAATAGGATTCATGGATTGTAAAAAACGTATTTATTTTTCTATTCCGAGTGAGATTGCTATTTATATAGATAAAATAAAACTATAAAATACAGCAATCCGCCATATTGGATTAAACATCAAAAAGCGAATGACGTCACAATTGTTTGTTTTCGAGCTTTGACAGTCACATTATTGCTTACTGCACACTGCACAGAGTACATTGGTTATAACAATAGTGACGTCACAAACGACGCCATGACACTCGCGAGCGTTTTGGCGTGAATTTTAAAATTTAAATTTCAAATGCCAATTTTATCTACCAAACCTTATTTTTCTGCTGAAATAAGATATTTTTTCCAAATAGTAGATACTTCCGGACATAATCTGACCATTTTTCAAAATCAGTCATCATGCCTATTGTCCGTGTATTATGTATCTCGGATGAAGTCGCAGGTATCACCTAGTGTATAGTATAAAACAATGAAAACAAAACGAAAAGCGTGCTATGTGAAAACCGTGACCCAATTCCATGTGCGTGCTGTGTCACACGCATGGTTCAAAATGGTTTCTATTTTCTATTTTCTTGACGAAACCATAGCAATCATACAGTTTTGAAACAAATCTATGATCTACTGTTCCACGATTTCAATAAACTGCATTTAGAATGCTAGTTGTTTAACTTGTGATGATGTGCGCCAACGTTTTAATTTTCTACAAGTATAGGTTAACGATTCAATGTTCTGTTTTATATACTGGTCAATCAAATACTTAACTAGCCGATGCTCGCGACTTCATCTACGTGGTTTTAAATAAAAAATAAATGCATTTTTATTGACCAACAGTTTACATCAAATTAATCAGTAGTACAAAAAAACATTACATTTTAGATTTATTTGATTACCGCTAGCTGAACATTCTTATTTTTCTTGGAAATAAGAATGTTCAGTTAGCCTTAGATGTGTTATTCCAGACTTTCGTCTATCTCTGTGCCTTTCATCCAGATCCGTTCAGCCGTACTTGCGTAATTGACTAACAAACATCGTTCCATCCAAACTTTCGCTTTTATAATATTAGTAAGCAGTAAGATAGCTCACTCTGACAAAATGTTGAGTGTATACTACAGATTCAAGACATGGTATAGGTATGGAACACTAATATTCTACTTTTTTTAAATGTAATTATGAATAAATAGCATTAAAAAAAGCTCAGAACAGCAGAACCTTTGCAATAGAATTGAACACGAGTGACGATTTGAAGAACAATGCTTGAGACATTTTTGCTCTCTCTGCATCTTGATGATGATTTGTTCATCATCAAGATGCAGAGAGTATCCCATCCTGTATCCCAGTGGCGTGCTCTTTGAAACTAGGAAGGCATTTGTTAGTCAGAACACCTATTCACTGACTGCCATGATTTGCAGTGACAGCAGCATATTATTGCAGCATTGATGTATTTCCACTTGGGCAAGCAGTGATAGTATACCTCTATGAAGTGCACGTCACTGCTGTTCCCGTAAAGGCGTGTAGCATAATAAAAAGTTACAGTTCCACAAACTCATATAACACGGTGGTCAAAATTGGAACTAATTTTTATGCCTTCTTAGTTTTTACAGGTTAGCCCGCTGCCTTCTTAGACTGCACTAACCATCAGGTGAGATCGCAATCAAGGGCTAACTTGTAGTGGATAAGAAAAAAGTTTTTGTTTTTATTCTATTTTTCATAGATACTAGCTGTCACCGGCTCAAATAAGTCTGTCGAATCCTACCTACTTTAGCGTACTTCCACTGAACTGTATAATATAGTTAAACTGTGTAACGATTGGCCTTAGATTACGGCTTCTGTATTTAACAAGACGATTTTATCAAATTGGAAACAAAAACACTTCTATATATTTCTAAAACATGCAATCCTTTTTTTTTTTTTTTTTTTTTTTACGCTGGGAAATGCGTTTAGGCATCCCTCTCGGAAGCAGGCAGTGTGAAACTGCGGTGCTTCCGAGAGGGTATGTGGGACTCACTGGCACTCCAGAATACCCACTAAAACCCAGCGGCGCTCCTGCGCATCGCCTTAAGGCTGGGTTACGGGAACACGCAATCATCCGCGACCCAGCCAGCGACGTCCGCCCAAGCGGACCCTCCTGCGGGGGGCATGCTGCCCCGACTCCCCCTGATGTTCCTCCGCGACTGAGGCTCAACGGGCGACAACGACGACGACGACGACGAAAACGACGACGACGACGACGGACTGGCCGCCCGGAGCTCCCGTCAGGGTGGGAGGCGCCGGTCTTGCGCGCGCCTCCTGCGCCCGGCCCTTCGGCGGCGGAGAGGGTCTGCGTCGGCAGCAGCCTCACGCAGCCGTTCCGCCGCCTCCTTCTGGGACATCACCTCCTCGCAGAAGGAGGCGACGGCGCCCCAGGACTCTTCGCTGCCCACCATGGCTCGGACGACGGCGGGCAGCGAGAGGTCCGGCCCCACCACTGCCGCGAGTGCGGCGCGCTGGGGCGCCCACTCGGCGCACGACTCCAGCGTGTGCTGAGCCGTGTCCTCCACGTGGCCGCACTCGTGGCACACCTCGGTGGGCTCCCGTCTCGCCACGCCGCACAGGTATCTCCCGAAGCAGCCGTGCCCCGAGAGAACCTGCACGAGGTGGAAGGAGAGGGCCCCGTGCGTCCGGCCGGTCCAGAGCTCCAGGACGGGCCGGATCGCCTCGATCGTCCGCCTGCCGGCAGTCGGCGCCAGAAGTCGGTCCCGCCAATGAGCGGCGAGATCGGCCTCCGCCATCCGCCGCCAGGCGCGATCCTGCGCCGGCGTAGGGTGTTCCCCCCGGATGCGGGCATCCAACCTACGCCAATACGCCGCCGCGAGCACTTCGGCATCGAGGTCCCATGGCGGCGTCCCCGCCAGCACACAGGCCGCCTCGCACGACACTGTCCGGTAACCCCGTATCACTCTGATCGCCATGACCCTCTGCGGTCTCCGCAGCAGGGCCCGAGTTTGGGCGGTCAGAGTGTCCGACCAGACAGGCGCTCCGTAGAGCGCCATGGATCGCACGACGCCCGTGTACAAGCGCCGACACCGCGAGCTCGGTCCGCCCAGGTTTGGCAGGAGCCGACTCAGGGCTCCAGCAGCTCCCACGAGCTTCGGGACGAGACGCCGAAAGTGCTCCTCGAATGTCCACCGGCTGTCGAGGACGAGTCCCAGGTACTTCATCGTACGCTCGACGCCGATGGACACTCCGCCCACCACCAACTCGGACCGGGCGGGAGGCGCCCTCCGAGGCCCATGAAAGCACAGGGCCTCGGACTTGTGCAAGGCCACCTCCAGGCCCAGGGCCCGAATCCTCGCTACGACGTGGGCCACGCCAGCCGTGGCCCTACGTCTAGCCTCCCGAAAGGTGCTGCCGCGAGCCGTGACGAGGGTATCGTCGGCGTAACATATTACGTCGACGCCCGTCATCAAGGCCCCGCGCAGCACCCAGTCGTACCCGACGTTCCACAGGAGGGGCCCGAGAACCGAACCCTGTGGAACACCGCACGACATCGTCCTCTCCGACCAGTCCGCGCTGGTCGGATACCCGACCGATCGCCCGGAGAGGTAGGCGGCCACGATCCTCTCGAGGTACGGAGGAACCTCGTGGTACCTCAGCGCTTCCCGAATGCAGCTCCAGGGCAAGGTGTTGAAGGCGTTCGCGATGTCGAGCGACACCGCTACCAACACCTCGCCCCGGGACACCGCACTCTCCGCAAGGGCCCTCACGCACAGAATGGCGTCTACGGTGGACCTGCCCCTGCGGAAACCGTACTGGTTGTCGCTGAGGTCCGGCCCCACACTCTCCAGGTGGTGAACGAGGCGAGCGGCGATGACACGCTCGAAGAGCTTGCTCACCTCGTTCAGCAACACAATCGGTCGGTACGACGACGGCTCATGGGCCGGGCGGCCGGGCTTCCCGATCAGGACCAGTCTCCCCTTCTTCCACTCCCCGGGAAACTGGCCCCTCTCGAGGCAGGCACCGAACAAGGCCCGGACCCACGGCTCGAGCGGCCCCAGGGCGAGAGCCCAGGCGCGACCAGGGATACCGTCGGGACCCGGGGCGGTGTTCTTCGCGCGCATGCGCAACACCGCCGCCGCCAACTCTCCCTCCGCGACCGGGGGCGCGGCCGAGTTCCGGACTCTCTCCTCGGGAGGAGGCGCCATGCGAGGCGCTCCGCGGTCGGCCCTTTCGGGGAACAGGGTCGCGACCACCGACTCCACTACGAAGGGCTCGAGACTCGATGTTATTGGAGGGGCCGCGGGTCGGAGCTTTTTCCGGACCGCCTTGTAAGGCCTTCCGAACGGATCCCCATCCAGAGTCTCGAGCATCTCCTCGTGCGCCAGGTCCATGGCCACCCCGATGGCCTCGCGCAGCGCTCGCACAGCGTCCCTGTAGAGGGAGTAGAGCCGCTCCTCCTCCGCCAGGTCCCGTCTCCTCCGCCGGCGGCAGCGGGTGTATTGGCGTCTCGCCGCCACGCAGGATCTGCGCAGCAGCGTGAGCTCGTCGGACCACCAATACACCGCTCGCCTCGAGGGGATGGAGTGCACCCTCGGCATCGCCCCGTCGCAGACGCTCGTCATGGCCTCGCCAAGACGCGCCGCTTCGGCTTCCACACCGCCCAGACCGCCCTCTCGAGGCGCAGAGAACCAGGCCTCGACAAGGGCAGCCTCGACCAGGAAGTCCCGGTCCAAACGTTTCAGAGACCAACGAGGACCGGGAGGCGAGGGCCGAGTCGCAACACTCGCGAAGGCCGCACTCGCGGAGACGGCGAACCTGATGTAGCGGTGGTCCGCCAGTGTCTCCACGTCCTCCATCACCCTCCAGCCCCGGACGCGACGCGCCAGGGCGGGATCGGCGAAGGTGACGTCCACGACGGAGCCGCCCTGCCGCCGCACGCAGGTGTGGACCGACCCTCGGTTGAGGACCGTGAGGCCGGTCGCCGTCGCCCACTCCACCAGCTCTTGCCCCCGAGGGCTCGTCGCTGGACACCCCCACGCCACAGATTTAGCGTTGAGGTCTCCAGCGACGAGCACGCGGCCGGAGCGACTCCTGCCGATCAGAACGCCGACTTCGTCCAGAAACTGTTCGAAATCGGCGAGACTCCGATTCGGCGAGAAGTACACCCCGACGACTAGGATGTCACCCACCACGGCCGAGACATATCCCCGACCTCGGACTACGTCGACGAAGGCCGGGGAACCCACCACGGGACGGGACGTCAGCGCCACCACGCCGTCCCTGTCTCCCACCCAATCGTCCCCAGATGGGACGCGGTAGGGCTCGGCGACCACGGCCACGTGGATCGACCACTCCGCCATGCTCTGGAACAAGAGGTCCTGAGCTCTGGCGCAGTGGTTGATGTTCGCCTGGAGGAGGTTCAGGTCCATTACTGGTCCGTAGCCATTGGAACCTCCTCTCGCGGCGCCTCCGCTTGCTGGGGTGCGGGGGAAGGCCTGTCGCCGCTCCCTCCTCCCTTCTGCCCCTTAGGCGGGGGCACGCAGGCCCTGCCACCCGCCCGGTGCTCTGACGGCCGCCCGGCCGCCGCGCAGACGACGCAGCGAAGCGCCGCGGTGCAGCCGCGGGCCTTGTGGCCTGGTTGACCGCAGCGGTAGCACAGTCCGCTGCGGTCGACCCCCTCCGCGCATTGGGTGCCCACGTGCCCAGGTGCTAGGCACCTGTAACACATCAGGGGGAAGTCGTCCAGCAACTGGACCCGAGCGGACACCCACCCCACCGTTAGGCGCCCCCCTGCCGCGATCTTTTTGGCGGCCGCGACGGGGCAGCGCACCAGCACTGCGCCCAGCCCGTCACGCCTCACCCCCACCGCACCGGCTCGCACCTGTTCCGCGGGGCACTCTCCGGCCCTGGCGATCGCCGCCGCTACCTCCGCGCTGGTGACGGAGTCGTCCAAGCCCGACACCCGCAAGTCGACCGACTTTACGGGGCGGGTCACTCGGACGACCTCGTCGCCCAGGACCTCCCGGAGCTTATTGGCCAGGGAGTCCGCCTTCTCCGCACTAGAGGCTCCGGCGCCGGGGAACTCAAATATACGGCCCCCAGTTGCCGCCCTCCGGAACCGAACCCCCTGGGCGCCCAGGTCCGCCGCGTCGATCTTCGCCTTCGCGGCGGCGATCACCTTCTCGTAGGTGGCGCCCTTCTCCTCTGCCGCCGGCAGCAGCGTCAAAACTACCGCCGACGATTGAGGCGTGCGGAGCTTTCGGGGCTTGCGGGCGCGACCCTTCGCCTCTGGACGCCCCCCAGGACCGACCCTCGTCCACTCCGATGACGGCTGCTGCGACTGCTGTGGCCGCCGTTCTTGAGGGCCAGGCATCTGGCCACCCTTCCCTCCCTTCCGTTTCGACTTCTTCCTCTTCTTCTTCGTCTTCCTCGCCTCCCTCGTATCGGAGGGTGGGGAAGAAGAGGAAGGAAGCGGGTCCTCCGTCTCCGGCCGAGTCCGTGGCCTCGGTGCCGACCCCGCTGGGGCAGGGCCCTGGGGCGTGCCGCTAGGCGGGCTATGGGCCGGCGCCGCTCTCGGCGGGGGTGCCCTCGCTCCCGTCGCTCCGGAGGGTCCCGGAGCAGGCCTCGCCGTCGCGTCCGCATATGTGGGCCCGTTTTTCCGCCTATCTGAGGCCAGAGGCGGCCTCGTGTTCCGCTCCGGGAGGAGTCTGTCCTCGATGGAGGCCAGGCGGGCATTCAGCATCCCGCCGACCTGCAACATCACAGCCCGGCAGATCTCCTCCACGGAGGTCGCAGCGGCAGCAGGGCTGGCCCCTGGACGTCCGCCACTGTCCCCATCCTTGCGGGGAGGAGGCCGCGACCCCGAGGGTGCCTCCTCAGTCCTTCCCGGGGGAGTAGGGGCGGAAGCCTGCCTCCGCGCCCTCTCCATCTCCTCCTTCATTAGGGCCATCTCCCTGCGGAGGCTGGCCATCTCGCCCTGCAGACGGGCATTGTCCGCCTGCAGCTGCCGCGTCTCGTCCGATACTGTGCGCGACGCCAGAACAGCAACAGCCTCTTTAATGGAGGCCGCTGCGTCCTTCAGGTCGCGCACAAACGTACCCTTCAGGTTGGAGGACTTGGTGGCCACCTTGGCTATCAGGTCCAGGTCCTCCAGCACATTCTCCTGAAGCCGGGCAGCGGTCTGCACATCTACCCGCTGCCCCGTCACCGGCACGCGCGTTTCGCGCCTGAAGCGCGCCACGGCGGCCTCCTTCAGGAGAGCCGTCTCCGCCTGCTCTCTGGCCTGGGCTCTCGCCTCGGCCCTCTTCTCCAGGGCAAGAGTCTCCCGAGCTTTGCCCAGGCCAACGTAACGCCCATGTGTGGGCGGACGCCCTCGCCCTCTGACTGCTGGCGACCCCGGCCTCCCCTCATCGGAGGAGACGTCGTCTCCCTCGCTGAGGCGAGGCCGTTTCACCCCCGGCAAACTCCGCAGTTGCAGCTCCGTCGACGACGCAGACCCCGACCTGGGCCTGCTGCCAACCGATATGAGGCTGCAGTCGGACTCCGCCGACATCTCCGCTGCCTGCATATCCCTCTCCTTCCAAAACCTCCCTGAGGTTCCCTCTCCCTCCTCGCTCCTCGTCTCCTCCACCATTTTTAGGGTTAAATTAGAATTTTCCATTTGAATCCCACGAGTATGGGGGAAAAACAGTCCATCCGAGCGGTGCCCCCTGCACCCGGATAAGCCTATTACGTCCTGGGGGTCGGCCGGTACCCGGACGGGGGTGCGCTAACGACTGATGCCCTGTGAGGTCAGGGCGAATCCTTCAGCCATTCATCCTCTCGCCGCGCACCAAAGCTTAGGATTGGATCATTTTTTATAGAGGTTTGTTCCTCGCGGTCCAGGCGACCAAGCCAAGACCCTCGGTCCCAGTGCCAGTCGTGAGACATGACCACGTCCGACACTCCTAAGGGGTTCCGAGTTGGTGGCGAGGACTGCGTGAGACTAATTCCCGCGCAGCCCGCTCGGAGGCAGGGTGAGTGCACACCGAGCTCGCCCGAGGACTCCCTCCCCTCCAGAGGGTCCTCCCTCCACCTGAGCGTTTCCCCCGCTCCCTCCCCCATGAGCGTTTCCCCCGCTCGCCCCCCCTGAGCGTTCCCCCGCTCCCTTGGGCGTCTTCGCCCCCCCTCCCCCCTGGGTTCCTCCACTGTGCCCTCAGCTGATCTGAGGGACACGCGGAGAACCACCCCCTCCCCCCCTGCCAGGTTATTAGCCATGGCTAACAATATCCCATAAGAGAAATTATTAACCATGTTACCGGGGTGCACCGGCCCAAGCACTGCCCTTCCCTCCGGACGTATCCAAAGGGACTAGCAGTGCCCGAGCACACTAGGAGGTTACCTGGCCCACCACCCCAAAACATGCAATCCTGGCCCAACCTAAACCTAGCCCAAATAAAAAGAAACCTTGCTACTATGCTAACATTTGGCTAAGCAAGGTTAAGGTCATATTGAAACCTCCCTTGTGCAGTGCAAGGTGAGCACTGTGACCTTTCAAGTGAAAGGTCCCATTTTCAATCCCCGGTAGGTCAAATTAGTGAATGAATATTAACGCCCGAGACGTCCGCGTGGATTGAAGTTTTTGGTTCCCGTGGAAACTCTTTAATTTTCCAGGGTAAAAAGTAGCCTATGTATTCTAGACTATAATCAAACTCTGTGCCAAATAATATCATCCAGATCCGTGCAGCCGTTCTGGCGTGATTTAGTAACAAACATCCATCCATCCAAACTGTCGCATTCATGATATTAGTATTGAGATAAACGGGAATAGACTTTTGACCAATTACAAAAACTCATCCAATAACCATAGAAAATTAGTCCGTTGTATGGAGACCCCTGCATTAAATCCTCAGTCACTGAAACTTGGCAGGTAATATTGGATGATCCAAAGCTATCCAACAAAAAAACATCCGGAAGTTAAGCATTTATACCTAAAACTTAATATTTATGACTGAATATTTTCTCGATTTCTTTTTAAAATAATTTTCACTCAAAACCGAAATATCAAATGAAATAATCATGCCGAACATCTTTTATATAATACAGATTTTATGATGAATTTTAAACTGCATTTACGCGATAATGTAACTTCCTTTCTGATTTTTGGTGGATATTTATAATATACGTTTAACTCATAATACTCTATCATACTGTAAAGTTTCGTTGCCTGAGGAATTATTGCTGGGTTCTACTAGCTTTATTGCCTAGACTACATTCCCAGCCATTCCCAAAGAGGTGCAGGTTCAAATCCTGCCAGTTCCGCAATTTATGAAAGGTATTTAAGAATAGTTAAGGGACCACAGAAAAATGTAATAAGTGGGAAACAGTTTTATGGGAGTCAAGAAAGGCTGGGATCAGAATACCTTGGATTGTAACAACAATAACGCTTCAGAATGAGCTGTAATAACGCACGACTGATTGCGACGTTATAAATTGTTTTACATTAGGGTTGATACTAACTTTAATCTTGCTTGCAATCCCACTGACTTACATGGCCCGGTGGCCAAAATAAGAACTAATTTTTATAACTGTTTATTTTTGTTTTTGAAGTGAAAACTTCATTAGGCGCGTTAGCACTTTTTGGTAGGGGGTAAAAATGTGGAACGGTGTCGATCTTCTTAAGATAAAAGGTCTTAAGTATAAATAATATAGTACATTCGTAATTAAACTTGAATGCCTCAGTTTTATGGTTTATATTTTAATTATTTTAAAAGTGCTGTGTTGTTATTTTAAATGATTTTAAATATTCGTTTTCACTTCTATCGGCAGTCCAACGATTCACTTTTTGGTAGGTGGTAAAAATGTGGAACGGTGTCGGTCATGCGACACCATTCTTCTTAAGATAAAAGGTCTTAAGTGTAAATAATATAGTTCATACGTAATTAAACTTAATGCCTTAGCACCACACCACACAAATCCTCCAAATCACTATCAATGTACGTTTCACTGTGAAACCGAAGGATCTTCAGGAGATGTTGACTCGACAATGCACGATTGTAATGCTTTACAATCTTGCATTGTCAATGTGGGGGTCGCATGCTTTAGTTAAAAGACACGCATTGTACCACATAGATTTGTCTACTGTGGCGGATTATAGCGAATTACACTTCTAGTTCATTTCTTAAGAGTGAATTAATTAATGGTTCTAGATCGGGTTCTGGCTTTCACTAGACAGTCAAAGTTAAACTAGATAATATTATGTATTTTTATACGACTGCCTGAAAAAAGGAGTATATTGTTTTCAGTATGTATGTATGTATGTGAGTTTGTATATTCCACCATAACTTCTATACGCCTGAACCGATTTTGATAAAAGAGGTATCGTTAGAATCCCTAGCTTATTCCGGGTGACATAGGCTAGTAAAATTTAAAAAAAAATTATGGGGTGACCATGGTCCTGCATTAAAGACTAAAGTTGAAAAAAAAAATTCGAAAATAAGATTGTCTATATAATTATCATCTAGAAAATGATAAGTAGATTCCAAAAATATATAGCACTATAGTTCAATATCCAGTGATTCACAAAAAAATATCATTTAATAAAAATGTGAACAAGATTCTAATATAACTAGATTAATTTAGTTTTTTTCTTAGTTCGTTTTTTGGCAGGGCAGTCGTATGTTTTAATTTTTTTAATTATATGAAAAAGTGACAGCCCTCGTCTTAGACACGTGTTACAGGGCATTTTATCGTCCCGGGGACGTTATGAGACTCGTCATGTGAAAATTTATTGTTACATCTTACTCCCTTTTTATTTGATGTCCAAGTGCGTGGAGTGAGGCTTTATGGTCTTTTCCGTTTAACGTGAAAGCCTTCGTTCTTGGTGGCGTCACCTTTGGGGGCTTTACAGTCATTACGCCGTTATGAACTATTAAAAGCCTTGAACCTTACTTTATTAATATTACAAATGAGTTTATTTATTTGTTACGCTGTCACAGGCCATTTTTAACCGATTTTAATGGAATTTGGTACAAATATAGGTTGCATACCGTGGAAGGACATATAATACTACATTTAAACTCCATACTTATATTATAAATGCGAAAGTTTGGACGGATGGATGGTTGTTTGATGCTAAATCACCCCAGAACGGCATAACGGATCTGGATGAAATTTGGCACAGAGATAGATTAAAGTTTGGAATAACACATAGGCTACTTTTTATCCTGGGAAATCGAGGCGTTCCCGTAAGTCGCAGGCATTAGCTAGTTAATATGTTAACACTGTTGATTACTATATATAAGTAAAATAAAATAATTCGAACGTCCTCATTTTATTATAACTGGCAATAAAAAGACAATAAACATTTATAGAGCACGATACAAACTTGCCACTCCAAGTATTCCCTGTCTCCATACACTGATACAGCGTGGCCGTATTTTATAATGTAATAGTTATAGAATCCCTCCACATTATAGAGGGCACGTTGCATTTGTGATAAATGATTTATTTAGTTCATGTAGGACAACTTGTGTGACTTATGAA
The DNA here is from genome assembly GCA_964035005.1 of Erebia palarica. Classification (NCBI taxonomy): domain Eukaryota; kingdom Metazoa; phylum Arthropoda; class Insecta; order Lepidoptera; family Nymphalidae; genus Erebia; species Erebia palarica. Next base: position 20,098,389 of record OZ035995.1, read on the forward strand.
ACGTTAAGACTCTACCACCGGTTCGGAAATCCGAGGCCGGTTGCTTCCATGCTACTTTGTCGTTAATAAAATCATCGATAGTGTAATAACCTCGACTTAACAAATGCTGTTTAACACAGTCTTTAAATCTATGTAATGGCAGGGCAGTAATACATCGCGTGGAACAATGAAATCCTTAGAGTAGACTCATCATGCAGTCTAAGATGGCTACCATCTTAGACTGCATTCTTCACTTACCATCAGGTGAGATCGCAGTCAAGGGCTAAATTGTAGAGGACTAAAAAAAAAACAAGAAAATATGAACTGAGGACTTGCATTGACGAAAAGTGATGATACAGTCTATGATAGTAGTGGGGTAGCCTGTTAGGGGTATGGCAGTTATATGAAGCTCATAACCCAGATCAGTTCTACACGGCATCGTACCGGAACGCTAAATCGCTTTGCGGTACGTCGTAACCAGTAGAATGGTAACTAGCCACGGCCGAAGCCTCTAGATCAGACCAGAGCAAATTCAGTAATTATCATTATGAATATATCATTTAATAATCGAACCTACCGGGAATCATACCCGAGACCTCCCAGACTGAGAAGGGACGGAAAATCCGGCACGACCTTAGAGAGATCAGGTGCAAGACTGAAGACTTTAAGTGCTCCCCGAGACACGGGGGTGAAGCACCACCAGCTTCCTAACTTATAAGTAGGTAACTTTCTTATGCCCGCGACTTCGTCTGCGTGGATTGAGTTTGTGTTGCTTCCCACGGGAACTCTTTAATTTTCGGGGATAAAAAGTAGCCTGTGTGTTATGCCAAACAATAATCTATCTCTGTGCCAAATTTCATTCAGATCCGTTCAGCCGTTCTGGCGTGATTGAGTAACAAACATCCATCCATCCATCCAAACTTTCACATTAATAATGCTAGATGATGGCTGACTTCATACGTGTGTCGTTAAGGATTTTAATTCCCGGGGGAACTCTTAAATTTTCCGGGATAAAAAGCCTATGTCATTCCCCGGGATACAATACAACCTATCCCTGTACCAAATTTCATCAAAATCGGTTGAACAGATGGGCCGTGAAAGCGTAGCAGACAGATACACTTTCGCATTTATAATATTAGTATGGATATAGTAAGTATGGTATGAAAGTATGGATATGTAATATATAATACAGATTAGAAAATGTTTTACTAAGATTGTTAAGGTGGAAACTGACTTAGTAAAGAGCTGTTGGCTCCCATTGTGAGAATAATAAACTCTTGCTTTTAACTTAACAAAATAATAAAAAGTAAGAAATTCCGCCATTATGAGCTTCGTTTAATAACGGTAGAAATTAAATAGAGCCACTACATACGGATACAACTTCCGATTGTAAATTTTAACGGAAGCAATACCTAATTAGTTAGTTTGCCTGATGGGAGGCTTCGGCCGTGGCTAGTTACCACCGTACCGTCAAAGACATGCCACCAAGCGATTTTGCGTTTCGCTACAATGCCGTGTTGAAACCGAATAGGGGTATGGGTTTAATAGAACTCCCATGCCGAGTAAGCCCACTTCCACCTTAGACGGCATCATCACTTATCATCAGGTGGTGAAAAAAAAAGTTGGTGCTCTGAGGGATCTCAAGGATGATCATAATAATATTATGCAATTAGTGGGTAGTTCTATGTCATAAGTTAAACAAGGCAACATTAATAGTTTGTGATATAATATGACCATCAGTAATAACTTACACTGGTGTATTGTAATTTTAATATCTTGTTTAAAAAAAAAAGAGCAACTGCTAAGTTTCTTGCCGGATCTTCTCAGCAGAATCTGCTTTCCGAACTGGTGGTAAAGTCAAAACACGACGTAACATAAGAGACACCTGTATGCCCCACATGTTTTAAATAAATTGAATTGAATCACGTCATGATATTGGATAGAGGCAAGCGTTATTTTGCGGAAGTCCATGATAATTATTATAGCAAATTATACTTCAAGTTTTTTCAATATCACGTCACGAGTATAACGATCAATACAATATCCGCCTGTCCGCTCTTCTCAGTAGAATCTGTTTTCCGAGCTGGTGGTAGAGTCAAAACATGACTTAACATAACAGACACCTATATGTCATACATGTATTTAAAAATTGAGTATAGAGTATTGATATCATCGATAGTCATCGAGTGATACGACAGGTAAACTCACGAAAAGTTGTTACAGTGTTATATTTCGACATGTTCGCAGCATGTTGGTAGCGCCAATAGGGATGATGCCTATATCAAAAATAAATTATTTCTAACTGATTATTAAATAGAGGGTCTTCCAAAAGACCTTTTAAGTTCCAAGAGACTTTTTAAGTTTGATAACCATTTTATAATATAGATTAAAGAAAAAAAGTGCGTTGAAATTCGATGACGTCACTATTGTGAATTTCATACAACTTCCATACTAGAAGCGCGTTTTTAAGTTTGATAAAGAGTTGCTGATTTGATTGAGTTGTCATCATCCCCATTCACCACCAAACCAATGAGATTCAAACCAGTTAGGTTGGCACGCATATTGGACCGGATGTTGGCTCCGTAAGTAGCGGCTAATAGCAAAGGCTCGTGACGTGGCAGACAAAGTAGTCGGCAGAACAAAAGCCTTCGGACCGCTTTAACTTAATCTGCATTCTTAAGTTTATCGGGCTGCAGGAAATCTTGTTTAACATTTTCTATCCCCCGCCCCGGTTTTACACGGGTAAGGTTATGACAATCACTTTTCAAGAAGAAAAGTGATTGTCATGATGTCAATATTAGAAATAAAAATAAACTTGTAATGCCTGCTTCTAGGCTTAGTAAAACTAGCAATTCATTTGTTGGAAACAGTGTCCGCTTCTAGAATAAGCTCCCAGAAGACATGTTGAGGATGTCTCTGAATAAGTTCAAATTTAATGTAAGACGTAAACTGATTAAAAATCCTATTACCATGTAAAAGGATAACTTAAATGACAAGGAAGCTTGGCAATGATTTGATCTAATTGCTCTGATAGTTGCTTAGTTAAGATGATTATTTGATAGTTGGTGATAATGTAAAAAAAACCCGGCTGAGTTTGTTGTGGGCTCTTCTCAGACCAGGGTGCGTTTCTAACCCTCGTAGTTTTAGTTTTACCATTACTGATTATCACCGTTATATTTTATAAATAACTAGACGTCAATAAGTGTAGTATACCTACCTAAATTGAACAAAAATTATTTGACTTTGACTTTAAGACTAACCACAAGATAAACAGGGTTATTTTAAAATAGTGATTACCACTGTACGTAATACCGACTAAACAACTTTTGTTTGCTACGACTTAAAAAATCTGATTTGGCTGCTCTAAGACGGCATTACTCCACGCATCACGCAGTACGGAGCTCTCAAAATAATACAGAAAAACTTTTGTTCTAGAACTAAAAAAAACTTAATACATAATCACAAAAAATATATAGATTCCGCGTGGATGGAGGTTTTTCGGTTCCCGCGGAAACTCTTTAATTTTCCATGATAAAAAGCCTGCGTGCTATTCCAGAATATATTCTATCTCTGTGCCAAATTTCAGCTAGATCTGTTCAGCCGTTGGGACGTGATTGAGTAACAAACATCCATACATCCACACATCCATACATCTATACATGCATCCGAACTTTCGCATTTATAATATTAAGTAAGAGTAAGGTTAATTCCCTAAAATTATATACAATTACTCCTTTAATTCTTAAATTAAATATTCCTTAATATCTAAGGCCGTAAACACTAATTGATGCTTATATAATATTCTACCCGCCATTTTATAAATGCGGCCATTTTGAAATCACGACGCTCAACGAGGCGTCCTTTAGACGTCAATTGTCTATTGTTGACGTAATCCTTTGAATATATTTTTTATTGTGAATAGAAAATAAATGTATTTTCATAACGACTTCGCGGTTGTTTTAATGGGATGAGATCTAATTTATAATAGACTATTTATGGCTCGCGACTTCGTCCGCGTAGATTGAGGTTTTTGGTTCCCGAGCGAAATCCTAAATTTTCTGGTATAAAAAGTAGCCTATGTGCTAATTCAGACTATAATCTATCTCTGTGACAAATATTTTTCGGATTCGTTCAGCCGTTCTGGCGTTATTGAGTAAGAAACATAAATCCCATCCACCCATCCTTCCATCCAAACTTTCACATTTATAATATTAATATAGACTAGATCATGCCTGCGACTTCGTCCGCGTTTCACTAAGATCTGTTCAAAAGATGGACCGTTAAAGCGTATCAGTCAGACAGACAAATTTTCGGACTCAAAATATTAGTATGGGATTAGCTGAAGCCAGCAACTTGATCCACGTGGATTTAGGTATCTTTTTATATTAAATGCGAATTCTTCCAGATTCCGGCGTAAAAACGACACCATTGTAAAGTACGCCATGTTTATAGTCGCTTCACAGTTAAAGCATTTGAAGAAAAATCTGTGTAATAACTTTATTAAAACAAAGTTAGTGTGTGTTTGGCTGAATTTTAGAAACCATATAACTAATTTTATTATTAAGTCAAGTGTTAACCTATTTAGATTTCATATAGAGGATCACTTTTGGTAACAAAATGTGAAAATCGCCAAAAATTTACTAAGCGTAGTTTATGCGGTAGACGGTTTTGAAAAGAATCTCAATATGTTCGTATCCGGAATTTGAGCTTACTCCACTAAATTTCGTTAATATCCGATTTCTCAGAAAGAGCTGACATTCGCAAGTTTATTAATATAAAATTCAAAGTTAAAATGCTTTTTATTCAAATAAACTTTTACAAGTACTTTTGAATCGTCAAGTGAATCTACCACTGGTTCAGAATACCATTCCTACCGGTTGCTCTTTTGAGGAAAAAAAAATTACAATTTCATTAATTTATAGAATACATAAGTATCAGCTATCCTTAGCATTGCTGGAGGGAGTCAAATCCATGCTCCTTTGTCATTTACGTAATCTTCAACAGTATAATAAGCTTTTTTAGGAGCATACTTATAATGGCCTTCTTAAACTTGTGTAAAGGCAATAAGCATGGATTGAGAGTCCAAAAATTATATTATCTCTAATAATGAGAAAGGGTTGGCCATAGTACACCATGCTGGCTTGTGGTTAATGCGGATTCGTAGAATTCAAACACCTTTGGGTACTTGATAAGTTTATTTTTCTTCCACTACAAGTTAAGGATAATATAAACAGAGCTTCACCTCTACTTTATTGCATTGTTATATCTTTTATGAGCTCTATAATAAAGCGGGTACACTGCATGGCACTAAGTACATGATGTATAGTTTCACGACAATACGCTGTAAAGCCTTGCTATGCAATATTTTAGTGAATCGTCTAATATATAATATTTTGTGGGTGAAGTGGACTAAACTAACTTATATATTACTAGCGAATGCCCGCGAATGCTGCGTGGTTTGAGGTTTTTTGGTTCCCGCAGGAACTCTTTAATTTTCCGGGATAAAAAGCTTATGTGCTATTCCAGACTATAATCTATCTCTGTGCCAAATTTCAGCCAGATCCGTTCAGCCGTTGGGGCGTGATTGAGTAACAGATATCCATACATCCATCTAAACTATTCGGAAGTAACATTATAAATAAACATTCGTCTTTGGGACGAAGAATTTTGCTCAAGGATTTTTAAGAATTTCTAACGATTTTTAAACAAATCACAAGGCAGATATGATCTACATTAATTTAACTCATTGAAAAGACAAGCTTAAATTATTCCATCATAATCGTATACGATACAAATAGTTTGCCGGTAGGGTGGTAACCAGCCACGGTCGAAGCCTCCCACCAGGCCAGACCAGAGAAAATATAGAAATTAGAAATGTCCAAATTGACTCTGCCGGGTATCGAACTCGGGATTTCCCACGAAGACAGAAACGCTCAACACTGCTCCGGAGAGGTCGTCAAAAAATTAAAATAAAAGTCGTTAATTCTTAACAGGTAGTCTTCAGATTTCAAAAAGTCTAAGTTGATCCAAAAGCTCAGTCTTTCGTGAAGCTTCCTCTGTGTTAGCAAAATAAAGGAGTAAACACAAAGGGGCAACTAACAATGGATACCTAATTAAAGCCCACGCGGCGGTCCGCCGTAGCCGCGATTAGGGTTTCTATTTTGCGAGAATAGCAAATATCATAATATTTTCTGAACAAAAGAAACTGTTAAGCGGACTTTATTCTCTGTCCAATAATTTATTTAATTTTGGCAACTCGAGTCAATGATGTTCTAATGCGTTACTTCTTCTTCTTGCCCTTTTCCCACGTTATGTGGGGTCGGCACAACAATATGTTTTCTTCTTCCACTCACTTCTGTTATCCGTCAACCTCTTATTCACCCCTTTTATACGCATATCCTCTTTCACACAATCCATCCATCTTTTCTTTGGTCTCCCTCTACTCTTTTTTCCTTCCACATGCATATCTATCATTCTTCTCGTAATATGCCTTTCTTCCCTCCGCATTACATGCCCATACCATGCTAACCTATTACTCCTCATCTTTTCTATCACTGGCGCTACTTTCAAACTTCCCCTAATATATTTATTCTTAATCTTATCCATTCTAGTCACACCACACATCCATCTCAACATTCGCATTTCGGTCGCATGTACTTTTCGCTCATCCATCCCTTTCACCGCCCAACATTCTGAACCATATAATGCGACAGGTCTAACGACTGTCTTGTTCTAATGCGTTACTAATTTTTGTTAACAACATCAACAGAGAATAAAAAAAAATTGTCAATCAAGAGAGCTTGCGTTGCAGCTTCGTGACATTTTTTAACAAATTTCCAGAAAAAGAAGGAGGTATTCAAAACGGCGCGAATCTTTTTTTTAAAAATGTTTGTCACTGCATATCTCCGTGGTTTCTAAACCGATTTGAAAAAAATGTTTTCAGTGGTTAGTAGAAGCTTGCGAGGTGGTCCCATAAAAAAATCTGACTCCAAAACCTCAATCCTGATTTTGTAGGTGTGCACAAGTTTTGAGTATTTCATGTAGTACGGCTACATGAAATACTCGAAACTTGTGAGTTAGGAAATTTTGATAGTGAATTCATAATATAGTACGTATCAAGTCACGTGGATACGATTCGACTCTGAGTCCCAACTCTTCAAACCTGATGCTGCAGGGTACAGAACTCCTTCACAATAGCGATTTAGGATTTTTTAATGGTGATTCATATTGTAGGTGTTAAGCAACGGCTTCATACTTAAACCCAAGTCCCAACTCCTCAACTCTGATGCTGCAGGGTACTGCACTCCTAAGCCGTGAGTATTTAGAAACTGTAGATGGTGAATTGATATTAAAGGTTTATAATTCCAAAAAGCCGACTTTCAAAGCCACTGTATCCATCCATCATCCATCATTATCAGATAGGCCAAGTTCTAACTTCAACATAGTGTGTAGAAATCAAAATTATTTTTTTACTTTACAGTGGGTTTGGAAGTCGGTTTTTTGGAAATAATTTTTTGAAAAGGAAATTCGTACTGGTAATTACTAGATGAGTTACTAAATATCGGATAAAAGGGAACGTTGCTTCACTATTGTAAAAAAATATCTGCGTCTATAAATTATTGCCTTTTTCTATCGGTGATTGCCTATGGTGGTGTGTCAATAATTATGAAACTTCATAGGCGTGCTTAAGTTAAAATTAAACTAAATGCTGGGATAGAATATAGACGTCCTTTTAGATGTTAAAGGTCTACAGTTCTAAGAGCCCCTTCAGACGTTTGCGATTCTTCGTCGAAGATAGCAGTGTCCATCATCTCTCACTGTGTTGTATTCATTATAACAGCGAGTCGTGACCCCTTTATATTAATCACACAAGCGTAGGAGTTTTCTTGGGATAACTATGCGATGGAAATGAGGAAAAAAAAGGCCAAAGAATCGCAAAATTTGGACACCCTATGCCGTAATCTACTTAACTTTGCTTGAGTTAAGGAATTAGTGAAATTATTGTCTGAATATTTGTAACAATGATGGTTAGGGTATGAAAAGCCACGACATATCCAGTCAGGCTAGCCTGACGTACAAATTTTGACGAATTTGTGACGTAATCCTCAAATCGTAGCCTTAATCATAGTCCTTCCGCATAAAGTAAGTAGAAACTTGATCCTTAAAAAAGCCGATAAAAAGCAATCGAATACTTTAAAGAAGCTCGCTCAAGTCAGATCAGTTAAATAAAATAAACTTTCCCGAGGCACAAATAGGATCGCGGCAAGGCGGAAATCGAAAATAAATCTCGACGGGGAAACGCCGACGATATAATTTTATTCGATAACTTCATTTTCTCATAAGAACGATCAAAGAGCTCGGGCGTGAAACGTCGCAAATTGATACCAACTTAAATTGAGGCCTGGTACCTATTTAAAGAAGTCATCTTAACTTGGGAGTCAAGGTCGCGGAACTGGAATATTTTTTTATTTGATCTGTTATTTATTTTTATGTATTGCCTTAAAAAAACAATTTTAGACCACAATTTTATGAAAACCGTTTGTAATTTGCAGCCCAAATAGATCGTAGTCTGCGTTAGGGCTGGCAAAATTACCGACCGAATTATAAGACCATGTCAATTATATTATTCATTCATTGATTTTGATAGAATCGCTATACTCGAAATTCAATGAAGAAATGGGCCGTGAAAGTGTAGCAGACTGACAGACTTTCACATATTTTATAATATTCGTATATGGGCTTTAAAAATACTAAGAAATAACCTCTTGTGGAAATACCTCGTGTGCATAATACTGAACCACTTTCGTTGTAAAAATTCTAGTTTTTAACCACCACCACTACAGCCTATTAACGTCCCACTGCTGGGCACAGGCCTCCACTCTCATTGGAGACAGGGAATTAGAGCTTAGACCCACCACGCTGCTCCAATGCGGGTTGGCGGGCTTTAACGACTATTATCATGTTAGTGATAATAACCGGGCACGGGGGTGAAACACCGCCAACTTCCTAACTCCAGGCTAGTACTGGGAATTTCTAATCAGAAAATCCCGATACTTAATTATGGCCCGACCCGGGACTCGAACCCACGACCTCGTCGGCCGCAGTCAAACATGCTAACTACTAGACCAACGAGGCAGTTACTCGTGATTCTTAATCTAAGTTAAAAGAGTTCCGTTTTCGTACACCATAAAAAAGCCCCTAGTTAGTCCCACAAACTTATCTGACCCGGTGACAGCGTCGCTGGTTCACGACCTCCGTGGCGCAGTGTTGAGCGCTGTTGCCTTAACGTGCGGAGGTCCCGGGTTCGATCGAACAACATGGTTTTAAATAGAAAAATTACACTCTAAATAAAATAAAATAGCTGTAAAGCTCGAAGGCTACGACAACACAATAAAAATAGTTTTACCATGAACATGATATAATTTTCTCCACGCCAATAAAATAATAAACTAAATTGAACTATAGTTTCGTAAACTGTCAGCCCAAGCCTCAACGCTTGGGGCGTTCAGTAGTTAGTGAATTTTAGTTGAATTTAGGTTTTATTTATGAACTAATTTACGGAGTACTAATTTTGCTCCAAGTACGGTGACAAGTGAGCTAAGTAAGGAAATTAGTTTTAATTCTTGTTTTGGTAACAAATACTTTGACCAAAATTATTACTGTGACGTACCTACCTAAATAATTTTTTATTTGTACCATTCAATCGAAACGATTTTGTTACTCCATTACTGCAAGTTAGCCCTAGACTGCGGTTTCACCTGGTGGTAAGTGATGATGTAGGCTAAGCCCACGCCCCTATTCGGTTACTACACGCTGCGCAACGCTGAATCGCTTGGTGGGGCAAGTATTTGCCGGCAGGGTGGTAACTAGCCACGGCCGAAGCCTCCCACACGACCGACTAGACCAGAGAACACGGAAGTATACGAATATATACTATGTGAACACAATACGGAACTTAAAGATGGGCTCTTTTATTCTCATAATTCAAGGACCATCCAAACCTCATATGAAATGCATAGACAGGTCCGACTAAAAAAATCTCCTCCCGCCTTATCTAATGCTAACAAGTCTGTAAAAAGAATTCTGTTAAAAGCGATTTTCAGGTAAGCTTTGATGAATGTTTCATTTTCAGGAGGAGTCTCTGTAAAATATACATACCGAAATACTAGCTGATGACCGCAACTTCGTCCGCGTGGATTAAGGGTTTTGATTCTCGTGGGAACTTAAATTTCCCGGAATAGAAAGTTTTCTCTGTACTTTCTCTCTTTAACTTTGTACCAAATGTCGTCAAAACCGGTTGAAAATAAGGGCCGGGAAAGCGTAGCAGATGACAGACAGACACACTTTCGCATCCATACTAATATTATAAATGCGAAAGTGTGCTTGTCTGCCTGTCTGTCTGTCTGCTACGCTATCGCGGCCCATCTTTTCAACCGACTTTGATGAAATTTTGTATAGAGGTAAGTTTCATCTCGGAGGACATAGGCTATTACAACAAAACAAAAACAACAACAAAATACCTTAATCCACGCGGACAAAGACGCGGGCATCTAAGAGAAATCTTAATTTGGTTGAGGATTAATTATTTATTTTTGTGCTACTGTTCACTCAAGTAAATATTACCTCAACATGTTCACTCCCTAGGAATATAAATACACAAGGGGTTATAACGAGGGTGTAAAACCCGACAAACTGTGTTAAAAACATTATGCAAATTATACGCCGGGTAGCTATTGTCAACGCCGCAAGTCTTCGTGACATCTGGGAGCATACTACAAGGTTTACCGTTTTAATATTGTTGATGTTTTGTTTTAGAATTATAGTCCTTATTTAAAGAACGTCAAGGTACGTGTCATAAAACTGTCGTTTTGATATAATACTGTTTTAAGCGATGGCAGTAACCCCACTAGCTACGGCTGAGGTGGAAATATGAACAAGATGCGCTTTCATATAAAACGTGTTACTTTTAAACCTGAGGAAGTTTTAACAGATAAGATTTAGTGGCGTCAAGATCCCGTTATAAGCGATAGAATGTTTTTGTGTGGAGCGTGGCCTACCTACCGTTCCGCCATTTTAATTTTCGAAACAACGGCCACTTATAAAACAATAGCTGGCATCAACACAAGCAAGTATTTTAAGAGACAAAATCTTCCAAAGCGTTAGGTTTCCGAGATATAAGCTATTAAAGCTGTGATGGTGGCACCATCATTGAGTAGACTATAACTTTGATAGCTTATGTCTCGGAAATCTGACGCTTTGGGAGATTTTGTATCATGTTATACTTGCTGGTATTAATGCCAGCATTAATGAATACAGGTTTTTAAGAGTGGCAGATATTTCGAGAAAAAATTAAAATAGCCGAAGCCGAAAATTTAAATAATTTTTATTTTAGTTTTTAATAAATTTAGAGCGACTTGTTCTGTCGGAAATTAACCAACTCTAGTTCATCAATGTGCAAGGTACGAAGTTACATCTATAGTTCGCGTGCGAGTTGAATGCAGAGCTTATGTATGGTGACACATACATAAGCTCCTGCATTCAACTCACGCGCGAACTATATTTGTTGCTGTGTTGCTCTGCAGAGTGGAACAAACCAAAAACCAGACACATATCCGCATTATATTTTTCGGTTTAAAGATATTTATTTCTCTTAAAAGAACACTGTTCACTTAACAAGAGATTGAACATCAGTTTAGTAGTTACACAGAAGCATGCATTATATAAACTAAATATTATAATTTAATTGTCTTATTACTAACTAACATAATTGCTCCAATTTCCTAATGTTAATGAGCTATATAAATATATTTACACAATATTATCCGCTACATATATCTTCAGCTTTTTCTTAAATTGCGAAGTATTATTACATTCTTTAATAGTATCAGGTAGGCTATTGTATAAGAGTGCACCCTCGTACAATATGTTTCTATTTCCATATGTTTTTGTTTTGCCAAATGTGAAATTTATTTTTGCTTCGAAGGTTATATTTGATAGTCCTGGGTATGAAGGTTAAATTAGAGTGTATAGTTTTTGTTGTAATTTTTTCGCATTTTTATATGTTTTTCCGCATAAAATATAAGTGAAATACTCATTTTTAACCGTGCACAAAATCCAGCAATGTGTGTTTTAATGAACGAGTTAACAGGGCTATGGGTTTAATATAACTGCCATAACCCTAACAGGTTAACCGACTACCCACTCAGTCTGTATAATAAATTACCACTAAGTGCGATCGCAGTCAAGGGCTAACTTGTAGTGAATAAAAACTACTATTCCGCATTCTATTCCGCATAAAATTTTTGCGAATTACTCATTTTTAACCGTGCATAAAATCCAGAAATGCGTGTTTTAATGAACGAATTAAACGACAATAGCACTTCACACAAAATACTGAGTACAAAATGTCACCGGCAGATGTCGCTGCGGAAGATATGTTGCGGCGCGAGTGGATTTGCACGTTGTTTGCATAAAATCCCCAGCGACAGTAATCATATTACTGTTAACTGGTTTTTGTACGCTTTATTACAAACACACTGGACAAACACAATTAGAGGTGGCGCCCTGAGAGGGTTCCATACCAATTCACAATTTACACTAGCTTTTTCCCGCGACTTCCTCCGCGTGGACTACACACATTTCAACCCCATAATTTACCCTTTGAGGGACGTATATACACATACATACATATATATGTACATACTAGCTGATGCCCGCGACTACGTCCGGCATAGAATGGCACAATATTGTCAGCTTCGCGTTTACAGTTGAAATTAATTGTTACAAAAGTTAAAAGATTGTTAATTTATTTATTGATGAAGGTTCGCTTGTACTGATATTTGACTCTTTCGATGTATTTCACTCGTCAGTTCGTTCCCGACGCCATATTGGAATAACTTGTATAAATACGAATGTTTTATCATCGGTAAGGCAGTCTCCACCGAGACTCAAACGATTATTGAATACCTTCGGTGTTTAGATCGTTACCTTGTTTACGAGCCTGCGGTGGCAACTGCAGCCTGGTCAAATGATTTGATACTATAGTATTGTTTAACTGAGTTTTATAAATTAACTAATTACATTAAATCTCTCGTGGTTAGAGTACAAATATATTAAAAGTGTTTTATTAATACCTACTTCTGGATTGTTCTCCAACAGTTCAGAAGTGGGATATGATTCACGTTGCCTTGATTTTCCTTTGCCTTCTGCACATCCGTTTTGTTATTTTTTTTAAATAATATTAATAGTGGGTAATTTAAAAATATTATTTTTACCGCTGGCTGTAATACAGGAATACGAATTAATTGCTAAGTAATCAGACCCATCAATAATTAGAAAGACCGAACGGAAATGTTCATGGTTTCTTATTTTGTTTCATGTGACGTACGCTGCGCCAAGGCGGGCTCTGCACAGCCCGTTCTCTCGCTCCAAGCAGCGCCTCGAGGGGCGCTTCGCCTGCGGACCTCGCGGGCGCTTCGCCGGCGGACCTCGCGGGCGTTTCGCCTGCGGACCTCGCGGGCGCTTCGCCTGCGGACCTCGCGGGCGCTTCGCCGGCGGACCTCGCGGGCGCTTCGCCTGCGGACCTCGCGGGCGCTTCGCCTGCGGACCTCGCGGGCGCTTCGGGGGCCCTTCGATCTGCGCGTCTTGCGGGCGCTCCGGGCAGCGCTCAGAGGGCGCTCCGGGCATCACCAGCACGGCCAGCCGCGTGACGACAGGTGTTGCCAGAGCAGCCACCGGTTACGTATGCCCCTGTGCCGTGCTACCGACGAGGTCGACATCCGGAATTCCAGAGGTGACATCCTTACACTCAATAATGAGGGTAGAGATGGTCTTGATTTACTTAAATTTTTAGTCCAAGCATTAAAGTCCATTACTCCTGACTCGCACAAAATAACGACTATGCGGTTGCATAAAGTAAACGAGTAGGCATGATGACAATAATCAAGAATCAATGAAATTATCTGATTAAATAGGATTCGTCGATTATAAAAATAAAAGTATTTATTTTTCTATTTTGAACGAGATTGTTATTTATTTTGATAACATGAAACTACAAAATACGGCAATTCGCCATAATACATTGAGCACCAGTCAGAGTCCTAAATCCGTAAAATCTGCTTTTTATGTATTATTAAGAACTTCATGATAGTTATTAGAGGTTATGTTGATGAAATGTTGTTTTTATAAAACTATACCTTAAAATTTAATATGAAAGGTGATTGCCTAGTGATTAAGAAGTCTGCCTCATATTTAGAGCGTTTGGGGAAACGCCTATTACCTATTATACGTATTGTATTACGGGTACCTAATTGATTTTTAAGAGATAAAACCTAACCTCAAAAGGATCGAATTTATTATTAAATTAGGACCTCAAACAATATTATTAAACATACACCATTTTACAATAACACTAATTTATTTATACCAATCCAGGATCTCCCATATGACAATTCTGCATCGAAGGTTCGACATAATGTAACCATGGTACGCAGCACCATGGATACAATTTGTCATAGCGGACATATGAATCTATTTGATCTAGTACAAATGCCACTATTATGATGTCCAATCACAATGTTGGTCTAATTTTATTCCCAAAAAAAATTACTGATAAATTATTACATTATCAGATTGTATAGTCTGATATAATACCTACAGTAATACTCCTTCTCCTGGAGACTGCAAGTTAACCACGTTAGCCGACGTCTCTTTGCTGGCTATCGGCTCCCTGAAACGCTGGAAGGATCTCCTTCCAGTCAAAACTAAGATATCCTTAGCTGAAACACTCCTTTTACCTATACTGGACTATGCCGATAGCAGTTACACGGATCTCACTGAGGAGTTATTAAACAAGCTTGAGCGCTTACAAAACATGTGTATTCGACTCATCTATGGATTGAGAAAATTTGATCACGTTAGTGCGTATCGTGCTCGTCTCGATTGGCTTCCAATTAGGTTGCTTCGAAATTTTTATGTTCTTTCTTTACTATTCTCGATCCTATATGCTCCTCATACTCCCAGCTATCATAAAGAACGTTTCAAGTTTCTCGATGCCGTTCGCCATATGCAGCTGCGTTCTACCATGGATAATAAACTCAAAACTCCTAGCCATCGTACAAAATTTTACAGAAAATCGTACACGGTGTATGCTGTGCACTTATGGGAATCTCTTCACAAAAATATTAGAAACTCCAAATCTTTGCCTATTTTTTAAAAATTGTCTCAAAGAATATTTCCTTAACCAAGTCGTGCCATAATACATAAATTATACTTCTATCGTAATTCGTTACGATGCGTTTTTAATTTTATTTATATATGTGTAATTTGTGTATGTTTATGTGTAATATTATTATTGTTGTCTATATTTTATTTACATGTAATGTATATATGCAATACGTCTATTATATTTTTTATATTACCTATGTTCTTACTTATTATAACTTGAATTGTATTCGGCCACACTACCCTACGTATCTTATTCGAACTTCTCACCAAAGGTTGCCTGGTAGAGATTGCTCAGTAAGCAATAAGGCCGCCTTTGCATAACTAGTTTACAGCTAACTTTACCTTGTATTTTCATGTGTGCAATCTATCTACAGTAATACCTTGATCTTTGTCAATGGATTCTGTAACTAGTTTGGTCAATTGAATTCTATTCATTTATTTGCTTTATATAATGTTGTATAATAATACGGTGTAATACAATCTGACATCGAATGGCATGCAATATTATTAACTCACTTCAAATGCATTCTTATTATATATTCCGTATTTTAAGTCTATGCCTGATAATAACTAGCTTTAATAATCAATTATAAAGAAATCTAGTTTATACAATATTACATTATATTAAACTATTATTAAATTATTATTTTAACACAATAAATATTAGCTGTTTATACAAGCACAAGAATACATATTACCATTCAGTAAAATTAAAAATAAATTCATTAACAAGGAAATTGTTTAAATTAAGACAGAGTAATATCTTTGACAGTCTTTTGAAGTTTATATTGAAATCGCCCTACAAGATGCATTTATTTTATACATAACTAGCTTTATGCTAGGTACAAGTAACCTATTTCTAAGCCTTTGTAGAGCCTGGCCATGAGTTTCACAATATTCGAAGTAGTTTTTTTTGACAAAGATGCAAATTTCCTTAATGTAAATACAGGATAAATAAATGTCTTAAGTGCCTTAAACATGGGTTTACAAATATCCAGCAAATGTTCCCTACATATAACACGTATGTTCTTTTTTGGAAGCTATTGAGTACAGACGACACATATCCATCATATGTTTTCTAATCAATTGCATAGGTTATTGATGTGGTATTTCCAATTGCAGTGGAAGTCTATTTAATAGTGTTGACTTCCTTAATTATAACATTATTGTATTGAATTTTTATAGGTGTTTTTCTTGTGAAGTTTTAAACGCAATAATCTTTGTTTTCTCAGTATTAACTGGTCATTGGTTATTAACTGAAATATAGCAATAGTAGCTGACCTATTTCTCCTAAACCGTGCTGTGTTTCTGTTAAAATATTCAAACGTTCAGCTTGATTATACACAAGACATGGTTACATTTTTCACGACACTATCAGGACAGACTGAGTGAGGAGGAATCGGACTGTTATAATATATTAACCTAATTTATCTTAACATGACAAAGGTGTCATGTGAAGACTGTGTTTTTTTAAATTATGTTTCAGGACAAAGGTGTCGGAAAAGCGTTATTAATTTTATTTATTTCTGTTGGGCAAAGGTGTCCTGAATTATTGCTTAGATGACAAAGGTGTCGCAAAAGCGTTATTGGTTTTATTTATTTTTGTTGGGCAAAGGTGTCCTTGCTTGGACGACAAAAGTGTCACCAAAGCACAGAAGTGAGAATTACAAAAGCGCTTACGAAAGTCGGATCAATATTGTACAAAACAATATTAATATAAAGGTCATTGACGAAGTTCGCCTAAGAATCAACACGTGTTTGAAATATACAGTAATTCTTAGCTTATTTTATAACCTTTATTTCAAATATTATAATTCAACGGATACTTCAAATTAATTACAAAATAAATAAATGGGTATTAAATTGATACTATACGTTTCCGTTTCTCGATTATTAACCACAGATCAATAACTTACAGGTTAAAATAATATGCAATACCACCGCTTGAGCGCTAGATCCGTATCGTAAGAAACAAGATAAAAGCAGCTTAAAGTGCTAAATGCGCTAGTATTCTGAATCTCGCAACGCCATCTATTGAAAGTACAATAATTTTATATATCTAACGCCATCTGTAATGTTTTTGATGAACTACGGCGAATCTTTTCTTATTTACATACTGTTTACAGCTCTATTACAATTGGATTGTCCAAGCAGATTGATTGTGAAAATTGAAATAACCTCAAGATAAGTCATTTTTTAGCAAGCGTCCGTTGTTTTAATCTGCTCTCAAGTATAAAAAGGTATTTATTTGAACCCAGTAATCAATATTAAAGACTGTTGGTTCTTAGGCAAACTTCGTATGGGGACGGAACAATGTCCTTTACATTGATGTCATTAAAATTAAAAAAAAAAAGTTATCCAGGTACCTAGTCATACAACATTTAATGTTATTTACAAATTACAGTGTCGTAACTTCATAATAAAAATGTCATAATTTCATAATAAAGGTACTCAAGTACAGTGTTATATATTTCCATGCGTTTCAAAAGAGTAGATTTATTTGTGTGTTGGACAAAAGTGTCCTGAATTATTGGTTTTGTTTATTTCTGTTGGACAAAAGTGTCCTAGCTTAGATGACAAAAGTGTCTCAAAAGTACAGAAGTAAATAAAACTAATAGTTTTATTTATTCCTGTGGACAAAGGTGTTCCTTCTTATTGTGTGCAAGACAAAGGCGTCAGCAAAATATTGCTATTTAAAGCTAATTATTAATATAAGCTTATTATTATTATCGTTACATTTATGGGACAAAGGTGTCCTATGTTGTTGTAATTGTCATCACATATTTTTTGTTTTTATGAAAAATAACTTAAATCGTTACATGGATGTGAGGACACATTTAATAACGGATGGCCGAATCTGTTAGCGGATATCTGATAATTATTACGTGCCTAACACAAATTACTTTAGGCTAACGAATTGTCATATTTATTATTTGATTGAACAACGATGTTGACGACCGCCATTTTGTATTTTTCCGAGCAACGGTACCTTCGTTGTTCAACGGTTGCGGCGTCAACACTAGCTGTGTCAAAATTATTTTCGATGTTAGACGCCACCGAGTTTCTTGCTGCTTCTTCTCGCTAGGACGTGGCATTCCGAACCAGTGGTAGATTCGCAGTTGTGAAAGTATTCATATTATATGTGATGATAAGTTTTTGAGATTAGTGGCTGTAACCTTAGATGTTTTAAATATGTTTGTGCTAAAAGTTCATAAAGTGTGTCAGATTTTGAAAAGTACAACGAATGAGGTTAGTTGTATCAATTTACAATTTCTTGAGAATAGTTTATGTATGTTTGATAAGACTGGAAGTTCAGCAGTTTCATTAGTGTGTTAAAAGTAATTATTATTAGTAATTATGGGCAAGAACGCCCCAGGCAAAAACGTCTGATCATGATTTATATGATTTGGGGCATAAACGCCCGTGATATGACATAAACACGAGGATGTGTTGTTCTCAGGACGGCCGAACTGTCAGCTTCGCGTTTACAGTTGAAATTAATTGTTACAAAAGTTAAAAGATTGTTAATTTATTTATTGATGAAGGTTCGCTTGTACTGATATTTGACTCTTTCGATGTATTTCACTCGTCAGTTCGTTCCCGACGCCATATTGGAATAACTTGTATAAATACGAATGTTTTATCATCGGTATCCACCGAGACTCAAACGATTATTGAATACCTTCGGTGTTTAGATCGTTACCTTGTTTACGAGCCTGCGGTGGCAACTGCAGCCTGGTCAAATGATTTGATACTATAGTATTGTTTAACTGAGTTTTATAAATTAACTAATTACATTAAATCTCTCGTGGTTAGAGTACAAATATATTAAAAGTGTTTTATTAATACCTACTTCTGGATTGTTCTCCAACAATATGTCGAAGCCATAGAAAAGAAGGATTTTGAAGTGAAAACTTTAGCCGCGTTGAGCACTTTTTGGTAGGGGGTAAAAATGTGGGTTCGCGTGACCAACATGCGACATGTTCCGCTCCGACATGTTGGCGTCGTTACCAAGACAAAAGGTCTTGAATATAAATATACTAGACAGACAGACAGGCAGGCTATGGATATAGGATATGGTTTCATTGTGTTAGTAAATAATAAATAAATAACTTTTATTTCAGGCAACAATTACAACCCATAAAACAATTATTATGACCAAGAATGACAAATGAAAAAGAGCAGTGCTAACGTTAAATGTGAGAAAGAAAATTAACTTTAAAAATAAATAATATTCAAAAATATGTAAAAAAATAAAAAAAAATACGTGATTATTTTTGTCGCGCGTTGGGAAATTGTTGAGTGTACAGGAACTTTGTTCCATCCGGGTGTCCCTTGACACCTCTCAAGTTTTTTCTATTTTTAATAAAATAAAATTATCTTAAATATTCGTTTTCACTTCTATCAACCAACTTTTTTTTTAATTATGTTCACTCGTTTTTAAAAAGTAATTCAAACCTATTTAAAAAAAAAGAAAAACGTAAATTAGCTAACTTAAACAAGAATCACTCAACTAATAAATAAAGGTGTAAAGTAAGACACCGTAACCTATAAAACAGGGTGTCAAATGAATGGACTGCTCTATGGAGATTTGTTGCATAGTCTAAGAGTCAGGGGCTATACTTTACCAGCTGACTCAACAGACATCATCCTGTCAAAATTTCAATAAATTGAGTTCATAGCCCCAAAGGCGCTTTCAGTTTTTCCCGAATTTTCCAGGCAAATATTCTGTACCTAATATACCCTTACCTTAAAGAAAAAAAAATTGTTTCAGCTCTGACGCACGACTGGAGTTTCCTCTTTACGATCTTTTATAAAATATATAGATTAGTTAATGAGGGTAAATGAACGCGTTTTTTATATTGCTGAAAGCATGCTTGATACATTTATTTATATTACCTAATTATGTATTTTATATTCATCAAAATACAATTACATAGTCACGGAAACATAAACAGGTGTTACCATGGAAACATGTACATAACGTAACTAAGAATTATGCCACAATGTGTCCTTTCCACGTCTTTTAAAGGGGCCCAGGTCCATACAAACTCATACAAAAAAAAATGACACTACGTGCCGCACCGCACCGTGCATCTAAAAAAATAAAAAATAATAAAAAAGCCAGTTATTCTCATATCTGTTAAGTAAATATGTAAAGCATGAATGTTGTTAAATGTGTTAGTGGTACATTCACCTTATTTACCTAGGGTTAGTATGGTCAGTGTTGCTTGGTTGTTATTAGATATGAGCCCCTTTATGGGTATAGGCCTCTTCCACTTTTCTCCGTCTTTGCCCAGATTCATCCAGTCTTTTCCTGCAGTATGGATTATATCATCAGTCCACCATTTGTTTAGCCTTCCAACCCCCTTTTTCCTGATGGTCCTCTCCACTGCGTGGTCTGTGCATCTACAGTGGGACCTTAATTCCTTACAGACTTAAGGTTTTGTCCTTCAATCACTCAGCAGGTACAACAGAAATAAGGGATAGACCTTAATTCTGTTTTATACTATCTCTTCATTTATCTAAAATGACAGCTCTAAATATATTGCTATCGCTTCTAGACTATGAGGCAATGAAGATTTATTTTAAAAATAACACCACACCGCGCTGGCGGGTCGTTTTTTCCCGTTCTTTTCTTTTTACTTTCAGAAAGGTAAGACTTTTTAAACGTATTATAAGCACGTTTATGTAAGTCTTTCTCCATTATTTCAATAGGATTCTAATATTCCACTTTCATCATCATCATCCCTTTAACCCAGTGGTCGGCAAACTTATTAGCCAAAGAGCCAAATATAAACATTACAACAATTTCAAAAAAAAATTGGGAGCCAAATCTGCTTATTTAGTAAACTTTTATTACACTAAATAAGTAGTGCACTAAATAAAACGAAATTTCATACTTAATAAATATTTATTGATGCGAACAATGTGCTTGCCTTGGAAAGTTTGAGTAAGTCAGGTTTGTATGTTGTTGTTTTTAATTTTAAGCATGATTCCAAGTTCTCACCAATAAGACGACTTCTCAGTTTACTCTTGATAATGTTCATGCTTGAAAAAAAAATTGCGAACAATCTTTTTCAATATATATATATATATATATATATATGTAGAACCGAAAAAGGAAAGAACAGCAAACGCCGCACTTAACGTGTCAAAGAGCCACATGCGGCTCTGGAGCCGCACTTTGCCGACCACTGCTTTAACCAATTGCCGGCTCACTACAGACTGAATAAGAGTCTCATCACAGAATGGAGTAATGGAAAAAAAATGGCGCTCTTTGAGAAATACGGTGAACTGGCTGAATCCACTAACATTATAAATGCAAAAGTGTCTGTCTGTCTGTCTGTTACGCTTTAAGTGTTCATCGGTCCGGCCGATTTTTATGCAATTTGGTAGGACAGAATGCAGTTTGGTGAGATAGGTTGCATCCCGGGGAAGGATATAGGCGTCAGTACTTTTTATCTCTGAGAATTGAGGCAGACGACAGGCAGTCAAACACTTTTGCATTTATAATATTAGTATGGATCCGTGATACGGGATTCCGTTTGGTATAATCCCTTCCGCCGCGAGCGATGTCAGTGTATGGGATTAGTGTAAGCCTTGTCAGATCATAACGAGCCTTTGTTCTGAAATACCAATACCACAGTAGAGATGTAAATTAAACACAAATTTTGTCTAATTAAACTTTTAAAGACACTATACTATATAATGTAAGATTGTAAAATGCAGAAGTTATTTGCTATACGTTTCTTTGACCTATACATAATTTATTATTTATTACTTAATTTTATAAATTTATAAATAATATATGTGTCTGTCTTTCTGTCTGCTACGCTTTCACGGTCCATCTGTGCAACCGTTTTTTATCCGAGATATTTTTTATCCCGGGAAAATACATAGGCTACTTTTAATCCCGGAAAATTATAGAGTTCTCGGAATCAAGAAACCTTAATCCACGCGGACGAAGTCAGAGGTGCTAGATCCAAAGAGTTTTACAGTCTAAATGTCACAGACTATAACTACATAGGTACCGTAATAGGTACTGTAAAAATACCACAGACAATATACTACAGTAAGAAAACCGTACAGTGACCAGTGAAGGAGCCGACATCAGTTGTACCTTCTTATAGTAATTGTACACGGCCGAAGTCGCGGGCGACCTCTAGTGTTCAAATACTGCTGCAATGTTGATACCCAAATCAACAGTTCAGTAAAGAAAAACAGTTAGTCTGGAGGGAGGCTTCGGCTGTGGCTAGTTACCACCCTACCGGCAAAGACGTACCGCCAAGCGATTAAGCGTTCCAGTGTGATGCCATGTAGAAACCGATTAGGGTTTAATATAACTACTACTTAGTAGTACAGTCACTAGTGTGACTAAGTGTAAATTTAATATTTGCACGCCTGTAATATGGCAGAACATGTTTGGCATCATTATGTAAAATTATTGTAATCATCTATCTGTAATGTAACCCATGTTTCAAGCCAATAAATGAATTTATTATATATTACCATGATATGTAACAATCCAGAAGTAGGTATGAATGAAACACTTCTAATAATATATTTGTCCTCTGATTTGAAACATGCATGAGTGTATAGTTAAACTCAATACTCAATATCATTTATTCAATATAGGTACACTTATTGACGTTAAAAACTACTTACTTATAAAACATGATGGTGATAATCAGTAACGGTATCTTAAAAATAAAGCTACGAGGGTTCCAAACGCGCCCTGGTCTGCGAAGAGCCCACAACAAACTCAGCCGGGTTTTTTTTTGACGTGTAGAGGTTCCACGATAAATTTAATTTAATTAGATAAAAGTTAGCTAAACTTAAAGAAAATATTCATTTGATCTGGCCACGATTGCTATCGTGAAGCTCTAGATCAAATTGCGATCTAAACACAAAAGTATTCAATAATCGCTGAGTCTGCCTGCAGGAGACTGAATTACCATCGTCAAAGCACTCGTATTTATACTAACAATTTCCATTATATCGTCCGTATCTCCAGATAAAATCGAATGACATGAAACGAGTCAAATTACGGATATTATACTTCCTGTTTCATGAGATATAATAACAACTATAATAATGCTAACATACGTAACTGTAAACAGGTTAGCCCGCTACATTCTTAGACTACATCATTACTGTCCATCTGGTGAGATTGCCGTCAAGGGCTCACATGTAGTGGATAAAAAAATATACAAGATAAAAATGTATAAAATAAGAGTTCACTTCATGAGCTCAATGAATTGAAAAATGAGTTGTACTCTGTTTTATTTAATAAAAACAGAAGATTAAAGCACTGCATCGTAGAAGCGTTTAATTTTTCACTCGCATTCCTCGGAGGTGCGATCCATCCTTGAGACAGATTTACACATTAAAGCGCTCTCGACTAATGGTGTGCTCCCAGCTTTACGTGTTTTCTGTAGTGACTTCGAAGGAATCTTGGATGAAATGATCATGGGATAGGAAACGTCAGAAAAAGTATGAGTTCACGTTCGAATAACTTTTGCGTCGCGAGGGGAGAGTGTCTTGTCATTTTTCTGCCCAATTATTGACACTAGTGCATACAAAAGTCGATCACTGGCAACACATTATCATGGCGCAACTGTCCAGTTCGCGGGTAGAGGGCTAAAACGATATAATAAATAAATTCTTTATTGCGTTACATTGTTGCAGACTTAAAAAAAGAAAATAAATAAAAATAAACTACGAAAAGGCCTAGCAAGAACACAATAGGTTGCAAACTTAGCCTAGTGCTGAGCATTGGCTACCAATACCCAGTGCTGATTTTCAGTTTGCTCCTGAGGAAAGTATTAAAAAATTTAATGCGCTGCCCGACACTCTATAAAGCTTTTATCTAACACTGTAAATAGATTATAAAATTACAACGAAAAAGATAATAAATAAAAATATAATATTTAAAGAAAAAAAAAGACGCATATCACGCATCCCGTGGTTAATTCGTCCAAGGGCCGTCAAATATATTTATGTAATGCCTATTCCAATAATATAGATGAGCTTTTTTCACCTTATTCAACATCTGATCATAATATCATCTTACCTGCCATTTGACCAATGAGTGTCAAGATGAGTGTAAAGATTTCCCCAAAATTTTAGCGTGTCCATCATATTCTACTATGGAGCCCAGCGGATTAGGCTACTGGGCTTAGAACGCATTGGTTTATCAGTCAGTCAGGACTAGTTTTTTTATTCATCCTATAGTTGAATCGTATAAAACAAGATATTTGATTTTCCTTCTCAGTCTCCGGAGGTACAATCCATCTTCAAGACAGACTAATGGTGTTCCAAGTTCCAAGTTCTAAACCTTGCGTGCTTTCTGTAATGGCTTCAACGGTAAGAATCCGTAAAACTAATTTGTTTAAGTTTGTCGTAAAATAGTGTTAAAAATAGACGATTTATCTCATTTTGAAGATTAAAATAATCTTAGTTACTATTATTCATTTATTTTTCTACTTTTCAACAAACTCCCAGCCCACGTGTTTCCTGACACAATTTATAACATAAGTACTTACACTTATACCTTCAAGGCAAGAGTGAATAGGCATCTTCTAGGCAAGCACGTTCCAACCTAGACCTCATCATTGCTTTGTGCTAAGCATGATTGTCATTAAGCGCGAGTCGCAATAAAAATAAAAATAAACTTTGTACTTAACGGATTCAAGTTGTTGTTAATTATAATATTATGCCGTTTTGTCTTCACGGGGAATGGCTATTTCTGGCCATGGTTCGTCCATTATATTGATAAATACCTACTATAAATACGCGCACAAGGCGGTTAAATATTTTTCAAAGTTAAATTTTCTGTACTTACTTATCCTTTTCATATCTCAACCCCGGAATAAATGAATTAAAAGAGATATTTAATTATTTCAAAATTATTTCTTAACATCCTATACTAATGTAGATATCAGATTTTGTAAACGGATGTACCTTCGTCAAAACTCCCTTTGGAAAAGGAGTATATTGTTTTCAGGGTTCATGTATGTATGTATGTGAGTTTGTATATTATGTATGTATGATAAATGAGGTATCGTTATAATTCCTAGCTTAAAGGTGACATAGGCTAGTAAAATTAATAAAAAATTAATAATTCCAAAAATGTATATACTATAGTTCAATATCCAGTGATTCATAAAAAAATATAATTTAATTAAAATGTGAATAAGATTCTAATTTAACTAGATTAATTTAAATTATTAACTTTTTAGTTCGTTTTTTGGCAGGGCAGTCGTGTTTTTTAATTTGTTTAAATTACCGTGAAACTTTTCTTTTCAACATAATAGGTACTTTCGGGTGCAAAATTCCACCAACCGTAGAAAAGAACTCTTAAAACGTCCTGTTTCGTAAATTTTAGTCCCTTCAGGTATTTGCGGGTTCCAGCAGGGTAGACTTAGACGTCTTAAATCAATCGTAATAAATACCTAAGAAGTAGACCTCGATTACATTGCTTAAATAGTTTTTTGGTACATTGTAAATGGTTTATTTATACTTTTAGACATAAATATTAAGACATAACTTGACATAGAACAAGACAAACTTTTGTCTACGACTTCGTCTCCTCCTGTTTATCGTCGTAGAGAAGTTCAAACACACAAAGTAGCATAAACTTAAAAGCGTTGGTGTGTTTCTTCGCTTCTCCCTGTTAACATGTGTACATGTAAATAACGCTTCGGTCAGCATATTTACTCTGCCACTTGCAAGACTTGAGCTATCGGTTTTCTAGCTAGTTGAGTTATTAAGAGACTTTGAAATTAAACCTTTCCCCATAACTCTTCACAGCATTTTAATATCTTCAAACCGTAGCACTTGACAAAACGCTTAGGTTCCTAGGTAATCTACCTAAGCATTTTACTAATCTGGTATTTATAGTCTAGTCTATCGGTTGGTCTGTTTGCCTGCCTGTTTTTTCCTAATTGAAAATAATGTTTTTTTTCTGCAAGCGCTATTGAAACTCACGGCCAATAAAATTGGCATTATATACAGACTAGATATTGTCCGCAACTTCGTCCTCGTGGATTTAGGTTTTTGTATACCAGCGGAAACTCTTATGTTCCGAGATAAAAAGTAGTCTATGTCATAGGCTGCTTTACCCCGGGATGCAATCTATCCCTGTACCAAACGTCAAAATTAGTTGAAAAGATGGGTCGCGAAAGACTAGCAGACAGATTAGATACTTACGCATCTATACTCTATACTAATATTATAAATTCGAAAGTTTGGATGGATGTAAGGATGTTTGTTACTCAATCACGCCCCAACGGCTGAACGGATCCGGCTGAAATTTGGCACAGAGATAGTTTATAGTCTGGAATTTTTATCCCGGAAAATTAAAGAGTTCCTGCGGGCATTCGCTAGGTTGTAATACTAGTAACTACGGAAGTGTGGATGGCAGTATCCGCTGATTCAGAAATGTACACATTATGTGTACCTACATTTTCATTTGTGTCACACAAGTTTGTGATGATACAAACGCAACGGTTAAAAATTCATACCACTAGCAGCATCACTTGGCACTTACCCAACAGGATAAGTGGCGTAACCATGACTTACTCGTGCGTGGCTGAAAAATGTCAACCGCTTTATTTTCCTGTTTTCGGAAAAACCTGTCATGGCCGACAGCCAAGACCTGTTGCCAAGTTATAAATTTCGAAATATTCCTTTTAGAAATATTAACTATGTTAAGAGGGAGAAGGGGGGGAGAAGAAGGGAGAAGAGCATAAGGGAGGGAGGGGGAAAAGCTTTCGCCTTTATGCCAAAGAAAATAGAGCTTGATTTGATTTGTTAAGAAAAATGTCGCTGCAATTTTGCTCCGACGGTGAATGAACGGATGACATTAATACATACTAATATTATAAATGTGAAAGTGTGTATGTCTGTCTGCTTCTCTTTCACGGCCCATCTACTCAACTGATTTTTAAGAAATTTGGTATAGAAATAGTCATCCCGGTGAAAGACACAGGCTACTATTTATCCCGGAAAATTTAATCCAGGAGTCGCGTTAATCATCTAGTTTATAAATAAGAAAATTCTTTACTTGTTCTGCAAATAAAAGAATACACTCTAGTGCTTTACCGATTTATTAACTTATATTTTGACTAGATGATGCCCGTGACTTCGTCCCTTAAGGATAAATGTCCTTCCCCGGGATGTAAACTATCTCTGTATCAAATTTCATCAAAATCGGTTCAGTAGTTGGGCCGTGAAAGCGTAGCAGACAAACAGACAGACACACTTTCGCACTTACAATATTGGTATGGATTCCATAATAACGGAATTTATGGTGTTTTAGATGTTATTAATATTCCAGAAAAAAATCTATTCCATATCAATCCATACTAATATTATAACTACAAAACTGTTTCTGTCTGTCTGTCTGCTACGCTTTCATGGCCCACCTGTTCAACCGATTTTGATGAAGTTTGGTACAGGTATAGTTTGTATCCCGGAAAATTAAGGAGTTCCTGCGGAAATCGAAAAAACAATCCACGCGGACGAAGTCGCGGGCATCATCTAGTTATAAATAAACATTCATCATGTTTTGTTTTCCGATTGAAAATTCTGAGGGATCATTAAACATTATTTGAGTCTCATAATGTCCTCGATTTAAATTCACAGATTGCAATTAATTCCAATTCACAGCGATAGCCCGAAAATGTTTGCAGTTTCCAAAATTTAATTACTTATAACTTAAAGCTCTGGTCATACCAAACGCGTGGCGGCAGCGTCGCAATAGCTGGAATATAAAATTTAACTCTTTGTCATCAGCAGCCGTCGTCATCGTCTACCGATCGATGAGGTTTTATTGCTTGATGTTTAAATAAGAATCAAAAAAGAAAGAAAATCGTTCAGCATATATGCGGATCTTGATTTCCGGTCTAGTGCTACGTTTTGTGTCCCGTCTCTTCCTGCAACTTGTTTGATACATCGATATATATATGTGGGTACTAGATGGGCCCTTTCATAGAGTTAGTTGTGGTCTTCTCAGACCAGGGCACGTTTCGAACCCTCGTAGCTTTAGTTTTAAGATACCGTAACCAATTATGACCATCATGTTTTTTAAGTAAGTAATTTTATATTATAAGTAAGAAATTTGGTACAGAGATAGTTTACATCCCGGGGAAGGACATAGGCTACTAGGTTAGTAAAATTAGTAATTAGTATATATTAGTATAATTAGTATATTAGTATAATATTAGTATATTAGTAAATATTAGTAAATTAGTAATTAGTATATTGGTATGGATATTATTTCTAACTAAGTATTTGCGAAGGCGGTTGGTCAAAAACCACACGTATCTATCAAAGTAAATTTGGTAGGTACGCTTTGTTTTTGACCAAGGCCTAGACGTCTCTCCAGGGACAGATGATTCGTTATCATCTCCTCCTCAAAATTCATGACTTCCTGAAATAGGGGTTGGACTTTATAATTATGAGGTGAATTCTGTAAGTTTGAAATGGGTGGTGAATTATTAAACTTACTAGCTAACGCCAGCGACTTTGTCGGCGCAGAATAAGTTTTTTTTATTCCCGCGGGAACTCCTTAGTTTTCGGGGACAAAAAGCATAATATGTCACTCTCCAGATCATCAACTATACCCATGCTAAAATTCACGTCGATCCGTTACTGCCACCCAACAAACAATCACCCTTTTATTTATAATATTAGTATGGTAATACTAATATTATAAACAAGTGAAATTGATTTAACGAATTAAAAAATACGACTGCTATTATTTTTGGAGTTTACCTCCATAAGAACCGATTTGCTTATATAGCCTTTGGAATCTTATTCACATTTTTTATTAAATGATATTTTTGTGAATCACTAAATATTGAACTATAATGTTATATATTTTTGGAATCTACTCATCATTTGTAGATGATGATTATATAGTTAATCTTATTTTCGTTTTTTTTTTTCAATTTTGGTCTTTAATGCGGGACCATGGTCACACCATGAATTTTTTTAAAAATTTTACTAGCCTATGTCACCCGGAATAAGTTAGGGATTCTAACGATATCTCATTTATCAAAACCGGTTCAGGCGTATAGAAGTTATGGTGGAATATACAAACTCACATACATACATACATACATGAACCCTTAAAACAATACACTCCTTTTGCAGGCAGTCGTATAAAAATACACTCGAGTTGCGTTTTGCAAATAATTCAAACTACTGCAACAGGGAAAAGTCATACAACATAAATATTTTAAAATATTATGATTACATTAATTGATAAATAATTGCTATTTAAAATTCAGTACATATCCCATACATTTAATTATTAGCATAGTAGAATTGCGTATCGTATTTGTAGTGTGTTACAAAAGAGCATTTATAATAGAGGTGGTTAATAAAGCACGTAGCACAAAAGCATACCACGCTTTTTTCCGTAGCACGGACAGCACGTTGACCGAGGAGCCTCTATGTTGCTACGGTGCTACGACGCGTGAGCGCGCGCGGTGCTTCGTAGTTCGTTTCGTAGCACTCGTAGCGCCCGTAGCGGCGCCCGTCTGCCGGTAGCGCGCTAGCCGACCGTTAGTCTCGCGTAACGCGCTGTTTTGAGCGTACGTCATATGCTTTCATGCGTGCTATAGCATAGCATATTTAAAAAAGCATGCTAATAATTTATAGTTTATAAGCCTCTAAGTTTAGCCTTTAGAATGCCTTTGGTAGCAGTTATTAACAACTCTAATTTATAAGCCCTACGAAAGTAGGGCGTCAAAAATTTTTAAAGACTCATTTGAGTGTTCCCCTCCACGGAAATCTTTAGTAAAAGGCGAAAGATTTATACGTTTTGAAGGGAAACCAGAGTATCGATTATAGTAAACCGTCAGATTATTATACGTTTCTCGTAAACACAACGATACCTTGGATATTTATAGAGCAGCGCCATCTAGTTTTCTTTCTGGCACTTGTCATCTTACACTTTTTTTCTGGTGCGAAGCGACTTCAATCGTCCATGGACCCAATCATATTTTATAGATTAAATTTAAAATCTATACTAATATTATAAATGCGAAAGTTTGGATGGATGGATGGATGGATGTATGTTATTCAATCGTGCCATAACGACTGAACGGATCTGTATGAAATTTGGCACAGAGATAGATTGTAGCTTGGAATAACACATAGGCTACTTTTTACCCCGGAAAATTAAACAGTTCCCGCGGGAAACAAAATACCTCAATCCATGCGGACTAAGTTGCGGGCATAAGCTAATATTATTATAAAAGCAAAACAAAACCAAGCCAAGCCAAGCCAAGCCATGCCAAGCAAAACAGAACTATGTTATAATAAACATAAATAGTATATCCACACATAATTAACTTGATTTCTTCACTAATTGTAATCAGGATAGCCCGCTATCATCTTAAACTGCATCATCACTTACCATCAGGTGAGATCGCGGTTAAAGGCTAGCTTGTAGTGGTTAAAAAAAACAACAACAAATTAAATTTCAAAGTAAATAGCTAGAACTTCCTATAGCAAGATAATAATATTGACAAGGCGAACGATCTAAAACCTGAAGATTTTCATCTTAACGACGTCTTATGACCCGAGCCGTCTATCACGCATCAATTATTTTGCCAATTAGTTTAACGGAATACCTAGAAGATTATATTTCAGTCATGCGAAAATTAACTTGTGCCAAACAAGTTAATGCAAAACATTTTAAGTGATATTACTTTAATAGATGTGTTCAAACTGAATTTTGGTTCAGTTTAAGGTTTTTTTTGTTCGCAGCCTTATTGCATCCCTTAATTTTCCGGGATAAACTGGATTATGCCCGTGGCTTCGTCCGCGTTTAGGTTATTTTTGATTCCCGCAGGAACTCCTCAATTTTCCGGGATAAAAAGTAGCCTAAGTATGACCTTCCGCGATACACAACCAATGTCTGTAAAAAATTGCATTGAAGTCGATAGAAAAGATAGACCATGAAAGCGTAACAAACATGATTATTTTATAAACCCTGTAACTTATACTAGATGATACATGTGAATTTATGTTTCTTAAAATTACGTGGGTAGGTACTCTTTGATTTTCCAAGATGAAAAGAATCTTTTGTTTATCTCCAAGTAGTAAGCTTCTTTCTGTACCAATTTTCGACAAAATCGGTAGAGCAGAAGGGCCGCGAAACGATAACAGACAGACATATAAATACTTTCGTATTTATTTATATTGTTGATGTTCGTTCTCTTGGAAACTGTATGATTTTCCGTGGTAAAAGTAGCCTATGTCACTCTCCAGGGCATCAATTATTATATCCATGGAAAAATCACGTCGATCCAATGTGGCGTATTGAAGGACCGACTAACCAGCAAATAAACAAACTTGCGAATTATAATATTGGTACGGATTCTGGTCTTAAAATCTAAATTGCACTAAGTCCAATCACATTATGCAAAAGTATATGGAATTCTACCACTATTATCCTTTAAAAAAATGTGTTTTCATACGCCTTATAATATGAAAATCGATTCTTAAGGAGGTAAACTCCAAAAACCCTATAAATAAATATAGGAAGGAGTTACAACCTACAGCAATGGAAAATACGAAGCAGAGAGGCGAAGCGAAGGGACTTTATAAGGCAACTTTATATCAGGGACTTTATAGCGCAAACAGGAACGTTATTTGAACACGTTATATAAGGCAAACACAGTTCCGTTATATCAGTGGGTATTTGTTCAGCCATACTTACATCACAGCCTAAAGAAACTGTTCATACAGTCGGTCTATGCAACATTATTGTGCAGTACCTTCAATATGTGGTGTTAGCAGATCACCTACCAGGTGCAGCCCTATTCTCTAACTCAGTGACCATCTAATAACGAAATCCACTGACATATATATTTTTCATCCATTGAAGGTTTTCTATGGAATGTATTTCTTTATCTTAATCTAAACATAATATTATTACAAAGGGTAAAGATTTGTTCGTATGTAATGAATAAACTTAAAAATAAAGTTGTCTCACAATAACCATTTTTATGATTTTCTTTGTTGTAAAACAAAGCTTTACATTTGAAGGTGTTTTTATTGATATAGTATTAACACTTATCCAAATAAAATTTTTGGTTATCTCAAGTATTTAATATAGACCAAATTCGCTCTTTCCACTATTTAATTTAGGCAAATATCTTAGAAGATATCATAAAAATAAAGTAACGCGCAACGTACTGCAATGGCAGGTGATATCGCAGTGTATTATTGAGTATGGAATATTATAATGATTAGTGCTATTAGTGCGAAGCCAGGGCGGACCCAGCTCTTTATAATTCTTTAATATTGATAAAAACATGCCAGGGAAGACTTTACAGTCACCCGATTCGCCTCCCCCTGGCTACAAAAAGTACATCTAACAATTTCCAGCAGTGGACATCTATCGGTTGATGACGATAACAACGCTTGTACGTGTCGTTGTCACCTACGATATACGAATACCACTGACCAATGCGGTGCGATCTTAGCACCTGAGATTGAGTCTGCTTTCTTGAGCTTTGTCTCACTGTATGTATTTACACTGTGTCTGAATGCTGCGCCTGTAAGAGGGTTCAGTGTACACAACACAATATACACTGGGTTCCAATTAACAATTGAGATGAAACACCTAGTTTTCTAGAAAACTTGCTCATCTTTTTATCGCCTAATTTTAACTTATTTGCTTACTGATTTGTCATTTCAACAGATTATTTTGTGAAGTCAAAATCAAAAGCAGTTTACTCAAAGGTAAACTGTACACTTTTTGAAGGTCTACAAAATATATAATCCCAAACTTATCTGACCCAATGACAGCGTCACTAGTTTTTATGAAGAATAAAATAAAAATAAAAAATAAACAGGCATAAAAATTTGCTCCTATTTTGGCCACCGGGTCAGATTAGTTTGACGGAATATAACATTCTTAAGCTTATGAAAAAACTCACCGATCACCTATTCAAGCCCTCCTATATTTTAACAATAATTGTATGGATAATTCAACTTAATTCATCTTTAAAAATACTTTATAATATTTTCTTGATAGTAATTTAAGTATGCGTTATTTATATCAATGCTGTGTACCCAGACTTTTAATCGATGTACGGTCGCGGCTTGAAAATGTTTACCAGTTTTCAAATGCGTACAGTAAGTTAATTAATTGCCCTTCGATTCGGGACAATGCACAGGATTTCCGTTTTTACAGTAAGGTTTAAAAATTCAAAACGAAATTATTATGGATTTATTATTCCAAATAAGGTCGGGGTTCAAATGACAAAAAAAAACAGTACGTTTATTGTTTAAATCTTGAGCGTCCGCTTTCCTCTTTAAGCACTACTCCATTTTGACGTTCCATTATATCCATGCCTAATAATAATCTTGTAACCCTACATGAATACCATTTAAGTACCTTAGTTATTATATTAGGAATGATTTATTTTTGATCAATTAAATAGTAATGAAAAGGAAATGTATGTTTTGTTTATAATTATTTTTATTTTTTGACAAGTCTCAAACTAATCGATCGAACAAAGCATTTTGAAATACTACGTTTAAAGGAACGCCCTGTCACATTGCATATGCTGCCATCTGTGGTCGAATAGTTGAACTTGTTAACGAAAAGTAGTGAGCAATACTTAAAAATATTTTCTAGACTCACCACAATAACTAGCGCCATCTAGTGTGGGAAAGCAGTTTTTGGTGAAACTTTTTTTATCTATTTTCTCAGTTTTCAGAGCCTTCAGACTCCTGAAACTTTTTTATTTGAAAACTATAAAATATAACAATTACAATAATAAAGAAATAATACTTGAAAATATTTTTTTAGACTCGCTTAACACAATAAATAGCGCCATCTAGTGTGGGAAAGCAGTCTTTTGGTGAAACTTTTTTGTTCATTTTCGCAGTTTTCCGAGCCTTCAGACTCCTGAAACTTTTTTATCTGAAAACAGTGAAATATTACAATTACAATAATAAAGAAATCATTGCTGAACATTGATTTTTGACACCTAGGCAAGCTGCCATAGTTCCACCGGTCAAGTCCTTTATCTTCGCATTTCATTTGTCAAAGTGACATTTTATTAAAAATATTATTAATGGTACATACCTATTCTATTTTATCTAGTTGTCCGGTGTCAGCGAGAGCGACCGTCACATGTTAAAAAAATTGGCAGTCATATGCCGATAGAAGTGAAAACGAATTTTTTGTATTGTTTTTTTTTTAAATTTTAATTAAATATAGTATATTTATATGTTCGCAAGCATGTCGGTCACGGTCACGCGAATCTACATTTTTACCCCCTACCAAAAACTGCTCAACGCGCCTAAAGAAGTTTTCACTTCAAAAATCGATGATGCCCAATGTACTAAAATTCTACATCAATGATGCCTAATAATCAGTTATCGGCCTTCTGTCACGGATGTGTGCATGCAATTATAAAATCAGTGAATGTGGTCACCTTTTTATGCGACGTAAAAAGGAGTATATTGTTTTCAGGGTTCATTTATGTATGTATGTATGTATGTGAGTTTGTATATTCCACCATAACTTCTATACGCCTGAATCGATTTTGATAAATGAGGTATCGTTAGAATCCCTAGCTTATTTCGGGTGACATAAGCTGGTAAAATTTTAAAAGAAATTGATGGGGTTACCATGGTCCCCCCATCAAAAAAATATTTGAAAATAAGAATAACTATATAATCATCATCTAGAAAATGATGAATAGATTCCAAAAAATATGTCACTATAGTTCAATATCCAGTGATTCACAAAAACATATATTTAATAAAAATGTGAATAAGATTCTAATTTAACTAGATTAATTTAGATCTTCAACTTTTTCGTTCGTTTTTTGGCAGGCCGTCGCGTATTTTTTTTTAAATTCTAACAACATTTTATAATTTGTGTGTTGAATATTATGTATATTGTTAGTGTACCTATGAAAATAAAATAATATAGGATGACTTTATGCCTTTGAGAACATTTTATAGAACTCTCGGGCATGCAGGTTTCCTCGCCTTCCACTCCGATGTCTTTCACCGAGAGTTGATAGTTGCTTAGTTAAGATGATTATTTGTGAAATGGTGAAAATGAAAAAAAAACCCGGCTGAGTTTGTTGTGGGCTCTTCTCAGACCAGGGCGCGTTCGGAACCCTCGTAGCTTTAGTTTTAAGATACCGTTACTGATTATCACCATTATATTTTATAAATAAGTAGACGTCAATAAGTGTAGTATACCTACCCAAATTGAATAAACTTTATTTGACGTTGACTTTGGTAAAGCAATTTAATTAAAGCAAGTGATATTTAATTGCCAAAAGATCGATGCAATGTTGTACAAAAATAAAATCCCTCCAAACTGTTGACTAAGAACGTCTTTAGAGCAATTACCTATTTATGTTGCAAACGCTATTTATAAATCCGAACCCTAATCAAGACAGACTAGACGCTAGGTTGTTTAATTAAAACTTTTAATAAATAACAGCTTTTATTTCAGTTATCTTCTTACTTAAGCTTACTTTTTTGGGGCTTTGTAGGGTTCCGTATCAAAATGGTAAAAAACCGGCCAAGTGCGAATCGAACTCGCGCACCAAGGGTTCCGTACACACCTGTAGTAAGTTTAAAATTATTGAACATATTTTTATTATATGATGTAACTACATATTTATGCTTTTCGTAATTTTTCCTTTATTTGTGCTATAACACATTGATTCATACCAATTTTCAAGATTCTGAGTTCAGGGAAGTACCCTGTAGGTTTTGAATTTGATTCCCTTGCGAGTGGCAAAAATTTGCAGCATAAACGGCTGTATCTTTTGATTGCGTTGGCTTAGAAGTTTGATTTTTTCACAGCTCCAAGAGACAGTAGACCTGAGTATTTGATATGAATTTCAGGTTGATACCTCCATGCGTCACTGAGAAGAAGGGTCTAAACAGACAGACAGACGGACAAGAAAGTGATCCTATAAGGGTTCCGTTTTTTCCTTTTGAGGTACTGAACCCTAGAAATTGTTTAAAAACTGACATTTCTTAGAAGAATATTTGCTTTATTTAAAACAATACAATAAAACTAAAAGCTAGCCTAACCTAATTACTAGACAAATCATGCCCGGGTGAAGCCCTGGCAAGAATGCAGGCTGCACTTCTGAATTGGGCAGCCAGACTGATTCTATGCGCAAAAAAAATAAGTATTATGATATCCAATGCAAGTAGGTAAATGTCACCATTTAAGTTATAATAAGTTTTGTCCATTTTGGGTCCAATAATATCTCATTTCTTTTGTCTTTTTACCAGTACCTGTTACTAAAATAATAATTGTGCGTGTGTTTCAAAACGTTGTGATGTTTTTTTATAACAGTTGGTTAAGTGAGTAAACTTGACATCATTTTCTCACCAAAATAAACAAATTGATATAAAATTCAGTAAATGTCAAGTGTAATTAATACTTAATTATTAATAGAAATTACGTAAAAATACTGAAGTAGGTAATTATTTTAAGAAAAAGACATTAAAATAGGGGTCGATTTTTAGACCTCGTCGCCCCCCAAAATCAGTTTTCGTTTATGATGACCCCTGGGAAACCAATATAGACCCCCTGGGGTCGATATCAACCACTTTGGGAATCCCTGATTTAGAGCTTAAACCTTTCCCCTTCCCTAAGGTATTTTTTTACACTACAAGTTAGCCTCAATTATACTCAATACTAAATTTGTTTTTTTATTTATGACATACAGGCGTCTCTTGTGCTACGTCATGTCTTGACTCTACCACCGGTTCGGAAACCAGTTCTACTGAGATGAGCCGGCAAGAAAGTAGTTGTTTTTTCATAAAAAGGCAAAATGTTACAATAGGTATGTAGATAACGTACGATAAGATAAGATTACACTGACTTGTGGGCTGCTGGCTTGCTTGAGAGCCCAATCTAGGTATACTTAAATCTATACTAATATTATAAATGCGTAAGTTTGGATGGATGTATGGATGTATGGTTGTATGCATGTGTGGATGTATGGATGTATGGATGTTTGTTACTCAATCACGCCCCAATGGCTGAAAGGATGTGGTAGAAATTTGGCACAGAGACAGATTATAGTCTGGAATAGCACACAGGCTGCTTTTTATCCCGAAAAATTAAAGAGTTCCTGCGGGAACCATAAAACCTCAACCCACGCGGACGATGTCGCGGGCATCGACAAGTTTAATTTATTTTAAAGCAAAATAAATCTTTAGGAGAGATCTAAACTTGGATGTCTCGGCTAATTGAATTGAATTACCCGTTCAGTGTACGTTACGGCTAATATGAAATCTTC
Source organism: Erebia palarica (assembly GCA_964035005.1). Classification (NCBI taxonomy): domain Eukaryota; kingdom Metazoa; phylum Arthropoda; class Insecta; order Lepidoptera; family Nymphalidae; genus Erebia; species Erebia palarica. The sequence goes on from OZ035995.1 coordinate 20,135,921, forward strand.
ATACATTTCGTGAAATCTTTCATCTATCCCATCATCATCACACTGTAGTAAAAATATTGGCCTCCTTTCCCAGAGGTCCAGAGTTCATTCCCGAGGGATGCACTTGTAATTGTTTTGACCAATTAAATATTAGTAATTACTTGCAAGATCACTTGGTTTAAAACCTTTTATGTAAGTGATATTTATTGTGATAAGTGATATTCAGCAAAATTTGTAAAAAAACCTGCACGCCTAAGAGTTCTCATAACTTTTCTCTTCACCAATAGTGAAAAAATTTGGCGGAAGGAAATAAACTTCTTTTTATCCGGAAATTAACTCCTCATTAATTAACTCCTGTTAGTTAATGAGGAGTTAAAGTTTCCTATACTCCTATACAGGAAAACTAGGGATAAATTATTTAGTGGCAAAAGAACCCTCGTAGCTTTAGTTTTAAGATACCGTAACCAATTATCACCATCATGTTGTATAAGTAAGTAATTTTTAACGTCAATAAGTGTACCTACAGTGTACCTATACTGAATAAATGATATTGAGTATTGAGGGTTGAGTATTGCACGAATTGTTTATCCAATGGTTGCTGAAATGTTATATTATAAGCCAAAATCACTGTATTTTGAAACCACACGTGTAATCAACGATATTCATGTTACAATAATGATGTAGCGAAACGTTTTACGTTTGTATTAATTATTTGAAACGAGAAATTTAATTCAACGTTAGAGCGGCTATTAGTAAAGGTTTCAGAATACAAACAGACTAATTTTTGATTCAAATAACTCTCCAAGTGATTATAGTAGATGACCACTGGCTGAAAATGCGAATTTTCATACCTATATTTTAAAGATCCAAGAAAAGCCATGAAGAAAATGGACGCTTGACTTTATTGTTGGATTTCGTAAGCAACATTCAGGACCAGTGCGTATATATTCACTTGATGAATCAAACGCACTAATGATACATTGAAGAAGAAGAAGAAGTAGGCGAAAATAAAAAATCTTTGCACTATTATACTTTGTAAATTCTTAATGTTAATTACTCGATTTTAATTCAAATACATTTTCAAAAATATTTTTTGTAATGTGTATTCTAAATGTTATATAACTATATACTGTTTGTTTAATGCACTGAGTGCTACTGTTTGTTAACCCGAATATTCTTAATTTAATCCATGCGAACATATACATAATATAACAACTGTCAGTAAACATAAAGGCAAACCACTTTTTCGCCACAATTTCTGATCTGTTACACAAATTAGATTTGAATATCTTTGAAATTGAGCATAATTAGTTACATGCTATAGATTAGTTGGCGAAAAGTGTTGAATAGCGTGTTTTCTAGTGCAAATTAGAAGCCTAATGATTATCCCAACCCGAAATTGTTTGTATAATTATTAATAATATTTATAATTAATAAACGTTATTAATTATAAATAATAAATATAATTATAAAACGTATAATTAATAAAAGTTTTTTAATTATAGTATGCAATGTGTTTTCCTGCATTTAGGATTAATCATTACAAAATTATGATGATCGTACGTTTCAGAGGCTTCTAATTCCAGTTGTCTTTTTTTTTTCATCCACTACAAGCCCTTGACTGCGATCTCACCTGATGGTAAGTGATGATGCAGTTTAAGACGGTAGCGGGCTAACCTGTTAGGAGCATGGCAGTTATATTAAACCCATACCCCATTTTCTACATGGCATCGTACCGGAACGCTTAAATCGCTTGGCGGCACGTTTTTGCCGGTAGGTTGGTATCTAGCCAAGGCCGAAGCCTCCCACCAGGCTAGACCAGGGAAAATTCAGAAATTATAAATTCCCAAATTGACCCTGCCGGAGATCGAACCCGGGACCTCCGCACGTTAACACAACAGCGCTACACACTGCGCCAACGGAGGACGTCAAAAGAGGAGGTCTTCTAAATCAATGTTAATCTATCTGTCTGTCTTGTCTTATTCTCAGTTGTCTTATTTAACACTTTGACTGCAACATAGAATTGTCTTTCTTAATAAATATTATTTATTACCTTTTGATAATATTTTCAGAATAATTGGTTTTAATCAATCTTTTATTAAATACCTTTCTTCTAATCCAAATAGTAATTAAAAAAATAAACAAATGGATTTCCAAAAATTGTATTATCTATATCTATACTAATATTATAAATACTAAAGTTTGTTTTTCTGTTGGTTTGTTGGTTTGTTGGTTTGTCCTTCAATCACGCCGCAATGGGACAAGGAGTTCCTGCGAGAATTCTAAAAAAACTTAAACCACGCGGACGAAGTCGCGAGCATCAGCTAGTTTTATATAACAAGAAGTATTAAAATAATCTGAAATTAATTTCAAACAAACTTTTTTAAAGTGGGCAAAAATCCATGATCTGACGCTGAAAATATTATGAAAGAAAATATAATATTTCCAATACCAAAAAAAGAAAAGTAATTTCAAACGAAAATATTTTATCAAACACCGTCAACTTTTCATCATTTAAAAGAAAAATGATCGCCCGAATGCCAGTAATTGCACATTTTTCATTTCCTTCATTATTTAACCGACTTCGCTTTAGGTTAAAAAAAGAATTTATTCCTTACCAGCTACTACTCCTTACTAGTTTTTGATTCCCGGAGGAATTCTGTATCTGCACAGACTACCGCGACAGGATGAAATGTGTTCACATGAGGCTCTTGAATATTGTGCGGACGTTTCGTTATTTAATACCTGACATTTTTATATTGCATTGCATGTAAAAGATTACTTAAATGACAAGGAGGCTTGGCAATAATTTGCTCTAATGGCCCTGATAGTTCCTTAGCTAGGATGATTTGTGAGATGGTGACAATGAAAAAATAAACCCGGCTGAGTTTGTTGTGGGCTCTTCTCAGACCAGAGCGCGTTTGGAACCCTCGTAGCTTTAGTTTTAAGATACCGAAACTAATTATCACCATCATTTTTTATATGTAAGTAATGGACGTCAATATGTGTACCTTTACTGTACCTAAATAGAATAAATGAATTGAATTGCAAATTTTATTTTTGTTATTGTTTTATTTTAATCTTATTTATTTGATGTCAATTAATTTAATTTATAATAATGCTTTTTACTATTTATACTCATTGTAAAAATGTAAATTGAATATGGACAAACCTGTCTGAAACAATTTTTTTTATTTGTCCGTAGTGTGTTTTCGTCATAAGCGAGAATAGACAAGAATTTCCAACAGACCGGGGTGCCGCGTAAATTCAATTACGTGCAAGGCGGGTAAAATAAAATGGCAGCCGTTTACCAAATTGTCTCTGCGAAACACTTCCGTCTAATTCCCGTTTAAAGCTAGGTCTCGATCTACACGATACACCGGTCCATACAAATGACACGGTCTTATGGCTGGATTATACTTTGTGAAGTAAAAAGTGCAGGTGTGAAGTAGATAGTTAACACATCTCAATGTGTTAAGTGTAAAGTGTATCCTCACTAGCACATAAGCTCGAGGGCATAATCTAAACTGCTGTTAAACAGCGATTTAATGGCAAATAGCCGACAGCGATTAGTTGTTAAAGCGCTGCTTAACATCAATTTAGCAGTACTTTTCCTTCTTAACCAGCTTATGTGCTCGTAGGGATATTCACACAGTGATAGAATGGTGCTTTAAACACTTTACTCGCACTCGCAATTCACACATAATAGTGTGACAGTTTACGCGTTGATTTTACTAATCACTTAACACCTGCACTTTTTACTTCACAAAGTATAATCCAGCCATAAGACCGTGTTATTTGACCGGTGTAAAATTAACAAAGTGTTATCTGACACATTCATTACAATAACACAAAATTAATAGTGGTAGGAAATAAAGAAAAAAGCCAATCCTGCAAACAGAAAATAATAAGAAAATATTTCGTAATCCTTTTCATTACCAGCGACAATTCGTCCAACGTTCCCGGGCAAGCGTTTAATTCGGCGAGCAATGCGAATTGCCATTTTATTTACCCTTAAACGTTTCCCGGGAAATGGGTCACCTGGATGACTATGGGGAGCAGCCGACTTGAAATTAAGCAAAAACTTGTTTATCTCCGTAGATAAATGAGTTTTGTTTACTTTGTGAGAATTACCGTTCGAAGCCTTATAATATTTCAAGCGGTGATAGGCAAGTGGTAAAGACTTCCGTCTGTTCGAGGGATCTGGGATTTACCTGGGGCCATACTGCCAACGATTAAAGCAATACTTATGCAATATTGCTAAAATGACAGTTAGATGTCACGTCATCCTTATCTTAAGAACGTCATGGACGTTCCTAAAATAAGGATGACGTGACGTGCTCGAAATGACGGTTAGATGTCACGTCATCCTTATCTTAAGAACGTCATGGACGTTCCTAAAATAAGGATGACGTGACGTGCTCGAAATGACAGTTAGATGTCACGTCATCCTTATTTTAGGAACGTCCATGACGTTCCTAAAATAAGGATTATGATAATTCTAAAACACGAAATTAACAATAATGAAACAATATGGCTTTAATAATTTTGAAAAAACATTAATCCATTTCGACTGCGGCCGACGAGGTCCCGGGTTCGAGTCCCGGGTCGGCCCATAATGAAGTGTTGGGTTTTTCCGACTAGAAATTCTCAGTACTAGCCCGGAGTTAGGAAGTTGGCGGTGTTTCACCTCCGTGCCTCGGAGAGCACGTTAAGCCGTCGGTTCCGGTTATTATCACTAACATGATAATAGTCGTTCAAGCCCGCCAACCCGCAGTGGATCAGCGTGGTGGGTCTAAGCTCTAATTCCCTCTCTCCTATGAGAGTGGAGGCCTGTGCCCAGCAGTGGGACGTTAATGGACTGTAGTGGATCCACGTGGACGAAATACAACGCAGTACAACGTAGAACAACACTAAAATATCATAAAACAAATATTCAGAACAGTCGCGGAACAATAAAAGGCATCAAAGGAGTCGAGGGACTCAGAGATATGCAAATAATGCTCTGCCCGGATATCCGGCCAGGGATTACTTAGCGACTTGTTTACAGTAGGTACCCGGGACAACTGTAATGTTACTGCTTTATAAGTTTCAAAGAGAAATTCAATTCTGGCGACCTCCCTGTCAGACTACAACCATTTAGTTGCACGCAGGCAGAATATTCGTAGAAATAATACACACAAATGATGCTTCATATTGTATAATTCCACGTTCAGTTATTTTTATGTGTTTATTAAGTACTTGTAACACGGTTTAATTAACCCGGAATACCAATAACGATAGGGATGATGTACGTATCAAAAATAAATTATTTCTAACTGATTATTAAATAGAGGGTCTTCCAAAAGACCTAAAATTCACATCCACGGTTAGTTTTAAGTTTGATAACCATTTTAAAATATAGATTAAAGAAAAAAAGTGCGTTGAAATTTGATGACGTCACTATTGTGAATTTCATACAACCTTCATACTACAAGCGCGTTTTTAAGTTTGATAAAGAGTTGCTGATTTGATTGAGTTGTCATCATCCCTATTACTGGCGACAATAATGATTACACTTTCACTAACAAACAATGAATGACCCAAATACCGCCAAACGATCTTATTTATAGAAGACACATTTAGTATGATGACGTTTTTGTCGCGACATTATATCTCTCTAATCCAATTTAAAGTCAAATGAGCTCTTATTATTCATAAACGCTAACACATTGCTTAAATCAGTATTATTTTGAAATTGCAGTTTTATAGGACTTGCCTTGACGTCCGTAAAATAATACTAATTTAGCAATTATACTAATATTATAAGTGCGTTAGTTTGTTGGTTTTTCCTTCAATCTCCTCCTGTCACGCTGTAATGGAGCAACGGACCGACGAGGTTTTTTTTCATGGGTATAGTCGAGGACCTGGAGACTTTTATCCCGGAAAATTCGCGTTCCTATGGGAATTGAAAAAACTTATTCCAGGTGGACGAAGTCGCGAGCATCAGCTAGTCAGTATTCATTTTAAATCTCAGTTTTATAGAACGTACCTTGACGTCCGTTAAATAAGGATTATGATTCTGAAAGTAGCTTTAGTTTTAAGATACCGTAACCAATTATCACCATCATGTTTTATAAGTAGGTAATTTTTAACATCAATATGTGTACCTACAGTGTACCTATATTGAATAAATGATATTGAGTATTGAGTATTGAGAAACAAAAGCGTGAACAATATTTAAATAATACTGTTTTAAGCGATGATAGTAAACCTCCCTGTGCGATTGGGTATTTGACAACGAGTCAAATCAGCAACTTTTTTCAAACGTCAGAACTCGTGCTTAGTATGGGATTTTGTATGAAATAATTAATTGTGACGACATCAAATGTCGACGAACATTTTTACTTTAATCGATAGTTTAAAATGGTTACCTTACCAATATTATAAATGCGAAAGTTTGAATGGATGTATGGATGTATGGATGTTTGTTACTCAATCACGCCCCAACGGCTGAACGGATCTGGCTGAAATTTGGCACAGAGATAGATTATAGTCTCGAATAGCACATAGGCTATATTTTATTTTTATCCCGGAAAATTAAAGAGATCCCGCGGGAACCAAAAAACCTCAAACCACGCAGACGAAGTCGCGGGCATTCGCTAGTTCAACATAAAACTATCAGGGGGCATGGATATTACGACTTTTGGGAGATTAGGGATTTCCCAAAAATCACTAAAAAATAATAATTAAATAATTTGACTAGTAGTCGAATACCCAATTGTGAGCCCTGTGGTCTTAGAGAGGGAGGTCCCGGAACTGCGGGGTTCGATCCCGACAGGGTCTATTTGGTAATTTACAATTTCAGATATTTTTCTAGTTTTGTCCAGTGGGAGGTTTCGGTTGAGGCTAGTTACCACCCTACCAGCAAAGACGTACAAGCCAAACGATTTAGCGTTCCGTTACGATGTCGTCTCTTTTACAACTGAGCTTCTTAGACATGCTTGGATGTGTTGAAAATTAAAATAATTACTACTATAATTACTACCTACTCTATCTCTTTCCATCTATACTAGAGAAAGAGAGACAAACAGTCTTTTCTGTCACGTCATTTTTTTCAAGCCCAGGGCCCTGCCTTTTAACCTGGCATGCAGAACTAACGTTCTTTTTTATTTTTATTTAATAAATTCTAACAGAACAATCAATATAAGACTACATACTTATGTGGTGTTATCATAAATTTATATGAATTTAAATGGTCTGCGGCCATACTCCACTTAAAGCCATATTGTTAAATTTTTTTTTGACTTTCGTGTTTTAGAATTATAATCCTTATTTTAGGAATATCAAGGTACGTGTACTTTTGAGTAATATTGCTTAAGTATTGCTTTAAGCGTTGGCAATATGCCCCTTGATAACGTTCCAAACATCTTTGATTTACGGATATGATAAAACCGTCCTTTTGCCACATAAAAAGAAAGAAATATGTACATAATATATTTTATTTCTTTCCCAATATTGTCGCCACGTCCTTCCTATTTCGCAAATGTCCAATACCTAAATCTCCGGCTTATAAGATCGTCCGTACGAAAGTAATATGTCATAAATCTATTCGCTCCAGAATACTAAAGGGAATCCTTATACCTACGGATATATTCTTTGAAGTTAGCATCTTGGTATTGTACGTCCACTTATATACTAGCTAATGCCCGCGACTTCGTCCGTGTGGAATAAGTTTTTTTTAATTCCAACGGGAACTCCTTAATTTTCAGGAATTAAATGTAGCCTATGGCACTCTCCAGATCCTCTAATATATTGATACAAAAATAACTTCGATCCGGTGCTCTGTTGCGGCGTGATTGAAGGACAAACCAATAAACAAGCACACTTTCATTAAAAATACAAGAAAATTGATATCCAAGGAATAAAATAAAATCAAATCAAATATATTTATTTGTGAAAACAGTCAGATGTTAGTTTTACAGGAGGTATTCTAAGATACTCAACTGCCTCGTTGGTCTAGTTGTTAGTTGTTAGTACGGCCGACGAGGTCCTGAGTTCGAGTCCCGGGTCGAGCCATAATTACGTATTGGGTTTTTCTGACTAGAAATTCTCAGTACTAGCCTGGAGTTAGGATGGAGTTGGCGGTATTTCACCCCCGTGCCTCGGAGAGCACGTTAAGCAGTCGGTTCCGGTTATTATCACTAACATGATAATAGTCGTTAAAGCCCGCCAACCCGCATTGGAGCAGCGTGGTGGGTCTAAGCTCTAATTCCCTCTCTCCTATGAGAGTGGAGGCCTGGGCCCAGCAGTGGGACGGGACGGTAATGGGCTTTAGTGGTGGTGGTGGTGGTGGATTCTAAGTTCTAAGGTATTCTACCAGTATGGTAGGTAATAGCAGAGGCTTTGACTCCATTGAAGATGAGGTCATAGTATGTGACGTCACGGTTACATTCACAGCCGAAGCCGTTCACTAAACCAGACCAACATTTCACCAAAACATTAATTCCCAACTTGTTTCTACCGGAGATCGAACCTGGGACCTCCCACTTATAAGACCTTAGTACTCACCACTGCGCCAAAGAGGTCTACTGTGTGAATAGCAACCATAATTAGGTACATTAATCCACCCTCAAGGGGAAACCGTGATAACTGAACAAATAAACCTTAATATCAATGATGGTTTATACTAAAACGGTATGAATCACTAAGCTAAAAGGCATTTTCTTTACTGAAATAGGGAGGCGGATAAACTAGCGACCAATATCTTTGATTTTTTCAGCTAAAAAATAGACGCTAGTCGTTTTCCAGGTTGCAAGTTATCTGTGTACCTGTTAAAATCTATATATTTAAATAATAAAAGCTAATACTATAAAGCATACAGACTTGAAATTTGGACGGTTTCTGTTATGGTGTAGACATCAGCTAAGAAACGGTTTTGAGAAAATTCACCTCTAAGCGGTCGAAATGGGGGTTGGAAGTTTGTATGAAAGTCCTTTGTTTTTTGAAGTTAGACTCTTGAAAATTGGCAGATAAGTTATTAGTTATAAATAACAAAAACCTGTATAAGCTATTTATACGAAAATCTACCCGAAAAGAGGTGCAATGGGTGTTGGGAGCTTATATGAGGGTACCAAGTTTTTGAAGTTAGAGACTTCAAAAACGGGATTTAAGTTATTAGTTTTGAGTTATAATAAACTGTATACGCAATTTTACGAAAATCTACCCCACAGAGGGTGAAGTAAGGGTTGAAATTTTTTACGAAAGTCCCATGTTTTTGTAGTTAGAGACTTGAAAATCCGGATTTAGGTCATTAGTTTTAAATAATAATAACCTGTATACGGAATTTTAAAAGATTCCCGCGAGAACCAAAAACCTCAAACCACGCAGACGAAGTCGCGGGCATTCGCTAGTATTTTAATCGTTATTATGATAATTCGTTTTTATTTTAAATATTTTTTTAATAAAAAAAATAAAACAAAAAAAATTTAAATCATTAAAAAAATAATCTAAATATTCGTATGACTGCCAATTTTTTATTTATTTATATTCTTCTCCGGTCGCAAGTGTGTAGCACTCCATAATGAAGTGTAACCCCAGGGTCCGTCGTAAAGCTTATCGGCGGCTTAAACAGCTCATAGAGTTTACAGAAAGCCCTTGATTGTAAAGAGGCTTAAACGTCATCGCACACTACCGCAAAACCCGCCAAAAGCCGCAACTCATAACGGACGGATCATAAGCAAAAGATTATCAACACTTTTGAAATAATATGATCTTTATTTAAGAAAATAATAAAGTTACTCGTAATAAAATTGTTGACCATGCTAGATTGAAGCGGGATAAGTTGGAAAGGGTAAGTAACTAATATAATTAAACCCTAACTTAAATAAATTCTACTCCGTAGTGATGTATAGTGCTAAAGCGTTTGGCGGCACATCTTTGTCGGTAGGGTACTGACTAGCCACATCCGACGTCTCCAGACGACCAAATGTATGATTGTAAAATGCAGAAGATATTTTTTTATATATTTCTTTGATCAATAAACATTTATTTATTAAAAAAAAAAACCAACAACAATTTAGAAATTCGAAATTATCAAATTCGTACTACCATGAGTACACATACAATTTTCCTAATAAATTCTCACTTATAAAACCACAGCACGTCTCACTATTATACCAGTATTCATTTAGTACCTCAGCGCTCACCACTACTACTTCAGGAAAGTCGGCCCTTGCGGCTTTTGCAGTTCTTTTCGTGGTATGTGATGACCTTAGCTATTGATATTGTTATGAACTGCCCGCCTACTGCCGAGATAACAGTGTACTTTATTCCCTTTCATTATCATAATGAGTTTGCTGAGACTTGGTTTTGCTTAAGAGATTCCGGGTTCGATCAATTCAAGAAAAAAGTGACTGTCATAATGTTAATACAAGAAACAAGAATAAAATGTAGTGCCCACTTCTAGACTTTGTAAAATTAGTAATTCACTAGATGAAGCCCGCGACTTCGTTCGTCGTCCAGGGCTAAATTCTTATTGATTCCCGGGGGAACTCCTTAATTTTCCGGAATCCGACGCCTATGTCCTTCCCCGGGATACAAACTATCCCTCTACCAAATTTGATCAAAATCGGTTGAACAGATATACCGTGAAAGCGTAGCAGACAGACAGACAGACACACTCTTGCATTTATAATATAAAAGCATGGATCTGTCGGTAAAAGTTTTTTTAATAAACTCCCAGAAGACATATTGGAGATGTCTCTTGACAAGTTCAAAGTTTTTTTAAAACCTAAACTAATTGAAAATTCCTATTAGTGTAAATTTGTTTGAATAATAGGAAGGCATGGGTATGAATTGTTCCAGTGGCTAATTATGTAATTGTTACAATTATAAATCTAATTAAGTAATTTCCGCTATTTGTGAGATGGTGATAATAAAAAAACCCGGTTGAGTTTGTTGTGGGCTCTTCTCAGACCAGGGCGCGTTTGGAAACCTCGTAGATGTAGTCTTAAGATACCGTAATTGTTTATCACCATCACGTTTTATAAGTTTCAGACGTCAATAAGTGTACAGTGTACCTAAATTGAATCAATAAATAACTATTGAATTCCGGGTTCGTTCCACGAAGTAACGGACAACGACTAGTAGCTTTCTAAGATTAATAAGAATTCCAACACATTTCTGCTCAAAAGATTTAATTTAACCACTTATCTGGTCAAGGGAACAGTTCAAATTAAACTTGCGCTCGTACCTTTCGCAATTTAAGAGGATTACTGCAATTCCTGAACAAGCATTAATATACAAAGTACGTTCTGCTTGGTGCCCTAGAACTGAATTTTATCGATAACTAGCTGATGGCCGCGGGGAATATTCGTAATTCATAATTATTTTTAGTCCAGAACATTACATCCATAATGCGAAAGTCAGTTTGTTTGTTGGTTTGTCGTTCAATCACGCTTCAACAGCGCAACGGATCGACGTGATTTTTGTATGGTAATATTTGAGGACCTGGAGAGCGACTTAAGCTACTTTTTATCCCGGAAAAACTAACAGTTCCTATCGGATAGTATACTCTTTTTCTCGCATTTGTTCTTCAACTAGGGGGCAACGAATTTTGTCCCAGAAAAACTAACAGTTCCTGTGGGATATCATGCTGATATTTACATATTTTTCCTTCAATCATACGGCAATGAAATAACAATTCGAACTGATTTTTTTAGGAGGAGGTCTGATGTTCTAATATCGGGACGCGCATCTAACATTTTGGGTTACGTACATGTGGCCTGTGCCCAGCAGTGGGACGTTAATGGGCTGTAGTGGTATTGCTTTATGGCAGTATGGCCCCTGAATCCTTAATGCAACTTGACTCTGTTACTCTGTCACTCAGATATCGTGATGCGTCCGTCGCAGCCGACCCGTGATTAATGTAACGACGCAGCGTCCGACATCGCTGCACTTTAGCGAGTCATTAATTACCGCACTCATTACCATCCGACACGGCTGTCGGTTGCACACAATTACGTAACACTACGCAGTATTTTTGAGAGGAAAAAGCACTGGGTTGTCAAATCATAGTCAATTTTATCCTCGACTAGCGAATGTTTACGATCAGGTTTAGAGTTATGTGTGTTTTTAGCACTTATATATATCCCTTGCTTTATGGCGAATGGAGAGAATTAAAACCTGCATGCCTGATGCATCTTGACTAAGCTTCATTGTCACTTAATTATGTCAACGTGTCCGTCGCAGCCTGCCCGTGATTAATGTAACGACGCAGCGTCCGACATCGCTGCACTTTAGCGAGTCATTAATTACCGCACTCATTACCATCCGACACGGCTGTCGGTCGCACACCATGACGGATGCACGATGCTGTGTTTTTGAGGGGAAAATGCAGAGAGCTGTCATATCATAGAGTCAATCTAAAAAGCGATGATAGCCTAGCGATTAAGACTTTGTCATCTTATTTGAGGTGTTCAATACTTGAATCCCGCATACGTACCTCTAAGGTTTCAGATTTATATGCGTTTTGCTGCACTTTAGCGAGTCATTAATTACCGCACTCATTACCATCCGACACGGCTGTCGGTCGCACACCATGACGGATGCACGATGCTGTGTTTTTGAGGGGAAAATGCAGAGAGCTGTCATATCATAGAATCAATCTAAAAAGCAATGATAGCCTAGCGATTAAAACTTTGTCATCTTATTTGAGGTGTCCAATACTCGAATCCCCCAACGTACCTCTAAGGAAAATATTGCTTTATAACTTGCATGCCTGATGCATCTTGATTCAGCTTTACTGTCACTCAGATATGGCACTGCTTGTGATTAATGTAAGGACGCAGCGTCCGACATTGTCGTACTTTAGCGAGTAATTAATTACCGCACTCATTACAATCCGACACGGCTGTCGGCCGCACACCATGACGGATGCACGATGCTGTGTTTTTGAGATGAAAATGCACAGAGTTGTCAAATCATACAGCCTCTCTGACAAGCAAACGTTAGCGATCAGCTGTTTAGAAAAAAATAAGAAACAAAGGCTTTTTATTCAATAAACTTCTCAGTCTTATTGGTTATTCACACACCAAAGTCTCAGTCCGTTTTAGTGCATGTTTTTCGAGTCTTTCAAGCCAAACGTTGAAGGTATGCTGCATCGCATGTACAATGTCATCAGAATAGCATACGGCAATAAAGCATAACCTGATAGAGGTCTGACAGTTACAAAATATTAAACTCATTACTATACCATATCATTCGGTTTCAACGAGGCATCAGGCATGGTAACTTTATCGGTAGGTTGGTAGCAAGCCACTCCCACCAGGCCAGACAAGAGAGAATTCTGTAATTATAGATTCCCAAATTGACCCTACCGGTGATCAAACCCAGAACCGCCCAGTAATAAGACTACAGCGATCACCATTGCGCCAGAGAGGTCGTATCGCGCTTGTTCGATGCCTGATGAATGATGTACCAATTTTTATCTATACTTACTTAATATTATAAATGCGAAAGTTTGGATGGATGTATGGATGTTTGTTACTCAATCACGCCCCAACGGCTGAACGGATCTGGCTGAAATTTGGCACACAGATAGATTATAGTCTGGAATAGCATAGCTAAATCCCAGAAAATTAAGGAGATCCTGCGGGAACCAAAAAACCTCGATCCACGCAGATAAAGTCGCGGGTATTAGCTAATTTATTTATAAATCTTTATTGCACACAAATATAATTTGTTGCAGTGAATGTTTATGTATGAGGTTGGCTTCTCTTGGATGTTTGAACTCTATGGATAAATGTTATTGTTTGGAAAACTGAAGAGTTATTATTTATAGCGACCAAACCATTGCAATGAATATGTTCACTGTATTTTATTATACACTGAAACTTTATAGCTCACTGCATTTTTACTCCACTATAAATTAGCCTAGACTGCAATCTCGCCTGATGGTGAGTGATGATGCAATCTAAGATGGTAGCGGGCTAACCTGTTGGGGCATGACAGTTATATTAAGCATGGGCTTAATATAACTGTCATGCCATGTCATGGGGTATGGACCCCTAGTCGGTTTCTATATTCCTAAATTGACCCTGCCGGGAATCGAACCCAGGACCTCCGCACGTCAAGACAACAGCGCTCAACACTGCACCAGCGAGGTCGTCAAACATATATAGTATTTTATGTAGATGTATTTTATTTATCTCGTGAAACATGTAGTATAGCTTGCCGTGTTGAAGTGACAAACCATATACTAATAATATTAAAAATATGCGAATTTGCGTCCGTCTGTCTGTCCGTTTATATGTCTGCTACTCTTTCACGGGCCATCTGTTTTTTTTTTTTTTAATTTTGAGACGGACAAAGGAAATTGATTTTTCGCCCTATGCCCTTCCCCGGAAGTAACCAGACGAACTTTCTTAATCATGTCACCGTAAGATTGTGAAAACCGTTAGATTGTAACCTTACTAGCGAAATTGTAAACTGTCGAAAGATTGTGAACCGTTCAATGTTCTGAGTGTCAATTTTTTAAATATTCATTGTATTTACGTTTTCTTGTCTGTTTCTTGTAGGTTAGGTTAGGGTTCGACATAAATGACCAGGTAGTGCCTGGCCTGTGGCGGGGCACTTAGGTTCTTTCGGATTAATATAACCACTGCAGCCCATTAACGTCCCACTGCTGGGCACAGGCCTCCACTCTCATAAGAGAGAGGGAATTAGAGCTTAGACCCACCACGCTGCTCTAATGCGGGTTGGCGGGCTTTAACGACTATTATCATGTTAGTGATAATAGCCGGGACCGACGGCTTAACATGCTCTCCGAGGCACGGGGGTGGAACACCGCCAACTTCCTAACTCCGGGCTAGTACTGAGAATTTCGAGCCAGAAAAACCCAGTACTTAATTATGGCCCGACCCGGGACTCGAACCCGGGACCTCGTCGGCCGCAGTCGAACATGCTAACCACTAGACCAACGAGGCAGGCGTTTAATTGTAATCTTTCCACAGTTTACAATCTCGCTAGATAGATTACAATCTAACGGTTTTCACAATCTTACGGTGACATTCGTATTAATAAATAGGGATTTAACAAAAGACAGGAGAAAAATAAAGCAAAAGACTATAAAAATTCATAAGTTGTTAAAAGATATTTCTCTAAGAGCTAGATAAAAGCTGTTCTTATCCGGGAGAGTGAAACGTCAAGTTGTCCTTTTGAATCCCTTGGCGGATATCCGTTTTTGCATATCTCATCCGGGCAAAGCCTTGATGACTTTTATTGTTCTTTTATTGATAAAAAAATGTATTGTATCCCATTGTATATTAAACTATTTTAGGGTTCCCTGGTTAAACAAAGAACTCTTTTAGTTTTGTTGAATACTCGGTCACGTTAAATTCGATTTTCATACAAACAAACCCCTATTTTACCCCCTTAGGGGTTGAATTTTCGAAAATCCTTTCAAAGCATATGCCTGCGTCACAAACCTCTCTGTATGCCAAAGCCTGATCCGTCAAGTGGTTTGAGCTGTATGTTCATAGATAGATCAGTCAGTCACTTTTCCGTTTATTTTATTGAAAATGTCTCACAGACATTATAAATCCATATACTATTTAAGGAGATATGTTATACTTACGCCATACTAATACGCGTAGCAGAGAAAATATAGCATTTATAATATAAGTATTGATTATTACGGATTTCCTAAAAGAGAGGAGAACATTAAAGCAAAAAGACTACAAAATCCATAAGTTGTTTCAGTAAGAGCTGAACTTTATTCAGGCGACGTCAATTTGTCCTCTTAAAACCCTAGTAAAACCAAAAAATCCTATAATTTTATTGAATATCTATAATTCTATTGAATATCTCACAGCCATTTTAAAAATCCATAGGTATTAATATAATATCACTGTCTAAGAGGATATTTTATCTTACGCCGTGCTAATGAGCGTACTCGTAGCAGACATATAGACAGACAAACTATCGCATTTATAATATTACTATGGGTTATTACGGATTTCCTAAAAGAGAGAAGAGGATTAAAGCAAAAAGACTATAAAATCCATAAGGTGTTTCTAAGAGCTGAACCTTATCTCCGTGTGATGCCAAGTTGTCCTCTTGAATCCCTTGGCGGATATCCGAATTTGCATATCTCATCCGGGTAAAGACTTTCATCGCTTTTATTGTTCTTTTATTGATAAAAAATGTATCGTGTCCTGCTGTATATTAAAATATTTTTAGGGTTCCCTAGTAAAGAAAGAATTCTTATAGTTTTGTCGATCCAATATTCGTTTGCCCGTGATACGAAATATACCTACTTACCCAATTATTAAAAAAAACTTTGAACATTATAAAAAGAGAGACGAAAATTTTTTCCTTTTTTCCTCGAAAAAATAAATACATTGTTTCATTTCAAAGTGAAACTTTTTGATGCGCTTGTAAATTGTTGTAATTTTTTTTTATCCACTATTAGTTTGTCCTTGACTGTGGACAAACTAATAGTGAATCTCACCTAATGGTAAGTGATGCTGCCGTCTGAGATGGTAGCGGGCTAACCTGTTAAGAGCATGGCAGCTATATTAAACCCATACACCTAATCGGTTTCTACATGACATCGTAACGCTAAATCGCTTGACAGCACGTCTTTGCCGGTAGTGCGGTAACTAGCCACGGCCGAAGCCTCCCAGCAGGCAAATTTGTTTACAAATTATGGCTTTCTCAGAGATTTTTACGGTAAGGCTTTAGACATCCGCTAAGAACACATTTTTAAGTATCGGTCATAATATATGCTTGAAGCCAGACTTTACCATAAATTGAAAAAAAAATAATTACTGTTACTTCTTGAGAACGTGTTCTTAGTTGATAATATATTAATACGGACCCTCCTTGGAAAATATAGTATTTCTTTTATTTGATTATTTTCACTCAAGTGGCAAAAATACGAATCAAAAATGCACGTACATCATTGCAATGATAGTAGTCGTTAAGGCCCGCCAACCCGCATTGGAGCAGCGTGGTGGGTCTAAGCTCTAATTCCCTCTCTCCTATGAGAGTGGAGGCCTGTGCCCAGCAGTGGGACGTTAATAGGCTGTAGTGGTACATCATTGCAATATTAAAAAATTTAAAAACGACTGTTCAACCGAAATATGTCACAGCTGCCAAGAGAAATTCGCCGAACACAATTAATCCTTCTTCATCCTACTTTGATATTTCAAAAGTATTACTACTGTTGTTTTACAAAAATCCAACAGTGACCGCTTTTTGTGCATTGTGTTTTTTGGAGAACAAAAATAATGGTAGTTTAGACCGAGACATGGTGGACGTAATCTTCAAAGCGTTTAACCCATAACATTATAGTCGTAACCCGCCACGGGTTGATTACGGTGGGTAACATAGTAAATAAAACTTGTATGATGGTATATCATACAAGTTTTATTTACTATGTACCTACTTTTGAATACTTTCGTAAAAAAAGAATACAAATGAAATAAAATTATTGTATTATTTTATTTCATTTTTATTATTTGTTGTTATAGCGGCAATAGAAATACATATTCTGTGAAAAATCTATACAGCGGAGGCTTAGTAATAGGGTCCCGTTGGCACCCTTTGGGTACGTAACCCAAGGTGATCGAATACGGGAGCTCCCATTTATAATATCACAGGGCCCACCACTGCACCAGGGACGTCACCAAAGGATAATATGATTTTGATAACATGGTTCCAAAAGAGTTTCGCATTATTTAAAGACTGTGTGACTGTAAACAGCCTCTGTTAAGTCGAGGTTATTATACTATTGATGTTTTTCTTTATGACAAAGTTGCGTGGAAGCAACCGGCTAAGCATCCAGCAACCCACGAATTATTGTAAACTTGTGTACGTTACGTACGTATGCATTGTATATTATTTACATACAAAATTTTACATTTTTCTTTTTATAAAAATAGCAACTGCTCAGTAGAATTGTCTTTCCGAACCGGTGGTAGTCTTAAATTATGTTAAGTGGCACATGTGGTCCCACGTGAAATAAATAAATCATTTCAATTCATTTGCGTGTGTCAGCTCATAAACTAGGATATATCCTTTCGAAGAAATAAATTTATTACATGTCATACTCGACTGAAGGGCGCCATAAGCCATAGATTTGGGATTCGGCCGTTTAGAAAATAGAAAACGTGGCGACAATATTGGATAAGGAATAAAATATGTGTCCAGGGGCAAGTAGTTCAATCAAATGTTAACCAGTGTTTACTTTTTCAGAATAAACTCGACTGTTATTTTTTGCAAGGCAGACATTGCGTGAATCCATACCAATAATAATAATAATGTCCTCCCGACCGAATTTCGGCCACGACGGCCAATCTCCAGAGAGATTAGCCATCTGCGCGGGAGATATTATAGTGCACAAGTGTGTGCGCAAACACAGGTGCACTCTCTGTTCCTTTACTCTCATAGCCCGATGGGACGGAAATCGGACACGACCGGAGAGAGATCAGGCGCAGGACCGACGGCTTTACGTGCTCTCCCAGGCACGGGGTGAAACACCGCCAACTTCCTAACTCCGGGCTAGTATTGAGAATTTCTTGCCAGAAAAACTCATTACTTGTTATGGCCCGGTCCGGGACTTGAACCCGGGACCTCGTCGGTCGCAGTCGAACATGCTAACCACTAGACCAACGAGGCAGTTACCATACCAATACAATAAATGCGAAATTGTGTCTGTCGATCTGTCTGCTACGCATTAACGGGCCATCTTTTCAACCGATTTTGATAAAATTTGGTACAGAGATAGGTTGTATGCCGGGGAAGGGGGAAGGCCAACCCGAGTATCCCGGAAAATTAAAAATTTCTCGCGGGAATTAAAAAAACTAACACTACGTGGTTGAAGTCGCAGGCATCTTCTAGTCTATTGTAAATTCAAAAGTGTCTGTCTGACTCTACACTTTTTCAGAACATCTATCCTTAGCATTGCTGGAGCGAGTCAAATCCATGCTCTTATAATACACACACTCTTCAACAGTATAATAAGCTTTTTTCACGACCTTACTTTTAAAAGATTGCGTTACGAATAAAACATTACTATTTATAACCTAATAATGGCAGATTAAGTTAACAACTGATTAAGGTCGCGGTTCAACCGGTCTCCGTCGAGTCAACAGGACATATTAATACAAATAGCGTTACTGACAATTGTTGTTTATCATTTCCTTAAATATAATCTTCTTTTATTCCACTACAAGTAAGCCCTTGACTGTGATCTCACTTTTTCACTTTACAGTGGCTTTGGAAATCGGTTTTTAGGAAATAATTTTTATTTTGAACTTTTTATTATTGTTAGGATTAAGGATTTGGAGTTAGCATTTTTTGTGATCACCTTGAGAGCCTCCTCTAAGGACTGAAAAAAAAATTTTTTCAAATTAGTTCAGAAACCACGGAGATATAAATCGACATATATTAAAAAAAAGACCTCGCTCGCGTGGACGGCTGAACGGATCTGGATGAAATTTGGCACAGAGATAGATTATTGTTTGGAATAACACAGGCTACCTTATATCCCGAAAAATTAAAGAGTTCTCGCGGGAACCTTTAATACTTCAATCCACGCGGACGAAGTCGCGGGCATCAGCTAGTTAAGTATAGAAGTTGGTGGTGATTAGTCATAAAGAAAATAGTTATAAACAGTAATAACAATCTAATTCAAACTATTCTAATCTAGATAGCACGAAAGTGATCAAGTTGTGGTGAATTATTGCTTGAAGCGTGCAACTGATAAGCATTCATTTAGAGATGAGACTTAGTTTAGGATGAGCTTAGTGGATAACGGAGTATTACAGAAACGTATTTATATATCCCATCAAAAACATAAATGTAAAATGAGAGCCAAGTTCAAAATTGTGATATATATGCCTTGGTTGTTGACTTCAGCGACAAAAAAAGTGAGATCTAAATGGGTGCCAAGTTCAATAGTCAGTCCTGCAATTTATATATCCCATCAAAAACATAAATGTGAAATGAGAGCCAAGTGCAAAATTGTGATATATATGCCTTGGTTGTTGACTTCAGCGACAAAAGAAGTGAGATCTAAATGGGTGCCAAGTTCAATGGTCAGTCCTGAAATTTATTTATAACAACATATAATATTTTATAACAACTTAAAATATCATTTCTTCTTATAACGTAGTATAAAATGTTGAAGACTAAGGCTTTGGTTTGGCTAGTTTTCATATACGAATTATAGCGTTCACAAGTTGTAAAGCTGTAAGTTCTTATTTTATTCTTCCGAAAATTTGGCTTGCTGGTAGAAACTGTACTTTTAGGTACCTACTTAATAATAATTCGTATATGGAAACTAGCCAAGCCAAAGCCTTAGTCTTCAACATTTTATACTAAGTTATAAGAAGAAATGATATTTTAAGTTGTTATAAAATACTATATGTTGTTATAAATAAATTTCAGGACTGACCATTGAACTTGGCACCCATTTAGATCTCACTTCTTTTGTCGCTGAAGTCAACAACCAAGGCATATATATCACAATTTTGCACTTGGCTCTCATTTCACATTTATGTTTTTGATGGGATATATAAATTGCAGGACTGACCATTGAACTTGGCACCCATTTAGATCTCACTTCTTTTGTCGCTGAAGTCAACAACCAAGGCATATATATCACAATTTTGAACTTGGCTCTCATTTTACATTTATGTTTTTGATGGGATATCATTACTTTTTGTACAGAAATTATTGAACTCAATCTCAAACTCAAAACATATTTATTCAAAATATGTACCTACAAAGTACACCTTCTGAACGTCATGCTTACAGAGCATAAGAGGTGATGGTGATAATTAACTACGATATCTTAAAACTAAAGCTACGAGGGTTCCAAACGTGCCCTGGTCTGAGAAGAGCCCGCAATAAACTCCGCTTTTTTTTTATTATCACCATCTCACAAATATTTGAAATTATATATATGTACTTATAATATAACATTTCAGCCGTTGTAACAATTCATACCCATGCCTTGCTATCATTCAAATAATCCTTTACACTGTAATAGGACTTTTCTATTAATTTAGTTTACGTTTTACATTAGTAGGTACTTATTATTTGGTGTAAGGTCAGTGTGTCACCCACCAGTAATTCTATTGTACGACTCATTGTACAAGATAATTAAAGACGAGAATTCTCAAGAAAAATATATAGTGTACCTGGAGTTACACTGACATTGACAGATTACATCTATGGTCAGACTACCTCTACAGCACATTTCTACATCTCATCAATTTTGATTGCAAAAGTTCAAAATCAAAAGTTTTTTGTGAAACATTGAAAACAAGCACGGTCAACAGTCGATATCACTAAAACCACTATAAACAATGAATACAAATCACAATGACTGACAGCTTGAACTGACGACTTCAAATACGTTTCTTCTTCTTTTCTGTCAATGACGTTTCGTTGCACAAAATGTATGAATACGAAGGTAAGGTTTTAATGCAACTATATTATTATTCATTATTATTTACATTAAAATAATAATTATGTGTCATTTTCAATAGTTAAGGAGTTACTACCACCGCTTAAAGCAGTATTGTTTCAAACTAACGGTTGAATGTCACGTACTTTGACGTCCTTAAAATAATGATTATAACACTACAACATAAACGTCAACAATATTAAAATAATACGGCTTTAAGCAATGGTAGCATGCCTCGTGTCAGAGTTTTGATCTATCCTTTGATCATAAAAATGACGATTTTTGTACGTTTATATCTAAATAACCATTTGAGGTGTGCTTATGAAATTTGGAGCACATATGTATCTCACGGGTCTCAATATATGCGCCAAATTTGACATGTTTATGTGAAATAGTTTTTGAGTTATGAGGGGGTCAAAAGTGGCTCCAAATGGTTCGTGTAATATTACACACGGTGCTGCTCGCCAGTTTTTTTGAACTTTGGCTGGACACGCTTCCGCGTGTCTTGATTAGGATTAGGATACCCTGCCTCGTTGGTCTAGTGCGACGAGGTCCTGGGTTCGAGTCCTGGGTCGGGCCATAATTAAGTGTTGGGTTTTTCTGACTAGAAATTTTCTCAGTACTAGCCCCGGAGTTAGGAAGTTGGCGGTGTTTCACCCCCGTGCCTGGGAGAGCACGTTAAGCCGTCGGTGCCGGTTGTTATCACTAACATGATAAAAGTCGTTAAAGCCCGCAAACCCGCATTGGAGCAGCGTGATGGGTCTAAGCTCTAATTCCCTCTCTCATGAGAGTGGAGGCCTGTGCCCAGCAGTGGGACGTTAATGGGCTGTAGTGGTGGTGGTGGTAGTAGGATACCCTGGACTGCTTTTAGAACCAACGCCTCCATCCTAAAGCAACTGAAGATTACCGCCAGGTTATGTACCATATGCCTACGTTGAGCATTGGAGTACTTCGGACACATTGCCCGCAGAAACCCTGACCTGGAGAAACCGCTGTTAAGCAAAGTGGAAAGAAAGAGGCCAAGAGGACGTAGCCGTATGCTACATAGAAGCAAGCGTTACTTTGCGGAAGTCCATCATAATGAAGGAACCAGAAAATTAATTCGCTTTAATCTACGATAACAGGAAAATCTTACCTTTACCTTTACCTTTTTGGCATGACTCAAATCCGAAAATAAGTGCTACAAAAGCCGGAATTTCTGAGACAGTCAATCACTTCATAATCGTGCATTGTGGAGGCAGCATCTACTGAAGATGCTCCGGTGTCGGAGTGAAACGTACGTTGAGGGTAGTTTTTGGGGGATTTGTGTGGTGTGATGAGAACCACTGTACCACAAAGATTTTCCTGTTATCGCGGATTATAGCGAATTAAATTTCTGGTTCCTTCATCAGTAGCCCTATGCGTTGGGCCGACCAAATAAGCATCACACTCGGCACACCTGTCCACGTTGCTCTGCACCATGCCACGGATTGGCCAAGATGGCGTAACATCGTAAAAAAACAGCCACTCCATGGCAAAGATCACGACCCTCAGCAGTGAGGATGCATGGAGGATTAATACATTAAGATTTTGGCACTTCGTTAAACTGAGGGTTTTTAAAGCAGTATATCTATGAAACGCTGGCATATTTTGTTGACGCATACCCGGCGTGTGCTACGCTAAAATAGGAAATATAAAAAGAATTTTAGTGGTCCAAAACCACCTGTTTTAAATATTAGGGTTGGACTTCAATACGTGTACAGTGTACCTAATTAGAATAAATAAGTATTGATTTTTTGGTTTTATGGGGGTTAAAAATAGAATATGAACATTGAAAATGAAACGTATTCCAATTTTCCAATTAAGTAGATACATTCAGAAGGTATGTAAAAAGTTGGTTGTTTTCAACGGCGATCGAATTTAAAACACGTAACACTGTCTACCTCGTTTACTGAACTGCTCTTCGATACTGGAATCTATTACCATTATATTGGCCTACGACCCGTTTTGCAATATCGTTGACGACTTATCAGTCGTGTGTAAAACTTATAGGCTAGATCGTAGTGGAAAATAAAGTTGCAATTTTAAATGGTGTTTTATGGCTTTGGAGATCTTGGAGAAAGGTTGAAGATCTTTTGGTATAAAAAATATACCGCGCTTGTGCCCCGAAATGTTAGAAAAAATCAATCCCTCTCAGTTTACGAACATCAGAAGTGTACGTCCGTTCCGGCAACATTCTGATAGTCTGTCGAATCTATAATGGCTCCGGCGCGCGTCCGTATTTCTTCTGACAGAAATTTCTGATATTTTATACTTAGTCGAGATAATATTGACTGAGCTTACGCACTTAATAGCCAGGCTTCTTTGCACGAAAATAAACCTGCAATTCTGCTACTAGAAAAATAAATTAAGCAAAGTGAACCACTACTCAGGCCCCAGGGTATCGACGGCAAACAATAATATATTATTTTGATACAACATCGTAATAATAAATAAATAAATAAAGCTTTCATTGTGTTACATTTTTGTTTTCACATGTACACATTAGTCATATTTTTTATTTACTTAAAAAGTAAAGGACAACAAAAACACAATTGTTTGCAAACTCAGCTTTGTGCTGGATATCGACAGCAATACCAGATTTCCAGTTTGCTCCAGACAAGCAACTACTACACGTTTCGATATAATGTAAACGAAGTTTTACAATATTTGGCCGGCTATCAAGTGAGTCGGTCCCGTTTCTTTTAAAGGCTTTGATAAATATCCCGGATCCCGTTCGTTCTATCGTTTGCTCAAGCAATTTAGTAATTGCTTTTCTGCCTTTAAACGACGCTCTGTGTAAAGTATTTAAAAGTTACCTTTAAGCCTTGTTCACAAACAACACGAGACGGAATCAAGAGTTACGAGACTAATCCGTTGGTTAATTTCAGCGGGTTGAGGTTATTATCTGATTAATCATTATTTGATTAATGGAAAGGGGTCACGTCCCTCAGTAATGAGGAATATGACGCAGTTGAGGTTTTAATGTACTGTACTAAGGTAAATATTTGATATTATTTACGTAAATAGAAATCAATAATTGACATTATTTAACCTTAAATTATGGCACACGCGTAGCTTAACTAATTGATACCGTAACGAATTGTCACCATAAATAAAACCTACGTCAAACTAGCTATCTGCATGCCTTTCAGCCCGATCCGTCCAGTACTTTGAGCTGTGCGTTGATAGATCAGTCAGTCAGTTAGGCACCTTTTCCTTTCCCATGTATACTCTATACTTATCTATATATATAAAAAGCGAAAGGTCACTGATTCATCACGATATATCAGGGACTATAAAGCATATAGACTTGAAATTTGGAAAAAAGGTTCCTTCTATAGTGTAGACAGCCGCTAAGAAACGGTTTTGAGAAAATTCACCACCACCCAAGGGGTTGAAATGGAGGTTGGAAGTTTGTATGAAAGTCTTTTGTTTTTGAAGTTATTGACATGAAAATTGGCAAATAAGTTAATAGCTATAAATAATAAAAACCTGTATAAGCAATTTTACGAAAATCTACCCCATAGGGGTGAAATGGGGGTGGAAGCTTACATAAGAGCTCCCAAGTTTTTGAAGTTAGAGACTTAAAAATCGGGATTTAGGTTATTATTTTAAGTTATAATAAACTGTATAAACAATTTTAGGAAAATCTACCCCACACTGGGTGAAATGGGGGTTGTAACTTTATATGAAAGTCCTGTGTTTTTGAAGTTCGGGTCTTGAAAATCGGGATTTAGGTTACTCGATTTAAATAATTATAACCTGTATGAGCAATTTTACGAAAATTCACCCCAAAGGGTGTGAAATGGGGGTTGAAAGCTTGCATGAAGGTTATAAGTTTTTGAATTCAGCATTAAGGACTCTTAAATAATAAAAACCTGCCAATGCAAGCTATATAGCTGCTATAAGTTTGCCTGTTACAGCGGGAAAATCGCATAGGAAATCAGAAATTGTACGTGGACGAAGTCACGGTCGCCCGCTAGTAATATTATATATGCGAAAGTTTGGATGGATGTAGCTTAGTTACTAAATATTGTCAGAACGGCTGAACGGATCTGGATGAAATTTGGCACAGAGATAGATTATTGTCTGGAATTGCTCATAAGCTACTTTTTATACGTTTTTAAAGTTCCTGCCTACCTAAGTACCCGCCTTAAACCAAAAAACCTCAAACGCGGACAAAGTCGCGGACATCAACTAGTATTTATATAAACTATGATAGGGCCCGGCTTTGCCTTTTCGCTGGTATAAGATGCCACTCAGGGTTGGCAATGAAAAAATAATCTCTAGTCCTTACGCCTACGTTTTATGGCGTCATAAAATTTTATTATTTTTGTGCTCCCGCTTAAATACCATTTTATTACGCTATCTGAATGTATCTATAAAGTATACTGTGTTATAATAACATGGGTTTCAAGAAGAAAGATGTCTTCTCGACAGAATTTCTGCCATAGTGATGGCAACCTTCACAATGGGACCATTAACCATCATTTTATTTTATTTTATTTTTATTTTATTTATTTATTTAAGGACATCCAACAGGTTACAATAGAATAACAGGAAAAACTAAAGCTAGTTAAAAGAATAATATGCACTATTGTAAACCCACTTAGAGGCTGGCACAGCTTGCAATATTATATTTAAAAAAACACACTAAGGGTCGGAGAAAAAAGAAATAGAAGAGGAAAAGATAAAGAATAAAATAAAAAATAAGCTAACTAATAATAATTAACTTAACTTAGCTGTGATAGATCCAGCAAGCCATAGCAGACAGCTAACCGGATCTAGGTCCGTTACACAAAAAACAAAAACAAACAAATAAACAATTGACTGTTATGAATATTATAACAATACAGATTATAGCTTTTACTTAAAATACATCATGGGACATTTCAACGCTTTAAGCTATATAGTTTCATTATTGTTGACTTTCGTGTTTTAGAATTATGATCCTTATTTTAGGGGCGTTAAGGTACGTCACATAAAACTGTCATTTTTAGTAATATTGCTTAAGTATTGCTTTAAGCGTCGGCAGTATGGCGATCATCATCATCATTACGATCATCGCTAGCAGTATTATTTAAAACTAACGTTTTAAATAACGTACCTTGATATCCCTAAAATAAGGATAATAATTCTGAAACAAGAGCGTCAACAAGATTAAAACAATATTGCTTTAAGTGATGATGGTACGCTTCCAGTGTGGAAGATATTATTACTAGCTAATGCCCGCGACTTCGTCTGCGTGGATCGAGGTTTTTTTGTTCCCGCGGGAACCCCTTAACCCTTATTTTTCCGGGATAAAAAGTAGCCTATGTGCTATTCCAGACTATAATCTATCTCTATAAATTTCGGCCAGATCCGTTCATCTGTTGGGGCGTGATTGAGTAAAAAACATCCATCCATACATCCATACATCCATCCAAACTTTCGCATTTATAATATTAGTAAGATAGTGCACAAGTGAGTACAAACACAGGTGCACTCTCTATCCTCACTTTCATAATCCAATGGAACGGAAAATCCGATAAGATCTACTTATAGTCTCAAAAGTGGCAATTAAGCATTTATTTATTCAATACTCAATACTCAATTGATGCTCAGTCTATTTATTCCATGTAGGTTAAACAAGTATCCATTCAAAGTAGTTCCATTTTATTTAAATAAGTATGATTAATAATAAATAATTCAAAGGTTATCCATCGCCATTCAGTGTGGTAATGATCAGATGGGTACCTTTGGCCCAGGGGCAACCAGGGGTGGCCTTTTTTATTTAAGTCAGTTTATCATTGTATAGAACATCTGTGAAATCTGTTTTTTGCACTTGGTCAGAGTGGTGGACTATGGCATTATTTTGAGAGTAGATCGATGTTCAGTGGTAGGCCGGTTATAATGACAAACTACTTGGCACACCAAGGTTTCTAAAATTTTTCTCCGAAAATGAAAAATCAAGTTTAAAACCTAGAGGTTAAAAGCTATACAGTCAGTTTCAGTCGGTCTGTAGGTATATGTACATTTTATGTGTTGTATAGTTTAAAATTATGTAATGTAATGTAATGTAATTTTATTACAGTCATTTGATCAGTAGGTATGTACATTTTATGTGCTGTATATTTTAAAATTATGTAATGTAATGTAATTTAATGTTATTTTAAACTTAAACTCAAATCATTTTTGTTCAAGTAGACTTTGACAAGTGCTTTTATCCTTCAACGTGTCGTAAGAATGTTATACTTAGTTTCTTAAAATTTCTTTAACTCACTCTCACTAATTGTAATTTATGTCTGAGAAAATCTGTAATTGGCCATATTAAATCCTGTTTTTATAGTGTTTAAGTATTATTGTTTATTAGAATCGCTGTTGATTTTCCTATTATAATTAAAAAAAAAAAAAAAAGAATCGTCGACCGCTGGTTCAAAATGGTGCAGAACCACCAAGAAATTGGGTTGTTACTCTTTTGAAAAAAAATTACAATTACCTTAATATGTAGATACATAAGTAGCCGCTGTCCTTAGAATTGCTGGAGTGAGTCAAATCCACAGATAACTTGTTTCTGTAATCGGTGGTCAAATCCATATGCTTCTATTATTTAAATTATTCTTGAACAGTATAATAAGCTTTTTATAAGCTTTTTATAATAGATTAGATAAGATAGGTTCCCAAAGAATTTCTGGATTTGCCATTACATAGATTTAAAGACTGTGTTAAACAGCATATCGATGATTTTATTAACGACAAAGTAGCATGGAAGCAACCGGCCTCGCATCCAGTGACCCACAAGTCAGTGTAATACTTTTTATTATAATAAAGAGCAACTGCTGATTCGCTTTTCGTCTTTTCATTTGAATCTTTCCGAACCGGTGGTAGAGTCAAACATGACGTTACATAACAGACACCTGTATATCCTACATGTTATTAATAAATTGAGTATTGAGTATTCATATACATTCCAGGGTAGGTATTCAAACCGATAAGTGAAGCAAACGTCGGGGCGAACATTACCCCAAATCAAATTACCCCCAAAAAGCTCATCGGATGAAGACGTCAATTACCCGGCGGGAAAACTCGAAAGTTAGTGGGGAAGTACCTACTCATTGTGGAGGGATAAGCGATCCCATTCCGGGATAGAAATGAGGAGCGATCCGGGAAACGATCACGAATAAAATAAGTATTTGCGGCCTCAAAAGGTGCTGGTCGCACTAACGACTTTAAAATCCTATACTTATACTAATTACTAATCCATACTAATATTATAAATGCGAAAGTGTGTTTTTTTGTGGGTTAGTTCTTCAATCACACCGCAATGGAGCATCTGATAGACGCTATTTTGAAATGAGTATAACTATATACCCATTTGAGGACCTAGAAAGTGACATAGGATATTTTTATCCCGGAAAATTAAGCGGAACTAAACCACCTCAATCCAAGCGGACAAAGTCGCGCGCATCAGCTAGAGAAATAAAGGTGTAACCAGGCCTTAGTGATAGTGCGAAGCAGCATGCGAGCTGGCTTAAGTACCTAAATTCAACTTCAAATTCAAATGTTTTTTCATTTAAATAAAATCTGAATCGTCGAGTAAATCTACCACTGGTTCGGAATGACATCTTATCTTGAAGAACCAGCAAGAAACTCGGCGGTTGATCTTTTGAAAAAAAAATACAATTTTATTAATTGGTAGAATACAGTAACAGCTGTCCTTAGCATTGCTGGAGCGAGTCAAATCCATGCTCCATTTTCATTTACGTAATCTTCAACAGTACAATACAGTAGTGTAGTGTGCGTATATGTATTGTGTAGTGTAGTGAAAAACTATAGCATTATCTAAGCTTTGATATATGAACTAAATTACTATTTTCTCCATTCAAACGCCTCCATGAAGTACTTAGACGCAGCATGTTAATAAAAAAACCCGGCTCAGTTTGTTGTGGGCTCTTCT
Organism: Erebia palarica; assembly: GCA_964035005.1. Taxonomy (NCBI): domain Eukaryota; kingdom Metazoa; phylum Arthropoda; class Insecta; order Lepidoptera; family Nymphalidae; genus Erebia; species Erebia palarica. The sequence continues at coordinate 20,165,317 of OZ035995.1, forward strand.
CAGACCAGGGCGCGTTTGGAACCCTCGTAGCTTTATTTTTAAGATACCGTAACCAATTATCACCATCATGTTTTATAAGTAAGTAATTTTTAACGTCAATAAGTGTACCTACAGTGTACCTATATTGAATAAATGATATTGAGTATTGAGTATTGAGTATTGAACATTTTTTTTAATTATTTATTTATTTAGACATCTTTATTGCACACACAAAATATACAGAATACAGTTTTAAAGCATTAATTACTAGTAAAACTAGATAGAAATGTGCAAATGTTTTGTCGCACGACAAGTCGCCAGTGCGTTTTCGCGTCGTATGCGGCCGCTAAGTGGGTATCCGAGATTTTCTTAAAGATATTCGGAACTGCTATAGAGGCTTTGTTCGGTTGGAGTTCGCAATCAGAACCGACAATGCCGGTGTAGACAATGCGACCACTTTAATGCTATTTCTTTTCATTTTTCTCCAACTATAATTTCAGAAGGCTTTCATTCAATTTATTGACACCACGTTCTTTTCTTGGCAGGTGCTATAATACTTCATGTATTGCATCATTATAGCAGTATATTAAGTTTTTGAATGCCTCGTTGGCACAGAGTACATTACTCGTTGGTCTAGTGGTTAGAATCGTCAGCTTTGCGTTTAAAGTTGAATTGAATTTTTACAAGAGTTAAAAGATTGTTAATTTATTTATTGATGAAGGTTCGATTGTACTGATATTTGACTCATTCGATGTATTTCACTCAGTCAGTTCGTTTCCAACGCCATATTGGAATAACTTGTATAAATACGAATGTTTTACCATCGGTAAGGCAGTCTCCAGCGAGACAAACGATTATTGAATAAATACCTTTGGTGTTTAAATCGTTATTTTTGATGACGAGCCTACGGTAGCAACTGCGGCCTAGTTAATGGGTTGATACTTTAGCATTGCTTAACTTAGTTTTATAAATTAACTAATTACATTAAATCTCTCGTGGTTAGAGTAAAAACATATTAAAATTGTTTTATTAATACCTACTTCTGGATTTTCTCCAACAGATGTTGTTCAATGTTCATCTGCAGCCGACGAGGTCCCGAGTTCGAGCCATAACAAATATTGGGTTTTTCTTACAAAGAAATTCTCATTATTAGCCCGGAGTTAGGAAGTTGGCGGTGTTTTACCCCCGTGCCTCGGAGAGCACGTAAAGCCGTCGGTCCTGCGCCTGATCTCTTCGGGTCGTGTCGGATTTCCTGTCCCTTTGGGCTATGAGAGTAAAGGAACAGAGAGCGCACCTGTGTAATGTGTATGAGCACACCTACGCACTAACTAAAATTACAGTTTTAAATCTAGTTCTGTCCCTTTCCGCAGGGAATATTATGAAAGAGTTATTAAGTAAGTAATGGACGTCAACATGTGCACCTAAATTGAATAAATGAATTGAATTGAATTGAAATTGAATATTCAAATTAGGTACACTGTACTCTTATTGACGTCCAGTAACTTATAAAGCATGATGGTAATAATCAATTGCGGTATCTTAAAACTAAAGCTACGAGGGTTCCAAATGCGCCCTGATCTAAGAAGAGCCCACAACAAACTCAGCCGGGTTTATTTTAATCATCATCGTCTCACAAATACAATTTAATAGAACTATAATTATCAATTGGATTAATTAGCTGCTGGAACAATCCATTTCCCCGCTTGCCATGCTAATATTGTATTTAATGCGACAGTCTTTCTGTGTCATGATCGATAGGCTATGCGAACGAGGTCACGGGCAAAAGCTACACTCGATAATATATGTTATGTTTTAGTATAAAATCTATTAAGGCCAATTTTCGGAAATTGTCGCCTGTAATAAATTCGCGTCCTAAGTAAACTGACCGTAATGTTACAAGACTCTTAAAAAACCCTAAAATAACAAGAAGCTGCACGAGTCGAGTACAAAGAGGGCTTATTAAGAAAATTTGGAAAGCAGGTAAAAGTCAAATAATTATAAATCGAGATTCATTAAGGACTAGTTGATGTCCGTGATTTCGTCCGCGTGGATTGAGGTTTTTCGGTTCCCGCGGGAACTCTTTAATTTTCCGGGCTAATAAGTATGTAGTACTTTAAGAGATTAATTAAGGACTAGTTGATGTCCGTGACTTCGTCCGATTGTATTGAGGTTTTTTGGTTCCCGCGGGAACTCTTTAATTTTCCGGGCTAATAAGTACTTTAAGAGATTAATTAAGGACTACTTGATGTCCGTGACTTCGTCCGATTGGATTGAGGTTTTTTGGTTCCCGCGGGAACTCTTTAATTTTCCGGGCTAATAAGTATGTAGTACTTTAAGAGATTAATTAAGGACTAGTTGATGTCCGTGATTTCGTCCGCGGAGATTGAGGTTTTTTGGTTCCCGCGCAAACTCTTTAATTTTCCAGGCTAATAAATATATATTACTTTAATTTATAGTTTAAAATGGTTATTCAAGATAAAACTATCATGGGACGTGGATATGGACTTTTGAAAAATCCTCTGTTTAAAAATCACTAAAAAATTATTTATTTGACTAGTAGCCAAATAACCCAAAAAATTACGGGAATTAAAAAACTTATTCCACGCGGGTGAAGTCGTGGGCATCAGCTAGTTAAGACACTTTACCCATTTCACAGCTGTTGTCCAAAAGCCAAAAGTGATGAGCGAAATTACGGTGCCATCGCTACCCCAGATCTAATTACCCGAAAACTCATTAGATAAAGACGTCTATTATTCATCTAGGAGCTTGGAAGCTGCCGTATATAGCGGGGGATAAATGATCTCATTTCGAGGAGGAAATAGGGAAAGATCGAAGAAACGATGGGGAGATCTTGCAACTGAGACGTAACTGAGATTTCTTTAAAATATAAGCTTGCTTATCAATATCATTTCAAACCATCATCGGCTCCTCTCGGAATGAGAAGGGTTTGGCCATAGTCCACCACGCTGGCCAAGAGCGGATTGGCAGACTTCACACACCTTCGAGAAATTTATGAAGTGAACACTCTTGGGCGTGTAGATATTCTCCCGATGTTTTCCTTCACCGTTAGAAGCATAAAACACACAAAACTTTGAAAAGTTGGAGTTGGAGCCCGAGCATCGATTCCGCGACCCCGTCGGAAGTCGGATGTCTTAACCACTAGCCTATCACCACTTATAAATATACTAGCTGATGCCCGCGACTACGTCCGCGTGGATTGAGGTTTTTTGGTTCCCGCGGGAACTCCTTAATTTTCCGGGATAAAAAGTAGTAAAAAAGTAGCATAAGTGCTATTCCAGACTATAATCTATCTCTGTGCCGAATTTCAGTCAGATCCATTCAGCCGTTGCGGCGTGATTGAGTAACAAACACCCATACATCCATCCAAACTTTCGCGTTTATAATATTAGTAAGATAGTAAGAAGTAAGATGAAAAGCAATACATATTAGCATAAAGCTATTCGCTGATGGCTCCACGCCTTTCATTAGCGCTAGTTGAACCCAATATCGCGGTGAACTATCCCCGAGCGGCATAACGAGGCGCAGCAATAGAGCAGGAGCCCGCGTTCATTACTGCTATGTCAGAGTGTAACATCACGTACTTAATTATGTGTGTGGGGTCTTCTCCGTTTGGCCTGAGGGCCAAGCGGGGGGTACGGGCCTCCAGGTTGAGCCTCCTTACCCGGGCGGGGCGCGGGGCAACATTGTGCCCCGGTGATTATCTTGAAGCCGGTGAACCGGCTAGGGCCTGCCTTGTAGGCTACGGACCCCTTGTGATAAGTAAGTTATTGTATTTTTTAGTTCAGATCCATTTATATTAGCATGAAAATTGGTAATTTCCGTAATTAATGTGACTACGCGAAGTCACCACCACTGCAGCCCATTAACGTCCCACTGTCCCACAGCTTGGCACAGGCCTCCACTCTCATGAGAGAGAGGGGATCAGAGCTTAGACCCACCACGCTGCTCCAATGCGGGTCCGCGGGCTTTAACGACTATCATCATGTTAGTGATAATAACCGGGACCGACGGCTTAACGTGCTCTCCGAGGCACGGGGGTGAAACACCGCCGACTTCCTAACTCCGGGCTAGTACTGGGAATTTTTAATCAGAAAAACCCGATACTTAATCATGGCCCGACCCGGGACTCGAACCCGGGACCTCGCCGGCCGCAGTCGAACATGCCAACCACTATACCAACGAGGCAGTACTTGTGTGGGTCTTCTCCGTTTGGCCCGTGAGGGCCCAGCGGGGGTACAGGCCTCGAGGCTGAGCCTCCTTACCCGGGCGGGGCGCGGGGCAACATTGTGCCCCGGTGGTTATCTTGAAGCCGGTGAACCGGCTAGGGCCTGCCTTGTAGGCTACGGGCCCCTTGTAGGCTACGGGCTCCTTGTAGGCTACGGGCCCCTTAAGTACTTAACCGAGGCAGTACTTAATTAAGTATATGAGTTTCAACCGGCCAAATACTAGATGGCGCCACCACTGGATTATCTCGCGCTCGCGTTTTGCAATATCTATAGGGATAAGTTGGCCACCGCGGCCAGTCTTTCGACCCCAACGACCAAATCACCACCGACAATGCACCCTACTTAGGGCTACACACAAACACCTGTCAAACACAGCGTCTTCGACGGCGAAGACGAGGACCCCGATATCTTACAACACCCGGACGTGGTATTAACCCACGGCCTCGGGGGCGTGTGGACTAATCTAGTCCAATCGACCTTTCTTTCATCCCAACGTCATCCTAAGCCGTGGTCCGAGTCTCATAGGAGGCGCCCTTAGGAAGACGTTGCCTCCCCCGATGTCATCGAGCTCTAGGGCTCTTTTTCTCGGTGACGCTTAGCACTCGCCCATCCCCCCGGTGACGCTGTAACGGCCAGTAGGGCCTATGCAGCATACTCAATCCGAAAAAAAAAAAAAAAAAGTCTTTCGACCCCAACGACCAAATCACCACCGACAATGCACCCTACTTAGGGCTACACACAAACACCTGTCAACACAGGTCCGAGTCTCATAGGAGGCTCCCTTAGGAAGACTTTGCCTCCCCCGATGTCATCGAGCTCTAGGGCTCTTTTTCTCGGCGACGCTTAGCGCTCGCCCATCCCCCCGATGACGCTGTAACGGCCAGTAGGGCCTATGCAGCATACTCAATCCGAAAAAAAAAGTCTTCGATGTTCAAACAACATGCTTACTGCCGTGCTTCATCGAGCGCTTCCTACTCGAAGACGTTCGCCGGACTCTGTAGTCAAGTTGGTTAACTTTAGTATAGGGTTGTGCTTCCACTGCGTGGGACGACAGTAAGGGACTCAACTGTCGTACCCATTGTACTTACCATTATAAGTTTTCAATCATTAAAACATACTCATCAAAGCTTCCACCACAAGCCCCACGCCTTACATGCCCTTGGCCCTTGACAGTAATCTCAACAGTTGGTAAATGGTGATTCAGTCTAAAATGGTAGCGGGGTATGACAGAAATATTAAAACCATACACCTATTACTATACCTCAGTACACCCCTCCCGCTTCCTTTTAAAAGTTTCCTCTGCCCTAAGGTTGCCTGGAAGAGATCGCTGTTGTGCCATATCTATTAATATTATTGTTTTTGTCTTTTCAATTCTTTGTGTACACTTAAGTATATTTTACTTTACTTTTACTTTTATTATTCATTTTTTACGAGGCATCGTACCGCAACGCTGAACGCTTGGCGTTTTTGCCGACAGAACCGACAGAATGGTAACTAACCACGACCGAACCATCCTACCAGACCAGAGAAAATTAAACCCGCAAACTCCCGCCTATAAGACAATAGCGCTCACCATTCCGCCAGCGTCGTCGAGGTATTAAATTTTTTTCCGCCAAAAAGTTTACAAAATGAAGGAGGTTCTCTGCATACCGTAAACTTGTAAGCGATGGCTTCTGGTGAATATAGAAGTATCTGGCATCAAGAATCGAATTCCGGTACGTAGTTTGCGGTAGAGATAAGCATATCGCTCCATTACATATAACTGTGGTTGAAAGAATCGGAATTATTCAGGCTGTTTTTGGTACGAATAAATTCGAAACTAGTGGTAGATTTACTCGACGATTCAAAAGCTTATTTGAATAAAGCATTTGGATTTGAAAGACGCAAACGTTTAGTGAGGCAAAAATGAATTTGAGACACTGAAGCATTTTTTTACTGTTTCGATAAACCACTAGAAACCTGAGATTCTATAAGAAGGTACTCTGAAAGTAAGCTTTTAAGCGATGACTCCTGGTGAATATAGAAGTATCTGGCATCAAGAATCGAACTCCGGTACGTAGTTTGCGGCAGAGATAAGCGTATCGCTCCATTCGCCGTATAGCTGATAATTTCCGCTGCGAGACGACGTCGTTTACGCTAGACGTCCGTGGGGTCTCAGTGTAAGCGGGTGGCGAGATTCACATCTAAAACAACCTTTTTAATGTATCATACATATCATATATTACATATTACCGTAGTTGAAAGAATCAGAATTTTTCCGGCTGTTTTCGGTACGAATAAATTCGGAACCAGTGGTAGATTCACTCGACGATTCAAAAGCATTTGAATTTGAAAGATGCAAACGTTTAGTGAGGCAAAAATGAATTTGAGAGACTGAAGCATTTTTTAACTGTTTCAATAAACCACAGAGACTAGAAACCTGAGATTCTAAAAGGAGATATTCTGAAAGTAAGCTTTTAAGCGATGACTCCTGGTGAATATAGAAGTATCTGGCATCAAGAATCGAACTCCGGTACGTAGTTTGCGGCAGAGATAAGCGTATCGCTCCATTCGCCGTATAGCTGATAATTTCCGCTGCGAGACGACGTCGTTTACGCTAGACGTCCGTGGGGTCTCAGTGTAAGCGGGTGGCGAGATTCACATCTAAAACAACCTTTTTAATGTATCATACATATCATATATTACATATTACCGTAGTTGAAAGAATCAGAATTTTTCCGGCTGTTTTCGGTACGAATAAATTCGAAACCAGTGGTAGATTCACTCGACGATTCAAACGCTTATTTGAATAAAGCATTTGGATTTGAAAGACGCAAACGTTTATTGAGGCAAATTAATTTGAGACACTGAAGCATTTTTTAACTGTTTCGATAGACCACAGAGACTAGAAACCTGGAATTCTATAAGGAGGTGCTCTGAAAGTAAGTTTTTAAGCGATGACTCCTGGTGAAAATAGCGGGTAAGCGGGTGGCGAGATTCATATCTAAAACAAGCTTTTTAATTTATCTTTGCAGACTTCCTTACTTAAAAGAACAGTCCATTTTTGACGGTCTTTTCTTGCTTAGTGAAAATAATATCCAATCTCATCTATCCTAAAGCTTATAATTAATTAATTTACCATTAAATGAGTGAGTCTGGTATTACTAGCCTAGGTAGAAGCAGGCGTTAGGTACTTTACGGTATTCCATAATGACTCGACCATGCACGATTGTAAAGTCAACACTATAATCTGTACATTGATAGTAATTTGGAAGATTTGTGTGGTGTTGTGTGGTGGCGGTGCTAATTGCAAGCTATAGGTTGTACCACATACATTTGCCTGTTTTGACGGATTATAGCGAATTGAGCTACTTGTTCCTTGAGTCTGGACTTTTCTCTTCAAATAAGACTATTTTTACCCAATAATAAAAAGATACTTACTGACTGACTGTTATATTAATATCTAGAGGAGCTCGATGTTATTTCTCCTGAAAACGCTACAAATGGGACCACAGATCTACCCTTCGTCGTACACGTTAAAGAGAACACAGCACTAAGCGATTTTGAACTGTACCCACCTCACAATAAAACCTTGTTAACCCGTCCACCTCCGAACCTTATTTAACAGATTTGAACTGTCTTTTCTATACGGGCCTGAAATGTGGATGTCATTTGCAAGAGCTTCTGATTAAGTCGTGTGCAGGTAAAGTTCTCAGACATCCCTATCTCTAGAAGATTTTTCTATTGTATCTTGAATCTTCATATAGGTAGTACCACAGCTAAAGAATATGTATATTCATACTTTTGGTCGACGCCCATACAAATGACAGACCTGACTAGCATGACAGTTTTAGCACCTATTGGTCATGGCTATACGATACTCTCACCTATGGTTGAGAGAGAAAACTGCATACAAATTGACATTAGAGTAACAAAATTTTTGATTGATAATACTGCCAGTTTCTTACGTTACGTCCCTTTCACCCCGCAGTGTTTCTTTGTGCAGACCCCCTTCTAACGACTGATAGGGAAGAACGTATCTCCTGAGTCTTTGGTAGCAGTTTGGGAATATACTATATGACGAAACGCTTGCAGAAAAAGTAGGCAGTGCCCCGTTCCTTTGGCTCGTGCTATGTACCCACTGAATTGGTATTCAGTGGGTATATAGGTCTGTGATCTGTTTAGATATTAAACACTAGATGATGCCCGCGACTGCGTCGCGCGCAATTTTCCGGGATAAAAAGTAACCTATGTCCTTCCCCGGGATGTAAATTATCTCTGTACCAAGTTTCATCAAAATCGATTGAGTACAACACTTTGAATCGACAGACAGACTAGTATGTAAGTATGGATATGGATGAATATCAGTCAGAAATACGGACAGGCAGACAGAAACACTTTGATATAATTTTAGAATGTATTATGGATAAGTAGGGACTAGATATTGTTAGATGATTTATTACCATCTGGTATATCAATTTGGAGCCATCAGTTCTGCAATTAATGTTGCCAAGTCCATGACGCGTCACACCAAAATGCATGTGATGCAAGCGTTATTGTTACAGATATGAATCATGATACTTGATTATTGATAACATCAATATGTTTTTTTTTAAATAGCTCAATTTCGTGTATCCATTCTCATTCGTTTATGGTATCGTACATCCCTAAACGTATGAGAATGGATACACAAAATGAAGCTCTAATTCAATGGTCTATTTTACTTTGACGCCGAACTTAGACGATTTGATCGACACTTCTTACACAATCGGGGGGCATGATTTGTCACGTACTTTAATAGGTATGTAAAACAGAATACGGTGGCAATACTGTAGTTGTCAGTCCACAGTACTAAGAGCCTAAGTGGTCATTGCTCAGTGGCATAAAAATTTAATAATCAAAACGTGTCAATCAGGCTACATATAACATATCTATTGTGGCTCAGCAGTAGGTATTCAATTTCACAAAGTTACAGATTTATCTCTATTTATAAAAATCAAGCTAATAAGACAATACAAAATATAAAATTCGGTCAGTCAGGGCTACACAACCGCAGTATCGTGAAACGTAATATCCCGAACGGTAATCGCTTAATTTGGCCGTGAAATTATTATTTACGGGATCAAATGACTGCCTATTTGATACTAATCTATTATAATATCTATACAGCACATTTTGCGGTCAATGTCATAAAATTACAAGTATTTGGATCTATTTATAACAAAGGAACCAGAAATTTAATTTGCTATAATCCGCGGTAACAGGAAAATCTATGTGGCACAGTGGTTCTCACCACACCACAGAAATCCCCCAAAAACTACCCTCAACGTACGTTTCGCTCGATACCTATATTCTATTGAAGAATTTATGCAATTAAAAAAACAAAAAATGACTGATTAAATTGTAATAAATTCTAACTTTAATTATTTTTAATTTAACTATTGACATAGAATTAAGCATAGATTCGGTATATTTGACATTTTAACATTGACATTTTAATTGATTGATTGATTATATACTTACATATTAATTTATTATTATTATGACATTAAAGCCATTCATTATATTGTAGCATAGACTTATTGTAAGATTAGTTAATTTGAATGTCACTTGGTCTACAAAATCTGACGTTAGTTGTAATTAATTATTCAAGACATTATTTATTTATTCAATGTAATACCTATGAAGTGTTATCCTAATACTAGAACATACTTGTACTATCCTATCTAAATGTCTAACTACAAAAAAATTGTACGTCAGGGTTGCCTGACTGGATATGCTGCAACTTTTCATACTGTAACCATCATTGTAACACATATTCAGACAAATAAAATTATTCTATTCTATTCTATTCTACCGGAGCATCTTCAGGAGATGTTGCCTCCACAATGCACAATTGAGAAGTCCATTGTACTACATAGATTTTCCTTGTGTCGCGGATTATAACGAATTAAATTTCTGGTTCATACATTATGATGGACTTCCGCAAAGTAACGCCTGCTTCTATACACTAATTATAACGGCCAAGCTAGTAATACAATACAAAGTATCAAATTCAGTCAGTCAAGGCTACACAACCGCAGTATCGTGAAACGTAATATCCCGAACGGTAATCGCTTCATTTGGCCGTGAAGTTATGATTTACTGGATCAAATGACTGCCTCGTTGATACTAATCTATTCTATCGGCTAACTGCATGAATCCGCAAAGTCGATAAAGTACCTTTTATTGTATAACATTATGCAACAGTTAAAACCCGTTTTTTTGGCAAAAACTAGTTATTTGAGACATTATGAACTCTCGGGCATGCCGGTTTCCTCGCGATGTTTTCCTTTCTTGGAGCTTTTTTTTATCCACTACAAGTAAGCCCTTGACTGCGATCTCACCTGATGTTAAGTGATGATGCAGTGTAAGATGGTAGCGGGCTAACGTATCAGAGGCATGGCCGTTATATAAACCGCTAAATCGCTTGGATGCACGTCTTTGCAGGTAGGGTGGTAACTAGCCACGGCCCAAGCCTCCCACTTGTGGCCTCCTCCCTCCTAAGTGAGACCTAGGATATTTTCTCAGGAAACACATTGTTTTAAAAATAATTTATTTATTTTTCAACCAAATTCAATTTCTAATATTTTTTTTTTAATTAGTCAGAAGCTGTCGGTCTCGGTTATTATCAATAACATGATAATAGTCGTTAAAAGCTCGCCAAACCGCACTGGAATAGCGTGGTGGATCTAAGCTCTAATTCCCTCTCTCCTATGAGAGTGAACTCTCCTGGAGTGGTGGTGGATTGTAATAAATCTCGTCTCAGAGTAAGGAAGGCTTAAGTAATAGTCCACCATGCACACCTACTGCGTATTGACTTCACATACCCTGGAGAACAAAATCAATATGTCACAGTAAAATTGTCAAAACCGTTAGATTATAATCTAACTCGTGAAATTGCAAACTGTCGAAAGATTACAACTTAACGCATTATTTTTCGGTAGATTGTAATCCGATAGCACTACCTGAGTGCTTACTCTGAGTTTTAATTCGATTGATCGTATGAGCATTCGATGACATTAGCGTCAAAGTAAAATGAACTTAAATATATGAATATAGAGCTCAATTTCGTGTATGCATTCATATACGTTTACGTATACGATTCGTTTCCAAATTTAAATCTGTTGTAATGAATTTGTGACTTTAAATCAAGCGCTTTTGGGTCCATTTTACTGTGACGCTAATGTCATCGAATTCTTATACGATCAATCGAATTAAAACTCAGAGTAAGGGTACCGATTATTTATGTCGAACCCTAACCTAACCTACAAGAAACAGACAAGAAAACGTAAATACAATGAATATTTCAAACATTGACACTCAGAACATTGAACAGTTCACAATCTGTCGACAGTTTACAATTTCGCGAGGCAGATTATAATCAAACGGTTTTTACAATCTTACGGTGACAAATATGAAATTGAAGCGAATAAAGCCAAGTTATTTTGGTAACGTTTGCAGAAACATCTGCTCTAAGATTTACTGCACAATACACTGGAGATGCAGGTTTGATATATTAAATTAATTAGTGAGCAATAAATTAAGGGGTGATTGCACATCCCTCGCAAGCGGCGCTGACGACACTCGGGGGTGGAAGAAATTGTTTATACTGATAGGGATGATGCCTTATTTTACTGTGTACCTAATTAATATTTCATCCGTGCTTTACGTCTCTGCCTCGTTGGTCTAGTGGTTAGCATGTTTGACTGCGGCTGACGAGGTCCCGGGTCGGGCCATAATAAGTGTTGGGTTTTTCTGACTAGAAATTCTCAGTACTAGCCCGGAGTTAGGAAGTTGGCGGTGTTTCACCCCCGTGCCTCGGAGAGCACGTTAAGCCGTCGGTCCCGGTTATTATCACTAACATGATAATAGTCGTTAAAGCCCGCCAACCCGCATTGGAGCAGCGTGGTGGGTCTAAGCTCTAATTCCCACTCTCCTATGAGAGTGGTGGCCTGTGCCCAGCAGTGGGACGTTAATGAGCTGTAGTGGTGGTGGTAGTGACTTTACGTCAAATTAAATTATTTTTAAATGATGACGCAACAGCGGATCTTCCAAAAGGCGTCAAAGCTACGTCATGTGTCAACAGTTGATGATGTCACAAGTAGGTATGTATTTGATACAAACTTGCATGCTAAACCACAGACAATAAACTAACGTTTTGACTTTTGACGTCAAAACGTTAGTTTATTGTCCCCATTAATTATATTCATACTAGCGAATGCCAGCGACTACATGGTTTGAGGTTTTTGGGTTCCCGCTGGAACTCTTTAATTCTCCGGGATTAATTATATTCATACTAGCGAATGCCAGCGACTACATGGTTTGAGGTTTTTGGGTTCCCGCTGGAACTCTTTAATTCTCCGGGATTAATTATATTCATACTAGCGAATGCCAGCGACTACATGGTTTGAGGTTTTTGGGTTCCCGCTGGAACTCTTTAATTCTCCGGGATTAATTATATTCATACTAGCGAATGCCAGCGACTACATGGTTTGAGGTTTTTGGGTTCCCGCTGGAACTCTTTAATTCTCCGGGATTAATTATATTCATACTAGCGAATGCCAGCGACTACATGGTTTGAGGTTTTTGGGTTCCCGCTGGAACTCTTTAATTCTCCGGGATTAATTATATTCATACGAGCGAATGCCAGCGACTACATGGTTTGAGGTTTTTGGGTTCCCGCTGGAACTCTTTAATTCTCCGGGATAAAAAGTAGCCTATGTGCTATTCCAGACTATAATAGTCTTATTTATTTATTTATTTATTTATTTAATAATTTATTTATTTATTTATTTATTTATAATCTATCTCAGTGCCAAATTTCAGCCAGATCAGTTCAGCTGTTGGGGCGTGACTGAGTAACAAACATCCATATATCTATACTTTCGCATTGATTGAGGTGTTTTAGGGGTATGAAAAATACATATAGATAGTAGCCAATTCTCAGACCTACTGAATATGCATATAAAATTTTATAAAAATCGGTCAAGCCGTTTCGGAGGAGTATGGTAACTAACATTATGACACGAGAGTTTTATATATAAGATTAGTATAGATTTATTGAGGGTCGACACTTACTGAGAAATTAAATCTCAATCCGAGTTGTGAGGATGCTTAAGTCTAAAAATAAATAAATTTGATAACGTCATAACTGAATATGTATTTTATACAGACTTCCTTAATAGAAGCGCATTTAGTTTGATAAAGAGTTGCTGATTTGATTGAGTTATCAAACGTCCTAAATGGATAAAAATGGTTACGTTAAAATAAAATAAAAATATTTTCACACGAAATATGTTGTAAAATGTTTTTTTTACACCGTTTTAATATCAAATACTTACAGCGGCAACGAAAAGAACGCGAACAAAACGCCTCCTTTTTTGTAACAAACTGAGCTCCTCGGTGAAATTAGCGAGATTAGCCACTTAACCTGATTACTGGACACATAACAGAGCACTGAATGAATGGATTGCTTTCATTTATTTTAAACGGAATATTCGCAAAAACTAGAAGATGACCGCGACTATGTCGGCGTAAATTAAAGTTTATAGAGATTTATTTTCTCAAAAAAAAAAAAAAGAAAAAAAAAGCCTTAGATATATTCCATCAAAATAGATAGATAGATCGATCTATTGTACACTATCGCTCCCTCAAACTGTATAGTTTTAATATAATTTTTAGTCCTAGCTTTTAATAACTGTAATTTATTTTGCTTCGTGTACAATGTTTATGTGATTTAGATTTGATTTTTTTGCCTCAATTAATAATTTATTTTCAACAAAGAAATAAAAGGAAACTTAATAATATTTAAAGCCTTAAAAATATAATATAATAACTAAAAAATATTATTAAAAGGAGTCTCTTTAGGTTTTTTCTTCATGTTTTAATTCTGGGTACAGGGTATCCATTACCCAAATAATATGGTAAATTAAGGAACGCTAAATCGCTTGGCAGCACGTCGTTGTCGATAGTTTGGTAAGTAGCCACGACCAAACCCCACCAGACCAGACTAGAGAAAATGAAAAAAATATATAAATTCGCAAATTAACACCCGGGGATAGAACCCGGAACTTCCCAATTCAGACCACAGCGTCCCATACTATGCCAAAGAGGTCGTCAAACTTTAACGTTAATATTAAACAACAATACCTGATCACAATCAAAAAGTCAGTGAAATACCAAATGAAACAAAAATGGAAGATATCAGCAGAAATAGCAATTAAATTATAATTACCGAACGTCTAGACATTTTTCATAGGTATAATTTACTTAGTTAATTTATTTTATGTCACAATTATACGCCTGCTCATTAACTGAATTCCAAGAAATTTGTAAGAAAGCTTTTAAAAGCGTTACTTAGTTAAAAGTTACTATATTTTTTTAAATTTTAGACTACATGATGCCTGCGACTTCGTCTGCGTGGATTAAGTTTTATTAATTATTCTCAGGGAAACTCCTTAATTTTCCGTCCTATTCTATAACATATTTCAACCTATCTATAAAACATATTTCATCAAAGTCAGTTGGGAAGATGGACCGTTAAAGCGTAGCAGACAGACAGACACTCTTTCCCATTCATAGTATTAGTACTTATATTGATTGACGTGTAAAGTATACAGTGTAGGTACCAATTTTGATGATAGCCGTCGATGGTGTGCCCTAAAAAATTAAGAAAAATCGTAAATCAAAAAAAAACTAAAAATTGGAGTGCCTCTTTCCATTTTTTAGGGTACCGTAGTGAACAAGGGACCCTCATAGTTTCGCCATGACCATCAGTGGCGTGCACATGTTATAGAGCTAGGGTAGGCATTAGTTAATAGTTAGTCAGAATACCTATTTACTAGCTATTTTGATGAAAAATGCGCATTGACGTTTCTATTTGGGCAAGCAGTGCTTTTACGCCTCTATGAACTGCACGCCACTGATGACCATATGTCTGTCCGTCCGCGGCTTACCTCAGAGGCTGTTAGTAGGTACTAGAAAGCACTTGTCAAAGTCTACTTGAATAAAAAAGATTTGAGTTTGAGTTTGAAAGCTGTTTTGAAGGCGATCAAGTCGTATAAAAAAGATTTGAGTTTGAGTTTGAAAGCAGTTTTCAAGGCGATCACGTTGTATAAAAAAGATTTGAGTTTGAGTTTGAAAGCTGTTTTGAAGGCGATCAAGTCGTATAAAAAAGATTTGAGTTTGAGTTTGAAAGCTGTTTTCAAGGCGATCAAGTTTAACGTTCACTATGAGTTATAACCAGCGATATGACCCTAAAAAAGTAGGAAAAATCATAAAGAAAAAAAAATTGAGTAGGCTTAAGGAGCTTCGGCTGTACGTGACGGGAAAGAGGGCGAGAGGGACACGAGCCTGTCACGTGACTTGACCTACTTGTCATTAGAATTAGGCCTCCTTCCGGTTTTGTATTGCCCTTAAAGATCTAGCCCCACTACAGAGATGTGGCTAAAATATTACAAGTGTTTATGCATCGTCGAGTGAATCTAAAACTTGTTCGGAATGCCATTCCTACCGAGAACAAACAGCAAGAAACTCCGTCCGGTCAGGATATCAAACCCCCACCACCCGAATAGAAACCACTTATTACTAACTCCGCATGTGGTGTTGCTACGACAGAATAGGTAATAGTACTACCATCGGTAAAGCAGTAGGTATTCTTTTGTAATGACAGTTTTAAGTCACGTACCTTGACGTCTTTAAAATAAAGATAATAATAATTGTAAAACACGAACATGTTAAAACAATACGGCTTTAAACTATAGAAGCTTACAATATAAAAGTTTAATAATTTGGCTTGGTGGGAGGCTTCGGCCGTGGCTAGTTACCACCCTACCGGCAAAGACGTGCCGCCAAGCGATTTAGCGTTCCGGTACGATGCCGTGTAGAAACCGAACAGGGGTATGGGTTTAATAATATAACTGCCATGCACTTATCAGGTGCCATGCCCCTAACAGGTTAGCCCGCTACCATTAGACTTAGACTGCATCATCACTTACCATCAGGTGAGATCGCAGCCAAGGGCTAACATGTAGTGGATAAAAAAAAAGTATGCCCCCAATCCCCATGAAACAAAATCAACCTTACTCGATGTCAACTTCCTACTCTTATCTTCTCCATAGTAGTAATATAGGACCTCCAAATGACCGGAGGGGCGCAGCGTAACAGCTCGTTAGACTCACACCGTCAATGGGTCTGGAGTGGTCCGTAAATTCGCCAACTAATCTGTATTCAATCGATATAGCGATACGGTGTGAGCGACGGCCTGTAGCGGGAAATTTAGGCATATTGTTAAAAAAAAAAAAGTTGATGTACGCAATTTCGTTCGCGTGATGGATTCTCTTTTACGACAGTGGTGAGCGCTATTGTCTTAACGTGGGAGGTCCCGGATGCGAGCCCCGGCTGCATGAATTGGGAATTTATAATTCCTGAATTTTCTCTGGTCTTGTCTGGCTTCGGCCGTGGCTAGTTATCACCCTACCAGCAAAAGACGTACCGCCAAGTGATTTCACATTCCGGTACGAGGCCCTGCAGAAACAGCTATATTACTGATCAGCTTTACTACCAACTTGACATCGTGAGTCAAGAGATAACTTGTAGTAGATTTTTTACAAATCCATTACAAACTTCTGTATACGCATATGGGTATGTGGGTTCTGTCCATCAATCAACCAATTAATTTAGTAAATTGTATTATGGTGCTTCTAACACTAGGGAAGTTTCATAGGTCTTACATTAAAACTATATTTGTCACAAGGCCTTTGTCACGAGTCTAGAATAGAGGGAACTACCGGTTAGAAAGTCTTTTTCTTATAGGTGAAGTGTCACTTGTCATTGTGAAGACATAGGGTTCCAATATACACTGCGAACACTGTTCAGTGCTCTTACTGAGGAGAAATTCGTTCCGTTATGGACTGACAGTATACTACCGCAGTGTCCTAAGGAAATTATCGTCGTCGTCGTCATAAATCGTCGTCATTTTTGTACTGTGAGCACTGGCGTTTTCGGCGTTTTAAGGTGCTCTCAGTGCTAACTGCGTTCCATTTTAAACAGTAACCTATATAGCTAACTATAAAGGAACGGCTTCGCAGCATACTAGGTTGACGTCACACCTTACATTGCTCGCAATGTATATCGGAACATATCCTATGTATGTATAACGAAGAACAATAAAGACAGACGTAGGCTATGCCGCCACAAGCTTGTGCCTTGGACCATACTAAGGTGAATTTAGACTCAGTATTCCAAGCTAACCCTGAGGGAATGAAATTTAGAGCGCGGTATACGTATTGCAATATTTATGCAAAGTGGAATTCATATTTTGTACGTAGGTATTACCGATTACCTCAAAATGTTCCTTACACCGTTCCGTATATATTGAATAGGTATTGAAGGGAATAGAATTGAGATAAAACATTCCAAATCAGTTTGGATTAGGTACTCTATCTCTTTACTTTTAGTTTTCTTATTATTTAAAGTAGCTGATATTTGTTTGTTTGTTTTAAAGTCTTTAATGCACATAAAATAAAATGCGAATTACAATAAAATAAAATAAAATTTTGCAATGTACAAATTCGAACTTAATACCCAGAGGTATTCTCTTCCAGTTAACCTTTGGGAGTGGATGATGCCCCCGCGCGATTGAGTCTTTTAATTCCCGCAAGAACTCCTTAATTTTTCGGGATAAAAAGTAGCCTACAGAACAAAAAATATGTCCATAGTTCCTCAACTATACCCATGCAAAATTGAAGGACAAACTGACGAACCAACCAACCAACAAACAAACACACTTTCGCATTTATATTATTAGTATAATGAAGTATGATATAACTAGATGTCGCCGGCAACTACGCCCGAAGGAAATCATTGATTTTCTGGGATTAAAGTAGCATATGTCTCAGGGATGAAACCTTAATTATTTCTTTACCAAATGTCACAGAAAGTTTAAGTCAGACAGATACACTTTTGCATTTATAAAATTAGTAATTAGTATGACTTTTTGGCTAATGAATTATAATATTTCTTTATGCAGGGTTAAAATATACTAATAACTTCTGAACCCTTACTTCAGTACGTACTTATTACTAAAAAAAATCTGCAACTTTAATTTGTGTTGTTAACTGTCTAAAAATTTTACAACATTTTAAAATTCATTTCAGCCCACTTAACTAAACCAAAATGGAAATATATTATAATGTCAGGATAGATAACTCAATGGAGGCTTTATTATATTTAAGCTCAGTTAAATATTTCAAGTAATTATGCAGGTCTTGTTAGCAATTTATTATGCTAATGAACGACGTTATAATATGTGCCGGCTGGTTACATGCGTGACACATGGGTGCTTAGAATAAAAAGTAAAACAAGATAATATCCGCCATATTGAATTTAGTGTGACGTCGTAATCTTCTCAGCAAACCCTTCTAATTGATAAGTACCCATATCATAGTGGTGCATAAAAAATAATTAGTCCGCCATATATAGGAGTCCTCCATATTGGATTTTGAATTATGTCACTTATCTAGTGGGTCCAATTTAACTTGCAATATTTGATCACAGACAAGACACTGAGACCGATGAAACTAAATATAAGCTTGCAAATATGCTGGTCCGTGGTGCGTCGAACTTTGATGACGTCAAAATTCTGTACTTCATACAAAATCCCGTACTAAGCACGCGTTTTGACGATCTGAATTGACTAGTTATCTTTCAACTTTACTTCATTTTTTTGGTTTGCAAGTTTCGGAGATCAGCCTTTTTATTCAGAAGCCCACTTCTTACCTTATTATCCGTGTGTTACATGAAGTACTATTTTACACTATACTCCTTAAATCAGATCGAATATTGAGGATTTTTTGATATACAAGCCCAATGCCTAACTATTATTTGCCGGAGATCTCAGAAGCCGTAGCCTGCTGACCCCTAACGAAATTGCCTGCCTTTTTGCCTGGTGGAAGGCTTCGGCCGTGGCTAGTTACCACCCTACCGGCAAAGACTTGCCGCCAAGTGATTGCGCGTTCCAAATAAGGTTTAATATAATATAACTGCCATGCCCCTAACAGGTTAACCCGCTACCATCTTAAAGTGCATCATCACTTACCATCAGGTGAGATCGCAGTCAAGGGCTAACTTGTAGTGGATTAAAAAAATAGCCATATAGGATTAAATGCCATATAGTGAGTCAAAACCTTAATAATGTCCGCCCGACCGAATTTTGGCGTCCTATCTCCAGAGAGATAAGTCATCTGCGCGGGAGATATTACAGTACATGAGTGTGTGCGCATTCACAGGTGCACTCCTTTACTCTCATAGTCCGATGGGACAGAAAATCCAACACGACCAGAGAGAGATCAAGCGCAGGACCAACGGCTTTACGTGTTCTTCCAAACACCGCGATCTACCTAACTCCGTGCTAGTGCTGAGTATTTCTTGTCAGAAAAACCCAACTCTGGGACTCGAACCCAGGACCTCGACGGCCACAGACGAACAAGCTTGAGGCAGTCAAGTCATCGAGCATTATGAGTGCGTTTGCGTGAAGCTGTCAGTTTGTCCGAGCAGTGTGTATCCGTTAATAGTCTGTTTACACTCGCTATCTGCGGAGCACACGCGACCGTTGTGTAGTGCGCGAGCTAATTATAATAAAAAGGTATCATGCGTTACATGAAGTACTACTTTACACTATCAGTAGTGGAAAGCACCCGAATTCGACATAGGCTACCGAATATGGAGTACTATTATTGATATTTAGCTAAGGCTTCAACTTTAATAGAAGAGAACGGGATTCACTGATGAGCCGCTACAATTTGAATTGTAGTGATGTTGGTACCTACTGCACAAAGTGCCATAAGCATTCCAACATCCGAAATAGCGATTGCCTTCTGTGATTTGGTTGCCGCGGCTCATCGGTGATGAACATTTGATAGGAACAGTTTCTATCTTCTATCTTTTGCGTTAGATGTGTGAGTTTCTTACATGGTGGATAATGTCCAATTAGCTAATTTAATTAAAAAATTGCTAAATACCTACCTGAAATTTGCACACCATTGATTTAGTTGAATCTTATGGCCTCTCATTGACATTCCTTACCATCAAATATTGTAAGACATTCTTTGCAAATAAATCAGTAACATTCTTTGTAAATAAATCATTATTAACATTTATTTACTTTGGGGTTTTTTAAAAATCTCGGGAAATCTGTTTAATTTTCCAGGATAAAAGGCCTATATAACTCTCCAGGTCTATAACTATATCCATTTAAAAAATCACGTCGATTTTAGATCTAGTCTCTTGGTCAAACAAAAGTGATGGTCTCAAAAGTTTTGTGCCTTAAATCAAAATATTCTCACTTTAAACTAAAGAATGGATGGACCCAGTCAAAGGAAAAATAAAAAAATTTAAACTTTTATGTGTTTTTATTTTGTTAAATATGTTCTACTCGTACATAAGTATATTTTTCTTTTAATAAAGTTTTATCGCTGTATACGTTGACACACACTGGTCAAATAATAGCATTTGGTGTTGGCACTTAAACATAACATTAAATTATAATTATTTATTAATAATGTTAGTATTGTATACTAGTATATCTATAATTCTAATTCTATGGATAGTCATGGATGGATGTATGTAACTTTAGAAAATTTATCATAGATACTTTACTAATTCACATAATAACGTAAAAATAGGATGAATAATATTTTTGCTTTAGACCATGTTTGGTTAATGTCTAAACCTTTTTTATTCTGCGAGAAGACCCTGTACGGTCAGGGGACATACTGCTAACGCTTAAAGCAATACATAAGCAAATATTACTCAAAATTACAGTTTGATGTCATGTCTCTTGATGTACTTAAAATAAGGATTATTTTATAATAAAGTATGGTCCCAGTAATTGGCCATGGATGGATTAGGATGATTAATAATGTCCCGTATTTAAACAGAATTTGGTCGCTTGTCCTGCTCAATCACAACACCTCTGAACAAGAACGTCTGCTCTTCAGAATTCTTCCCCTTTCCATGCTGCTTTCTAAATCCACATTCCCGTCTACGCTCACAGAAACCACCTCTTCCAGAAACACTGGGTCCCGGTCCGCCAAAGTTGCCTGGTCTTTCTTGTCTGTCACAATTCCCTGGTCTTTGAATATTCCTGAACCTTTCAGAAGGATGAAAACCTCTTGGGCCGAATATAAATTCTTTGTGGCAGCTAAAACGTCCATGTGCGCCGTGGTGATGATGGTTAAATGGACCGTGGCCATGTCGTTTATGACCATGTGGGCCATGGCCATGTGGGCCGTGGCCATGTGGGCCGTGGCCATGTGGGCCGTGGCCATGTGGGCCGTGGCCATGTGGGCCGTGGCCATGTGGGCCATGGCCATGTGGGCCATGGCCATGTGGTCCGCATCCATGGTGGCCAAAGTGGTCCGGAAATGAGCCACGACTGTGAAAATCGAAGAGTTTCCCGCACAGAAAATTATCCCTCATTTTTATTGTTTATTTATACCGCGCGGTAAGTCTTGATACTTGAAACTTGACACTTGAGTTATATAGATTCTTGATATTTGATATACTTAGGTTCAACGCGTGCGTCTAGGTACAAATACAGTTATTAAATGCTACATAGACAACCTTGGTGGAGTTTATATAGGCTGTCGATTTCACAATGTTTTGTAATGGTTTCCTGTAAATCCTGTAATGCTATTACGCCATAACGGTTAGTTAGTTAAACTGATGAATTACTGTAAAAGAGTCATAGGTTCAAATCCACAAAATTTAGGTCACACCTCAACAGCAAGATTATGGCAGTTTTCTAAGTCAAGTATTTTTTGGTGATAATTAAAGGTATTCCAAAAGACGTAAAATCTCTGTTAATTTAAGTTTTTTAAGTATTTCAAACTATTGCTTGAAAAAGTGTATTGAAAACAAAGAAAGAAAATATTTCAAAACTATACGAGATAATTTCGTAAAATTTCGAAATATTTTTCATATTGCACAATGTTGTGCAATATTAAAAAAATATGACACATCCAGGACATTTGCCTAGTTCATGTATTACGTAACTAGTCGCAATATAATATGTGTTCCTTAATCATAATCATCCTCATCATCATCATCATCATCACCACTTTCATCTCAACCCATCACCAAACCAAGAAACGCACGCATAATTTTCGAGCTTAGGATTAGGATTTGAACGCCGGGACACCCGAATAGGCTGAAGTCTTTTTTTTATTTCACTGTAAGTTATCCATTGACTGCGATTTCACCTGATGGTAAGTGATGATGCAGTCTAAAAATTTTTTTTTTTTATAAATTGCACAAAAAATATACAAAAATTATATTATTCGCCAAACTACACATGTAGTTTAATAATAATTATATACAGTGCACTTATTATTCACACAACAACTATTATACCTTATAAACTACTAAGTATGTGATTAAAATTAAGTAACTACAACTAACACTAAACCATTTAATTACATATCTATAGTATTTTATTGTTAACCAGTGAAGGAGTAATTAATGAAAACTTCCTTTAGTTTTTTCTTAAGGACCCCTTCACTGACTTTTTTACCTACCCTTAACCACAAAATGGTAGCGAGCTAACCTAGTAGGGGTAATAGGGCTATTACACTGCACTTACCACAGGGCCCTGTAATTAGAGCGTCACTTATTACACAGCAATAAGGATCAAATTAGGGACCCTTTCTCCCTAAATCTTATTACACTACACTGATTCAAGTGTAAGAGTAAGCCTATAAAGCATAACTGCCTACCAGGTTAGCTTCATTAGCGAAAGTAGCTTAAATAAGTTACTTAAAAAATATAAACTGTTTTTTTTTTTATATTTCATTTTTTTTTTCATATTACATATTGTCATAAGAGGCACATCGGTGTTAAATGTAAGTTATTTAAGTTACTTGCGTAAAAACTTAGTAATTCAGGATATGTATAGTAGTCCTCTCGACCGAATTTTGGCCACGGCGGCCAATCTCCAGAGAGATTAGCCATCTGCGCGGGAGATATTCTGCGTATACATAGGTGCACTCTCTGTTCTTTTACTCTCATAGCCCGATGGGAAGGAAATCCGACACGACCGGAGAGAGATCAGGCGCAGGACTTAAGCTTAACGTGCTCTCCGAGGCACGGGGGTGAAACACCGCCAACCTCCTAACTCCGGGCTAGTATCGATAATTTCTTGCCAGATACTTGATATGGCCCGACCCGGGACTCGAACCCGGGACCTCATCGGTCGCAGTCGAACATGCTAACCACTAGACCAACGAGGCAGTCATAATATGTGCAAGGTAACAGTCTCACAGAGAGGGCTCAGTCACATAAGTCCACAATCTTCGCCGACTGTCACAATCGGCTTCAGAGAGGATTATCTTAGCGTACCTCAACGCCGTACCGCTAAACACGGTGCGTTCTTCCAAAATTTAGTATTTTTAACCGACTTCCAAAAAAGGGGGTGGTTCTCTTATCTTTGTTTTTATACGACTGCCTGAAAAAAGGAGTATATTGTTGTCAGGGTTCATGTATGCATGTTTGTATGACATGTATGTATGTGAGTTTGTATATTCCACCATAACTTCCATACGCCTGAACCGATTTTGATAAATGAGGTATGGCTAGAATCTCTAGCTTATTCCAGGTGACATAGGCTAGTAAAATTTAAAAAAAAAATTGATGGGGTGACCATGATCCCGCATTGAAGACTAAAGTTGAAAAAAAATATCGAAAATAAGACTAACTATATCTAGAAAATGATGAGTAGAAAATAAGATTAACTATATAATCATCATCTAGAAAATGATGAGTAGATTCCAAAAATATATAACACTATAGTTCAATATCCAGTGATTCACAAAAAAATATCATCTAATAAAAATGTGAATAAGATTCCAAAGGCTATAATATATGCAAATCGCTTCTTATGGAGGTAAAAAGAATATGGCAGGGCAGTCGTATTTTTTAATTCGATAAATTAAGTTAATTAAAGTTTACAGATATAATTTTCGTATCTAACCCATTTTACCAAGTTCGTCACTTGGCCTAATGGAATAAATACGAAAATAAGTCGATTGTGAAAGAAGAAAATTACTCGAATTTTATGAAATTGGTTTTATTGGAAAAAAAAGAGAGAAAAATATTTCAAAGCTATACGAAACCTTTTCGTCAATTTCGTAAACTTTTGAAATAAATTTAATATTGCACAACATTGTGCAATATTAATGAACAAATAATATGAAAGATGATATTCAGGATGCTAATGTATTACATAAGTTGCCTCGATATAAAAAAAATAGCCCATAGGCTACTTTTTATCCCAAATTTATAGAAACTTTTTGATGATTATTTTTAGATACCTGATATTTTTAGATAGAAAGTGATATTTTCAGATCTATTATTTTTTCTTATTCCAGCAAGCAAGCAAGCTAACCAGTGTGCTTAGCATGCGCACAACGAGATTATCTCGCGACGAGAGAGAGAGATGTTGTCGTTGCCGGCAAATTTTTCGTTTACCCTACATGCACAAAATGCGGTATATTACAAGAAAAAAATAGCCGGCATATAAAGATTCGTAGAGAACAAGTGAACTTAATTTAACGAATTAAAAAATACCACTGCTCTACTATATTATTTTTGGAGTTTCCTACTTAAGAAGCGATTTGCATATATAGCCTTTGGAATCTTATTCACATTTTTATTAAATGATATTTTTTGTGAATCACTGGATATTGAACTATAGTGTTATATATTTTTGGAATCTACTCATCATTTTCTAGACGATGATTATATAGTTAATCTTATTTTCGAAAAAAAAAATTCAACTTTAGTGTTTAATGTGGGACCATGGTCACCCCATAATTTTTTTTAAAAATTTTACTAGCCTATGTCACCCGGAATAGGCTAGGGATTCTAACGATACCTCATTTATTAAAATCGGTTCAGGCGTATAGAAGTTATGGTAGAATATACAAACTCACATACATACATACAAACATACATGAACCCTGAAAACAATATACTCCTTTTTTCAGGCAGTCGTATAAAAATACCACGGATAAGAAATATTGCGTTTATCTCTACTTTTGACGTAACGAGATAAGTAACCATGTTAGCTTCGGTAGACAAATAGAGATAAAGGGTAGACATAATTTTACTCGTTGTGCATATAGCATAACTGCCATACCCCTACTAATTTAAAACATACATACATACATACATAATTTAAAACATAACTTAAAATCGTATTTCTTAACCAAATTGTAGGTAGTTTTCTTTTGTTTTAAGTTTTTGTCATGTATTTATAATAATTTGCTAGCTATAAGTAGTTTAAAACGCTGATAATATGTTGACGGAAGAGCACGCAATTTAAACCTACGTGGTTTTTCGCAGTGCTACCCAACAAAATTGTATCGATTTTTATTTTGATAATAAAAAAAAAAAACGTACTTAACCTACTTTTATGACAAGACGCACATGTATTGATCGAACGTATTAAAACTCAGTGCTTATGCGATGCGGTCGACAGGGTGGAAGTGATAACAAGTCATAGAACAGTACATAAAGGATCACTGTTCAAATTCAAATTCAAATTGGGATGATGCCTAAAACAAAAATAAATTATTTCTAACTGATTATTAAATAGAGGGTCCTCCAAAAGACCTCAAATTCACATCCTCGGTTAGTTTTAAGTTTGATAACCATTTTAAAATATAGATTAAAGATAAAAAGTGCGTTGAAATTTGATGTCACTATTGTAAATTTCATACAATTTCCATACTAGAAGCTCGTTTTTAAGTTTGATAAAGAGTTGCTGATTTGATTGAGTTGTCATCATCCCTATTCAAATGTTTTTTATACGACTGCCTGAAAAAAGGAGTATATTATTTTCAGGGTTCATGTGTGTATGTATGTATGTTATGTGTGTGAGTTTGTATATTCCACCATAACTTCTATACGCCTGAATCAATTTTGATAAATGAGGTATCGTTGGAATTCCTAGCTTATTCCGGGTGACATAGGCTAGTAAAATTAAAACAAAAGTTTGATTGGGTGACCATGGTCCCGCATTAAAGACTAAAGTTGAAAAAAAATATTCGAAAATAAGATTAACTATATAATCATCATCTAGAAAATGATGAGTAGATTCCAAAAATATATAACACTATAGTTCAATATCCAGTGATTCACAAACAAATATCATTTAGGGGTTGGGGGGGATGGGAGGGGGGGGGGGGTTTAGGGGTTCTATCTATCTACATTAATTTAGATTTTTAACGTTTTAGTTCGTTTTTCGGCAGGGCAGTCGTGTTTTTTAATTTTTTTAATTATGATATGTTATTCAAATAAACTTTTACAAGTACTTTTGAATCGTCAAGTGAATCTACCACTGGTTCGGAATGCCACTGGTTCGAAGCTTAGAAGTATGGCTTGTGGCTTATCCATACTTCCATAACCTCCCTCCCTCCTTTTAACGATGTCCCTGGTGCAGTGTTGAGCGCTGTCGTGGTCCCGGGTTAGATCCCCGGCAGGGTCAATTTGGGAATTTATAATATCTAAATTTTCTCTGGTCTGGCCTGGTCAGTGGAGGCTTCGGCCGTGGCTAGTTATCACCCTACCAGCGAAAGACGTGCCTAGCGATTTAGCGTTCCGGTACGATGCCGTGTAGGAACCGATTAGGAGTATGGGTTTAATTTAACTGCCATGCCCCTAACAGGTTAGCCCGCTGCTATCTTCGACTGTATCACTTACCATCAGGCGAGATCGCAGTCAAAGGCTCACTTGTAGTGGATATAAAAAACCTTACAAATCCATACTAATAATACTAATGAGATAGAAGGTGACTGTCCGTCCAAATGTCTGCTACGTCATTGCCCATCTGCTCAACCGATTTTGATGAAATTTGGTAAAGCGACAAATTGCGTCCCGAGGAAGCTCATAGTAGATTCACTTGACGATTCAAAAGTACTTCTAAAAGTTTATTTGAATAAAAAACATTTGAATTTATTTTGAAAATTGTTAAATAGCTTACTCTTATATCCCGGAAACAATGAATTTCCACAGAATATACCAAAATTTGACGACCTCCGTGGCGCAGTGTGTAGCGCTGTTGTCTTAACGTGCGGAGGTCCCGGGTTCGATCCCCGACAGGGGCAATTTGGGAATTTATAATTTCTGAATTTTCCCTGGTCTGGCCTGGTGGGAGGCTTCGGCCGTGGCTAGTTACCACCGTACCGGCAAAGACGTGCCGCCAAGCGATTACGCATTCCGGTACGATGCCGTGTAGAAGCCGTATAGGGGCATGGGTTTAATATAACTGCCGTGCCCCTAACAGGTTAGCCCGCTGCTATCTTAGACTATATCACTTACCATCAGGTGAGATCGCAGTCAAGGGCTAACTTGCTTGTAGTGGATAAAAAAAAAACCTAAAAAGCCGAATTTACGCGGATGAAGTCGCAAGCATCATCTAGTCTAGTTTGTATTATAATATGTAACTTTACATACTCGTTGAAAAAAAACGGGAATCCTGTATACTTGTCAAATTTAAGCTGTTTGTTCAGGATTTTTTCATAATATTTGATGGTCATCAGGTCACAGGTATCATATGATGTAATACTTCTAATTTAATATTGACATTTTGTAACCATTTCGTAATTCAGCTTTTGTTTACATATCAGGGATGTGATTTGTTCCTATTTACTATAATTAATGATGATTTGGAGTACTATGCTGTGTTTAAGTATTGTTTAATTTCAATAAGAATAATAAGTAGGAAATCTTATGATGTAAGATGCTATAATAATTGCACGCCATACTTGGTAGTACACTGTTTCCAAAAATATTGTAAGAGCTCTATACGTGTATTTTGCAATAAATAATTATCTTATCTTATCTTATCATTAGGGTGCAAGCACACTTTGGTCACAACAATTTTGTCTGACTGATCAAACACACGCGCACTTTTATATGGAGCTGCTCAGAATAGTGCGACAGGACGAAACGTGTTTCCTATATGACGCCTGTCTGTCTTTTCGCGTCTTATCCTGTCTTATCCGTAGTGTGTTTTCGCCTTTTCTGGCCATTTAAGCCAAAACAAATTATTATGATTTCACGCTCGAAGTAAAGGATCAACATCCCGGGAGAAATAACCCGTGTCCACATAAAACAATGTTATTATATCGCGGCTCTAATAAAGTGTGGCAAGTCAAAAATCATTAATATCATTTAACCGTTAAATGTGAAAATAAATTCATCACTTACAGGTACCCACCACTTCGTCCGCGTGGAATAAGTTTTGGTTAATTCCCACGGGAACTCCTTAATTAATTATTCCGGTATAAAAAGTAGCCTATGATACTGTCCATGTCCTTAATAATTATCCTATAACCTGTGCAAAAAAACACGTGCATCCGTTGCTCTGTTGCGGCGTGATTGAAGGACAAGCAAACACACTTTCGCATTTATAATATTGAGTATGATAAATAACTACAGTTATCAACCCATTTGCCAGCCCAATCTCAAAATGAGAAGGGACAATTGAGAATATTATGGACAACTCTCATGCAAGCAGGTTTTCTCAAGATGTTTCCTTGACCATTATACTTAGACCATTATGGAATAAAGATTATTAATTAAATAAAAATTAAAAAAATATATTTAAATATTTATTTATTTGCATTATTGTAAGTAGGTAATTAATACGGTGTTAAGTAATAAAGTGAGCATATTACAATCAGCCATGCAATGGCGTGCAAAAATACTTAAAACTATCATAGGTTTCATAAAATATAGCAAGTGCTATTTAACTACCCCATTGTTATCCCAAGAAAACTCCTACTATTATTTTATTAATGGAATAAGGAATACGACGCAGAGAGAGATTTAACTACCAAAAAGGTTTTACTTATGCAAGTTTGTGTGCACATAACTGCGTTAGAGTCGAGATAATAATTATTATTGTGATTTTAAAAATCCGTAATTATCTTCGTCGTAAGTCTGCTAAAAAAATTCCGCGCAGCCCAGTGCAGGCGTTTCCTGCCACGTATAACTTAAGTACCTTCAAGGCAAGAGTGAATAGGTATCATCTAGGCAAGCGCGCTCCAGCCTAGACCTTATCGTAGGCTTTGCACTAAGCATGATTGTCGTCAAGCGCAAGCTTATCTCACAATAAAAAAAATTGGCAGTGAAGTGAAAACGAATATTTAAAATAACAACAGAGCACTTTTAAAATAATTATTAAAATATAAACCTTAAAACTAAGGCATTCAAGTTTAATTATGAATGTTCTATTTATACTTAAGACCTTTGGTCTTAAGAAGAACGGTGTATCCCCTACCAAAAAGTGCTCAACGCATCTAAAGAAGTGTTCACTTCAAAAATAAAAATCCGCAAATAATCACTTTTTCGGGAGGTGTTGCTTTTGTGAAATATGAGAGCAAACAACACAAAGTTTACGTCAGGGTTAAGGAGTCGTGAACATGATTTTTATATGGGACATGGAGTACATAGCCTAGCGGGAGTAACTACAGTGTAATCTTTTACTTTTACTAGCTATTCTGTAAGCGCAGGTGTTTCCTGCCACGTATAACTTAAGTACCTTCAAGGCAAGAGTGAATAGGTATCATCTAGGCAAGCGCGCTCCAGCCTAGACCTTATCGTAGGCTTTGCACTAAGCATGATTGTCGTCAAGCGCAAGCCTATCTCGCAATTAAAAAAAATTGGCAGTCATAGGGACTGCCGATAGAAGTGAAAACGAATATTTAAAATAACGACACAGCACTTTCAAAATAATTAAAATATAAACCTTAAAACTAAGGCATTCAAGTTTAATTACGAATGTACTATTTATACTTAAGACCTTTTGTCTTAAGAAGAACGGTGTACCCCCTACCAAAAAGTGCTCAACGCGTCTAAAGAAGTTTTCACTTCAAAAATAAAAATCCGCAAATATTAACTTTTTCGGGTTGTGTTGCTTTTGTGAAATACGAGAGCAAACAACACAAAGTTTACGTCAGGGTTAAGGAGTCGTGAACATGATTTTTATATGGGACATGGAGTACATAGCCTAGCTGGAGTACCTACAGCGTAATCTTTTACTTTTACTAGCTATTCTGTAATTTTTGATGATTTTCTGTTTCCGTATCTCAAGAGGAAAAATAACACTTATAAGATCACTCCGTTGTCCGACTGTCTGTCTGTCAACATTTTAAATACGTGTTAGCATTATTATTGTCATTATATCTCATGAAACAGGAGGTATAATATCAGTCAATTTGACTCGTTTCATGTCATTCGATTTAATCTGCGGATACAGACGCCATATTGAAAATAGTTAGTATAAATACGAGTGTTTAAACGATGGTAATTCAGTCTCCTGCAGACAGACTTAGCGATTAATGAATACTTTTGTGTTTAGATCGCAATTTGGTTTAGAGCTTAACGATAGCAATCGTGGCCAGACCAAATGAATATTGTCTTTAAGTTTAGCTAACTTCTATCTTATTACATTAAACCTTTCGTGGAACCGCTACACGTTGTGACCATTCGCTCGTGCAAGTTCCAAATGAGAGTACAAATATATTAAAAGTGTTTATTTACCTACTTCTGGATTGTCCGTTACATACGGAACCATAAAAGTAATCTTATGTTTCGGGTTCCGTACCTCAAGAGGAAAAAAGAACCCATAAACGATCACTTCGTTGTTCGTCTGTCTGTCTGTCACCCACCTTTTTCTCGGGAACGCGTGAAGATATCAAGTTGACTGTTGAAATTAAAATCAAATATCTATGTTTACAGTCCCTTAAGCTGTAAAAAAATCAACGCAGTCAAAAGATACGCCCTTTTATGCCACATACTTTGTATATTTTGACACTCGCCAATTAATCAATACCTTTATGGGACTTCCTGTCCACATAGAATCATGAAATTTGGAGTATAGGAAAAAATCCGAAAATCGTTAATTCGGTTGCCGTACCTACTCAAAAGGTGTCGAATTATTTGAAAACTAATAAAACTCAAATTACGTGTTGTTAAGACATCTTTCTTACCAAAAAAAAATGTGTGGTGGTACGGAACAGTTCTGTGCGAGTCTGGTCTTTACCGTTAGAGTACGGAAATCATTAATGACAGATTTACATAACTAAGAAATCTATATGTCACCGTAAGACTCGCGTAATTGCAAACTGTCGAAAGATTACAATTTAACGTATTATTTTCCGGTAAATTGTAATCTGATAGGTATTTAAACCCGATAAAATCTAACCGGACCGCAGGCCGGGCACTACTTGATTATTTATGTCGAACCCTAACCTAACCTACAAGAAAGAGACAAGAAAACGTAAATACAATGAATATTTCAAAAACTGACACTCAGAACATTGAGCAGTTTACAATTTCGCGAGTTAGATTATAACCTAACGGGTTTTACAATCTTACGGTGACATATACATTATAAAATCTCCAAGTTTCGATACGTAAATTTCATCTGCTAGAATTTTATAATAATTCAAAAACAGGAGCGACATCAATATTAAAATAATACTGATTTAAGCGATGACAGTAGGTAACCCCCTAAAGAAATTAGATACGTGACGTCCTTGACAATCGATTTCACTCGCAAAGCATTTTACACCCTATGCTTCTTATTTCAAAGTTAATTATTGTGATGTCAATAAAACTCTCGAATAATCCGTTGGTATTGAAGGTATTTACGCGTCTTACTGTCAGGTAAGGCATTTTTTTTTACTGGTTTAACGGCTCTGGATTCTAGTCCTTTTGAGCCTTTTCAACTTTACTTAATAATATCACCACAGCGTAAGTATCATACAGTAGATCGACGGCCGTGAAAGACTCGGCTATTATGACAGTAATTGTAGTACCTGTATTCAATAAAGGTACGGTACTCTTACCTGTGGTGCACTCATTCTCGTTAGGAGGCCCCAAAGAACTCTGTAGATTGCCAAGGCTTCAGATATAAAAGTAGGTTAGGTAAGGTATTTTGTTTTGTTGTTTTTACTAACATAGGTTAAGTTATTGTTATTAACAAAATATGTGCTTTCAGTTTGTAAGAACTTGCCTGAAATCAAAGTTTATTATTACTATTATAAGAGAGGTAGAAACTCCAGTCCGTCAAGAGCCAAACTGCCAACGTTTAAAACAATACTTAAGCATAGAATGCATTCATTTATTTACTTGAAAAAGGACCTGGTTCTTCAGACCAATATTTTCTAAGGTCGTCTTGCATAATATTAATAAATCATACTTACTAATATAATAAATGTGAGAGTGTGTTTGTTGGTTGTCCTTCAATCACGCCGCAACGGATCAACCTGATTTTTGATATGGGTGTAGTTGAGGACCTGGAGAGTGACATAGGCTACTTTTATATACCGGAAAATTAAGGAGTTCCTGCGGGAACCAAAAAAACTTAAACCTAGCGGACGAGGTCGCGAGCATCAGGTAGTAAAATAATAAAAACGTCATTTATCTCATTCCCTTAAAATTAATTTTAAAAAGAAAGTTGTTTGATAAATATATATATATATGTTTGATTATATAATATATATATATATATATATATATATATATATATAGATATATATATATATATATATCAACAAATATATATATATATGTATTTGTTGATTTTATAACGGGATTGACATGAAATCATACAATTACGTATCCAGATGGGGTTAAAAATTCAAATGTGCCAGTCCGGGATTCGAACCCACCAAGTTTTACTAAAGTTTCTCTAGTTTTAACCACTAAGCTTTACGACTCTTAACAAAATGTGCTCTAAACTCTAAATAGGCATATGATCACGCTAAATTGCCTTTCAACTAACTCCGCTTACTTGGACAGGAATTAACGTTCATTCAATTTAACACCTTATTGTAAGGTACTAAGAGTTATAATTGCACATGGGTGCATAGGCTTCTGGCTAAGCACCGTGAAAACTGCCGGTCTGCCGGTCTTAAGTTGATACACACTGTCGCTGAAAAATAAAAATTTGACATTTATATTGTAAGAGATACTCCAGAAGTAGGTATTAATAAACACTTTTAATATATCTGTCCTCTCATTTGAAACTTGCACGAATAAATGGTTAAACGTGTAGAGGTCTCACGAGAGATTTCATTTAATTAGATAAAAGTTGGCTATACATTAAAGACAATATTCATTTGATCCGGCCACGATTGCTATCGTTAAGCTCTAAACCAAATTGCGATCTAAACACAAAAGTATTCAATAATCGCTGAACAAACTCATACAAATAATATATGCCGCTACGTGTCGCGTCGCTCCGTTCATCTCAAGTGGGGCTAGACCTTACCGTACTACCTTTACTATGCTTTTATTACTTTTAGATGCGTAAAAATTAACTTCTGTTTTTTTTTATATAAGTCGACCATCCCAAAATAGGAGGCCAAACGTCTAAAGCGTAAACAATTAGGCCGTCACCGGCTAGTACCAAGCCCTAGATAAAAGTCTCAATATACAGTGTAAACGTTATACTTTATAACAATAAACTCCCTGTAACATTGAAGTGAGCCCAACTTGGTTGGTTTGCGTTAAAACCCACAATTGAAACACTCTGTATAGCGATACGCCATTCTCTATTACGAAGAAATGTGTTCATATTTGTAGACAGTAAATGTTTATTATCGGTATTATTGTTTATGTTATGTTATCAGGTAACAAAAGGCTTTGAAGCTCCGAAACATCCGAGGTCGGTCTAGCTTTTGTTATCCTTAATTACCTTGAACACGTGCTGAAAGGATATGATGGTCTCGGAAGTGATGGTCTACGAGAATAAAATGCATCGTACTGCGAGAGTTTGGTTGTTTTTTTGTTCACTCCATATAACGATTACTCTCTATAACGACAAAAAATGCTCAGTCCCTTGAGTTTCGTTATAAAGAGTTTACACTGTACTTACATTACAATAGACCATCTATTGGAGCACCGAAGCACATATTACCATGTATTGTCTTCTCTTGTATAACCTGTGTAATTGCGGGCATATTACTGAACGGCAATCGTTTTTTAGGGTTCCGTACAAAATGTAAAAAAGGAAATCATATATAGGATTACTTCGCTGTCCTTCTATATGTTTGTCAACACCCATTTTTTCGGAAACGCATGGTCTATTGGAGCTGTAAAAAATTAAACTTCTAAGTCAACGCAAACAAGAGATACAGCCGTTTATATGCCGCTTAATTTGCTGGACATATTCAAAAATGCTGTTAAGAATCATTATATTGCAAACTAAAGACGACAATAAAAATTATTCTTTAAGCTCAGTCAAAATATATATTATAATAAAATACATATGTATTAGTATATTTTACAATTAGTATATATATATATATATATTTATATATATATATATATTTATATTTATATTTTGATTATATGTTTATTATTGGTTTATGTATTAGTATGTAGTTATTTGAATGTAAATATATTATACAACCACCTGAAGTCTATTCTCCTTATTTTCTCCTTTTCCTAAGGTTGCCTGGTAGAGATCGCTACCTAAGCGATAAGGCCGCCTTTTGTATCCTACTTCTGTGTTTTTTTATTTCCTATTTTTGTTATTTTTACTTTTTGTGGTGGTACAAATAAAGTATATAATAATAATAATAATAATAATAATATTTTGACACTCCGCAATAAATCAAAGCCTATTGGGTACTTTCTGGTAAAATAGCACAGCATAAATGTACAGGAAAAAACCGAAAATTGTTATTTAGGGTGCCGAATTGTTTGTCAGGCGCTACCATGTTTAACATTATTTCATATTATTATTATTATTATTCATTTATTTCAGGCAACAAGGCCCATATTATAAAATACAAAATACTTCAAAAATAAAAACAATATAAAATAAAATACAAACTTAAAATACTACTACTATACGAAGGTAAATACAAAATAATAAGACTACTTCGGTAGGGATTTGATATGGAAGCATTATTTTTTAACTGATGACGTGTTATAAGGACATATTTCTTGTTATTTTTTAAAAGTATTTATATTGTGTGGTGGTACGGAACCCTTTGTGCGTGAGTCTAACTCGCACTTGACCGGTTTTTTCCTTATTTTCCAAGTAGTAACAAGGATGTATTGTCTACTTGTTTAATCGAAGACTTTTATTACGAAGCTGATTATAAATAATTGTTTTCTTATTTTCTTTACGCTTCTGAAACACGTCATTAAAGCATAAGCACAGTCTATGGAGGTTTTCAGATTGACGATCTGACCTGGTGGTAAATGATGATGCAGTCTAAGATGGTAGCGGGCTAACCTGTCGCGAACACAGCAGTAAACCTTATTTTTTTAATAGACTAGCGCTTGGCTGCAATCGGACTTGCTGGAAGTAGTGATGCAGCCTAAGGTACCTATTAGTAGATTATGAGTAGATTTGAAGATACCAATATTATAAGCGGATGGAAAAACGAAAACCGAAAGGGCGTTCCATATCCTAGCGGTTCGAATAAGAAACTAGGAAGCAAATCGACTATCATCTATGGTTTGCTATGTTTGTGACACGTCGGAAAGGACCCTAAGGTACCCTATAAACATTTTATAAAATCGATCAATAACACCTTTCAAAACCCGTACATTTAGGTATCATTCATCATAATACATGACTTATGATAATCCGGCCAAACCAAATATTCTTTTTAACGCAAAATTGATAAAATCTGTCAATATATCATCGCAAGATGTATCGGAAATATCGCACGCCCTAACAAAAACCGGCTTTTCAATCTTACTCTAAAGAAGTGTTTACACGGAACCTTCACATGGTGACCACCTTTTTTATTTTACGACATGTTAGCCCTTGGCCTCGTTGGTCTAGTGGTTGGCATGTTTGACTGCGGCTGACGAGGTCCCGGGTTGGGTCCCGGGTCGGGCCGTAATAAGTGTTGAGCTTTTCTGACTAGAAATACTCAGTACTAGCCCGGAGTGAGGAAATTGGCAGTGTGTCATCCTCGTGCCTCGGAGAGCACGTTAAGCCGTCGGTTCCCGGTTATTATCACTAACATGATAATAGTCGTTAAAGCCCGCCAACCCGCATTGGAGCAGCGTGGTGGTTCTAAGCTCTAGTTCCCCTCTCCTATGAGAGTGGAAGCCTGTGCCTAGCAGTGGGACGTTAATGAGCTGTAGTGGTAGCCCTTGGCTGCGGTCTCACCTCATGGTAAATCATGATGCAGTCTAAGATGGTAGCGAGCTAACCTGATAGAGTTATGGCAGGATTAAATCCATACCCCTAATCGGTTTCTACACGACATCATACCGGAACGCTAAATCGTGCATAAACACATTGATAAATTCAAGAAGAAAAGTGATTGTCATAAGGTCAATACTAGAAATAAAAATAAACTTGTAATGTCTGCTTCTAAAATTAAAACTAGCAAATTCGTTTGTTGGAAACAGTGCCCGCTTCTATAATAAGCTCCCAGAAGACCTGCTGAAGATGTCTCTAAATAAGGTCAAAGTTAATGTTAAACGTAAACTCATTAAAAAATCCTATTACCATGTAAAGGATTACATAAATGACAAAGAAGCTTGGCAATAATTTGTTCTATGGCTCTGATAGTTCCTTAATTAAGATGATTTGTGATATGGTGATGATAATAAAAAAAACCGGCTGGCTCTTCTCAGGCACGTTTGGAACCCTCGAGCTTTAGTTTTAAGATACCGTTACTGATTATCAACATTTTATTTTATAAATAACTGGACGTCAATGAGTGTAGTATACCTACATAAATTGAATAAACATTATTTGAGTTTGAGTTTGAATCGCTTTGCCGGTGGGGTGATAACTAGCCACGCCCGAAGCCTCCCACCAGGCCAGACCAGAGAAAATGCAGAAATCATAAAATTCCCGAACTGACCCTGCCGTGGAACTAACCCGGAAACCCCACGTGTAAGACCACAGCGCTCACCACTGAGTCTAAAATGGCTAAATGAATGAATGAAATACATAAATAATCACAAACAATAAAACTAAAAATAAAAGTCGGTACAATTTGCGGCCTTAAGGCTCTAAAGCGATCTCCACCAGACAACCAAGTTAATAACTAACTCACATGAACTCACTAAACATGACTAACGTTATTTTCCTGCTATCTCTCACGCACATTCTTCGCTTTCCACGCTCGTACATACCTCAGTGGAAAGACGCCATTACATTTCTATACCAAGATGGCAAACTCCGATATTTTCCAAGGTACCGATATACCACCGATACCTCCGCAATTCTCGCGGAGCGCTGATAACGAGGGGGATGTAGAAGGGAGGGGGAGGGGGAGGTTATTATGCGGTTTTACGGCCCATATTTTCCCGAGCCGGGGTAAATGTGTACGGCATGTCGTACATACTTACCCCGGTATAATATACATCGCGCACAAGTTTTATTGAGTTCACGTTACATCTTGAATCTTGATTTGTATGAGTGGCGTGAAAACGATATACCTTACTTGTTGGTATATTTAAGACTAGCTGATACGGCCCGGATTCGCTCGGATGGTAATTCTGAATAGTATAGTATAACTTTCCTCAGGAATTATTCTAAATTAATCATGCGAAAGGATTTGGACGACCACCGCATTTTTATCCCCAAAAATGCCCTACCATTATGTAATTAAGGGGACTAAAATTTTCACAGCAAACGTCCTAACTTGGATAAATAGTAGCCTATTTCCTTTCCCAGGACAAAAACTATGTCTGTACATAAAGAATCAATTATTTGTTTTAAATATCATGAAAATCGGTTGAAAAGATGGCCGTAACATAGCGTAAAAGTAACAGCGGAATAAACAGACAAACTCACATTAGCATTTATTATATTAGTTAAAAATGTTTGTTTCAGACCTTTGATTACCAATTAAAGATTAATTACATGTTTTGTTTTTAAAAATAATAAGATAGAGAATAATTAAAAATAATATTAAAAAGAGCAACTGCTGAGTTTCTTGCCGGCTCTTCTCAATAGAACGGCTAAGTACTCTTTCCGAACCGGTGATAGAGTCAAAAACCATGACGTAACGTAAGAGACGCCTGTATGTCCTGTAGGACATGACATGTATGTCATAAATTCATTGAGTAAGTACCTTATTGAATTCAAAACCATGATTGCATCGAAGCGGCTGAAGATTATTTTCAGGCTCACTACCGAACACGGGTCTACTCTTAGAATAAGTCGGGCTTGGCATAGTCCACAACACTGGCCAAGTACGGATTGGCAGCCTTCACAGACCTTCGAGAACATTATGAACTCTAGGGCATGCAGGTTTGCTTCACCGTTAAAGCAAGTGACGATTAATTTCTTATTTTAAAAAGAATTCGTGCCCGAGGATCGAACCCCCAACCAACCGAATAGGAGGTCGATCATGTCAATCACTACGCTATTTATTAAACTTTAAAGAGTAATCCACACGGTTTAAACTGCCATTTATCAATTTATTTTTATATTTCACAAGAAGGTGTAAAAAACTTCCAACTTATTTCTTAACTTTTATTATGTTACATTTAAGTAAGTATATTGAACGCCATTGTATGACTGAATTTAATCTGCTCATCCTATCATTTTGTAACACTGTACTATGGACCTACAAGTTACAATCATGCAAATAAATATATTCTACTATATAAATGATACCCACGACTTCGTCCGCGTGGATTAAGGATTTTGATTCCCGCGGAACTCTTGAATTTTCCGGGATAAAAAGTAGCCTTTGTCCTTCCCCAGGGTACAACCTATCCCTGTACCTAATTTCATCAAAATCAGTGGAACAGATGGGCTGTGAAAGCGTAGCAGACAGACACTTTCGCATTTATAATATTAGTACGTAAGGATTCTATTATATTTAAGTCTAACAATTTTTACTGAAAATGCAATTTAGTGGCATCAGACCATATAGTCACCCATAAGTGACTTCAAAATGAGAAATTTTAATGAATTTCGACCTTCACTGATCTATAATCTGTTAAAAATTTACTGGATAAGCTCCAAGTATTTTACTCCACGAATAAACACCAACTTCACGACTTCCCTGGCATAGTATTTGTTTGTTTATTTTAAATTCTTTATCTATATATAATACCTAGAGGTATTCTCTTCCAGTTAACCTTTGGTAATGGGGACAGGGTTGAAATCACAGTGCGTACAATAAGTATAAAGAGAAAAGTTGGGGTAAGAAGAAACATATTAGATAGTAGGTAATAAAGTGAAGTATGATAATTTATTATGCAATTTAGTAAATAAAAAAGCAAAGTAGTGAGGTCCTAGGTACGAGGTAGAAGCAAAGGAGGTAAAAGTAGTTCCTATAGACACCTCCCAGCTCTATTAAAAGACTACCCCATGGCATAGTTCTTGCAAGTCACGTGCGTATGTAAACTAATCACTTATTTATAATGTTTATAATTTAATTTATAATCAATATATATGAATGTTTTTATGTATTATATGTATTTTATATGTACAGATTTGTGTGTTATATATTATGATAGTCTTTAGATTGTTACCTTTGTTCGAGTGTTTTATCCCTAAATTGTATTACCTACTTTGTGTGCACCCTCATTCAAATTATCTGTTATTATTTCCTTTTCTAGATTGCCTGGAAGAGATCGCTTCTCAGCGATAAGGTCGCCTATTGTACAGTTTTTCATAATATCTTGTATTTTTTTTTTATGTATGGTATACAATAAAGTATATTTTCATTTCATTTCAATAAATATAAGAAGGCAAAGGGCGCAGCGCAATTTTTGTGTAATCAAATAGAACCGGAGCGAAATGAAAACCAGCGCTGAGCATTGTTATCAATTGATATCAATGCTCAGTAAACCTGAATTTGCCTGCTATTGTTTATTGCATTGGATGTATACTTTTATTTGCAACTAGTGGGCAGGGCAGACTTTGTCCTGCCCTTAATATAGAACCCGATTCGAGCCCCCTATATGAATATAAACCATCCCTGGACCCACTCAAACGCACACAAAAAATTCAATCCAAATCGGCCAGGCCGTTAGTGAGACTAACGAACAGCAATTCATTTTTATAATTTTTATAAAGAAGAAAATAATTAATAAAGTAATTATATTGACAGAAATAAAATCATGTCTCTTCTAGTAAAAATTCCACTAATTCCTGTACGATATCCTGTAGACTAGCAAGTAATTAAATTCTGGGAAGATTTTAATGAAAATTATAATATTAATATCTTAAATGATTTACTCACACCTTTTAAATATCGTCTCTAGAGTTCAAGTTAATCACAAGTGGGGCTTCTAGGGTTCCTTGGTAAAATAAGAACCCTTATCTTCTCGTATTGAACAAGTAGCTTCTATTTGAAACGCGTAAGAGACGCTAACTGCTGAATTTCTTGCCGGCTCTTCACAGTAGAATCATCTTTCCGAACCGGTGTTAGAGTCCTAAGTCCTAACCCTGACTTATCATAAGGTGACAAATGTTGTCCCACATGAAATAATTTCATTTCAAAAATGACTCAAAGTCTCATCAAAATTTTTGGAAAATAGCAGGATGAAGGAACCTTATCACTATATTTTCAACCTATAGCCGGCTCACTTACTAAGCATGGCTCTCTTTTCAGAATGGTTATTGCCATAGTCCACCACGCTGGTCACGCTGGTAGTGGTGGCTTGACGATCTATATAATACTAAAGATTGCATGTAATCTCAAAAAATTGAGCTATCAAAACTCAAAACTAGTTTCAAAAGTAACAAACAAACAAACAAATCAAAGAA
Source organism: Erebia palarica (assembly GCA_964035005.1). Lineage (NCBI taxonomy): Eukaryota > Metazoa > Arthropoda > Insecta > Lepidoptera > Nymphalidae > Erebia > Erebia palarica. The sequence continues at coordinate 20,206,351 of OZ035995.1, forward strand.
GAAGTCCAATGTTTAATAAAAAAACTTTTAAATCGTTTCCAATAAAACTTACTCCCGAATGGCCGCTGCATACAGTTTCTTATAACTACTCGAAGTCGACTAAAAGTTTTATTGAAATCGGGCCAATATTCTTGGCGACTTCGTGTATTGAATAAACGTTAAGAACTTCAAGAAAACTCCTGCAAGTCTCAGACCACCACATTTTATAGGATACTAGCTAATGCCCGCGACATCGTCGGCGTGGAATAAGTTTTTATACGGCTGCCTGAAAAAAGGAGTATATTGTTTTCAGGGTTCATGTATGTATGTATGTATGTGAGTTTGTATATTCCACCATAACTTCTATACACCTGAACCGATTTTGATAAATGAGGTATCGTTAGAATCCCTAGCTTATTCCGGGTGACATAGGCTAGTAATTTTTTTTTAAAAATTGATGGGGTGACCATGGTCCCGCATTAAAGACTAAAGTTGAAAAAAATATTCGAAAATAAGATTAACTATGTAATCATCATCTAGAAAATGATGAGTAGATTCCAAAAATATACAACACTATAGTTCAATATCCAGTGATTCACAAAAAATATCATAAGCAAATCGCTTCTTAGGGAGGTAAACTCCAAAAACAATATGGCAGGGCAGTCGTATTTTTTAATTCGTTAAATTAAGTTCACTTGTTGATGTTATCTTCTTCACGCACGCTTGACTTGGGGAGTAAGCTGGTGAATGCGTGACGAGAGCGTTACGAAAAGTGTGATCGGGCGAGGCGAACGGAAGATGAGAAGGACATATAAGTTAGTGAAGATAGAAAGAGAGAGAGTTACGTGCCGTAACTGTAACTATAGGGGCAAGAGAGAGAGGAGCGAGCACACATTTCCTTTCTCTCTTTCTCTCATAGCCATATACTAAGTTTTACTTGTCGTGTGGTCTAAGTGTGGCATACTCGTTTTTTTTAAATTCCCACGGTAACTTCTAAATTTTCCGAATTAAAAATTACCTAGCTTATGTCACTCTCCAGGTCCTCAACTACACCCAAGGAAAAAATCACGTCGATCCGTTGATCTGTTGCGGTGTGAAGGACATACCAACAAACCATCAAATTTCACATTTATAATATTAGTATGACGTTTTTGTAAGAATAGACATATTAGATGATGCCTTTATACTAATTTTTAATGATTGAAAACTCCTAAATGTATATTTTTTCACCTTTAGCCCTCTACCATAAATATACGTATAGTAAGACAAACTTAGCGGAGACAGCGTCGCTAGTGTATACGAAAAATAAAATAAAAACAAAGACTAAACAAACATAAAAATTAGTTCCAATTTTGTATAGTCCATACAATATAAGTTAAGTATACTTCCATAGTCCGTATCCAGTTTGTGGGACTATATCCCTAAATATTCTGATTTATATTATGTATTCTAACGCACACTTGGCCAGTTTTATTCTATATGTGAGAACAAAACAAACACAAAGTTAGAATAAGAAGTACTTAGTAAGTATATGTTCCAAACTAACCCATATCATGTAGCCAAAGTTGGCAAGTTCACGGTTCGACGCGGTTAAATTAAACTTAAACATAACTTGAGGATCTAAGTCCTTTTACATACGATATACTTTTTGCCCTGTCGCATTCGGACATTTTATTATTAAATAAATAGGGCGATTTGACAGCCTCCCTGGCGCAGTGGTGAGCTTTATCGTCTTAATAAATTAAATTAAATAAATAAAATAAATATTAGTGGAAGGTCCCTAGTTCGATCCCAATCAGCGTAAATTTTGAGACTTTATGACTTCTAAATCTTGTTGGAGGTATCAGCCGTAGCTACTACTCTTACATGACGGCATGGCAAAGACTTGCGGCCAACAGCTTTTGGCAACAGCGGCAAAGATGTACGATACCGTGTAAAAACTGATATAGGTATAACATAGCAGCCATACCCCTATAAAGATAGTTCGCTGTACCATCTTAGACTGCATTACTTACACCAGCAGGCTTAGCATTCGCACAACGAGATATCCCGCGACGAGAGAGAGAGAGATGTTTCCGATGCCGGCTAATTTTTCGTTTACTCTTACATACACAAAATGTGTATATTACAAGAAAAAATAGTCGGCTTGTAAGGGTTCGTAGAGAAAAATACCACAAAAAGTTACTTTTATCTCTACTTTTGACGTAACGAAAGCAGTACCCAAGTTAGTGGACAAATAGAGATAACGGTTAGACATAATTTCACTCTTTGTGCGCATCTGGCCCGACAGGTGAAATCGCAGCTTGACTAACTTTTAGTGGATAAAATAAAAGAACGTACGACATGTCGCAAGTGTAGTCCTTCAATTAAACACAGTTCCACAAACTATATGTGTAGGTAATTGTTGCTAACAACTCACGACCTCATTACGTAGTACGTACATTTTGAAACTTGTTTAATATAAACAAACTATAAGTTCCTTACACCGGCATCACTTGCAATATTCCAGAAACTTGCAAATTAAATACACTAACGATCGGGCCCACTTGCAAATCTCGGGATACTGAGCTATGTAGTTGATTACGGTTAACTACTTAGTTAATTATTATTATTTGAAACTTAACAGCAAATTAAAACTGTGAAATACATTAAAATCTGAATTACAACTAAACATTAAATATATCACTATTATCTATACTAATCTATAAGCACTTAAAATAAATAAATGCGAAAGTTTGGATGGATATATGGACGTCTGTTACCCAACGCCAGAACGGCTGAACGGATCTGGATGAAATTTGGCACAGAGATTTATATCCTAGAAAATTTAAGAGTTCCCGCGGGAACCAAAACACCCTCAATCCACGCGGACGAAGTCGCGGGCATCAGCTAGTTTATTATACCATTATCGAGATAGCTAAGTAGTATAAAACAATATCTTTGACAACTCATTATCTAATCCATTACGAAATAATGTTACTTATCTATTAATGAAAACCGGATTTTTATCATTATTATTTACGTTTGAATGACTGATGTAAGTACTTATGTCATCACTAAATTCATGTACCTAATTTTTAAAAATTCACCACAACATGATAGAAAAAAAATGTATTCATACTTCATATGTCTAGTGAAAGTTAGAGTGAAAAAATATAGGGGTGTATGGTGGAATAATCCTCGAAGTGGTAGCGCAGACTCCACCTAAGCTGGGGCATGACAGATATAAATTAAAAAAACATAAATTTATTTAAATCATATATGGGGTCAATATTTCTTTAAATTTAAGCAGTTCATTAGTTCTCTTCAGTTAGTTGCCAATGCTCTTCTAGCTCCGGCCTTAACGCCTTCCCAAGTTTCGATAACGACTTGCTCAATCCAGACTGGATCCATCCAGTAACCACCAAAGACACCTGGCAAGTCGATAGTAAAAGCTAACGGAACTCCAACACTGTGGGCGTAATCTATAGACGTTCCTGCCATTCCTGACCCTCGAATAAGACCAGCATTGCCAACTCGGTATGTTGGGAAACTCGGAAGCTTAGCCGAATTGATAGCATCTGCCATACTGATCCCAACAGAATGCTGTCTAAAAGCATGTTCGGATAAAGACCCGTCAAACGCCCATGGATACATGATGAAGCTGCCAAAACTGCTGAAGGAGATGTACATCAAAATCCTTCTATGTTCATTTAAGATGTCTCTAACGACCCTAGCTTCAACCTCTGAAAATGGGTATGCACCAGGATAGACGTAGGAGCATGGATTGGCGCTGGTACCAATGGTGTCCCATACGAAGTCGAAGTTCCGGTCGAGGTCTGCTCCAGGGCACATTCGGGTCCACTGGTTGTCAGGGTCGATCGATCGAGTTTTTCTCCATACGACACTCTGGGAACGATTAGAAATATATTTTTGAGCATAGGATTTACATCATACGATGTATTTACAATCTACACTACTAATTCTAATTTTATAAATGCGAAAATTTGGATGGACGGATGGATGGATATATGGATAGAAGAATGGATGTTTGTTACTCAATCTCGTGCGAATACCTGAAAGGATCTAGATAAAATTTGGCCCAGAGATAGAATATAGTCTGGAAGGCTACTTTTTATCCTGGAAAATTAAAGAGTTCCCGCGGGAACCAACAAACCTCAGTCCACGCCGACGAAGCCGCGGGTATCAGCTAGTAAAATACTTAATAAATGAAAATAGAACTGTCTAATAATCTATTAGGTAGCATAATTATGTCTACGACTCATGAGCTCGCGGGTTCAAGCCTAGTTCTAAAAAATATAGGGTGGAATAATCCTCATAGTGACAGACATTATTACAACAATGTGCATTGCAGAGCACATAAACCCACTAGTACTGCGCCTGGTTTCTGTCCTTTCTTTTCATCCATACTTAATATTATAAATGCGAAAGTCTGTCTGTCTGTCTGCTACGCTCTCGCCCATCTGTTCCGATTTTGATGAAATTTGGTACATTTTATCCCGGAAAATTAAAGAGTTCTCGCGAAAAGAGAAAAATCTTAATCCACGCGGACTAAGTCGTGGGCATCATCTCGTTTTAGATAAGTCATTTATTTATCGAAATAGGAATAGGTACTAAGATTCTACATCAATGCATTTTTGATTAACCAAATTATATTACATATAGAGAAAAATAGAGAAACAAAGTGCACAAGACGGCGCGACAACCATGTTTTGAAATAAGTCAATATCATTAATGCGGTCAGAAAAATCCATACTAATATTATAAATGCGAAATGTCTGTCTGGCATGCTTTTATGCTAGTCTTTTCAAACAATTTTGATGAAATTAATAATAAACAGTAAGTTGCATCTCGGGGAAGGACCTAAGCTAATTTTTATTCCGGAAAATTTAGAAGTTCCCGCGGGATTTGGAAACCCTCATCAACTAGTTTTACGAGGGATTAAAAAAATAAACATCCAGATAAAAAATCAACAGCTAACTGTCAAAAAAATCTCAAGTATGCTTACACCTTCACGCGAGAACCTATATCCATCAGGGTTCATAATCGGCAGCAGGATCCAATCAAATCTATTCAAGAGATCATGATCCGTCACATTTTCCACCAGCTGGTTGATAGCGTATGTGACTGGTGGTATGGACAGCCACTCCCTTCCATGCATTCCACCATCCAAGAAGATGATGGGTTTGCTGGTGTCTTGGAAGTTGGTGGTGGAAATCCTCATGTACTTCATGGGGAGGCCGTGGAAGGAATTGGTGGGGGTAATAACTCTTGCTACGTTTGGGTGTGCTGCTGCTATGTCGTCCATGTACCTGTGGATCTGAAATAATGAAGTTTTGTTAATTTTGAAGATTTTTTTGGCGCTTTGGTGAGCAGTATTTATGACAGGCGCGATCTTTTTTTTATGTTAGTTGTTTTGATAATTAAGTAAGTATTTAGGATTGATAAGTAATAAATTGGCATCTATATAATCATAAAACCTGTATCATACTAATACGCGAAAGTGTGTTTATTGGTTGGTTTGTTAGTTTGTCCTTCAATCAAGCCACAATGGAGCAACGGATTGACGTGATTTTTGGCAAGGATATAGTTGAGGACCTGGAGAGTGACATAAGCTACTTTTTATCCCACAAAATTAAGGATCAAAATAACTTAAACCACGCGGACGAAGTCGCGGGCATTAGCTAGTGATAGTATAAATTGATTTAAAAACATTACATTACCGCTTGGACGGTTTGATATTGATTGTATGGTAGTCTGCCTCCAATTCTGCTCGGGGCCGCTGATGTTTTATCCTTGAACATCTCATCTTCAAGATCTAGATGCCTGAAAGAGTTTAAAAGGTAAACAATAAGCTAATGGCAGGTTTCTCAGTACTAGGCACGTAGAAGGTCCAGGACAGCAACACTGTATGAGAGCCCTGGCTTTTTATCTATCTTTTTACCATTGAAAATGGTTATCAGATGCAAATCGCCTGAGACGTATTTTTGGCCATAGCTCCGAGGATTTTGGGAGGATCGAGATGGGAATAGTATCAGGAGTTTAGGATTTTATTGTGAAATGTGTGAGCATTAGAATTTTGAAAATCGACTAGCAACTTCTTTTGGAATTTTGAAAAATGTAAAAAAGTCGGATTTTTTGGGGGTGTTTGTTTACTAAATTGTAAATAATTCAGAAAAAAACGACTTAAGAAAAAATTATACAAAAAGGTCCTAGGTTACGCAGTGTAGCTAAAAAATGGTGAAAAAAATTTGAAAATCGGTTAATAATTGGGACCTTGTAGGTGGTCCCTATAGATTTGGAATTGTAGAAAAACGGGTTTTTCCGTATATAAAAAGTGAGGTAGCTTTTATGATTATTGAGCGGTCGTCATGGTAATAATGGTGTTGGTGCTCTGATTCTTGCGGAGACTGCGAAATCTGTGAATTTTTGTCATTTTTTTATTCACTTTTTATCTAAATTTACGGAGAAATTATAGGAGGTATATTTTAGAAGAAATTATATCCCAATTATTTACATATTATGTCAATTTAGTATTTTGCAAATTTTGGATCTTCACGACGCTTCAGTGGTCTTATTATGTAAATTTTAAATTATTACCACTAATATTAAATATTATTAAAAAAAAATATATTAATAAGCAATTTTGGATCTTCAGTTCAGATTTTCACCTCTGACGAATAGGTCGAAGATTCGGGGCGGAACTCTTAAACAAATTAATCGCGATCAATGTTATCGCTTTTAATAAAACGTCTAGATTCTTATTTTTTCTAATCTAGGACAGGTCAATTAGTAATAGTAATAGGAGCCAGTTTAGATGTAGTTGTACTTACGTTTTTAAATTGTTCGTATGTATCCGGTACCTAATACCCAATTCGTCCAAAGCGCTAGTAAAGTTGTTCTGATTGGCTGGATCCACTAACACCAGCCCTTCCCTCTTGATGGCAGGGTGGCCATACACGTCGAGGTCATATTTCTGAACCACTAAGTTGAAGGCTTCTAACTGGTCGAAGTCGTATGGTACCACATAGTATGAGGTCCATCTAAAACAGCCACAATTTGTGATGATTAATTATTATTATTATTTAATTATTAATTTGTCATTAATATTATTATTATATATATAATTAATAATATAATAATTATTATTAATTTTTCAACATACAAAATAACATACACAAGCCATCGTCTAAAAACTATGTTTATGCGGGGTGGCGATTTCACATTGCAATGATTAATAAAATATATACCTATATTATGTCACCGTAAAATTATAAAAACCGATATATTGTAAACGCTTTTTATTTCAATAGATTGTAAACTGTCGAAAGATTGTGAACCGTTCAATGTTCTGAGTGTCAATTTTTTAAATATTCATTGTATTTACGTTTTCTTGTAGGTTAGGTTAGGGTTCGACATAAATAATCAGGTAGGTTTTATCGTGTTAATATACTTACTTAAAAGATTACAATCTATCGAAAAATAATGCGTTAAATTGTAATCTTTCGACAGTTTACTATCTCGCGAGATAGATAATCTAACGGTTTTTACAATTTTATGGTGACATATACATAATAATATGTAGGTATAGTAACATGTGTTAAAATATTCCATAACAAGTCTTAACTGGAAAGGCAAGTCAGTTTTAGAAACCATTTTACACGATTTCGAGACGCCATCATTACAGAATATAATTAACATGATTTGGATGAAATTTGGTACACGGATAAGTGGTATCCCTGGGAAGGACATAGGCTACTTTTAATCCCGGAAAATTAAAGAGTTCCCGCGGGAATTGAAAAACTTTAATCCACGCAGAAAATATAGTAAATAATTAGGGGATAAATAGAAGTATATTTCGAGTAACTCATAGGTAAGACTCATAGGTATGAAACTAATTATGTTATAAAAAATAATTATAAGTAAGCAAATTAGTAAGTAAACTCAAACTCTAACCTTTTTTAATCGAGTAGACTTTGACAAGTGCTTTTGAATCGTCGAGTGAACTGAGTTGCGATTATGTAAGAATCCATTCTTATACGTTTTTACATGTACGATACCATAAACGTATGAGAATGGATACACGAAATTAAGCTCTAATTCAATGCTGTTATGGTTTATTTTACTTTGACGCCAAACTTTGACGATTGCATCGGCAATTCATCCATAATCGCACCTCTGGTTCGGAATTAACAACAATTACTAACAATGCCAAAGTCCTAGGGAATTTATAAGTCGCCGAACCCTCCTACTATAATTATAAACACAGCGCTTTTAACAAAATAACTTGGACTTACCCTTCATATTCCTCATATTTAGCGGACACCGCTACGACAAAAATTCCAAGTAACCAAATCTTCATTTTGCCACCCAACAGCACAATCGATACTAATTTTAATACAGGAATAGTATCTAAGACTTCCAAATCTAATCTATGTCCTTACCACTGCGCTATCGTGTTATTATGGCCGTTGACTAAAAGTCTTAAATTATTATCTGACTAGCTGATGCCTACGACTTCGTCCGCGTGGTTTAAGTTTTCTTGATTACTCGGGAACTCCTTAATTTTCCGGGATAAAAAGTAGCCTGTGTCACTCTTCAGGTTCTCAAATATACCCATGCCAAAAATCACGTCGATAAGTTGCTCCGTTGCGGCATGATTGAAGGACAAACCAACAAACAAACACACTTTAGCATTTATAATATTAAGTATTGATTACGCCCACGACTTTTCTCGAATTAATAAAAAAAATGGATTTCCCTTTCTTAGCGAGGTCTTCGTAATAAAATTAAAATAAACGTCATAGAGTTACAAACTATGGTATAAATTAATAACTACCCGCAAAATATATTTTTTAACGTTAATAATATTAAGTCAGCCAATTAATATTTGTGGCACTAGCCAGAGTAATTATCTACCTTTTATAAGATCAAAGTGAATGCGTTTATCGCAAAGTTTTTATTTTCATTACGTGCAATATCGGCTTTGTATTCTACCAATCTAATTGATTTGAATTAACCACCTTGACAATGTACAAACCAGAAATGCTTATCGGATTATTATCTTTGGAAATTACTTCGATTAAAATTATATAATTTCCTCGATATTATCCATACTAATGTGTGTGTCTGTTTGTCTTTTTTCATTTTTCTAGCTAGGCTATATGGCCAATCTATCAACTAATCATTTTCATCTTGAATATCAACGTAATCTTGAATCAAAATTGGTTTATTTGCTTACTTTGACAATTTTGTACAGAGAATATAGGTTTCATCCTGGGGAAGAACATAATATATGCTTCTTTGTTCCGGATATCTGTTATCTTTCTATGGTACATCCATTCATCCATACATCCATACAGCTATTTTAACGAGTTCTGGTAAAGAATATCTTGCATACCTGTGGTAAGTTATATTTCATTTTGACTAGATGTTCCTTCACGACTTCGTCCGCGTGGATTAAGTTTTTTTTAAATCCCGCGGGTACCTTATGATTTTCCGGGACATACCCATATCAAACTTAATCCAAATCGGTTAAATAGATGGGCCGCGAAAACGTAGCAGACAGATAGACAGACAGACACACTTTCGCATTTATAATATTAGTATAGATATAGATACTATAGAAGTCTGGATTTAATTTTGTAAGAGTAGGACGATTATTAAGTACAAATTATCTATATTTCGTAATCGGATTTCAAGTTTCTTTCTATTTTGTGGACATAGTTCTAAAACAATTTTGGAAAAATAATTATTTACCGTGATTATTACAATTAAAATCGCATTAACGTCTAAAATTGATTGATCGAAATAACAATTTACATGATTAAAGATCTCAAGCGCAGATTAGAATCCATTAAAACGGATTGCGGCTGAAATATTTGCTCAAAATATTTTGGCCTTCCTCATAGCTCGGCCAAAATGTTCAAAGTTATTTTCTTTTTATTTGCGTCCATTTATTTGGTTCAGGCCAAACATGAAGAATATGAAGGGTAAGAGATTTTTTTTTTATTCCACTACAAGTTAGCCCTTGACTGCGATCTCACCTCATGATAAGTGATGTGCAGTCTTAGATAGTAGCGGGCTAACCTGTTAGGGGTATGGCAGTTATATTAAACCCATACCTTTAGTCGGTTTCTACACGGCATCGTACTGGAACGCTAAATAGTTTAACGTGATGGATGGATGAATGGATGGATGTTTGTTACTCAATCACGTCCCAACGGCTGAACGAATCTGGCTGAAATTTGGCACAGAGATAAATTATAGTCTGAGATAACACATAGGCTACTTTAATCTCGGAAAGTTACCTAAAAAGTTCCCGCGGGAACCATAAAACCTCAATCCACTAATATAAACTGTGAAAATTGATAATATAGTTTGAACAGTGTGAGTGTTTGACATCAAATCATCCAACATTTACAGTGACCCTCACGCCCAAAATCTTTAATGATGATGGAAAACAAATTTTTCCTTTTAATTTTGCAGGTACACTTTATATGGAGTGACAGTATACGAAACATCCCAAGTTGACCAGCTGATGGAAATAGTGGAACGTTACACACTGGATATCTGGACTTACGCCAATATTGAGACCGAAGGTCTGATCCTCGTAGCTCCAGACCTGAAGCAAGTTTTCGAAGATGAAATCTCAGCTATTGGAGTTACGTACAGAATTGATACAGATAACATTAAAGAGTAAGTTGAAACTTAGAATATAACTAAGTATAAGCTTCGTATTAATACATAAATAGTGTTTTTCCACATCTTGGTTTGACTTTAAAAATGCCACAATCTACTGATTTCGAAATAAATAGCTGTTAAAATTTTTGTGAATCATAAAAAATTAATATCGCGTATTTCATTGTATTAAAGAAAACTGGTAACTCTTATTTTTTTGTGGATCATTAAAAAAAAATCTAACAAAATTCTCATTGTTGAGGATCGTGACATTAACCACAATATTTTTATTTATTAATTCACAAAATTCTATATCACATTAATTTTAAAAAGGCAAGGGTTTCTTGGGATAATAATGCGGTGGGTTCCCACGTCCTTCCGCATTTAACTCGACTAAGAGTTCTATTTCAACTCTTAAGTTTCTAACGATTGTTATCAGATGTTAGTGATAATAACGGACCGACGTTTTAACGTGTTCGCCGAGGTCCGGAGAAAACGAAAAGGCCAACTTTGGACTACCAAATTCGGTCACCATCCAGTTACAGACTTGGGTCAACGTTGCTTAACAATCGCAATGGACTGATATACGTTGCCGCGACTTGGCCACTTGTCCCTCTATTTATACCGAATATAATAATTATTTGTGTATTTTACAGAAAACTGGACTTAGAAGACATGCTGATGGCTGAAGCCCAAATGAGAAGCAATGCGAGTAGATCCGATAGATTCGGTCTATCGTTTGACGTCATCCACCGCTGGGCTGTGGTAAGATAATCTTTAGAACATTCAATAAAACAGTATGAGGCCCCAAAACCTAAGAGGCCTAAACTACTAGTTAGTTTAGGCCTTAATTTATTATTTTAGCCAAAATTTATTATCTAAGAATATCTTATGTAAAAAATACTTTTTTTTTATTCCACTACAAGTTAGCCCTTGACTGCGATCTCACCTGATGGTAAATGATGATACAGTCTAAGGTGGTAGCGGGCTAACCTGTTAGAGGTATGGCAATTATATTAAACCCATTCCCCTACTCGGTTTCTACACGGCATCGTACCGTACTTAGTTACTGTAGAGAGCCAACAGACTCCCTCGAGGAACTCTACTAAATATTTCGTTCGTCATTGTCTTGATAATCTCCAAACTATTTAAAAACCATAAATTTACTAAATATGTGTCTTGAATATTGAATAGAAGCAGGCGTTACTTTGCGAAAGTCCATGATAGTGAATGAACTAGAAGTTTAATTCGCTATAATCGGCTACAGTAGACAAATCTGTGTGGTACAGTGCGTGTCTTTCACCTGCAGCATGCGACACCCACCACCCAGCAATGCGCACAGGCACAACACCACACCACACAAATCCTCCAAATCACTCTCAACGTACGTTTCACTCCGACACCGGAGAATCTTCAGGAGATGTTGACACGACAATGCAAGATTGTGAAGTGACACAATCACACACTAGCGTGCATTGTTATACACAATTGTGCATTAATATATTTGTAAACCACACTGTGGTAGAATACATGATACCGTTCTGTAAAACTAACATCTATGTACAACTGTATTCACGAATCGTAATCTGAATATAAATTTTACTATAATATTTAAAGCCTTAAAAATATAATATAATAACTAAAAAATATTATTAAAAGGAGTCCCTTTAGGCAAGGTTCCGAAGATGCTGGCAGCGTTCCCCCTTTGAATAGCTAGGCTAATCCTTTGTCCGAGGTAGCTGCCAGCTCTTCGGTCTCCTGTGATGTGAATATAAATTCACATTAACTAATACAAATATTTTTATACTACCATTAAGCACGGTGAAGGCAATGTATAAGACGTGATTTTTTTTTAGGTTGACAGATACCTCGTCGATGTAGCCAACAGATTCCCAAACATTGCTCGCGTCGTTAACGCAGGGAGGAGTGTCGAAGGTCGTGACATTAGATACTTGAGAGTATCTTCCAACAACTTTGCGGTATGTACCTAGGATAACATAGATAATAATATTTTTAAGTCTGGCTTTCTGTAAGTATTCCGTATAGTTAGTTGCATAGAGAATAATTAGTAATAAAGGGGCAAAAAATGATACGCCAACTAAGAAACTTAGTTTAACCTGTTACTTCTACAATTGCTAATACTATAAATAATTATCAGCTCAAGTTTAACAACACTTAAAATATTATATAACATGCCTTTTAAAAATGCAAAAAAATGCAGAGTAAACAAAATTATAACTTTGTTAGTTTCTTTCTCTCTCTTTGTGTCATTTTTCTCATAATTGAGGGACGTGACCCCTTTTAGGAGATTTTTGGGATGATATTAATGCGGTGGATTTCGCATACCACTCGACTAAGAGTATTAAACTCTAAAGGTTTTTTGTAAAAAATGTTATCAGATGTTAGTGATAATAACCGAGACCGACGGCTTAACGTGCTCTGACTAGACACGGAGGAAACGAAAAGGCCAAATTTGAACCTTCAAATTCGGCCACCCATCCAGTTACTGACTTGGGTCAACGTTGTTTAACAATCGCAATCGACCAATATGCATTGTCACAATTAGGCCACTCGTCCCTTACTTTGTTTGTTACTTTACTTGTATGTTTATAGGAATCTACCTCTCCTTCAGTCAGTTCATATATCTCTCTGCATCTCTATATAGTTTTTCTGCATTGCTAAAGATTGTATTTCTGGTCCAGGCTCTATATAATCAGTCTCAGTTCACATAAGATTATAAAACGCTAACTAAACAATTTGAAATTATAAAATCAAATGTTGATACCTTTGTTTCCAGACAAGAACTAAGCCGATTGTCGTCATCCAATGCATGCTGCACGCCCGTGAGTGGGTGACCCTCCCAGTTGCTCTGTGGGCCATCCAGGAGTTGGTGATCAACGTCAGAGAACAGGACCTCATCAGGGACGTTGATTGGATCATTATCCCGATCGCTAACCCTGATGGCTACGAATTCTCGCACACTCGTGTAAGTCACTAGAAGCTTGACTAAGTACGAGTAGGAGCCTAGAATAACTTTCCATTTTAACTAGCACGAATGATAGCGACATTTTTTTGTTTAGTTTATTGATATTACTTTTGGCAGCTCGATTCAATGATGTTACTGATTAGATTTCTGATAACAATCGACTATATTTATGGAGAAGTATGATAATCAGCTTTAATCAAGATTTTTTTCCTGTTTTAAAATAAACATGTTCACGCGTTTAAATGACTAAATACATTAATTTATGTAATAAAATAAATCATTTATAACCAACAGTACAGTAAATGTATTTGAATCAGTCAGGTCATAGAAACCATTCATCGTCAATGATGTATGGTGCTTATAGGAATACTCCATAGATGGAGTATTGCATTTTTGTGGATGGTTGTCTATCAATAATTATGAAACGTCATTGGCGTGCTTAAGTCAAAAGTTAAATAAATGGTTGGACAGAATATAGGTTAATGGTGCTGACCTCGTAATTTGTCATCATCTCTACAAAATTTTAGATACTCGAATTAAAAACCTTTCTTAAATTGGCTTACTTTAACTTACGCTCAGGGCCCAGATTAATTTTGATCGTTAGCTAAAAGTTTAGTTTGAGTTTAGTTTAGTTAAGTGTTTATTACTCCAATAAGCAGCACACGTGGAAAAAATTGCATGAATTATGTCATCTAGTTCGTTATATTCAATGAAATTCATAAACGTTGGAAATAATGTGAATTTTCGTTATTACATTCCTTAATTTCCAATCTAAAAATTAATGGGAATATCTGAAACAATAAGTATGTGTTTTATTTCTTCCAGACTCGTATGTGGAGGAAGAACCGTCGATCTGGCCAATTTCCTTCTTCCTGCATTGGTGTGGACCTCAACAGAAACTTCGACTTCATCTGGGGGACATCTTCCAGCAATAATCCTTGCAGCGACACCTTCCACGGACCAAGAGCCTTCTCTGAACCTGAATCTGTGGTGACAAGAAACATCCTAAATGAATTCAGAAGCCGGATTGCCCTGTTCCTTGATGTCCACAGCTTTGGCAGCTTGATCCTCTTCGGTTTTGGCAACAGACAATTGCCACCAAATTCCGCAGTACTTAACAGGGTTGCTGTTGATATGGCGCGAGGGATAGATGCTGTTAAATGGCCACAGAATCCTAACTACAGAGTTGGTAACAGTGCTCAGGTACTTTACACGGCTTCTGGAGTTTGCGCTGACTTTGCTCAAGTTGCTATCGGCAATGGGCTTTCCTACACTTTTGAGCTGCCAGCTCATAGAAATCAGAACAATTTGAACGGGTTTCTGGTAGACCCAGCGTTTATACGCCAAGCTGGTTACGAAACTTGGGAAGGAATTAAAGTGGCAGCACGTTTTGTGGTCAGGAACAGATTGTGAATTGTAAACTTACTTGATTATAATGTTATGGCTTTTGATCTTAAATAGTACAATAGTGTTAATAAATTATTTATTTTGATAAGAATATAAGTTTCAGTTGTTTTATTTTTTATTGTAAGCTATCCCAAATATGGTTTACCAAAATAATTAATCAGCAGAGCAAAATGCGTGATGCGCTAGATCTGAATGCAAACGAAATATTATGACATGTAAATTATGTTTAATAGTGGCTACGTACTTACACTAATGCCCCTTAAACTAAAAGGGAAAATCTATAAGACAGTTGTGACCAGTCGCATTGTATAGTTCAGAATGTTAAGCGGTGAAAGGGACGGATGAAAGAAAAGTACATGTGACCGAAATGCAAATGTTGAGATAGATGTGTGGTGTGATTAGAATGGATAAGATTAGGAATGAATATATAAGGGGTAGTTTGAAAGTAGCGCCAGTGATAGAAAAGATGAGGAGTAATAGGCTCGCATGGTATGGGCATGTAATGCAGAAGGAAGAAAAGCATATTACGAGAAGAATGATAGATATGCATGTGGAAGGAAAAAAGAGTTGAGGGAGATCAAAGAAAAGATGGATAGATTGTATGAAAGAGGATATATTTTTTTTTTTTTTTTTTTCACTTTATTGGAATACATACAGCGTTTTACGTTACACATAAGAACTTAAATATAGTTTGCACATTTGCCTATAAAGTATTCACTAATTAAATATAAATATAGTGGTTATTGCGGGAGTAATTTTGTGAAGTGTTAAATAAAAGAAGAAAAAAACAAAAAAAACAAAAATAGTAAAGTTACAATTAAATTTAAACTTAGTTACTTTAGTTACTTATCTATATTAATTATACAAAGTAATATAATTTTTATGTAATTTTTTTTAATTCTGACACATATTTTCCAATGCTGTGCTGAAACTGGTCTAATTGTACATATTTTTTATTGAAAGTGTTACATGCCCTGATTAAGAATCTATTTTGGCCATAGTTTGTTTTAGTTTGAGCTAGGCTAAAGGTTTTGACACTACGCCTTGATAGTCTAGGCACAAAGTAATTGATTCTCCCTAACAAATAGGGAGAATCAACTAAACCATTTATAATTTTATATAAGAATACTTGATCCTTGTGTTCCCTTCTAAGTTCTAAAGATATTATTGCAGTAGTGTCGAAGGACATAAATCTTTTGTTTAAGCATTTTAGAAATTTGTGCTGAGTATTTTCTAACATATTGACATATACGGCGTACTGTGGATTCCAAGCAGTGGATGCGTGCTCTAAGTGAGATCTTACAATTGAGTTAAAAAGCAAGATAAGGGTATTCGGGTTCTTAAAATCAGCTGTCTGACGGAGAACAAATCCTAGCATCTTATACGCTTTATTTCTAATTTTAGTCAGATGGGAATCAAATAATAGTTGACTGTCTAGCTGAACTCCCAGGTCTCTCACCTCGTTGACTCTTAGCACTGGTTTTCCAAGTAAATGATAATTATGACGGATGAAGTTCTTTTTTCTCGTAAAGGTAATAGTGCAACATTTATCGACGTTTAAATCTAAGCCATTATTTATACAGTATGCACTTATGCGATCTAAGTCATCCTGCAGATCTTGGCAGTCTTCCAACGTTCGAATGACTTTAAAAATTTTTGTGTCGTCTGCGTATAATAATAAATTAGAGTTTTTAGTACACTTTACAACGTCGTTTATAAAAATATTAAATAGCAAAGGTCCGAGGTGAGAGCCCTGGGGCACGCCAGATGTTATAGGAACAAATGTGGTAGTGAATCCTTTAACTGTAACTGCTTGGGTACGTTCACGCAAATATGATGTGAGCCATCTTAAGAGATCTCCGTGTATCCCAAGTGCTCCAAGTTTCTTGATTAATATATCATGTGAAATTTTGTCAAAAGCCTTGGAGTAATCGGTATATACGGCATCAACTTGAAAACCTTTGTCCATCGCATCCAATGTCACGTCAAGCAATTCGCAAAGATTGGTTTCAGTGGATCTTTTATTTATAAACCCGTGTTGCAGCGGTGTTAATAATGGTCGTACAGCAGGGAATAACGTATCGTATATAATCTTCTCAAAAAGTTTGGGAATAACTGATAATTTGGAAATACCACGAGAATTACGTACGTCGTGTTTATCTCCATTTTTGTGAATTGGTACCACAATTGAACGTTTCCAAGTTCTTGGCAAAATACCAGAGCTCAACGAACTTTGAAACAAAAGAGTTAAAGGGGTGGCTAACTGCTTACTACATTTTTTAAGAAGTAAAGGGTGTAAGCCATCAGGGCCAGTGCCTTTGGTCGTATTCAGAGCGGATAGATATTTTCGAACAGTTTTAATATCTAACCCTACATGTCCAATAAGAGCTTGCGTAGATTCAGCTACGTCAGCATTAACTGTTAAGTCAGATGGTTTTTGGAAAACTGATTCGAAGAACTTATTAAATAGATCAGCTATTCGTTGCCCTTCTTGGGCAGTTTCATCTTCCAGATATAAAGTTTCGGGAATGCTACTAGTGTTGTGTTTAGATTGTACAAACGACCAAAAACATTTAGAATTAGCAGTTAATATGTTGGCTTCGGCGCGTTCAATATACAAACTATAGCATGAAGTCTCTAAATTCTTGAACTCATGCCGAAGATCTGAAAACAAAATATAGTCGGATTGGCGGCCATATATCTTCCATTTTTTATGTACTCTTAATTTTTTATTAACAAGTTTTATTAAAGGCCGTGAATACCAAATAGGATATCTAGAATTATTAATAACGAGTTTAGAGGGAATGAATTTATCAATTATCGATAAATGCGTATAAAAGGAGTGAATGATAGGTTGACGGACAGAAGTGAGTGGAAGAAGAAAACACGTTGTGCCGACCTCACGTAGCGTGGGACAGACAAAGGCAGGTTGAAGAAGAAGTTGCTACGTACTTATTTTCCTCATCAATGGATTAGCGGAGAAGGAACTTTGCCATAGCCATAAAGTCTTCAGTATTTAACATATTTTGTTAAATGCACATCATTACTTATTCCTTAGTATCACAAATACGGCTGCCATTAAACCTCGATCTTTCTCCAAGTGTTCCCAACAGTACTGTAGCTCTCGAGAACCATGGAGACAGTAGGGCCATGGAGGCAATATGTTAATGTTCAGCCTAGAACATTATAAATGCGAAAGTGAGTTTGTTTGTTGGTTTGTCCTTCAATCACGCCGCAACACGGGCAACCGATCGACGTGATTTTTATGTACATACATATAACATAGTTAGTATCCTTGGAAAGGACATAATGTGCTACTTTTTATCACGGAAAATTGAGGACTGCCTGAGAGAATAAATCTTTTTTTAAAAGTACGCGGTCGAAGTCGCTGACATGAGCTGGTTAATACTAATTTCGAGTATTAAAATACAAATTATATTTAAAGAGTTACCGTTTAGACTTTAGAGGTCCGAATTTCTATTTTGTCATGATCATTTGAAATCATCACTAGCGGACGCCCACGACTTCGTTCACGTGGCATAAGTTTTTTAATTCCCACAGGCACTTCATTTTCCGGGATAAAAGGTTCTATGTCACTCTCCAGGGTACTCAACTATACCCATGCAAAAAATCACGTCGATCCATTGCTCTGTTGCGGCGTGATTGAAGGACAAACTCTCTATTTGACGTTCTTAGGGATACAAATTTAAAAAACTGTGAAATCCGTATTTCATCATTATAAACCGGAAGCCAAATCTCATGGTGATAGCTTGAAAATACGACGGACTCTCATAAAAGCTTTCAACCCCTTTGGCGGTGGAATTTTAATAATTGTGACACATCCTTCTTTATTTTGTACCGAAAGCCAAAATACCAAGTTTCGTAGATTTCATTTGAAAAAAATTTTTTTAAGTAAAGGACTTTCATACAAACCTTCATCCCCTATTTCAGCTCTTTGGTAAAAACAGGACCTTTGGGGGTAGAATTTTCCAAATTACAAAATCAGAAAGCACAAAGAAGAATTGTCCTAACTAAGCTGGAAGGACTTTTCATAAATTAGTAAGTTGAAAATACTGTCTTTTGTCTAGACAGGTATTATTGTTTTTGAAGTTTTTTCGAGAAACCCCATAACTCGTTCACTGTCACATAATTTAGTACTAACTTTAACTTGGTGAAGACGATGATTATTTAATTTTGTTTGTTTACGATAAATAATTAATAATCCCCGATTAATTCGACTTTCAAAATGTCAAACATTCAACAGATTATCAATACTTTTTATCCAAGTTAATTATTTAAAGTAGGTAGCCATATTATGTGGCAGCCGAATTGTAGAATCTGTCATATTTCAAAAAGGCGCCGTTTTGCAATACGGTGGTTTGATGATCAGAGGTGCAATTATGTAAGAATTGTCGATCCAATCGTCAAAGTTCGGCATCAAAGTAAAATGAACCATAACAGCATTGAATTAGAGCTCAATTTCGTGTATCCATTCTCATACGTTTAGGTATGTACGATACCATAAACGGATGAGAATGGATACACGAAATTTTGCTCTAATTCAGTGCGTTTATGGTTTATTTTACTTTGACGCCGAATTTTGACGATTTGGTTGGCAACTTTTAGACAATCGGGGGGCTGCTAGTATTCGCCCAATTACTATACGCTGTTTTGTAATTTAAACTGCCGTTTCGTAAAACGGTGTTTTTTTTTATCTTAAAGTTCCATTACAATATAATGGCAACTATTATTTTATTATTATAATTAATTTATCGTATCCTACCATCTAGCCTATGGGCTAATAAGTATTATTATTCTACCTTAAAATTCTTCTTAAAAAACGGCGTAAAACGGCGTGAAAAGAACCGCCGCTGCATTGTAAGTATCAATGTAAAGACAAAGTATTGTAAACTCCAAAATCAGCTCTAGAATGTAATCTGGTCAACCCGACTCCACGTGACCAGTCTTGCCTGCTCTACCCCTAGAGTTCCCGAAAGAACTCCTGAATGAAGCGAGAAACGAAGGTCGAGAAGGTAAAGCTGAATTAAGGGGCGACAAAACGAGTTGTCTGACGTAGGCCATTTATTTCGTTAGCATTCATCCTACAAATCAAATCAAATACAATATTTCTACCACTAGTTCGGAATGCCGTTTCTACTGAAAAGAACGAGCATGAAACTCGGTGATTGCTCTTTAAAAAGAAAATACAATTACATCACTATTCCATTATCATTTATCATTTAATGTGTAGACAGATACATATGTAACCGCAGTCCTATCCTTTATGCAATTTGTCAAAGTCAAAGTCAAATAATGTTTATTCAATTTAGGTAGGTATACTACACTTATTGACGTCTAGTTATTTGTAAATATAATGGCGACAATCAGTAACGGTATCTTAAAACTAAAGCTGATGCTGTTGATGCATATAATACTTGATTACAAAGCGGCTGAATTAGGGTAGCCGTATTGAAGAACGTATAGTAACTAAAATCCGACTGAACGACGAGCCGCTAGTTCAGCCGCCGTTTTGTAATCCGGCGGATTTTACGATTTAGCGGCGACACATATATCGCGTTAATACATAGTTATCTGTATACGTAACTCGTCTAGATATTAAATAATCCATAACTTTCATAAAAGCCATAATGTTTGATAATAACTGATTTGTTCCATACCGTTTTAGTCAACTGCGTGTGGCCAAAATGTTAAATTATATTTTTTTCATTTTAGCGTCAATTTGTTTGACTCAAGCCAAACATGAAGAATACATTGGGTAAGAGATTATTCAAAACTAGTTGGTCTGACCTATATTATTATATCGATGTCTATATACTACTATCATTGCTATCCAGATGCTATTAGCTTATGATTACAGTCAATCCAGAGAATAGGAAAGAGAAACCGAAAGAGGATAAAAAGCAAACTATTATCCTAATTTGCATGAATATGATAGAACTGCATAACTACAGCATATTAACGTCCCACTGCTGGGCACAGGCCACCACTCTCATAGGAGAGAGGGAAATAAATAAATACATAAATAATCCTTTATTTAGCCAAAAAAATACAAGTAAAAAGGAAAACATATAACATAGAGTACCACAGCTCTCATGGAACCAAGGTGCCAACCAAGATTTAAGCCAACCTTGGTTCCATGAGACCCGGGCACTCACTCCTTAAAACAAAACTTAAAATCTGTATTCATTGGCTAAATGAGGCGCTGCCTCAGTTTGATGCTACAACCACTCGACTGCAACGCTGGTTTTCAGGCATGACCCCTAGTGCTTAGTAATTACAGCCTTTTTTTCAGTAGGTATATCATATAAAGTTAAAATGATTGGCAAATCTTTTTTTAACGTTGCAAAGGCAGACTCTCTCGGGGAGACTCAACGACTATCGAATATATTAGGTCAGGTTTAGAACGTCCCACAGGCACAGACCTCCACACTTATAGGAGAGAGGGAATTAGAGCTTAGAACCACCTCGCTGCTCCAATGCGGGTTGGCAGGCTTTAACGACTATTATCATGTTAGTGATAATAACCGGGACCGACGGCTTATCGTGCTCTCCAAAGCACAGGGGTGATTAACCGCAAACAATTTTAGCCCGACCGGGAATAGAACACATGATCCGCAGTCTTCAAATCAATTAATTTCATTTCATTTTAAAATCATATAGTTTTCGTTCACAGGCATTCTTTATATGGGGTGCAAGTGTATGACATGGAGCAGACCAGAATGTTGATGGAACTAGTTGAACTTCTTCATTTAGACATATGGACTTATCCCAACCCTGAGAACGAGGGTCTGATCCTCGTGGCTCCTCACAAGAAGTCAGAGTTCGAAGACAATCTTACAGCCATGAACGCTACTTATAGAATTGACACGGAGAATATAAAAGAGTAAGTAGAAATATATATTTCTGATTTCAGTAGCAGTTTTCAGGTTTATAGATATTAAATATATTATTGTTTTATAGTAAATTGGATTTAGAAGATCAGTTAATGGCTGAAGCTGAGCTCAAAAGTAATTCGAGTAGATCTGACAGATTTGGCTTATCTTTTGACGTCATCCACCGCTGGGCTGTGGTAAGATTATAAAATTATATTCTCCTAAAAATTGATTTCTTACAGGAATATCAGAAAATATTTGTTTTATTTTATTTGTATCATTAAAAATGTAATAAATGAAATACATTATTATACGTTTGGTTAGGGTTTGGGACCTGAAGTTTCCAAAATATAATATTCGTATCTTCAAATAAAAAGTTTTCCCGGTGGGAGGCTTCGGCCGTGGGTTGACCACCCTACCGGCAAAGACGTGCCGCCAAGCGATTTAGCGTTCCGGTACGATGCCGTGTAGAAACTGAATAGGGGTTTGGGTTAAATATAACTGCCATGCCCGTAACAACTTAGCCCGCTACCATCGTAGACTGCATCTTCACTTACCATCAGGTGAGATCGCAGTCAAGGGCTAACTTGTAGTGGATAAAAAAAATAGGCATTTTCTAGGCAAGCGCGCTCGTCCTTAGGCTGCATCACTACTAGCCAGCAAGTCTGAATGCAGCCAAGCGCTAGTCTATAAATTGAAATAAAAAAGCTATTATTTTAACTTTAACTTGTATAAATGGTAAGATAATTGTTGATGCTGAATTTCTTTGGCATTTCTTCAAGGTTGACAGATACCTGGTGGACGTAGCTAACAGATTCCCGAGAGTTGCTCGCGTCGTTTCAGCTGGAAGGAGTGTGGAAGGCCGTGACATCAAATATTTGAGGATATCTTCAGACAATTTCGCGGTAAATATAAAAAAAAAATCTTTTCCTTCCTTCTTACTTTCTCTTTCTGTCTTTTTTTTCACTTTCTCATACAGAAACTGATCTAACCGACTTGATTTATTGGTAAGCTAAATCAAGTTCTCTAACTTTTCAGAGTTATTTGAGTGAATTACATATCACTCGCTTTATACGGTAAGGAAAAAACTAAAGAAAGTTTTCATACCTATAAGCCTATGTACTATTCTAGACTATAATCTATCTCTGTGTCAAATTTCAGCCAGATCCATTCAGCTGTTGGGGTGTGATTGAGTAACAAACATCCATACATCCATACATCCAGACATCCATACATCCATACATCCATCCAAACTTTCGCATTTATAATATTAGTATATTGGGCGCATACTCGCCAACAAACTACGTGTGTAGTTTGGCGAATAACATAATTATTGTGTTTTTTTGTTCCTTTTTTTTAAATAAAGTTAATAAAAAACTCATAGGATAAAAATTTAAAACTTTAATAATGTTCGAAATCAGCCCCTCACATGATGATGGTATCCATGTGTTTTTATTTCCAGAGCGGGACCAAACCAGTGATCTTCATCCAGTCCCTTCTGCATGCCCGTGAATGGATCACCCTGCCTGTAACCCTGTGGGCTATCCAGCAGCTGGTGATCACGGTCACTGACCAGGACCTAGTCAGGGATATCGACTGGATCGTTCTCCCGATCGCTAATCCTGATGGATATGAGTTCTCTCATACTAATGTAAGTATTTTTCATGTTCACTATAAGATATCTTTTTTTTATTGCGAAATAGGCTTATGCTTGACGACAATCATGATTAGTGCAAAGCAATGATGAGGTCTAGGTTGGAACGCGCTTGCCTAGAAGATGCCTATTCACTCTTGACGTGAAGATCCCTAAGTCATACGTGGTGGGAAACACGTGCACTGGAAGGAATCTACTTATTGTTATTTTTTTTTAAAAGAGCAACTGATTTTCTTGCTGGCTCTTCTCAGAAGAATGTTTTTCTGAACCGGTTGTCGAGTCAAAACGTGATGTAACATAAGAGACACATTAGTATCACTTGACAGTGATCTTATCTCAGGTCTTACGTATTCCTCACTGTTTAAAGTCCTGTAAACAGCAATCCGACACGACCGAAGAGAGATCCGTTGCTTGAAGAGGCAGGGAGATGTAACACCACCAATTTTCTAACTCTAAGCTAATACCAAACAAAAATCACATATCAACATCGGGTATGGCCCCCAGAACGGCATTGATGCAATGATTATGTAGATACGGTACCCTAATCACACAAATATAGCACATGCTGAGTGAAAACCATTTTGCGGATCAAGACACAGTTCGCCTTTTGTTCTTTTTATAAAGTCTTTTTTATTATTAGTTCTTTCTTGTACTTGTATCCCTAATAAAGATTTATTTCTTTCTTTCTTTCTTTCTTTCTAATCAGTTTTATCTACCACTTACAGACTCGGATGTGGAGGAAGAACCGTCGTAGGGGGCACCATGCGTCTTGCTTCGGAGTTGACCCCAACAGGAACTACGACTACTTGTGGGGAACAGCGTCCAGCAACAACCCCTGTAGTGACACCTTCCACGGCCCCAGAACCTTCTCCGAACCGGAGAGCGTCATCACCAGAAACATCATAACCTCATTCAGGAGCCGACTTGCGATGTACCTCGACGTTCACAGCTTTGGAAGTATGATCCTCTTTGGATTTGCTGCTCCCAGACCAGGGAGATTACCTCCGAACCACGCTACTTTGTCTTCAGTTGGAACCCGGATGGCTCGGGCTATAGATGCTGTCAAATGGCCGAGAAATCCTAACTATAGAGTTGGTAATATAGCACAAATCCTGTCGGTTGCCTCAGGGGGTGGCACCGATTGGGCCCAGGCCTTCCTTCCGAATAGACTGTCATATGCTTTCGAAATACCAGCGCACAGAAACCAAAATAATATTAATGGTTTCTTGGTTGAGCCAGCTTTCATACGGCAGGCAGGTTTTGAAACTTGGGAGGGCATTAAGGTTGCTGCGCGTTGGGTTGTACAGAATAGAGCACTTTTATTGAGTAGTAGTGATTGAAAAGAGGCTTTTGTATTGATCAATCGTTTTCTTATACGAAATCACTTAAATCACCTAATGGAAGTGACTGCATTTTATTTATTTAATCATTCTTAGTCAATTAAATATAATAAACCAATAAAGCTATAACATTAATAAGACTTAGTTTTGTTTTCATTCTCTAGTTTAACAACGGATGTCTCCGATTTAGATTTTTGCCCACGTAAAGAACCTCGGGTGACCGAATTTGGAGGTTCAAATTTGGACTTTTTGTTTTCTCCATGCCTCGGAGAGCACGTTAAGTCGTCGTTCCCGGTTATTATCACTAACATTTTAATAGGTGCCTGTTTAGCCTTTAAGTGATTGTATATGTGTTTCTTCACACTGTATTATGTATACAATGTTGAATGTATTATACATATTTATTTTAATAAAGAATTTATAAAATTAAAAAAAAATCACTAACATCTGATAATAATCGTAACAAAGAGTTTAAATACTCGTAGTGGAGTCATATGCGGAAATACGTGGGAATCCACCGCATTATTATCCCAACAAAACTCCTACCATTTTGTGATTAATAGAATGGGGTCAAGACCCCATACGACGGAGAGAGAAAG
This sequence comes from Erebia palarica, assembly GCA_964035005.1. Classification (NCBI taxonomy): domain Eukaryota; kingdom Metazoa; phylum Arthropoda; class Insecta; order Lepidoptera; family Nymphalidae; genus Erebia; species Erebia palarica. Next base: position 20,231,889 of record OZ035995.1, read on the forward strand.
AACCTCGGAGTTGAGTTTAAGAAAATATCGTCCAATCTCAACATAGTAAAATTAAAAAGAGTTATAAAAGAGGATAATTTTAAAAGCCACAAACGTTTTTAACGTTTTATTAAACACATTCAGAATTGAATCAAAGTACTTTTGACATTAACAAGGAGCTACTCGAAGTTCCTGCTGGCATACGAAAAGACTGGTGACTTTAACTTTAATATAAAGAGCAGTAAATTAAGCGTGAATTGTTGGAAGGCATAATGAATTCATGATCGTGACCGTTTTGTCCAGTCTTTGTTTTTTCTTGTTTTACCCATTTTTCCCCATTTCAATGGTAGCGGAGCTTGTTGAATACTAAAAATCGGTCAAGTACGAATCAGACTACCGTACAAAGGATTCTGTAAAACTACAATAATATTTTAGAAATAACAAGGAAGACTGTGATTGTGTTTTTGATTGTTTGAAACTTTTTAACAAAAACAATCAAAAAAATCAATCAACTCGTAATTTTCTTCCTGTTTCTTTTCCGTAAGAACGGTATTCCACACCAGTAGATGATTCACTTGACGATTCCAAAGCACTTGTAAAAGTTTATTTCATAGATTTAGAATTGGTCTCAGCTGTAGCGCAGCGGAGACGATTGGTCTCTAAATCTATGGTTTATTTGAATAAAAACATTTGAATTCGTGCTCGGCAAACTTAGCCCTTCCGTGCCTATAATCCTATTCAAGGATTCCATAGATTCCATCAGCCTCATAAATCAATAGACTCAACTCGTAAAATATTCAGTATACAGCCCTGGATAGAAGCGGATAAAAGGAGCAGACGTTGGCGGAAGTCCCGTTGTTTTTCAGCACAGGTGAACAATAATGGACGGAATTCGAGAAATTCTTCGATAGTGTTAAGAATATTGTACACTGCAATTGTTATTTATGCTACTTCGGGATGGGGATGAAAGTTTTGGTCGATTTTACTCCAAAAATCGGTCACAGTAGGCCGAGTGAGAGATTTTTACGTATTAGATCGCGACAACGTTTTTACCATGTACTATATGAAATTGATCGACCGCCAGCAAGCATTTCCATACAAATCGTATTAAACGTTGTCGCGATCGAATGGGACGAAAATCTTCCACTAGGCAATTGAATAGAACTGAAGCAAAATTAAAATTTTCTTGGACATTTTATTGTAATTTTTAAAGTATGACGTCTGTCGGGCTAGCTAGCTTGATAAAACGTATATTTATAAGAAAAAAAAATACTTGTTCTGCCTTACATTTCCTTACCTCAAAGGTATGCTACGGCATCTACCACGACCAAAAACAAAGAGCTAAACTGCCCAAATGACATAAGCGTAGGGACAACAGGAGTCATGTGTGGCGGAACCCGAAAAAAGGCTCCAACTCAGCATAATACTGTACGCTTTGCATACGCACAAAAGCAATATAAGTAAAAACCATACAGCGCTTATTTTCAGCTGTAAGATACATAGGTAAATGCTGTGGTACATAAAGTAAGCTGAGGCATCTAGTTTTGAAATAACTAGTGATTTGCCCCGAACTGAGACCTCGCGGTATCCATAAGATAGTTTTAACTATATATTGTAATAGTTAACTGTAAACATTAGACGCAAAAGAGTTAAAGAGTTATTGGAGAAACGAATAAACCTTTACAGAGCGCCATCTATTGACATCATTGTGAAGTTCTGTTAAAAATACAGAAGCTCATTAAAAATTTTATAATTTCGTTTTCTCATATTTGTCTAATTTTAGTACTTGTTGTTCAAGTACAGGATATAATTCAAATAATTGGTCAAGAGTCAGACTCAGCCATCACAAAATTGAGAGTTCTGAGGTCAACTTTGGACTTTAGAAAATCTCCACTTTGAAAGCCCCCTATTTCGTCAATTTTAAGGCAAAAATAAAAATAAAAAAATATTTGGACTCTATTCTTAATAATCTTTAAAATGATATACCGCAACCCTATGTAACGCTATAAAAAATGTTTTACTTCGCATTCGCTTCTATGAGAGCCCCCCTGAAATAGAGATTTTTATAACTTTTTAAGCCATATTCGGCTAGAGGCCATCGGTTTACATGTTATATTTAAATTTGAAGTAATTACGTTAAGTAATTCAGACGTTATAAGGCTCTGACAGACGGACGGACGAACGGACGGACGGACGGACAAGGGCAAATTCACTCAAGTAGACTCAGACACCTTCGCTTCGCTCGGTCAAATATACAGCAAAAGCAAAGTTCCGAAGGCACGGGCATAGTAGTAATAAATAAATTCACACTAACTAGTTTATGGTGTACACCAAGCCTTGCAACGGGACAGGGTGTAAACGAAAAATATTGTCCTTTCGCGCTACGTGACGTCATGTCCCACACTGCAACGGACGTTTACTAGTGACGGGGATTTGTTTATGTCATCTCAGCAACACTACCTTCTCTAAGAGAATCTTACTTCTTTTTATACGACTGCCTGAAAAAAGGAGTATATTGTTTTCAGGGTTCATGTATGTATGTATGTATGTATGTGAGTTTGTATATTCCACCATAACTTCTATACGCCTGAACCGATTTTCATTAATGATGTATCGTTAGAATCCCTAGCTTATTCCGGGTGACATAGGCTAGTAAAATTTTAAAAAAATTGATTGGGTGACCATGGACCGGCATTAAAGACTAAGGTTGAAAAAAATATTCGAAAATTAGATTAACTATAATATAATCATCAAATAGAAAATGATGAGTAGATTCCAAAAATATATAACACTATAATTCAATATCCAGTAATTCACAAAAATATCATTTAATAAAAATGTGAATAAGATTCTAATTTAACCCTAGATTAATTTAGATTTTGACCTTTTTAGTTTTTAATTATGACTTGTTATTATAATATAAATATTAATATTATCGCATTGCTTATGTAAAACCTGCACCTCGATTGTGTGAGGAAATCGAAATAGTAATCTTTTTTCGAACGTATAATTCGACCTGTTTAAAGAGTTTACAGATGCCTGCACGTTAAAAAGCATGTTTGAACTCCTTAAACAGTTCGAGTAATACGTTTTAAGCTATCAAACTGACCCCCGATTATGTAAGGAAATCGTAATCGTAATCGTCCGTCAAACGTATGATTCGACCTGTTTAAGGAGGTCATAGATGCTTGCACGTCAAAACGCATGTATGTACTCTTTAAAAAGTTCGAGTTATATGTTATGAGCTGTCAAATGAATACGGTTGCCTTAGACAATTGGGCCTCTGATATGATTACGATTTTCTTGGACAATTGGGCCTGTGATTTGCTGCCCAGTGCGCACAGACCACTGGCTATATTGAGTATGGACTATAGACTATTATGATGATTAATAATCTGTACGAAGCCGGGGCGGAGCACTAGTAGTTAAATACTTACAAAAAATAATTAATATTCAGTATGTTCATTTCGTACGCATGAATTAAGTTTATTTATTCCCACGGGAACTTAATTTTCCGGGATAAGTAGTCCAATTCTTTCCCCGAGATGTAATCTACCTCTATACTCTACAAAATATAATCAAAATCGGTTGAAAAGATGGGCCGTGAAAGCGTAGCAGACAGACACACACGTCGTGTTTTGACTCTACCACGGAGCAGCGTGGTATGTATAAGCTCTAATTTCCTCTCTCCTATGAGAGTGGAGTCCTGGGCCCAGCAGTGGGACGTTAATGGGCTGTAGTGATGGATGCTGTACTGCTGTTCCCATTGTTGGTTGAGGCAACATCCAGAAATCAGAGTATTTTTGCGACCTACGATGTTTTAAATAACTGGCCTAAATATAAATGTTAGAACTGGAATTCGTAAAGCTGCCAACGCCATTCGAGGCATTCCTTTGCACAGAATAAATAGATAATGCTATAAGACAATAAATCGATCAAATTTAATTTAATTTAATTTAATTTAATTTGAAAGAAAATTCGTTCACAGAAACCATAATTTGTATAGAAGCACAGATGTCTAGTGAAACAGTAGTGCTTGTTATTGTAAAAACAGATTTATTTGTAAAGCATTACAATTAAATTTATATTGCTTTGGATACAAGAAAGTTCGAGTGTTTTAGTACAGTCAAGTCTTTAGTACACCGAAGCATTTGCACGCGGAATTTCTAATACGCCATAAACATAATGAAAGCGGTAAAGGTCTAGTAATTTCCACATACTATGCATACGCATATTCTTGGATCCGGTATATCTCATACCGGATTTGGAGTATATACGGTGTGAATCCTCTGGGGTGAAAGTACCAACGCAGAAGATATCTTCATCCTCCAGGAAAAATGCATACGCATCCTAGCCAATATAAAACCACGCGAAAGCTGTAGACCCCACTTTTTAAACAAAAAAATTGTAACAGTACCCTCTATCTATATAATGGAAACGGCTCTATTTGTTAGGCAGCATTACTGTTTATTTAAAATAGTGGAGGACACAAAGAAAAATGAAAGAAGCACGCGTTGAAAAAACAAATTGGTATATCCCAGCCACAAACTAAAAATTTTTAGCCGCGGCCCATTATGCAGAACAATAAACATTTATAATAAAATTCCAAAATAACTGACGAGAATAATGACACGACATTAAGCGGAAACTCAAAGGATGGCTTATACATAATTGTTTCTATGAGTAATTATTAATCTGACTTGTTTTATAATAAACTGACTGAATTCAAGCTTATAATATTAATTGACATTATGTAATATCTATTTAATTTTATTATTGTATTGTTACCTAAATGTAACCTGTAATTGCATTTGCAGCATTACAATGCCCTGACGGGGCCTCATGTAATGAATTTTTTAGTAAAAAAAAAAAAGGTGGACTGCGACATAATTTTACTAAGAATACACCGAGCTTCGGTAATGGAGCTAAACCTTAATACACCAGCACGTGCAAATACATCGTGTAGGATAATTCCAGAAGTGGGTGAATAATTATTAAATTGCTTTTAAATATGTTTGTACTCTCTTTAAAACTTGCACGAGCGAATGGTCACAACGTGTATCGGTTTCACGAAAGATTTAATATAAAAACTTGATTAAACTTTAAAGAAAATATTAATTTGATCCGGCCACGATTGCTGTCGTTAAGCTCAAATCAAATAGCGATCTAAACACAAAAGTATTCACTGATCGCTGAGTCTGCCGGCAGGAGACTAACCACAGAGTACATTATATATACTGGTATAGAGTTGCTACTCGACTTTCCATGTACAGCGACATCTATCAGGAAGTTGTCCAACTAAAATATGTATATATATAACCATAGCACAATGCTATAGTACTATATAATATTACAAAGAGTATTGTATAATAATTTATCTTAATTATTACAAGATCACCTAATTCTGCAACTATAGAATTATGTGACCTTGTAATAATTAAGATAAATTATTATACGATAAACACAAACTGTAAATATGTTCAGATGTTAGTAAATGAAACGCATGTTGATTATTTTCTCTTATACTCTCAATTACAAAAAATATACATAAAGTATAACAATTATTCCACAGTTTAATTTTTTACACATCGTACACACTTAATACACACTCTATTAATATAGTTTCACATTGTAACGAATTTATCAAAAAAATAATAATTTTGTCCACCCGGCATCCGGCATGCCAGAAAACGTCAATGTCAATGTCGAATTTCAAACTTTACGTATTATATTACGTAAGGCTGTCCACGTTTGGAAATTAAAATACAAATGTTTCATTAAACTTCTAACTCATTCCACTAAACTTAATTTATAATAGATAAATCTTTGTGAATGAACTAGAAGTTTAATTCGCTATAATCCGCTACAGTAGACAAATCTGTGTGGTACAGTGCGTGTCTTTCACCTGCAACATGCGACACCCACCACCCAGCAATTCGCACAGGCACAACACCACACCACACAAATCCTCCAAATCACTCTCAACGTACGTTTCACTCCGACACCGGAGCATCCTCAGGAGATGTTGACTCGACAATGCACGATTCTTCACAATCGTGCATTGTCGAGTCTTCTGTACTGTACTGTCGAGACTTTCAGTACAAGATAAGCGCCATGAGCGCCATCCTTTAGGGAGTTGTGGAACTAACATCCCCATACAACAGAAAAATGTTCTAAGTGCAAAGGCCCTGAGACTAACTTTCAAACGTCAAAATATTCGTATTTAAGCAAATTATCCCAATATAGCGTATCCCCGCCAAAGTTCGTTCTTTTCGAGTGAAATACATCGAATGAGTCAAATATCAATTTAATTAAACCTTCGTCAATAAATAAATTAACAATCTTTTAACTTTTCTAAAAAAACAATTCAAATTTAAAAGCAAAGCTGACAATCGCAAGCTGCCACAGAACTCAATAATACTTTCCAAGTACAAAATATTATAATATTGGCTGTGGAATAGAATTCATTAAATGTCTTCCTTATCTATCGCGTAGGGAGATTTCAAGTTTAACATGACCAAGTGAACGCGGTACCTACTGCTAAAGACGACTGTTAAGGTGTAGCCCCACTACAGATGCACACACAAATATTATTTGTATGAGTTTGTATGGAGTTGGGCCCACTTAAGCGACACGGAGATGCACTGGGACACAATTATTGTCCAAAGAATACTTGTCCCTACGTGCCGCGCTTCTATAGTGGGACCTTTAAAGAAAACGGATATTTCTATCACTAATTTAGAATTCTATGTTAGTGGTAAACCAAAAAACCGAAGACCATGTGCCTAAATGTTTTGCTAAGCAACACAGGCTGGCCTTGAAAGCGATCTAAACCACTGAATTCGCAAACTTTTGATGAAGGCCACTGTAATTTCATGAAACAACTTCTGAAATAATTGTGGGTTGCTTTTAGGGATTAATATTCAAGTAATTTGATTTGTTTTTCGCATTCATTTGAGTCCTAATGTCCCGCTTCTAAATATAATCGTGTTCCGGTTGTTTTTTAACCAATGAAGGAACTAGAAGTATATTTCGTTATGATCCGCGACAATAGGTAAATCTATGTGGTACAGTGTGTATTTTTTTTATCCACTACAAGTTAGCCCTTGACTGCGATCTCACCTGATGGTAAGTGATGATGCAGTCTAAGATGGTAGCGGGCTAACCTACCATAGTATACCGTAGACCATTACCTTTTAATTCTCCAAAAAAAAACCAGAGTACTTATCTAACTTGCTTTTAACGCATGTAATTCAGACGTTTGAAGTGCTATAAAAAAATCCATACTAATATTATGCTACGCTTTCACAGCCCATCTGTTCAACAGATTTGGATGAAATTTGGTACAGGGATAGGTTGTATCCCGGGAAAGGACATATGACACTTTTTATCTCGGAAAATTCAAGAGTTCCCGCGGAAATAAAAAAAACTATGTCTTCAACCGGTTTTGAAGAAATTTGGTATAGGGATAGTTTGTTTCAAGGGGAAAGGCATAGGCTACTTTTTAGCCCGGAAAATTTAAGAGTTCCCGCGGGAATCAAAAAACATTAATCCACGCGAACGAAGTCGCGGGCATCATCTAGTATCTCTATAACTTATCCAAATATTTCAATGTATCTTGTCAATTTTCATTTATTCTTTAGTTATTATTCTTTATTTTCATTTAGTCTTTACCACTAAAATATCAGTGGTTGATAAACTTTAATATTTGATCCCAAAAATAACTTCAATAACCAAACTTTTAGTTCGGAGATAATTTTCTGACGCATTATTAAAAAAAGAGTGGAATTGATGGCAAAGTTTCCGCCTCAATGAAAATTTCCAAATTGAAAATTGATCCGCCAATGTCCCTTGTGTCGACAACGAGAAAATCTCATTTTAAAATCCCGCTGTCGCTCCAAGCGGCCAGAAATTTAATATGCTCCATAAAATTGGTTGCTTAAGTAATTTTCGAACTGCTACCACCATTATAGGTGTTCTTTTTTAATAACGATCATAACCTGATTAATAACTTGGAAGAAATTGTGATTAAATATTGTATGTCTTTACCACTAGGATATCAGAGGTTGATAAACCTAGTGGTAAAGACCCTAGTGGTCACTATGCTGGTAATATGCTCCATAAAATTGGTTACTTAAGTAATTTTGAACAGCAGGGCGACCTCGTATCATCTGCATCAATCATTGTTACAGTATTAATTGCTGTGATTGGCTGAATTTATGGTCGGAAAATCCAACATGAACAGGAAGAGATCAGACGCAGAGCGAGCTCCAGCCAATAGTGTAATTGTTAATTATTTTTTCAAAAGGGCAACGTCCGAGTTTCTTGCTGGTTCTTCTCGGTAGGAACGGCATTCCGAACCAGTGGTAGGTTCACTCGACGACTCAAACGGACTTTAATAGTTTATTTTTTAAAAAAACGAGATATTTCACCGTGGTTAATTGTGTCACCTGGTGACAGGAGGGCTGGCTCATTTTTTGCGCAAAGGATCAGCCTGGCTGTCGAATGCGGAAATGCAGCCAGTATTTTTTCCAACAATCCACGCGGGCACGATTTATATAGTAATTAGGTTAGGCTAGCTAAATTTAAGTTCTATTGTATTGGTTTCAATTCGTTTAAAAAAAAAATATTTTTTTTTAATTTAATCTAAAAAAAGACCACATGTCACGCGTATCCTGTTACGCCTCACTAATTGCATTGGACGTGAAAATAAAACGCTGTCAGATGTTTTAGCGTCTATTAAAAACAGCTTCCAGCCGATTGCTCTATGAATAAATAATGAGTGAGTACGTTTTATTGTTATTTACTCTGTGAAATAAAATATAACGAGCAGTTTATTTATAGACATATTTACTGTATCTATAAGGTTTCACACCTATATATACGGAGTAACCTAACATAAAGCGCTGGCCAGTTCGAAGCTGCAAAGCTTAGAACATCGGCGGAAAGTTGCCTGTCTGTCGGTATTCTACAGGATATATTTCGGAGTGTGCTCAAGAACTATTCGATCTGGTTCCTCCATCACCTTTTCACTATCGAACCGCAAGGCATCGACAAGGTCTTCACCCTTACGCAGTCGAAATTCCGTGGGCTCCTACGAAGAGATTTGCTTCCTCGTTTCTAATCAGAACCGCTAGGACATGGAATGCCCTTCCGGCTTCCGTTTTCCCCTCTTTTAACATACGTACCTTCAAATCAAGAGTGAATAGGCATCTTCTAGGCAAACGCGCTCCACCTTAGGCTGCATCACCACTTGCAAGCAAGTCTGATTGCAGCCAAGAACTAGCATATATGATTAAAAAAATACATCCTAAAAATATGGCTTTAATGAAACTGTTTTCTTTAAATATTATTTTGTACAAAATATTGTCAAAATAGTGTATTTGTAAACTAAAATACAATCCCGAATGATTGAGAACATGACACTAAAATTAAGAACATTTTAGGGATATTTTAACTTGTTTTTGATAGAGGAAAATGGCAAAAGGAAAATACTAGTTTTTTCGTCATTTTTCTCTGTCTAAACTAGGTGCAGTCCGTCAAACTTATCTGACCCGGTGGCCAAAATTGGAACTATATATTTATGCCTGTTAGGTTTGGGTTTTTAATTTATTTTCAATATATAATAGCCACGCTGACTACGGGTCAGATAAGTTTGACGGACTATAAGAATACTACACTAAAAAAATATGTCTAAAACGTCCGTAATTTTAACGTCAATAACTTGGTTTTTCATATTGATAAATCATAATTAATATAATTGACAAAAACAAACTAAAAAGTAAAAACTCTAAATTAATCTAGTTAAATTAGAATCTTATTCACATTTTTATTTAAATGATATTTTTTTGTGAATCACTGGATATTGTGATTCACAAAAAAATATCACTAACTATAAGTGTTATTGTGTTTAGTTATGCTAAGTATTGTAGTGCTGGTCAATAAACTTTTATTTATTTATTTATATATTTTTGGAATCTACTCATCATTTTCTAGATGATGATTATATAGTTAATCTTATTTTCGAATATTTTTTTTCAAATTTAAACTTTAATGCGGGACCATGGTCACCCCATCCATTTCTTTTTAAGTTTTACTAGCCTATGTCACCCGGAATAAGCTAGGGATTCTATCGATACCTCACTTATAAAAATCGGTTGAGGCATATAGAAGTTATCATGGAATATACAAACTCACATACATACATACATACATGAACCCTGAAAAAAATATACTCCTTTTTTCAGGCAGTCGTATAAAAAGTAGCCTATGTGCTATTCCAGACTATAATCTATCTCAGTGCTAAATTTCAGCCAGATCCGTTCAGCCGTTGGGGCGTGTAACAAACATCCATACATCCATATATCCATACATCCATACATCTATACATCCATCCAAACTTTACGCAAACGCATTTATAGTATTAGTAAAGTAAAAATAGTGGAATTTAGGATAACTTTAATGCATATCTATCACGTATAAACTCAGCACCTCTTCGGATGCCCTCCCAAGTCTCCATAGCAGCCTGTTGTACAAACGCAGGGTCCACCAGGAATCTATCAACCCCAGTAGAGTTCCTATGACGAGGCAACTCATAGACATAAGAGTATGGCACCCCTGTCACCGTCCCATAGTCCATCGCTAGACCAGACGCTTTATACAACACCAGAGCTGAGTTTCCAACGACGTAGTCTGGATTCCAGTAAGCTTTGACAGCGTTGATGGCTTCAGCCATTTGGATTCCAGCAGCGTGAACCAGGAATGCGTTGGAAACTAGAATTCCATTGCCCCAACCGTAGAGTATCATGTTACCTGTTAAATAAAATTTTTTGCGGTTCCGTAACCAAAAGGTGCCAACCTTATTATTAATATGTTGTCCGTCCGTCTGTCTGTCTGTCAGCGGGCTGTAGCTCATGAACCGTAATAGGTAGACAGTTAAATAAAATTAAGTTACAAATTAAGTTAAAACCATACTAATATTATTAATGCCAAAGTGTTTGTCTGCTACACTTTAACGGTTCATCTTATCAACCTATTTTGATGAGGTATAGAGATGGGCATTGCTAAATAGTAATAAATAATAGTAAAATTAAGAGGTTCTCGCGGAAATAAAATAAACTTAATTATCACAGACAAAGTCACGGGCATCATCTAGATCATACAAGAAACGTGTTTTTTGGCGATTTTTGCTGTATGTCTGGTACTCTAATAGGCAGACATATCATGAAATTTTTGAAGAGTGAGTAATCTTAAAGCTCCTGTAACAACAAATAATGAAGATAAAATTGTAAATAAAAAGGGCCTTCAAGAAGATTCTGATATCTCTCACCTGTACTATGTATATCCATGAATATTGCAATACGTTGGCTATATTCTCTCAAAATATCCCTGACGATTCTAGCTTCAGGCTCAGAGAAGGGATATCCTCCGTGGAAATTTTGGGAGCAAACATTGCTACTGGAGAAATCGCCCCAGGCAATGGCGAAGTTCCTATTCAGATCGACTCCAGTGCAGATGTCTCCAGCGATATAGCCTGATGCACGGTTTTTGCGCCAAAAACGATCCTGGAACCAATATAATTGTTAAGTTTTTTTTTGTTATCTTTTACTTACTTAAATATATAATATCGATGAATGGAGGAAAGTAAAAACCAGCGCTGAGAATTTTGATAGACTTGCGCTTGACGACAATCATGCCTAAAACAAAGCAATAATGAGGTCTAGATTGGAACGCGTTGGCCTACAAAATGCCTATTCAATCTCGCCTTGAAGGTACTTAAGTTGAAAGTAAGTAAGTTAAGTAGAAAGTAAGAACCGTTTCTTTCGGGCAGACTGGACGTCAACCACATAGGGATGCCAACGCTGATATAGTTTCTTGCATTTTGGAAATGCTCTCCAATGCTGAGTTTACCTCTGTTAGATTTTAATTTAGTTATATTGTGAGAGTTATATAGTGCACCGATTATATTTACCAAACAATAATGGAAACAATAAAGCTTTTATTCCTTTCATTTTATTTTTTGTGGGTTAAGTAACTTAAACGCCAGTATCATAGCTTAAGGATTTGAATTAGGATGATGATTAGAGCTGCTGGACATGGAATGCCTTTCTGACTTCCGTTTTCCCTCAACTTTTAATATGATACAACAGAGTAATCCCTATTAAATGTATGATACCTTTAAACCATGAGTGAATGGGTATCTTCTAGACAAGCGCACTCCACCTTGTCTAATTCCAGCCATATGCTGCCAAGATATCTAGCAACATGTTAATTTTGTATTTTTTTTGTACTTTTTTATATCCACTACAAGTTAGTAGTGGGCTAACCTGTTAGCTACATGACAGTTATAACTAACCCATACCCCTAATCGGTTTCTACACATCGTGCAAGAACGCTAAATCGCTTGGCGGCACGTCTTTGCCGGTAGGGTGGTAACTAGCCACGGCCGAAGCCTCCCACTAGGCCAGACCAGGGAAAATTCAGAAATTATAAATTCTTAAATCGACCCTGCTGGAGATAGAACCCGGGGCCTCCGCACGTTAAGACAACAGCGCTACACTCTGCGCCATGGAGGTCGTCAAAACCTATTAATATTTATGTAGGAAAGTAACTATGCCATACTCATAATATCCCAAGTTATTTGGGAACAGATTGCTATAGTAGGCAACAGCGGAAGGAGGTCGTCAAAATAGGCTTTCGTTAAACGACAATCACACTTAGTGCAAAGCAATGATGAGGTCTAGGTTTTTTTTTGGTTAGAACGCGCTTGCCTAGAAGATGTCTATTCACTCTTATCTTGAAGACACTTAAGTTATGCTATACCATAGCGGTTCGTATCAGAAACGTAGAGCAAAACCGATTTGTGCGAGTAGATTGGATGTCAACTGCATAAGGATGCCTTGCTGTTCTGATTTTGATTGCCTTATAAGCGCATAGTAAAAGCTGACAGCTTGCACCCTCCACACTAATGCTGAGATCTACAGAGCGTACTTTGACTTGGCTCAGACTTTACTTAGAGTTAAAACGAGATGGACGTCTTAAGTCTAAGCAAAAAGTTCGCTCTGGGACTTATGTGAGTAACATAAATATGTCTCTTTTTAACCATGTCTTAAGTCCAAGCAAAGTCAAAGTTCGATCTCACACTTAGACTTTCACCCCCCCCCCCCCCCTAATTCTGGGAATTCGTAGTTCGATTTCCAGTCCCCACCCCATTACGGCATGGCGGCAAGTATTCTTTGTATCATTTATAAGCTGAAGAGGTGACTCTTTGACCACATTTACTTTTTAAGTGTATACACAGTACATAACTAATGCATGTAATGTTTTTTTTTTGTACTACTGATTAATTTGATGTAATATTTTTATTCAATAAAAATTCATTTATTTATTTATTTAATTATGTCACAGCGCATTTCCATGTCTGCCTACGTAACTGCCTCATTGGTCTAGTGGTTAGCATGTTCGACTGCGGCTGACGAGGTCCCGATTCAAGTTCCGGGTCAGACCATAATATTTAGTATTGGGTTTTTCTGACTACAAATTCTTAGTACTAGCCCGGAGCGCTGGCCTATATAATTAAAAAAAAAAAAAAGGAAGTTGGCGGTGTTTCACCCCCGTGCTTCAGAGAGCACGTTAAGCCGTCGGTCCCGGTTATTATCACTAACATGATAATAGTCGTTAAAGCCCGCCAACCCGCATTGGAGCAGCATGGTGGGTCTAAGCTCTAATTCCCTCTCTCCTACGAGAGCCTGTGCCCAGCAGTGGGACGTTAATGACCTGTAGTTCAACTCCTCCATACAACTAATACAAAGAATATTTGCCGCTACAGTAATGCGATTTCATTTAACGTAAGTCACGTCAATTCATATTATATTCGATTCAATTTATATGTAAATTTAAATTTAATTATCATCCATTATTATTAAATACAACAACATTACAATCATTTATGATTATTAATACTATTATTTATTATTATGATTGTTAAATGAAATAATACGGGAAATTAAATAATAAACCAATTAATTTAACGAATTAAAAAATACGACTGCCCTGCTATATTATTTTCGGAGTTTACCTCCAGAAGAAGCGATTTGCATATATAGCCTTTGGAATCTTATTCACATTTTTATTAAATGGTATTTGTTTGTGAATCACTGGATATTGAACTATAGTGTTATATATTTTTTAATTCTACTCATCATTTTCTAGATGATGATTATATAGAAGTTTTTTTTTCGAAAATAAAATTAACTTTAATTTTATTTTCGAAAAAAAAACTTTCAACTTTAGTCTTTAATCGGGGATCATGGTCACCCCATCATTTTTTTTTTAATTTTACTAGCCTATGTCACCCGGAATAAGCTAGGGATTCTAATGATACCTCATTTATCAAAATCGGTTCAGGCTTATAGAAGCTATGGTGGAATATACAAACTCACATACATACATACATACATACATACATACATACATACATACATACATAAACCCTGAAAACAATATACTCCTTTTTTCAGGCAGTCGTATAAAAATAACAGTAATTCATATTAATTGTTGGCCACTTAACCGAATTATTAATTACTAAGTGTGTACTTATGACTAAGAAATTGGTTTTTTTTTATCCACAACAAGTTAGCCCTTGACTGCGATCTCACGTAATGGTAAGTGATGATGCAGTCTAAGATGGTAGCGGGCTAACCTGTTAGGGGAATGGCAGTTACATTGAACCCATACCCCTATTCGGTTTCTACACGGCATCGTACCGGAACGCTAAATCGCTTGGCGGCACGTCTTTGCCGGTAGGGTGGTAACTAACCACGGCGAAGCCTCCCACCAGGCCAGACCGGAAATTCAGAAATTATAAATGGGGATCGAACCCGGGACCTGCGCACGTTAAGGCAACAGCGCTCAACACTGCGCCACGTCAAAATTGTAACGTCATAGTAAATAAAGGCGTTTTTATTTTATTTATTTATTTTATTAATGCGAATTCAGCGATAGATCATTTATCACTTTACCTGAACATGAGTGTACTCGTAGCCATCAGGGTTGGCAATCGGCAGTATGATCCAGTCGAGTTTATCCAAAACACTAGTGTCTGAAAGATTTCCTGTGACTAGCTTATCGATCGCATACAGAGTTGGGGGTAAGGTCACCCATTCCCGTGCATGTAGGAGAGATTCCACGAAAACTATCGGTTTGTTGGTATCCTGAAAAAAATATGAAATTAGCATGCATCCATACTAATATTATAAATACGAAAGTGTGTATGTTTGTCTGTCGGTTTCATGGTTCAATTGATTTCGATGTTTGGTACAGATTTAAAGTATAATTCATAATTCATAATTTTTATTTTGCCAAATTGTGGGTAACAACAGTTATCTTAAAAAAAATCCCTTTCACAATTTACCGCCAGTGGCAGTGTGCAAAAATATACATGTACATCCATAAATTACGTTATTTTTATTATCAATTATTTATAAAGGTATATCCAACATAATTCCCTTAAGTCCCTACAACACAGAACATAGTTCCCTTAAGTTATAGATTTATTATTAGTATAGATACATATATTTCTAACTAGATGATGCCCGCAACTGTGTCCGCGTGGATATAGGTTTAAATATATCAAGGATTTTGATTTATCGGGATAAAAAGAAGCCTTAGTCACTCTCCAGATCTTAAAATGTATCCATTCAAAAATCCCATTCATTCGACGTTCCGCTGCGGCATCATTGAAAGACCAACCAACACTCCAAAAAAACAGTATTTTTTTTTCACACTTTCGCATTGATAAAAATACTAGATGATCCCCGCATACATATGTCCACGTGGAATAAGATTTTTTAAATTCCCACAGGAACTCCTTCATTTTCCAGGATAACAGTAGCCTACGTCACTCTCCAGGTCTTCGACTATAACCATGCAAAAAAATATGTCGATCCGTTGCTCTGTTGCTACGTGATTGAAGGACAAACTAATAAACCAATAATATTATAAATGTGGAAGTTTGGATGGATGTGTGGATGTGTGGATGTGTGGATGTATGGATGTTTGTTACTCAATCACGCCCCAACAGCTGAACGGAACTGGCTGAAATTTGGCACATAGATAGATTATAGTCTGGAATAGCATATAGGCTAGGAAAATTAAGGAGTTCCCGCGGGAAAAACCTCGATCCACGCAGAAGAAGTCGCGGGCATTAGCTAGTAAACCAATAAACCTACAAACCAACAACAAACTTTCGCTTAAATAATATTAGTTTGATTCACAGGAATGTATAAAATTATAGGTAAAAGAAGATAATTCACCTCAAAATTAGTGGTTGAAATTTTGAGGTACTTGACGTCTCTGCCTTCGAATGATTTCCCAGCGTTCACCAATGTTACTAAATCTGGATACGAAACTGCTACTTCTTCGAGATATTCATAGACCTAGAAACACATGCAATAACTTAATCATGATAATTATGAGTTTCCTAAATCCTTTAGGTTCATCTCCTACCCTATTTTCAAAAATTCAAATCTTTTTTTCAACCCAATTTTGACACGTGCTTTTGAATATTCGAGTGAATCTACCACTGGTTCGGAATTCCATTCCTAACCGGTGATTCACTGGACTAATTATCAAGCTTAAGAGAGTAGATATACATCAAGAGATTACGCAGCATTTTTTCAGCTAAACTACATTCGCACTAATCTTTCGACTTCTTACCTCTGTGAGATTATAGATTCTGTCAAAACCAATGCTAGATGTTCCAGATCTATGATCATTCCGTCTCGCTTCGTCCATTAATCGGTCCTCTTCATCGAGAGATCTGAAATTATACGAAAATCCCTTTTAGGGCGCTCTCAGTTCACGAGACCAAAATACAGGAGTGCGGGGCTGAATTAGAGCAAGCGCATATCGTAAAAAAAAGAAGAAATAATATTTTGTAAAAAAAAATTACTTTTCTGTGTGTAGAATAGATAGATAATATTTTAAGAGCAAATTATTAGTTGAATAATTTGGCATTATTAGGTAGTAGAAAACATGCTTTAAATTAAAGTTTTGAAGGTTTTTTCTATGCAGATAATTTTTTTAATTCTGTTTTGAGATACGTCAATGGCTGCATAATAAAGGTGTTGAAAACAACATATTATTTTTTCAAATAGTTACATAATATTTCTCGGTTTGTTAAATACCGTTTTTAGTTTTCCCAATTTTACGCTATGACCTTACATGCAATGGACGAATTTAATTTATTCGTCAAAGATATTATATTATTTAAACAAACATAAATGGGGAATTGGAACGTTGAAAGAAAGTCCAAAATGATATCGAAGCAATAATAATATTCTGTGAGTTTTATTATTATTTAATTGCTTTTCGTTTTGTATCAAAATTAAAACGTATCATTATAATTTGAAGCTTGAATTGCAAAGGGATAAATATTTTGTTTTATAGATTTAAAATTTGAGTTTATCGCTGAAGCAGAAAATTCGTGGCCCAATGATTAAATCCAGTTTGTAAAATAGCTACAAAATTCAAGCGGCAAGTCAATAACAATATCGCTGCAACTCTTCAAATTTAATTAGTACCGCGTTTGACATGAAAATTTCTCTTTTTAATGTAAATATAAAAATATTTTTCGAGCTAAATAGAAGTACGGAAATGTGTTTCTTTTGAAATAAATCATACTTTTTTTTTATAAAGAGGCTCGCTTCTGCCAAAGCTCTAAAATTTAGATTTTGATTTAATCATTAACAGGCAAGGAATGGAGCGAATGAGGTTTCTGAGTCTACTTGGATGAAATTAAACATTTTTCCTTTGGTTAGAGACTCATAAATTCTGAATGAATATTCTGGATACTTAATCCAAAATTGATAATATTATAAATTCGAAAGTTTGTCTTTCTGTCTGTCCGTCCGTCTGTTTGTCTGCCTGCTACGCTTTAACTAATCTTTTCAAAACATTTTGATGTTTGGTACAGGGATGGGTTATAGGTATATTACGGGGAACCTTTAACTAAACTAAAGTAAAAGGGGAACAAGTCATTGCCGATAGATGGAGTTTATTATTTTTTTTTTTTTTATAATATTTTATGAAGCCATTTCCGAGCAAGTAAGAGAAAAATATGATCTAAATCAGTATCCTTTAAAAATACACAATTTACAAGAGTCATGAATAAATTCTAACCCTACTAAAATCTCGGATAAAAGTTCTTGATATCTTACTTCTTAATATTCTCAACCTCCATTCGAAACTCAATTCCATTACGATAAAGTTGATTTTGAAACCGCTCTAGATTCTTTTTAGACACAAGGACAACAGCATTTTGGTCTGTTACTGCGTATCTCCAAATATCTAACTGTAGAATATCTTCTAAAGAGTTAACGAATTCCATTTGTTTAGCATCCTGTATATTAACTTCGAAGAGAGCATGCCTGAAATTAAAATAAGTGTTAATTAGATCACTAGTGTCACCAGGCCCGGATCTAGGGGGGGGCAAGCCGGGGCCCGTGCCCCGGGTGGCAAATTCAGAGGGCGGCAGATTCAAGCTCGGCAGACGAATACACTACTCAGCATTATCGCAACTTTGCGATGACAGACGCGCAGAATAGTAAATTTATAAATAAATAAAAGTTGTTTAATTCGGACAACTAAAGGATCCATAGAGTGTATATAATAGTAGGTTAGTAACAATAAAAACACAAAGAACTTGACTGACTGGTAGCTAAGCTATCAACGCACAGCCTAAGCCGCTAGGGTTTGAGGCTTGAAATTTGGACAGTAAGTTCCTCTTGTGACGTAGGCGCCCACTAAGGAAGGATCTTTCAAAATTCCTCCCCCAAATAGAACAGGGTCGATAATTTGAAACCAAAACATCAAAAAAAAATTTGTAGGATGAAAACAATTAGAAAAAGCTCTTCCTTTTCCAATCGGTTTCATATAAAAGATAAAAATAAAAAACTATGTGAATTTTTCAAATAAATTTTGAGGTTATGTGAAAAAAGTGTAAATACAAAAGTTTTAGATCTTTTTATTACCTACAACTTTGCGGTTTAATTTTTTTCCATAGGACTTTTAGTTTTGCCGGAAATCGAGATAAACCGTTTTTTACCCTTAAAAACCACCCCCTTTCACTTCCCGACCTCAGATCGCCCGTAAATTATTTTTCCTTTAATTTTTGTTATATTCTCTTTCTTTTCCAATGGATTTCATCCTACTATGTTTTTTTTTTTCACTTTTTACCATTTTCAAAGGCTTCACTCCTGGTCTAAAAGGAGTAAAATAGGGGATGAAAGTTTGGATGAGGATTTTTTTTTCAGCTTACAACCGAAAAAAAAATAAAATTCGATTAAAAATTAAAACACACGTGTTTCGGTATTTTTGGAAATAATTCCATCTCTAAGGCACCCGAGCGAAGCAGAGGCGGGTCCGCTAGTATAAACATGAGAGACACAGACATGTCCACTTCCCCGCGTCGAGGGTGATTAAAGAAACGAGCTGGTTTTCGTGCACCCTCTGCTCAAGGCATCTCTATAGTAGCGAAGTACTTAAACCTATTAGCTATAGTCTTCAGTGTTCTACGAATCAGGGACATAGATAGTTTTTTGCGAATGACAGCTGCGACATCCCTGACGCACTGCAGAAGCGGAGAAATCCCATCATCATCCTAATTGGAAGCGCAAGTTGTCCAGCGATCTTTTGGCATACCCGACCCACAGGTTGTGTATACGACAAGCTCTGGCCTTGAAAAGCATTACCTTAGCTTGCTCAGTACAACGGGAAAATCTGCGAGCCAACATATTATTACCTCTGTCTGCCAAAGACCTGCGCTTTCTTTCAATATTGATTGAATCGGAAAGATTGCTGCATCCCGAATTACAGAAGATTGTAAGTATTGATGATGCTCAATTTGGCTTCCGCCCCGGGATTTTAGATTTTTTTTTCTTTTCGGACAGCAAATGTGTTAATATTTTAAATGTCATATAATATGAGTACTTGCTGCTTACTTGTTTCAATCATTGGCATACAATTCAGGGCTTAATGCTGAGCTGTACAGCCATTTTGGGCGGTGTCACAGACAAAATTTTTACATCTTTTTCTTTCCTTCTTTCTTTCCCGGTCTCTCGACGGATTCGGCTGTCCTCAGTCTCAAACATACAGTACAATACTACACAAAACGTAACACATCTGTGTATGCATGTTTTCTGGACCTGAGCCGCGCATTTGATCTGTGAACTATGAAGTCCTCTGGAACAAATTGCATGTTGCTCGGGTCCCGGATGAGATAACGAGTCTGTTGAGATACTGGTACGGAGGCCAAGTGAACAATGTAAGATGGGGCGACGCGACGGTACGTCAAGGAGGACTCACCTCTCCAGATCTATCGTTAATCAGTTCTAATCGTCTATATCAACGGTTTGATCGAGGAGCTGAGAAGCGCCAGGGTCGGCTGTCATTTGGGAGATCTATGTGTGAATAATCTCAGTTATGCAGATAACATGGTGCTGCTCAGCCCCTGTATCGGAGGGCTAAGCAGGATTGAAATATAACGTTTCCAAGTCAGAGATGATGATATTTAGATCGGGGAAGGGTGCCACCGGTCTTTTTGAATGGTTCTATAATTCGGGAGGTGCAGCAATTTAAATATGTCTCGGTGACCGCATGTCCTAACATGTAGTTACCGAGGACCTTAGGGACGACTTGGACATCGAGAGAGAGAGTTGGTCGGTTCGGTGCAACATGCTCGCGCGCTGATTCGCTAAATGTAGTACCGACGTAAAGCTAACCCTGTTTCGTGCATATTGTAAATTTTTTTACACTTGCCAATTATGGACGAAATTCAGGCAAACGACAATGAGCACCATGAGGGTGCAGTATAATGACGCATTCCGCATGCTCATGAGGTTGCCGAGGTACTGCAGCGCGTCGGGCGTGTTTGCCGAGGCGGGAGTCTCCGATTTCTTTGCGATCAGGCGCAATCGTATAGCTTCTTTCTGGGAGCGATTGCGAATAGCGAATAATGTAATTCTTAGGGTCATCGGCGAGGATAAGTCTAGTGATATCGGCGCTCTGTCCACCGAGACGCAAATAAGAAATAGGAAGTAGTTTTAGAAAATAGCTTAAGCTAGCTTTTATTTTTATTCTTATTGGTTTTTTCATTTATTATTTACTTTTGTAACATTGGATTTTTATCTGAAATAAAGAGCTGTTATGTTATAATATCAGCATCGTCTATCAATAGGCAATGATGATGATGATAAAGGTAAAAATATTGGCGGAAGAGGGCGGCACTTTTCAATTTTTGCCCCGCCACGAAAAAATTCAAGATCCGGCGCTGAGTGTCACTCACTTAGGGCTTAAGATTGCGGTGCATGCCCCGGGATCAAACCCGGGCTGGGTGTTCGATCCCCGGGCATGCATCTCTTAAATTTTTGGAGTTAATTGCGGTGTAAGTTATTAAAGATAACTTGCATAAGCGGTGAAGGAAAACATCGTGAGAAAACCTGCACGGGATTTTTTTTATCCACTACAAGTTAGCCCTTGACTGCAATCTCACCTGATGGTGAGTCATGATGCAGTCTAGGATGGTAGCGGGCTAACCTGTTAGGGGTATGGCAGTTATATTACTCCACAGGTTAGCGCGGGCTAACCTGAATAAAGAAGAAGAAGAAATAATTAATCGTTTATTTGCAAAGAATGTTGCACGATGAGGGCTATCGTTTTTGTGCTCACTAGTTGGCGCCACTGGCGAGTAGGGTCCTTAGTATAGCTGTAAATTCGGTAAACAAGCATACTTTTAACAAAAAATACGTTTTTAAATAGTAAGCACACAGGAACCATGGATATAATGTACTAATTTCTGAATTCTTCTTCTTTCAACCCGCTTAATTTTGCACTTTCTTTTCTTAGCTCCGCTTTCAAAGCGCATAGCACTGACATCCATTGACACGTATCTTACATCTTCATTAATTAATCCGGTATTGCTAAATACATGAATGAAATAATTAGGCCCGCGATAAAGGCCCAGTGATAATACCTATATTTTGACATTTCTGGAGACACTAGCGCCTCTAGCGGTGAATTTAAACGCGCCCCCTAGTGGTAGTAAGATTAATGTCATGGGAGGCCTTAACACTCAACTAAATCAATAAATAGTGTGCAAATAGGTACCTAGATATTTAGCAATTTTTGAATTAAATTAAATTAAATCTTTAAATATTGTAGAAAAACAAGTCGAAATAAAAATTAAAGAGTTAAATTCCCTGATGACATAATAAAATTTTTCCAACAGCCATTATTTATTGATATATCCCTTATTATTATTTATAGTAATTTTTTTTTATAATCTGTGGGAAGTTTATTAAATAACTAGGTGATGCCCGCGACTTTGTCCGCACTGACATTTTTTTCATCCCGCAGGAACTCCTTAATATTCCGGGAATAAATAGCGTATGTCCTTTCCCGAGATGCAACCTATCCCTATACAAATTTCATCAAAATCGGTTGAAAAGTTCAGTCGTTACAGCGTAGTAGACAGACAGACACACTTTCCATTTATAATATTAGTATGGATCCCGTTTGCCTGTGACTAATACCGCATAGTTTCACGTCGCAGACGCTTCTTTTGTGACAAGTCCGCCATCTTATGTGATAAGAGACGTGTGCATTTAAATCCATTCAAATCGTAATCACCCGTGATTGAACTGTCTCAAAACTACTTATTGATTTAGTTTAAGTATATATTTGTATGTATTATTTAGTATGTATATTTTACGTGTTTATGTAAGTTTATGATATAATATCTTGTCTCATTCTATCTCATATCTTGTTGTACTTATTCTTCCTCCACAACCTTTCTCACTGCCAAGGGTCACTGGTAGAGATCTCTTATAGAGATGTGCTTCCTTGTCCACTACGTATGTTTTTCTTCTTATTTTATAACATTTTGGTACTAAACAAATTTAAAAAAAAACCGTGGCCGTGGTGAAAAAAGGACTAAACAATGAAAGTGTGGTGTCTTGTGCAGCAGTATTGAAAAATAAAAAAATTGGCCGATGATCCCATCACGTAAAACAAATAAGTCCTTTGACCATTTCACCTTTATCCTGTTTAGCCGCAAAAAGGGGAATTTCCACGCAATAATACTTAGTTCTCACAACGGCTATGGTGGAATTGATTTATTCCCCATAGTTTTTTACCTGCCGTCATTTTGGACGACCTCCGTGGCGCAGTGTGTAGCGCTGTTGTCTTAACGTGCGGAGATCCCGGGTTCGATCCCCGGCGGGGTCAATTTGGGAATTTATAACTTCCGAATTTTCCCTGGTCTGGCCTGGTGGGAGGCTTCGGCCGTGGCTAGTTACCACCCTACCGGCAAAGACGTGCCGCCAAGCGATTTAGCGTTCCGGTACGATGCCGTGTAGAAACCGAATAGGGGTATGGGTTTAATATAACTGCCATGCCCCTAACGAGTTAGCCCGCTACCATCTTAGACTGCATCATCACTCATTATTACTCTAGTGAGATCGCAGTCATAATTTGTAGTATTGAAAATAAAATAAAAAGGATTTCTCACCCATCGTAGATTTCATGTTTTCCGCAAACAAAACTGAAACACAGAAAAACGCTTAGAATAAGAAACATAACTTTACCAAAACGCAACAAAGTAGGAAATAACAAAAAAAACTATAGGTATCTTATCTATTGAGGCCACCTTATAATGCATAAGTAAGTAATTTTGGCCTAATCTAAACTAATATTATGAAGAGAAAAAATTTGTTTGTTTGTTTATAATGGATAAACTCAAAAACTACTCAACCGATCTTAAAAATTCTTTCACCTATATAAAGCTACACTATCAGCGAGTAACATAGGCTTTATTTTATTTTCAAAAAAAAACAGAGATCCTTACTAAAATTGCAATAATCTGAACTAAGTCGGAAAAAATCTTCTCTTTTGAGAGCTTTCGTGGCGTGCGCTGCGTAAATAGTTAAAGTTACACGCAATAATTGTATGGTGGAATTATTCCTCTCAAAAAGTTTTAAAAAAAGTCTGCCATAGCATATATGCTCATAGCTTTTGTGGTTAACTCACAATAACCATTTTTATGATTTTCAAATCATAAAAATGGTTGGCTGTGGCAGGTGTGGTGAGGACGGGGCGTACTCTTACAATGTAATATTAAAAATTTTAAATGTAAAACCTGCCCACTGCCCACTGGCTATATTGGGTATAGACGGATCGCTAATAGTAAGTATTATCGTAGTTCAAGAAAAGCCCATAAAAAAGACATAAATAAATACTAGCCCCCTGCTAGCTGTTATTTAAATGCAGGCAATGATGTTTTATACTAAACATCAGCTGGTGACACTGATGTCAATCCTGTTTAACGCAATCTCAAATCATAACAAGCTAGCTTTTGCCCGCGGCTTCGCTCACGTTCTAGGGTGTATTTTCATATAAAAAGCTATATTTTATCCCCTAAGAGGTTGAATTTTCAAAAATCCTTTCCTTTCGGATGTCTTAATATGTGCATCACCACTTGCAAGCAAGTCTGATTGCAGCCAAGCGCTAGCCTATATATAAAAAAAAAAACAGCCCGATGCGTCCAGTGGTTTGAGCTGTGCGTTCAACCATCAACCAGTCATTCATTCAAAATTCCACAAAATTCAAAATTTTTTCATTCAAATAGACTTTTCATTGATAAAATAGTCAGTTATGAAAGGAATAGCAACATAAATAGAGCTGTCGTTTTAGTTTAGAGATGGTGTACAATTGAATTGGCCTCAATACCATAACTCCTAAACCAATCATTTATTTCATGGTAATAAGTTTTTCGTATAATATACCTAGCTTTTTTTCTGCAATGTCTTCTGGCTTTTTGTCACATAAAATATTTAGAGTATCCAAATAATGTCAATGTCAGACAAAGTAATCTTATCAGTAGAGGAATTAATTAATTGATAGCAACAATTCGAAATCAGACATACATAAAATATGTTAAATTATTATCAATGTTACTGTCTAGAGAATATTTGTGAAAGAACTTGAAATTTAATTCGCTATTCGCTTCGCTATATTCAGTAGGTAAATCTATGTGAGTACTGTGTACTGTGTATCTTGCAATATTCACCACACCACATAAATCTTCCAAATTATTCTCAATGTACGTTTCACTCCGACACCGGAGCATCTTCAGGAGATGTTGACACGACAATGCAAGATTGTAAAGACTGTACTTTATCCAAAGCATCGCATCGCAAGACAAATCCAAAAATGGGTTTGTCTTGCCGACATTGCAGCATCTTGCTCCATAATAAAAAGTTTAACTTTATATGAATCTTAAAACTTCAGCTATCTAGGGTATCATGAATAACAAACTGTAACTAACCGAACAATAAACAACAGAAGCAATGCACAACAGCACAACAACGCAACAAGTAATAAAGGGAAAGATTAAACCATTAACGCGAACACAACAACTTGAGGCGAGGTAGAGGAAAACAATTTATTTGCCCCTTGTTTTATATTTGGCTGCCTGTCACACCGCGCCGAACATTCTCTCCTACAACGTATTCCTGATTACTGAGGGTCGTGACCTCTTCCCATTAATCACATAACGGTAGGGGTTTTCTTGGGATACTAATGCAGTGGGTCCCAAGGTCCTTCCGCATACTTACGACTTGACTAAGTGTACTATATTTACTCTAAGGTTAGTAAACGGTATTATTAGATGTTAGCATATCGTGCTTGCCGAGGCGTGGAGTAAACGTAATGGGCAAATTTGGACTTCCTAATTCGGTCACCCATTGACTAGGGTCAACGTTGCTTAATAATCATAATCGACTAATATGCGTTAGCGCAACTATAGAAAGATTAAACCATTAACGCGAACACAACAACTTGAGTCGAGGTGAAGGAAAACAATTTCTTTACCCCCTGTTTTATTTCGCTTCCTGTCACACCACTCTGAACATTATATCCCGTACTATTAGCAATAATAATCAATTAGTATTGATAGACAAATACGAAAGCGTGTCTGTTTTTGTGCTTCGCTTTTACGGTTTTTTTATTGCAAGATAGGCTTGCGCTCGACGACAATCATGCTTAGTGCAAAGCAATGATGGGCTCTAGGTTGGAACGCGCTTGCCTAGAAAATGCTTTACTCTTGCCTTGAAGGATTTGCTCTAGCCTTCAAAGCTTACTACGGTTTTAAGGTCTATCTGTCCAACCGATTTCGACGAAATTTAGTACAGAAATGAACTGCATCCCTGGGCAGGACATAGGCTAAACTTAAAAAAGGCGTGTCTTTGTCAGTAGAATGGTAATTAGCCAGGTCAGAAGCCTCCAACTTTTCCCGCAGGCTCTGGGCAAAGCTCATATACCAACATCCGTTTTCAGGGGGCTTAATGCCATAGCTAAAATCAGTATTATTTTAATATGGTTGACGCTCTTATTTCAGAAATATAATCATTATTTTAGGGACATCAAGGACGTCATATTTTAAATTAATATTGCTTTAAAAGCGAATAAGCTCCCAAGCATAGGTTGAACATATTGTGTGTGTTCAAACCACAAATAGTGCCCGTATTAGGTACCCGTATAGGGTGTATATATTTTTTTCTACCGTGTTTGTTACGTAACGGTGTGACAAAAATCTTAGATTATTCCCAACTTGTTCCTTTACTTCTTACTTTAAACGACATATTCATATTTGAATTTATGGTCAAAGTTGGAATAGTTAACGGCGAAAAGGCCGACGACTTCGTACACGGGGTACTTGCTGCCATTGTTTGACTTTGTGGCTACTTTTTAAGATTTATCGCTCGAATTTGCATACATAAGAGAAAGTTTATTATCTTTACCCATCATGGGCCATACTTCCAACGCTTACTCAAGCAATATTACTAAATATATATTATTATATGACAGTTTGATGTTAGGTGCCTTGACGTTCCTAAAACAAGGATTATAATTCTAAAATAAGAGCGTCAACCATATTAAAATAATACTGCTTTTAGCGATGGTAGTAAGCCCCCTGAAAACGGATGTTGGTATTGCCAAGAGGCTGCTGGAACTCCTTTGTTACAATCTACACCTTTTTTACCTTTGTTACAACCTTTGCTCCGTTGCGGCGTGATTGAAACAAACAAACAAACACACTTTAATGGATGAAAAATTTTCGAGAAAACCTGTTTTGTTTTTTTTTTATGTAAAACCCATGTTTAATGACTTTGTCGGTAGTAACATCTGTATATAAATACCATCGAAATTCAGAAGCCCGCATCTCTCCCACGGGAGAGCTATTGTAATGCCGCTACAACTAGGTACAGCTATAGACTACAATTCTATAGATGTATAATGATGTTCCGCATAATATCCTCCAATTGATTTACCGCTTCAATTGTTGCCCAATGAAATGGAATATGAGCATTCCTAGACAATGCTAGAGACGGGGAAGGCAGATAATGTGTGTAACGTGTATATTACATAACTAAAAGACCCACCTTACCTTATGAAGGTCAACTGCCTAAAATATTAAAAATCTAATCTATATCTGTACTAATATTTTAAATGCGAAAGTTTGGATGGATGGATGGATGTTTGTTAATCATGCCAGAAAGGCTGAATGGATCTGGATGAAATTTGGCACAGAGGTAGATTATAGTCTGGAATAAAGTATAGGCTACTTTTTATCCCGGAAAATTAAAGAGTTCCCGCGGGTGCCGCGCAATCAGTCGTCAAAGTTTTTTAAATGTTTGTGCATTTTATACAATAAATAAATTTTAAAAAAGTTGCGAGAACGAGACAGGTGTTTACTATTTTTAAACGACTTCTAAATAAGGAGAAGGTTCTCAATTAGACGCGTATTTTAATACATGAACATACATGAACCCTGAAAACAATATACATCTTTTTTCAGGCAGTCGTATAACAAAAACAAGTGTGCTTTAGACCACACGACTGAAGTAAAACTTCTTTACGCACGCTTGACTTGGGGAGATAACTGGTGAATGCGTGACGAGAGCGTTACGAAAAGTGTGATCAGGCGAGGCGAACGGAAGCTGAGAGTGAGATATAAGTTGGTGAAGATAGAAAGAGAGAGAATTACGTATCGTATATACTGTAGGGGCAAGACCAAACATTTTCTTTCTCTCTTTCTCTCATAGCCAGTTACGAGCTAAAGAAATTTTACTTCAGTCGTGTGGTCTAAAGCACACTTGTTTTTTTTTATATGATTGCCTGAAAAAAGGAGTATATTGTTTTCAGAGTTCATGTATGTATGTGAGTTTGTATATTCCACCATAACTTCTATACGCCTGAACCGATTTTCATAAATGAGGTATCGTTAGAATCCCTAGCTTATTCCGGGTGACAAAGGCTGGTAAAATTTAAAAAAAAAATTGATAGGGTGACTATTAAAGGCTAAAGTTGAAAAAAATAAATCGAAATAAGACTCACCATATAATCATCATCTAGATAATGATGAGTAGATTCCAATAATATACAACACTATAGTTCAATATCCAGTGATTCACAAAAAAATATCATTTAATAAAAATGTGAATAAGATTCTATAAAACTAGATTCATTTGGATTTTTAACTTTTTAATTAGTTTTTTGGCAGGGCAGGCGTGTTTTTTTAATTTTTTTAATTTTGACTTGTTTCAAGTGTCAATTTATAGGCCTATTACACTGCACTTTTCACAGGGCCCTGTGGTAAATGTGGTCGTTGTCTTATTACACAGCAATAAGGATCAAATTATGGACCCTTTCTCCCCAAATCTTATTACACTACACTGATTCAAGTGTAAGGGTCCCTGCGAAAAGTCCATTGTAATAGGCCTATTAGACAGCACTGCCGAAATCGGGTCGTGTAAATCGGCCATAACGCGGCGGCTGGTTTTGACGCGCTCCGTTAATTTGATGAATTGCTTCATTCGCTGCAACTGACACATTTGACGGAATCAACACTCCCATCAACGGAGTTAAAGGTCTGGGCGAACGTGACGCGGGGCGGCAATGAGCGTCTACTTCTTCTCCCAAGCATAATTTCAATATCTCCGCAGGTTTCGCAGGACGTAAATATAAAAAAATTGACGGAATAAAGAGGGGTGCTAATAGGCATGATGACTGATTTTGAAAAATGGTCAGATTATGTTCGGAAGTACCTACTATTTCGCAAAAATATATTATTTCAGCAGAAAAATTAGGTTTGGTGATAAAATTGGCATTTGAAATTTAAATTTTAAAGTTCACGCCAAAACGCTCTCCGGTGTCATGGCGTCGTTTGTGACGTCACTATTGTTATAACCAATGTACTCTGTGCAGTGTGCAGTAAACAATAGTGTGATTGTCAAAGCTCGAAAACAAACAATTGAGACGTCATTCGCTTCTAGGCGTTTAATCCATTATGGCGGATTGCTGTATTTTATAGTTTTATTTTATCAAAATAAATAACAATCTCACTCGAAATGGAAAATAAATACGTTTTTTTATAATCCATGAATCCTATTTAATTAGATAAATTCATAATTTCATTGATTCTTGGTTACTGTCATCATGCCTATTCCGCTAATAATTTGATGGAAGTGTCAACGACGTCCTTTAGCGCCTGTCTTTCGCGGCAAGTCTGGGCAAACACGACGCGAGGCGGAAAGTAATATCTCCTTCTCCCAAGCATAACTTCGATATTTACGCAGATTCTCCTCCATAGCGTAGCTGGTCAATTTAGAAAAAGATGCACCCATCATTGCGGTCTTATTTGTTGTGATTGCCTTGTAAATGAAAGGCTTTTAACATTTTTAAACAGGGCACAATATGTCGAAGACATAGAAAAGAAGGATTTTGAAGTAAAAACTTCTTTAGCCGCGCTGAACACTTTTTGGTAGGGGGTAAAAATGTGGATTCACGTCGCCGACATGCTCGCGAACAGCAACATGCTCGCGAACACCGACACGCTCGGCTACGAAGACAAAAGGTCTTATATAAATATAAATATTCTAAATTCGTTATTAAACCTTAATGTCTTAGTGTTAAGGTTTATATTTTAAGTAAGTATATTTTAATTTTTTTATTAAAAAAAAAGAAATTTAATGAAAAAAATAATATTAAAATATTCGTTTTCACTTCTATCGGCAGTCCCTATGGCTGTCAATTATTATTTTTGTTTAAACTATGATCCTACAGTATATTCCCACAAGAATATCTGGCCCAGTGACATCGTCGCTAGTAGATATGAAAAGAAAAATTAACAGGCATAAAAATAGTTCCAATTTTGGCCACCGTGTCAGATAAGTTTGATGAACTGTACCTTTTAGGTGACATAAACACTGCCACAAGAAAACTGTTTAAATACATTATTCGATGAACTGTACCTTATAATTTAAGTGTCTCATACACTGCCTAACAATCACAAGAAAACTGTTTAAATACATTAGTGATTTTGCCTAGATATTAGGACTAGTTATTTCTTAGTGATTTAAAACAAAATTCTATTACAGAATGAGCCACAGTATATTGAAAGTCAAATCTACTCTGATTTTATGACATTCTTCAATTTGATTCTTCAATATCCTCTCCCATGTACTTCGGTGCGTGATTGAAAAAGTTTTAACAAGCTCATCGACGTAATTTACTGTCACCCCCATAAGGTTACACAGTTGTTAAACATGTTGATTTTGACATGATGTTTTTTTATTCCACTACAAGCTAGCTCTAGATCTCACCTGATGCTAATTGGGTATTTGACTAATAGTGAAATAAATAATTTTTTAGTGATTATTAAATAAAGGATCTCCCAAAAGTCGTAATATCCACGTCCCCTGCTAGTTTTATTTTGAATAACCATTTTTAACTATCGATTATAGTAAAAAAGTGCGCCGAACTTTGCTGACGTCACGACTTAAAATTTCATACAAAATCCATAGGTACTAAGCATGCGTTTTGACGTTTGAAAAAAAAGTTGCTGATTTGACTAGTTGTCAAATACCCAATTGATGATGCAGTCTAAGATGGTAGCGGGCTAACCTGTTAGGGGTATGGCAATTAGGTACACAAACCCATAATATACCATATCGATTTTAGCTCGGCATCGTACCGGAACGCTACGCTTTGCGTTGTGGCACGCTTTTGCAGATACTGTAACTAGCCACGGCCTAATTTATGAGTACCTTTGAATTATATTAGATAAGTGCTAGATGATGCCCGCGATTTTGTCCGCGTAGATTGATTTTTTTTCGATTCCCGCTGGAAGCCTTCAATTTTCCACGATAAAAAGTAGCCTATTTCCTTCCCCGGGATGTAACCTATGTCTGTTTCAAATTTCATCAAAATCGGATGAGTAGTTGGGCCGTGTAAGCGTAGCAGACAGACCGGAGGATCTAGTTTTTTTTTAATCCCACGGATTTGGCACAATTATTCTAAACCTCAAAATACTACTTGTGGCGCCACCTATTCAGAAAACAAAGAACCGCATGAATTTTACAAAGCTCTCATAGATGTCGCTACTTGTACAATTTCCCAAATTAATAAAAGAAAAAATAATATTAGATTATTAATCGAACCTATCTAATTTTATATAACAACTTTGATTTTGAATATTATCGATAATTTTTCAAATAGATTGGTAGCATTGCACTAGGGTATTTTTTTGATTCATTTAGATTTTAAAACATAAAAATAAGCGTAGGTAAATCACCCAATCTTCTAAAATATCTTCTAAAATCAATCCTCAATATAAAAATCAATTGCTGTTCGTTTGTCTCACTAAAACTCGAGAACGGCTTTATCAATTTTGATGAAATTTTTTGTGCATGATTGAGTAGCTCCAGGGATGATTTATATTCATAATTGGACCCGGTAGGGGGCGCTGCAATTGGATTCTAGGTTCAAGGCAGGACAACGTCTGCCGGGCCCACTAGTTTGATAATAATTATAAACACTAAACCTAAAACTAAAGTTATATTTTCAGGTCATATTTTTGTCGATTCATCAGCTGATGCCCGCGACTTCGTCCACGTGGGTTGAGTTTTTCTTGGTTCCCGCGGAAACTTTTTAATTTTCTGGGATAAAAAGTAGAGCATGTTTTATCCCAGACTATAATATATATCTATGTGTCAAATTTCATTGTATTATTTTCAATAAATGTATTACAATTTCATAAAGATCCGTTCCAACGTTCTCGATTGTGATTGAGTAACAAACATCCATCCATCTATCCATCCATCCAAACTTTCGCACCTTTAACTAATCTTCTTATATATAAAATTCTCGTGTCACAATGTTAGTTACCATACTCCTCCGAAACGGCTTGACCGATTTTTATGAAATTTTATATGCATATTCAGTAGGTCTGAGAATCGGCTGCTATCTATATTTCATACCACTAAAACAATTAGCTAGCAAGCTAGTATTAGTATAGATTTAGTGGTCATCAGTTGGTGTAATACTTAAGTATCTCAGATATCGATTCAATAATCTAGAATACACATAAATCTAGATAATTATAACATCAACTTATAGGTATACTCAGACGGTTAAGTAAAATATCTGGCGAGGCAATTATTTCGGAAAGTTTTTGAACTTCGGAGGCAGTTGTCATAAATCGAGGCTAAGGGCGAAAGTTTGTTGGTAATCAGGGAAATTGATGATCGAGAGGGATAAATAAAGTTTTATTTAATGCTCGCGTCCTCATTTTGGAAACCTTTTTGAGAAGTGTGTAATGTATTGTATAAACTTTTATAGTTGCTTAGTTATGATGATTATTTGTGTAACGGTGATAATGAAAGAAAAACCTGAGTTTGCTGTGGGCTCTTCTCAGACCAGGGCGCGTTTGGAACCCTCGTAGCTTTAGTTTTAAGATACCGTTACTGATTATCACCATTACATTTTATAAATAACTGGATGTCAATACCTACCTAAATTGAATAAACAATATTTGACTATTTGACTTCAAGCAATCATGACTCTAAAAGCTTCGACGGAAACTCCTCGTGACTCTATACCGCCAAGACCCTGGCTGCGCAGTTTTTGTGCAAAAACTAAAAAGTGCGATTTGAACTCGCACACAAAGGGTTCCGTATCATTTTTCAAAATTTAACACTAGGTATTTTCTTTTTAATACAGGTGTATTTTAAGGGGATTCTCTTTAATTTATAACTTATGAATATTGCTCACACCGTAACTTAGTAGCTATAGTATTACTCAATCTTTAAAAATTTCGTTTATTATATTGTATTATTATGTATTACTATTACAGTTCAAGACATCCTACACCAAAAACTAACTCTAAGTAATGAATAAATAAAAAGATAAATCTTATGCCCTTCCCCGGAATGTCCATAACTTACCTAGTTGTACCAAATTTCGTCAAAATCTGTTTAAAAGACGGGCCGGGAAAGCGTAGCAGACAGACAGACCTACAGATGGACATAAACTTAATTAATTATATTATTTGTTCTCATATAATGAAATGTCATATACTTAATGTGTATGTGTAAATATTATAAATGCGAAAGTTTGGATGGATGGATGTATGGATGGATGGATGTTTGTTAGGTATTCAATCTCGCCCGAACGGCTGAATGGACCTGGATGAAATTTGGCACAGAGGTAGATTATAGTCTGGAATAACAAATGATAGGCTTTTTATCCCGGAAAATTAAGGAGTTCCCGCGGGAACCAAAAGCCTCAATCCACGCGGACGTGGTCGCGGGCATCAGCTAGTTTACAATATTAAGTATGGATTTGATTAAATTTTAAATTATTTGTTGTCATAGTGACAATACAACTATTGCACGCACTCGAGTTGAATGCAGTCGGAGCCTGAGGTGACGGGAAGGATCACCTCCCTCCCCCGTCCGCCCTCACCCCGCTAATAGTGTTGTCAAGTGCTGTCTTCGACATCTATGATCGTGTCGCACAGACGTCCCATGTGTCGCATTAACTGCATACAAAGACGCATACCGTATGTAAGACGCGATATCTATTATTTACGCATGGGGTTATCGTTATAAACTGCGTAAATAACGACATAATTGAGTATCTTACTAGAGTAGACTTACTTTAGTTGACTTATTTATACAAATAGTCATATGATTACTTCGTACTTCGTACGCGTGGATCGAGGTTGTGTGGTTCCCGCGGGAACTCTTTAATTTTCCGGGATAAAAATTAGCCTATGTGCTATTCCAGACTATAATGTATCTCTGTGCCAAATTTCAGCCAGATCCGTTCAACTGTTGGGGCGTGATTGAGTAACAAACATCCATACATCCAGACATCCATACATCCATACATCCAGACATCCATACATCCATACATCCATACATCCATACATCCAATACATCCATACATCCATCCAAACTTTCGCATTTTTAATATTAGTATTTATTTAAAATTGTCTCTATAGTATTGCATGCCTCATTAAATTGGATTTAATTTAATTTTAATTACTCCAAATACATGGAAAAAATGTATTAATATATTATTATTAGCTTATAATAATCAAAAACAAAATCTATGAATTATTTCCCAAGTGAATCTATGTTATGTGAATATTATGTTGCCACTAATTCGATAATTTCATTCCCTAGGCATAGTTTTTTTCTTATATACTTACTACTAGCAGATGCCCGCGACTTGGTCCGTGTGGATTGAGGTTGTTTGGTTTCTGTGGGAACTATGTGCTATTCCAGACTATAATTATCGCTGTGAAAAATTTCATCTGGATCCGTTCAGCCGTTCCGTCGTGATTAAGTAACAAACATCCATCCATTCATCCATTCAATCAAAACTTTTGCATTTATAATATTAGTATAAACTATAGACTAGAAGACACCACCATGATTTTGTCCGCGTTGTTGTGGGTTTTTTTTATCCACTACAAGTTAGACTGCGAACTCACCTGATGGTAAGTGATGATGCAGTCTAAGATAGGGGACCTGTTAGGGGCATGGCAGTTATATTAAACCCATACCCCCTATTCGGTTTCTACACGGCATCGTACCGGAATGCTAAATCGCTTGGCGGCACGTTTTACCGGTAGGGTGGTAACTAGCCACGGCCGAAGCCTCCCACCAGGCCAGACCAGGGAAAACTCAGAAATTATAAATTCCCAAATTGACCCTGCCGGGGATCGAACCCGGGACCAACAGCGCTACACACTGCGCCACGGAGGTCGGGCGATGTTTTCTGTCGGGTTTTCGGAAATTATACCTTACTTCTAACCTTATACGATAACTTCGTTGTCAGTCTGTCTGTTTTTCCTCTTGAGGTACGGAACTTTGAAAACATAATAATATTATAAAATTTTGTATGAATATTGATATCAGGTCTAATTAATGAAGAACTTTTGTATGAAAATTATTGATAGGCTTAATGATAACAGTTTTGATAACACGATAGTAAAAAATACGTTTAAAATAATATCACCGGGAAGTGATAATGAGTATTATTGAATATTTATTAATTACGTAAATTTCGTTAATTGCCAACCAATTAAACTGTATTGTAAAATAATCGTTTGTGAATGATAACACGTGATGGTAATTATTTTAATATAGTAATCTACACACCTATCTGGACTCCGGCTTTGCTTGTTTGGAATTTCTGAAAAGTACATTGTTCTGTCCCCATACAAAGTTCGCCTAAGAACCAACCGTCATAAAACATTGATTACTGGGTTCAAATTAATACCTTTTTATACTTGAGAGCAGATTAAAATTACGGACACTTGCAAGAAAATTACTTATTACCAAAAATATTTTCAATTTTAAGTTTATTTCAGCATTCACGATCAATCTACTTGAACAAATTAATATCATCTCTATCCATTTGTAATAGAGCTGTAAACAGTATGTAGATAAGACAAGATTCGTCGTAGTTCATCAAAAACATTACAGATGGCGTTATTAATAATGCAGGTATCGTCATAGTTCATCGAGAACTTCACAGATGGCGTTAAAAATATTTAATTATTGTACTTTCAATAGATGGCGTTGCGAGATTCCGAATACTAGCACTTTAAGCAGCTTTTATTTTGTTTCTTACGATACAGATCTAGCGCTCAAGCGGTGGTATTGTATATTATTTAAAACTTAAGTTATTGATCTGTGGTTAATAATCCAGAGACGGAAACGTATAGTAATCAATTTAATACCCATTTACTTATTTTTTAATTAATTTGAAGTGTCCGTTAAATTCTGATATTTGGAATAAAGACTATAAATTAAGCTAAGAATTACTGTATATTTCAAACGTGTGTTGATTCTTAGGCGAATTTGGTCAATGTCCTTTCTTAATTCAAAGTTGCGATGTCTACCTACCATCCTAGACGGCATCATCACTTGCCACCAGGTGAGATCGCAGTCAAGGGCTAACTAATTGTAGTGAAATAAAAAAAGGGTTGAATCAATGGTGATGATGATCACGCTGTATGTGAAGCATACTAAGCCAATCCGTTAAACTAATTATAATTTATTTTACTACTAGCGAATGCCCGCGACTTGGTCTGCGTGGTTTGAGGTTCTTTGGTTCCCGCGGGAACTCTTTAATTTTCCGGGATAAAAAGCCTAGCCTATGTGTAGCCTATGTGCTATTCCAGACTGTAATCTATCTCTCTGCCAAATTTCAGCCAGATCCGTTCATTTGTTGGGGCGTGATCGAGTAACAAACATCCATACATCCATACATCCATACATCCATACATCCATACATCAATACATCCATACATCCATACATCCATACATCCATACATCCATACATCCATACATCCATACATCCATACATCCATACATCCATACATCCATACATCCATACATCCATACATCCATACAAACTTTCGCATTTATAATATTAGTATAGAAGTATAGATAAAATCTAGTCTAGACTTCCGGTGAAAGCTACTGTAAACCATCAACGCTTAATTAGCCGCGTTAGTCGGATAATAGCGTAGTGCTGTGCGATAATCGATATTAATTCAGGAACGTCGACTCCCGGAGGTTCATAGTGCTGTGCGATAATCGATATTAATTCAGGAACGTCGACTCCCGGAGGCTTAATAGATTCTGCACCGCTGCATGTTGTAAATAGGGAGATCGCCTGGGTAATGCGATAGTGATGCCACTTTTATCGACAACTAATCCAAAATAACATTTAAGAAGTTATAGGAGAACAGGGGCAGTAAATAATTACTTTCAAACTATAAAAAAAAAAAAATGTGTTTACACTATTGTTCTCGTATATATGTCACCGTAAGATTGTAAAAACCGTTAGATTATAATCTAACTCGCGAAATTCTAAACTGTCGAAGGATTGTAAACTGTTCAATGTTCTGAGTTTCAATTTTTGAAATATTCATTTTATTTACGTTTTCTTGTCTGTTTCTTGTAGGTTAGGTTAGGGTTCGACATAAATAATCACGTTTAGGTTTTATCGCGTTTAAATACCTATCAGATTACAATCTACCGGAAAATAATGCGTTAAATTCTAATCTTTCGACAGTTTAGAATTTCGCGAGTTAGATTATAATCTAACGGTTTTTTCAATCTTACGGTGACATATACATTAATTATATTCGACTTAAAAAACTAAAAGACAACCAAAGACACAATTGGTCGCAAACTCAGCTTTGTACTGGACTACTAGTGGTTCGCCCCGAACTGAGACCTCGCGGTATTTTTTTATTCCACGTAAAATGGTGCTGACGTCTGTTAATTGTAAGCACAAACGTATAAACTTTTACAGA
Organism: Erebia palarica; assembly: GCA_964035005.1. NCBI lineage: Eukaryota > Metazoa > Arthropoda > Insecta > Lepidoptera > Nymphalidae > Erebia > Erebia palarica. The sequence continues at coordinate 20,269,606 of OZ035995.1, forward strand.
GCACCATCTATTGACATCATTGTGAAGTTCTGTTACAAAAATACTGAAGCTCATTTAAAATTAAATAATTTCGTTTCCTTATAATATTAATCTTATTTTAGTATTTGTTGTTCAAGTACAGGATATAATTCAAATAATTGATCAAGTTTCAGGCTCAGCCTTTCAGAAAATTTAGAGTTCTGAGGTCAATTTTGGACGTTAGAAAATCTCCACTTTGAAAGCCCCCCCATTTCATCAAATATTTTTGGACTCTATTCCTAATTATCTTTAAAATTATATACCGCAACCCTATGTAACGCTATAAAAAAATATTTTACTTCGCATTCGCTTCTACGAGAGCCCCCCTGAAATAAAGATTTTTATAACTTTTACCATCTTAAAATGCATCATCACATACCATCAGGTGAGATCGCAGTCAAGGGCTATTTGTAGTGGATAAAAAAAATCCTATTCTGTGATATAAACATCGATATTTCGATTACTTATTTTTTGCATCACTAAATAAGGGAATCGAGCCAAGGTAATGCATGTATATTGAAGGAAAATATATCTTCATGTATCTAATACCGAAGCTATATCACGTTAAGAGTAAGTCTATCAAGCGTAAGCTATCCACATAATATTTTTTGTTGTTTAAGTCTTATTCCGGGTGACATAGGCTAGTAAAATTTTAAAAAAAATGATGGGGTGACCATGGTCCCGCATTAAAGACTAAAGTTAAAAAAAAACGAATATAAGATTAACTATATAATCATCATCTAGAAAATGATGAGTAGATTCCAAAAATATATAACACTATAGTTCAATATCCAGTGATTCACAAAAAAATAATCATTTAATAAAAATATGAATAAGATTCTAATTTAACTAGTTTTTAGGAAGGGCAGTCGTGTTTTTTAAAAAATAATTATATAGTTCTGTATCCAGTGATTCACAAAAAAATATCATTTCATAAAAATATGAATAAGATTCTAATTTTACTAGTTTTTTGGCAGGGCAGTCGTGTTTTTTAATTATTTTAGTACCTCTATAGGCGGTTTGTGGTTTTTTGGTTTCCGCGGGAACTCTTTAGTTTTCCGGGATAAAAAGGAGCCTATGTGCTATTCCAGACTATAATCTATCTCTGTGCTAAATTTCAGATAGATCCGTTCAGCCGTTGGGGCGTGATTGAGTAACAAACATCCACACATCCACACATCCATCCAAACTTTCGCATTTATAATATTAGTAAATTAAAGTAATATTAGTAAGATGGTCATCCGTAAAAGTGAGTTTTATATACCATCTAGTCATGAAAGCTTTGAAATGAAATTGCATACTTCAAAATTTTCAATTGAAACTTTTAATATCGTGGTATCGACGATGTAATCGTCATTTACGCATACGATACGATTTTAATTTTATATCGAATCATCGATCTTACCTAAATCCAAAAGTTTTTATTTATTCACGACGAACGAGAGGCTGGTATAATCCATACTAATATTACAAATGCGAAAGTGTGTCTGTCTGCTACGCTTTCACGGCCCAAATACTCAACCGATTTTGATGAAATTTTGTTACAGAGATAGTTTACATCCCGGGGAAGGACGAGGCTGCTGTTTAGCCTGGAAAATTGAAGAGTTCCCGCGGGAAACGTTAAAATAATCCCCCGATAAAATATAAAAAATACCTCGATCCACGCGGACGAAGTCGCGGGCATTATCTAGTACGATATAGAAACCATTTTTTTTTCTTGAAGAAAGGTAGCCATGTTATCGTGCATGCAAAGTTATTTTACTTTCATGTAGGTCTGGAGCCTAAATAGTTATTTGTGTTATATGGGGCCAAAGAAAATTTTTGTTCCCCGAGGGCGCTATTTTGAATTCAGAGCGAAGTGAAGGATTCTAAAGTAGAATCCTGAGCGTAGCGAGGAATTCAATAGAATAGGTACGCGGCCCGAGAACAAAAAAATTGGCCCCGAGTGATACACACTATTTTTCATCATTACGTATGAGAAAAAGCTATGTATAATCAACGTACTATGTATGGACATTACCTATACGTAGCACCAATCAGAAGCACGAACGCGGACCAATCAGAACAGAGAAATGAAAAGTCCCATGGGCCTAAAAATTACATTTTGCTCTCGCTATCCTCTGAAGCCAATATTCGTTTTTCAAATAGGTATGATGAAAAGGCTTTTTCTATCTATATGAACTACATCAACAGCGGAAAGTTGGCAGTCTTGAAGTGAATAATCTTTTTTAGTTGTTTTACCTAAACAATATTATTTTCATCTATACTTATTATAAATGCGAGAGTTTGGATGGATGTATGGATGTATGGATCTGTGGATGTATGGATGTATGGATGTTTCTTACTCAATCACGCCCCAACGGCTGAACGGATCCGGCTATGTGCTGGAATAGCACATTGGCTACTTTTTATCACGGAAAATGAAAGAGTTCCCGCGGGAACCAAAAAACTTCAAACAAAGATGAAGTCGCGGGCATTAGCTAGTCTTTAATATCGTTAAATATAAAAACGGCAAGACGTCCCAGGCTATGGAATACACTATTCTCTTACTTGAACCGTCGAATTGTTGCGAAAAATCACCAACTCACCGCCAAACTTTGATTACTTTTCCCCTTGGCCCCGGAAACGGTTTTTGTTCCTGTTATGGTATGTTCTAAATTACTTTTTGCAACAGTAACAGAACTGGGTATATGGGTTAATTCTATTTTTATTTGTACCAAACTTTTTGTAGTCCCTTACTATGTTTTGTTTTTCCTGGTGGTTTTCCCTATTATTGGGAACAGTTACAGGCTCTGTCTGATCTCTATCTCTGTCAGTTATTGTGTAGGTCAATAAAGATTTTTATAACTTTTTAAGCCATATTCGACTGGAGGCCATCGGTTTACATATTATATTTAAATTTGAAGTAATTACGTTCAGTAATTCAGAAGTTATAAAGCTCTGACAGACGGACTGACGAACGGACAGACGGACGGACGAGTGCAAATTTACTCAAGTAGACTTCATTTACTTATTTATTTCTAAGTAGATACCTACTGTTCGCTTACTAAATCATTTACGCTATCTTTTTTTTTATATATATAAAATGCGACGCGTGCGATTGTATGCATGATGGCAGATAATACAATTTAAAAAAATTACAAAAATATCAACACCAACGTGTTTCGGAAATCACGTCCTACTGCGTAGAGTCAAATCTTAAGGTACTAGCTACCTCGATACTCACAGGTTGTCGACTTGTCCTACAATCTCAATTTTGATTCTGATTCACAGCTTTTCAAATACAAAAAAATATTTACTTTTTTTTTTTTGAAAATCCTAAAATATTTAGTTGGTATTCTATTTGCTTTTCAAAAAATGTATATTGTATATGAAATATATCTAAAGTTGTAAAGAGGAAAGATTTGTTTGTTCCTTTTCTCTATAGAGAATAATGTAGAAATTGGTAGCATGGAAAGCAATCATAATTGGCAGGAATTTTAGAAATCAGCGCCATCTACTTAACTTAATTAAAATTAAATCTGTAAATTCTAACATAATACTAGAAAAGAAAAGTTATTAAACCTAAGGTATAACGCAAGCTAGGTATTACTTGAACTGCCAGAGGTCGCCATTGAAATAACTGAATTTATACATAATTCTTAACAATAATTAATTTAAAAAATAATTCTATTTGAAATAATTTTTAAAAACTTGTTTCATTAGAATACGTTTATTTAATATTCATTGTAATACAATATTAATTACATGTAATACAATAATCCAATCTAATAGTGGTGCCATCTGTACAAATATAGTGGAACTTTTATGAAAATTGGTTGGTTATCGGAGCAGGCACACTGAAACTCGAATCCTTTTTGTGACTTTGAAATGAACCATTAAATCAAAACTGACTTAAGAAACTTCAGAATAGAGATTCTTTTTTAAAAATAATAACATAATAATAATTATTTATTTCATGTATCGGTCATATTATTCTACGGTGCCTTAAAACTCCAAATTACTACAATTTTCAACAATAATAATCAAAGTATAAACTTATTTTTCTGTTGCATTTTAAAAGCGAAATATTATTTATAAAATAATGAACGAGTTCATTCAGTAATCAGTTCAGAGTTTTTTGCTCATTATATAATTTGATTATTATTTAAGTAATTCTGAGACAAAATTCGGACAAATAATATTGAAATGGATAAAAATAACACAATTAAACTTATTTCATTGTGACTTGTTATTGATTGATAAATCATTTCTGAATTGCTGATAGGTATACAGGTTGTATTCCAGTTGTATTCTTTCCAATAAACAATCAAGTTATTAAATTAATAAAAAACGAACAGGATGTTTTTCTGTCGAATATATTTTACACTAGCTGCTACCCGCGACTACGCCCGCGTGTATTGAGGTTTTTTGGTTCCCGCGGGAACTCCGTAATTTTCCGGGATAAAATGTAGCCTATGTGTTATTCCAGACTATAATCTATCTCTGTGCCAAATTTCAGCCAGATCCGTTCAGCCGTTGGGGCGTAATTGTGTAACAAACATCCATAAATCCATCCAAACTTTTTCGCAATTATATTAGTATTAAGATATGATAGTAGGTATAGATATATTTTTATAATATTGAGGCCAATTCTGTAGTACACCAATATCCAAACTGACTAAATGACATCTCTATTCATATTGCTATCCCTTTCATAATATTCCCTGTGGAAAGGGGCAGATCTAGATTTAGATCTGTCATTTTAGCGGTAGCGGCACATCTTTGCCGATATCGTGGTAGCAAGCCACGACCGAAGGCTCTCACCTTACCAGGGCTGAAATAATTCAGAAATTAAAAATTCCCAAATTGACCGTGACGGGAATCGAACCCGGGACCTTCCACTGTGAGACGAGTCCGAGAACGACGGCATTACGTTCTTTCGTGTCTTTCTTTTTATCTTATTTCTTGACATTTGTTTTTTCTTTGTCTTTTTAAAAAGAGCAACTGAGTTTCTTGCTGGCTTTTCTCAGTAGAATCTTTTTTTGAGCCAAGGGTAGAGTATTGACGTAAGACATAATTATTATTTTAAGCAACGACCTCAATTTACATATACGGGCTCTGTCAAACAAAGAATGTGGACCTAATTTACTAACGCCATCTAGTCTGAAAAGCGGGACAGCGCTATGGCGGGGACAAGGACAGAGCTGTACAGATGTGGCGCGCGCTCTACAAGTTATTACATATTCATCAATGATTATAAGTGTCACAAGTTGGCGTACGTGAAATAAATAACTTTCTTCATTTTCCAAGACGGGGTGAAACACCGCCATCTTTATAACTGATTTTGACCCGACCCCGGGGTGAAACACAGCCATCTTTATAACCCTGACCCGGACATCGATCACCTCGTCATCCGCCATGAACATACTAGTCACACTAGCCACTGTAGTACACTATATATTAATAATACTACATAGTACGTACGTACTAATACATACATAGTACGTACTAGTACACTATATAATAGCCATAATACTTCTATGCCATCCATCCCTCTCTTTCTCTCCCATCACCCCATTGCCGGCTTGTAACTAAGCACGAGTCTGCTCTCGGAATGAGAAGGGTTTGGCCGTAGTCCACCACGCTGATCAAGTGCGGATCGGCCGCCTTCACACACCTTCGAGAACGTTATGAGGAACTCTCGGGCGTGCTGGTTTCCTTATGATGTTTTCCTTCACCGTTTGAAGCAAGTAATATTTAACTTGTTAAAACGCACGTAACTTCGAAATGTTATAGATAGTACCCGGGAACCGAACCCGCGACACCGTACAGGTCAGGTGTCTTAACAACTAAGCTATCACAGCTTCATGGCCATCTTATAACTTAAGTATATTCAAGGTACTCCGTGGCGCAGTGTGTAGCGCTGTTGTCTTAACGTGCGGTGGTCCCGGGTTCGATCCCCGGCAGGGTCAATTTGGGAATTTATAATTTCTGAATTTTCCCTGGTCTGGCCTGGTGGGAGGCTTCGGCCGTGGCTAGTTACCAGTTACCACCCTACCGGCAAAGACGTGCCGCCAAGCGATTTAGCTTTCCGGTACGATGCCGTGTAGAAACCGTGTAGGTTTAATGTAACTGCCATGCCCCTAACAGGTTAGCCCGCTACCATCTTAGACTGCATCATCAGTAACCATCAGGTGACCAAAAAAAAAAGGTGAGAGTGAATAGCCAAATCTTCTAGGCTCCAACCTAGCCCTCATCATTGCTTTAGATTAAGTATGATTGTCGTCAAGCGCAAGCCTGTCTTGCAATAAAAAAAAACCGGCCAAGTGCGAGTCGGACTCACTCACCGAGGGTTCCGTACAAACCTGTAGTAAGTTTAAAATTATTAAAAATATTTTTATTATATGATGTAACCACAGTAAACAGATTGTAACTAAAACTGTATGCTTTTCGCAATTTTTCCTTTATCTGTGCCATCAGACGTCGCTTCGTACAAAATTTCAAGATTTTTTCTAGTACCCTAGAAGTAGGTTTTGATTCCCTTGCGAGTGTCGAAAATTTGCAACATAAACGGCTGTACCTTTTGATAGTGTTGGCTTAGAAGTTTGATTTTTTCACAGCTCCAAGGGACAGTAGACCTGAGTATTTGATATGAATTTCAGCTTGATACCTCCATGCGTTCCTGAGAAAAAAGGTCTTGACAGACAGACGGACGGACAACAAAGTGATCGTATAACGGTTCGGTTTTTTCCTTTAGAGGTACGGAACCCTAAAAACATACCTAAGTCGAATTAGAATTTCAAAAATAAAGTAAAGGACGGGTTCTACACAAAATAATAAAGATGCTTGAAAACATTATGTAAATGAAAAGAGATTATTATTGACCGAGCGAAGCGAAGGTCTCTGAGTCTACTTGAGTGAATTTGCCCTTGTCCGCCCGTCCGTCCGTCCGTCTGTCAGAGCCTTATAACTTCTGAATTACTGAACGTAATTACTTCAAATTTAAATCTAATATGTAATCCGATGGCCTCTATCTGAATATGGCTTAAATAGTTACAAAAATCTTTATTTCAGGGGGCTCTCATAGAAGCGAATGCGAAGTAAAATATTTTTATAGTCTTACATAGGGTTGCGGTATATCATTTTAAAGATAATTAGGAATAGAGCACAATTTTTTTTTTTTTAAAAATTCCCTTAAGTAATAGAGCCCAAAAAAATGTTTCTTAAATTTTTCCCCTAAAATTGACGAAATGGGGGACTTTCAAAATGGAAATTTTCTAACGTCCAAAGTTGGCCTCAAAACTCACGATTTTCTGAAAGGCTGAGCCTGAAACTTGATCAATTATTTGAATTATACCCTGTACTTGAACAACAGATACTAAAATTAGATAAATATTGTAAGGAAACGAAATTATTTATTCTTTAATGAGCTTTAGTATTTTTAACAGAACTTCACAATGATGTCAATAGACGGCCCTCTGTAAAAGTTTATTCGTTTCTCCAATAACTCTTTAGCTCTTTTGGGGCTAATGTTAAAAGTTAACTATAACAATATAATATACCTAGTTAAAACTATCCTATGGATACCGCGAGGTCTCAGTTCGGGGCGAACCACTAGTTAGATAGTATAGTAAACATCGACTTAAAATTCATTATCTAATTTTTACTAGCGTTCCCGTACGCGTGGAAATTTTTCCGATAAATCTTTGAAAAACATACCTACTTAATGAAGTAAATGAACTGTTTATTAGATGGTTAGTATTGTTAGAAATAATCTATTTTCGTCTATGTTGCTAGGATACTTACTCTGCGTGTTTCTTGCTGATTTTTATACAACTGCCTGAAAAAAGGAGTATATTGTTTTCAGGGTTCATGTATGTATGTATGTATGTATGTATGTTTGTATGTGAGTTTGTATATTCCACCATAACTTCTATACGCCTGAACCGATTTTGATAAATGAGGTATCGTTAGAATCCCTAGCTTATTCCGAGTGACATAGGCTAGTAAATTTTTTTTTAAAATTGATGGGGTGACCATGTTCCCGCATTAAAGACCAAAATTGAAAAAAAAAATCGAAAATAAGATTAACTATATAATCATCATCTAGAAAATGATGAGTAGATTCCAAAAATATTAACACTATAGTTCAATATTTAGTGATTCACAAAAAAATATCATTTAATAAAAAATGTGAATAGGATCCCAAAGGCTACATATGCAAATCGCTTCATAAGGAGGTAAACTCCAAAAATAATATCGTAGCAGTCGTATTTTTTAATTCGTTAAAATAATTTCATTTGTTCTCAGTAGGAATTCGATCCAGTAGTAGATTCATTTATAAAAGTTAATCTTACTAATATTATAAACGCGATAGTTTGTAAGTATGGGTGTATGGATGTTTGTTACTCTTTCACGCCAGAACGGCTGAACGGATCTGGATGAAATTTGCCACAGGGATAGACTATAGTCTGAAATAACACATAGGCTACTTTTTATCCCGGAAAATTAAAGAATTTCCGTGGGAACAAAAAACCTCAATCCACGCGGATTGTATAAACGCAAAAGTTTATGAAACAAACTAGATGATGCCCACAACTTCGTCCGCGTGGATTTAGTTTTCCTTGCTCTATTGCGGCGTGATTGAAGGAAAAACCAACAAAAAAACACCTTCGCATCCAATATATAAATGCGAAAGTGTGTTTGTCTGTCTGTCTGCTACGCTTTCACGGCCCATCTGTTCATCAGATTTTTACGGATACAGAAATATTGCATAGACTACTTTAGTTAGAATTCCTAAGGGGTTTTTCAAAAACCTACGTCCACGCCGACGAAATCTCGAATAAAAAATAAGGGTGGTTACAGACCAGCGTAATTTTTGCGCGCTTAAGCTCGTATCGGCTTACGCGCTTACAAGCGGGCCAAGTTTTATTAATATTATTATTATTATCATCATAAATTTAGCTCTCACGCCCGCATACAAAATACAAAATACTATTACTATAATAATTATTATTATTAAACACTTTATTTGTACCACACAATAAAACAAAAACAGTAAAAACATGAAATAACATAAAGAAAATAGATACAAAAGGCGGCCTTATCGCTAAATAGCCATTTTTCCAGGCTACCTAAAGAATTTTGCGCTTCAAATAAGGAAAATTATTATTGATTCTAATCACAGTGGATATTCCAAGCTCGTTAAAAAGGTTGCCAACATTAACTGTAACTCGACGTAACTAATATTGATGAACCAATGATAAGTTATGTACCTATAACATTATAAATTTTTTCATGTTATTCTTTTTTAAGTAATAATCTTTTGGAATTGAAATAAGATAGATAGATAGATGAACTCTTTATTGCACACACTTAAAAACAATAAAAATAAAGAAAAGCTTAAGATAAGACAGAAGGTTGCAAAGGCGGTCTTATTGCTAAAGCAATCTCTTCCAGACAACCTTTGGGGAGAGGAGATTAAACAAGAGCGCGGGATAGTGCAACAACTAGAAATTCTATGCCTAGGTTATAACTTCATTTTTAGGGTGGAATTTCTCTACTAGAAGTTACATTTGCTTTTTCTTCGATCTTTTACGGGCTTGGGGATTCATTCAAAGATTTTGAAAACTCGTAACTCGAAAATCGAAATGAAAACAAACATAAACAAAGATATGTACCAAAGACGACGGTCCACGATCGACAAGTGACAGCCATAGAGGTAGTATGTAGTAGCATCATGGAACTAGGAATCTGTTTATGTAGGATCATCAAAATGTCTCTTTTTGGCAGTTTATTACGTAGCTGGTGTAAGGAACATCAATTTTAATATAGCAAAGTAATTTAGTTGAAGGCATTTACAGAATAGCATATGGAGATAGAAAAACTAAATTAGCGATTTTAAAATTTAGTTTAGTTTAGAGATTTTAAATTACAGAATCGGTACCATTATATATCAAATAAATAATTTATAAATGAAATAAAACAGTACGCGCGTACACGCGTTTATTCCGGTGTGTTCGCTCGAACCCGTGGGTCAGTCAGTATTAGTAGTATACGAGCTTATAAGTGCGTTAAGGCTGAGTTGCGGGTGTCGCAAAGGGCTTAAACCTTAAACTCAGTTTTAGACATGCGTATAGGCAAAAACGCGCGCCAAAATTGAGTTAAAACGCACCGAAAAAACGTTAATCTGAAACCGTCTTAAGGCTTTGTGGCTTAAATGCCTGAAAAACGAGCAAACAAAAGAGATAGGTATGTCAAGTGATTACGATTTTAATAAAGGTCGTCTGCGTCTGCGCAACTCGACAGTCGGAGCGCGGATCGCGCTTAGTCGACACGGTTTTGTTTTTTTAATTTTTGTTTTTTTTTTTTGTTGTCACCAACTAAGCACCTCTGATTCCGTGTTTTTTGTTTTTATTTAAAAGTGTGTCATTTTAAAATAAACGTGAGTATCTTTTAATCTTTAGTTTTAGTTATAAATTATAAAATACGTATGTACAATTTTAATAAAAGTAGGTATTTTATAATTATTGCTTTTTGGCATTTATTTATGTAGTAAAACAAAATCATAAAACAGGTCTTGTCAGTAATTTTGTTATATAATACTTAAGTACAGGGCATTTTGAACGTACTGGTAGATATTTATACCTCATCTTATTAACATAATAAACATATTATTATATTAATACGAAAGCGTGTTTGTCTGTCCATCTATCTAACTATCTGTCTGTCTGTCTGTCCATCTGTTCAACCGTTTTTCATAAAGTTTGGTACAGACCTTCAGCTAGGTTGCATCCCGAGGAAGGTCCTTTCAATCCGGAAAATTAAAGAGATCCCGGGGGAATCGTATCACGCGGGCGGAAGTAGTGAGATAGCCTGAAAGAGGTAGGTATAGGTCTGACTACCCCTGTGTGGTATGGTACCTATGGATAGATCTGTACAAATATTATAAAGGGGTAAAGTTTGTGAGTTTGTCACGTTGTAGGGGGTAATCTCTGGATCTAATGAACCGATTTCGAAAATTCTTTTACCAATAGAAAGCCACATTATTTGTGAGTGTCATAGGCTATATATAAACTTGAAAACTTAAAAGACTTTTTCGTGGAAGTCGGATTTGCAAAGTAAGTCGGAGAAAAAACGGTCGAACAGAAACGTGTCTTACGAACGCTGCCATAAGGATGAGAGATATATGATTGAGTTCTAGAGAAAAGTTGTCGAGCTTGATAATGCCTACAAACTAACCCAACTTTTATATTTAAGTAACAAAAAGTACTCTTTTATATTAAAAGAATAATTTAAATCGTTAGGACATGTTAATTGGTCATATACTCGATACTCAATATCATTTAATCAATATACTCGTAGGTACACTGTAGGTACACTTATTGACGTTAAAAATTACTTACTTATAAAACATGATGGTGATAATCTGTTACGGTATCTTAAAACTAAAGCTACGAGGTTTCCAAACGCGCCCTGATCTGAGAAGAGCCCACAACAAACACAGCCGGGTTTTTTTTATTTATTATCACGACATATTATCAACAATTATGAATTCTTATCAAGAAGACACTTGTCAAGTGTTTAAAACAAAATACTTTTTCCTTTTAGTGCATATTATATAATTTGAAGGAATGGTTAAATGTATACGACATAGGTATGGAACCGCGACCGTGTCGTAATCTATTGAGTGATATTTCTATTAGACGGTTTTTTTTCATATACAACACGTCAATCTATTTAGAAATAAATTGTTTTATCATCAAGGAAATTTTATTAAGATAAAATAATATACCCAAATACATACATACATATGCAGTAAAAATAGCACTCAGTAGTCGGTACCAAACGAACCACACACATAATTTTATCACAAGTAAAAATGTATACCGCCCAACGAAGTGGGCACGGATCAGCTAATTATGCTATAATATTTTATATCTAACATTGAAATTAAGTTAATTATTTATTTAATAATTTATTGCACACGATTACGGGAGATTTGGAGAGAGAGGGAGTTTACAAATTTAAAAACACAGTACAATGTCAGTTAGTAATTAATTGGTGCACAAAAGTGCTAAAAATGCCTATTTCAAGCTTTACGTATTACTATTTACCACTAACTTGGACTCTACAGCCAACTTCATACTACGATCGGTCGACAGTCAGGCAGACTTTAAATAAACTGTATCAAATAATCCGCGAATATATCCCAATAATCTGAATTAGAATTACCTACTAGCCATTTCCTAGTTCTTCAACTAATTACTAGTCGACGAAATATGCATTACAAAACTCAAAAAAAAATACATAACTTTTCGAGATATTATCAGCATTTCAGCTCATCGCCGGTCCATTTTGAGTATTGGTCTCCTTTGGCAATGAAAACGGCATAGGCAGAAATCCACCAAGCTTTCCAAGTGCGTGTTGTTAGGCTTCACACACTTTTGAAAACGTCATGGACTTCGCAGTCGTTTCCGGTAAATAAAACTTACATTGGGGGTTTCATCTTGACCTCCTAGACCTCCTAGACAAAGAGATCAAGATCAAGGTAACACACGGTACTTAACACGTTTCAAAACCCAACCCCAATCTAGCTAAATCAGATGTCCACGTCTGGACAACAGGTCTCTTGTAGGGTCCTCCACACGCCATGTTCTTGTAACTACTTACTTACTTGACATCGATAATCCAGCCAGTGAGGATTTTTTTGACAGACTTCCAAAAAAGGAGGGCACGTATTTTTTTTTAATGTATGTCGGTACATATCTCCGTGGTTTCTGAACCGATTTCATTTTTTTTTTCCTCAGAGGAAGTTCTTGAGGTGATTCCATAAAAAAAATCTCACTCCCAATCCAGCCACTAAAAAGTTAAAAAAAAAATCTTTCCAAAAAACCGACTTCCAAAGCCACTGTAAGGTAAAAAATAATTCGATCTCTACACACTATGTTGAAGTCGGGCGAGCCTGATGCGTTAACTTTGATCATCTTTGTTATATGCCCCCGACTTCAACATAGTGTGTATAAATCGAATTATTTTTTATCTTACAGTGGCTTTAGAAGTCGGTTTTTTGTTTGGAAAGAATTTTTATTTATAAAGAGCAACCATCGAATCTTATCTTACTGGTTCTTCTTGATAGGAACGGCATTCCGAACCAGTGGTCGACTCTTTCATTCGACGATTTAATAGCACTTGAGTTTGAGTTTGAAGTTGAGTTAGCCAACAACTGCTGCGATTTGCGCGACCTCAAAGTATAAAATATATAAAACTGACCTCAAAAAACCATTAAGTATCCAATTAATGGTACCCAACCAATATAATATAACTAATGGCCAGTCATTAAGACCAGGTTTAGATAAGAAGAGAAGAAACACGCGCGAACATAGGTAACATAAATCATAATTATGTCCCTAATTGAAAGTAACTTATGGATCTATGTTATATCTCACTCTGCTGTAAGAGCTCTACCTTGGCTTTTAGGGATCACGTCTTCTTTATTTAGGTATATTTTTATCGTGACGTATTTAATACTAGCTGATACCCGCGTCTACGTCCGCGTGGATTGAGGTTTTTAGGTTCCCGTGGGAACTCCTTAGTTTTCCGAGATAAAAAGTAGCCTATGTGTTATTCCAGGCTATAATCTATCTCTGTGCCAAATTTCATCCAGATCCGATAAGCCGTTCGGACGTGATTGAATAACAAACATCCATTCATATATCCATACATACATCCATACATACATCCATACATACATCCATACATACATCCATACATACATCCATACATACATCCATCCAAACTTTCGCATTTATAATATTTATTTGATTAGTTGAAGCCCGTGATTTCGTCCACATGGTTGAGGGTTTTGAAAATCCCGTGGGAGCTCTTTGATTTCTGGGTCAAAAAGTAGCCTATGTCCTTCCCCATGATGTAACTCTCACCAAATCCGATTTCTATACCAAATTTCGTCAAATTCGGTAGAACAGATTTTAAATCGGAGGAACAGAAACTATTTGAACCAGTGCAATGGTTGAAGCGTCTTATAATTATGTATTAATCTATCTATTTTCAATCGATTCCTGTATTTTTGCACGCCATTGCATGGCTGATTGTAACATGTTCACTTTATTACATAAGAACACCGTACTATATACCTACTTACAATCATGCAAATGAATAAATATTATATTCTATTCTATTTTCTATTCTAATACAAATAATTCTGTGAAGTACGACGCCCTGCCATCGGCTTTTCGGTGTAACATTACATACGGAAGCAGCTGCTGCCACAGTATTTGTGTTTAACCAAGGCTTAGCGCTCGCGTTATCTCGCCTGATCTGGCGCACCTCTTAAGAAATAATCTTCAGAGTCATGGACATTATTATGATTACGGAACTAGTTTTAGGCTGTATTTTCCGATTAATTGTTGATTTCAATTTCCTTGTGTTACAAATAGACAAATTGTAAAACCTAGACTCTAGGAAGGTTCATAGAAATAATACGTTAGTAAATCCATACTGATATTATAAAGGCGAAAGTGTGTCTGTCTGTCTGTCTGCTACGCTTTCACGGCCCACCTATTCAACCGATTTTGATGAAATTTGGTACAAGGATAGTTTATATCCCGGGGAAGGACAGAGGTTATTTTTAATCCCGCAGAATTAATAAAATCCCGCGGGAATAAAAAAACTATCTCTGCAACCGTAACAGTAGAATTATATATGTCACCGTAAGATTTTAAAGACCGTTAGATTATAATCTAACTCGCGAAATTGAAAACTGTCGAAAGATTACAATTTAACGTATTATTTTCCGGTAGATTGTAATCTGATAGATATATAAACCCGATAAAACCTAAGTGGCCGGCCACTTCCTCGTTATATATGTCGAACCCTAACCTAACCTACAAGAAAGAGACAATAAAACGTAAATACAATGAATATTTCAATAATTAACACTCAGAAAATTGAACAGTTCACAATCTTTCGACAGTTTACAATTTCGCGAGTTAGATTATAATCTAACGGTTTTTACAATCTTACGGTGACATATATAAGGAATGGGAAGTGACTAGTGATAAAATCGTGACAACTCTTGGATTTGTAGATAATAAATGAACTTACGGGCATGATGTCAATAATATACATATAAATACTAATCGAAATCGATGCAATGATTTGCATTCAGTCGAATAACGCAATGTTAGTTCAAAGAGAAAGGGTTACCTAGAGCAAAGCTGCTATTCGATATAGGAGCATTATAGGAGCAGTAAGTCAAGCTCGCTATTGACGGTAATCCGTTTGACTTAAGTCAAATGGATGGATGCCAAAAACTTTTTGCCCACTCATGGAATCAGTGTGAGTGAAGTGTACTCGTCTGTAACAATAGGAAAATCTTCGTCTGGGCTGATGTGCCCGGGAACTCTCTGCGGCCATACTGCCAACGCTTAAAGCCACATTGTATCATTATTGTTATTTAATAAGGATTATAATTCTAACACACGAAGTGAGTTACGTAAGACGGCAACCAGAAGGATTACAGAAGGAGAAGACGATAAATTTACTACTAAATTTATTAATTAATTCTAACATTATGACCTAACCTAATGCTACGTTGATTTTAGACGCAGCGGTTCACATTATGACTACTTAGGGCTAACATAATCCTGCGTCGTTAGACAGGATTAATGAACGATCTTCTCATTATTTCATTAGCTTTTATATCTTACATTATCGTATGTATGTATGTATGTATATTCTTTATTGTACACCACAAAATATAAAAAAACAGATAACAAACATGAAAACTTAAAACGTAGGTACAATAAGGCGGTCTTATCGCTAACCAGCGATCTCTTCCAGACAACCTTATCGATACAGAGACAATGAATAAGTGGATAGTGGGGGGTGGTGCATAAAAATAAACTTAAATACTAATAGATAAATAAACTAAACAATATCATAAAATTATAACGTATTAATATACTAATTTAGATAAAACAAATAAAATAGACATACGTAAGACTAAATACATAACTAAATACACATATAATTATTGGACAAATTAAACATGTCGCTATTGATGATTACAGAGAGACATGTTATGATTTTTCACGTCAATTTTAAACTTATTATGAGTTTTAGCTCGATTTATTTCCGAGGGTAGTTCATATCGTACTAAAATCTAAGCGATGCTTGATGTCACGTTTCTTCGGACGTGATGCCATTCCGCGGACTTTGCAAGTTTGCGATCTTGCAACGAAAGTAATGTTTTTCCATGACGCCGTAGTGTACGTAACTAGTGTTAGAATTTATTTTTTACTAGCAAATGTCCGCGACTTCGTCTGCGTGGTTTGAGGTCTTTTGGTTCCCGCGGGAACTCTTTAATTTTCCGGGATAAAAAGTAACCTATGTGCTATTGCAGACTATATCTCTGTGCCAAATTTCAGCCAGATCCGTTCAGCCGTTGGGGCGTGATTGAGTAACAAACATCCATACATCCATACATCCATACATCCATACATCCATCCAAACTTTCGCATTTATAATATTAGTAAGATTCATTAATTAATTAATGTTTACAGAGCCATTTCGTTTCGGTGTAAACATAAACTCGATTGAGTTTTACCGTACACCAATGCCGTCGACCTTAGGATAAAGACTTAAAATACGTTCGGTACCTACGCTTTACGCAACTTATAATATGATTAATAACAATACAATGGTTACCCAATATTAGTAACATAATTATATTATTATAATTATAATCCTTAATTTAGGAACGTCAAGGTGGATATCAAACTGCCATTATGAGTAATATTGCTTAAGTATTGATTTATGCGTTCAGTAGTTGTAGATTGAACCGTTCTTAAATAGCGCTAGTCTCAGAAAACTTCAATATCGCGATACAGGCTTATATGTGATTGTAAGTTTTCAGTCGATTATTTATGTAATGTTGTGCCGAATTTAATAATATGATTGTTTTTGACATTTCATTTCTTTGTGTACAATAAAGTATATTTTACTTTTACTTTACTATATCTAAACTTCAGGCATTGTTGGTACAAATTAGTAACACCTATAACTCGTGTGTAATAAATATTAAAATGCCATAAAATAAAATAAATAAATAGTTTGTTTTTAGCTTTTGTATAAGTAAGCGTGAGCATTATTACTGTTTGTCATTATATCTCATGAAACAAGAAGTATAATATCAGTAAATTTAACTCGTTTCATGTCATTCAATTTAATCTGCGGATACTTACGCCATATTGAAAATGGTTATATATATACGAGTGTTTTGACGATGATAATTCAATCTCCTGCAGGCAGACTCAGCGATTATTGTATCGACATTTGTGTTTAGATCGGAATCGTGGCCAGACCAAATGAATATTGTTGAGCTAACTTTTAACTTATTTAATTAAATCTCTCTTGGAACCGCTACACGTTGTGACCATTCGCTCGTGCAAGTTCCAAATGAGAGTACAAATATATTAAAAGTGTTCAAGTGTTTATTAATACCTACTTCTGGACTGTCCTTTACATAAGTGATTATGTAACTTTATACAGACAAACATCAATTGCCAAGTGCAGAGTAATATCGTGATATGCGAATATCGGGTATTTCGTGAAGGTATTGAGCACGGAGTCACTTTGCTCTGACCTCGCATTCAGGTATCTATTTCCTCCGAGCGGAATACCTCAAAGGTTATGTTTCAGTATTGACACAGATCTCGATACACAAAACCATTGACTAAATTAAATATATGTATTTACGTAACATATTATACATATACTTACATATACATAATATCTATTTCTAAATTTTTTTTGGTGTATTTGTGCGTGTGTAAATGCATACTAATATTATAATTTGTTGTTATTGTATGGTCATAAAAATCTATAATAAATCACCCAATAAACTAAAAGAACTAAATATACCATTCTTTAAAAAAGGACTG
The DNA here is from genome assembly GCA_964035005.1 of Erebia palarica. Classification (NCBI taxonomy): domain Eukaryota; kingdom Metazoa; phylum Arthropoda; class Insecta; order Lepidoptera; family Nymphalidae; genus Erebia; species Erebia palarica. Next base: position 20,287,569 of record OZ035995.1, read on the forward strand.
TTAGAATATCTGCTAAATCGTTGTTTTTATTCTGTACAAGAATTCTTCAATTCTTATATACGAATAACTATATTAATTTAATATTTGGACGTCGGTAACGATAAAATATGCTTGTACTAATTAACCTGATAACATCTTGTCTGTACAATGTTTTAGAAAATAAATATTTGCTTTACTTTTACTTTATAATTACGAAAGTGTGTATGTCTCTCTACTACGCTTTAACGGTCCATCTTTTCAACCGATTTTGATAAAATTTGTTATACCCGAGGGAGGACATGGGCTATTTTTTATCCCGGGAAATTAAGGAGTTCCCTGGGATACAAAAAAACTCAATTCACGCCGACGAAGTGACGAGCATCATATCTTATCCATACTATCCATACTAGAATATTATAAATGCAAAAGTCTGTCTGTCTGCTACGCTTTAACGGACTTGCTTTTCAACCGATTCTGATAAAAATTGGTATACATAGAAGTAGGTTACATCCCGGGGAAGAAACTAGATGAAATAAGTGGCGGGATGGACGACAGGATTCAGGATGTTGACGATGAAGAAAAACTTTGTGTGACACTATTTCCAACAGTGTTTATTATCTGCGGCCGAAATACAAAACCACAGAGTACATTATATATACTCGTATAGAGTTGCTACTCGACTTTCCATGTACAGCGACATCTATCGGGAAGTTGTCCAACTAAAATATGTATATATATATATATAACCATAGCACAATGCTATAGTACTATATATTACAAAGTGTATTATATAATAATTTATCTTAATTATTACAAGATCGCATAATTCTTCAACTATAGAATTAAGTGACCTTGTAATAATTAAGATAAATTATTATACGATAAACACAAACTGTAAAGATAGTAAATGAAACGCATGTTGATTATTTTCTCTTTTATTCTCAATTACAAAAAATATACACAAAGAATAAAAATTATTCCACAGTTTCATGTTTTTCACATCGTACACACATAATACACACTCTATTAATATAGTTTCACATTGTAACGAATTTATCAAAAAAATAATAATTTTGTCCACCCGGCATCCGGCATGCCAGAAAACGTCAATGTCAATGTCGAATTTCAAACTTTAAAATGGCGGTTGTCCACGTTCGGAAATTAAAACACAAATGTTTCATTAAACTTCTAACTCATTCCACTAAACTTAATTTATAACAGATAAATCTTTATAAATTATCTAAGATAACTCATATTCTGCTAAAAAAAAAAGTTTTATATATTATTAGCTTTGCGTTTCTATAAATAGCAAAATCATTAATTTATCTAAAACATAAGCTTCTGAACGAACACTTAGTTCAGCGCCATCACAAACCCTGATCACAGACTTTTAGTACAAGATAAGCGCCATGAGCGCCATCCTTTAGGGAGTTGTGGAACTAATATCCCCATACAACAGAAAAATGTTCTAAGTGCAAAGGCCCTGTACAAAACTAAACTCCTCATTCTCTTCTCCCGCCTTTTTATACAATCAATGAATCACCAGTCATGATACGAACATAATTAAACAACAACTTATTATAAACAAAGAATCGAACATTGGTTTAAAATTAATAAAATATAAAAATGTAAATAAATATATATCTAAATTTAACTAATAATCATGCAATCTTTATATATATTTATCGAATGAGTATCTCAGTTATATGACAAATTAATAACGGAAGCCGCGACTCTTAACATTGATTCAAAATTAGTTAATTATAAAAATGTAATTAATGCGTACGTAAAATCAACAAATAAGTAACTGATATTTAAATAATTCTAGAATAGGTATCTTATTTATGTAATATATTATTAGTGGTACTAGTACTAGTACTACTTTTTATTCCGGATAATTAAAGAATTCCCGCCGGAACCAAAAAACCTCAAACCACGCGAAGTCGAAGCATCAGCTTGTATTTCATAACACCTCCATAGTGAAAACTTACTTCTATAGTTGCAACTGTTATTCTATTAATGGTTCATATCCTAGATAATGCGGTCATCAGCGTGTCAGCTATATTATTATGATGCCTAACTATAATCGTTCTATTATCTATTATATGCTATTATTTTAGCAAGAAACAACAATATTGGAGATAAGGCATGCAAAGTTCAATCAGTAACGATCCATCCGGGTCAATGATTAATTAGAAGCACGTGTGGAGAACGGGATCCTGATATTAGCAATAGTTTAAAAAAGAATCAAAAACAGTAAATAGTCTAGGCAATGGGGCGGTCTGTTGTATGGAGACCCCCGCATTAAATCCTCAGTCGATGAAATTTGGCTGGGTTTTAGTATTGGATGATCCAAAACTTACACAAAAATATCCAACAAAAGAAACATCCGGAAGTTAGGTATTTATACCTAAAACTTAATATTTATGACTGAATATTTTCTCGATTTCTCTTTAAAATAATAGTAGGTAGTATATTTACACTCAAAACCGAAATATCACATGAAATAATCATTCAGTACATCGATATTTAAACCGATTTTATAATCAAATCTAAACTGCATTTACGCGATAATGTACCTTCATGCTTTAACAATTGGGTATAGCATAAAAAATCTTACTTCCTTTCTGATTTTTTGTTAGATATTTATAACATTCGTTTAACTCATGATACTTTATCATACTGTAAAGTTTCGTCGCCTGAGGAATTATTGTTGGGGGCTACTAGCTTATTGCGTAGACTAAAAACTACACTTTTTAATTTGTTGGCATTCGTAACAATAAGTCATCGAAATAACTGGCTAAAAATGATTTTATATGTACAACAGTTTTTTTTACGCCGCTACAAATTAGCCCTTGACTGCAATCGCACCTGATGCTAAATGATGACGCTAAGTTGGTAGCGGGCTAACTTGTTAGGGGTATGGCAGTTATATTAAACCATCGGGAACTCTTTAATTTTCCGAGGCAAAATGTAGCCTATGTCCTTCCCCGGGATGCAACCTACCACTAGACGACTAGACCAATTTCATCAAAATACAAGAAACGACTTTTGCTCACTGGTTTTAAGCAGCAAAGACGCCCATTTTGAGCTAGTGACATGAAAACAAAATCTTACTTCTTACTAATATTATAAATGCGAAAGTTTGGATGGATGTATGAATGTATGGTTGTATGGATGTATGGATGTATGGATGTATGGATGTATGGATGTATGGGTGTATGGATGTATGGATGTATGGATGTATGGATGTATGGATGTATGGATATATGGATGTATGGATGTATGGATGTATGGATGTATGGATGTATGGATGTGTGGATGTGTGGATGTATGGATGTATGGATGTATGGATGTATGGATGCATGGATGTATGGATGTATGGATGTATGGATGTATGGATGTTTGTTACTCAATCACGCCCGAACAGGTGAAAATGTATGCTTTCGTCCGCAGTAAACCATGCGCTGGTTCGTGTTGCTGGTGGCGGTGCAGTGTCACCTGATGAGTGGTCACGTCATCACCTATGATCGCCCCCCAGCTGAACGGGAGCTGGTGCTCGCTTTTGTGGTAAGTGTTTATCGAATAGTCGAACATACACGAACAAGATATCTCTCTCTCTCGCACACACACACACTCACACACACTCACTCACAGACACACACACTCACACACACACACACACACACACACACAAACACACACACACACACACACACACACACACACACACACAAATACACAGTTCACTTTACCTTTAAAAATTAAATTATGTATTCATTATGTTCCTGATGTGTAATTCTCATGAAATTGTAATCTGGAGGTGGGCGTCAAACTAACGCAATTTTTTTTTTACCCACTACAATTTGCCCTTGACTGCGATCTCACCTGATGGTAAGTGATGATGCAGTCTAAGATGGTAGCGGGCTAACCTGTTAGGGGCATGGCAGTTATATTAAACCCATACCCCTATTCGGTTTCTACACGGCATCGTACCGGAACGCTAAATCGCTTGGCGGCACGCCTTTGCCGGTAGGGTGGTAACTAGCCACGGCCGAAGCCTCCCACCAGGCCAGACCAAGGAAAATTCAGAAATTATAAATTCCTAAATTGACCCTGCCGGGGATCGAACCCGGGACCTCCGCACGTTAAGACAACAGCGCTACACACTGCGCCACGAAGGTCGTCGCAGTTGTTATCGTTCTAAAGTTTTTAAGGCTCCGATGTAATTTTGTGAAATAAATAAATATTAATCAATAAAATATGAAACCGCCTAGTAGTAGATATACATTTCATATGAATATATATTTTTCTCTACCGTATGCTTAGTCTAAGTTTTAACATTGCAAATGCGAGTGATCGTATCATATTAGCGTCAAAGAAAAATTTACCTTAAATTCATTAGTTGCCTGTAAGAGATTGCTTTAGCAATAAGACCGCCGTTGCACATTTCTATGTAGTCTTACTACTACTTTTAAACTATATACTGTATATTTTGTGTGTGCAGTAATGATATCTCAATAAAATAAAATAGTTTAGAACTCAATTTCGTGTATGTGTCACCGTAAGATTGTAAATTATAATCTAACTCGCGAAATTGTAAACTATCGAAAGATTGTGAACCATTCAATGTTCTGAGTGTCAATTTTTGAAATATCCATGGTATTTACGTTTTCTTGTCTGTTTCTAGTAGGTTAGGTCAGGGTTCGACATAAATAACCAGGTAGTGTAGTAAATAAACACTTAGGTTTTATCGGGTTGATATACCTAACAGATTACAATCTACCGAAAAATAATGCGTGAAATTGTAATCTTTCGACAGTTTGCAATTTCGCGGGTTAGCTTACAATCTAACGGTTTTTGCAATCTTACGGTGACATATGCATTCACAGCCAGCTCTCCAAATAAAAATCGGTGGTACTGGAATTGTGACTATAAATCTACATATGTAGTTGTTGGTCAATTTTACTTTGACGCCAAAGTGATCGAACGCTCGATTACTATCAATCGAATATGCAATGTAAAACTTTAAATCTTAAAGACTTAGTGTAGCTACTATAATTAGTTAATTACCCACGGAGAAAACAGAAGAAAACGTTTGTGTACACAAACGGCCGCCACATTTCTTCTTTCGACACGACTGGAAAGATATCAGGTGCAGAACCTACGGCTTAACGTGCTCTCCGAGGCACAGGGGTGAAACGCCGCTACCTTCCTTACTCCGGGCTGTACTCGTAGCACTGAGAATTTCTTGTCAGAAAAACCCAATTTTGCTATGGTCCGCCCTAGGACACGAACTCAGAACCTCGTCAGCCGCAGTCGAACATGCTTACCACTAGACCAACGAGGCAGTTAATTACTACAGACATGTTAGGCACTAAGAAACCTTATATTATGATTGTTTCCAGGTGAACAGGCATGGCGAGAGGACCCCAGACGTGGACGAGCTATCTTTCTCTAACCAGCAAGAGAAAATAAAGAACCTTACAGCCGTCGAGGGGTTGGAAGGTCTTACAAATGTGAGTATAAAAACATTGTCATGGGTCCGAGTTCTGACCATCAGAGGCCCAATTGTCTAAGCAAATCCTAATCATTTGGAAGCTTAAAACGTATTAAACGAACTGTATAAGTAGTTCATACATGCTTTTTGACGTGCAGGCATCAGCTGTGAACTCCTTAAACAGGTCGAATTATTCGTTTTACAAACGATTACGATATCCTTACACAATCGGGGGGCAGACTGATGATTAAAAATGTGAATATTTGGACGTCTGGATTTTGCTCTCAGTGTAAGAGTAACATGGTAAGAGACTACGTTACTCTTACACGCCACAACAAGAACCGATTTGGCTGAAATTTGGAATCGAGATAACTTATCTGTACTTCTGTCTTAATGATCATAAATGCGAATTTTTTTATGAATGTTTGTTACTCCATGAAACATCAACGGATCTAAATGAAATTTGGCACAGAGATAGATTATAGTCTGGAATAACACAAAGGCTACTTTTTTCCCCGAAAATTAAAGAGTACCCGCGGGTATCAAAAAATCCTCAATCCAAGCGGACGAAGTCGCAGGCATCAGCTAGTCCTTACCCTTAATTAACACATTTTAAACCTATATTAAAGTCGCAGGCATTGTAAGTGATTAAACACACTTACCTGTAATTGAAGTTCTATCATAATTATAATATGAGTCGCTTCATTCAAAGATAATAATTTATTAATCAAGTCCTCATTTAAGTATTTATGCAAAAAACTTATTTCAAAACAAAATTAATTCACTAATCGATAATGATGCTTTATTTTCATTGATATTCATTCGTTGTGTTCTCACGACATTAATAGGTGTAATAAAACAAATACCTATCAGCTAATATAATATAATTATTTGTCCTCGTGTATATTTAGATAACATTTTCGTTAAAAAAACGAACCGAAATGTCACACAAAAACTTTAAGGTCATAATAATCAAAGGTCATTGCAACCCATGGCTATTACGAGAGCTATAAAATCCTAAATGTCAATCCCAAATCCATTATATTATAAGAGATAGCTGCACTTTTCGTAACTATCGCTAGAAAAAGCTGATTCAGTAATAGGTGGGTGTTCCACTGATGATGATAGTGAAAGTCTGCCCGCATGCTGATGGGCCTTTCGCTAGATATGGCCGTTCAAAGACGTGTTATCGTTACCAAAAATGAACCATGATTAGAAAAGCTGATTCTTAGAGACGTCAATAATTGCTAATATTTTTTATACGACTGCCTGAAAAAAAGGAGTATATTGTTTTCAGGGTTCATGTATGTATGTATGTATGTATGTATGAATGTATGTGAGTTTGTATATTCCACCATAACTTCTATAAGCCTGAACCGATTTTGATAAATGAGGTATTGTTAGAATTCCTAGCTTATTCCGAGTGACATAGGCTAGTAATTTTTTTTTAAAAATTGATGGGGTGACCATGATACCACATTAAAGACTAAAGTTGAAAAAAAATATTCGAAAATAAGATCAACTATATAATCATCATCTAGAAAATGTTAAGTAGATTCCAAAAATATATAACACTATAGTCCAATATCCAGTGATTCACAAAAAAATATAATTTAAACATAAAAATGTGAATAAGATTCCAAAGGCTATATATGCATATCGCTTCTTAGGGAGGTTAACTCCAAAAATAATATGGCAGGGCAGTCGTATTTTTTAATTTGTTACATTAATTTTATTTACAGTATGTATGTTCATAATGTCTTTGAGAGGTGATATCTAGTGAAAGGCCCGAAGAATAGCGTCAATTCTAATACTGTTTACATAGGTATTGCGCATATTTTAATACTGTACTAAAATAAGCTTTTCTAATTATGGTTAATTTGTGGTAACGATAACAGAATGCGGGTAGACTTTCACTATCATCATCAGTGGAGAGTGTAGCACCCACCTATTGCTGAATCAGCTTTTCTAGCAATGGTTACCAAAAATGCAGCTATCTCTTAGTCTATTAGGACATTAGGACAACAAGTTCGAAGACAAAACAATGACTTAAACATGTGTATTTATATTTAAGATGTTTTATTTTTAATAAAGAAATCTTGTTATTTATCTTAATTAATGTTCCAGTTGACAGTTCAGTTCATTAGCTCCATAGAAGTATAAATATAAATAATAATATAAATATACTAGCTGATGCCCGCGACGTTGTCCGCAACTAGTATTAGTAAAATAAGTAGCCTATGTGCTATTCCAGACTATAATCTTTCTCTGTGCAAAATTTCTGCCAGATTCGTTCAGCCGTTGGGGCGTGATTGAGTAACAAACATCCATACATCCATCCAAACTTTCGCATTTATAATATTAGTAAGAAAAGATGAAAAAATTCAAATAAGGAAAACAAGAAAATTTTAAAATTCCTAAAAGAACAATCTTTTTCATCAGTCCGTTTAAACAAAGCGCGCGCCCTGTTCAAATATTGGACAACAAAAATTGCGTTGTCGAGCAAACTTATAGAGTTTTGGGATGAAATAATAGTAATAATAATGTCCTCCCGACCTAATTTCGGCCACGGCGGCCTATCTCCAGAGAGATTAGCCATCTGCGCGGGAGATAATATAGTAGGTACACAAGTGTGTGCGCATACAAAAATGCACTCTCTGTTCCTTCACTCATAAGTCAAAACCAAAGCCAAAGTCAAATAATGTTTATTCAATTTAGGTAGGTATACTAAACTTATTGACGTCTAGTTATTTATTATAAAATATAATGGTGATAATCAGTAACGGTATCTTAAAACTAAAGCTACGAGCATAGCATAATATAGCCCGATGTGACGAAAAATCCGACACGACCGTAGAGAGATCAGGCGCAGGACCGACGGCTTTACGTGCTCTCCGAGGCACGGGGGTGAAACACCTGCAACTTCCTAACTCTGGGCTAGTACTGAGAATTTCTAGTCAGAAAAACCCCGAGAAATTGTGGACAATTTAAGGCCTTAGATCTAGCCGGAAACAAATCATAATGATGTCAATATCTGTCTAAAGAACCGCTGTCGACACAATGCTGTTGTCCTTATTTTAGGAACGTCAAGGTACGTGACATCAAACTGTAATTTTGACTCATATTGCTTCAAGCGTAGGCTTTATAGACCCAGATATCATTATACGAAACCAGAAATCAAACATGTAATCTATTGTGACTAAACATATAATTATTTTTTTGTAGCTTGGCAAAAGCACTGCCTACCAAATCGGTAAATTCTTCAAACAGCGATATGGTACCAAAGGCTTAAAGCTTGTTTCCGACCTCTATCTCCAAGACGAGATTTTAGTCAGAAGTACCGACAAGGAGAGGACAAAGATGACAGCTCAGGTGGCCATGGCAGCGTTATATCCCCCAGAAGTTCCACAACAGTGGGGTGAAGGTTTGGGGAAAGTTTGGCAGCCCGTTCCTTATACTGCTGTGCCATTGTCTGAAGACTATGTAAGTATAATTATTTTTCTTCTTTGACTTAGTTTGCCTTGCCTTATTCTAAGTTTATATGCAATTTGCGTAGCTAAGTCATGCATTTAGCTGAATGATACCTCCTTAACTCATTCTCACTTGGCATGTGATAACACAGTCTAAGAGGGTAGAGGGGTAACCTGTCAGGGATATAACAGTTATATTAAACTCATACCTCAAATAGGTTCCTAAGCAGCGTTCTACCGGAACCCTCGCTTGGCGGACGAAGCCTCCCACCAGATCAGATCAGAGAATAGGGATGATGACAACTCAAACTAATCAGCAACTCTTTATTAGGGACATTATTTATTCGAACCGCTAGGATATGGAATGCTGAAGGGCATTCCATATCCTAGCGGCTTCTGTTTTCCCCTCCACTTTTAATATAGGTACCTTCTAATCCAGAGTGAATAGGCATCTTCTAGGCAATTGCACTCCATCTTAGGCTGCACCTTAGGGCTAACTTGTAGTGGATTTAAAAAAATCACCACTTAGAAACTGGTCTGCAGCCAAGCGCTAGCATATACATTAAATCAAAAAATTACATGAAAATCGGCACAATGTTACCATCAAATTGCGTTTCCAGCTGCGCTTCCACTCCAACTGCAAGCATTTCCAAGAACTGCTACAGAGGTCCAAGGACGAAGGAGCTCAAAAGGAGTTCGCCCAGCTAGGAGACCTGGTGACCATCGTGAACAAGGAAACCGGAAGGAACTTCACTGAAAACCCACTCCTGTTCCAAGTGCTGTTCGACTTGTTCCGGAGCGAGGTGAGCTTAAAATAGCTTTCTCGTGTATTGTATACTAGATGATGCCCGCAAATTCGGCCGCGTAGATTTTGATTGATAAGAAGTAGCCTATGTCACTCTTTAGATCCTCACCTATATGCATGCCAAAAATCACATCAATCCATTGCTCCGTTGCGGCGTGATTGAAGGACAAACCAACATACCAACAAACCTACAAACAAACACACTTTCGCATTTATAATATTAGTATGGATATCCGATAAAATTATCTGGCCCCGGTGAGAGCGTAGCTTGTATCTATAAAAAATAAAATAAAAACAAAAAACTAAAAAGGCATAAAAATTTGTTGTTTGGCCAATTTTGCCCACCGGGCCAGATAAGTTTGTGGGACTATAATAATTAAGCGGTGATAGCGTAATGGTTTTTATTATTTTAAAACCCGAAAATGGAAAAAATTTCAAACGTGCACTTTTTCGATTAAAATCACAGAATAATTGGTAAAATCGAGGTGAAATCTGCATATCGTTTTGTTAGCGACTAGAGCGTAAAATGTAGCCTATGTTACCCGGACTAGCGAATAACCAATCGATTACCACCTGGTTCAACAAAATCGGCTCGGTACTTTATCCGCTACGGTGGAACATATATAAATAAAAACATACAAAGACTGCTAAAGTCATACCCATTCCTTTTGGCATTGCCGTAGTCGGTTAAAAGTCAGATAAAGTTGATGTAAATAGCCGTTAAACCTAATCCAAATTGTCAGCAAACTGGAACTCGAAACCAATTAGCATATAAAGCAGCGCCTATCTTGAGGGCAATTGTTTTGTAATTCTGCTTGACATAATAATTATTCACCTATTTCCTAGTTGATCAAACTCTTTAGTTTTTTTAACTCGAAGCTCTTTCCTTCGGGTTGGATAAAAAAAATGGGAATTAGCACATTGGGTGGGGGTTGAAATTGATTTTTGTTAATTCTTTGATTTCGAAAACGATTGAGCTCTCCCTATTTATTTTTAGCTTTTTGGTTTTGACCTAAAATGAAACAACACAACTTCGTCCGCGTTTACTAAGTTTTTTTGATTCCCGCAGGAACTCCTTACTTTTCCGGGGTACAAAGTAGCCTATGTCCTTCCCCGGGATGCCACCAATCCCTGTATCAAATTTCATCAAAATCAGTTGAAAAGATGGATCGTGAAAGCGTAGCAGACAAACAGACAAACTTTCGCATTTATAATATTTAAGTAAGAAAGGTCTCAAAATATTTTTTGTGGTTGTTAAAAGAAAGAGAATTAATACAATTCTATTCTCATTCCAGACTAGCCTTGGCTTAGATATCCCTGAATGGGCAAAACCGCTGTTGCCTAAACTAGGAGAAGCTGCCAGACTATCGTACAGACTGTACTTCCGTTACGACGAGATGAAGAAGATCGGTGGAGGTTGGTATTACAATTTTTACTAAATACCTATTTTTATACGACTGCCTGAAAAAAGGAGTATATTGTTTTCAGAGTTCATGTATGTATGTGAGATTGTATATTCCACCATAACTTCTATACGCCTGAACCGATTTTGATAAATGAGGTATCGTTAGAATCCCTTACTTATTCCGGGTGACATAGGCTCGTAAATTTTTTAAAAAAATTGATAGGGTGACCATGGTCCCGCATTAAAGACTAAAGTTGAAAAAAAATATTCGAAAATAAGATTAACTATATAATCATCATCTAGAAAATGGTGAGTAGATTCCAAAAACATATAACACTATATTTCAATATGTAGTGATTCACAAAAAAATATAATTTAATAAAAAAAGGTGAATAAGATTCCAAAGGCTATATATGCAAATCGCTTCTTATGGAGTTAAACTCCAAAAATGACATGGCAAGGCAGCCGTGTTTTTTAATTATTTTAATTAACTATTATAAATGCGAAAGTTTGGATGAATGGATGGATTTATAGATGTTTGTTACTCAATCACGCCCGAACGGATCTGGACGAAATTTGGCACAAAGATAGATTATAGTCTGGAATAATGGAATAACACAAAGGCTAAGTACTTTTTTTCCGAAAAAATTGAGTTCCCGCGGGAACAAAAAAACCTCAATCTACTTGGACGTTGGCATCAGCTAGTTTTTATAATTATCTAACTAGCGGTTATCCGCGACACTACATTATGCTTTGAGGGTCCCAGGGTTTAAACTGTCGTGAGTCGTGAGTGATATTATTATTTACACGTCCATATAAATTATTCTTAGTTCTATCATGTATCTGGATGTCCATATGCTGAAAAAAATATAAATGCGAAAGTGTGTTTCTATGTTTGTATGTCTGTCTGTCTGCTACAGTTTCAGGACTCATCTGTATCACCGATTTTGATGGAATTCGTTGCGTCCCATTCTCGACGAAGAAAGAGCATAAAAAGGTTCCCTCGGATCGTGATTTTGCAAAAACAAAGATTCACGCGGATGATGTTGCGGGCATCATCTAGTTCATTTATAAAGTGGATCAGGATTTTTGATTCCCGCGGAAAATCTTTACTTTTCCGGGATACAGTCTACCTCTATACAAAATTTCATCAAAATCGAGTGTACCTACCGATGGGCCGTGAAAGCGTAGCAGACAGGCAGACTTGCACATTTTCGCACTTGTATAAGTATGGATTATAAGCATCATAAGTTAACTCAAGAGTCATTACTTCACTAGAAAGATAATCCTGCAGTTGGTTCTTTGGTCAATTCGATTAAAGATTTCAAGGATAGCTTGATAGGTAGGTATCTTGCTGTTTTCAATTGGTTTATTATTAGTTTGTGTTCAATTTTAATGAAAGGAATCCAATTACTCGTTATTAGCGATCTTCAAACTCTCTTGAAACTTTGTACGGCATTAGAATTTCTTAATATTGCAATTATTCAGACTCTCGAAGCTGGCCGGACACAATGTTGCTCATCTCCAATGAAAATGTTTATTTAAGCGAATAGGAAATTTTCCTAAGTAGACTGGGATCAATAATTTGAGTGACTCAATGAGTCTGTTACACAGTAGGGATGATGCCTATATCAAAAATGAAGTATTTCTAACTGATTATTAAATAGAGGGTCTATCAAAAGACCTAAAATTTACATCCTCGGTTAGTTTTAAGTTTGATAACCATTTTAAAATCCTAGATTAAAGAAAACAAGTGCGATAAAATTAGATGACGTCACAGCTGTGAATTTCATACAACTTCCATACTAGAAGTGCGTTTTCAAGATTGATAAAGAGTTGCTGATTTGATTGAGTTGTCATCATCCCTATTGCACTCACTTCGCCCGCTTGATTGTAGTGTATTGCATTTTTGTTTAGCATTTTTGTCATTCTAATATTGAAGAAATTTTGTACAGACATCTAGGTTTCGTTAATGAGGAAGGATATAGGTTTCTTTTTACCCTGGAAAGTCAAAAAGCTGCCACGGGTTTAAAAAAACAAAATTCACGCGATTAAGTCGCAGGCATCGTCTAGTTTTTATATTGCTGCGTAAATAGCAAGGAAAATCTCTCACTGTTCTAGCGTTCAATATGGCAATGGAAATTATTTGTACTTCGCTGATTACCAGTTAGATAAACAAAATCTCTCACTGTTGTAGAGTTCAACATGGCAATGGAAATATTTTTTACTTCGCTGATTACCACTTAGATTTCATGTAGGAAACCAATGTGTGGCCAGCCTTATGTTTATAATGAAGCATAAAGCAGTTCACCAGCTCTTCCCAAAACCTTTTCTAAATTTTGTTCTGAAAACCGTTAATTATGAGTTTAATTATTTGTTATATAGAAAATTTATCTCAAATTTCATAGTTGAAAAAAGCTATATTTCCCATTATAGATTTCTAGATAAATGCACGTGTTCTAAACAAAATAATCTTTAAGTTCAGGTTTTATTTTCACTTTATTTATTATTTCGCTAAATCGCTTGCCTGCTCTACCGATAGGGTGATAACCAAGGCCGAAACCTCCCACCAGACCAGACCAGAAAAAAGTCAGAATTATAAATTCCCAACTTGACTTTGGCCGGGAATTAACCCGGAACCCACCATCCGAACCGTTTCTGATCCGTACCGCTAGAGTACACCCTCCCAGCGCACGTGTTTCCTGTCATGTATAACTGAGGTACCTTCAAGGCAAGAGTGAATAGGCATCTTCTAGGCAAGCGCGCTCCAACCTAGACTTCATCATTGCTTTGCACTAAACATGCTCCCCGATTGTCTAAAAGTTGCCAATCCAATCGTCAAAGCTCAGCGTCAAAGTAAAATAAACCATAACAGGATCGAATTAGAGCTCAATTTCGTGTATCAATTCTCACACGTTTAAGTATGTGCGATACCATAATCTGATGAGAATGGATACACGAAATTGAGCTCTAATTAAATGCTATTATGGATTATTTTACTCTGACGCCGAACTTTGACGATTGGATCTGCAATTCTTACATAATCGCACCTATGATTGTCGTCAAGCGCAAGCATATCTTGCCAAAAAAAAATAATACGCCACGGAGGTCGTCAAAATTGATTATTAAATCAGGATTATTTCTTTCTTGCAGGTGTTATACTGAACGATTTTATTAACGCTGCCAACGAGATAGCGTCAGGCAAGAAAGTGCAGAAGAGGTTCCGTATGTACTCATCTCACGACTTCAACATCGGGGCCCTCATGGAAGTCGCTAGGGTGGTCAGGGATGAGCAGAGTCTGCCTGAATACGGAGCCCTATTCGGACTGGAGCTGTATAGATTGAAGAGTACTGGAGAATTGACTGTTATGGTAAGTGTCATTCCGAACCAGTGGTAGATTCACTCGACGATTCAAAAGTACTTGTAAAAGTTTATTTGAATAAAAACATTCGAGTTTGAGTGTACGTATGTCTCAAACTAAGTAATGGAGAATTGACTGTTATGGTAAGTGGTATTCCGAACCAGTGGTAGATTCAGACGACGATCCAAAAGTACTTGTAAAAGTTTATTTGAATAAAAACATTTGTGTTTGAGTGTACGTATGTCTCAATCTAAAATGATTTAAATTTTAAATCATTTTAAGGCCCACTTGTAGTAATATGATTGGCGATAGTGTATTGGTTAAAGCCATGCACCTCTTACTTTTCAAAGTTATGCACGTTTTAGAAACCTATACTAATATTATAAATGCCCACGGCCCAACTACTCAACCGATTTTGATTGAATTTCGTACAGAGATAGTTTACATCCAGGGGAAGGACATATACTTTTTATACCGGAAAATTGAAGAGTTCCTCAATCCACGCGGACGAAGTCGTGGGCATTATCTAGTTAAATATAAAGGAAAATATTGTTCGGAAACTTGCATGCCCGAGGAATCTTGAACAGACGTGTAAAGCCTGCAAATCTACACCTGACCAGCGTGGTGATGGCCAAACCCTTCTCATGCTGAGAGACTTATGCTCAGTAGTGAGCCGGCAATGTAAGTCCCCTGTCAATGGCGCGCACGACATTGAGGCATAAAAGCGTTGCTTACCGTAGTTAAACAAAGCCCAATGCATATTTTCATCATACCTGCCTGAAAATAGGAATATACCTAACCAATGCCTACCCTTGCTCCCAATACTGTGCACGCCACCGTCCCTTGTGGTGTATTATCATTCTCAGTTGTTTTTTTTTATCTTGCAGCCGATCTTCTTGCCCAAAGCTGGTCAATCTGAAGTCCAGCACCTCCACATCACAGGCTGTGATAAAAGCAGCCATTGCGGTTACAACAAGTTCAAGGCCATCACTCAAGAGTACCTGCTTCCAGAGAAGGAGTTCTACAAAATATGCAACATTAGAACCGAACTGTGAATCCAGAACGTAGCTGTGATATAGTTTTAAGGAAAGGGTCGTCTAAACTAAAAATGAACGAATGATTTAAGACTTAACAACATATAATACTGTAATGAACGGGCACATACCCCGATAAATAATACGATGATTTAATTTTGTTTGAAGAGAATGAGGGTAGTTCGATACTGCCCTTGTCAGCTCCTGGCTTCACATCTCGTTCATATTAATAATGACAAATTAAATCATCATATTTTATGCAACATCCAATCTATAAGCCTTTGCCCTACGTGAGCGACAAACGCGACTCGATACGACGTGACGCGACAATATCAAACAGAAGTTTCTATGGCGTCGCATCGCGTCGCGTCACTTCTGTCGCTCACCTAGGACAACGGGTTAGTTTCATTGGTCATTTAATCACCAGCAAATTTAGCCATCAATTCTGCTGTCGGACGTTTTGACTAAGTTCATAAATGACGCAAGCGTTAAGTGAGACGCGTTCATCTTTAGATTGGACGATCTATTACCAATTGATTTGTTTAACGGTTTCCTGATTGGTCGATGCATTGGCTCAGCAGAACCTTTCCTCTGAACTCTGACGCATTGTGATGCGTCAGCGACAAACGTGTAGCGGTTACCACAGTGCAAACTAGATGGCGCTAATTGTATCTTCACCGCAGAATAAGATAATCGACTGAAAACTTATAAGTTACCATACAAGCCTGAATCACGATATCGAAGTTTTCTGAGAATAGCGCTATATATAGACCGTTCCAACTTACAACGGTCGGCCCAGAAAGGTTCTCGGGAACAACACCAGCCCGGAGGAAGATCTTCCCTATTGGTACGGACGAGTACGTACCACTCATTCGTCCCACAAACGCGACACTGCATTTATCACAGGGGGGTCCCTGTGACACTTGAATCAGTGTAGTGTAATAAGATTGCGGGGAAAGAAAGGGTCCCGAAATAGATCCTTATTGCTGTGTAATAAGCGACGCTATAACTAGCGGTCACGCCCACACCTCTAACCACAGGGCCCTGTGGAAGTGTAAATAGGCTTTATAATGCCTAAACGATTCCGTCCAATTACCGTACATACCGTTCCAATCAGGAAACACTCATATACAAGCGATATATCGGTAAGCTTTCTTCAACTGCCTCGTTGGTCTAGTGGATGGCATGTTCGACTGCGGCCGACGAGGTCCTGGGTTCGATTCCCGGTCAGGCATAAAATTATTAGGTAAAATTGGGTTTTTCAATAATGATCTAGTGGTTGGCATGTTCGACTGCGGCCGACGAGGGCCCGGGTCGTGCCATACTTTTAAGTATTGGGTTTTTTCGACTATAAATTCTCAGTAACCAGCCCGGAGTTAGGGAAGTTGACGATGTTTCACCCCCGTGCCTCGGAGAGCACGTTAAGCCGTCGGTCCCGGTTATTATCACTAACATGATGATAGTCGTCAAAGCCCGCCAACCCGCATTGGAGCAGCGTGGTGGGTCTAAGCTCTAATTCCTTCTCTCCTATGAGAGTGGAGGCCCTGTGCCCAGCAGTGGAACGTTATTGGGCTGTATGTAGTAGTAGGTAAGCTTTCGGTAACCTCATGAGCCCACGCCAATGCCGCATAGACTTTTTGGAAAACATCACGTTGTGACATTAGTAAGGGTAAGTTTGTAAAACAAACTTAGGTCACTAGGTATAGTTGCCCAAATCGATATTTCTACTTAAAGTTGTCTGTACTTACCTTGTGAAAAGACAAATCAAAAGCAACTAGAATATAGTTCTTTTTGATTGTACTTAATTAAGACTTAATTAGAGACTAAAAGAACAATTATTTTTGGTACTTTAATAAAATATGGCGCTTACAACTTTTGGATTTTATTTTCATACTAGCGAATGCCCTTCGTCTGCGTGGTTTGAGATTTTTTGGTTCCCGCGGGAACTCTTTAATTTTCCGGGATAAAAAGTAGCCTATGTGCTATTCCAGACTATAATCTATCTCTGTGCCAAATTTCAGCCAGATCCGTTCAGCCGTTGGGGCGTGATTGAGCAACAAACATCCATACATCCATCCAAACTTTCGCATTTATAATATTAGTATTATAGATAATAGAATAGAATATAATAGAATATGTTTTATTTGCTGATACAACACATAGTAAACACAAAATACAAAAAGTACTTAAAATCTAACTTAACTTAATCACTCAACGTCTAGAATGTGTCGTGCCAACAAAAGGATACCCATTCTAATTTCTGTTAATCAGTTTAGTTGTCAGAACTTCTGGAATTTCTAGACTAATTCACGTGGCAAATCTATTCAAAAATATATTATAAAGCTATTATCTTTATAAATATAATAATAATTGTCGCCTAAACAAATTATCTTTTGGAATTCACAATTAGCGTCCAACCGACGTGACAAGGGACACTGTCCACCATTTGACAACGCAATAAGAGTACCCTCATCAAAGGACTTGGACAGATGGAACGCGCAGCGACAAGCGATGTCAACCATAGATTAACTACTTACGTCTTTGGCGAGCTCCGTGCGATGTCAACCATAGATTAACTACTTACGTCTTTGGCGAACTCCGTGCGATGTCAACCATAGATTAACTACTTACCTCTTTGGCGAGCTCCGTGCGATGTCAACCATAGATTAATTACTTACCTCTTTGGCGAGCTCCGTGCGATGTCAACCATAGATTAACTACTTACCTCTTTGGCGACCTCCGTGGCGCAGTGTGTAGCGCTGTTGTCTTAACGTGCGGAGGTCCCGGGTTCGATCCCCGGCGGGGTCAATTTGGGAATTTATAATTTCTGAATTTTCCCCAGTCCGGCCTGGTGGGAGGCTTCGGCCGTGGCTAGTTACCACCCTATCGGCAAAGACTTGCCGCCAAGCGATTACGCGTTCCGGTACGATACCGTGTAGAAACCAAATAGGGGTATGGGTTTAATGTAGCTTCCATGCCCCTAACAGGTTAGCCCGCTACCATCTTAGACTGCATCATCCCTTTCATCAGGTGAGATCGCAGTCAAGGGCTATCTTGTAGTGGATAAAAAAATAAAAAAAATAAAAAAACCTGTAATGAATGATGTTCTCCCGGTCGAATTTCTGCCACGGCGGCCTATCTCCAGAGAGATTAGCCATCTGCGCGTGAGATATTATAGTGCATACACAGGTGGACTCTCTGTTCCTTTACTCTCATAGTCCGATGGGAAAATCCGACACGACCAGTGAGAGATCAGATGGACCGAGGACCGATGGCTTAATGTGTTCTCCGAGGCACGGGGGTGAAACACTGCTGTTGCGGATTGCGTGTAGGTTGTTGTGAGTTGGAGCAATGGGGATGATGACAACTCAATCAAATCAGCAACTCTTTATCAAACTTAAAAACGCTCTTCTAGTATGGAAGTTGTATGAAATTTGCAATTGTGACGTCATCAAATTTCAACATAACTTTTTTTCTTTAATCTATATTTTAAAATGGTTATCAAACTTAAAACTAACCGAGGATGTGAATATTAGGGCTTTTTGAAGGCCCCCTATTTAATAATCAGTTGGAAATAATTTATTTTTGATATAGGCATCATCCCTATTGATACACACAGCCTCGGTGTTAATATGGCAATATATTTAGAGATTATTCCTAACCCTATATACTAAGAAATTAGGTACATTAGAGTGGGGAGTGCTTACTAAAATAATGCTTATTTATGCTACGTGACAAAGTGCGAACTAAATATTATAATTAAACTGTAATAAATAAAGAACATTGTTCCGTCCCCATACAAAGTTCACCTAAGAACCAACAGTCATAAAACATTGATTACTGGGTTCAAATAAATACCTTTTTATACTTGAGAGTAGAATAAAACAACGGACACTTCCTAAGAAATGATTATTATCAAAAAAAAATTCCATTTTGAGGTTATATCAACTTTCACAATCAATACCATCTTTATCTATTTGTAATAGAGCTGTAAACAGTATGTAGATAAGAAAAGATTCGCCGTAGTTCATCAAAAACATTACAGATGGCGGTAGATATATTAAATGATACTTGTACTTTCAATAGATGGCGTTGCAAAATTCAGAATACTAGCGCACTTAGTACTGCTGCTTTTATCTTGCTTCTTACGATACAGATCTAGCGCTCAAGCGGTGATATTGCATATTATTTTAACCTGTAAGTTATTGATCTGTGGTTAATAATCGTGAGACGGAAACGTATAGTAATCAATTTAATACCCATTTATTTATTTTGCAATTAATTTGAAGTGTCCGTTGAATTCTTATATTTGAAATTAAGGTTATAAAATAAGTTAAGAATTACTGTATGTTTTAAACAAATGTTGATTCTTAGGCGAATTTGGTCCGTTGTAACCTAGTTTCTATGGTCACGTATTGCTAAGTGCCATAACTGCCAACTTCCTAACTTCGGGCTGGTACTGAGAATTTCTTGCCAGAAAAATCCAATACTTGTTATGGATACCTAAACTAGCGGCACGCTATGATGGCCGGTTTGACGTTTGTCCGCTCATGAAGTTCCGTATTAATTGATAACGACTTTGAAGGAAATAATTGTATTACTTTATTGACGATAGTGATGTGCAGAGATTCATAAATTTTATCGAATGTAGTTTCTCATGAAGTTCCGTATTAATTGATAACGACTTTGAAGGAAATAATTGTATTACTTTATTGACGATAGTGATGTGCAGAGATTCATAAATTTTATCGAATGTAGTTTTAGGTTTAGGACTCAAAATTTATTTATTAAATTGATTTCTTAAATGTATACAAGTGTAGAAAAATCAGTTTGCACCATTTAAGGGGTGAATGTACTTGTGAATATGAACAATTTTCACTATGTGGACAAACCTCTGAAATCGCAAAAAAATATCAATAAATTTTTAAAAATGGAATCTAATACGATCGTCACATAGGATCGCTGGCTAGCACAACTACTACCTCCGGCAAACTCGCGTCAATGCTCAATGCAAAACAAAGCAGTTTCGAATTGACGTTGCTTCGAAAAGTATAAACTGTCAGTGCAATGCGATTGTGATATAGTTTTGACCTGGCTTTGGATTTCAAATATTGATACTGCATTACTGTTGACCCTTGCTCGTTAATTTGGACTCTGTTCAAGCCCTTTGTTGTGGATTTCGTCGATATGACCGAACGTACGCAGAGAACTGTTCTAAATAGTCAGACACGTGAGTTCGTAATACGCCTTCGTAACTATTTCGATCGTGAAGCTCAAAATGGAGGGCCAATTTTACCTATAACGTCAGTGGTTGAACGCGTAGCTGATGCGCTTAATATTGGACAACGAACTGTTAGACGGATAACTAAAAAAAAATATGGCGAGACTGGCACAGAAGAAAATAAACTTCACACACCAAAAAAGAGAAAACGAGCAAAACCAGTCGTAGGCATCGATAGCTTTGATGCCGATGCTATCCGAAGACATGTTTACGGCTACTATTTACAGAAGGAGTATCCAACAAGAAAAAAGTTGGTGCATTCACTGAAGGAAGCTGGATTATTCTTCGGTGGGGAAAGTTCTTTAACGAAGATTTTGAAGACCATTGAATTTCGATACAAAAAATGTAACAAACGCAAAATATTGATGGAAAGATTTGATATAGCGATGGCAAGGTATACTTTTTTACGGCAAGTGAAAGAAATCAAAAATTGGCAAAATGTTGTGTTCTTGGATGAAACATGGCTTAATGCTAACCATACTGTAGGCCGTTCTTGGAACGATGACACAGCAGCATCTACTTCCAAAGTTCCTGTAGGAAAAGGATCGCGACTTATAATTTGTCACGCCGGAACCATCAACGGGTTTGTCGAAGGTTCTCTCATGGCTTTTGCGTCAAAAACCACTGGAGACTATCATGAAGACATGAATGGAGAAAAGTTTACTGAATGGTTTACCTCAATGTTGTGTAGCCTCCCTGAACCATCTATTATAATTATGGACAACGCCCCATACCACTCGATGCAAATTGACAAGCCACCTGCCCAATCCCAAAAGAAAGCTGATATCGTCGCATGGCTTCGTAAAAATGGCGTAGATGCAAACATGAATATGTTAAAAGCGGAATTAGTACGTCTTTTAAAAGAAAACAAACCAACCAAGATCCGATACGTCATTGACGAAATAGCATTAGAACATGGGCACAGAGTTATACGGTTACCGCCTTACCATTGTGAGTATAATGCGATTGAGTTGGTGTGGGCTCAAATTAAGGGATATGCTGCAAGACACAATACAGAACCCCCATTTACCACAAAAAAAATGCTAAAATTATTAGAAGAAGCTTGTGAACATGTGACTAAAGGAGACTGGGAAAAGGTTGTGAATAGAACTGTTAAATTAATAAGGGAAGATTATGAAAGAGATGTGAAAATAGATAATATTATAGAAAACGAACATATAATTATTAATGTATGTGATGATAGCAGTGACGACAGTGAAAATAGTAGTATGGACGAATCTGATTAATTATGGCCTTTTGTGGCACCTTTTTTGGTATCTTTTGTATTCATATGTTTCTTGTGTGCATATAAAGTATGTATATTCATTTTCGTTCAAATATTCAGTTCGTTCAAATAAATTAAATAAACATATACATTTTTGTTTTATTAAACCTATTTAATCAGGTACAAAAACAAAACTTAATTGTTTTTTGTTCGAGAATAAATTGACATTCCACATCACTATTGTAATGTGTCAAACCGGCCATCATAGCGTGCCGCTAGTGTAATAACTAGGTACGTACTATATTATGATGGCAAATGTTTGGAATGACGACACATTCAACTCAACGTCGCTTCGCGTCGTTGTTGAGGGCTGACGTTCTACTAAGCCTCCGCTGTCCGTCCGTCAGTCTGTCTGTCAGCGGGCTGTATCTCATGAACCGTAAGAAAATACCTAATAGTACTTAATAGGTAGACAATTTAAATTTTTACAGAGTGTGTATTTTTATTGCCGCTATACAAACTGCCTCGTTGGTCTAGTGGACAGTGGTTAGCATGTTTGACTGCGGCCGACGAGGTCCCGGGTTCGAGTCCCGCCCGGGTCAGGCCATAATATTTAGTATTGGGGTTGTCTGACTAGAAATTCTCAGTACTAGCCCGGAGTTAGGAAGTTGGCGGTGTTTCACCCCCGTGCCTCGGAGAGCACGTTAAGCCGTCGGTCCTCGGTCCATCTGATCTCTCACCGGTCGTGTCGGATTTGCCCATCGGGCTATGAGAGTAGAGGAACAGAGAGTCCACCTGTGTATACACACACTTGTGCACTATAATATCTCACGCGCAGATGGCTAATCTCTCTGGAGATAAGCCGCCGTGGCCGAAATTCGGTCGGGAGAACATCAATCATCACAGTAGATTTTTTTTATTCACTACAAGATAGCCCTTGACTGCGATCTCACCTGATGGTAAGTGATGATGCAATCTAAGATGGTAGCGGGCTAACCTGTTAGGGGCATGGAAGCTCCCGGTTATTATCACTAACATGATAACAGTCGTTCAAGCCCGCCAACTCGCATTGGAGCAGCGTGATGGGTCTAAGCTCTAATTCCCTCTCTCCTATGAGAGTGGAGGCCTGTGCCCAGCAGTGGGACGTTAATGGGCTGTAGTGATGATACAAACAAGTAATAAAAATACCGCCCCCATACAAGAAACGTGGTTTTTGAAAGCCTACCTTATTTTTTTACGATAGGTACGTATTATATTGTACGATCGTAGGGATAACGGAACCTTTATTATACGATACGTTTTTATACGACTGCATGAAAAAAGGAGTATATTGTTTTCAGGTTTCATGTATGTATGTATGTATTTATATATGTATGTGAGTTTATATATTCCACCATAACTTCAATACGCCTGAACCGATTTTGATAAATGAGGTATCGTTAGAATCCCTAGCTTATTCCGGGTGACATAGCTAGTAAAATTTAAAAAAAATTTGACGGGCTGAACATGGTCCCGCAATAAAGAATAATGTTGGAAAAAAATCGAAAATAAGATTAACTACATAATCATCATCTAGAAAATGATGAGTAGATTCCAATAATATATAACACTATAGTTCAATATCCAGTGATTCACAAAAAATATCATTTATCAAAAATGTGAATAAGATTCTAATTTAAATATTCTCATGACACATTTCCGTCAAGGGTTCCGTTTGTCCAAGCCCGTGTAATTTCCAAATCTGTTTCGGTATTCAAGAAAATTTAACGCGGCCATTTGTTGGATTAACTTATCAGTTCTAAAATTTGATATAAGGCGATAAAAAATCGGTTAATTTCTTTTTTTTTTTTGGTTTTATGAATCCAGATTCCGGACCAACCTGCGTTAACCTAAATGTACTTAAAGTAATCCTTAATTAGGTACCTATAAAACGTAAGACTTATTAATCTGCTCACAATTTACTTACTATCCACCACCACCACTGCAGCCTATTAAGGTCCCACTGCTGGGCACAGGCCTCCACTCTCATAGGAGAGAGGGAATTAGGAGCTTAGACCCACCACGCTGCTCCAATGCAGGTTGGTGGGCTTTAACGACTATTATCATGTTCGCGATAATAACCGGGACCGACGGCTTAACGTGCTCTCCGAGGCACGGGGGTGAAACACCGCCAACTTCCTAACTCCGGGCTGGCGCTGAGAATTTCTTAATTGAAAAACCCAACACCTAACAATTTTTATGCCCGACTGGGAATCGAACCCAGGACCTCGTGATCCGCAGTCGACTATGCTAACCGCGAGACCAACGAGGCAGTTACTTACTATATTTATTGTATAACATAACTAGCTGATGCCCTCGACTTCGTCCGCGTGGAATAAGTTATTCATTCCCTCTTTAATTTTCCGGGATAAAAAGTAACCTATGTCATTTTCCAGGTCTCCCATGCAAAAAATAAAAAATTAGGTCGATCCGTTGCTTTGTTGCGACGTAATTGAAGGACAAACAAACACACTTGCGCATTTATAATATTACTTACATGATACTGTAAATTGATAGAACTGCTGAAGATGTTTATTTGTAAAATGGTGATAATGAAAAAAAAACCCGGTTAAGTATGTTGTGGGCTTTTCTCAGACCAGGGCGCGTTTGGAACCCTCGTAGCTTTAGTTTTAAGATACCGATACTGATTATCACCAATAAATTTTGTAAATAAATAGACGTCAATAGTATACCTACCTAAATTGAATAAACATTATTTGACTTTGACTTTGACTGAAGTAGGTACCTAATAATGTAGGTCATAATTAAAATAATTAAAAAATACGACTGCACTGCCAAAAAACGAACTAAAAAGTTAAAATCTAAATTAATCTAAATAGTTATATTAGAATCTTGTTCACATTTTTATTAAATGATATTTGTTTGTGAATCACTGGATATTGAACTATAGTGTTATATATTTTTGGAATCTACTCATCATTTTCTAGATGATGATTATATAGTTAATCTTATTTTCGAATATTTTTTTTCAACTTTAGTCTCCATGATCACCCCATCAATTTTTTTTTTTAATTTTACTAGCCTATGTCACCCGGAATAAGCTGGGGATTCTAACGATACCTCATTTATCAAAATCAGTTCAGGTGTTATGGTGTTAAGTTATGGTGGAATATACAAACTCACATACATACATACATACATACCTACACCCTGAAAACAATATACTCCTTTTTTCAGGCAGTCGTATAATAACAGAAAAACGTAACAAAATATTTTGGTTCGAATTATTTCTATATAATCTGATAAAATGCTATAATATCAGGGCACGAAGCAATTTGGTAAAACCAATAAAACCATGATAATTTGCGGCCTACGCATGAAATTTCGAATTGAATAAATAATGAAATACCACAGCTATATTATGGCCGCTACAAAAAGGAATCTACATTGACAAATATGAAAATATGATATTATTATCGCTAACTAGCTGATGCCCCCGACTTCTTCCACATGGAACAAGTTATTTTAATTTCCACAGGAACTCTTAAACTTTCCGGATAAAAAGTAGGCGACGAAGT
The DNA here is from genome assembly GCA_964035005.1 of Erebia palarica. Lineage (NCBI taxonomy): Eukaryota > Metazoa > Arthropoda > Insecta > Lepidoptera > Nymphalidae > Erebia > Erebia palarica. Next base: position 20,313,208 of record OZ035995.1, read on the forward strand.
TTGACGACCTCCGTGGCGCAGTGTGTAGCGCTGTTGTCTTAACGTGCGGAGGTCCCGGGTTCGATCCCCGGCGGGGTCAATTTGGGAATTTATAATTTCTGAATTTTCCCTGGTCCGGTCTGGTGGGAGGCTTCGGCCGTGGCTAGTTACCACCCGGCAAAGACTTGCCGCCAAGCGATTACGCGTTCCGGTAGGATGCCGTGTAGAAATCAAATAGGGGTATGGGTTTAATATAACCGCCATGCCTCTAACAGGTTAGCCCGCTACCAGCTTAGACTGCATCATCACTTACCATCAGGTGAGATCGCAGTCAAGGGCTAACTTGTAGTGGATAAAATAAAAATAGCTTAAGTCACTCTCCAGTGTGCTTAGCATGCGCACCACGAGATTATCTCGCGACGAGAGAGAGAGAAGTTGTCGTTGTCGGCAAATTTATCGTTTACACTAACATGCACAAAATGCGGTATATGACAAGAAATAAATAGTCGGCATGTAAAGGTTCGTAGAGACCACAGATAAGAAATATTACTTTTATCTCTATTTTTGACATAACGACACAAGTCACCATAGACATAATTTTACTCGTTGTGCGCATGCTGGCCATACAGGTGTGATTAAGTTGCCATCATCCCTTTGACATTGATGGTAGGCGTCAGGACCCTGAGCAATAAGGAATACAACACGGAAACATGTTTAAAATAATATTAGACAGAGATAATAATTATCATGTGAAAGAATGCCGTCTGTTAGTTTGTTAGCAATGCAGTATCATAAAATGATTGCTATAATAAATTTGACAGGCAACTCTAACTTTGACTCACAACCACTAAATGCGAAAGTGTGCTTGTTTGTTGGGCTATCCTTCTATCACGCCGCAACAGGGCAATGGATCGACGTGGTTTTTGGGATAGGCATAGTTGAGGACCTGGAAAGTGACATAGTATGCTACTTTTAATCCCGGAAAATCAAGTATTTACCGTGGAAATTAAAAAGCTTGTTCCAAGCGGACGAAGCCAAAGGGCATCAGCTATTTATTTAAATATATATCGAACGAGCAGGCGTGTCACGTGACGTAAAGTGATTACCGCCAGCCTTGAACATTTGAAACAAGAAGCGCCAATGCTTTAACAGCTTTTGAGAAATTAGTTTATCCGTCCTTTGAAGAGCCCCATAGGCAATCATGAGGGAACTCATGGCAAACAATCATCATGGCAAGACTCTTTCAGTTAAGAAAATAAATTTTACTGAAAATTAGAGCCGACAAAAAACACTCCAGACTTTTTCAGCAATACTTACTTAATTTATTTATTCCATATAGATTATAGGCCATACAAGTGTCTCATATGTTTTGACTCTACCAATACAACGCGACGGTTCTGAAAGGAGATTCTACTGAGAAGAACCGGCCAATTTTAATAATTATTATCCTTCCTTTTTTGTAAGTCAGTTAAAAACCGGCAATAATTATTAATCTTCAAGAAAGATAAGAAAGTCTAAGGACAAGTGTGAGATTGCTTGAATAAAATATTCATTTTGAACACTGTTTTATTCATAAAATTTTCAGTTTTCAACAAACCCGCGCGCTCCTTTTAATTAGTAAAAGTTCCTAACGTTTAAACACAGTCATAATACATAATTAGTCCGAGTGATACGTACCCGAGGGATTAACCACACTCATGCGTCAAGTGATGCGAAATGCCGAGAGGCAGGGTTAAAATTAAATGAATTTAATACGAGCAATATGTCAACACCACTTTTCGATGACAAAGGAATGAATGATACTGTCAGCCTTCGTTTTGTAATTAATGGAATCGATTAGCGAAATTGCCAAGGCTTATTATGATACGGGTAGGTATCAGGCATTAACCTTTGTGATGCGAATGAACTCCGATGAAATATTCTTTAGCTAAGGGACTGTCTATAACGTATGAGTAATCGGCGACCAATCTCCAGGGAGATAATCTCCATCTGCGTTGGAGATAATATACTGCACAAGTGTGTACGCAAACACAGCAACTCTCTATTCCTTTACTCTCAAAGCCTGATATAACGGAAAATCTGACACGATCGGAGAGAGAGTGCAGGGACTATATGAACTTCATAAATAGTTCCAATTTATAGTTTGACAAATGTAACTGATTACGATTTACTACACAACCGCGCTATATTCACATCCGTTGCTGCCTTTATAGGGACTATTCCCTAATATTATTATGTAAACATAATCAAAGTCAAACGTAAGTCAAGTATAAGTAAAACATATAAAGTACCTATACACTTCTTGAATTTGACAACTTAACAGATGATATTATGATGATAAACGTTAAACGCGTCTTCTACGACCTACATTGATCCGAAAAATTGCGCACAAGTGTACTTAGTCCCAATTTAAACGTCCGCGGCGCACACACGGTTTTCGGGTGGCCCCGGAATGAATATTCTCATTTTCGCACCTCACCGCCATTTTGCGGATAAATGAACGAGTCACGTGATTTATCGTTACAGATCACGGATACCGTTTTGTGTGCCTTTTGAAACCCGTTTTAATGGGGGGAGGTAAGAGGGGGGGTACGGTAATGGCAGGTATTTTATGTGTTTTTCGGTCATATCTGTTACAGAGATCGATGCAAGTTTGTTTTCATATTAATTCATTATAGTTGCGATTTCATTCAATCACGTTTAATTTAGTCCTTGCTAATATTATGAATGCGAAAGTGTCTGTCTGTCTGCTATACTTTAACGGGCCATCTTTTCAACCGATTTTGATGTTTAGTACCTACAGAGCACACTTACAACACAACATATTTAAATCTATACTTACCACACTATTGCTCTAGATGTCGCGTACTTTCAACAATCTCAAAAATTCAAAAAAAATTCGGTGGGTAATACCTATTTCATTTGAAATAACCCTTTCTGAGATTACGTACCATCATATACTCAGATAAGTATGTGGGTAGGTACCAAGACCTACTATATGGGTAGTTTTTGGATATACCTCATACATTATAGGAATTACCTACCACTAGATAGTAGAAGTAATGGTACAGCTACTTAAAAATCTCTAAAATTTCCTATTACAATCAGCAATTAAAGTAGGTAGGTTGCAAGCTGGAACGTCTCATAATTTTCATTGCACAAAAGACTATTATTATTGAACAGTTACTATTTAAACGAAAAAAAAGTTAAACAAAAAGCGTGCAGGTAATCGCCCATCTCTTTTAATTTTAACATGAAGTAAGCCGCGGCAAAATAGGTAGGTCCACCTTGCAATCCAATGTTTTGTTCCAACTTCACTCGTGATCGTGCTTCAACCTTAAACAAAGTGAGATTTAACCCGATATTAAACGCATATGAAACACGCACGGCCCATTATTTACAAGTTCTTATATTCACAGAAGTGTTTTAACTGTAAATGGAACGTTTAAACAACTCAAAACAAAAGTTTTCTCAAGTTTTGTTTATAGTTACTCGCATGAAAGCCCGGCTAAATTAAAAGTTCAAGTTACTGTTGATAATCTACCGGTCGCGTGGGTTCTCACAATATGTTAGGGTTTTACTTTTGACAGCAGATCGGGTAGTCGTACACTAGACGCGGTGTGGGGTTATCGTGTTGTTGGTCTGCTGCCGTAAAACTTTTGTCTTATCGAAGATAGTATAAAAACATAGTTAAAACGACTTGAAAGCCGAACGATTAGTAGTGTGAGGTGTTTTTGTGTGTGCCATGTAGGCTTTTGTGTGTGTTTCGAGGTGTATCACGGTGCATTCTTCAGTGATTCATCTGTGAACAAGAAAATGCTGTTTGTGTCATAGATATACATGTATTGGCCCTAAGTTTATGTGTACCTTGCAAGGAATGTGTTTTGTGGTGATTTTGTGACTTCACGTCGCCTGTTTCGCTGTAATAATAAGGTTTGTTGTTCAATGTTCATATTATTTCCAATTGACTTAATAAATGTATCGCTTTTACTTAATAAGTAGGTACTGGCCCGCGAATGTTTTAAATTCTTCGTAAACTTTATTTTTCCCCTTAATTTTCCAGGATAAAAGTCCTATGTCCTTCCCTGGGATACACCTCATTTCTGTATCAAATTTTATAAAAATCGGTTTTCAAAAAATCGGTTAAAGCGACAGACAGCCAGACAGACAGACGCGTTTATATCATTAACTTATGAATTTAGAGCCGATTCCTCAAAACCTTAATTACCTACCTACAACTTGTAGAAAAACTTTACTCGGAGATGGAGAAATTGGCTCTAAGCAGCCTAACAAAGATTTCCTTACCGCAAAAAAGCTAGGTAAGTAAAATGTGCGCTACCTAATCTTATTGTTTTTTGTTCTGAGAAGGCAATGGTCGGATGCTCTTGTTCCAAGTAGGTAGGTAAGATCTCGGAATTTAAGTTACTAAGTCCTGTTCATTTACAAATTTATTCGACATAAACGGATCCTTTACTTGGTAGGTAAGTAGGTATTTTGTTTAAAATGTAAGTAAGTAAATAAATGATTTACTTAAATATAAAGGAATTAATGAGGCGCCATTTTCACCCGATTTGCCTTCTACAGGGATCGGCATAAAGCCGCCTACGGATGAGCCAACGAGTGGGCTGTCAACGTCCGACAAGTTCCAATCTAGGTTCATATCAAATACTTAACAAAATAGGTCTAAAATTACTCATGTCGGTGCCAAATTCGGCTGGCGGCGAATGGAAATACATATTCTGTACCTGGAACCAATATTACATAAGTAACTGCTTACCTAGGTGGTTAAAAATAGGATGTCCACGCCATTGACATAAATGTGTAGGTCTTAGCCCACACAAAGTTTTTCCTGGATAACACTACAATTGCCGTATCTTTCGTCAATGAGAAATCAATTCGTGGACCACTTTAAGTAGGTACGTAGGTTGTTGAAAAAGAATTAATTATGAACCAAGTAGGACTTCATTTTAAAATCATAATATCTAGGTATTAAGTAGGTATGTATGTAAAATTTATGGAAATTTACATCAGTAGTACTTAGTTACTCAGGTAGGTAATTGTCATTGCATATTGCCTGAGTATAGTTTTTGCATGGGTAACTATACTTCAGGATCTGGAGAGGGGTTACTTTGTATCCCGGTAAACCACACAGATCGAACGAGATAAAAAAAAACATCTACGAGGAGAAAGTCGCGGCCATCAGCTAGTTTTTAGAGTAGATAGATAGGCAGGTGGCCTACTAGCCGACAGAAGTTGGCTTTCATAAGTTGGCTTGTCTGTAGAATCCTAAAGGGACCAGTATAACCGGTTATTTTAAATAATATCTGGAGAATAGGACTGCGGTACTTCGGAGCACCTGTGCCATTTCTTTGTCTGTGATTTTTAATTTGAGAAATTAAGGAAATTTTTCGGCGCCATGTTTGTTTAACCTAAAAAATACAATAGAGAGGAGACCTTAGTACATATTGCCGTCGCTTAAGGCCGTATTGTTTTAATATTAGTGAAGTTCGTGTTTTAGAATTATAATGCTTATGTTAGGGGTTAAGGTAGGTACTGACAATTTAAAATAATACTGCTCCAGACGATGGTATTAACTATCTAGTAACCCACCAGTGCTCAGAAATTATTTAAAAACAAAATATTTTTGACCCTGCCGGTATCGAACTCGTTGCCTCCCACTTTATTACGACCACAGTGCTCACCACTGCGCCAAGGAGGCCGTTAACTCTGTCATCTTACTGTCTGCGTCTGACTAATTAAAAACTAGCCGATGCCTTCGATTTCGTCCGCGTGGAGTGAGGTTTTATGGCCCCCGTGAGAACTCTTTAATTTTCCGGGATATAAAGTAGCCTGTGTTATTCCAGACTACAATCTTTCTGTGTCACAGTTCATCCTGATCCGTTCAGCCGTGTTCTGGCGTGACATTCATCCATCCAAACTTTCGCATTCACTTATTATACCTATTAGTACATAAGTATAAATATAGACAAAATTTATTATTAACGTTCTGTACGTTGATTCATATTCAGCCAGTCAGTTTCTCCTTTTATATTTATGCATTAGGTAGTTAGTTTACCTATGAGATAAGTATCAAATCAACCCACATGCCTACATTAGCTCTAACCCATAAAAGTAAAACAATAACATAGAAGTGGGTCGGTATGCACTATGCACTACGCACAATTATTATGCACTAGATGATGCCTGGTTTCAATACCCGCGGGAACTCTTGTATTTCCGGGATAAAAAGAAGCTTTTGCCTTTCCCCGGGATACAAACTATCCCTGTACCAAATTTCATCAAAATTAGTTGAACGGATGGGCCGTGAAAGCGTAGCAGATAGACTCACTTTCGCAATTATAATATTAGTATGGATCGGTGCACTAGTAAGTACTTAGGCCTAAGTACCTAAATATTTATTTATAAGTTATGTAAATACGTACCTCCCATGTTACGTAGAATTCTTATCACACGGTTATCAGTAAATAACAAACGAGCAATTCATTCAAGCCTAATCTTTTGTGTAACCGAGCTAAGACATTCAGAACCTCGTACGGCATCTAACAAGTCATAATTAAAAAAATTAAAAACTCCCTCCCTTGGCAAAAAACGAACTAAAAAGTTAAAAATCTAAATCAATCTACTTAAATTAGAGTCTAATTCACATTTTTATTAAATGAATATATTTTTGTGAACCACTGTTTGAACTATAGTGTTATATATTTTTGGAATCCACTCATCATTTTCTAGATGATGATTAATTATATAGTTAATCTTATTTTCGAGTATAAAAACAGACATTTAGGCCGTGAACTGCGTTGTATTATTTTATATTTTTACTAGATGATGCCCGCGACTTCGTCGGTTTTTACCATTGAAAATGGTTATCGGATGCAAATCGCCTGAGACGTATTTTTGGCCATAGCTCCGAGGATCTTGTGAGAATCGAGATCGAATAGGTAGTACCAAGAATTGAGGAATTTATCGAGACAAATGTGAGCGTTTGAATTTTGAAAATCGGTTAGTAAAATTTTAGTTTTTTTTTTTCTTTTCAGAATCACCAATTATCTCAATAAAAATTTCTTATTATTCAACTTGTAATGTGTTATTCAAAATAAAATTATATTTTTTTCGTAAATTTTTGTATCCATTTTCAATGCTCCGATTCTTGTTAATTTTCTGGGATAAAAAGTATCCAAACCCGTTATACCTACCAAACTTCATGAAAATCGGTTGAACAGATTGGTCGCCAACGCGTAGCAGACAGACAGACACACTTTCGCATTATAATATTAGTATGGATATGACAGCCACACTTAGGTTCAGTGGCGTGCACAGATTTTGAAGCTAGGGTAGGCATTAGTCAGTCAGAATACCTATTTATTAGCTGTTATGACGAAAAATGATCATTGAGGTATTTTGAGGACTTGAGGACTGCACTGGATAGATATATTTTAAGTATGAAAGATACAGTTCGCGCGCGAGTTGAATGCAGAGTAAATGTATGTGTCACCATGTACATCTGCTGTGCATTCAACTCGTGCGCGAACTATTGTAGTTATGGATTTAACTTAACGTACAGTTAAATAGCAGATATTAAGTAAATAATTTGTAGGCATTTCCTTTAGGCTGATAGGTATTTGTGGTTTTTCAGTCTTTGTAAGTATTCATAATAATATTATGAATGGGTCACGGAATAGTGGTTAAGTTATGTATCACTAGGAGCCGTTTATTTATTAGAAACTATTCATTGCACGCGACATTGCCTGTCACGAGTTTTTTGTCGAATTGTCGACCCACGATTTTTCTTTTTTATACGACTGCCTGAAAAAAGGAGTATATGTATTTATGTGAGTTTGTATATTCCACCATAACTTCTATACGCCTGAACCGATTTTGATAAATGAGGTAAGTATCGTTAGAATCCCTAGCTTATTCCGGGTGACATAGGGTAGTAAAATTTAAAAAAAAATTGATGGGGTGGCCATAGTCCCGCATTGAAGACTAAAGTTTTTTTTTTTTTTTTTTTTTTTTTTTTTTTTAATTAATGTAGAATCTGCGATCAGTCGACAGACTATAAGCAGATTTGGTGTTTTTACTGACTGATTTTTGCAGAGTAGAGGACCAGCGTCCTCAAATCTGTACACTGTCGAGCACATTGGCCCGCTTGAGACGCTTTATTTTTTGCACTGTTAGTAGGCAATTTGCCAGTGGGTTGGGGTGTAACAGTAAGCGTTCCCGATGCTTTGTGCTATGCTTATTGATTTCCTCAATTACAGTTGGGATTTCCAGGTACTGATGTATTTCGGTATTGCGTGCAAACCAAGGAGCATTAGCAATCGTTCTAAGGATACTATTCTGAGCTCTTTGTATCGCTAGTATGTTTGACTTGCTGGCAGTACCCCATATTTCTATACCATACAGCCAGATGGGTTTGAGGATTGAACAATAAACCATTAGTTTATTATTGAGTGATAAAGCAGATTGTCTACCCAGCAACCAAAGTAAGTTTCTGAAGCGGTGGTTAAGTTCGTCACGCTTGTGTTTGATATGATCTTTCCATGTCAGTCGTCGATCCATATAAAAGCCTAGGTATTTTACACATGTTGTTTCTGGTAATATTTCTTCACCCAATTTTATAATAGGGCAATCGCCAGTTTTCAATGTAAATGTTATATGTTGCGATTTAGGTGCACTGGGTTTGATACGCCATTTGTTCAGCCATATGTTGGTTATATCCATTTGTTTTTGCAACTGATAACTTGCAAAAGCCGGGTCTTTATTGCAGGATAGAAAGGCTGCATCGTCCGCGAATGTTGCAACAGTGATACCTGGTGAGGTAGGAAGGTCACAGGTGAAGATATTATACAAGACAGGACCCAGGACAGACCCTTGGGGTACACCAGCGGCACAACTGTAGAAGCCAGATCTGGCATCTTGTTGCTTCACTTGAAAAAATCTGTCCTTCAGATATGACACAAGTATTAAATACATGGTGTGTGGCAAGAATTGTTTTATCTTGCAAAGAAGACCCTTGTGCCAAACCTTGTCAAAAGCCTGCTGAATATCTAGGAAGACCGCGGAACAGTACTCTTTTTTCTCTAGGCATTGACGAACTGTGTGATACACTCTGTGTACTTGTTCTACGGTCGAGTGTTGTTGACGGAAGCCAAACTGGTGCTCAGGAATTATGCCACTTTCATCGAGACTGACTTTTAATCGAGCTAGGAATATTCTTTCCCAGAGTTTCGATAAAACCGGAGTGAGGCTGATGGGGCGGTAGGACCAAGTTTCTTCTACAGGTTTTCCTGGCTTGGGTATCATGATCACCTGTGATATTTTCCATAGGTCAGGGAAGTGACATGTTCTAAAGATGGCATTAAACAGATTCGCCAGGAATGCAAGACACTTTCTAGGCAACTCCTTTAATACCTTAGGTGTTATCAGGTCAAAGCCGGGGGCTTTCTTGGTATCGAGCTGAGCGATGGCCTTGAGAATTTCCCTTGGAGAAGTAGGCTTTATGGGCATGCAGAGTTGCAAATCTTGGGCAAGAATATTGTCGATCTCGGTGTCATCTGGGTCATTCTGCTCATTTGGTCGAAATACTGATGCAAGATGAGTAGCAAAGGCTTCCGCTTTTTCTTCGTCGGTACGCGCCCAAGAGGTTCCGCTTCTGATTGGAGGCAAATGTGATTTGGGTTGCTTTAATGTATATTTAGTGGCATTCCATAAGGAGTGCTCGCCTCTACCATTAGGACACATCTGCTCTAGATTGTTTTTTATTAGGGTGTTTGAGGTTGTTTCTAGGATGACTTTAAGCTGCTTAATGGCACGGTTTAAACGCGTTTTATCGCTCTGATCTCGTGAAGTTTGCCAAACGCGCCGAAGTCGTCTTTTTTCCTCGATTTTACTTTTAATTTCCGAAGGAAGCCATGCGCCGAGAGGTTTAGAAGTTATGTACGGTGTATTAATCCAAGCAGCAACTTGAATTATATTAGTAAAATAAATACCCGCGTCATCGACATCATGGGCAGTCTTAAGACGAGTCTTGAGGTTGATATTATTGCTAAGGTAATCGCGAAAAGATTCCCAGTCGGTTCGAGAGTTGTGCAGACGCTCTGAATTATCTTCAAGTGCAGATATTATGGCACTGACTTCAAGAATGACCGGTGAGTGATCTGACGAGCCATCAAGACTGGGTTCAATGGATGTGTATAGGTGACTAATGTTTTTCGTTATAAAAAAGTCGAGAAGGTCAGGTCTTTTTCTGGGATCTGTCGGCCAGTAGGTAGGTTCACCCGTAGACATGGATTGGAGGTGATTTTTATCGATGGACATCTTGAGTTCGCGGCCACGCGTATGAGTATAACGTGACCCCCAGTACGTGTGTTTAGCGTTCCAATCGCCGCCACAGATGAAACGATTACCAAGTGTTTCAAAGTAGGCAGAAAACATTGCCTCGTTTATATTATGCCGAGGTGGACAGTATATCGCAGAAAGAGTTATATAATCAACACGATCCTTGACCCTGATTGACGTTGCCTGTAAATGGCTCGTGACATATGGTTCCATTAAGGAATGTTTTAGATGTTGCCTTATAATGACTGCGGTTCCTGCATGAGCACTACCATCAGGATGGGGAGTTAGATAAGTACAGTACCCCGGTATTTGAAAGAAACTTTTTTCCGTTACGTGTGACTCAGAAATTAGCACAGCATCTAATTTATTGGATACCATAAACGCAACCACTTCATCTTTTCTACCGGAAAGGCCGTTAATATTCCATGTCGCAATACGAAGGGAATTCATTTTTGCAACTGAGTAACAAGTGACGTTATAAGACCCAGCAGGGTGCTTATTTGTTGAAGTAAAAAGTCTATCTTTTTGTTTTGTTGTAGGATTATATCTTCTAATTTACTAGTAGGTTGGGAGGATTTAGTCATATTTTCAAAGTCATCTTTTGTTGGAATTTGGGTTGCCGCAGCTTCTGCATACGACAGACCATCTTTGTAAATTTGGCTTGGTGTAGTCGATGCTTTGGCATCCTGGTTAGCTGTGAATCTGTCTTTAGTTGCATTTGGTTTCGGTTGTTGATATTGTCTAGGATTATTTAGTCTTTTTCTAGCAAGTATCTCCTTATAAACTTGGCAACCCTTGTAGTTTGCGGGGTGATCGAGGAAGCACAGGGCGCACTTAGCAGGTGTGTTTCTTTCTTTTTTAGTACATTCCGAAGTTTTATGTCCTTCTCCGCATTTAACGCAGCGGTACGGTCTCATGCAGTTATTTTTGGAGTGTCCATATTGTTGACAACGGTGGCACTGAACGACTGACTTTGATTTGCGAGGGTTTTCTACTTTTATACGTTGATGAAATATATATTGTATGTCTTTGACTAACTTGTTGTTGATACCAGGCTCTATATTAATGAAAAAAGTTGAGGTAGGAAGTTTATCGGGACCATATCGAGCGTTAATGATTTCTCCTCGGACCTTATTCCCTGTTGCTTCAATAGCTTCAACTATTGCACCGTGAGGAGTGGTATGGTGAAGATTTTTTACGATTATGCGGAAGCATTTAGTGTCCTTTCTTGTGAACGTATGTCCTATTAAACCGTTTTCCCTTATGACCTCGATTATCTTTTTGTATTCATCTACTGAATCAATAATGATGCGAAGGTTATTTTTATTAACGATTTTAAATTTAAAGTGCTCCGCACTGCTTCTTGTCTCTAGCAGTTTTGATAGTTCATTCACATCTTGGATGCCGTACAAGATTATGGGTGGAGGTTTATTCACAACTTTGGTTTTGGGAAGAGAGTGATCATCATCTAGTTGATCTACCGGCAGGGCGCTGAAACTGTTAGCGGTTTGAGTAGGTTGCGTTGGAGAGTCACTAACTCGTCTACGTTTCCCTCCCCTAGAACTTGGCACTTTTTGCCAACTGGGTGGCTGGGTGGTTACTTCTGGGAAGTCAATCATAGTATCAGACTCACGGTTAAAATTGCTCGTTAGGTAAGAGTCAATTCTTTGCTGAACTACATTGCTAACATCACCAAGGGATGAAGATCTTGGTCTATCGTAGGTTTTGGTAACTCGGCGAGGAAGGGTTATGAGCACTTGCTGCCTAGCTTTCTCGCTTTCGTGCTCACTTCTGTTAATTTGGCCAGTAGCATTCTGTACTAATGGGGCGGCCTGGTTGCCCACCACCTCACAGTCTTCGGTAACAAACTTCTCACACACAGGCCCGGGTACCCGTGTGCGCCGGGGGCTAGCCGGATCGCATGGCAAATCGCAATCATCTTTATTCATACTTTCATTTAAAAAAAAAGGGGGGGTTGGGACAAAATAGGAATAACACTTTCCCAGGGTGTTATACGCAGATTTTTGGAAGCTTTTTAACTCCTCCTGGCTCCTGCTAGCCGATGCGAGTATGCCCGCATTTGTCGGGTTAGGTTCCGCCGCCCGATGCTCGGCGTTGAGGTGTAATTGACTGTTGTGTGTGTTTTTTGGCTGTCTGTGTGGATGGGGTGTGTTGATGTAGGTGTGTAATAGTGTCTATGTAGTGTGGGGTAGGAGGAGTCTAGTAGCACTTTCCTAAGGCGCTACTGCCACACTGTTTAGAAGGGATTTAGTCCCTCAGGGCTTGTGGGAACCCGGGCACAGGTTACTTAACCGCCGCCTGTAGCTCGGCGTTGTCGCTCGTTTTGCACCACCCAGGGGACACGTGTAGGGTGGCCTTGTTCGAGGAAAAGGTGGTGACGCCTACGGACGTGAGCGACATCGTCCCCCAAACGACTAAAGTTGAAAAAAAAATCTAAAGTAAGATTAACTATATAACCTCATCTACAAAATGATGAGTAGACTCCAAAAAATATATATAACACTATAGTTCAATATCCAGTGATTCACAAAAAAAATATCATTTAATAAAAATGTGAATAAGATTCTAATGTAACTAGATTAATTTAGATCTCTAACTTTTTAGTCCGTTTTTTGGCAGGGCAGTCGTGTTTTTTTATTTCATATGAATATATATATGTCATCGTAAGATTGTAAAAACCGTTAGATTATAATCTAACTCGCGAAATTCTAAACTGTCGAAAGATTGTGAACCGTTCAATGTTCTGAGTGTCAATTTTTGAAATATTCATTGTATTTACGTTTTCTTGTCTCTCTCTTGTAAGTTAGGTTAGAGTTCGACATAATTAGGTAGGCACTTAGGTTTTTTCGGGTTAATATACCTAACAGATTACAATCTACCGAAAAATAATGCGTTAAATTGTAATCTTTCGACAGTTTAGAAATTCGCGAGTTAGATTATAATCTAACGGTTTCTACAATCTTACGGTGACATATAAACCTACTTAAAAGGAAAAGGTGAATGACTGCCTGACTGATCTATCAACTCACAACTCATACCACTGGAAGGATCTGGCTGAAATTTGGCATGCAACTTTTACTCCGCATCCGCTAAGAAAGTATTTTTAAAAATCAAACCCATATAAAGTGGTCAATTAATATGGCCTTGTAATTTGAATGCAAATCGAACTTTACTTTTTTTTACGCCACTACAAGTTAGCCCTTGACTGCGATCTCACCTGATGAGTGATGGTAAGCGATGATGCAGTCTAAGATGGTAGCGGGCTAACCTGTTAGGGGCATGGCAGTTATATTAAACCCATACCCCTATTCGGTTTCTACACGGCATCGTACCGGAACGCTAAATCCGCTTGGCGGCACGTCTTTGCCGGTAGGGTGTTAAGCCACGGCCGAAGCCTCCCACCAGGCCAGACCAGGGAAAATTCAGAAATTATAAATTCCCAAATTGACCCTGCCGGGAATCGAATACGGGACGTCAAAAATTGACCCTACCGGGAATCGAACCCGGGACCTCCGCACGTTAAGACTACAGCGCTACACACTGCGCCACGGAGGTCGTCAAAAAATTACCCTACCGGGAATCGAACCCGGGACCTCCTAGTAAGACCACAGTGCTCACAGCTGTGCCAATAGTCGTTATAGAAAGTTCAACGTCCAAAAAAACTCCATTGTAGCAGTGGCGTGCACAGGTTTTGAGACCTTAGGTTAGTCAAAATACCTATGCCCAAAATAGGAAAAAATGAGCCCACCACCACCACCACTACAGCCCATTAACGTCCCACTGCTGGGCACAGGCCTCCACTCTCATGGGAGAGAGGGAATTAGAGCTTACACCCACCACGCTGCTCCAATGCGGGTTGGCGGGCTTTAACGACTATTATCATGTTAGTGATAATAACCGGGACCGACGGCTTGACGTGCTCTCCGAGGCGCGGGGGTGAAACACCGCCAACTTCCTAACTCCGGGCTAGTACTGGGCATTTCTAATCAGAAAAACCCGATACTTAATTATGGCCCGACCCGGGACTCGGACCCAGGACTTCGTCGGCCGCAGTCAAACATGCTAACCACCAGACCAACGAGGCAGTTAAAAAGAGCCCATTTTTCATCAAAACTTTACTGCTTTTACGCCTCTATGAACTGCATGCCACTGCATTGTAGGTAGTTCCAATGGTATACGAAAAATTCCATTGTAGTTCTAATGGTATACGCCCATACAAACGGCGTGGCCATAACAAAAAGGCTGAAAACTGCAGATCAGTGGGTTCAACGCCCTTTCAACAGGCACTGGGACCACTTTCACCACAACAATCTCATTATTCCGCGTTGGTTATTAGCTTACTGCTTATATACCGTGGCATTACTCGACAAAGTTTTGACAGCATTAGAAACCGAGATTTATAAAAATTCTTTCCAAACAAGTGAACTTAATTTAACGAATTAAAAAATACGACTGCCCTGCCATATTATTTTTGGAGTTTGGTTGGTAGAGTTGGCCTCCCTAAGAAGCGATTTGCATATGTCACCGTAAGATTGTAAAAACCGTTAGATTATAATCTAACTCGCGAAAAATTCTAAACTGTCGAAAGATTAGAATTTAACGCATTATTTTCCGGTAGATTGTAATCTGATAGGTATTTAAACCCGATAGCACTACTTGCTTATTTATGTCGAACCCTAACCTAACCTACAAGAAAGAGACAAGAAAACGTAAATAAAATGAATATTTCAAAAATTGACACTCAGAACATTGAACAGTTTACAATCTTTCGACAGTTTATAATTTCGCGAGTTAGATTATAATCTAACGGTTTTTACAATCTTACGGTGACATATATATATTCATATGAAATAAAAAAACACGACTGCCCTGCCAAAAAACGGACTAAAAAGTTAGAGATCACCTTTGGCATCTTATTCACATTTTTATTATATGATATTTTTTTGTGAATCACTGGATATTGAACTATAGTGTTATATATTTTTGGAATCTACTCATCATTTTCTAGATGATTATATAGTTAATCTTATTTTCGAATTTTTTTTTCAACTTTAGTCTTTAATTTTTTTTTAAATTTACTAGCCTATGTCACCCGGAATAAGCTAGGGATTCTAACGATACCTCATTTATCAAAATCGGTTCGGGCGTATAGAAGTTATGGTGGAATATACAAACTCACATACATACATGAACCCTGAAAACAATATACTCCTTTTATCAGGCAGTCGTATAAAAAACCCGACTTCCGAAGCCACTGTAAAGTAAAAAACATTTTGATTTCTACACACAATACTCGATAAAGTTATTGTGCCACACTACCCTACACATCTTATTCGATCCTCTCACCAAAGGTTGCCTGGTAGAGATTGCTCAGTAAGCAATAAGACCGCCTTTGCATACCTAGTTTATAGTTAACTTTACCTTGTATTTTTCATGTGTGCAATAAAGTATTTATCTATCTATTTATCTAAAGTTTTGACAGCGATATAGAGACCGAGATTTATGAAAATTCTTTCCAAAAAACCCGACTTCCAAAGCCACTGTAAAGTAAAAATTATTTTGATTTCTACACACTTATGTTGAAGTCAGGAATTTGGAGTCAGAATTTTTTATGGGACCTCTTCCTTTGGAGAGCTTCCTCTAAGGACAGAAAAAAAAATTCAAATCGGTTCAGAAACTACGGAGATATGCACCGACATAGGTACATTAAAAAAAAAACTCGCGCTGAATTGAGAACCTCCTCCTTTTTTGGAAATCGGTTAAACCCAAGCGATATTTAAGTAATTTTAACGCATCTAACTCCGAAAAGTCAGAGCTATGTGCCCGGGGATCAAACCCACGACCCCGTACAACTTCGTTCGTTTGTCCTAACCACTTGGCTATCACCGCTTCGCACTGCGGAAGGACGTGGAAACCCACCGCATTATAATCCCAAGAAAACTACTATTATGTGATTAATGGGAAGGGGTCACGGCCCTCAGTAATGAGGAATACAAAAGATCCCCACTTCCTCATATAAATACGTGATCTGCGTTAGTTCGTTCGTCTGTTCTTCATAATACCCGTAACAAATGCGCGCTCGTTACTTCAAGTAGGTAGGTATTAGTTAGGTAAGTTTAACAATGTTTTTCTTCCCTCTGATCTTCGGAACCTCCCGCCTCCACGAAATGGTTATTAATTATGTCTGTTGGGAAATATTATACAACGTACACAATTATAATTGTGTACCTTGTATAATATTATAGAATAGGTAGGTAATAATTGTTATTGTTCTGAATATTATATCTGCTCTTATATGAAAGCCATTAGGCGTGTGGGTTTAACATAGCAAAGTTACCCCTTAAACAGGATAGCCTGCTACCATCCTGCATTATCACCTTACCTACCATCTCTCTCTCTCCCGGAACTCATATCCGTAACAAGTCATACCTAATTTAAAAAACACGACTGCCCTGGCAAAAAACGGACTAAAAAGTTAAAAATCTAAATTAATCTGGCTAAATTAGAATCTTATTCACATTTTTATTAAATGATATTTTTTTGTGAATCACTAGATATTGAACTATAGTGTTATATATTTTTGGAATCTACTCATCATTTTCGAGATGATGATTATATAAGTAATTTAGTCTTTCATGCGGGACCATGGTCACCACATCAATTTTAAAAAAAAATTACTAGCCTATATCACTCGGAATAAGCTAGGGATTCTAACGATATCTCATTTATCAAAATCGGTTCAGGCGTATAGAAGTTATGGTTGAATATACAAACTCACATACATACATACATACATGAACCCTGAAAACAATATTATAATCCTTTATGCAGGCAGTCGTATAGTAAAAAGTAGCGTATGTTTATTATTTATTTGGTACACAAAACAGGAAATAACTATTCAGGTGAGTATAAAATGATAGGATCGGTTCTAAGCTATAACCCAAAACATGTGCACACATCATGACTTATACACGAATTACTCAATCATTTATTCAATATAGGTACACTGTAGGTACACTTATTGACGTTAAAAATTACTTACTTATAAAACATGATGGTGATAATCGGTTACGGTATCTTAAAACTGAAGCTACGAGGGTTCCAAACGCCCCCTCGTCTGAGAAGAGCGGTTCTATTTATGTTATAACTTATAGCATAAATAGAAAAGACTAGTGAATGAATGAAAATTGAATAAAATAGATATACTTACCTATCTAAGTGTATGAAGTTATAAATACAAATCAGAGATATAATGCATAGAATTTAGAAAATTGCTTAGCAAAACATGAACAACAATGATTGACAATTTCAATAAAATAAATACGTTACCAAATTACAAACTTACCAAATTACTATTTTATACAATAATTTAGAAATGTGTTCTTTGGATTTAAGTAACTATTGAGTTATTAAGTATGGATTAGAATTTGTGATAAGGGTAGAGGATTTCTTCAACAATCCTAAATGAGTCTCCAGGGTAAACCTACTGTTTCACACATATAGCAATCAGTACAGTAAAGGTCTAGCCCCACTACAGAGGCGAGATTTTAACGACCTCCGTGGCGCAGTGTGTAGCGCTGTTGTCTTAACGTACGGAGGTCCAGGGTTCGATCCCCGGCAGGGTTTGGAAATTTATAATTTCTGAATTTCCCTCTGGTCTGGCCTGGTGGGAGGCTTCGGCCGTGGCTAGTTAGCACCCTACCGGCAAAGACGTGCCGCCAAGCGATTTAGCGTTCCGGTGCGATGCCATGTAGAAACCGAATAGGGGTATGGATTTAATATAGCTGCCATGCCCCTAACAAGTTCGCCCGCTAGTATCTTAGACTGCATCATCACTTACTATCAAGTATCAGATGAGAGTCATTGAAAAGCTAATTTGTAGTGGATAAAATAAATATATATATATATATGTAGGTACTAGATGGACCCTTACATGGAAGAAAATTGGGCATCCGACCTGTAGATCGCACTCCACACCTGTATAAGCCTGTTTTAGTCCGCGCCATAGTGCTGTCCCGCTTTTCAGACTAGATGGCGTTAGTAAACTAAGTTCACATTCATTGTTTGACAGGGCCCGTCTATCTAAATTCAGCAGGGCGACCGCGTATTTATTTTATTTTTTATTTTAATTTATTTGAACTACCAACAGAATTACAAGTAGTAGGAACACAAAATGTTGAATGGCTTAGGCAATAGGTAACAAGCAATTCAATTTATAGGTAGTTACATCATGTATATAGGAAAAGTCGTACATAGCTGACACAAGAATCTTATTGTATCTTCTGCATCAATCATTATTACAGTATCAATTGCTGTGATTGGCTGAATTTGTTGTATTCTTGCTGCGTCAATGGATTTTGTCCAATAGTGGAAGAGTGTTATCCAATCAGAGGTGATTGCGATCGTTACACTGTAGCTGTCAGAGATACGCGGTCTCCCAGCAGGTGCCCCTTTTTGCCGTGTCGCTTAAGAGGCTTCATCGCTTTATAAGAGTCGCTTAATTTCTATTCAACCCGCAAATATAAATTTGTCAGTATATTGCCATCTCTATTTGGCTGATGACACATGATCGCGTGTAAGAGCGATAGCAATATGTGCGTACAAAATTTGTTAATTAACTATACATTTAGTCTTGTTCCGTAAATACCAAAAATTATGAACGAAAACTTGTTGGTGTTTTTAACTTCGCGTTGTTATTCTGCAATTTGACAATATAGGCTATGCTCCTGACCAATTAGTACGTAAGATATCGTTGGTTTTAATATGAAACAAATAAGGAGAAAACATGTCATTTATGTCGTAATAACATACAAAACGCAATGCGCTCGCATTTAATTTTGGGAAAGTATTTTTAAAACATAATTATCCAGGGACCTAGATAAATACAAGTTCAATCTTAATAATGGCATAATATGGTGGAAATATTCTCGAATAACAAATTATTTTGGTATTACGTTTGTATGGGCAATTCACCCTCCGCTGGCTTAAGTGGGCCCAGCTCCATACAAACTCATACAAAGAATATTTGCCGCGGATCTGTAGTGGGGCTAGACCTTTATGGGGCCGCCGTAAGAAGTAGGTAACTTTAGCCTTCCAACAAAGAGATCGATTTATGTGTCCCACCCACAATTAATCTGTTACAAACCTAGTTATACAAACTTCGTTGTCGTAGATTGAAACCGTCTAAAACTTATATAAGTAATTAGTCGTGTAATTAAATACTTTTAATTAATAAAGTTAATAAAGTGGGGTAGTTAATTAATCCTGATTAAAACTGGGAGTAGGTAAGTAGTTGCTTGATTATTTAAACTAAGTTATATGTTCCCTTGGAGGATTGGAGAGAAACTGGAGTATTTATATATGAGACGTGATCAAAATTTCTAATCTTATAGTCTCTTCTTCTTCTTCCTGTCCTTATCCCACGCTACGTGGGGTCGTCACAACATATTTTCTTCTTCCATCCACTTCTGTTATCCATCAACCTATCATTCACCCCTTTAATACGCATATTCTCTTTCACACAATCCATCCACCTTTTCTTTGGTCTCTGTCACCGTAATATTGTAAAAACCTGTAGATTATAATCTAACTCGCGAAATTGCAAACTGTCGAAAGATCACAATTTAAAGCATTATTTTTCGGTAGATTGTAATCTGTAAGGTATATTAACCCGATAGAACCAAGTGCCCGGGCACTACCTGATTATTTATGTCAGCTTTATAAATTCTATGCATAATATTATTTCTGATTAGTATTTGTAACTTTAAACACTTAGATATCTATTTTATATTAAATCTTCATTCATTCACTAGTCTTTTCTATTTATGTCGAACCCTAACCTAACCTACAAGAAACAGGCAAGAAAACGTAAATACAATGAATATTTCAAAAATTGATACTCAACATTGAACGGTTCACAATCTGTCGACAGTTTGCAATTTCGCGAGTTAGATTATAATCCTAACGGTTTCTACAATCTTACACTGACATCTCTAATCTTATAGTCTCTAAGTAGATAAATTAAGTACTTAAATAAATTATCTTCATTTGGCATCACATGGACTAACAAGTGAAATTAATTTAACGAATTAAAAAATACGACTGCCCTGCCATATTATTTTCGGAGTTTACCTCCTTAAGAAGCGATTTGCATATATATATATATATAAAAAATGTGAATAAGATTCCAAAGGCTATATATAGCCTTTGGAATCTTATTCACATTTTTATAAAATGATATTTGTTTGTGAATCACTGGATATTGAACTATAGTGTTATATATTTTTGGAATCTACTCATCATTTTCTAGATGATGATTATATATAGTTAATCTTATTTTCGAATTTTTTTTTCAACTTTATTCTTTAATGCGGGACGAAAAAATTGATGGGGGTGACCATCTCATCAATTTTTTAAAAAAATTTACTAGCCTATGTCACCCGGAATAAGCTAGGGATTCTAACTATACCTCATTTATCAAAATCGGTTCAGGCGTATAGAAGTTATGGTGGAATATACAAACTCACATACATACATGAACCCTGAAAACAATATACTCCTTTTTTCAGGCAGTCGTATAAAACACTTTTTTACTCTAGTTATTAACATTTAAAGTAAATAAATATCAATAACTTAGTAATATCACAGATAAATGATTTATTTATTTCATGTAGGACAAGTTGTGTGTCTTATGAAACGTTAAGACTCTACCACCGGTTCGGAAAGCTGATTCTTGAGTACTGTTGATAACTTGTGTACTATTAAGTACCTACTACGCTAATATTAGGTAAACTTAAACGTGAAAGGTTGGATGTTTGTATACTCTTCACGTTACAATGACAACCGATTTTGCTGAAATTTGTAATGGAGATAGTTTACACAGTCAAATTCAAATTCAAATTCAAATGTATCTTTATTGAAATAAACTTTTACAAGTACTTTCGAATCGTCAAGTGAACCTACCACTGGTTCGAAATGCCATTCCTACCGAGAAGAACCAGCTAGAAACTCGGTGGTTGCTCTTTTTTAATAATTCATTTACAATTATTATATCAATGTGCACGCCACTGGGCATCAACTCTTACTTATAATTAACTAGTTACTAGCTGATTCCCGCTGAAACTTCTTAATTTTCCGGGATAAAAAGTAGCCTATGACACTCTCCAGCTCAACTATACCCATGCCAAAAATCAAGTCGATCCGTTGCTCCGTTGCGGCGTGATTGAAGGACAAATCAACAAACAAATACACTTTCGCATTTATAATATTAATAACCACAAGTCATAATTAAAAAAAATAAAAAACACAACTGCCCTGCCAAAAAACTAACTAAAATGTAAAAAATATAAATTAATCTAGTTAAATTAGAATCTTATTCACATTTTTATTAAATGATATTTTTTTGTGAATCACTGGATATTGAACTATCTACTCACCAGTTTCTAGATGATGCTTATATAGTTAATCTTATTTTCGAATTATTTTTTTTCAACTTTAGCCTTTAATGCGGGACCATGGTCACCCCATCAATTTTTTTTTAATTTTACTAACTATGGCACCCGGATTAAGCTAGGGATTCTAACGATACCTCATTTATCAAAATCGGTTCAGGCGTATAGAAGTTATGGTGGAATATACAAACTCAAATACATACATGTATGAACCCTGAAAACAAACTCCTTTTTTCAGGCAGTCGTATAAAAAGGTAGTATGATACTATCAAGTAGGTATCATACATTGAATATGCTGTTACAAAGTATCATTTCTTCCTGTTAATTTTCCACCCCAGGAAATCTCTTTTCCAATTCGGATAACTTACCTCATTTCACAGGGATACAGTTACAGTGTGAACGTAGTAAGGTCTGCAAAAAATGTATAATGCATTTAAATTGCTCTTTAGTGCCGTGCATTGTAAAATTATCTGTTTAGGTATAGCTAGTGTTAGCTCTTAGCACAGCCTGAGAAGATTACTTTCTACCAGTTTGACGACCTTTTTTTTTATCCACTACAAGTTAGCCCTTGACTGCGATCTCACTTGATAAGTGATTATGCAGTCTAAGGTGGTAGCGGGCTAACCTGTTAGAAGCATGGTAGTTATATTAAACTCATACCCCTATTCGGTTTCAACACGGCATCGTACCGGACAGATAAATCGCTTGGCGGCACGTCTTTGCCGGTATGGTGGTAAATAGCCACGGCCGAAGCCTCCAGGCAACCTCCTCCCTGGCGCAGTATTGAGCGCTGTTGTCCCGGTTAATTTGGGAATTTATAATTCCTGAATTGTTCCTGGTCTGGTTTTGTGGGAGGCTTCGGCTGTGTCCTACGGGCAAACACGTATCGCAAAGTGATTTAGCGTTCTGATACGATGCCGTGTAGAAACCGATTATACTGATATGGGTTGCCATGCTCTAACAGGTTATAGGAAGAGCTCATCATCAGCTAGTGTCAAATATATCATCATGTGTCTTTAAACTGAGCCTTTGTCTTCTGTTAAGTAACAGTATGGTCACTACTTACACCAAGGAGGTCATAAATCTGCACAAGATTGCCAAAACTGCTGACGCGTATTCAAATTTGAACCCAAGGTGTAAGCACCGATGGTTTCAATTGTTTTAAGAAAAAAACGGCCATGTTTTGTCAGTGTGTGTAAATTCCAATGAAGTGAGAAGAACGCGTTGTCACACCGTGCAGTTTGTTAGGGCATGTACCTATTAGGGTTACAGATAAAAACACTTGTTAACAGAAATAAAGGGTTACAGATTGATTGGGTTACAGTATCGTTTCTGTTTCCGTTATAGGTGTTTCTGTTTTATAACAGTTTCAAAAATTGGCAGTCATAGGGACTGGCGATAGAAGGGAAAACGATTTTTCTTTCTAATTTTAAAAGAAATAAAAATGTTTCAAATATAAACCTTAAAAACGAATGATAATGGTTATATAATAATATTAAACTATTAATATAAACCTTGAAACTAAGGTATTAAAGTTTAATCACGAATGTACTATATTACTCAATATACTCAATACTCAATATCATTTATTCAATATAGGTACACTGTAGGTACACTTATTGAAGTTAAAAATTACTTACATAGAAAACATGATGGTGATAATTTGTTGCGGTATCTTAAAAATAAAGCTACGAGGGTTCAAAACGCGCCCTGATCTGAGAAGAGCCCACAACAAACTCAGCCGGGTTTTTTATTATTATACTTAAGACCTTTTGTCTTAAGAAGAAAGGTGTCGATCACGCGTATTCACGTTTTTACCCCCTACCAAAAAGTGCTCAACGTGCCTAGAGAAGTTTTCACTTCAAAAACAGTGTTTAAACCAGTGGCGTGCACAGGGTTTGAAGCTAGTCAAAATACCTATATACCTACTACTACTACTACTATTGTTTAATTGTACTATATTTCATTCTTTAAAAAACAGTGTATATGTGTGTTTTCATGACATAAATAAAATAAAATAAAATAATAATGACCATTGACTTATTTCCATATGGGTAAGCAGTGCTTTTTATACGACTGCCTGAGAAAAGGAGTATATTGTATGCCTTTATGAACTGCACATCACTGGTTTAAACCCCTTATCTCGGTTACTGTTTCAGTCCTTAGCATTGAGACGTAATCGTCGCTCACCATTTGCCCGAGTATTTAAACGTATTTGCTTTGGTCCAGTGAAACAATCGAAGGCTTTGTTACCCCGGGCCCTGGTCTTCTGTTAATTAATGGTCTGCGGTTAAGTTTGCGGATCTATTTACCACAGAATTCGAACACAGAAATGGTCAAAGAGAGAGAAAACCACGCCTAGCCGATGTTTCTGGTTAAAGTCATTTATTATTTAACAATTAGACTTTACTCTTTCCTATTTTTAACTATAAATACGAGTACATATACCGGTTTAAAAACTCACGTGTTTTGTTGGAAAATGCCAGCTTCTTTGACCTCTTTAACCCTCGACGTAAAAAAGAGGGGTGTTATAAGTTTAACGTGTGTATCTGTCTGGCATCGTAGCTCCCAAATGGATAAACTTATTTTGATTTAGCATTTCTTGTTTGAAAGGTGACTATCGGGAATGTAGCGTTTGAAAAGTGACTTAATGTTCCTAGCTACGATTCAAGAAAATCGGTTCAGCCGTTTGTATGTCATCAGCTCTTTTCCAGTAGATGAAGGATGTGGGAAACTTCCCCATATCTTATAAATAGTTAGCTAAAACATAAAGTCTGTTGCCGGGAATTTGCTATTGTAGAACTATTAGCTGATGCCCGCGACTTCGTCCGCGTCGTTTAAGTTTTTTTGATTCCCGGATTAAAAGTATACCCATCTATACCCACTCAACTATACCCATGCCAAAAATCACGTCGATCTGTTACTCCGTTGGGCATGATTGAAGGACAAACCAACAAACAAACACTCATTCGCATTTATAATATTAGTATGTATAAATTACTATGCCTTCAGAGTATTTTGTAGTTATATAAGTATAGTTTAGTTGGTACAAATCGGCAAACAGATGCCTGACAGATTCCTAGTAGAGATCGCTTTAAAGAGATAAGGCCACCACTTGTACCATAGCTTAGTTTTATTGTTATTATTTATAAGTATGTGTTTTTGTTGTACCATAAAGAATTTTTCATTCATTCATACATTCATTCATTCATGTATTTCTATTATCCTTCTCAGTATTCAGTAGGACTTACTAAGCAAAGGCGGAATTAGAGACAATGAATGGTTTTGTTGTGCGGGTAGTAGTTTAGGACTGATTGAGTACATTCTGACATCCGACGTTGGTATCTTCACAAAATCTGGCAAACTTACAAATTGACAGTTAATACAAGTATTATTAACCGGTTAGTCCGTTAATAGTTTGATTTTCAATAGGTATAATGATGCCTTTGTCAAAAATAAATTATTTCTTACTGGTTATTAAATAGAGGGTCTTCCAAAAGATTTAAAATTCACATCCTCGGTTAGTTTAAGTTTAATAACCATTTTAACTATAGACCAAAGAAAAAAAAGTGCGTTGAAATTTTTTATTTGATGGCGTCTAAACTATGTATTTCCTACTAACTTCCATACTAGAAGCGCGTTTATAAGTTTGATAAAGAGTTGTTGATTTGATTGAGTTGTCATCACCCCTATTTATCTATTTAAAGTATTTGTTTGGTTTGGGCGTATAATTTATTAAAGATTTCATCCGGTAGAAGATTCAAGGTATAAGTAATTCTATAATTATCTGCCCGTGCGCGGATCGATTTTTTTTGGTTCCCGCGGGAACTTCTTAATTTTCCGGGATAGCCGGGATAGCCTATGTTCTATTCCAGACTATAATCTATCTCTGTGCTAAATTTCAGCCAGATCCGTTCAGCCGTTCGAGCGTGATTGAGTAACAAACATCCATACATCCATCCAAACTTTCGCATTTATAATATTAGTAAGATTAAAGAATTATACCTTAAACCTTCCGCCGAATATTAGGGGAATGATAGAATATGAGACAAAATTTAAGTAGAACATAGATGGCATTTTCTAGTTATTTTCTCGTGTAAATTTGCAAGTAGAGTAGGTTTTTATTGTTATAGCTGGCACAGCCGCCAAGTTCCCGAATGCTTGCTATAATCGGCTCTATAAACAGCTGTTACTGCATTTATGGGGCAGCCATATTTGGCCCCAAGTGGTTCTTAGTTGAAATAAATGCTCTGCAGCAGCGAAAAGCTAGACTAATCGTATTAGTTTCTACTAAAGTTAGAGAGGAATCGAGATGGTATATAATATATTTTGAAGAAATAAAAACCCGGTCAACTGCGGACAACGCGTTCCGCCATACAATACATGAGCTGCCCCCCGATTGTGTAAAAGTTGCCGATCAAATCGTCAAAGTTCGGCGTCAAAGTTAAATAAACTATAACAGCATTGAATTAGAGCTCAATTTCGTGTATCTTATATACTTTGACGCCGCACTTTGACGATTTGATCGGCAATTTTCACACAATCACACCTCAGATCCTGGTTATCCGCCAGATAACCCCGAATACGTGGTTTAACCAGTATCTGGTCAAGTGGCAGTCAAATAACTTTTTTATGACGACCTGACTGGTGCTGTGGTCTTATATTGGAAGGAAAGGTGTGGGGCTCGATTCCCGACAGGGTCAATTTGGTAATTTGTAATTTCTAAATTTTCTCTGGTCATGTCTGGCGGGAGGCTTCGGCTGTGGCTAGTAACCACCCTGCAGCATAGACGTACCGCCAAGTGATTTAGCATCCCGGTACGATGCCGTGAGAAAAATTAAATTTGGGTTTAATGGTTGACGCCACAGTTAAATTTTTGTTATACTAAGACCTATGTAATACCTACGGTGTCGTTGTTTGTGAACGCAAAAAAATTAAATCAATAAATAAATATACCTGCCGTACCTCTAACAGGTTAGCCCGCTACCACCTCAAACTCAAATCTTTTTTATTGAAATAGACTTTGTCGATTGCTTTCGAATCGTCGGGTGAATCTACCACTGGTTCGGAATGTGACGTTCGACGAGAAAGTTTTCTCGGTAGAAACTCAAAATTAATAGAAATTAGTAGAAATTCAAAAGACCAACCACCTAGTTTCTTGCTGAGAAACTCGGTGGTTGGTCTTTTGAATTTAGAAATCTTACATTGCATCATCACTTCAAGTGAGATCGCAGTCTAGGGCTAACTTGTACTTAGTTATGTACTTACTACAAGTTAGCCCTTGACTGATAAGCTTTTTTTAAAAAATTCACTAAGTAACTACTATACCCAATAAACTAAAAGAACTAAATCTACCATAATTAAAAAAAAATATCTTCTAAATCATTTTATTTATCCGGCACAAGAATTCTTAAATAAGAATATTATATTAATTTAATATTTGGACGTCGGTAACGATTTAACCTAATAACATCTTGTCTGTACCATATTTTACCAAATAAATTTTACAATTAGTAAACTAAAGTAAAGGAAAAGAAGTAAAAGTTTTTTTATTAAAGTGGAATTTAATAAAAAAAACCTGTATGATAATGTTTGCGAATTAATTCAATTAAGGGGCTAAGCTCTAAACTCCCAGCTGTGATGTTCTATGCAGAGCTACAAAAGCCATTAAAACTTTGAAAAAGGTCGCGTGCCCGGTATTATGCACTTAGTGCCATCGCAGCCATTTTGTTCGGACTGCGAAAACTGTCCTTACAACATTTTCCAGCCATATAACCTCCCAATATCCTAGCAGAAAATTTAATCTTACTTCTTACTCTTACTAATATTATAAATGCGAAAGTTTGGATGGATAAATAAATAAATAATAAATTAATTAATAATATCTTTTATTTGCAAAATTACATAGGTTCACGTTAATAATTGGGCCTCTAATTGGGATGGATGGATGTATGGATGTTTGTTACTCAGTCACACCCCAACGGCTGAACGGATCTGGCTGAAATTTGGCACAGAGATAGATTATAGTCTGGAATAGCACATCCCGGAAAATTAAAGAGTTCCTGCGGGAACCAAAAACCTTAAACCACGCAGACGAAGCCGTGGGCATTCGCTAGTTTAATCATATTTTGTGATATCTAGTCACTTGTCTAGTTACACAATTAGATACTTGAAAATCAGGATTTAGGTTATTAGTTTTTAATAATTATAACCTGCATAAGCAATTTTACAAAAAAAATATCCCAAAAGGGGTGAAATGGGATAAGGAAGGTTAGTGCAGATGAAAACATTATGTGTTTCCTCACGATGCAATCTATTCTAATATTATAAATGCGAAAGTTTGGATGGATGGATATATGGATGTATGAATGGATGTTTGTTATTCAATCACGCCCGAACGGCTGAGCGGATTTGGAAGAAATTTGGCACAGTTAGTATGGAATAACACTTAAGCTACTTTGCATCCCGGAGAATTAAGGAGTTTCCGCGGAAAACAAAAAACCTCAATCCACGCGGACGTAATCGCGGGCATCAGCTAGTGTTTAATAAAATCTATAGAATCCAATAGTCTCTATAGTTAGGTAATAAGTTACTCTATAGGAAATAAAGAAAAATAAGAAATATACTAAGTATAGGTGTGAAGACTACCTGTATGTAATTTATTTATTGACAATTAAACACGAGTGTACATTTATTATGAGATGTGAATAAATTTATATTTTATAAATACTAGATCATGGCCACTTGGATTTAGGTTTTTCAAAATATCGTGGGAAAACGCTCTCCAAGTCTTTTCAACTTTATCCATGCAAAAGCTCACGTGCATTCGTTGTTCTGCTGCAGAGTAATAGAAAAACAAAGAACACGTTCACATAAATGATAAATGATTTATTTATTTCATGTAGGACAACTTGTGTCACTTATGAAACGTTAAGACCTCTACCACCGGTTCGGAAAGATGTTTTACTGAGAAGAGAGATTTACTTACTTTTCATAGAAAAGAAAAGGTTACAATATGTAGACAACACATACTTAATAATATAGGTAACTAGGTATTTACATAACTACTACAAAACACGACTGCCCTGCCAAAAAACGAACTAAAAAGTTAAAAATGATATTTTTTTGTGAATCACTGGATATTGAACTATAGTGTTATATATTTTTGGAATCTACTCATCATTTTCTAGATGATGATTGTATAGTTAATCTTATTTTCGATTTTTTTTTTCAACTTTAGTCTTTATTGCGGGACCATGGTCACCCTATCAATTTTCTCAAAAATTGTACCAGCCTATGTCACCCGGAATAAGCTAGGGATCCTAACGATGCCTCATTTATCAAAATCCGTTCAGGCGTATTGAAGTTATGGTGGAGTATACAAACTCACATACATACATACATGAACCCTGAAAACAAAATACTCTTTTTTTCAGGCAGTCGTACAATAAATAAGAAAGAAACAGGAGTACCACATCAATCATAACTTCAGAACCTCTTTCAACCTCTCACATCGCGAATCGCTTGTCTTAGCTCCCTCCCACCTTTTGTCATACAAGGGGTTTGCTATACAAAATTAAGTCAAGTACATGAAGATTGGAGTGCCTATAAGAGGGTAGGAAAGTGACACCTACTATCGGCCCTCAAGCACGTCGATCCCAAAGTGGCCCTTGAGGATTCGGCGATAAGAAACTGCCGACCGGGTGGCCTTTACCTAATACCCTTAAGGTTCGAACATTTTTTTTTTTAATTTTTTTTTCTAGGTCTACTAATGGACACTTACACATTAAATAATACCCTTAAGGTTCGAACTTTTCTTTTTAATTTTTTTTTTTATTTACTAGGTCTACTAAATACTACATTAAAACATTCAAAGATGAACTTATCCTATAAAAAACTAATAATTATAAATAAATTTTTGATATTAAACGTGAATGTTTTAAGTAATTTATTGCTTTTTTGCGAAAGATGTGCGGATTAAATACCTACTAAGTCAAAGTCAAATAATGTTGCTTAGTTAAGATGTTAAGTAGTTACTTTTTTTTTTCATTTTTATTGAAAATAATACAATAGAACTTAATGCTAGCTAGCCTAACCTAATTACTATATAAATCATGCCCACGTGGAATGGTGGCAAGAATGCTGGCTACATTTCTTTCAATAGTTACTTAGTTAAGATGATTTGTGAGATGGTGATAATAAAAAAAAACCCGGCTGAGTTTGTTGTAAGCTCTTCTCAGACCAGGGCGCGTTTGGAACCCTCGTAGCTTTAGTTTTAAGATACCGTAACCAATTATCACCATCATGTTTTATAAGTATTTTTTAACGTCAATAAGTGTACCTACAGTGTACCTTTATTGAATAAATGATATTGAGTATTTGCATAGTGGATAAAGAAAAGATTTTTTAACTAGGTAAGTACTTAAGTAGTACCTACTGGATAGCAAAAATTAGTAAGTATATATGCAGATTTTGCAACAATGATGTTTTCGTCGACAACCTTATGTCTTACGTTAGCTTTATTGAATATAAAAATTTAGCTCGGAAAATTTCCAAATTTATAAGTTTCATACGCTCTAAAGCTGTAAAGCAGTAAAGTTAGTATCAGAAGGTAAATCTTGCTCCCAAGTTTATGTCCGAATAGCAAGGGACCTGCATATTGAGACAGTAAAGGGTCGCTTAGGGGACGCCGGGGATTGCACTTGCTGGGGGATGAAATTTATTTGTGGAACAGTCTGGGAGTGAACTTTATGAAATTTGTAATTTGTCTTTCACTTTATAGATTGCATTTTATTTTGAAACTAGATGAAGCCCGCTACTTTTTGAGTTCTGATTGAGTATTTTGATTCCCACGGGAACTCCTTAATTTTCCGGGATAAAAAGTAGCCTATGTCCTTCCCCGGGATACTACCTATCCCTGTACCAAATATTCAAAATCTTCAAAATCGGTGTGAAAGCGTAGCAGACACAGACAGACACACTTTCGCATATTATTATGTATGGATTTTTGTACCTTAAATTTGCAACAATTTTTTATTTCGTCGTCGACCGATAGTCATTTAATCATAAATATTTATTGATAGCTTTTAATGTCTTACTTACTTAAATACTAATACATTATAATGCTAGCATATATTATTACTTACTTTTATATCTAATGATTTATCTTAGTACATAATTGATTTAATAAATGATTAATAAAGGGGTCTAGGCTCCGAATATGATTTTGTCCCATTCGGTGTCGAGACCCTTGGTCCGTGGGGTCCTAGCGCGTTAAAACTTTTTAAGGAAATAGTAAAAAGGTTAGTCGACATCACAGGACACCGAAGAGCTGGCAGCTACCTCGGACAAAGAATTAGCCTCGCTATTCAAAGGGGGAACTCTGCCAGTATCTTCGGAACCTTGCCTAAAGGGACTCCTTTTAATAATATTTTTTAGTTATTATATTATATTTTTACGGCTTTAAATATTATTAAGTTTTCTTTTATTTCGTTGTTGAAAATAAATTATAAGTTTATAATTAACTTTACCTTGTATTTTCATGTGTACAATAAAGTATTGATTTAGTAGTCCACCGCTGGACATAGGTCTCTTGTAGAGGCATCACGCGTGACGGTCCTATTGCATATGTTATAAAGGGCTATATTTACTCAAGATCGATTCGATTCATGTCGAAAGTCAAAGCCCAACAATTCAAGTCCTAAGTTAAAGAAAATCTTTTGCCAGGTCTTTCGAATCATCAAGTGAGTTCATCATAGTGGTTCAGAATGCCATTTAGTCATTTACTTAAGTAATTAATCTTTGAACTAAGTACTGAGGGTCAAAATAAATCTGTGATAACTAGGTAATGACAATGCAAGTAAGTACGTAGTTTTCTGTGATAACTATTTAGATGTTTGAAGTGTTGTTGACAAGGTTAAGTACACAAGTTTTGTCGAAAACCAGCAACAAAACTATTTGTTTGTTTGTGAACACTAGTTAAGTTAAGCTATTGCAACTGGTATTTTAGACAAAACTTATATTAAAAGAATTGAAAATTCAGTGCGTTCTAAAACAGTAAAGTTGCATTCGAAATGTAGGTACCTAAGTCTAAATCTTGCACTCAAGTTTATGTCCAAGTGTCGTGCGAATACCCAAGGGACATTATATTCAGACAGGGTCGAGTTGCGTTTAGGTGATATGCACTTATAGGATGAAATTTTAAATTTGCAATAAACTGCACGAGAGGAAAGGAAAACACTTTTCTGGATTTGTTTCTACCGAGTACATTTTATGCATTTGTTGTTGGTTTTGTCTTGTCGTGTTAGAATGTGGTCAGTTGAATTGATTTGGTACGCGTTATATTAATTATTAATGATTTACGCAGCGTACGCAAGCTCTCAGAAGAGACGATTTTTCCGACTTAGTTCACTTTATTGCAATTTTCGTAAAAATCTCAAATTTTTTGAATATAAAGTATAGCCTATGTTACTCGCTGTTAATGTAGCTTTCTATATGTGAAAGAATTTTTTAAATCGGTTGTGTAGTTTTTGAGTTTATCCATTACAAACAAACTAACAAATCTTTCCTCTATATATAATATTAATAATATAATAATAATAATAATAATTATTATTATTATTATTAATAATTATAGTTGGTTAACACTGATAGGTTTATTGCTGCTAATAGACCAGACATAGTGTTAGTGGACCGCTCAGCGCGCTGGGCAATAATTGTTGATGTTACTATTCCACATGATGATAACCTGGTGAAAGCAGAAAAGGAAAAAGTATCGAAATACTTGGACCTTGCTCACGAAGTTACCGCCATGTGGAATGTTGACTCAACGATTATTGTACCGATGGTTGTATCAGTTAACGGTCTTATTGCGAAAAGTTTCGATCAACACCTCAAGAAGCTTTCGCTTGATTGCTGGATTAAGGGTCGGATACAGAAGGCGGTTATCCTTGAGACGGCGGGGATTGTGAGGAAGTTCCTTGGCTGCTTGGGTCTGTAAGGCCCCACAATGGGTGGAAGTTTTATAGGATTATTTTTAAATGTATTTTGTATAGTATTTTTATATATTTATGTAAAACGTGTTTAGAAATTTTTTTATAAAAATGTGTACAAATAAATGGGAGTTTATAAAGAGATAATATAATGATATAATTAATTATCTAACTTCGATAACAATGCAATAATATTATTGTACTCAGAGTCTCAAAATGGAGCTGGGAAGTGGTTATAAGAACTCCCCAAGTCGTAAGGTACTCATGACAGCTCTGTTATGCTTAGGCGTATTGGATTTGTCTTGACAAGTAAGTACTTAGATGGTGTTCAGTGTCAGTACTTGGAGAAAACTTGTTTTATGAAAGGCTTTGTTCACTACTTGTTGATTATAAGAATTGACACTTGAAACTGATTATTAATAATTTGTGACGTACTTAGGTACTTACTTAAGTTTGTTTCTCAACTCTATACGTATCTCATTGTCATATGTCCAGCGGGCTAGAAGTCTTCCCGTCTAGTAAATGCGGGGATAGTCAATTATTACAAATAACTATGGGCTAAAAGGCATTTGCCTACGTGTTTGTACTGTTCACTTACTCAATTTTATTAATTGACTTTCTACTTTTCAAATTTTTATGTTGATAATAATAAAATACGTAGGTACTTTAATAAGTAATTTGTGTCTGCATTCTATTTTTTGCTACCGCTTGGTTTATTAAGGCTATGCTCACAACAACAGTGTGCTTTGATGCAAAAACAGCAGACGTGCAAAACCTCTGTTCATAGTTTGAAATAAATTTCCATTGTTTGGCGAAATGGACCTACAGGAAGTTTGCCGGTCGTGGGCCGGAATTTGCTGACTGCATTGTTTATAAAACCGTGTAATAGCTTGATTAAATTATAATTTTAAGTGGTTTATTATGTATTTAAATTTGTCACGCCTTCTTTAATATTCTCACGATGTCCGCTTGATATATTGAATGAATAAAATGGGGCTGTTTGATCCGCCTTGTATTAATGATGGCGCAGTGAGCTACAAGGGTATAGAAGCAAACTTAGACAAACCATAACAACAGTTACATAACTCAGTCATTTGGTGCATAAAAAGGGGGTTACCTGGAAAGTTTCTCGGGAGTTTTGAAAATTGGTGTATTTTGTAGATCTTGACGTGCTCTTTAAGAGTTTCAACTTTGTCACTTCCTCCTCCTGTATGTTTGTCACTCCTTTCCGAATAATTTTACGATGAAAATAGTCATGTAATAAAATTAAACTAGAGAAAATTTCTAAGTACCAATTTATGTAGTAACTCAGATACTGAGTAGAAAACTAAGTACCTATTTTAAATTCTTTTAATAGTTAGACTGATTTTATTTTCCTAAGTGTATGAGTTATATTGTATTCTATCAGATAGAAGATAAAATTTTATCGCAATCTCGATTAAGTAGTTAATATGAGAATTGTGGAGCCTACAATAATGTTTAATCCCCCGAGTCGCATTAGTTACTGTGCCAAAATAATTTATATATTCTGATTTATGTTACTCTAGCTAGTCATTCCAGAGCACAACTAGAGATGAATAAATGGATTACATAGAATATTCTGTAATGGAACCTACTTAATACATAATTATTAGATTTTTCGTGATTTACTTATAGTTACCTTATGATAAAAGAAAGTGATTACTTCTTAGTGATAAGTGAATGAAAGGTGAAAATATGCCTCGTAAAATATACCTTTGATTCGATTTGGTATGAAGATGTGTCTCAAATGATAACATTTGAACGTGTTAGTTAGTAGTTGTTGTTTAGTTTTTTTCATTTCCCCGGGAACTCTAATTTGCCGGGATGTCTTGTCCTCATGTCATTTCCCGGAATTAAACCTATTTCTATACCAAATTTCATGAAAATCTTTAGAAAAGATGAGCCGTTAAAGCGTAGCAGACAGGCGAGTGTATCTGTCTGGGCATACAGATACACTTTCGCATTTATAATATTAGTATGGAATAATTATCTATACGCATACGTAACAACGGTCTGATGTATGTAATTTTATATATCTATATGTACCACACCGCTGTGTATTAGTTATAAAAAATTTCGTAACATCCAGTCCCGGCATTCATACCATGAGCAATCACGAAATATTTGTATATTCTTTTTTTTTCGTCTATGGCTCCTTTGTTTTTAATATTAAAATCTATGTACTTACTCGCTTCCTCTATATTTCTCTGTGTATTTTCTTTTTTATTAGACGTTTTTTTTGCTACTCCCGCATATTACACACTTAATTTATATTAGTTCTTTCCCTCGTCTTCAACCGCGGTGGGTTGATTATTTACCAAAGGTCCTGTTTTTGACGGCCTCCCTGGCGCAATGTTGAACGCTGTTATCTTATAAGCGGAAAGCAACGGGTTCGATCTCCGGCAGGGTCATTTTTGGAATTCATAATTCCTGTTTTTTTCTGGTCTGGTGGGACTTGGGGGGGCTTCGATCATGGCTAGTTGCCATGTTATCGGGACCGACGACGTCCGCCAACTATTCTGTATTGATTGAACTATCCATACTAATATTATAAATGCAAAAGTGTTTCTGTCTGTCTGTACGTCTGTCTGTCTGCTACGCTTTCACGGCCCATGTTTTCAACCGATTTTGATTTAATTTGGTATAGAGATAGTATGTATGCCGAGGAGGGACACAGGCTACTTTTTATCCCGGAAAATTAAGGAGTTCCCGCGGGAATACAAAAGCTTAATCCACGCGGACGAAGTCGCGGGCATCATCTAGTAATACATAAAGATTTACAACTTATATTAAAACCATATTAGATTCATTATTTATTTACTTATTTAACTATGATTTTACAATGTATTCTTTTTGTCCACAGGTACTTAAATGGCAATGGAATGTTTCATCGATGAACCCAAGAAGTGCCCTAAAAAGTAAATCATAATTAAAAAAAAATAAAAAATACGACTGCCCTGCCAAAAATGAACTAAAAAGTTAAAAATCTAAATTAATCTAGTTGAATTAGAATCTTATTCACATTTTTATAAAATGATATTTTTTGTGAATCGCTAGATATTGAACTATAGTGTTATATATTTTTGGAATTGACTCATCATTTTCTAGATGATGATTATATAGTTATTGTCTTTTTTTCGAATATTTTTTTCAACTTTAGTCTTTAATGCAGGACCAATGGTCACCCCATCAATTTAAAAAAAATATTAGCTTATGTCACCCGGAATAAGGTAGGTGAACATTTACTAGCCTATGTCACTCGGAATAAGCTAGGGATTCTAACGATACCTTATTTATCAAAATCGGTTCAGGCGTATAGAAGTTATGGCGGAATATACAAACTCACATACATAGATACATGAACCCTGAAAACAATATACTCCTTTTTTCAGGCAGTCGTATAAAAATTCCCAACGTCGCATCATTAAACAGATGTCTAACAGTAACCTTCATAATAATGTTTTTAAAACGTCGAAGGTAAGAAGTATTTATATAGAAAGCACCGGGCGTCAAAGGAAGCTATTAAGCTAAGAAGGAGCGCACAGAAAAATTCAATTTCCCCTCGATTATAATGAAACTATGCAAACGGGGTATTAAGATGATGTCGTTTCATCTCCTTGCAAGCTTCTTCTTATTTTACGGAGACGGATGCTGTTGTTTATTATAAAAAGAGAACATTTCATTTCAAATGATTTGGGGCTACTCATAAATACAAATTCCTTTACAATCAGACACGAATTGTAAGTTATATTTGTCCAATAGCGATGGCCCAAAGCCGAAAATTAAGGACCATAAAGGTTGTAATAAGAAATAAAGTAACGTCTGCCCGTAGTTACCTTTCTTTCAGTTTCGATCTTTGACAAACTACCCACATTTTCCAGTAGCTTGGAATTCTTAGTTACTTAGTATTTACAGAATTAAAATATTACAAACTTGATAGAATTACTTAAGTAATGCTCGCGATTGAGTCCACAAGGATTAGGACGGGAACTCTTTGATTTTCCGATAAAAAGCAGCCATATCCTTCCAAGGATGCAACATATCTCTAGACTCTGTACCAAATTTCGTTAAAATCGGTTAAACAGACAGGCCGTGAAAGCGTAGCAGACAGACGTACACAATTTCGCATTCAACCAAATCATTTATTCAATATAGGTACACTGTAGGTACACTTATTGACCTTAAAAATTACTTACATAAAACATGATGGTGATAATCAGTTACGGTATCTTAAAACTAAAGCTACGAGGGTTCCAAACGCGCCCTGGTCTGAGAAAAGCCCATAACAAACCATTTATTATCACTATCTCAAAAATAATCTTGTCTAAGACACAGATTCTTTACAGCAAATTATTGCCAAGCTTCCTTGTCGTTTAAGTAATCCTTCACATGGTAATAAGACTTTTCAATGAGTTTACGTTTTACATTAACTTTGAACTTATTGAGAGACATCTTCAACATGTCTTCTGGGAGCTATTAGAATTTAGAATATTAGTATGGATTTTCATGTTTTCTCCTTTAATAGTAACTAGATAATGCCCGCGACTGCGTGAATTAAAGTTTTTTGATATTGCCCTAGCCAAGTCTTTAATTTTCCGGTTTTAAAAGTCTTCTTATCTTTTCCCTTTCCCCGGGACGTAATCTATCTCTATACCAAATTTCATTAAAATCGGTTGAAAATAATGCCGTTAAAGTGACAGATAGACAGACAAACTTTCGCATTTATAATATTAGTATGGATTTATTAGCTCCACAATAGACTTAGCAATAAACATGATAAGCACTCCCCTTGCACCGCCTATCAAAACTGAACAAATAACGCTTACAGCTATAGGTGTGTATTGAGACGTAAAAGTACAAAAAAGCTGCAAGCAACTTTCATCTATATCCTTCTCAGCATAAATGCTATATTATCTTGAGCGATTTTGATTATAATATTATCATGAACGTTTGCCTTGAGGTCGGGAAGGGCTTTATCGTGACTTTATCAGCGTATCGATATCGACGTTTCGATATGAAATCTATTCGTGTGACGAGCGTATAAAATTGAACCGTTAAGTTTTTTTTTTCATGAAATGTAAAGATGGCTTCCCAGCAGACTTACTTTGTAGATGCCCGCGACTTTTTACGACGAATTTAGGTTTTTTAAATCCCGTGAAAGCTTTGATTTTACGGAAAAAAGTATAAGCTGTAAGTCCGTCTCGGGATGCATCATGCAGCATATTTATTATCTCTGTAAAAAAATTGGTTGAACAGACGAAAAATTCAAAATTGAAATGTTTTTTATTCTAATAATATTTTACAAGTATTTTGAATCGTCGAGTGAATCTACCACTGGTTCGGAATAACATTCCTACAGAGAAGAACCAGCAAGAAACTCGGCGGTTGCTCTTTTGGAAAAAATAATTTACAATTTCATTAATTTGTAGATACCTAACATAAGTAGTTCTTAGCATTGCTGGAGCAAATCAAATCGATCGGCAGTGTAAGCGTAGCAGACAGACAGACAGACACAATTTCGCACTTATAATATTAGTATTAAGTACGTACTTATTATGGATTTTGTAGACTGATGAAGGAATCGAACCTTGAACTGTATAAAGCGAAAGCTACCGCAGTGCTGAAAGGTCGTCAAATCTCAATAAGTAGGTAACTAGGTATTTAAGTACAATAAAGTCCATCAAACGGCTGTTTCTAAATAGTTGCTTTGAGGGTCAAAGTTATTATAAAGTAATTAAATTCAAGGTTACAACCGCTATTGACTATAATATTATAATATAAATAAATCGGGCAACGTATAATAACGTGGTTAGTTTTATGAATAAACTAGCGAATGCCCGCGACTTCGTCTGCGTGGCTTGAGGTTTTTTGGTTCCCGTGGGAACTCTTCAATTTTCCGGGATAAAAAGCCTATATGTTATTCCAGACTATAATCTATCTCTGTGCCAAATTTCAGCCAGATCCGTTCAGACGTTGGGGCGTCATTGAGTAACAAACATCCAAATATCCACACATCCATACATCCATCCAAACTTTCGCATTTATAATATTTTTAAGATTAGTAAGATGATTTTTCTTTCTTGTTTCTTTCTTTCTATTAGTTAGTTAATTAATCCGTAGTTAATTTAATCCGTTTGTAGGATAGGTATTATGTGGAATTTCGTTTACAGTATACGAAAGTGTGTATTACGATGACTTTGCCCACGACTTCGTCTTATAGTACGTAGTCGTCTATGTGCTTTCCTGAGACACAACGTATCTCTGTACAAAATTTCATCAAAATCGGTTGAAAAGATGGTCGTTTAAGCGTATCAGACAGACAGACAGCTAGGCAGGCAGACAGATGACAGACACAATTATCGTGTTTCTTATAACTTACAGCTGATGTCCGTGACTTCGTCCGCGCGAATTGAGGTTTTTTAGTTTCCGCGGGAACTCTTTAATTCCAGGATAAGAAATAGCCTGTGTTATTCCAGACTGTTATCTATCTCTGTGCCAACTTTCATCCAGATCCTTTCAGCCGCGTGATTGAATAAAAAACATCCATCCACCCATACATCCAACCACACATCCATCATTACTTTGAAAAAAGTTTGAAAATGTTATTTCGGTACACAAATAATGGAAATGGAAGTCTAATTTGCATTATTCGATACAAGTTACTTAGTTAATTCGAGAAAATTAATGAAAATGGGGTTTGAAACCCGATTTTCACAAAAGGAATCGAACAGGAACCGAGGATTTATTGGATTCGCGTAATCTAATCCGAGGTTACCCCGCAATCGGGCACGGAACTGTCCAAGGGATTTCGTTACATCTTGTCGATTGCGTAATTCGGGACTTCTCAACTTTTTTTTTATTCCACTACAAGCTAAGTGATGATGTAGTCTAAGATGCAGCGGAGATTCTAGTCTAGGCAATAAAGCTAGAATACCCCAACAATAATTCCTCAGGCGAAGAAACTTTACAGTATGATAAAGTATCATGTTAAACATATGTTATAAATATCCAACAAAAAATCAAAAGGCAGTAAGATTTTTTATGCTATACCCAATTTTTTAAGCAGGAAGAAACATTATCGCGTAAACGCAGTTTAGAATTCATCATAAAATCGGTTTAAATGTCGATGTTCTGCATGATTATTTCATTTGACATTTCGGTTTTGAGTGTAAAATACTACTTCTATTATTTTAAAAAGAAATCGAGAAAATATTCAGGCATAAATATAAAGTTTTAGATATAAAAACTTAACTCCCGGATGTTTTTTTTGTTGGATATTTTTGTGTAAGTTTTGGATCATCCAATACTAAAACCCAGCCAAGTTTCATCGACTGAGGATTTAATGCGGGGGTCTCCATACAACGGACCACCCCATTGACCGAAACATCCCACCAGGCCACACCAGAGAAAATTTAGAAATTATAAATTCCCATATTGAACCTGCCGGGAATGTCTTTTCGACACAATTTTTTCCAGAGCTGCATACTAGCGCGACAAGAGAAAACGGCGTTAGCCCCCTGGAAGTTTCGTGCGGACGTGTTATCCTGTTCGATCTTTAGGGTGTTTTCGTTTTTTGAACGTTCTTTGCCTGAATTAAGGGATCTTAGCTGTTTTTTTTAAAATAAGTAATTGATTGTTTACTGTACTCTACAAATTAATGAAATTATAATAGTACATTACATCGCGAGACCGGGAAGTACGCGTTTTCTGGTCGAGTGTTAGTTAGACTATATACGAGACCAGAAATGCCATCCCGGTCGAGGTGTGTATAGTGCTTTACTAAAAAAAAAAGTGACTTTTTTAAAATATATTTTTTTGCGCTGTGAGTGCTGAACGCGTAATACGGTAGAATTCCAAATTTAAACTATTTAGGTCAAAGCACATTATAACAAGTTACAAGATATTCAGGAAGCAAGATTCCAATTTCAAACTTAAGATATAATGAAAATACATACATTCTTTACTGGCCTAGGCCGGGAAGTTTAACTTTCGAACTCATTTACAGATATCATTTTTTAGAAAATTGTTTTTCTTCAAAAGAGCAACCGCCGAGTTTCTTGCTGGCTCTTCTCGGTAGGAATGGCATTCCGAACCAGTGGTAGATTCACTCGATGATCCAAAAGTACTTGTAAAAGTTTATTTGAATAAATAAACATTTGAAGTTGAATTTGATTAGGCAACACGTGCTAAGTCTAGGCGTCAGCTAGATAAGATAAATTATGAACTAAGTAATTACGTAAATAAACATTGGTTAATTATTTTTTAATATCTATTAGAGTATATTATTAAGTTATAACCTACTTAATAATAACTAACTTTAGGTTTCTTATCAGTTTCTCGTTCTTAACAAGGCGAACTATTGACCCATTAACTCCTTTATTGTTATTGCAATCTTGTTATCTGAACTAATAAAACCGTTGCGATACTGACTGACTAACAGATACATAGTAGGGTAATTGGTAGTTAAAGTTCTTAATATTTTGAAGCGTTTTATAAAATCCGAGAATAGATATTTCTTAGGGATTGCGTTGTGAATATAATATGCTTGGACAATTTGCAAAAGGCACGTCCCGGGATGGGTTTTTGACCAATAATTCATGTTTAAGAATGTAAGTTATTTTTCTATTAAAAAAAATATAACAAGTACCTACTATAGCAATCTGCTTAAAAAAATTAGGTTACAAAAATAAAAATCTCTTCAAAAGTTTTCAAAAATGTATTAACTGATTTTCAAAATTCCAACTCGAATGCACTTCTCGCCTGCATCCGCATCTTTTAACATCATTACCATGACGATCGGTCAATAATCATAGAAGCTATCATCACTTTTTATTTACGGAAATACCAGTTTTTCTACAATTCCAAATCTAAAGGGACCACACACAGGTCACAATCATTAACTGATTTTCAAAAAAATT
Organism: Erebia palarica; assembly: GCA_964035005.1. Lineage (NCBI taxonomy): Eukaryota > Metazoa > Arthropoda > Insecta > Lepidoptera > Nymphalidae > Erebia > Erebia palarica. The sequence goes on from OZ035995.1 coordinate 20,354,947, forward strand.
TCGCCATGTTGTAGCTAAACTAATACCCTACGACCCTTTTTTCATTTTTTCTTAAGTCGGGTTTTATACTAATATTAACAATTTAGTAAACAAACACCCTAAACAAAAACCTAAGTTGTCTTACATTTTTCAAAATTCCAAAAAAAATACGAGCCGATTTTCGAAATTCAAACGCTCACACGTGTCTCGATAAATTCCTCAACTTTTGGTATTATGCCCATCTCGATCCTCCTAAAATCCTCGGAGCTATAGCCAAAAATACGTCTCAGGCGATTTGCATCTGATAACCATTTTCAATGGTAAAAACTTAAACCGTGCAGACGTAGTGGCGGGTATCAGCTAGTTCTTAATTTTCTCAAAAGGTGTGAAAAGTGGTAGGATGGCAAAAGAGTTAAATTTCGTGTTGAGCTTTTACTTTGACGCTAATGTGATCGAACGCTCAATAGGACACTTGAATTTTCAATGTAACTATTAACTAAGCCTTCATAAGCTAGAGCATACACAGCTGTGCGAGTAGCAGCGAAACTTTGCCGGTATACTTACCGTTACGATAAATCACGTGCAAGATGGCCGAATGTTGGCCGAGTACCGTTATTGATGCGGCGCTTTGAGCGAGTTTTATTAATACCCTCTCGTTACTGAGCACCGCGAGCGTGTAACTTTTGTTACCCACCCTGTTTACTGTATAGTTTAAAATATGCAAGTTTTACTAATTTTGCTTTTCAGCTGTGAGAGTGGAAAGCAGAATTGCATCCTGAAATAATAAGCAGTTAGTTACCTATTTATTGAGTCTATGTCTATTTATTGAGCAAATAACCTCATGTCCTCGAGGCATTTCGGCTTTAGAAGTGGAAAGTCGACGGAAGATGCTGTCACCCTGCTTACATTCATTTGGATGCTCATAAAACCACTATTGCTAAATTTCTAGATCTGTCCAAGGCTTTTGACACTGTCTCGATTACAATTCTCCTAGAGAAGCTCGAATCTCAGTTCGGTGTAAGAGGAGTAGCACTTGACTGGTTTCGAAGCTACCTGACAGGTATAAAACAGTATGTTAGAGTTGGTGATCATGAGAGTGGTCAGGAAACAGTCAATTTTGGTGTGCCACAAGGGAGCATTCTTGGACCTTCACTGTTTATTATGTATATAAACAACATACATACTAATGTTGATGGCGAAATAGTTTGTTATGCAGATGACACAGCAATCATTTATGAAGGATCTACCTGGCCAGAGGTGTTTAGTAAGGCTGAATTAGGAATGAGACGTGTATCCGCATGGCTGCGTCATAATCTCCTTACGCTTAACTTATTAAAAACAAACTACATTTGTTTTCATAAAACGGCTATTTCTGCCCCTAGCCCAACATTAAAATTGAACTTGCATACCTGTGAATATGACCGAAACCAATGTAACTGTGTAGCGCTGACCAAAACTGATGTAAAATATTTGGGCATCCTAATCGATCCAAATTTAAACTTTAAAGCACACATAAACTCTTTCAGGTCGCGTACTCAAAATTATAAACATTATAAAACTTCTTCGGCATTCAGCATCACCAGAAACCTTACGGTCCGTATACTTTGCCCTCTGTCAGTCTCTTATAACTTCTTGGGGTAGTGCCGCGAAAACACATATCATTCAGCTTTAACGAGCTCAACGCTCAGTAGTTAAAACCATGCCAAAAAAACCGTTCAAATATCCCACAGACCGACTTTATCAGGAATGCAAAGTCCTTACAGTGCGTCAATTATATATTTTAAAACTAGCTCTTAAAGTACATCGGTCAGCAATTTCTTCAAAAGAATACAACATTTTACTAAAACGACGTGTATTTAAGATTCCTATATCCAAAATTAAATCCTGTTTTGCTAGACGATTTAGTCCTTCCGTAGAATCATTTATTTACAATAAAGTAGTTAGCGCATGCGACATTAAGCACTGTTCCGTAAAACAAGCAAAAGCTAAAATTTTACTATGGCTCGCTTCATTGAATTACGAAGCAACGGAAAAACTTTTCTTACATTTAACTTAAGGGCACTCATCATTATTCATTGTTAATATTAGTAATTATGTTACTTTTAAAAATGCAACAAAAATGCTGTTAAAATACCGAGCGACAATTAACTTCTGTAAATCTTTATTTGTTAATGCGGCATAGGTACCCACGATACAGGATTACCTAGTGTGGGTACCATTGGATATAAGGAAAAATTGTCATAACTTGTTTTTGGAAAATAAACATTTTTAATTTTTTTATTTTTTCATTTATGTCGCACCCTACCGTTGAAATTGAGTATGCTTCCCAAATCGTCCCGAAACAAATCAAAATTTTAATTTATGGCTTGACTATTGGAATACAGTGAGAATATTATTTGGTTGATTGATGCACTAAAGTACTTGACTTCTATCGGTATGCGTCTAGGAAGTTTGTAAGAGAGTTCGTACCCACCCTGACTATATTGTAAAGTAAGGAATAGGTATGAAGTAATTTAACTCTTTATTGCGCACACAAAAGCTATGGCAGTTATATATAATTTTAAACCTTTAGGTATATACCACTGTATTTACCTACAGATATCCGCATGGCGGCACGTCTTTGCTGATAGGGTAGAACTAACCTCAAAAACTCAAATAATGTTTATTCAATTTAGGTAGGTATACGACACTTGTTGACGTCCAGTTATTTATAAAATATATTGGTGATTGTCAGTAACGGTATCTTAAAGCTAAAGCTACGAGGTTTCCAAAGTAGCACTAGTCTGAGAAGGTCCCACAACAAACTCAGCCGGGTTTTTTTTTCATTATCACCATTTCACAAATCATCTTAACTCGTTCTCGTTCGAAGCCCCCCACCAGACCAGACCAGAGTTGCGATTATGTAAGAATTTAGGTATGTAGAATACCATAAACGTATGAGAATGGTTATACGAAATTGAGTTTACTTTGACGCCGAACTTAGACGATTGGATCGACAATTCTTACACAATCGGGGGGCAGAAAATTCAGAAATTTTATCACAGTCATGTATTGATGTTGTAAATGTAAGCATTTTTATGTACAACATGTTTTACTAGTTGAAAGCTCTACAGCGGTTCAACGTAATCACAGGCTGTTCTCCCCAGAGCCTTTGAAAGTCCCTTATTGAGGTCCCGGAACAAGATTAGTGACCGTAATGTATTTAAATGATAAGTATCACTACATTACGCCTGAAGGGCTGCCTAACATGTCCGTAATAGGCCCAGGGGGCACTGAAGAAGTTTAGAAATTATTAATTAGTACGTTGTGGAATTCCCTACAAGATTTATATCCCAGCTTTAGTCTTTATATTTGGACAGACGGACGGATGGACAATGAATCGTAAAGTTAAGTTAAAAACTTATGCTTATTTTCACCAACATAGCCTACATTTTTGGAACTAAAATTCTAATTGACCGTTTTCACGTACTCTAACATAATACGGGTTAATATAATAACAATATAGCATAACAATTAAGCTTGATAAAGTTGCTGATTTGATTGAGTTGTCATCATCCCTATTATAACCTGTCCGGTACGAGTTTTTTGACGACCTCTCTGGCGCAGTATTGAACGCTGTTTGTTGGGTTAACTTCGAAGTCAGTAGATTCCTGGTTCGATCCCCGTCAGAGTAATTTGTTTTAATTTATAATTTCCGAATTTTCTCTGGTCTGGCTCTGGCCTAGTAAGAGGCTTCGGCCGTGGCTAGTTACTACCCTACCGCCAATCGATTTAGCAATGCTGTGTAGACTAGAAACCAATTAGGGGGATGGGTTTAATATAACTGCCATACCCCTAATAAGTTAGCCCGCTTTCAGCCTAAGCATCATCACGATAACATGTAAGGAAATGCAAAAAAAACTTTAATCGTATGTATCGTTCTACTATACTACCCATGTTTAATTATCAAACCAAAGTGTTCGCAGAGTGGCCTACCAATTTGTTGTCGATTTGGTCGGAATTGCGCAAACCTACCCTCCCCGAAGACTTGCGGTACCCATCAGGGGCACAACAGATTTATTGCTTATTTGAACATGCCTTGAACTTGGGCTGTGGTTATATTTTCATTGGGAATGGGTTTAATATAACTGCCATAACCCTATCACTTACCATCTGGTGAGATCATGTAAGGAAATGCAAAAAAAACTTTAATCGTATGTATCGTTCTACTATACTACCCATGTTTAATTACTTGGGGCTCAAACCAGTGTTCGCAGAGTGGCCTACCAATTTGTTGTCGATTTGGTCGGAATTGCGCAAACCTACCCTCCCCGAAGACTTGCGGTACCAATCAGGGGCACAACAGATTTATTGCTTATTTGAATATGCCCTGAACTTGGGCTGTGGTTACAATTTCATTGGGAATGGGCTTAATATAACTGCCATAACCCTATCACTTACCATCTGATGAGATCATGTAAGGAAATGAAAAAAAACTTTAATCTTATGTATCGTTCTACTATACTACCCATGTTTAATTACTTGGGGCTCAAACCAAAGTGTTCGCAGAGTGGCCTACCAATTTGTTGTCGATTTGGTCGGAATTGCGCAAACCTACCCTCCCCGAAGACTTGCGGTACCAATCAGGGGCACAACAGATTTATTGCTTATTTGAACATGCCCTGAACTTGGGCTGTGGTTACAATTTCAATTACGTTACTCAAATAAGGAAATATACGGCGCTCTTAGTGCGTAACTATTTCTAGTAAAGCAAGCAAGCTGTCCTACGATTCATGAATCATTTCATTTCATTTAGGAAACGAATCTTAACACGTTTTTTTTTAAATTGAAAACATAATAGAACTTAATGCTAGCTAGCCTAACCTAATTACTATATAAATCATGACCGCGTGGAATGGTGGCAAGAATGCTGGCTGCATTTCCGCGCTGGACAGCCAGGTTGATCCTTTGCGCAAAAAAAGAGCCAGCCCTTCTGTGACCAGCTGAGGCAATTGAATTATTATTAAATGATTTAGGAAACTGCATACTAATTTGATACTAAAATTACTGAAACTTCTACCAGTAATCTCTCACACGTTCCTGCCACCCCGCAGCGTTGCGTAAAGATGATTTAAGAAGTGAATAAATAAATAATTAATCTATCTCTGTGCTAAATTTCATCCAGATCCTTTCAGCCGTTGGGGCGTGATTGAGTAACAAACATCCATCCACACATCCGTACATCCATCCAAACTTTCGCATTTAAAATATTTTATCATTATCATTATTATCATGGATTTCCGCAATGTAAATTGCGGAAATTTGCTTGCATGTAAGTAATCTTTTTTCCACGTGGACAAAGTCGCAGGCATCAGCTAGTTTTTTAATAGAATAAATCAGAAATACAAATTCTATTTCATGTTCATTTTCTCTCGTCAAGTTTTTTGGGGAATAGCCATTTCCGCTGACGGCCTCACAATCATAAATTACAACGTTAGGCGAATTACTGCAGACAACTTCGAATTGAGGAAATTATGTCACTACCCACATTAGCTGCGAAAGTAATAATAATGTCCTTAACGTGCTCTCCGAAGCACGGGGGTGAAACACCGCCAACTTTCTAATTCCGAGCTAGTACTGAGAATTTCTAGTCAGAAAACACCAACACTTAATTATGGCCCGACCCGGGACTCGAACCCTGGACCTCATCGGCCGCAGTCGGACATGCTAACCACTAGACCAACGAGGCAGTTAATTCCGGCACAGCCGGAGATAAATCTGACGCAGGACCGACGGCATTACGAGCTCTCCAATTTCCTAAGTCCAGGGTAGCAGAACAGAATTTCTTGTCAGAAAACCCCAATAGCTGGACCCTGCGACCCTGGAATCGAACCCGGAATCGAACCCGGGACCTCGTCATCCACAGTCGAACATGCTTGCTAGCAATCATCAGACCAATGCGGGAGCTATATTAACACGAGACTAACAAACATAAAACAGGACCGATGCGACAAAGGAATTGGGGACTTCCCAAAATGAGAAATCCGCAACGCGCCAGAAGCAGTCGGAGTCATAAGTTACGACAAATTTAGCAGAAGAGAAAAACGGCGAAACATAGCGAATATTATGTTAATATACATCCACAGTTTACTGTCTGTCCTAACATTACCATGGTCTAAGAAGATACTCCTTTCCTACCAGTCTTTCGACGGAGGCGTAGTACACTATAGTTCGTCAAACTTATGTAACTCGGTGACAGTGTTGCTAGTATAAAATAAAAAAAAAAATAAACAGGCATAAAGTTATTTTCAACTAGTTGATGCCCGCGACTTCGTCCGCGTGAATTTTTCGGTATAAATAGCCTATGTCACTCTCCAGGTCCTCAACTATACCCATGCCAAAAATTACGTCGATCCGTAGCTCCGTTGCGGCGTGATTGAAGGACAAACCAATAAACTGACAACCCAACAAACAAACACACCTTCGCATTTAAAATATTAAAAGTATGATTATGATTCTGGCCACCGGGTCAGATAAGTTACATTTTAGGTCCGTAACCATCTAAAACAAACTTCCTAATTTCAGAACTGACGAGATCAAAATGACATCATTTAAAAGAATTAAAAGAATGGCTGTAACAAAAATGTTTCTACAGTGTTAAAGATTTTTTAAATGAATGGACTCCAATAACATGATATATTAAATTAAATTAAATATAAAAATATGTACTGTCACATACTATACTCGTAAGTAGATAATTATAATTATATTGTATATTACATGTATTATGTGCTGAATAAATTAATAATAATAATTAATTATATATAATTAGGTAATAATAATGTTAACATTTAGCAACGCCCTGACAGGGCCTCATGTCCATACATACTAACTGTTAATTATATTAAGAATATTGTATTAGTATTTAAGACATGACAGCTATAAATAAATAAATAAATAAGTTTGTATTAAACAAAGCAACGCTGCGGGGTGGCAGGAACGTGTGAGAGATTCCTGGTAGAATTTTCAAATCAAAATTTTATCATTTTAATATCAAATTAGTATGCAGTTTCCTAAATGAAATGATTCATTAATCGTAGGACAACATGTGCTGCTTATGAAATGTCGTGATTATATCACCAGTTCAGAAAGAAGATTCTAATGAGAAGAATCGGCAAGAAACTCGGCAGTTTTTCTTTTTTTGATACATCTCTCAACTATGGGTGACTCACCCCTAACTACAGCGGTCGCGGTAGCCGGTCATTTGTGTGGGAGTCGACCCACTGTAAATATACTTACACTGTGGTATAACCATGCGGATAGAATACTGATAACATACTCGACTTTATGCTCCCAAATATTTACTGGAGATCCTTTTTTGTTATTCTTTCGCGGTCTCTTTAATATTCTCGTCTCATTGGCTTTACTGCAAACAGATACATGATAAATGATAAATGATTTATTTATTTCATGTAGGACAACTTGTGTCACTTATAAAACGTTAAGACTCTACCACAGGTTCGGAAAGCTGTTTCTACTGAGAAGAGCCGGCAAGAAACTCAGCAGTTGCTCTTTTTATAGAAAAGAAAAGGTTACAATATGTAGACAACACAACACATACGTTACAAGTATTACACTGACTTGTGGGTCACTGGATGCGAGGCCGGTTGCTTCCATGCAACTTTGTCGTTAATAAAATCATCGATAGTGTAATAACCTCGACTTAACAAATGCTGTTTAACACAGTCTTTAAATCTATGTAATGGCAAATCCAGAAACTCTTTGGGAACCATGTTATAAAAGCGTACACTCGACCCCACAAAGGATTTCTGCACCTTGCGCACATGATACGACGCTGTTACTAGCTTATGGCGGTTTCTAGTATATATTTCACCGTAAGATTGTAAAAACCGTTAGATAATAATCTAACTCGCGAAATTGCAAAGTGTCGAAAGTTCAAGTGTCAGCTGTCGTTACAATTTAACGCATTATTTATCGGTACATTATATGAACCCGATAGAACCTAAGTGCCCTGGGCACTACCTGATTATATATGTCGAACCCTAACCTAACCTATAAGAAAGACAAGAAAACGTAAATACAATTAATAGGTATTTCAAAAATTGACACTCAGAACATTGAACGGTTCACACTCTGTCGACAGTTTAAAATTTCGCAAGTTAGATTATAATCTAACGGTTTTTACAATCTTACGGTGACAAATCGATTGTGAGTATCACCTATTTATACTTACCTATATTGTAACTTATACCCAATCTCTTATCTCACAAGTTAATTATTAGGACTAAGTGCCTTGCTATCCGTCTCATAATGTTCTTTCCGAAAAAGGATATCATTATTCAGACCTGTCAGTTTAATTTTTAGTTTTTACTTGACATGGTTTATTAATAATATATTGTGTTGGGTTTTTACCTTTTAATACGAGTAAATAAAATTATTTATATTGTAATTACTAGCAGACTTGCGTGCGATTTCGTTCGCGTGAAATAAGTTTTTTAAATTCGCACGGGAACTCCCTTATTTTTCGGGATAATATATAGCCCATAACACTCGCAAATAATCGCTTTCTATTGATACCAGGATTTTCAAAATCGGTTCAGTAGGTCCAGAGATTACCCCCTACAACGTCACAAACTCACAATCTCACAAACTTTACCTCTATAATATTAGTATAACTATTAATTGGCTTGAAAATTAAGTATAACTGAAACATTATTTTAAAAATATTGAAATTATCTTATAAAACAAACCCGTCCCTTTTGCTTGAACATGAAAAAGTCTTTAAAATCTACTCACAACAAACGCCCCAATGCATGTTTTGGCTCAAAAAACAAACAGACATACAGCTGAATAAGTTATTGGCCCAATATCTTTACAACAAAAGCTTGGACACAATGATCGTGATGTAATGCCTGCCTCTACAGTGGATAATAAATGACCAGCCGTCACTAGAAAAAATAAAATAGTCGAGAGAATGAGGCCAATTCTGTAATGCACCATCTCTTAACTTAACTAAGACATTTTATCGTTTGTATACTTTTAACATGTAATACTATTGGTACTTAGATCAAATTGAAAAAAAAAAATGAATGAGCTCTATTTATATTGCTATCCCTTTCTTAATACTCTCTGCGGAAAGGGGCAGCGCTATTTTGAGCTGTCAATTTAGTTTAAGAGATTGTATTGAACAGAATTGTATAGCTATTGAAAGCATATCTAATACCTTTAAACGAGCAATTCTTGTTTATATCTAAACTAATATTATGAAGAGGAAAGATTTGTTAGTTGGTTAGTTTGTAATGGATAAAATCAAAAACTACTCGACCGATTTTAAAATTCTTTCACCTGTAGAAAGCTACTTTATCAGCGAGTAACATAGGCTATAATTTATTTTCCAAAAAACTAGAGATCCCTACGAAAATTGCAATAATAATGTGATTTTTGCAACTTCTTACCTTAAACCGCTATTCGTCTATTAATTTTTTTATTATATTTCAAAATCTGACTGTCTTTTATACCATATTTGTCAAAAAAAACATAATAAATTGGCAATGGCAAAAATTGAAAAGGCCTATGTCCAGCAGTGGATGCATACAGGCTGATGGATGGATGATGGATAGGCGACGAAACTTTAACGTATTTAATAAACTGTAAAACGTATTTTATAAATATCCAAAGAAACAGGAAGGAAGTTTTAAATATACGTTTTGAGTAAATATACCCAATTACCGGATAAACTCACGTGTTGTCGGATAATGCCCGACTAGTTTCGAACTACTACCAGTTAGTTTACTAGTTAAGTTTAGGGTTCGAAACTAGTCGGACATTTTCCGATATAACACGTGAGTTTATCCGGTAATTACGTATACTTAAAATGATTATCACTCACGACAGATTAAACGTTAAAATAGGAAGGAAGTTAGATATTTTTATGCTATGCGCAATATAAAGCACCTCTTAGCCATGAAGGCTTTTCGAAAATTAATTAAAGACATTAATTAATTTGTTAGGTGATAGCTATTTTAATTTTAATATTAAGCTTCTGTATAAGTTAATTATGTATCGGTAGGTAAAATTAACTTAAATTGGTTTCTATTCGTTTCATGGGGACGGGTTCTAAAAATAATGTGATCATGAGTTCAAACGGAAAATTGAGATTGGTTCTACGTGGAATAGACGGAGAATAAAAGCTTGTTCAGACAAGGCGTTTTTAACCCTCGCTGTTTTTATACGGAAGCGATTTCAAAAGGGTCATCAAAGTAATTACTCGGAGTTGCTAAAATCGGCACTTAGTCTGGGTGGATTAAGTTACGTTTTAACAGCAACGTTGACCCAAGTCGGTAACTGGATGGGTGACCGAATTTGGAAGTTGGCCTTTTCGTTTCCTCCGTGCCTCGGAGAGCACGATAAGCCGTTGGTCCCGCGTTAATATAACTAACATCTGATAATAATCGTTAAGCCTAAGAGTTGAAATAATACACTTAGACGAGTCGGATGTGGAAGAACCTAGAAACCCACCGCATTATTATCCCAAGAAAACTCCTACCAATATGTGATTAATGGAAAGGGTTCATGACCCACGGCAATGAGGAATACGACGCAGAGAGAGATTTTTCCATCAGCCTGTATTCGTCCACTGCTGGACATAGGCCTTTTGGAGAGCACGCCACCACACACGGTCCTCCGCTTTCCTCATCCACCCACTTCCCGCTACCTTCTTAAGGTCGTCGGTCAAGCGGCTGGCTTAGTCCCACACTGCGTTTACTGGTACGCGGTCTCCACTCCAGAACACATCTGCCCCAACGGCCATCGGTTCTGCGACAGACATGACCTTTTCTTTTTTCGTTTAGGAGGGGAAAGTCCTCATGGACATCCGACTCCCAATCGGATAGTGCCGGACTCCTACCGGCTAAAAACCCCTCCTGTCTGCAAGCAGTGATGTCTGTGGCAGTGTGCATGTCATGTCTGACAGACATGACCTGCCCACTGCCACTTCAGCTTACCAATTCTCTGGGCTATGTCGGTTACCTTAGTTCTCCGGCGGATTTCCTCGTTACGGATTCTATCCCTCAGAGAAACACCCAACACCCGCTATGGAGCCCGCTCGTTAGCCCGCTGAACGACTTTAAATTTGTGGAGAATGCCAGCTGTCAGTGTCCACGTTTCCGTTCCATGCGTCATCACAGGCAGGACACACTCCTTAAAGACTTTCGTATTTAAGCTTTGGGGTATCGACGAGTCGAAGACCCGACGAAGTTTTGCAAATGCTGCCCAACCCAGCTGGATTCTTCTGTCAGCTTCTTTATCGAAGTTAAGAGATGGATTATAATAAATAGGAGGAATATACATATAATTATATTATATATAGATTCCTCCTTAGTGTGAACAACCCTTAACTATAGAACACAGTCAGCAAGTAGTGTAAAGCAGGTGCGCTCTGAACAGAAAATTCCTATGTCAATTTATTTCTCGAATATTTCAAGATGTTCTTATTAGAATAAGAACACACTCGATGTTAACCAACTCCTGGATGTTTCGACAATATATCGATAGTAATATCTATTTTATTTATATTGAGTCATAATAATAATGTCCTCCCGACCGAATTTCGGCCACGGCGGCCAATCTCCAGAGAGATTAGCCGTCTGCGCGGGCGATATTATAGTGAACAAGTGTGTGCGCGTACACAGGTGCACTGCACTCTCTGTTCCTTTACTCTCATAGCCCGCTGGGACGGAACTACGACACGAGCGGAGAGAGATCAGGCGCAGGACCGACGGCTTAACGTGCTCTCCGAGGCACGTGGGTGACACTGGACACACCGCCAACTTCCTTACTCCGGGCCAGTAGAAGAATTTTTAGTCAAAAATACCCCAATACTCGTTAGCCCGACCCGGGACTTGAACTCGTCGGCCGCAAGCGAAAATGCTAACGAGATAGTGAAGTGGATATAATTGTAACGACTCGAACAGCAAAGACAACAGTTCTAATACGAGATAAATCCATACTTAATATTATAAATGCGAAAGTCTGTCTGTCTGTCTCTCTGCTACGCTTTCACGGCCCATCTGTTCGACCGATTTAGATGGCACGAGGATCTCACGGGAATCAAAAAAACTTAATCTACGGACGAAGTCGAAATTTGGTACAGGGATAGGTTGTATCCCGGGGAACTACATAGGCTACTTTTTATCCCGGAAAATTCAAGAATTCCCGTGAGAATCCAAATATATTAACTCTTCAAACGATTTTGATGAAATTTGGTACAGGGATAGGTTGTATCCCGGGGAAGGACATAGGCTTTTTATCCCGGAAAATTAAAGAGTTCCCGCAAGAACTAAAAATCTTAATCACGCGGACGAAGTAGCGGGCATCATCTAGTAAAAATATAAATCCACGCGGACAAAGTCGCAGCTATAATGTATTTTTCTCAAACGTGCTTGGAAATTGACAACCTTCTTCGAGATAAATCGATATTGCCGTACTGGCCAAATACATGCGAGCAGCGGCCGGCAAAAGTTGTATGAAAATCCATATCTGTCGTAGTTTAGCGGCCAAATGACATGCTGAAGATGTCTCTGAATAAGTTCAAAGTTAATGTAAAACGTAAACTCATTAAAAAATCCTATTACCATGTAAAGGATTACTTAAATGACAAGACAATGCTGGCTGCATTTCCGCGCTGGACAGCCAGGCTGATCCTTTGCGCAAAAAATGAGCCAGCCCTTCTGTCACCAGATGAGGCAATTAACCGCGGTGAAATATCTCGCAAAAAATTTTTGGCACTTAGACTCCACGGCCCAAGGGTCTCCACGGCAAACGGAACAAATATGTAACTGTCTATGAGAGAGGCATACTTCCGCCGCTTGCCGGTTTCAGCCTTCTCTCTCCTAAGCTGATGCTGTCTCCCTGATATGGAGACATATGACATTATGTCTGGGTTCCCTTAGAAGTTAAAGTGACACTTATTAGGACTACTTACCCAAACAGGTGGCAGGGAGGAATATTGCTGTATCATTACAAGGGACCTAAAAAAATGTTAGCATGACATTGAAACCCCCATTCCTATTCGTCCTACCCCCTACGACAATGTTATCGCGGTTCAGCAACCAACAGTTGGGAAAAGCCTCGTTTTTTACCCGACTGCGGAACGCACAGGGTTATGTGTTCATCAGTCTATATATGTTTGTTTGTTCCTTGCAGGACAGTTACAGCCTAAACGCGTGGACCGATTTTGATGATTCTTGCACCAGATTATTAAACGGAATAGTTATCAATAACGTTTTTTTTATCCACTACATGTTAGCCCTTGACTGCGATCTCACCTAATCGTAAGTGAAGATGGTAGCGGGCTAACCTGTTAGGGGTATGGCAGTTATATTAAACCCTATTTGGTTTCTACACGGCAACGTATCGGAACGCGTAATCGCTTGGCGGCACGTCTTTGCCGGTAGGGTGGTAACTAGCCACGGCCGAAGAATCCTACTAGGCCAGAGCAGGGAAAATTTAAATTCTCAAATTGACCCTGCCGGGGATCGAACCCGGGACCCGCACGTTAAGACAACCGCGCTGCACACTGCGCCACGGAGGTCGTCAAAATATTAATGTTATTACTACTTTGTAGTTAATTAGCCATATTAATATTTGTCTAGTTTGCATTGTAAAGTCGAGATCTCCTGAAGAGGCTCCGGTTTCGAGAGATCAAGTGAGATCGCAGTCAAGGGCAAACTTGTAATGGATAAAAAGTAAACTTGACCCGCGAAATAAGCTTTGTCATCAGTGTTCTTTTTTTTTTTTTTTTTTATTCTAGTTTTTTTTTAAAGAGCTTTTATAGGTGACCTATATGTCAGCCCTATCGTTACACGCTACATACATTAATCCTAATTATGACTAATTCTAAATCTATAGCAATTTGAGAGAATCACTGATAAATTTATATACTTTCGTTGCTGAAACACTCAGAGGTTCGCTAAAAATAGAGTTAAAAACACCAATATTCATTAAATTTAAATTAAGTTCACACGTCAGTGTTTCTCTCAAATTGCGGTTACAGACACATGCCAATAGCAAGTGTAAAATATCATCAACTTGCCCACATACTTCACAATTGGGAGAGTCGCTTTTCCTCATAAGATGTTTAAACTTGCCTAATGGCATGTGTCCGGATCTAAGTCTAAATGCTATAACTAACTTATTTCTATTTATCTTGCTATTTACAAACCAAGGTATACGAGGAGGCTCAGATTGCATTGTTCTGTACCATATACCTTTATCAAGGGATCTTTCGTTAAAATACTCTTTCCAAATTTTAAAACAAATGATTTTAAATTTTGAAAAAACCTCTGTATAATGTGGTTTAATATGATAGATATTTCCACTTAAATGAGCCAAATTTGCTAATCGATCAGCCTCCTCGTTTCCAATCAGCCCAATATGGGATGGAATCCACTGTAATTTTAAATAAATACCCATGTCTTTACATCCCTGTATCATTCTAAGTATGGAATATGCTATCGATATTCCATTGCAACCTTTGACACATTTAATAATATGTTGCAGTGCGCTTTTGCTGTCTGTAAATATAACTGACTTCCTCACATTAAGGTCAACAATATACTTAATGGCTTCAAATATTGCTATTAATTCAGCTGTTAATATTGATATTTGTTTATTATTAACTTTTAATATTTTATTACTATTACAATTCGGATCATATATAGCGGCACCTACACCAGATTCATTCTTTGATCCGTCAGTATAAACTTTGTAAAACCCACTGTAAACACTGTTTATTTCCCAAATTACTTCATTTTTTAAATTATTAATTTCATATGTTTTCTTAGCCGAATTAACACAGTTTAGATTAATCATAATAACATCATCATATTTTATATTGCTAACCCATGATTCTAAAGTAAACATTTCCATCACTTTAGAGGAATTAATAGTTTCTGTTTTGGTCTCACCAAATGTGGTTGCAAGCAAAGGTTTCTTTTTATTGAGCCAATATCTTGATTCTTCTGTTTTACTGAGCTCATCTATACTATTGTAAGTAGGATTACTACACAACGATTGTGACTTAATACAATACTTATACGCGAGATATTTCCTTCTTATGAATAGTGGAGGGATACCCATTTCATTTTCCATCACGTGTATAGGTGTACTACGAATAAAGCCCCCCATAATTCTAAGTGCTTGATTCTGTATTCTGTCCAGCCTTAACAGGTGTGTTTTCGCAGAATTGTCATATAAATAACAGCCAAAATCTATTCTACTACGAATCAATGCAATGTATATTCTGCGCAAATGCTTAGGATGAACACCCCAACCCGATCCAGCCAAAATTTTGAGAATATTTAGATGTTTGGTTACCCTCTCACTAATCTCATTTAAGTGTTTCGACCACCTTAATGGTTGGTCCAACCAAATGCCCAAATATTTTATGTTATTTACCACCTCTATGATTTGACCGTGAATTTTAATATTAAATTGTTCAACTTTTCTCTGCCTTGTAAACAAACATATTTTACTTTAATTAGGAGAGGGTTCCAAACCAATAAATCTCAACTTCTCCACCACTATATTAATAGCACACTGCATTTTGAAAATTTGTTCCTGCCAACTAGCCCCTCTGATATATAGCGCAAAATCATCTGCATATTGGCTTATAACTAAATCTGTAACAATATTTTGTGTAATTTCCCGCGTAACTATATTAAATATTAGTGGAGAAATTGGGTCTCCTTGAGCTAAACCCATATTAGTCCACCTCACTATACCTGAATCTCCCTTATTATTAGCATCTATCTTTAAATATCTTTCACTTAGATAACACCATAAATATCTACATAATTGAGAACCAACGCCGATTTGGTCAAGTATTTTAATAGCTTCATTAACTACGACATTATTATACGCTCCTTCTATATCTAAAAAGCAAGCTAAAGTTGGTACGTTTTTAGAAAATCCTTCCTGAATATATGAGGTCAATCGTGAAAGGCAGTCCAAACAAGATTGACCTCTTCTAAACCCCGAGGTATTTTGAGATAATAGCTGATGTTTTTCCACAAACCACTCTATACGTTTAGCTATCATTGTATGAAATATTTTACAAATGCATGAAATAAGTGCAATTGGTCTTAAACTATTAGAAACAGCACCGTTAATACCTGGTTTTGGTATTGGAACAATTTTTACATCTCGCCATTGATTCGGTACTTGACCGCTTAAAATAATGGAATTGTAAAGATTAAGCAACTCTAATTTAGCGTTCAAAGGCAAGTTATAAATCATCGAATATGTCACTAAATCTTTCTTGCTCCAGGTGCTGTGTCTTTCTTTTTTAAACAAACTATGAATTCCTGTAAAGTAAATGCTGATTCCAACAAAGTATTTCTAGATTTTAATTCTGGCATCAATGATATTACGTAATCGGGTGCCAGCTTTTGTAATAATGCAACTTTCTGTGCATCAGATGCATAAAATTGACGTTTCTTGTATCCCTTTACCCATCGCATTCTATCCCACATAACAGGTGCTGAAGTCTCCTCAATCAGTGTTCTTTGTAATGCGGGAAGAATTTACGCCTGTCTGTACGCTTGCTAAACAGTGACGCCGCCGAGGGCCCACCATTCCACATTTTTCCCGACTAACAAGATTTGATCTGCCTCGGATGGAAAAATTGGGGGAAAATCACGTTTTTGACATGAAACGCTCCGGATTTTTATGCGACAGGCGTTTTTTCGCACTGTCTGGATGACTCGACAGTTAGTTTAGGAAATTATATTTTATCTACCTTTTTTATCTGGCGATATGGCGGTTATAGCCTCGTAGACGTACTGCTATTCGGGACTGATTGCTACTTATTAGTTGGGAGTTCGATCCCCGGGCACGCACCTCAAACTTTTAAGAGTATTTTTGCGTTTTTAGAAATCGAATAATAATAGTGAATAGGCATCTTCTAGGCAAGCGCGTTCCAACCTAGACCTCATCATTGCTTTGCACTAAGCATGATTGTCGTCAAGCGCAAGTTTATCACGTAATAAAAAAAAAAGAATATAAATTTCTTAAACGGTTATGACAAACATGGTGAGTAAACCTGCACGCTCGAGAGTTCTTCATAATGTTCTCAAAGGTTTGAGAAGTCAGCCAATACGCACTTGGCCAGCGTGGTGGACTATGGCCAAACCCTTCTCATTCTGATAAGACTGGTGCTGAGTTTAGTGAGCTGGCAATGGGTTGATGATGGCTTCTTAACTGCGGGTTTTTATTGTACCACCTGGAAATGCGGCATGGTCTTAGCCTCGTCGTATTCCTCATTACTGAGGGTCGTGACCCCTTTCCATTAATCACATAATGGTAGGAGTTTTCTTGGGATAATAATGCGCTAAGTTCAAACGTCCTTCCGCATACGACTCGACTAAGAGTATTAAACTCTTAGGTTTTTGTAACGATTATTATCAGATGTTAGTGATTATAACTATGACTGACTGATGCACTCTCTGATGCACGGAGGAAACGAAAAGGCCATATTTGAACCTCCAAATTCGGTCACCCATCCAGTTACCGACTTGGCTCAACATTGCTTCAAAATTGCAATCGACTGGCGTTGTCATAACTAGGCCACTCGTTCCTCGTGGTAAACGTGATTTACTGTCCAAAATCGAAATCCAATGGTCTACCAATCTCTTTCAGTTTCGAGGTATTTTATCAAGCACGTCACACTGCTAAACGAGACGGCGTGTCAGTGGTTCTAAGTGAGCGACGAAAGCGACGCTCTACGACTCCATAGAAAATAACTAATTTATCTACGCGCTATTTATACGCGACTTCGTTCGCGAAGATTACGTTTTTTAATGCCCGGGGTTATACTCAACCCATACCCCTAATCGGTTATTACACGACATCATAACGGAACGCTAAATCACTTTGGTATGGGTTAAATCACTAAATCACTTTGGTATGGGTTAAGTATAAATGCCATGCCCCTAACTGGTTAACTCGCTACCTTCTTAGACCGCATTATCAGTTACCATCAGCAGCCCGATTCTGTAACTCAGTGGTTATCAAAAAATGAAAGCCACTGACTTATATTTTTTATCCATTGAAGATTTACTATGAAATGTTCTTTCATTTTGTTCATAGTAAACCTTCAATGGACAAAATATATATGTCAGTGGCTTTCATTTTTCGATAGCCACTGAGTTACAGAATAGGGGAGCTGGTGAGATCGCAGTCAAGGGCTAATATTGGATAAAAAAAGATAGACACACTTTCGCATTCATAATATTAGCATGGATTGTTAACGTAGATTTCGTTTTTCTTCGACTTGACCGAGATACAGTTATGGTTAACTTTTGACAAGTTAATTACTAACATTGCTAACTTTCTTGGCGTCGTCAGCGCGACTGGTTGCCAACTCCAACGTTGGATCCTTCTTTATGGGGCCCATAAATCCGTTCACAAAGCACAACTCCCGAGTACCCATTGTTTCTACCCCATAAAGATGTTTGAGAAATACGATATGTTTGAGGATTTGGTTGGAAGTTGGCCCTTTTATGTGTATTGTATTTTTACCATTGAAAATGGTTATCAGATGCAAATCGCCTGAGACGTATTTTTGGTTATAGCTTCGAGGATTTTGGGAGGATCTAGATGGGAATAGTACCAAAAGTTGAGAAATTTATCGACGCACGTGTGAGCGTTAGAATTTTGAAAATCGGCTGGTAACTTTCTTTGGAATATTGAAAAATTTTAGAAATGTCGGGTTTTTGGGAGGTTTTTGTTTACTAAATTGTAAATATTTCAGAAAAAAACCGACTTAAGAAAAAATAAAAAAAAAGGGTCCTACGGTATTAGTTTAGCTACAAAATGGGTGAAAAAAATTGAAAATCGGTTAATAATTGTGACCTGTAAGGTGGTCCCTTTAGATCTGGAATTATAGAAAAACAGGTATTTCCGTATATAAAAAGTGATGTAGCTTCTTCGATTATTGACCGATCTTAATGGTGTTAACAGATGCGGATGCAAGTGAGAAATGCATTCGAGTTGAAATTTTGAAAATCGGTTAATGTGAAGAAGAGATTTTAATTTTTTTAAGAATCAACAAAAGTTGATAATTGACCGATCGCGTATTTCCGTTTGCGTGTTCAATAGAAGACAGCATTACCTCGAACCCCGCACAGGTTTGATGTGCAAACTCTCTATTCAAACTCGTGTTCAATATAAGGAACTCGTCCTCCAATCGCGCACGGGTTTGCAACCGAAATTTTCTTCCAAACACATGTTCAATTCATGGCGATCAATCCGACAACGCTGTGCAGCACGGGAGTTTGGGAACGTTGGCGATGGTATTTTATGGTGAACAGGTTTGCCCGCTTTCATCTTAGACTGCATCATCACTTACCATCAGATCAGATCGCAGTCAAGGACTAACTTGCAGTGGATAAAAAAAACTAATCAATTTACATATTTTATACTTGCGGAAGGACATTTTTTTTTCAACAGAGAATCGGCCTTATTTGATATCTAATTCTGAGAAGCCTTCTTTCAACCCACCTAGGAATTTTATTAGGCCTAGAAAAATACATCTGCTTAGGTATTACACGTACTCGTAGGTGTTGCTATACATATGGTATGTTACACTGATTCTTCTACTGTACCACGACCATTCATCTCACCTGTCGTGACGGCGTTTTTACAAGCGAGAAAAATATGTGAATAAGCCTTACTTATATGAGAAAATTATTCGACTATGATAATGCTTAAAGAGATTATTATTAAATGCTTTCTCTGTCAAACCATTACCGGCTTACTGAGCACGATTCGCGCTCTCGGAATGAGAAGGTTTTGGCCTTAGTACTACCACGCTGGCCAAGTGCGCATTAGCACATGACACTCCTTAATTTTCCGGGTTAAAAGTAGCCTATGTCACTCTCCAGGTCCTCATCTATACCCATGCCAAAAATCACGTCCATCCGTTGCTCCGTTGCGGCGTGATTGAACGACAAACAAACAAACACACTTTCGCTTTTATACTTAATATTAGTATGATTCTCAGCTTTCACAAGACATTAACTCTAGTTGTTAAATTTTAATTACAATTTTATTATAATTAAGTAACGTGCAAATAGTCAGTATAGTCATTTAACTATTCAAAGTGTACAGAGCTAACAACTTTGAATAGTTAAATGACTTCTGACATTATTAGATCAAAGTAATTCTTTCGTATGTAATTTACATAACTTCATAGTGAAAATTCAATTCCAAAGTCTCCACTAAATTCCACTTAGAACTTCCCTGCACAAGAATGAGTATTTTAATTAGTGTGAATTATACAACTACAATTGAGGTCCCGCTCGGAGGGTGATAATTATTTCTAAGTCACGTAGATCCTTCAATTCTTATTCAATGAATGCAAATGCATTCAGTAATTTATCCGGAGAACTTCAGAAGTTATCTGGTGTTTCCAGCTTCGGCAGCTTAACGAGTATCCCTATTTTTCTAATGAAATATATTTCACGGCCTTAAGTGAATTTCAATTGCTAATTCCAACTTTATTTGTAACTAGATGATTCCCGCGACTTTGATTCTGACTCTGACTTGATTAAGATCTTTTATCCCTGCGGGAACTCTCTAATTTTACGGGAAAAAAGCCTATTTTCTTCCCCGGGATGCAATCTACCCCTGTACCAAATTTCATCAAAATCGGTTGAGCAGATGGGCCGTGAAAGCGTAGCAGACAGACTGGCAGACAGACGGACGGACAGACCGACAGACAGACACACATTTCGCATTTATAATATTAGTATGGACGAGAAGATTTTTTCCGACTTAACTCACATCATTGCAATTTTTTTTTTTTTTTAAATATTTGAATATATTGAAAATAATACAATAGAACTTAATGCTAGCTAACCTAACCTAATTACTATATAAATCATGCCCACGTGGAATGGTGGCAAGAATGCTGGCTGCATTTCCGCGCTGGACAGCCAGGCTGATCCTTTGCGCAAAAAATGAGCCAGCCCTTCTGTCACCAGATGAGGCAATCAACCGCGGCAATTAATTATTAATTAAATAATTAATTAATTTAATTAATTAATTATTAATTAATTATTATTAATAATAATAATGAATTATTAAATTAATTAATTATTATTATTAATTGCAATTTTCGTAAGAATCTCCAATTTTTTGAAAATAAAATAAGGCCTATTTTACTCGCTGATAATGTAGCTTTGTATAGGTGAAAGAATTTTTTAAATCGGTTGAGTAGTTTTTGAATTTACCCATTACAAACAAACACTCAAACGATCAAATCTTGCCTCTTAATAATATTTGTTACTTAATATAGAAGTTTAGACAGATACATTTAAATTTTTAGATTAATTTTAAAATTAAGGCTGATTGTGTGCCAATCTACACTGAGTCAGCGTGGTAGACTATAATATGGCCAAAACTTTTCTGTGTACACATCACTAAACTAAAATGACAGTTCTATTTATATTACTATCCCTTTTAGTTTAGTTAAGAGATTTTGTTAAACAGAATTGGCCAAATTAGTACCTACTTTAATACAGAACTAGGAACGGCATTCCGAACCTGTGTTTGATTCACTCGACGATTCAAAAGCACATTTAAAGTTTTTTTAACCACTACAAGTTAGCCCTTGACTGCGATCTCACCTGATGGTAAGTGATGATGCAGTCTAAGGTGATAGCGGGCTAACCTGTTAGGGACATGGCAGTTATATTGAACCCATACCCCTATTCGGTTTCTACACGGCATCGTACCGGCATATTAGAATAAAATATATTGAAGCTCTAACGATAATTATTCGATCTACACACTGCAGCTGTGAATAAATAAATCATTATATATTTATGGAAGTGAAACTTCTTTAAAATCGTTGTAATTTGAAAATTCGATGAAACGAAAAAGCGACACTATAACGAGAAACATATTCTTAGGATTTAGCCTGCGAGAGAATGAGATAGTATACAATTTATATTTATGTCATCCTCCCGTGGGCTACTTTTCATAAGTTTCTGCCGTGTGTGAATTGCATACACACACTTTTTTATACGACTGCCTGAAAAAAGGAGTATATTTTTTTCAGGGTTGATGTATGTATGTATGTAAGTTTGTATATTCCACCATAACTTCTATACGCCTGAACCGATTTTGATAAATGAGGTATCGTTACAATCCGTAGCTTATTCCGGGTGACATAGACTACAATTTTTTTAAAGAAATGATGGGGTGACCATGGTCCCTTATTAAAGACTAAAGTTGAAAAAAAATCGAAAATAAGATTAACTTTATAATCATCATCTAGAAAATGATGAGTAGATTCCAAAAATATACAACACTATAGTTCAATGTCCAGTGATTCACAAAAAATATCTTTTATTGTTTTTAACTTTTTAGTTCGTTTTTTGGCAGGGCAGTCGTGTTTTTCAATTTTTTAAATTATTGCTTGTTATAATAATTATAATATTAAAACATTAACCACAGTTCAAAACAAAACTATTCAAGTAATCTGATTTCTAAGTAAGATCGTACTCTGTACCAACTGCAGAGTTCAGCAAACATTTTATCAGCCATCATACTTTCTAGCCAGTGTTTCAAAACGTGCTCTCCATCACCATAAATTTATATTTAAATCACGAGCATGCATTCGAAATATCAAAGCGCTTTCATATTGTGGAGCTGTGGATGGACTGGGATGGATATGTCACCATAATATTGTAAAAACCGTTAGATTATAATCTAACTCGCGAAATTGTAAACTTTTTTTCATTATCACCATTTCACAAATAATCATCTTAACTAAGCAACTATCAGAGCCATTAGATCAAATCATTGCCAAGCTTCCTTGTCATTTAAGTAATCCTTTACATGCTTAGTGCAAAGCAATGATGAGGTCTAGGTTGGAACACGCTTGCCTAGAAGATGACTATTCACTCTTGTCTTAAGTTATAAGTTACATAACTTACATACTTGTTACATATTGGTTACATACTACATGTACTTACCTACCTACATATTCTTTTGTAAGTAAATCACCGTCGATTGCATTTCGATTCCAGCTATTTTTACGGACACGTTTTGACTCAAAACGTTATCATCTCGGGTTCTGCATCAAAGTCACAAGTGAAATTAATTTAACGAATTAAAAAATACGACTGCCCTGCCATATTATTTTTGGAGTTTACCTCCATAAGAAGCGATTTGCATATATATAGCCTTTGGAATCTTATTCACATTTTTTATTAAATGATATTTTTTTGTGAATCACTAAATATTGAACTATTGTGTTATATATTTTTGGATTCTACTCATCATTTTCTAAATAGATGATGATTATATAGTTAATTTTATTTTCGATTTATTTTTTCAATTTTGGTCTTTATTGCGGGACCATGGTCACCCCATCCGTTTTTTTAAAATTTTACTAGCCTATGTCACCCGGAATAAACTACGGATTCTAACGAAACCTCATTTATCAAAATCGGTTCAGGCGTATAGAAGTTATGGTGGAATATACAAACTCACATACATATATACATGAACCCTGAAAACAATATACTCCTTTTTTCAGGCAGTCGTATAAAAATATCAAAAGCTACCTTCCATATTGTGGCCTCGTAACATGTGAATTACGCGATCCGTAATTCAAAAGTCGGAACCTTATTCCCGTGATAAGTTCAAAATCGTTCCGTGGTTACTTTTTGCTATGCTGAGTTGCCTCTGGCCAGACACTGGTTGTACCGGTTCTGAACGCACCCATCTAAAAGGTCACAAATCGAATATACCAACAATACAAAACTAACCTTATTGACAAGGGAAATAAGGTTGGATTTTTTTGGGTTATAGCTTGTCGTTTATGTTAGTTGGGATTCGATATTTAAGGCATGTGTGGTTTAAGGTAGATTTTCCTACGAAGTGGTCTGAGTAACACTGCAAAGCTGATTGCTGCCTGTGGGCTATATTCAGGGTATCTCGTACTATTGCGACTACAACTAGAATTAAAGCGAGCCTTTGTCCGTTTCGTTTTGTTTAGTATTTTATTGCTTCATGATACCTTATCTGTAAATGTGACTAAACTATTTAGTATGATTAATGATATCTTCTCTGTAAATGTGAATAAACTAGTAGTTATGATTAATGCAGGTTCTAAAGTGATGTCATTATTTTACTCCAACTGATATAAACTCGTGCAGAAATTGCTCAATTAAATGTTTTTTTTATCCACTTCAAGTTAGCCTTTGACTGCGATCTCACCTGATTGTATTGGTAACTGATCTTATTACCATATAAAGGACTACTTAAACGACAAGGAAGCTTGGAAATAATTTGCTCTATGGTTCTTTATTAATCCTTAGTTAACATGATTTGTGAGATAGTGATAATTAAAAAAAACCGGCAGAGTTTGTTATGGGCTCTTCTCAGACCAGGGCGCGTTTGGAACCCTTTATTACACGACCCTTTATTACGACATTTTGCAATTTCGCGAGTTAGATTATAATCTAACGGTTTTTACAATCTTACGGTGACATAGTATGTATTAATAAATTTATTAGCTGGTTATAATGGATTTCCTTTCGTCCACAGGTAAATGGCATTGGATTGTTGCGGATTTATTAATGGGAAGTTGGGATAAGTAGGTATTTATGTATTGAAAACTGATGAAATTAAAAGCTTCAACTACACGGATCATGATACATCCCCACAGCTATATTCGGCAAGTGTTTTTTAAACATATCGTCACCTCCACGGCAAACTTACGAATCTGCAGTTTTAGTGAAATCAATACCACCACCACTACAGCCTATTGACGTCCCACTGCTGGGCACAGGCCTCCACTCTCATAGGAGAGAGGGGATTAAGAGCTTAGACCCACCACGCTGCTCCAATGCGGGTTGGCGGGCTTTAACGACTATTACCATGTTAGTGATAATAACCGGGACCGACGGCTTAACGTGCTCTCCGAGGCACGGGGGTGAAACACCGCCAACCTCCTAACTCCGGGCTAGTACTGAGAATTTCTAGTTAGAAAACCCCAATACTTAATTATGGCCCGACCCAGGACTCGAACCCGGGACCTCGTCGGCCGCAGTCGAATGTGCTAACCACTAGACCAGCGAGGCAGTTCAGTGCTACATATGGTATGGTTTTTCATGGAAATATTGATTTCACTTAAACTGCAGATTCGTAAGTTTGCCATAGAGGTGACTATATTATCTACGGATAAAATAGTATTATTTCGAAGAACATGAACCTTGCCTGCTGAATCCTACAATTTTTGTATTTTTTGTGTTTCTATCTATTGTAACGAAAAAATTGGAAAAGTTGTGTTTAATTGTAAGTGGTGGTGGTTGTGTTACATTGAGCAAGCATTTTTTTATAGGATAAGATTACTTTTTATACGACTGCCTGAAAAAAGGAGTATATTGTTTTCAGGGTACATGTATGTATGTATGTATTTATGTGAGTTTGTATATTCCACCATAACTTCTATACGCCTGAACCGATTTTGATACATTTATCAAAATACCTCATTAGGTATCGTTAGAATCCCTAGCTTATTCAGGGTGACATAGGCCAGTAAAATTTTTAAAAAAAATAATGGGGTGACCATGGTTCCGCATTAAAGACCAAAATTGAAAATTAAAATTCGAAAATAAGATTAACTATATAATCATCATCTAGAAAATGATATGAGTAGATTCCAGAAATATATAACACTATAGTTCAATATTTAGTGATTCACAAAAAAATATCATTTAATAAAAAATGTGAATAAGATTCCAAATGCTGTATATGCAAATCGCTTCTTATGGAGGTAAACTTTAAAAATAATATTGCGGGGCAGTCGTATTTTTTAATTCGTAAATTAATTTCACTTATTAATGTATTGGTATGAGTGACTGTTAGTAAATCTAATAAAAATAAACACACTTTTTCCTTTAAACATGACTATCAAAGTTAAAACTAACAGATGTGAATTTTAGGTCTTACTTTTACCTTCTATTTAATAATCAGTGAGAAATAATTTATTTTTGACATAGACGCCATCCCTATTGCTCTAATCTACAAGTCACAAACATAGAAGCGAAGAGCTTTTTTTTTCTTTTTTTTTTTCTTCTTTAATAATAATAATAATATTCTTTATAATCTGTGAAAACTTGTAATTGGCATTATACTTATTCTTTATTTATGTATCCATTTCTGTTGTAGCTGTAAGTTTTCTGTACTAAATAATAATAAAAAACAAATTATCCGTGTAAAGCCATATAAACATTTATTTATTTATTTATTATTAAAAGGTACAAACCCAATAAAAAAAAATCTTTGACGGTGTTTCTCTTAGCTGGTACAGCGTAAGTCGAGTAACACTGTTAGGATTACAAGTCGGCTGGGAAAGCTTTGATAAAGTTCACAAACGGGCACGACAGAGCAGATTACGAGTGTAAATAAAATTGCCGACAAAGAAAGTCTCTCTGAAACATATTTTTTTTAATACTTATGCTTTATCAAACTTATTACTTAACTACCTATACGTTTGAAAGAAGTTGAAATAATTTACATCAATGAACTTTGACTTTTCTGCTTGCGATTAACTCATTTTTTTTTGCGAAATATATTCAATGTATTCAAAGTAAGTATATAAAGTATTCTAATGTTTTACTTAAAGAACTTTCAGAAAGGAGTTATTTTATTAATCTAGTTAAATAGAATCTTATTCACATTTTTATTAAATGATATTTTTGTGTGAATCACTGGATATTGAACTATAGTGTTATATATATTTTTGGAATGTACTCATCATTTTCTAGACGATGATTATATACTTAATCTTATATTCGAATATTTTTTTTAACTTTAGTCTTTAATGCCGGACCATGGTCACCCCATAATTTTTTTTTAAATTTTACTAGCCAATGGCACCCGGAATAAGCTAGGAATTCTAACGATACCTCATTTATCAAAACCGGTCCAGGCGTGTAGAAGTTATGGTGGAATATACAAACTCACATACATACAAAAAAAGGAGTATATTGTTCATATTCATTTCAAGGTGTATATTCAGGGTTCATGTATGTATGTATGTATGTATGTATGTATGTATGTATGTATGTATGTATGTATGTATGTATGTATGTATGTGAGTTTGTATATTCTACCATAACTTCTATACGCCTGAACAAATTTTGATAAATGAGGTATCGTTAGAATTCCTAGCTTATTCCGGGTGCCATTGGCTAGTAAAATTTAAAAAAAATAATGGGGTGACCATGGTCTCGTATTAAAGACTGAAGTTGAAAAAAAAAAGAAAATAAGATTTACTATATACAGGGTTACAGGAAAAGTCGACCTAGATCCGTTAAGGGCGTGTAGTACACATCATTTCTGAATGATTTCACTATGGAACCCCCCATCCTAAACTTAACCGTTTTCGAGATATTCGAGTTTATTTTTTTTATGAAAATGCCCAATTTTTCGGCTATTGAATTGAATATTTTGAATTTTTTTGACTCTTATGATTATTTTTTTGGTTTTTTACATGAAGAATGAGATGCTTAATGACCTCAATGACTAAAATTGCACGTAAGTTAACTAAATAGTTCATTGTTCCTTTCTTTCTCTTCATGTGCCCCCATACATAAAAATCCATGGGGGTCAGGTCGGGACATCTGGCTGGCCAGGGTAAAGGACCACCTCGTCCAATCCATTTGTTAGGATAGTTAGTGTCCAACCATTCCCTAACGCTTCTTCTGAAATGAGCAGGGCAGCCATCATGTTGAAACCACATGTCCCGCAGTAATTGTAATGGGAGATCATCTAGTAGGTCACCTAAGTGATCTCTTAAGAAATTTTCATAAGTTTCACCATTCAGATTGTTTGGAAGAAAGTAAGGCCCAATAAAATGGTTGGAAATGATGCCCATCCACACATTTACACTAAATCGTCGTTGTGACCCCTTTATTCTTTTCTTATTTGGATTGCCTAGTTCTTTAGGAGCCCAATAGTGTGCGTTATGGTAATTAGTAATCCCGTCCTTATCGAATTTAGATTCATCTGTCCACAATATTAATTTTAGGAAATTCGGGTCCTCGATATCTGCATTGAGCATGAATCTGCAGAAGTCCATGCGTCTCGCGGGATCTCCTTCTTCAATTACATGGACCGGCGTGTAGTGATAAGGATACAGGCCTGCCGTATGAACCGTAAACCACACTTTCCACTGAGTTAGGCCCAGTTCACGGGCAACAATATTGGTCGAAGTGGTTGGGTCTCTTCTGAACCGTTCTACGATTTCGTTGTCTTGTTCCTCGTCGTCATCAATGACACGTGGTCTTCCTAAGTCCGTACGTCGTCGCGAAACAGAGCCAGTTTCACGAAGTCGTCGGTAAACTCCGTCGAAAACGCTCACATCAGGTACTCGGCGGTCGGGATAGCGTCGCATGTACTCAGTCCGAGCTTGTGCGGACACGCAATTGCAGCATCCGTAGCAAATAAGCATATCCGCATATTCTTCGTTCGAGTATGTTGCCATTTTCAACAGTCCAGTATCACAAGCACAAATCAGAGTCCAGTAAACAAGCACAGTAGTCACAGTTAGAAAAATCAGTCCAGAAACAAAGCCAAGTCGTGTGGGAATCCGAAAGCACAATAATTCGCATCTACCATGGACGAATCGCATGAGCAGACTAAAATGGATGGCAAGCAAACAAACGACCAAATACAAAACAATGGGCATGTTGTATCCCCAAACTTGTTTTTGCACATTATTTTTCTCACACTCACCTGCATAAATCGTAAGTTGTCTCGCTCACACGCACCGGATTAACTTGAAGGACAATAGCCGAGGGACCCGTTAGACCTACTACCTGAACCTTTTCAACTATGTTTTTTTCTATGAGTTTAAATACAACCCTAGGTTATTATACCTCGTTGGATAGCTGATAAAATGTAGATGTTTTTAAGCACATCTGCAGAGCAAGTGCCATAATAATTTTTTGAGATATCCAGAAAAGAAAAATATTTTTTTATAATTTGTACTTATTTTCTTAAGTTTCGATCGTCTACAATGACCTATTTAGTTAACTTACGTGCAATTTTAGTCATTGAGGTCATTAAGCATCTCATTCTTCATGTAAAAAACCAAAAAAATTATCATAAGAGTCAAAAAAATTCAAAATATTCAATTCAATAGCCGAAAAATTTGGCATTTTCATAAAAAAAAATAAACTCGAATATCTCGAAAACGGTTAAGTTTAGGATGGGGGGTTCCATAGTGAAATCATTCAGAAATGATGTGTACTACACGCCCTTAACGGATCTAGGTCGACTTTTCCTGTAACCCTGTATAATCATCATCTAGACAATGATGAGTAGATTTCAAAAATATATAACACTATAGTTCAATATCCAGTGATTTACAAAAAAATATCATATAATAAAAATGTGAATAAGATTATAATTTAACTAGATTAATTTAGATTTTAAACTTTTTAGTTCGTTTTTTGGCAGGGCAGTCGTGTACTTTAATTTTTTTAATTAAAACTTGTTTCAGGCAGTCGTATGAAAAAGCGTATATATTATGTGCTTAAGTCGTAAGCCCGTTGGGGCGTTGTTGGCTAATTTAGGATGCGAGCGGAATATCATAATTTAATATCGGTATATTGTGTCGCCAGATTTGTTTCATTATGCCTAAGTGCCGCGGGGAAGCCGCTGTCGTAACTTGTGCGGATAAAACCTATATTTTCTTACATTACAATATACAGGGTGGAAAAAAAACAAACATGGAGTGAAAGTTTATTACATATTGAAGCTAGCCAACAGACTCTTGGTGGAGGATTGTCCAAGACGCCTTAAAAGAAAACGTATACTCGACCTGGGTTAAATGACTAACGAGTCCTGACTCCTATATGAGGATCAGCTCTAAACGACAAATCATCCTTTCAACTCATTTGCTTATTTATAGTCTTTAGACTAATCGCAGATCACGCTAAGAAGAAAAAAATTGAAGCTCTATCAAATTTCATACTCTCTTCTTCTCTCTCTCTCTGCGGCGTATTCCTCATTACTGTGAGTCGTGACCCTTAATACGGTGTAATACAAGACCCGAATAATAATGCGGTGGGTTCCCACTTCCCACGACCTTCCGCATACGACTCGACTAAGAGTATTAAACTCAATGATTATTATCGGATGTTAGTGATAATAACTAGGACCGACGGCTTAACGTGCTTAAAGGGCTGGCTCATTTTTTGCGCTAAGGATCAGCCTGGCTGTCCAACGCGGAAATGCAGCCAGCATTCTTGCCACCGTACCGTATAATTACTTGCAACCAAGGGATGTGTGTTACTTCTTTCCCGCAGGGCTGTCAGGGTGGCCCTGGAGTCAGATAGTATGGTGTATGTGGAGTGTTCTTGTCTGCTAGTGTGACTTAATTAGGTTAGGCTAGCTAGATTTAAATCCTATTGTATTGTTTTCAATAAATGTTTGTATATTTTTTTTAAATAGCAGTCATGGGGACTGCCGATAGAAGTGAAAACGAATATTTAAATATTTATGTTAAATTAATTAGTATTTTTTCTAATATTAAAAAAATATATAAACCTTAAAACTAAGGCATTAAAGTTTAATAACGAATGTAGTATATTATACTTAAGACCTTTTGTCTTAAGAAGGACGGTGTCGCGCGTTTCCACATTTTTACCCCCTACCAAAAAGTGCTCAACTTTTGCCTAAAGAAGTATTCACTTCAAAAATCTATTTCAATACTTACAAGTACGAAGCGCAGGTAAATTTAAAATATCAAAACAAGTGAAATTGATTTAACGAATTAAAAAATACGACTGCCCTGCCATATTATTTTTGAAGTTTACCTTCATAAGAAGCGATTTATTAGCCTTTGGAATCTTATTCACGTTTTTTATTAAATGATATTTTTTTGTGAATCACTAAATATTGAACTATAGTGTTATATATATTTTTGGAATCTACTCATCATTTTCTAGATGATGATTATATAGTTAAATTTATTTTCGATTCGGTATAAACTTACATACATACATGAACCCTGAAAACAATATACTCTTTTTTTTCAGGCAGTCGTATAAAAAACGGCGACCATTGTGAAACGTTAGCAAGCCGTGAAGTTCTGCAAAGCCGGTGGAACCGCGGCATTAATAGTTCCAGCGTTCGCTTATTAAAAAGTTTATGGCATCCATTACCAGTTGCCACTAGAGCATAATGGAAGGGAAGTGTTCCCCGGGCCGGGGGAAAAATGGATTTTCACCACTTATTATTCATAACTTTTGTAAGCGGCCCGGTATTTTATCCATTAATTTTCGTGCCGTGTATATCTTCAAGCTGTGAAATGAGGCCTTTATTAATTTGGGTTATTTTATCTTTCCGCCATTTTGGATTAGTCGTGACGTCAAATGGCCTATACCCTTCTCATTCTGAGAGGAGAGACCGGCCTATCTCCACAGTGATTGGACATCTGCACGGGAGATATTATAGTGCAAAAGTGTGTGGCCATACACAGCTACCCTCTCTGTTCCTTTACTCTCATAGCCCGCTGGGACGGAAAATCCGACCCGACCGGAGAGAGATCAGGCGCAGGACCGACGGCTGAAATATCGCCAACTTCCTAGCTCCGCGCTAATACTGAGAATTTCTTGTCAGCGAAACCCAATACTTGTTATGGCCCGACCCGGGACTCAAACCCGGGACCTCGTCAGCCGCAGTCAAACATTCTAACCGCTAGACCAACACAATATAAATTCTTTAGTAAATATTCCGCTAAACTGGTAGCGGCTGACAAATAATTGGACACCCTATGAGTACGGCACCCTAATTATCAATTTTCGGATTTTTTCCTATACTTGTGCTGAGAGACCTTGCTTTTTACAGCTCCAAGGGGCCATAGACCTAAGTATTTTATATTAATATCAATTTGATACCTCCTCGCGTTCCCGATAAGGTGGTTGTCTGATAAGAAAGACTGACAACGAAGTGATCCTATAAAATAAATAAATCTTTATTTAGGATTTCACGCCACACAGAAAAAACAAAGTACAAAAAAATAAAAAATAGAAGGAAATAAAACTTATAAACTAACAATCCGTGTTGTATTAAATCCCAAAAAGGGTATCAAACTCAGTGTAATGCTGCTATAACAGCTCTGATTTTCAGTTGATCCCTATAGATCCTTGGCGTCTCGGACCGGTACGGGCTGATCATAAAACATAACTTTATGTATCTACCCACTAAAATTATAACTAAGCATAAACATGATTAAAACTATTACCTAAACATAACGTAACACTAACAATAATAAATAAATTGTAGCCTGCACCACTATTCCTGGAAAACTATCTAATCTATGGTTTTATTTGTGGGCTATAGAATACCCAAGTGACAAAGGGTTCCTTTTGAGGTAGGGAACCCTAAAAATAATGCTATAGACATGTCACTGTAAGATTGTAAAAACCGTTAAATTATAATCCAACTCGCGAAATTGTAAACTGTCGAAAGATTGTGTACCGTTCAATGTTCTGAGTGTAAATTTTTGAAATATTCATTGTATTTACGTTTTCTTGTCTGTTTCTTGTAGGTTAGGTTAGGGTTCGACATAAATAAGCAGGTTTTATCGGGTTAATATACCTAACAGATTACAATCTACCGAAAAATAATGCGTTAAATTGTAATCTTTCGACAGTTTGCAATTTTGAGAGTTAGATTATAATGTAACGGTTTTTACAAACTTACGGTGACATGTCTACCCACTAAAATTATAACTAAGTTTATGTAAGTAATAAAACGATTACCTAAACATAACGTAACACTAACAATAATAAATAAATTGTAGCCTGCACCACTATTCCTGGAAAACTATCTAATCTATGGTTTTATTTGTGGGCTATAGAATACCCAAGTGACAAAGGGTTCCTTTTGAGGTACGGAACCCTAAAAATAATACTATAGACACACTTTCGCATTTATAACATTAGTATGGACATTATGTAACTACTGACTTACTCCACATCCCTAGTTCGCCAGTCTACCAATGAAAAACAAGTTATTAATTAAGAAATAACAACCAAACGACCTTCAATCTTTGATGAGCGATTTATATGCGCGCAAATAAACCGAACCAGGTTAATTGGTGGACAATTAAACTGCGTTCTGATGATGTTTATTATGTCATCGGTAGTAAATAAAGAAATAAACTTCGTGTTATTATTTAGTGCGATAACAGTAAAAATGTTAATGGGTTAATAGTTCAAGATGATAAGTTAGAGAACCAATGCCAGAGTCCTTAAGAGCCGGTGATGGCCACTCGCAATTTCTATTCAACCCGCAAATATAAGTTTGCCGGTATGTTGCTATCTCTATTTGGCTGATGACACATGATCGCGTGCAAACGCGATAGCAATATGAGCGTACAGAATTTGTTATACGTTTAGTCTTGTTCCGTAAATACCAAAAATGATGAATGATAACTTGTTGTGTTTTTCACTTCGTGTTGTTATTCGGGAACTTGACAATATAGGCTATGCTCCTGGTCAATTAGTACGTAACATATCGTTGGTTTTAATATGATACCAATAAGGAGAAAACATGTCATTCATGTCGTAAAAACAAGCAAAACGCTATGCGCTTACATTTAATTTTGGGAAAATATTTTGAAAACATAATTATCCAGGGGCCTAGATAAATACAAGTTCAATCTTAATAATCGCATAATCTGGTGGAAATATTCTCGAATTACGAATCATTTTGGTATTACGTTTGTATGGGCAATTCACTCTCCGCTGGCACCTTAATGCGCAACGGAGCAACGGATCGACGTGATTTTTGGCATGGATATAGCTGAGGACCTACAGCCCGATTCTGTAACTCAGTGGTTATCAAAAAATGAAAGCCACTGACTTATATTTTTTATCCATTGAAGATTTACTATGAAATGTTCTTTAATTTTTTCATAGTAAACCTTCAATGGACAAAATATATATGTCAGTGGCTTTCATTTTTCGATAGCCACTGAGTTACAGAATAGGGGAGCTGATGATGTTTATTATGTCATCTGTAGTAAATAAAGAAATAAACTTCGTGTTATTATTTACTGCCTCGTTGGTCTAGTGGTTGGCATGTTCGACTGCGGCCGTCGAGGTCCCGGGTCGGGCCAAAACAAGTATTGGGTTTTTCTTACTAGAGATTCTCAGTACTAGCCCGGAGTTAGGAAGTTGGCGGTGTTTCACCCCCGTGCCTCGGAGAGCACGTTAAGCCGTCGGTCCCGGTTATTATCACTAACATGATAATGGTCGTTAAAGCTCGCCAACCCGCATTGGAGCAGCGTGGTGGGTCTAAGCTCTAATTCCCTCTCTCTCATGAGAGTGGAGGCCTGTGCCCAGCAGTGGGACGTTAATGGGCTGTAGTGGTGGTATTATTTACTGCGATAACAGTAAAAATGTTAATGGGTTTAATAGTTCGAGATGATAAGTTAGAGAAACAATGGCACAGTTGCTTAATCTGAAGACCTCCGTGGCGCAGTGTGTAGCGTTGTTGTCTTAACGTGCGGAGGTCCCGGGTTTGCTCCACGGCAGGGTCAGTTTGGGAATTAATAATTTCTGAATTTTCCCTGGTCTGGCCTGGTGGGAGGCGTCGGCCGTGGTTAGTTACCACCCTACCGGTAAAAACGTCAAGCGATTAAACGTTCGGGTACGATGCCGTGTAGAAACCGTATAGGGTATGGGTTTAATATATCTGCCATGCCCCTAACAGGTTAGCCCGCTACCATCTTAGACTGCATCATCACTTACCATCAAGTGAGATCGCAGTCAAGGGCTAACGTGTAGTGGATAAAAAAAATGAACCATGGATAATTCATGGATCTGGAAAGTGACTTAAGATAGTTTTTATTATAATTAAGGTGTTGCCGTGGGAATTGAAAAAAACTTATTCCACACGGACGAAGTCGCGGGCATCAGCTAGTGTTCAAATTAAAAAAAAACTCAATAATCTCCTTCGTATGGACATAGGTATCTTAATTACTACGCATATATCGAAGTTGCCTACACCCAAAACCGTGAATTACAACTCGCCAACAAACTGGCCCACCAGTTTGGCGAGATTTATATTTTTATACGACTGCCTGAAAAAAGGAGTATATTGTTTTCAGGGTTTGTATGTATGTATGTATGTATGTATGTGAGTTTGTATATTCCACCATAACTTCTATACGCCTGAACCGATTTCGATAAATGAGGTATCGTTAGAATCCCTAGCTTACTCCGGGTGACATAGACTAGTAAAATTTTTAAAAAAAATTATGGGGTGACCATGGTCGTGCATTAAAGACCAAAATTGAAAAATAAAAATATATAACACTATAGTTCAATATTTAGTGATTCACAAAAAAAATATCATTTAATAAAAAATGTGAATAAGATTCCAAAGGCTATATATGCAAATCGCTTCTTATGGAGGTAAACTCCAAAAATAATGTGGCAGGGCAGTCGTATTTTTTAATTCTTTTAATAAATGTAAAAAAAAATGTACCTTTTTGAAATAAATAAATTTAAAAAAAAAGTGTCATTGTGATACCGGGGATCATGTCGTCTCCCTCACTCGGGACAGATGTCCCGGCTTGCACCTGGCCCCACTTGACAAATGTTTGGATATGTCACCGTAAAATTGTAAAAACCGTTAGATTATAATCTAACTCGCGAAATTGCACACTGTCGTAACATTACAATTTAAGACATTATTTTTCAGTAAATTGTAATCTGTTAGGTGTATTAACCTGATAGAACTACCTGATCATTTATGTCGAACTCTAACCTAACCTACAAGAAACAGACAAGAAAACGTAAATACAATGAATATTTCCAAAATTGACACTCAGTCGAACATTGAACGGTTCACAATATTTCGACAGTTTACAATTTCGCGAGTTAGATTATAATCTAACGGTTTTTACAATTTTACGGTGACATATACAGACATTTGAAGACGATCACAAGACATAAGTTTTGTTTAGCAATAAAATAGTATGGTCGCGGTTTGAAAATATTTACCAGTTTTCAGATTAGGTTCTTTGTAACACTGCGTGAAGTAAGGTCTAAAACGCCTTAGCAAGGTATTTATTACGTTTCAAAGTTACAATAAGTTTTCAAGTATTGAAGCCAATAATTTTTTTTGTAATAAAAAATCAATTATTTTTCTTTTGTTTAAAAAATCTATGATCTATGCCTAATCAAATCACATAGCGACCTTCTTGAACCTTGAACCTTAATGTGGTAAACATTTTCAAACAGTGACTGTACTTCCTTACTATAACGGTAAAGAAAAACATCGTGGGGCAACCTGCATGCATGAGAGTTCTTTATTGTTCTCAAAGGTGTGTGAATACGCACTTAGTCAGCGTGATGAACTGTGGCCTAAGATCCCATGATCCTAAGATAAGTGTCCCATGGAATTTTAATAGCACCTAACGCGAACAAAGTCGCGGGTATCATCTCGTATGTAACAAATACCACGATCATACAGGTTTTAAGCCAACATCAGATACCGTTAAGCTAACATCACACGCGAATGCAAATAAAAAAAAAACGGGAAGCTTCAATGAAAGCAATCAGACGGCATTGAGTCAGTTCTGGTACCGTACTATGCAATACCGACAGGCAGATGTTTTTAATTGATGTTAATTTGACGCTCCGGCATTGTTGAATAGAGTTGGCATTAGGGTTGGCAACAACTTTTTAACAGAGATCTTTTTTAAAGCTAGGACTGGTTTCTTTAAATTAAGAGTGAATAGGCATCTTGCATAGTGATGCAACTTGTTGGAAGTAGTGACTTCCAACAAGTCTGATTGCAGCCAAGTACTAGTCTATAAATTAAAAAAAAAGTGATACAGTTGTTATAAAAGAATATTATTATTATTATTATTAGACTCTTTCTTTGTACCACACTTAACAAAAGTAAATTACAGAAAACATAAAATAAAACAAAGAAGTACAAAGGGCGTCCTTATTGCTAAGTAGCAATTTCTTCCAGGCAACCTTATTAGGAGAATACAAGGAAACCGGGATGCAGGTGGCGCACAATTATACTAATACCTAATACATACAAAAAATTACATAACGATACATGGACAACAATACACATATATCTTAATACATACAATGCATAATTATTTATATATTATAAACTAACATATATAATACACACAGAATACTAGTGTTCTTGGATCCTACCATATTTCTATCAGTATTCGTTAGTAATAAGATAGGGCCCGATCGTCGTTTCGATTTATGTATTATTTTTAAACATAATCTATATCCATTTTCGTTTCGTTGAAATCGTTAGGTATCTTTTCGTTTATTAGTAAGATGATATCTAGATACTTGCTCTAACTAAATTTATTTTGAAACTTACTGTATATCCACTTTTATTAGTTAACTAGCTTTTGCCCGCAGCTTTGCTTGTTAGGATCGATTTTCATACAACTTTTAAACCCCAATTTAAGCGTTCAGGGGTTGAATATTCAAAAAATATATCTAACCGGATGCCTACGTAAAAAATAGCTATCGATATGCAAAATTTCAACCCGATCCGTCCAGTGGTTTGGGCTATGTGTTGATAGATCAGTCAGTTACATTTTCCTTCTTATATTTAGAAGATGTTAAGACTTAAGTACTCCCTATCGCTTTGTCGATGCTTTCTACTTAACACTGTACAACAAACTGCAATATATCTTTCAATTTGAGGCCACCCTCTCAACGTTTTGTCTATAATTATTAGTCTCAATGACAAACGGCTTAGCAATTAAAAATGATGTACGTAATTTGTTATTGAACGGTTGACAGCCCTAAGCTAATGACTGCCTGCAGAAACTATAGTTTCACGTGACTTTTTTTTAAATGACAGTTTGTTCTCTATCATTACCCTCACTACAGGCTTCAGGTACGTGCGATACACTATTTTCAGCACTTTCCAACAATTAACACTAATTACTGTTGGAGCCATTTCTGCCTAGACTTACCTACGCCTATCTTCCATAGAAATAAAAAGACTAACTAGCATTTTCCCGCGGCTTCGCTCACGTTTTAACTGCAAAGGTTTAATGACTTTAACTTCAAAACTGACAGAATTTTATGCTATATCAAACCCCTATTTTAGGGTTACCCCTTAGGTCTTGAATTAGCCAAAATTCTTTCTTAGCGTATGCTTACGTCATAATAACTAGGTATCGATACATGCTGTGTGGTTTGAGCCATGACAAATCAGTCAGTCAGTACCATGTCAGTCCTTTTATATTTGTACTAGCGAATTAACGAAACTTCATCTGCGTGGTTTGAGGTTTTTTGGTTCCCACGGGAACTCTTTAATTTTCCGGGATAAAAACAGCCTATGCGCTATTCCAGTCTATAATCTATCTCTGTACCAAATTTCAGCCAGATCCGTTCAGCCATTGGGGCGTGATTGAGTAATAAACATCCATACATCCATCCAAACTTTCGCATTTATAATATTAAATAAGATTTTTTGTATTTTTCTTTCATATACAGAAACTATTTAGACGTAGAAATAGTTCATAAGTAGAAGTTTAAGTTATCGAACTTAGTATTACATATCTTTATCTATACTCACTATATAATATTATAAATGCGAAAGTTTGGATGGATGGATGTTTGAAATTTTTGGCTGTTTTGACCGGCTGATTGTTTGTTTGTTTGATTGATTGTTTTGATTGGTTGAACGGATATGAATGAAATTTGGCACAGAGATAGATATAGATAGGTCTGGAATATATATATAGGCTACTTTTTATCCCGGAAAATTAAAAAGTGAACCAATGAACCACGGGAACCAATAAACCTCAATCCTTAGTCGCGGGGTGAGAAAGATATTTGACACTATGAAAAAAGGTTTTTGTGTTTCGATTCAAACTGCATGTTACTACTGTTGTTACTGCACATTTCATAGAGTTTTGAATAGGTTATTAGTAGAGTAAAAACTGAAACTGAACCGAGTTAATTGTCTCGTCCGTGCAAAAAGTAATTAACACTGGTCTCTGGAAACTACTAGTAGCGGGGAAGCCTCACAACCTGCCAACTCATTGGGTAGGTCCACTAGCTGTTATTAGAGGGCATAATAAAAATGGTCTAAGCAAAAAAAATTTAGCTTTTTCACTTTTCACTGCTACTAGTTTAGTCCCACAAACTTATCTGACCCGGTTAGGATTATAAACGCGAAAGTTTGCAAGTATGGATGTATGGATGTTTATTACTCTTTTACGCCAGAACGGCTGAACGGATCTGGATGAAATTTAGCACAGGTATAGATTATAGTCTCAAATAACACATAGGCT
Organism: Erebia palarica; assembly: GCA_964035005.1. NCBI lineage: Eukaryota > Metazoa > Arthropoda > Insecta > Lepidoptera > Nymphalidae > Erebia > Erebia palarica. The sequence continues at coordinate 20,394,329 of OZ035995.1, forward strand.
ACTTTTTATCCCGAAAAATTAAAAAGTTCCCGCGGGAACCAAAAACCTCAAATAGATGTTTGTTACTCTTTCAAGCCAGTACGGCTGAACGGATCTGGATGAAATTTAGCACAGGTATAGATTATAGTCTCAAATAACACATAGGCTACTTTTTATCGCGGAAAATTAAAGAGTTCCCGCGGGAACCAAAAAACCTCAAATGGATGTTTGTTACTCTTTCACGCCAGTACGGCTGAACGGATCTGGATGAAAATTAGCAAAGGGATAGATTATAGTCTGCAATAACACATAGCCTACTTTTTATCGCGGAAAATTAAAGAGTTCCCGCGGGAACCAAAAAACCTCAAATGGATGTTTGTTACTCTTTCACGCCAGTACGGCTGAACGGATCTGGATGAAAATTAGCAAAGGGATAGATTATAGTCTGCAATAACACATAGCCTACTTTTTATCGCGGAAAATTAAAGAGTTCCCGCGGGAACCAAAAAACCTCAAATGGATGTTTGTTACTCTTTCACGCCAGAACGACTGAACGGATCTGGATGAAATTTGGCACAGGGATAGATTATAGTCTGGAATAACACAAGCTACTTTTATCCCGGAAAATTAAAGAGTTCCTGAGGGAACCAAAAAACCTCAATGCACGCGGATTATAGCACAGTTTTGAAAAAGTTTGGGTTGTACCACTTTTAACCCTGATGACTTAATTAAGACTTCGACCTTCACTGAAACTAATCAATCATGCTGGTTTTAAATATTGGCTAAGTAGTTATTAGTTTAGCTAACCTTTTCTAGACCTAATTACTAAACTAGAACTTAGAAGTCTGTGACATATATTATACAAGATGATGCCCGCGACTTCGTCCGCGTGGATTAAGGTTTTTTTGGTTCCCGCGGGATCTCTTTAATTTTCCGGGAAAAAAAAAGTAGCCTATAAGTCCTTACCAGGCATATAAACTATCCCTATACCAAAGTTCATCAAAGTCGGTTGAACAGATGGGCCGTGAAAGCGTAGCAGACAGACAGATAGACAGACAGACAGAAACACTTTCGCATTTATAATATTAGTATGGAAGTATGAATATAAATGTATTGATGTATTTAGGATGCCTACTTACTATTTAAAAGTTCTAAATACTATTTTAAGTAGTACAGTCATATTACAAGCGACCTAAAACTTCAAAAGATTGCATCAATAAAATAAATTATAGCGAAAAAGTATTAAGTACCTACCTACTTGTACTGTGTTCGTCTTATTTACTAATCCATACTAATATTATCAAGAAGAGGTAAAGTTTGTGAGATTGTGAATTGTGAGTTTGTGACGTTGTAGGGGGTAATCTCTGGATCTACTGAACCGATTTTTAAAATTCTAGTACTAATAGAAAGCCTCATTATTTGTGAGTGTTATAGGCTATATATTATACCGAAAATTATGGGAGTTCCCGTGGGAATTTAAAAACTTATTTCACGCGAACGAAGTCTGCTAGTTTGTTATAAACTAGCAGACTTTTCCGCGACTTCGTTCGCATTGACAAACTCACAAACTTTACCTCTTTATAATATTAGTATAGATACAAAATTAATTTTTAAAAATCCTTTCTTAGCCTTGGTATAATAGCCAAAATCAGCCCGATCCATCTAGTTGCTCATATGTGTAATACAGTTCTAGAAATATTTAGCTGTCCAAAAATAGGAATAAGATAATAATAGTGTAAGTGGAAAGTAGGTAGTAAGTTGTTTGGATTTTAATTGAGGTGTGTTGGTTGGATTAAAATGAGACACGTCTGTTCTTCAAAAGGTTCGCTTTATTACTGTTACACTACATCATTCCCCTAAATGTAAAAAAAAGAAAAATGGTACCGATTTTCTTCTTTTTTTTTTTTTTTTAAATGCGTACAATAATCAATTTCATGGGAAAAAAAATTGGCAGGGTCGCCATGAGGTGTGTTGGTTGGATTGAAATGAGACACGTGTGTTCTTCAATAGGTTACACTACATAATAAAGCCGATCATTTTCACTTCAATTATATAGAAGCGAAACCCCACTAAGCTCTTCGCAGCATCCCATCAAGCATCATTAGTAAACCTCCCCTCCGCCGATGTCTTAACTGATTTCCTCCCCGCCAGAACAATGGGCGTCCATTGCCACTCCATAATCCTTAATGCTGAGGCTGGATTACAAAAGCCCCCTGATCTTCGCTACCAAGGAAATGGAAGCTGGAGATAAAGCCCTCGTCACATAATGCGCGGCGGCGGCTACTTTAAAGCGGCTCTTCAGGCTTCAGGAACAGATAGATAAATGATTTATTTGCCCACGAAAAAAATAGAGCCAGAAGGAAGTAACCACTCAAACAAAAAATTATTTACTAACATAACTTACAAGTTTCACTAAGTATGATCTTCATTACGTTCCTTAGGTGCGATTATGTAAGAATTGCCGATCCAATCGTCACAGTAAAATAAACCATAATTGCATTGAATTGGAGCTCAATTTCGTGTATCCATTCTCATACGTTTAGGTATGTACGATACCGTAAACGTATAAGAATGGATACACGAAATTGACCTCTAATTCAATTCTTTTATGGTTTATTTTACTTTGACACCGAACGTTGACGATTTGATCGACCATTCTTACACAATCGGGGGCATTTTTGAAGAAAGTACTTAATCTGTTTCTGGAAATGTACCCTTGTTATCTTGATTTTTAAAACGGCTGTCAAATCGATCGGACGAAATTATTAGGTTTCTTTGTTCTGCTACAGGAACCCTCAAAAATCATACGTGTTTTGCGGGGAAATTTGATGTTGTTTGCGGGGACATTTTAATTTTTAACAGCTCAAAAAACGTGACTATACAGTTGTAGAACTGGAGAGTGACAAAGGATACTTTTTAACTAGGAATATCAGTGTTCCCAATGAAAAATTCATTGGGAACACTGATATTCCTGGTTCATCCAATTCCCTAAATTCACGTGGAAACGAGATTAGGTTAGGTTAGATCCGCATCTACAATAAGCTCACAGAAGACATATTAAAAATGTCTCTGAATAAGTTTAAAGTTAATGTAAAACGTAAACTCAATGAAAAATCTTATTACCATGTAAAAGATTACTTAAATGACAAGGAGGCTTGGCAATAATTTGCTCTAACGCCTCTTATAGTTTCTTAGTTAGGATGATTTGTGAGATGGTGATAATGAAAAAAAAAACCCGGCTGAGTTTGTTGTGGGCTTTTCTCAGACCAGGGCGCGTTTGGAACCCTCGTAGCTTTAGTTTTAAGATACCGTAACTAATTATCACTATTATTTATATGTAAGTAATGGACGTCAATATGTGTACCTAAATTGAATAAATGAATTGAATTGAGTTAACCATCTTAGTTGTGTTAGGTATGAATCTGTACGCCCGATTTAAGTGCCGCCGCCGCGCGTTGTATGTCCAAGTCTTTATTTATGGAGAAATTGGAAGACGCAAGGTGATTAATGTTGTAAAAAGCTCCCCGTTTCCTTATAATATAAAGGGGCAGGGGTGAAAAGCTATTGAGACATTACCTAATCATAATGACCCAATTTTATTTCATTGGCTTAGCAAATTTCACACTTTGAGAGCGATAAAGAGGTCTAGATTTTTTTTTTCTGTTTCTAGATGATGCGACTTCGTCTGCGTAGATTAAGTTTTTTGATTCCCACTGGAACTCCATAATTATCTTATGTGCTAAGAAATTGTCCAATGACGTATCTTAGTCTTTATTGTCAAGAGGTCTAGATGATGCGACTTTGTCTGCGTAGATTAAGTTTTTAGATACCCACTGGAACTCCCTAATTTTCGGAATAAAATTAGCCTATATCCTTCCCTGGAATACAGCCTATCCCTGTAAGAAATGTCATCAAAATTGGTTTGATCTCTCCTTACCTCAAAATCGTTTGAGCGGATGGGCCATGAATGCGTAGCAGACAGACACACTTTTACATTTTTATGTTAGTATGGATTGTCATATTATTATCATGCCTTTCGATGTTTTCTTCTCTGTTAAAGCGAAAGTTATCTGATTGCTGAACTCCAGTTAGTTAAGTTAGAGATGCCTGCTCAGGGTTCAAGACTTGTCTCTTCCGAATTTTACCTCTCTTTACCTTCAAAGGGAGGTAAAAGGCCGAAATTAAGTAGTTATATTATTATAGTATTAGTATTTTTCCAAAAAAGTGTCTTAGTAAGCCTCCTCATAATTTAAATATTTATTTATTTATGACGACCAAAAAATTGATACATTGAAAAAAAATACTTTAAAAACTAAATACTATTTAAAGACTTTGTTAAATGTACAATCTATGACAGGTGTCACATCATGCGCCTTATAATAGGTTTTTTTATTATTTTTTCAAAATTTTAATAACTTTAATGTGCCGCAGTTAAGCGGAGACCGATGACCTCCCTGGGCACAGTGTTAGCGCTGTTGTCTGGACGTGCGGAGGCCCCGGGTTCGATTCCCGGCAGGGTTAATTTGGGAATTTATAATTTCTGAAGTTTCCGTGGTCTAGCTTCGGCCGTGGCTAGTTACCACCCTACCGGCAAAGAGATTTAGCGTTCCGGTACTATGCTGTTTAGAAACCGGAAGGGGTATCGGTTTAATATAACTGCCATGCCCCTAACAGTTTAGCCCGCTACCATCTTAGACTACATCATCACTTACCATCAGGTGAAATCGCAGTCAAGGGCTAACTAGTAGTAGATTTAAAGTAACAGTTTTGTACATAACGTCTTGTACTTCAACTACATAATCTTAAGAAATAAATAAATAACCACCACCACCACCACTACAGCCCATTAACGTCCCACTGCTGGGCACAGGCCTCCCCTCACATAGGAGAGAGGGAATTAGAGCTTACACCCACCACGCTGCTCCAATGCGGGTTGGCGGGCTTTAACGACTATTAACATTGTTACTGATAATAACCGGGACCGACGGCTTAACGTGCTCTCCGAGGCACGGGGGTGAAACACCGCTAACTTCCTAACTCCGGGCCAGTACTGAGAATTTCTAGTCAGAAAAACCCAATACTCAATTATGGCCCGACTCGGGACTCGAACCCGGGACCTCGTCGGCCGCAGTCGAACATGCCAACCACAAGACCAACGAGGCAGCAAAAAAATAATAATAATATGTAATGCAGGTCTTGTTAATTTTAAAATGACTGATAATACTCAATACTCAATACTTAATATCATTTATTCAATATATAGGTACACTATATGTAGACTTATTGACGTTAAAAATTACTTACATATAAAACATGATGGTAATAATTAGTTACGGTATCTTAAAACTAAAGCTACGATACACACAGACGGACTGGCTGAAGCTACAAAACTCGGAGCCCTAAAACACATTTAACAGTCAAAGCACGTGTGATATCCGTTTATTACATTACGGCTCCGAAAATAAGATAATTGAAGCCCGTGCCAAATTCGGAACATTGTCGGATCGAATTGAATCGAGCATTGCCTCGTGAAAAACGGGACTTTTCAGCCCTCTATTGAACGTAAGCCTTTCAGAGGCTCTAACTTTTCAATGTAATTTGTTTCTTGGGGCGTGGCGAGTAGACTTTCTGGTGTTCCATGCACAAAAGTATAAAACGGACTACCTTAGGCAGTAAACCCGCACGGGTTTGACGTGCTAACTCTCTTTTCAAACTCGTGTTCAATGTAAGGAAGTCGTCCTCCACAGAGTACATTATATATACTGGTATAGAGTTGCTACTCGAATTTCCATGTACAGCGACATCTATCGGGAAGTTGTCCAACTAAAATATTAAATATATAACCTCACAATGCTTTAGTATTATATATTACAAAATGTATTGTTTAGTAATTTATCTTAATAATTACAAGATCACCTAATTTTGCAACTATAGAATTATGTGACCTTGTAATAATTAAGATAAATTATTATACGATAAACACAAACTGCAAAAGATGTTCAGATGTTATTAAATGAAACGCATGTTGATTATTTTCTGTTATATTCTCAATTACAAAAAATATACATAAAGTATGATAATTATTCCACAGTTTTATGTTTTTCACATCGTACACACTTAATACACACTCTATCCTTAAAGGGTTAAAGGGTTAATATAGTTTCACATTGTAACGAATTTATCAAAAAAATAATAATTTTGTCCACCCGGCATCCGGCATGCCAGAAAACGTCAATGTCAATGTCGAATTTCAAACTTTAAAATGGCGGCTGTCCACGTTCGGAAATTAAAACACAAATATTTCATTAAACTTCTGACTCATTCAACTAAACTAAATTTATAACAGATAAATCTTTATAAATTATCTAAGATAACTCATATTCTGCTCAAAAAAAAAGTTTTATATATTATTAGCTTTGTGTTTATATAAATGGCGAAATCATTAATTTATCTAAAACATAAGCTTCTGAACGAACACTTAGTTCAGCGCCATCACAGACCCTGATCACAGACTTTTAAGTATACATACTTTCAGTACAAGATAAGCGCCATGAGCGCCATCCTTTAGGGAGTTGTGGAACTAACATCCCCATACAACAGAAAAATGTTCTAAGTGCAAAGGCCCTGTCGTCCTCCAATCACGCACGGGTTTGCAACCGAAATTTTCTTCCAAACACGTGTTCAGTTCAGGGCTATCAAGCCGACAACGCTGTGGAGCGCGGGAGTTTGGGAGCGTTAGAGCGGTAAAAATCAAAGTTTTAGCGTGTATCCTTATAAAATCTATAGTAGATTTGTAAAAATACTAGCGAGTGCCTGCGTGGTTTGAGGTCTTTTGGTTCCCGCGGGAACTCCTTAATTTTCCGGGATAAAAAGTAGCCTATGTGCTATTCCAGACTATACTCTTTCTCTGTGCCAAATTTCTGCCAGATCCGTTCAACCGTTGGGGCGTGATTGAGTAACAAACATCCATACGTCCATCCAAACTTTCGCATTTATAATATTAGTAAGATACTAGACTTATGTTCGCGAGTATTACTTAGTTCTTCTACCACGGATCACTGACTGCGTAAAAGTGACTTGCACTTATCCAGTTTTTTTAATAAAAGTCACCCGAAGTCCTACAGACTGAGAGCGCTTGAAAACTTTTTATAGAGTAAACAGAAAAAGTCAGTACGGGTGGAAAAGCCGGATCACTTGAGTGAGGGACCCCTTTGAATGGGACAAAAACAAAGAATGAAGTATGAAGACGAAACCGACCACTGAATGCAGAAGAGGAACAGAAGTGGTAAAGGACGACCTTCGTGGCGCAGTGTTGAGCGCTGTTGCCTTAACGTGTTGAGGTCCTGGGTTCGATCCCCGGCAGGGTTCTGACTTCTGAATTTTCCCTGGTCTGGCCTGGTGGGAGGCTTCGGCTGTGGCCAGTTACCACCCTACTGGCACAGACGTGCCAATCGATTTAACGTTACCGTACGATGCCGTGTAGAAACCGAATAGGGGTATGGGTTTAATATAACTGCAATGCCCCTAACAGGTTAGCCCGCTACCATCTTGGACTGCATCATCATTTACCATCAGGTGAGATCGCAGTCAAGGGCTAACTTGTAGTGCTTAAAAAAAAAGAAGCGTCGCCACCCAGGGGGGCTACTATCATCCCTTACCAACACCACCACCACCACCACTACAGCCCATTAACGTCCCACTGCTGGGCACAGGCCTCCACTCTCGAAGGTGACAGACAGACGTACAGACAAATGGACAGACAGACAGATGGATAGACAGACACACTTTCGCATTTATAATATTAGTATGGATAATATTATAAATGCAAAAGTTTGCATGGATGGATGTTTGTTTCTAAATCACGTCAGAACGGCTGAACGGATCTGTATGAAATTTGGCACAGAGATAGATTATAGTCTAGAATAGCACATAGGCTACCTTTTTATCCCGGAAAATTAAAGAATCCCCGCGGGAACCAAAAAACCTCAATCCACGCGGACAAGGTCGCGGGCATCAGCTATTTTGAAATGAATCACAGTTTTTATCGTGGTGGTAACGTTACCATGATAAAAATAGAATATAACGGAATAACGGAACGGGAATAACGGAATACCTATGTGGGAACTATTGGTGGGGTAACTATTCGGAATATCCTCGAAGTCCTTTACGGCCCGCGGTTGTTCATAAAGCCGACCCATCACACTCGTTGGCTGACACGATGAAGATATTACCTCTGTCAACGGAGTTCCAACGAATTATTTATACCTACACGGAACCGGGTGGCTAATTTCCGCGAATTTAAATATTTTTTTTAAATTCTTAATTTATTTGTTTAGTCCCGCGGAACTCTTTAATTTTCTGGGATAAAAACAATGCCTGTGTCCTCCCTGGGGCATCCCATAGGGCACAAACCTATCTCTATACCTACAAAGTTTTGTCAAAAAGGTTGACAAAAATGACCGTGATAGCGTAGCGGACAGACAGACATACACTCTTTCGCATTTATAATACCTCTATCTCCGTAATTTCAAGAGTTATTCATACTTCTCTAGGGTTGTCAAAATCAGTTCAGCATACGATACCGTAGACTCAAGTCGCGTTATTGAAGATCGTTCGCTCGTGTAAATCATGTCGATCTTCTTTCATAGCGCGCCCACTGGATACTGGAGCCAGTGGAAATGTAACAGCTTGCGTCAGTATTTCAATGAAATTGAAATTTATACATCGGCCATTTTGGGCATCATAGTTTATATTTAATGCAAAATTATGTCACTCTAATATCAAGTTCGGATGTGGTTTCCTACCCCTATATCTCTCTCAACCTAGACATATATAATACCGCACCTCTATTGTGCAACAATTGTCACGGTAGGTACCCGGGTCAGCCATTTGTGTGCGTCGACCCAGTGTATGTGTATAGGTACTTACGCTGTAATATTAGTATAGTTTACCATCGTGTTTGGGTATTAAACATATTTTGTTTTTCTCAGTAATTTCTACAGTTAATCATATTATTTCTGTAGGGTTGTCAAAATCAGTTCAGCATACGATCCCGTAGACTCCAGTCGCGTTATTGATGATCGCTGGCTCGTGTAAATCATGTCGTTCATCTTTCATAGCGAGCGACTAAATACTAGAGCCAGTGGAAATGTAACAGCTTGCGTCACTATTTCAATGAAAGCTATGTCATTGAAATTGTAATTTCTATTTCAAATCGGACAAAGGCCATTTTGGGCATGGTAGTTTATATTTAATGCAATATTATGTGATTCTTATGTCAAATTCGGATGATTCAGATGTGGTTTCCTACCCCTATATCTGTCTCAACCTAGAGATATATGATACCGCACCTCTATGATGCAACAATTGTCACGGTAGGTACCCGGGTCAGTCATTTGTGTGCGTCGACCCAGTGTATGTATATAGATACTTACGCTGTAATATTAGTATATTTGTTCAACCGATCTTAATGAAACTTGTTAAGGGATAGGTTGTATCCCGGGGAAGGACTTAAGCTACTTTTTAACCTGGAAAATTATGGAGATCTCGCGAGAATTGAAAAAAATTTGCCCACGCCTACAAAGTCGCCGGCATCAACTAGTGACTTATGATTAACATATGTGCAAAAATCCTCCATGCAATGTCTCCTTACATATAGGTGGCCTGGGAGAGATCACTAGTTTAATTAACTTATGACAGATTCAATTAGAGACTAAAGTTTGATTCACATCCAACGCATCGAATTGCACCTCAGTGCGGTAAAGGAAGCCAGTGTCTACACATACCTATACGTATTTAAGTTCATATTTGAAATAACGCGAGAGCTAGGTAGTATATAGACCCACAAGTCATAATTAAAAAAATTAAAAAACACGACTGCCCTGCCAAAAAACGAACTAAAAAGTTAAATTCTAAATTAATCTAGATAAATTAGAATCTTATTCACATTTTTATTAAATGATATTTTTTTGTGAATCACTGGATAGTGAACTATAGTGTTATATATTTTTGAAATCTACTCATCATTTTCTAGATGATGATTATATAGTTATACTTATTTTCGTTTTTTTTTAATTTGTCTTTATTGCGGGACCATGATCACCCCATATTTTTTTTTTAAATTTTACTAGCCTGTGTCACTCGGAATAAGCTAGGGATTCTAACGATACTTTATTTATTAAAATCGGTTCAGGCGTATAGAAGTTATGGTGGAATATACAAACTCACATACATACATACATGAACCCTGAAAACAAAATACTCCTTTTTTAGGCAGCCGTATAAAATGTAACAATGCGATGCGGATGATGCCAGTTCTGCAATTCAAATGCAAATTCATAACTTTTTGACAACAGTAGTAAGTAAAATGGCTGCATTTTAGATGTTAGACTTATGTGAACTGTATGATAGGTAAATTGGCTTCGCGTTGTCGTTTTGGCTCGAATTATTTGCACAAGCCGCTTCTCTGTTAAAATAGGATTTCCCCCGATTGTGTAGGAAATCCTAATCGTTTGTCAAACAGATAATTCGAACTGTTTAGCATGCATGTCAAAAAACGTGTATTGAATCCTTTAAAAGTTTTAGTAAGGAAGCTCACGTGAAAAGGAAGTCAGTGTCTACACATACCTATACGTATTTAAGTACAAAGAAGAACGCGAGATAGGAATAGGTAGGATATAAATTCGAACTGTTTAGATTGCATGTCAAAAAACATGTATTGAAGTCCTTTCAAAGTGTCAGTGTCCGCTTCTATTATAAGCTTCCATCAAAGTTTCAGTGTACATAAGCTCCCAGAAGGCATGTTGAAGATGTCTCTGAATAAGTTCAAAGCTAATGTTAAACTTACACTCATTAAAAAATCATATTACCATGTAAAGTATTACTTAAATGACAATGAAGCTTGGCAATGATTTGATCTAATGGCTCTGATAGTTCCTTAGTTAAGATAATTTGTGAAATGGTGATACTGAAAAAAAATCCCCGGCTGGGTTTGTTGTGGGCTCTTCTCAGACCAGGGACTAATAAATAACTGGACGTCAATAAGTGTAGTATACCTACCTAAATTGAATAAACTTAGTTTGAGTTCTGAGTTTAGTAAGGAATTGTTCTGTGCTCTGAAATGATTACGTTTTTCTCAGACAATTGGGCTTTTGAACTAGTCGGGCAAGTAATGCGGCAAGGCATAATGTTATTTTTATCACAAAAGTATTTTTATACGACTGCCTGAAAAAAGGAGTATATTGTTTTCAGGGTTCATGTATGAATGTATGTATGTATGTATGTATGTATGTATGTATGTATGTGAGTTTGTATATTCCACCATAACTTCTATACGCCTGAACCGATTTTGATAAATGAGGTATCGTTAGAATCCCTAGCTTATTCCGGGTGACATAGGCTAGTAAAATTTTAAAAAAAATTGATGGGGTGACCATGGTGCCGCATTAAAGACCAAAACTGAAAAAAATAATCGAAAATAAGATTAACTATATAATCATAATCTAGAAAATTATGAGTAGATTCCAAAAATATATTTTTGGAATCTACTCATAATTTTCTAGATCACTAAATATTGAACTATAGTGTTATATATAACACTATAGTTCAATATTTAGTGATTCACAAAAAAATATCATTTAATAAAAAATGTGAATAAGATTCCAAAGGCTCTATATATGCAAATCGCTTCTTATGGAGGTAAACTCCAAAAATAATATGGCAGGGCAGTCGTATTTTTTAAATCGTTATATTAATTAAGTAATTGCATAGCGAATTTTCAAACCCGTGACTTGGTATTTACAATTGAACGTAACTACGAGGTTACAACGCTCCTAATAAATTGTTCAGTCGTCGAACATAAATTACGTGTCAAGCCGAATATATTCTAGAGCCAATAGATGGAATACACATTAGTCAATAAATCCTCGGATATGTCTAACCTACATATTGAAAGCTGATAAGTAAGTACTCAAGTATAAAGTAAATAGATACATAAATTATTTATTGCCACACATTTTTTTTTGTACAAAATATTTTCTTGAAACTAATTTAGAAAAAAGTGCACAAAGGTAAAGCTTATCACCAAAAATAAATCTCTTCTAGCCTTCCTTGATGTAATGTAGGGTAATATAGACATAAGTGCGGGTAGGCTAAGATATTGTGTCATCTGTTCAATTGCATGTCAATGTCACTTGTCATCTCCCTCTCTCTCAATAAACGCCTAAGAGTCAGACGTGTTTCTTTTACTCGAATATACAGGGTGGAAAGTTTGAATGGGCCCTGGAGGGGAAGTACCTTAAATCCTTAAGTTAGATCATTTTACTTAAAGGAACCATTCTTTTATTTTTAAAAAGAAACAAAACTGCATTCAAAGATTTTTTAAAATTCGCATGTCTCACCCGGGAATCGAACCCGCTAAAATTCAAAAAATGGGCACTCGCTGTTTTGTTCCACTAATCGATACAGTCAATGTTAAAGATAAAATTTCTCCAAGAAACATTAGGTCTTACATTCGTTTTTCGTACAAGATAAACGAAAAGAAACATACTACAAAATTGCGTACATACATTTTAATAATAATAATTTAACTAATAAGTTGTTCGAAATGAGACCCCTCGTTCTGGATACACAAATTTATTCTTCGTTGAAATTCATTTCCTGTAGCCTTCTGCAAAGTGTTGTGGTGTATGCTCATAATAGCATTTTCTACCGCAACCTTTAGCTCTTGTGCAGTCTCATAAGACTTTTTGTAAATAACATTTTTTACATGGCCCCATAGAAAATAGTCCAGACACGTCAGGTCTGGACTTCTTGCAGGCCATCTAATCGTCCCGTTTGTACCTATCCAGACATTGAAATTCTCATTAAGGAAAGCCCTGGAAATTCTACTATTGTGAGCAGGTGCGCCATCTTGTTGAAAAATGATACTATGCCGTTCGTCTTCCGGTAAAAGGTTTAATTGATTTTGTAAAAGCTCTAATATTTCAATGTATTTTGCCGTATTCAGATGTCCTTCGTAAATGTGCACTAAAACAACCATATTACTTCTGATTCCGCACCAAACATTAAAGGAAAACCTGACCTGATTGTTTGTTTCTCGAACACGGAATGGATTTCGACGGGACCAATAATGATTGTTATGTCTGTTATACATTCCATTATTACTGAAATTTGTTTCATCTGACCATACTATGTAGTCTAAGAAATATGGATTTCGGGATATTTCTGTTTGAATTTTCTGACAGAACTCTAATCTTCTTTGAGTATCTCCAGGATATAGTTTCTGCACCAATCGCCCATCACGAAAACATTTGTATTTGTACTTTTTCAGAACACTCAGTATACGTGTATGGCTGGTGTCTATCTCTTGAGCAGCTTCCCTACTAGACGCTTTTGGGTAACACTCAAAGTATGTCAAAATGCTTAAATCACAATCGGAAAAATCTAAATTTTGTTGCCGAGGGCGTTCTAACCGTTTTTTGAATCTACCAATGTTTACTAAATTTGTGACCATTCGCAAAAACACTTTTCTGGACGGTATTTGTCTGTCTGGATACCTCTCACTATACCACTGTAAAGCTAAATTATAATTCTTGTTGTTTAAAAAATAAGCTTCTAATAAATCAAAGGACATGACCAGTAATTGCCCTCCGATTCGGGACAATGCACAGGATTTCCGTTTTTACAGTAAGGTTTAAAAATTCAAAACGAAATTATTATGGATTTATTATTCCAAATAAGGTCGGGGTTCAAATGACAAAAAAAAACAGTACGTTTATTGTTTAAATCTTGAGCGTCCGCTTTCCTCTTTAAGCACTACTCCATTTTGACGTTCCATTATATCCATGCCTAATAATAATCTTGTAACCCTACATGAATACCATTTAAGTACCTTAGTTATTATATTAGGAATGATTTATTTTTGATCAATTAAATAGTAATGAAAAGGAAATGTATGTTTTGTTTATAATTATTTTTATTTTTTGACAAGTCTCAAACTAATCGATCGAACAAAGCATTTTGAAATACTACGTTTAAAGGAACGCCCTGTCACATTGCATATGCTGCCATCTGTGGTCGAATAGTTGAACTTGTTAACGAAAAGTAGTGAGCAATACTTAAAAATATTTTCTAGACTCACCACAATAACTAGCGCCATCTAGTGTGGGAAAGCAGTTTTTGGTGAAACTTTTTTTATCTATTTTCTCAGTTTTCAGAGCCTTCAGACTCCTGAAACTTTTTTATTTGAAAACTATAAAATATAACAATTACAATAATAAAGAAATAATACTTGAAAATATTTTTTTAGACTCGCTTAACACAATAAATAGCGCCATCTAGTGTGGGAAAGCAGTCTTTTGGTGAAACTTTTTTGTTCATTTTCGCAGTTTTCCGAGCCTTCAGAGTCCTGAAACTTTTTTATCTGAAAACAGTGAAATATTACAATTACAATAATAAAGAAATCATTGCTGAACATTGATTTTTGACACCTAGGCAAGCTGCCATAGTTCCACCGGTCAAGTCCTTTTTCTTGATACGCCATTATTAAACAATTATTAAATGGAAGCAAGACAAAACAAAATCGATAAATATGTTCAAAATGTTCGTTCGAATTTCAAAATTGCAAACCCGCACTGCAAACAAAGTTTGAACGTTCCATTTTTAAACTTTTTGTCAGAACTCCTCGTGCAGGAAGAAAATGTGCATAAACTTATTACATATTACCATTTAACAATTTTTTTACATCTAAGTCTTCAACAATGTACTTAGAGATAATTAGCAAGCTTATACTTAATAGATAGAATTAGAAAGCTCTTTGGATGTTAGCATTAAAAGAATATTATAACGTGTCTTTTACTTGTTGAAAGTGAACAATTCTAGGTAATGTAAGGTAAGGAATTTGTGTAGTAAATATTCGATTTTATGGATATCTTGTACGAAAGACGAATGTAAGACCTAACGTTTCTTGGAGAAATTTTATCTTTAACATTGACTGTATCGATTAGTGGAACAAAACAGCGAGTGCCCATTTTTTGAATTTTAGCGGGTTCGATTCCCGGGTGAGACATGCGAATTTTAAAAAATCTTTGAATGCAGTTTTGTTTCTTTTTAAAAATAAAAGAATGGTTCCTTTAAGTAAAATGATCTAACTTAAGGATTTAAGGTACTTCCCCTCCAGGGCCCATTCAAACTTTCCACCCTGTATAATAAACTGGCGACGAGGAAATCAGTGAAAATATTAACGCTTGTGTATATACGCGAGTTAATTTTATTCGTTTGTCGCAAAATATCCTACGATTACCGCGATGTCGGTCGGGAAGGTTGGAGCTTTCGAGGTGGTCAAGGACAACTGGGACTCATACGTAGATAGGCTGGAGCAATATTTCATAGCGAATGATGTCAAACCAGCAGTTAAAGTAGCAACGCTAATAACGGTACTAGGCAGTGACGCGTACGAACTGATGGTTAACTTGTGTACACCCGTCAAGCCGTCGCAAAAAACATTCGAAGAATTAGTCACCCTTATGAAGGAACACTTACAACCTAAACCTAGCTTATTAGCAGAGCGTTTCAAATTTCGGAGGCGTATTCAACAGCGGAATGAAAGTATAGCAGATTACGTGACGGAATTGAAAAAGTTAACAAAGCATTGTCGGCTTACACCGGAATTGGAACAGTCACCACAATCACCAGTACATGCACCTAGAGCGGCCCTTAGGCCTAGACATTTGAGGAAACCTGTACAAAGATTCGGTTTCGAGTTAGATTAGGATTAAGGTTAATAGGAGTAAGGTAGATTAAGGGTGGAGGTGTAATGTAGGGTAATATAGACATAAGTGCGGGTAGGCTAAGATATTGTGTCATCTGTTCAATTGCATGTCAATGTCACTTGTCATCTCCCTCTCTCTCAATAAATGCCTAAGAGTCAGACGTGTTTCTTTTACTCGAATATATAATACTTGAAAGTGAGTAAGGTGAAATTGTTAAGTGGAAGACACATAAACACAACAGTTAACATACATAAAGATATAAAATAAACACTTATGTAAATATTAAAAGCTGATAAGTACCTAAGTATAAAGTAAATAGATAGATAAATTATTTATTCCGATTAAATTTTGTATAGAGGTATAGGTTACAAGTATGGGTTGAGGGACGAGTGGCCTATCAGTCGATTGCTATTGTTAAGCAACGTTGATCCAAGTTGGTAACTGGATGGGTACCCGAATTTGGATGATCAAATTTGACCTTTTCTTGTCCTCCGCGCATCGGAGAGCACGTTAAGGCGTCAGTCCCGGTTATTATCACTAACATCTTATAATAATCGTTACAAAAACCTAAGAGTTTAAATACTCAGTCGAGTCGTATGCGGACGGACGTTGGAACCCACCGCATTATTATCCTAAAAAAAACTCCAATTATTGTGTGATCAATGGAAAGGGATCACGACCCTCAGTAATGAGGAATACGACGCAGAGAGAGATAGGTTACATCCCGGGGAAGGATATAGGCAGCTTTTTATTCCGGAAAATAAAGGAGTTCCCTCGGGAAAAAAATTTATCCAGTCGGACGAGTTCCCGGGTATCGTATAGTTTACGATATGATCAAGTGTAGAAACTTGGAGTATAGCTTTCTTCATTACTCGCTACTGAATCTGAGCTTTCTCTTTAACCAGGCCTGGTTACTTTAAACCGAAAAAAACGCACTAAAGGATTTTAAACTAGTTCTTATTAAAAACTTAACGGCCAACTAACCCTAGAATAAACTAGGTAAACTGTGTTTAAGCAGCAAGGCAAAATGGAGTTTAACTATTCATAAAATACTTTCGTGGAAGCCTTCACGGGGTTGTTCATTAAAGTAGACGAGTCTTATAACTCCATAGTATTTCTGTTTTTGTGCTTACAAAAAGTAAGCATAAAAATGTTTAAGAGGCTATCGCTTTTAATTTTCTGCTAGTATCTGAAATTTGTGAGGATTTGTGGATATGGGATGGAAAGCAAACATAAATGAATGCAAAAGTCCACGGATCAGAACTGGGCGTTGAAAATTTAAAGAGTCTAGCCCCAGAGGCAGAGGCAGGCTACAGAGGCGCGGCAAGTATTCTTTGTATTAAACACTGAAACAGTAACCGAAATAAGGGGTTTAACCCCTGTTTTTTGAAACTGTTATAAAAGAGAAACAATATCGGAAACACAAACGATACTGTTACCCAATCAAGCTGTTACATTTTATGTCTGTTTTTATTAAGTGAATGAACTAGACGTTTAATTCGCTATAATCCGCTACAGTAGACAAATCTGTCTTGTGAAGTATCTTCACAATCGTGCATTGTCGAGTCAACATCTCCTGAAGATGCTGCGGTGTCGGAGTGAAACGTACGTTGAGAGTGATTTGGAGGATGTGTGTGGTGTGGTGTTGTGCCTGTGCGAATTGCTGGGTGGTGGGTGTCGCATGCTGCAGGTGAGAGACACGCACTGTACCACACAGTGCCGTCTACTGTAGCGGATTATAGCGAATTAAACTTCTAGTTCATTCACTATCATGGACTTCCGCAAAGTAACGCCTGCTTCTATTCAATATGTTTTTATATTACTGCCTGAAAAATGAGTATATTGTTTTCAGGGTTCATGTATGTATGTATGTATATATGTATGTATGTATGTGAGTTTGTATATTAGACGTCTTTGCCGACTAATGCCGTTGATTCTTCTTCCTCCTCATTATC
Source organism: Erebia palarica (assembly GCA_964035005.1). Classification (NCBI taxonomy): domain Eukaryota; kingdom Metazoa; phylum Arthropoda; class Insecta; order Lepidoptera; family Nymphalidae; genus Erebia; species Erebia palarica. The sequence continues at coordinate 20,412,033 of OZ035995.1, forward strand.
AGATTCGTCAATGGAAACAAATGCTGACGATCTGCGTGAGGCGTTGCATAGACATACTTTTATACGCCTGAACCAATTTTGATAAATGAGGTATCGTTAGAATCCCTAGCTTATTCCGGGTGACATAGGCTAGTAAAATGTAAAAAAAAATTGATGGGTTGACCATTAAAGACAAAATTCAAAAAAAAAACGAAAATAAGATTAACTATATAACCATCATCTAGAAAATGAGTAGATTCCAAAAATATATAACACTATAGTTCAATATTTAGTGATTCACAAAAAAACATTTAATAAAAAAGTGAATAAGATTCCAAGGGCTACATATGCAAATCGCTTCTTATGGCGGTAAACTCCAACAATAATATGGCAGGGCAGTCGTATTTTTTAATTCGTTAAATTAATTTCATTATTAAACCTAATGGGTATATGCCCTAACAAAGTGCACGGTGTGACATCGAACCCGGGGCCTCCCACGTTAAAACAACAGCGCTCAACACTGCGCCAGGGGGGTCGTCAATTGGATTAACTCTGTGCAAAGATAAGTTAATCTTTAGAGATTAGTTAATCAAACCCGGCTGAGTTTGTTGTGGGCTCTTCTCAGACCAGGGCGCGTTTGGAAACCTCGTAGCTTTAGTTTTAAGATACCGTTACTGATTATCACCATTATATTTTATATAAATAACTACGGACGTCAATAAGTGTAGTATACCTACCTACATTTAATAAACATTATTTGAGTTTGAGTTTGACACGACTGGAGAGTGATAAGGTAGGCAACTAACCAAACCTACTTGTTACAGGTAATACACGACTCCGCAAGAACTTGTACCGTTAATAGATAACAATAAAACCACATACACAAATAAAAGTAATATAAAATAAAACAAAGTAGGACTTACATCATAATTTGGCCATTTGGGTGGGTAGGTCTTGATTATTTGTGAAATGGAGACAATGAAAAAAAACCCCCGGCTGAGTTTGTTGTGGGCTCTTCTCAGACCAGGGCGCGTTTGGAAACCTCGTAGCTTTAATTTTAAGATACCGTTACTAATTATCACCATTATATTTTATATAAATAACTACGGACGTCAATAAGTGTAGTATACCTACCTACATTTAATAAACATTATTTGAGTTTGAGTTTGACACGACTGGAGAGTGATAAGGTAGGCAACTAACCAAACCTACTTGTTACAGGTAATACACGACTCCGCAAGAACTTGTACCGTTAATAGATAACAATAAAACCACATACACAAATAAAAGTAATATAAAATAAAACAAAGTAGGACTTACATCATAATTTGGCCATTTGGGTGGGTAGGTCTTGATTATTTGTGAAATGGAGACAATGAAAAAAAACCCCCGGCTGAGTTTGTTGTGGGCTCTTCTCAGACCAGGGCGCGTTTGGAAACCTCGTAGCTTTAATTTTAAGATACTGTTACTGATTATCACCATTATATTTTATATAAATAACTACGGACGTCAATAAGTGTAGTATACCTACCTAAATTGAATAGACATTATTTGAGTTTGAGTTTGAGTTCAAAGTGAGTCAAACTTGACTGCGAGTTGCGAGACAGGGCCACAAAAAGACTGAGGAGGACTCGGCGCAAGGATGAAATGGTTAACAGACACAAAGCGACACCAAATTGAGTTAGGAAGAGGCGTCGTACGCCAACCTGACCCGTTGTGTTAACACAAAGCAGACGACGAAATTTAGTTCTTAGGTTTGGTTCTGTCGTGATCGTGGGTTCGACTGGCAACATTTATTTATTATTTATAGAATGGCAATACTGATTTCATGTTGGTATTGTATTATTATTGTATCGAGAGTTGGTAGACATGCATGATTGGACCAATGGCGATCGTACGCGGGTATTTTTATACGACTGCCTAAAAAAAGGAGTATATTGTTTTCAGGGTTCATGTATGTATGTATGTATGTGAGTTTTTATATTCCACCATAACTTCTATACGCATGAACCGATTTTGATAAATGAGGTATCGTTAGAACCCTAGCTTATGCCGGGTGACGTAGGCTAGTAGAATTTAAAAATAAATTGATGGGGTGACCATGGTCCCGCATTAAAGACTTAATTTGAAAAAAAAACGAAAATAAGATTAACTAGTTATATAATTATCATCTAGAAAATGATGAGTAGATTCCAAAAATATATAACACTATTGTTCAATATCCAGGGATTCACAAAAAAATCATTTAATAAAAATGTGAAAAAGGTTCTAATTCAGCTAGATTAATTTAGATTTTTAACTTTTTAGTTCGGTTTTGGCAGGGCAGTCGTGTTTTTTAATTATTTTGATTATTACTTGTTGCAAGCTTTTATTTTACTAAGAGGGACGAGTGGCCTAGTTGCGACTATGCATATGAATCGATTAAAATTTTTTAAGGGCCAGCGAATTATTTGCGCAAAGGATCAGCCTGGCTGTCGAACGCGGCATTGCAGTCAGCATTACGGGCATGATTTATGTAGTTACTAGTTTAGGCTAGCTAGTTTCTAAGCTCTATTCTATTGTTTTCAATAAATGTTTTTGAAAAAATTATGCAACGTTGACCCAAGTCGGTAACTCGATGGGTGACCAAATTTGGCAGTCCGAATTTGGCTTGTACATTTCTTTCGTGCCTCGGAGAGCACGTTAAGCCGTCGGTCCCGGTTATTATCGCTAACATGAGAATAGTCGTTAAAGCCTAATTCCCTCTCTCCTATGAGAGTGGAGGCCCGTGCCCAGCAGTGGGACGTTAATGGGCTGTAGTGGTGGTTGTGGGATCTTGAAATTTATACATAACGAAATAAGAAATCACTTCTTGTTTCATGAGATATAATGACAAACATCAAACTAATATTGAAATCCGGAAGTGTATTTGTTTGTTGGTTTGTCCTTCAATCACGCCGCAACGGAACAACGGATCGACAAGATTTTTGGCATGGGTACAGATGAGGATCTGGAGACTGACATAGGCTACATTTTATCCCGGAAAATTAAGGAGTTCCCGCGGGAATCAAAAATAAACTTAAACCACGCGAATGAAGTCGCGAGCATCAGCCAGAGCCAGTTAATAATATTTTAAATTTGCCAACAGTAGCTTATTTGCCATCGCAACTAAGTCGTACCTTCATATTATTCAACATTACCAACATATTTAGTGTGATTACAGGGAAATGGAAATATCGTTTGTCATGTAATTAGCTGTAATTTAGTCGTATAATAATTAGCGCCGCTGTAATCGCGTCTAATAGTGGACTACACAATGAAACAGCTACAAATTGGACGCATTAAATTTGATGGGCTGCCGGTGGTGCTTTATACAGAATTGGAGCTATGTCCGTCATTATACTATTATGAGTTGTGTAATATTGGGTCGATGTCTTTATTAAATACTAGAAAGGTGGCTAGTTACAGTTAGTGCCCGCGACATCGTTCGCGTGGAGTCAGACCCCCGATTATGTAAGGAAATCTTAATCGTAATCGTCTGTCAAACGTATAATAGGCATGATGACTGATTTGGAAAAATGGTCAGATTATGTTCTATTTCGAATAAATATATTATTTCAGCAGAACAATAAGATTTGGTAAATAAAATTGGCATTTGAAATTTAAATTTTAAAATTCCCGTCAAAACGCCGGCCGGTGTCATGGCGTCGTTTCTGACGTCACTATTGTTTTTACCAATGTACTTTGTGCAGTGTGCAGTAAACATTAGTGCGATTGTCGAAGCTCGAAAACAAACAATTGTGACGTCATTCGCTTCTTGGTGTTTAATCCATTATGGCGGACTGCTGTATTTTATAGTTTTATTTTATCAAAATAAATAGCAATCTCACTGGAAATAGAAAAATAAATACGTTTTTTATAATCCATGAATCCTATTTCATTATATAATTTCATAATTTAATTGATTCTTGGTTACTGTCATCATCCCTATTCGACTTGTTTAAGGAGGTCATAGATGCACGTCAAAACGCATGTATGTACTCCTTTAAAAGTTCGAGTTATACGCTATGAGCTGTCAAATGAATACGATTGGCTTAGACAATAGGGATGTTGCCTATATCAAAAATAAATTATTTCTAACTGATTATTAAAGGAAGGCCTTCCAAAAAATTCACATCTTCGGTTAGTTTTAAGTTTGATAACCATTTTAAAATATAGATTAAAGAAAAAAAAGTGCGTTGAAATTTGATCACGTCACTATTGTGAATTTCATACAACCTCCATACAAGAAGCGCGTTTTTAATTTTGTTAAAGAGTTGCTGATTTGATTGAGTTGTCATCATCCCTATTGGGCCTCAGGTTTTTGAAAAAAAATTCTCGTTGGAACACTTTTATTTTCTAGACATGGCAAGTATAACAGAAGACCTATGGGTAATAAATACTAATATTATAAATACGAAAGCGTTTCTATCTGTCTATGTTTCCTCACCATTGAGGTATGGTATAATTATATGGGGCAACTCAGGCGAAATGATTACAGCATTTAGCCAAAAAAAAAATGTACCTAATGTAAGAATTTTATGCAATGCTTACTATCTTCAAACTTGCAAACCGTTATTCAAATCTTAATTATTTATTTATTATAAAGATTTTACCGCTTCCGTGCCTATACATTTATGAATCTGCATTATTTGTTACAACCATACACAAGCAAATGATACAAAAATAACATTTCGTTGCCTCATCAAAGACTCTTTAGTATAAACTGTTATTGTATTGTATGGTCATAAAAATCTATGATAAATTACCTAATAAACTAATAGAACTAAATCTACCATTATTTAAAAACGGACTGTTACAATATCTTCTAAATCATTGTTATAAAAACAATACAAGAATTCTTCAATTCTTAAATAAGAATATTATATTAATTTAATATTTGGACGTCGGTAAAGATAAAATATGCTTGTTATAATTAACCTAATAACATCTTGTCTGTACCATATTTTACCAAATAAATATTTACTTTACTTTACTTTATCTGTAAACGTATACGTATAGATCTATCTGTTTTGGCGGATTCATTTAAATTAAATTAAAAATCTTTCCTTTACTATCTTTATCGTTCGTTTATTTTCAATCGGTCTGTCTGCTACGCTTAACGGGCGATCTTTTGAACCGATTGAATCGATTTCAGTCATAGTTACATTCCGGGGAAGGACATAGCCTACTTTTTATCCCAGAAATTTATGGAGTTCCCGCAGGAATAAAAAAACGTAAACCCTCACGGACGAAGTCGCGGAAATCATCTAGTTAACAATAATAACTTTTCGTCTTACTACTTATACTGTATATTTGGTGTGTGCAATAAAGAAATCTAAATAAATAAAAAAAAAAAAATAATAACTTAAACATAATATGCATAATATCAAAATTCTCTACCCAAAGGTTAAAGCTGAAGAGGTTTTGCCTTATTCATATAGTTAACTATGTATAAGTAATATGTAGGTTTATGTTATAATAATCCCTGACCCATAAACCACTGTGAAGGAATATAATATCGCATTAATAAGATACTGAATACGTTAATATTGTACTCGCATCCGACTCCGTCCCACGGACCCCATGGGAGAAATATGGCAACAAATACAATGGTTCACCGTAAGACCTCCGTGGCGCAGTGTGTAGCGCTGTTGTCTTAACGTGCGGAGGTCCCGGGTTCGATCCCCGGGGGTCAATTTGGGAAATTATAATTTCTGAATTTTCCCTGGTCTGGCCGGGTGGGAGGCATCGGCCGTGGCTAGTCACCACCCTACCGGCAAAGACGTGCCGCCAAGCGATTTAGCGTTCCGGTACAATGGCGTGTAGAAACCGAGGTATGGGTTTTATATAACTGTCGTGCCTCTAACAGGTTAGCCCGCTACCATCTTAGACTGCATCATCACTTACCATCAGGTGAGATCGCAGTCAAGGGCTAACATGTAGTGGATAAAAAAAACATGGAATATTGGACCAATCATAATCATCTTACTTCTTATCTTACTAATATTATAAATGCGAAAGTTTGGATGGATATTGGATGTTTGTTACTCAATCACGCCCCAACGGCTGAACGGATCTGGCTGAAATTTGGCACAGAGATAGAATATAGTCATACATCCATCCAAACTTTCGCCTTTATAATATTAGTAAGAAGATTTATTTATGTCAATAGTTATGACTATTTTAAAGTAATTAAACTCATTTGTTACAGGTAAAGAATGCTTCAAATTATATCCTGAGGAAATTAGTAAGTTATATAGATTAATAAAAAAATTCTTAAACCTTAGTTGCCTAATATAATGAGCGTGTGTATATCAATTTTTATTTTATTTTGAATATGTAAGTAAACTTTTTATTACGCCAATTATCAATCGTAACTATTAATTATTTCCATAATTGATATATAAAAATCAATCATGAATAATCAATTTTAATTGACACAATTTATAAATGGTGTCTGTGGTTTTAGAAATTATCAAATACTAGACGATGCCGAAGATTACGTTTTTAGGGTTCCGTACCTCAAAAGGAAAAAATGGAACCCTTATAGGATCACTTTGTTGTCCGTCTGTCTGTCTGTCAAGACCCTTCTTCTCAGGAACGCATGGAGGTATCAAGCTGAAATCCATATCAAATACTCAGGTCTACTGTCCCTTGGAGCTGTGTAAAAATCAAACTTCTAAGATAACGCAATCAAAAGATACAGCCGTTTATGCTGTAAATTTTCGACGCTCGCAAGGGAATCAAAACCTGGGTACTTCCCGTAAACTCAGAATATTGAAATTTGGTACGAAGCAACATTTTATAGCAGATATAAAGGAAAAATGGTGAAAAGCATAAATTTTTAGTTACATCACTTAATAAAAATATATTTAATAATTTTAAACTTACTACATGTTTGTATGGAACCCTCGGTTCCTCGGTCCGACTCGCACTTGGCCGGTTTTTTTTAATTCCCGAGAGAACTCCTTAAATTTCCGCACTAAAAAGTAGCCTATGTCCTTCCCCGGGTTGTAAGTTATAACCTACCTCTATGTTAAAGTGACGATTCAAAAGTACTTGTAAAAGTTTATTTGAATAAAAAACATTTGAATTGAATTGAAAGCATGGTTAAAGTCTAGCAGATAGACGGACAGACAGACAAACTTTTGCATTTATAATAATATAGTATGTTACATAGCTGCTCTTTCAAGCATATTCATCAGATCATTATTACAATATTATTACCCTTTTGAGGATTATAATTATGTGGTTTCAGTAATTATGTAAATATTAATTCCGGATTCCGGCTTTGTCCAATAATAATCAGAAGCCGTGTTTGGTTCATTACAGCATTCCCTTTCGCAGGAGTGGTATGTAGGTAATTGCCTACACCAGTTAATTAAAAAGACATAATTTAAAAAAAAAAAATACGGATGCCCTTTTTTTATCCACTAGTTCCACTACAAGTTAGCCCTTGACTGCGATCTCACCTGTAAGTGATGATGCAGTCTAAGATGGTAGCGGGCTAACCTGTTAGAGGCATGGCAGTTGAACCCATACCCCTATTTGGCTTCTACCCGGCATCGGATTCGCTAATCGTAATCGCTTGGAGGCACGTCTTTGCCGGTAGGGTGGTAACTAGCCACGGCCGAATCCTCCCACCAGGCAAAAGGCCCTGCCAAAAAACGAACTAAAAAGTTAAAAATCTAAATGAATCTAGTTAAATTAGAATCTTATTCACATTTTTATTAAATATTTTTTTGTGAATCACTGGATATTGAACTATAGTGTTACATATTTTTGGAATCTACTCATCATTTTCTAGATGACGATTATAGAGGTAATCTTATTTTTGATATTTTTTTCAACTTTAGTCTTTAATGTCAACCCAATCATTTTTTTTTAAATTTTTCTAGCCTATGTCACCCGGAATAAGCTAGGGATTTTAACGATACTTTATTTATCAAAATCAGTTCAGGCGTATAGAAGTTATGGTGGAATATACAAATTCACATACAAAAACACATACATACATACATAAACCCTGAAAACAATTTACTCCTTTTTTCAGGCATTCGTAAAATTTATTTTCAAGTTGCTTCTACATATGTGCTTTGGCAATATCGTCACCTCCATGGCAAACTTACGAATCTGCAATCTTAGTGAAATCAATATTTCGATGAAAAATCGTACTGGTACTTGTTGGTAACTGATAACTAGCCATAGCCGAAGCCTCCCACCACGCCAGAGCAGGGAAAATCAGAAATTTTAAATTCCCAAACTGACCCTGCCGGGAATCTTTTTCCTTTAGGAAAGCCACTCAGGTTGGTGATCGAACCCGCGATCCCGTACGGGTCGGGTGTCTTAACCACTAGGCTATTACCGTTTAGGTATAGGATACCCATTTAGTAAAGCAGATTCAAAGTCAAACTCAAATAATGTTTATTCAATTTAGGTAGGTATACTACACTTATTGACGTCCATTTATTTATAAAATATAATGGTGATAATCAGTAACGGTATCTTAAAACTAAAGCTACGAGCGTTCCAAACGCGCCCTGGTCTGAGAAGAGCCCACAACAAACTCAGCCGGGTTTTTTTTTCATTATCACCATTTCACAATCATCATCTTAACTAAGCAACTATCTTCAGATTCAGAGATTGTCACAAACTATGTCCAGTAATAAAAAACCATTTTGGAGATAGTGTTCTCCGCTGTAGGTAGCAACCAGTGGGGTAGGTATGCAAATAGGTACAGCTAAATTAATTAGCGAACTGGATCTGAGTTACTCGCGGCAAGACTAGTTAGCTGTTTGTACTGTTAACTCTTAGCTCTGTTACAACATTGTTATTTTAGACCAAGATTAGCTAAGTAAATGTTGCAAACAATACAATAGAACTTAAAGCTAGCTAGCCTAATCTAATTACTACTAGCTGATGCTTTATGCTAGCTTGAGGTTTTTAGTTCCCGCGGGAACTCTTTAATTTTCCGGGATAAAAAGTATCCTATGTCCGTCTACTGGTTCGAAGCTACCTCCCCACCAAATTTCAGCCAAATCCGTTCAGCCGTTCTTGAGTTATAAATAGTGTAACTAACACGACTTTCTTTTATATATATAGATATAAATCATGCCCGCGTGGAATGATGGCAAGAATGCTTGCTGCATTCCTGCGCTGGACAGCCAGGCTGATTCTTTGCACAAAATGAGCCAGCCCTTCTGTCACCAGAATTAAGAATTAACGTGATATCTTTAGACACCGGATGTTGGTTTTTGTATAAGTGCAATTGCTAGTACTAGTAAGTTGGGCTTAGGTAAATACTATTTGACTGCAATCGCACCTGGTGGTAAGTTATGACGCAGTCTAAGATGGAAGCGGGCTAACCAGTTAGGGGTAAGGCAGTTCATAAACCCATAGCCTTAATCGGTTTTAACACGGCACTGTACCGAAACGCTAAATGATATCTGGCCACGACCGAAACCTCCTAAGTCCCACGGCTCACTAGACTAGACCTAAGAAAATTCAGAAATTATTAATTCCCAAATTGACCCTGCCGGGACGAATCTAATAGAACCCAGGAATTCCCATTATTTCCAATGCACGGGATCTCAAAGAATTTTGTTATCAAAGCTTATGGGTCTCAAAGTATGTTGTTATGAAGGCTTATAGCGGTCTCAAAGTATTTTTCGGTGGTCCGTTATGTATAATCTTTGACGACCTCCGTGGCGCAGTGTGTAGTACTGTTGTCTTAACGTGCGGAGGTCCCGGGTTCGATCCCCACCAGGGTCAATTTGGGAATTAATAATTTCTGAATTTTCCCTGGTCTGGCCTGGTGGGAGGCTTTGGCCGTGGCTAGTTACCACCCTACTGTCAAAGACGTGCCGCCAAGCGATTTAGCGTTCCGGTACGATGCCGTGTAGAAACCGAATAGGGGTATGGGTTTAATATAACTGTCATGCCCCTAACAGGTTAGCCCGCTACCATGTTAGACTGCATCATCACTTACCATCAGGTGAGATCGCAGTCAAGGGCTAACTTGTAGTGGATAAAAAAATAAATAAAAAAATTGAAACTCTTTTGCTATCGCGAGATCGTGTTTCGCGTGTGAGTTACACAATTCCACGCATTTTATTCATTACTTTTTAAACCAGTCAGACTTTCAAACATAATATTATTAAACTAGGTAGTAAAAGCTGTAGTTACTTAGCTGTTTTTACTTCAGAAATGTGAACGGATTCCTCGTAAAGTTGCACCATCAAAGCCGCTATAGCTCATAATGTAACAACTTCAAAAGCAACACGAACAATATAGGAACAATAAAGTTTATCAAGATGCAACTTGCCGAGGAGTCCGGTTACAACTAAGATATATAAAAGATATATATTTAACAGATAGGACAAAGTCGTTATTATAAGGGCGAGAGAAAAGTGCCAGTTGGCCTCAGGGTTTAGAGTATCAGAAAATTTATGGAAACGCATATCAAAAGTGTAAAAATGATTTTAAAATGAAATGATTGCATTCACGTAGGACAACTTGTGCCACTTATGATCATCATCATCATCTGAACCCATTTCTCTGTGAATGAGAAAGGCTTGCGCCCGAATTAATAGTTTTCCAAAATAATCCAACATCAGCTAAGAATATATTCTCAAGTATGTATCGGTCTACTTTTAGTATAGATTAACCAATACTTGATAAGCAGATTATTAATACGGGCCTTAGTTCTTTGTCTATCACGCTGGCAAAGCGCTGATTCTGCCAATCAGCTCTTCGTACTATTTTGAAAACATTATGGAAGTTTCTTGACGATATTTTCATAACTCGAGATGCTCTTAGATTTCGTAATAAGAGGTGTTAACATATCGCCGAACGGTTAAACGGTTAACGGTTAACGGCTGTAAACGAAATTAAAAAAACAATGTATTTTTTTCAAAAAGTACAATGTTTTTTTTTCTCTCGCTAGTGCACAGGAGTAAAGATTGTTTACTAATATTTTCAACCAGTAGCCTTTAACCGTTAAACCGCTTAGCGATATGTTAACAGCTCTATTCGTAATCCAACATGCTTTTAATGGCTGTTTCCTGTTACTCTTTACAAGCTCGTTTTCTCGCTATTAAAATAAATAAAAAGGTAGATTGTTTACTAATATTTTCAACCAGTAGCCGTTAACCGTTTAACCGCTTAGCGATATGTTAACAGCTCTATTCGTAATCCAACATGCTTTAAATGGCTGTTTCCTGTTACTCCTTACAAGCTCGTTTCCTCGCTATTAAAATAAATAAAAAGGTTAGCCGCTCTAAAAGTACTATTTCTTGGATCTGTACTTTAGCTGCGAAGAAACTAAAACTGGTTTAAATACCTGACTAACTTTAGGCTGCGTCGTTGTTTTCATAGAACATTAGAATAGATATATTTTACTGGAGTGAATTTTAACAAGTACTTTCGAATCTTCAAGTTGATCACCCCATTGTTTTAGAGCGCTTTTTCTATCGCGAAGAACCAATACGAAACTTGGCGAATTGCTTATTTTTTTAAACTTTGATTATCAGTGTCTATGGTATACATACATGGTTAGTAGATAAATAAGTAGATAGGTAAATGGTAGCGCCGTTATGTGTGACAACTTATAGGGTTAAAGTAGATTCAGTCCACAAAATATACTTAATTAAACCTTGTCGTTAAAGTGCTATTAAAATGAGATGGTGATAATAACAAAAAATCCTGGTTGTGTCTGTTGTGCGCTGCTTCTCAAGCCAGGGTGCGTTTGGAACTCTCGTAGTAGCGCTGCAAGATGCCCATTTTATTTACATATTATAACCATCACGTCACTAATTAAACTTAAGGTTAAACGAGACGCCCGCCCGCGACTTCGTCTGCGTGGATTAAGTTTTTTAGATTCTCGAGGAACTCCTTAATTTTCCGGGATAAAATGTCCTTCCCCGGAACGTAACCTACCGATATACCAAATTCCATCAAAATCGGTAGATGTATGTCGAGTGGATGGGCCGTGAAAGCGTAGCAGACACTGACACTTTCGCATTTACAATATTAGTATGGAAGCAAATCCTATTAACTTTTACACCAATGCTTGGGACTGCATTTACATAATAATTTTAACTACGCTATAATAATACATTAAAGTGGCTTAGGTTTCGTGTATTTTATACAGTACAATTGTGAAAACATTAATGGTTAAACCATAATAAGAGTAAAAACCATAAATACCTTGACCCGCATGGGTTTTTGTAAACTGTTGAATAAACACGGTAACCGAACGTGACGCTTGGTCGTTGTAACAATACAAAACAAAGTAATACCTATTGCATGCAGTTAATAGTTAAAAAATAGTTCTTAAAAAATTATTACTGAATACGTCAAGAGGTTTGTTTAGTTATCTTTATGTAATAATGTTCTGATCGTGTGTTCGACTGGCAACATTTATATATTATTTATAGAATGGCAATACTGATTTCATGTTGGTATTGCATTATTATTGTATCGAGAGTTGGTAGACGTGCAGAATTGGACCAATGGCGAACGAATGCGGGTATTTTTACAAGATGGCGTCATTAGTGGTGGGGAAAAATTTAAGTGGGGAATGAAAGTTAGTTCGGACGTGATCTTAGTAAATAAAGTGTGTGCGAGATGATAGCAAAAATGCCGCGAGTCCTTTTTTGTATCGTTCCAATTTATTATTCATTAAATATTTATTATTCGATGGATTCTATAAGTAATCTTTAACACATGTGTTAGTGTGATATTTCAGGATTTCGATAAGTTACATTGTGGGTAGCGTAGTTGTTCGCTACCACCCAGTAATATGCCCGTTCTATTCCCACGTGTTTGTGTTATGAACTTTATAATAAAGATCTATAGTTAGCCAATCTGTCTTAGATTGTTTTTAGTCAATAGTCATAGTCATGGAATATATATGCCTTGAGAATTCTTGACAATAACTTAATAGCTTATACCAGATGACGCGACTCCGTCCGCTTAGATTGAGGCTTTATGGTATCCGCAGGAACTCTTTAATTTACCGGGATAAAAGTAGCCTATGTGTTATTCCAGAATATCTCTATGCCAGTGGCGTGCACAGTATTTGGAGCCAGGGTAGTCATTGGTTATAACATATATTAACTATATATAATTAGCTATACATATTATATACATGTATGTATACATAACGGTTTTTTCAATATAATATAATATGGTAAATAAAGCACAGCGATAACAATCATCATGACTGGATAACAAACAAAGGTAGAAAGTGAACAATCACGACATTAATAATAATAACAACAAGAATATCAATAAAATTGTAATTTTTAAACAGCCGTCCACGTTTGACGGTCACGACCAAGTTTTATGAATACTAAAAAGGTTTAAAACTTGCTTCGTTTGTCAAGTCACTAGTGGTTCGACTGCGGCCGACGAGGTCCGGGGTTCGAGTTCCGGGTTGGGCCATAATTAAGTACTTATTGGGTTTTTCAGGCTAGAAATTCTCAGTAGGTACTAGCTGTGGTAGTACCTACTTTTTGACTTAACTGCCTCGTTGGTCTAGTGGTTAGCATGTTTGACTGCGGCTGACGAGGTCCTGGGTTCGAGTCCCGGGTCGGGCCATACTAAGTGTTGGGTTTTTCTGACTAGAAATTCTCAGTACTAGCCCGGAGTTAGGAAGTTGGTGGTGTTTCACCCCCGTGCCTCGGAGAGCACGTGAAGCCGTCGGTCCCGGTTATTATCACTAACATGATAGTCGTTAAAGTCCGCCAACCCGCATTGGAGCAGCGTGGTGGGTCTAAGCTCTAATTCCCTCCTCCTAGAGTGGAGGCATGTGCCCAGCAGTGGGATGTTAATAGGCTGTTGTGCTAGTAGTTAAATCTTGCAGGGCTGTCGCGAAAAAGCTGCATCAATCATTGATACAATCTCAATCGGTGTAATGGCCCAAATATTTCTGATCTGTCTGTGAATAAGTGACTCAAGACTATTCCTTTTTATACTAATATTATAAATGCGAAAGCTAGGATGGATGGATTGAGGGGTATGTTTGTTACTCAATCACGCCAGAACGGCGGACCGGATCTGAATAAAGGTTGGCATAGAACAGTGCAACACATGGAGGCATAAAATCATTGCTTACCCTAATTTGAGAAGCTCAATGCTAATTTTTCATTATGCCGTCTGAAAATAGGTATCAATGAATTAGCTATACATATTATACTAGCTGATGCCCGCGACTTCGTCCGCGTGGTGAATGTTTTTTTAATTCCCGCGGGAACAGCTTAATTTTCCGGGATAAAAAGTAGCCTATGTCACTCTCCAGGTCCTCAACTATACCCATGCCAAAAATCCGCGTCGATCCGTTGCCCCGTTACGGCGTGATTGAAGGACAAACCAATAAACCAACAAACACACTTTCGCATTTATTATTAATTATGAAAAAGTGTGATTCCTAATACTAAAACTAAGTATTTTTATTTTTATTTCATGATATCTTTTGAATGGAATGTCCGATTTCAATAATTCAAAAAGTAATCATCAGGTATTGAGACAGTCTTGAATATTAAATTATTTATTTGGATAAAAAATGTATAAATGGTATGGATAACACGGTCTGATTTTGATCGGCATTTCTATCAATTTGTTAAATGTAAAAAGTAGTTATAGTGACGTAACTACAATAGTTAGACACATGGTCTCGCGAAGTTTTTTGTAGATATTGATATATTCTATAATATTGTCGAAAATTTTTTTGTCCTATCATTAATACTCTTCGCAGCGTATGCGATGAAAGACATTTTATGGCTAATTTTTTTACACCTTCGGTTGGTTTTAATAGGAATTTCTAAAGATTTCTATAGTAATCTAGTACTAATTATAGCTTATGTTACTCAGTGATAATGTAGCTTTCTAATGAAAAAATAATTATTAAAATCGGTCCAGTACTTTTTGAGTTTATTCGTTACATACAAAAATACAAAAATACAAATCTTTCCTCTTTATAATATTAGTGTAGATGTAGATAACATACATACATACATACATACATATCTAACTCGCGAAATTGCAAACTGTCGAAAGATTACAATTTAACGCACTATTTTTCGGTGGATAGTAATCTGTTAGGTATATTAATCCGATAGAACCTAAGCACTACCTGATTGTTTATGTCGAACCCTAACCTAACCTACAAGAAACAGACAAGAAAACGTAAATACAATGAATATTTCAAAAATTGACACTCAGAACATTGAACGGTTCACAATCCTTCGACAGTTTACAATTTCGCGAGTTAGATTATAATCCATACTAATATTGTAAATGCGAAAGGGTGAAGAAATGTCTCTTTGTCTTTCCGTATGTTTATCTGTCTGTCTGCTATGCTTTCACAGCCCATCAGTTCATCTATACTAATATTACAAATGCGAAAGTTTGGATAGATGTATGGATGAATGGATGTTTGTTACTCAATCACGCCCCACCGGCTGAACGGATCTGGCTGAAATTTTGCACAGACATAGATTATAGTCTGGAATAGCACATAGGCTACTTTTTATCCCGGGAAATTAAAAAGTTCCCGCGGGAACTAAAAATCCACAATCAATCCACGCTTGCGAAGTCGTGGGCATCATCTAGTCTTAACATAAAGAGAAGTTTCTTCCACCCTCATACGTAGTACATAGTCATAATGCAAAGGCATGTAGGCGGTATTCAAAAAATAATTCTGGTCGTAATAGAACCGACCCTATTCCTTTGAAGGGACAGGGGTCTGTGAAGGGATCGATACTGTACACAACCCTACTCAGCCCGTGACATGATCGGTACTTACAATTCGCTTCTTAGTATACACTTATCGTAGGCGTTAAATAGGCAATTTGTATGCCCTGGTGAATATGGACCGTTCTTCGACTATTGGATTAGGTGAGAATTAGTCACAAGTATTAGACTCCAAATTCCCATGCAAATAAGTAAATCTATGCTTATAATACAACTGTAATTCTGGAGGATTTCTGTACAACGAATTATCATCACGGAGTGATGATGATAATACGTTCGTATCATCAAAACGAAGTTTGGCCGTCATCATGCGAAAACCTTCTCTATTTTTATACGAATGCCTGAAAAAAGGAGTATATTGTTTTCAGGGTTCATGTATGTATGTATGTGTGTAGGTATGTGAGTTTGTATATTCCACCATTAACTTCTATACGCCTCAACCGATTCTGATAAATGAGGTATCGTTAGAATCCCTAGCTTATTCCGGGTGACATAGACTAGTAAAATTAAAAAAAATTGATGGGATGACCATGGTCCCGCATTATAGACAAAAGTTGAAAAAAAATATTCGAATATAAGATTAACTATATTATCATCATCTAGAAAATGATGAGTAGATTCCAAAAATATATATAACACTATAGTTCAATATCCAGTGATTCACAAAAAAATATCGTTTAATAAAAATGTGAATAAAATTCTAATATAACTAGATTTTTGGTAGGGCAGTCGTGTTTTTTATTTTTTTTAATTATGACTTGTTATATTACATTGTATAATCAATATTTCTTTCAAAATTTCAACTGGAGGAAGAAGCTATGAAATCGTTACAAAGCCTAAAACATTTTTTTAAGTCGTTTGCTTCCCCTGTGAACTGTTAAATTTTCCGGGATAAAAAGAAGCCAATGTCCTTCCCCGGGATGCAATCTATCTTTCGCATATACTCGTATATAATGGATATGGATTACTCAGAAGATGAGATACAGAATGAGAGTAGATTTATCCTTGGATAAGATATGCACCAAAAATATTAATACCAAGGGACCAACTAAGTTCGCGATATTTTATAAACATACTATGTATATAACATGAAGGTGGTTTTAGGATAATCAACCGAAGGGGACCGCACTCCCTTCATCTTTGTTTAGGGCTTGACTTATTGTGAGGAGGGCTGCTTCGAGAGGGAACATGAGGGCTGGCTCGAATTTATCGGCCATGCGTGCGTATTTATGAAGCACTTAAGCACGTGATATCGCTGTGTAGACGCAATGAGATCAAGAGTTAATGATTATATGTTGTTTTACAGCCTCCGTAGTTATATTTGAGGACGACCTCCCTAGCGCAGTGATGAGCGCTGTTGCTTTAACGTGGGAGGCCCCCGGTTCATATCCCGGCAGGGTCACTGTAATAAAACGATCAGCTGCTCGATAGTCACTGCTTTATTGTTCCATTTTATTGAACTACCCACACGTAACATTATTATCTTATACTAAATATCTATTGTATAATGTTATTTAGTTGTGTTATTTAGTATATATATATTGCGGTGGATTTTTGGGAATTCATAATTTCTGAATCTTAATTCAAATTAGATAACAACCTAAAAAATCAAAATACAAGTAACTTTAAAAGAAATCTCTTTCGTTGTTGTGTGACAAGTCTTTTTATTTGTATCTGTTTTTTTTAACAATTAATTGACATAATTTTTATTGAAATTGACATAATGTCACTGAATCTTTATTTTAATATGGACGTTTTTTTTGTAATCATGATCATGTGTTTAGATCTCATAATCTCATTGGAATAATTTTTAAATATAATACTATTCCTAATGAGTACTTACATTAAATATTTGCATGCTTATTTATAGTAGAATATGAAGGGCGCCTTAAAATTGTAAACATCTGTACATACGCATATTCAGCAAATAAATTTCATTCATTCATTCATTCATTCATTCATTCATTCGTTCATTCTTTCTTCTCTGGTCCAGTCTGGTTCGGCCGTGGCTAGCTACCACCCTACCGATAAAGCCAAGCGATTTATGTTTCCAATACGATGTAGAAACCGGCCAGGGGTATGGGTTTGATATAACTGCCATACCCCTAACAGGTTTGCCGGTACTACCTTAGACTGCCTCATCACTTACCACCAGATGCGATCACAGTCAAGAGCTAACTACATTTACATGTACAGCCATCGTAGCTATCCTTGCCTGAAGTTAGCTCAGTATTTATGGCTTAAATAACAAACAGACAAAATCATCAGGCGATGCCTGTATAGTCTGTATGGGTTTGATATAACTGCCATACCCCTAACAGGTTAGCCCGGTACTAGACTGCATCATCATTTACCACCAGATGCGATCACAGTCAAGAGCTAACTACATTTACATGTACAGCCATCGTAGCTATCCTTGCGTAAAGTTAGCTCAGTATTTATGGCTAAAATAACAAACAGACAAAATCATTAGGCATTGCCTGTAGTCTGCCCCGACTGCCGATGTAGGGGCCGGGATAAAAAGACACTAAATGTCTAAAGTGTCTAATCAAAGTGCCCACTGCCTTAAATCTAAGAGACCTAAACCGACGCGGATGAAGTCGCGGCATATCTTGATTGTTTATACAAACAAAAAAAACATACCTGCACAATATTTTTTACTCACAAAGGTACTTAGGTTTAAGTAAGTATTAATGTCTGGCATAAAAATTGTTCTTTCAACTTTATTCAAAGTACCCTAAATGTTATACAACATTTGCTTAGCACAATTTCCATATTATTAATTTACGAGTAGTTCATGAGGTAGCCAAAAAGGTGAATAACCTGTTAACACTACAACCTTATAACTCTAGCGCAAATTAGTCCACAGTTTAGGTCCGTAACCATTTATAATAAACTCCCAAATTTTTTTCGATTTCGAAAATAAAATGACAACATTTAAAAGAAAATTAAAAGAATGGCTTTTACAAAAATGTTTTTATAGTGTTAAAGATTATTTAAATGAATAGACCTCATTAACATGATACTTATATTAAATTTAATTAAATATAAAAATATGTATTGTCACATGTTTTACTATACTCGTTAGTAGATATATTGTATATATGTGCTATATAAATTAATAATAATAATTAATTATATATAAGTAGGTAATAATAATGTTAACATTTAGCAACGCCCTGACAAGGCCTCATGTCCATGCATGCTAACTGCTAATTAGATTATGAGTATTGTATTAGTATGTAAGACATGATGGCTATGAATAAATAAATGACTAAACGACTATCAAGTTATCACATTCAAATAATCGCTGTGAGTGCATGTAACATCTAATGTATTATTAACCCAGCTTTTAACGGGTACACTAGTTCAGCTGCCCTTCCTCCGGTCTAGAACTAACACGACTAGCTGTTTAGGTATTTTTATAAAGCATCGGTAGATGGGCCGACACTCGCCAACAGAGATGATGACACTTCAACCAAACCAGCAACTATTTATCAAACTTAAAACCGTGCTTTTAGTATGGAAGTTTGTATGAAATACATAGTTGTGGCGTCATCAAATTTCATTTTTTTTTCTTTAATATACCTACTCAAACTTAGAACTAACCGAGTATGTGAATTTTAGGTCTTTTGAAAGACCCTCTTTTTAATTATCTGTGAGAAATAATTCATTTTTGGCATAGGCATCATCCATATTTAAAATGTCAGTTAGTGACCGGCAAAGGCAAAGGCACTGGCAAAGGCCGCCAAGCGCACAGTACTGTTAGCATTCTGGTACGATGCCGTGTAGAAACCAATTAGGGTTATGGGTTTAATATAAACCAAATCCCTAACAAGTTAGCCCGCTAGCGCTACCGCCTTAGACTTCAATAACACTTCATCACAATTAAAACAAAATAAAGTAAACAACGCGTACCGCGTAGGGCGGTCTTATCACTAAAAGTGATCTCCTCCAGCTTCCGCTTCCATAAGGAACGTTATAAAGGTGTAAAAAAGTAAGGACTACACGTTTACTATTCGAAAACTTGTTAAAGTTGGTTTGAATAAAAATCTTTTGACTTTGTGGGCAAGTGTGGTCTTTGACGACCTCCAGGGCGCAGCGTTCAGCGCTGTTGCCTTAACGTGCGGAGGTCCCGGGTTCGATCCCCGGCAGGGTTTGGAAATTTATAATTTCTGAATTTTCTCTGGTGGGAGGTGGTGGTGGTGGTGGGTGGAGGCTTCGGCCGTGACTAGTTAACACCATACCGGTAAAGGCGTGCCGCCAAGCGATTTAGCGTTCCGGTACGATCCCGTGTATAAACCGAATAGGGGTATGGGTTTAATATAACTGCCATGCCCTTAACAGGTAAGCCCGCTACCATCTTAGATTGCATCATCACTTACCATCAGGCGAGATCGCAGTCAACGGCTAACATGTAGTGGATAAAAAAAACAAAAACTTGGAATATTGGACCAATCATAATCATCTTACTTCTTATCTTACTTTCTTACTAATATTATAAATGCGAAAGTGGATAAAAAAAAAGTTGGATCTGTGTTAGCCACTGACGCGTTGGAGCATCTGTAGTAAGCTTTTATCTCGTGTAATGCAGTGAAGTGAGCTACGTCTCTGTAATTAATACCTTGAATGTTTTACAAGATGCAAAATAAACTTGCTTCTTGCTTTGACGACGGTATTAAGTATATTTCTTGTGTCACTATTTTAGATTCTTTGATTTATTAATTACTAGCTGATGCCCGCGACTTCGTCAGCGTGGATTGAGGTTTTTTGTTCCCGTGAAAACTCTTTAACTTTTGGGGATAAAAGGTAGCCTATTGTGTTATTCCGAACTATAATCTATCTATGTGCGAAATTTTATCC
This sequence comes from Erebia palarica, assembly GCA_964035005.1. NCBI lineage: Eukaryota > Metazoa > Arthropoda > Insecta > Lepidoptera > Nymphalidae > Erebia > Erebia palarica. The sequence goes on from OZ035995.1 coordinate 20,432,652, forward strand.
AGAGGTGCGATTATGTAAGAATTGACGATCAAATCGTCAAAGTTCGGCGTCAAAGTAAAATAAACCATAAAATCATTTATTTAGAGCTCAATTTCGTGTATCCATTCTCAAACGTTTACGTATGTACGATACCATAAACGTATGAGAATGGATACACGAAATTGAGTTCTAATTCAATGCTATTATGGTTTATTTTACTTTGACGCCGAAATTTGATGATTTGATGGGAAATTCTTACACAATCGCACCTCAGATCCGTTAAGCCGTTCTGGCGTGATTGAGTAACAAACATCCATCCATCCATCCAAACTTTCGCATTTGTAATAATAATAATTATTTAGAAGTACTTATAGATAATATTTGGTACTCACCTTTTTTAGAGCATAAGGTTTTAGTGGTGCCTTATCCAATCATAAGAATTTATGATTGGATAAGACACCTCGAAAGTTAACTACCTATCCGTCAAGAAAACATTATAATAAGGAAGTAGTTACTTTTATTACTTTTTTAAGGAATTTATGAATAAAGAAGTTTATTTAGTAGCGCTGAGGCAGAGCAGTAATTACTTTAGTTAATGTTGAATATATGAACACTTCCGAGCACAGCTATGGTTCGAATACCACTCACGAGATTCGCATATTCGTATTATTATTACAGTGTAAACTCTTTATAACGAAACTCAAGGGACTGAGCATTTTTTGTCGTTATAGAGAGTTATCGTTATATGGAGTGAACAAAAAAACAACCAAACTCTCGCAGTATGATGCATTTTATTCTCGTAGACCATCACTTCCGAGACCATCATATCCTTTCAGCACGTGTTTAAGGCAATTAAGGATAACCAAAGCAAGACCGACCTCGGATGTTTCGGAGCTTCAAAGTCTTTTGTTACCTGATAACATAACATAAACAATAATACCGATAATAAATATTTACTGTCTACAAATATGAACACATTTCTTTGTAATAGAGAATGGCGTATCGCTATAAAGAGTGTTTCGATATGTGGGTTTTAATGCAAACCAACCAAGTTGGGCTCACTTCAACGTTACAGGGAGTTTATTGTTATAAAGGATAACGTTATGAAGAGTTTACACTGTATTTTTTAATAGAAACTATGTTCTTACATGGTATCCAACCACATAGCTTGTCGTTTTGTATTTCAAAAACTCCCTGTTTAGGCTAGCGTCAGTTACGAGTTACGACCTTACATAGAAGCGTCCGAAATAATCTCACTCATTCAAAGTAATCGTGCCTACTGCATAGGACGCCCCCATAGATTCGAATCAAGGGGGATTTTATGGTGCATTGTCCGATAAAATTCCAACAGGAGGGCCCCCGCGCCTTTATTGATGGATCTGTTGAATCAATACAACACACGTGAGACCAGTCTTGCGACAAAATACTGTCAGAACCGTACTTTTGTATTTAATTAAAATCAGGATGTCATCATTTGAATAGTTCATAATTGTATTGCAAACATATTAGTATTAAGTACAAACACCCGATAACCATTTTAATCATACTTTATTAGCAATTTAAACACAAACACTGTACAGCCATCTTTTACATTACATCCTAGATTAATATGTACCACCATTACATCCCGTTCTCTCTCTCTACCGCTCCAATCGCCCGTCACGGTCGAGGGCGCTGTAGAGGAAATCAGACCATAGATGGACCATAGATAGATCCGTCAATTTCAGTCTTACATTAGTGAGCAGGAAACCCAGGCCAATAATTTCCTGCGCTCTTCTTGCCGGTTCTTCCCAGTAGAAGCTGCTTCCCGAATCGGTGGTCGAATCTTGACATGTCATAAATGACACGAGTTGTGATAATCCTTAAAAGTACGGTCTGAAGGAGAGACGTTCCTAGTTCCTACTAGTCATCTAACGGAAACGTCTTGACAGAGTAACGCGGCGGTGGGGTGACAGGGGTTGATCTAAAGCTTGCATTATTATTAACACAAAAATAGTATTAGTGCAGCATTGAGGTGTATATAGTCCGTTTCAATAGAGATGAGCAATTTTTTGAGATGACCAATAGTGATGAGAGTGAGACTCTATTGAAACATTCTTTACATACGAAGGTTAACAAGGTAGGGTTGTGTATTAAGTGAGCCTGTAGTATTTGTATGGGCGTCGATTCACTGTAAGAATCAATGTGCAGGAAAGCAGGCCACAAACACTTAAAACAAAATGTCGACAGTGTGCCTTTATTCTGTTTGTTGAATGCGTTAGGGCAAACGCTAGGAGGGGAATAGTTTCAATCAACGTGTTTTCATTCCGTCTTAACAGCACTTCAATTAAAATTTTCTGATTTGTTCGAAATATCACGAATTTCCTTTTGAAACGTGTTTTTTTGATTCCATGCTTTATTGTAGATGAGTGGAATCTGCGTACAATACTCGGGCTTTTGAATCTTTGAGATTGCGTTGATATTGCAATGGATATAAAGGGGTCGTAATAGGAATTTTCAAAATAAAAACTGCGCAATTCAGGTTTTCTTGTGTCAGAAGGGCACAAGAAAACTGGAATTTTCCAAAAGTGTATGGAGTCTGGTAATCCTTACTTGGCCAGTGTGTTGCACTATGACCTAACTATACCAGTTCCAGTGTGATTGAAGGAAGTGTGTTTATTTTATATACCAACCAACAAGTAAACACACTTTCGTATTCAGGGATTATAATAGTTTAAAATACCATTAAGGACTGATTTCTCCATCTCCAGTTTACCGAAATGTTGTCAGAATCCTAGATCAAAAATAAATTTCTTACTGATTATTACATAGAGGATCTTCTAAAAGACCTAAAATTCACATCGTCGGTTAGTTTTAAGTTTGATAACCATTTTAAAATTTAAATAAAAGAAAAAAAGGGCATCGAATTTTGATGACGTCACAATTGCGAATTTCATACAACTTCCATACATAGAAGCGCGTTTCTTAAGTTTGATAAAGAGTTGCTGATTTGATTGAGTTGTCATCATCCCTATTAGGTATGCAGTAAGACTATTCGGTTGAACTTCTAGTTTGTTATTTGTAACCTTCGAACGAGTCGTGGGATTCATTACCAATGCAAAGAACTTTGTCAATCCCTAAAGAACTTTTAAAATACTTTTTCAACAATTATAAGTTTACCATTTTAAATATTCTTTCGCTTCAATATTTTTTGTGATTTCTTTGAATTTCCCTTTGAAATGTGTTTTTGATTCAACACTTCATTCATTGTATTCCCGAGTAGAATAAAGGGAGTCTGCACAATACGCCAGCTTTGTGATCTCTAAGAGATTGTAGATATTGCACTGAATATAAAGGAATGGTTGATGTAGAAATTTTCTAAATTAAAATTGCGCATCTTATGTTTTCATACACGAAGATTCATGTGGAAACGAGAACTCTTGTTATACTTTTGAGAAAATCTTTAGTTTGTTTACTACTAGCTATAATGCATGCGACTTTGTGTGGACTTATATTTTAAAAAATCCAGTAGAGAATCTTTGCTTTTTTTGAGTAAGTACTTAATTTTTATTGCAAGTTAGGCTTACGCTTGACAATCATGCTCTATGCAAAGCAATGATGAGGTCTAGGTTGGAAAGTGCGTAAGGATACCTTGTCATTCATTCATATTGTATGCTCCTTCAAGCTACTAATTTTGTGCTAGAATGGCTGGATTTTGTACTGAGAATTCGACCAGCTTATAGACACCCTCCTCCTTGCCTCTTTCACTTAGAATAGAATAGAATAGAAAAATCTTTATTGGCAGCAATAAACACAGATGCACAAAATAAATCAAAATTAAAAATGAGTTACATACATATTATAAAATGTAAGTTTGTACAGCAGTGTAACGCTACCAACAGGTGAGTCACTCAGCTTGTGTAGGGGCTCCTGGCCTCTCAGACTTAAAACTGGCGATGCCGTCAGGACTCGCGTCTGAGGTGCCAGGTGTCCCAACGCTGATTTTCAGTGACCGCCTTTCGATGCGAACGTCAATGATATAGCCTTTATATTTTAGGCAGAGTATGTATTATCTTATGTTGGTGTAAAAAGAAAATCTGAGAAAACTGAATCAAAAATAGGTTTTGTAAATACTAGTAAATTGTGAATAATAAATTAAACTTATGACTTGAGTATAACTAAACTAGAAAAAAATTATAATAATGATTATGTACACAGCTTAAAGTATTCTTAAAAAAAAAAAAAAAATCTTAAAATTATTTATTAGAAATCTTAATAACAATAAAATAGTACGCTCTCACTGGATATAGTGTAAAATCTAAGTAATAATAAAAAAGTAAAATATAAAGGTATTTATTGATATTGAATATTTAAAAGAAACTTTTTATATTTATGCTTAAAGCTGCTGATCGTTCTAAGATTTCTGTAGGGCGGTGGGAGATTATTCCAACATTTAGTCGCGTTGTATTTAAAACTTCCTAAGAAAGCAGCAGTTGAATGACGAGGCATTAGTATTAAATATGAGGCTGCCCTGGTTTGGTGAGTGGTATGCACATCACTCGCCCACTGGAGCTTATGGAAAAGATACTGAGGAACTTTAAACTTAATGACTCCAAATAACAAAGTCGCAAAATGTAATTGTCGTCTGTACTCCATCTTCATTATTCCAGCGTTGTTCAAAAATGGAGTTACATGGGTACGTGGTGGAATATCGAAACAGTAGCGAGCACAAGCATTTTGAACTCTTTGTATTAGGTTCTTAGTGCGAGCCAAAAGTCTTGGGCCAATAACAATGTCTGCATAGTTAACTTTGGATAATACTAAGGATTCGCAGAGCCGAATGCGGACTTCAGTTTTTATAAAAGGTCTAATACGGTACAAAACCTTGAGGCGATAAAAGCAGTTTCGAACTGTATATAAAATATGTTTTTCAAACCGAAGATTTTCATCCATCACCACACCAAGATTTCGTGCTTCTGTTACACGCTCAATATTTTCGCCTTGAACTCTAACTATTGGTTTTTTATTGGATATTTTTTGTATTTGACTTTTAGTGCCCAAAATCATATATTTGGTTTTACTAGGATTAAGAACTAGACAATTTGAATCTGACCAACTGGCTATGTTGTTAAGGTCTTCATTTAGCTTTTTTACAGCTTCATGAGCCTCACTTGGGGGGAAAGATATATAAATTTGAATGTCATCCGCATACATATGATAATGGCAATGATTGATTGTATTAATAACACCTGTACAATATAAAATAAATAAAAGTGGACCTAAAATGGAACCCTGAGGAACACCTCTGTCAACAGGTCTATATTTAGATTTAGTAGTAGACCCATCATCTTGTTTTAATTCAACTAATTGAGATCTGTTAGTTAAATAGCTGGCGAACCAATTAACGGCTTCAGTATTTAGTCCTTCGCAGCGTTTCTCTGTCAAGAGTCTGTAGACTTCATTACAAGATTAGAGAATAAGAATTTATACGTTCAAAAAGTGTTAAGTGGTAGGTTTAATTATTTTTTCATTTGAAAAACTCACTTCACTTCGTCTCCAGTTTACAAGAAAGCGAAGGTGATAGGTCTTTTTTCTTTAAATATATAGGCTAGCGCTTGGCTGCAATCAGACTTGCTTGCAAATAGTGATGCAGGCTAAGCAAATCATAATCATTTGACAGCTTCAGTCGTGATACTCGAACTGTTTAAGGAGTTGATAAATGCTTTTTGACGTGCAGGGATCTATGAACTCCTTAAACAGGTCGAATTATTCATTTGACAAACGATTACGATTTCCTTACACAATCGGGGGGCAGATAAGACAACTATATCTGTTTTGCATAGAACTAAGATTACTGATAAGACAAGTTTCCGTGTAAACGGCAGGTTTTCATATTCAAATGAGACTTGTCGAAACGTTTTCAAAGTTGGGCGCACCTGTTCACTCTGTAAAGACAACTCCGTAGAACTTCGGAGTTCCAGCTTCTAAGCGCTACCATTTGAGAACTTGTTAACTAAGTTAAACTTTCTAAATCAATAACTGCCCTAGAATTACCTAACATTGCATTCTTTTTTTTCTTTTTTTATTTATTTAGTCCCAAAATGTTATAAAATAAGAAGAAAAACATACGTAGTGGACAAGGAAGCACTTATCTCTATAAGAGATCTCTACCAGTGACCCTTGGCAGGGAGAAAGGTTGTGGAGGAAGAATAGGTACAACAAGACATGAGATAGAATGAAACAAGATATTATACCATAAACTTACATAAACACACAAAAAATACATACTAAATTTATTAGGTTTACTAACAATCACTAATAAAACACACATCCGTAGTTCCATACTAATATTCTAAATGCGAAAGTCTGTCTGTCTGCTACGCTTTCACGGCCCATCTACTCAACCGATTTTGATGAAATTTGGTACGGGGGTAGATTGTATCCCGGGGAAGGACATAGGCTTATACCGGAAAATTTAAGAGTTTTTCTACTTTTCTGAAGTTTCACTTCTGTCGTGTGTGAGTTTCTGAGTTGGTCTAGTGGTGTGCATGTTTGACTGCGGCCGACGAGGTCCCGGGTTCGAGTCCCGGGTCGGGGTCATAATTAAGTATTAGGTTTTTCTGACTATAAATTCTCAGTACTAGCCCGGAGTTAGGAAGTTGGCGGTGTTTCACCCCCGTGCCTCGGGGAGCACGTTAAGCCGTCGGTCCCAGTTATTATCACTAACATGATAATAGTCGTCAAATCCCGCCAACCCGCATTGGAGCAGCGTGGTGGGTCTAATAGGCCTATTACACTGCACTTTTCTCAGGGACCCTTACACTTGAATCAGTGTAGTGTAATAAGACTTATGGAGAAAGGGTCCCTAAATTGGTCCTTTATTTCTGTGTAATAAGCGACGTTCTAACTGGCAGCCACGCCCACCCTTACCACAGGGCCCTGTGGAAAGTGCAGTGTAATAGGCCTATTACTTCTTACTTAATACTTACTTCTTACTCAATATTATAAATGCGAAAGTTTGGATTGATGTATGGATGTATGAATGTTTGTTACTCAATCACGCCCCAACGGCTGAACGGATCTGGCTGAAATTTGACACAGAGATAGATTATAGTCTGGAAAATTAAGGAGCTCCCGCGGGAACCAAAAAACCTCGACCCATGCAGACGAAGTCGCGGGCATTAGCTAGTAATTAGTAAATTACCTGAAGCATCGTACTTTGAGTTTACCAACCCGCATTGGAGCAGCGCGGTGGGTCTAAGCTCTAATTCCCTCTCTCCTATGAGAGTACGGCTATGCCTGAAGTATCGTACTTTGAGTTTACTGTCCGAGGTTCACTTGAACACATGGAGGTGTTTATAAAGTGGCCCCCGGTGGGAATAAGTGGCCACGTGAGGCGAATAGGTGACCAATTGGTTATGCTAGTCGGCATGCTGGTAATTGCGTATACCGTTTCGCACCAATACTCCAACCTTAACACGGGTTGTTCATCGATAACTTTGTGATAGCAATATAACCATATAAAAGAGTACCCAGATAGTGAATGAAATAGAATTTTAATTCGCTATAATCCGCTACAGTAGACAAATCTGTGTGGTACAGTGACTGTCTTTCACCTGCAGCATACGACACCCACCACCCAGCAATTCGCACAGGCACAACACCACACCACACAAATCCTCCAAATCACTCTCAATGTACGTTTCACTCCGACACCGGAGCATCTTCAGGAGATGTTGACTCGACAATGCACGATTGTGAAGTGACTATCGTATCGCAAGTTCCGGCTTATATACCTTTTTGGCATGGCTCATACTGAAGCCCCAAAAAGCCATGCCAAAAAGGTATAAAAGCCGGAACTTGCTTAGTATAAATACGAGTGTTTTGATAATTGTAATTCAGTCTCCTGCAGGCAGACTCAGCGATTATTGAATACTTGTGTGTTTAGATCGCAATTTGGTTAAGAGCTTAACGATAGCAATCGTGGCCAGATCAAATGAATATTGTCTTTAAGTTTAGCTAACTTTTATCTTAGTAGACCTCTCGTGGAACCGCTACACGTTGTGGCCATTCGCTCGTGCAAGTTCCAAATGAGAGTACAAAATATATTAAGTGATTATCGATACCTACTTCTGGATTGTCCCTTACATTAATTGATAATTAGAGTATCGGAACATTATCGTAGCATAATAGAGTTTAATAATAAGCGGTTTTCTAAGAGAGCGGTGTACCGTCTGTATATTGCCTATTTTTCTTATTAGAAAAATGTATAATTACAAGTAGCTTTGCACACAGAAACGCTTACGCGTTTTGCTAAGTAGGTTCCTGCGATTTGTTTAGCTTTTCTGTATGAAGGAACTGCTGTTGTGTTCTGTTTCGAGGTAGAAGTGTTATTGAAAATTTTACTTGCAAATGTATGCGAAGGTATGTAGGTATTTGTATGGGCGTCGATTCACTGTCAGAATCGTACTAATATTATAAATGCGTTCGTTAGTTGGTTAGCCTTTAATCACGCCGCAACAGCAACAGATCGACGTGATTTTTTGCATGGGTATAATTAAAGACCTGGAATGACCAAAGCTACTTTTAATCACAGAAAATCGAGGAGTTCCCGTGGGAATTAAATAAACTTATTCCACGCGTACGAAGTCGTGGGTATCAGCTTGTAAAAAATAAGAAGAAATACTTACTCTGTGATGTTGTAGTGTGTTGATACTCGAAATATTTCAACGTTATCGAGTATACTAACTTATATTAAGCCTGCTTCAATACTGCAGAGGTTGGATTTGGTATTCACTGGGCGCAAGCAACGATCGGGTATGTTGAGTTTATGTTCGCACTTGCAAATTGCTAGCAGCTCCGCACGCGTAACAATCTTTGACTCGTGATTGTTCTGGGTGCCATGTTCATTTAATCATTGTTAAATTTCATTGTACATTTAATCATTGAAAACTGCTGAGTTTCTTGCCGGCTCTTCTCAGTAGAATCATCTTTTCGAACCGATGGTAGAGTCGTAACGTTTCATAAGTGACAGAAGTTGTCCTACATGAAATAATGATGCATGTCTGACATTTAATTTATTGTAATTTCTTAATTTTAACTTTTATGATGAGTCTGCATAATTGTATACTTTCATAGGGGTTTAATTGTCAAACATTAATTCATTGCTAAGCTTAGGAATAAAAATTATTTTGCACGCCAGACCTGGCAGGATATGTGGGCTTTATATATTTACTAATAACATCTATGACAAAATGTTGCATGTACCATATTCTGGCAAAAAATAAATGATTATGATTATGATTATGATAAATAAATCATTCAATACATCAAACACATAAAATCTACATGATGCGCAGTTATCAAAAGTAATACAACAAAGTTTTATATATCAATTCAAAGTTTTTCATTAATATAACACTACATGTCTATACATCATTTAAACCCTTTCGTTTCCAGTGAAATTTTTAATCTGTCTTATTTCTTAAGTAGTAAGTACTTAGGTACTAGCTGATGCCCGCCACTTGGATAGTTTTTTTTTGAAGTGAAAACTTCTTTAGGCGCGTTGAGCACTTTTTTGGTAGGGGGTTCACCGTTCTTTTGTCTTGAAGACCTTTTGTCTTATGTATAAAAATAGTACATTCATAATTTAACTTTAATGCCTTTGTTTTAAGGTTTATATTTAAAAAGTGACGTGTAACCGTGACTTGACAGCTTGCGACACCATTCTTCTTAAGACAAAAGGTCTTAAGTATAAATAATATAGAACATTCATAATTAAACTTTAATGCCTTAGTTTTAAGGTTTATATTTTAATTATTTTAAGTGTTGTTAATTTAAATATTCGTTTTTCTTCTATCGACAGTCTGCCAATTTTTTCATCTTTTATTTTCCTATTTTTAATATATTTATTTACTCCGCAATAAAAAGCCTATGTCACTCTCCAGAGGTGCGATTATGTAAGAATTGCCGATCCAATCTCCAAGGTTTGACGTCAAAGTAATATAAACCATAACAGCATTGAATTAGAGCTCAATTTCGTGTATCCATTCTCATACTTTATAGTATCGTACATACCTAAACGTATGAGAATGGATACATGAAATTGAGCTCTAAATCAATGACTTTATGGTTTATTGTACTATGACGCCGAACTTAGACGATTTGATCGACAATTCTTACACAATCGGGGGGCAGGTCCTAAACTATATCCATGCCAAAAATCACGTCGATCCGTTGCTCCGTTGCGGCGTGATTGAAGGACAAACAAACGTGCGGAGATCCAGGGTTCGATCCACGGCAGGGTCAATTTGGGAATTTGTAATTTCTGAATTTTCCCTGGTCTGGCCTGGTGGGAGGCTTCGGCTGTGGCTAGTTACCACCCTACCGGCAAAGACGTGCCGCCAAGCGATTTAGCATTCCGGTACGATGCCGTGTAGAAACCGAATAGGGTTATGGGTTTAATATAACTGCACTGCCTCTAGCAGGTTAGCCCGCTACCATCTTAGACTGCATCATCACTTAATATCAGGTGAGATCGCAGTCAAGGGCTAACTTGTAGTGGATAAAAAAAATCGTAGACTGCGTCATCACTTACCATCAGGTGAGATCGCAGTCAAGGGCTAACTTGTAGTGGATAAAAAAAAATCTTAGACTGCATCATCACTCCATCAGGTGAGATCGCAGTCAAGGGCTAACTTGTAGTGGATAAAAAAAAAAACTTGTGGATAAAAAAAACTGTGTTTATAGTCTGTGGTGCACGGCATACTATTACTAACAGCACACCTTTGATTAATAATCAAAGCAGCACACTGTGTTGTGTGCAGTCCTCTTCAACGTCACACGACAGCTGGACATATTTGCAGTCGACTCCAGCAGACCACTCGTGGTGAACTGACGACACTTTATTATAGCGAGACCTAAATTAGACTACTACTAGTACTTACTAATATTATAAATGCTACTAATTATAAGTACTATTAGTACTTACTAATATTATAAATGCTACTAATTATAAGTACTATTAGTACTTACTAATATTATAAATGCTACTAATTCTATGTACTATTAGTACTTATTAATATTATAAATGCTACTAATTATAAGTACTATTAGTACTTACTAATATTATAAATGCTACTAATTATAAGTACTATTAGTACTTATTAATATTATAAATGCTACTTAAGTACTATTAGTTCTTACTAATATTTTAAATGCTACTAATTATAAGTACTATTAGTACTTACTAATATTATAAATGCTACTAATTCTATGTACTATTAGTACTTATTAATATTATAAATGCTACTAATTATAAGTACTATTAGTACTTACTAATATTATAAATGCTACTAATTATAAGTACTATTAGTACTTATTAATATTATAAATGCTACTTAAGTACTATTAGTTCTTACTAATATTTTAAATGCTACTAATTATAAGTACTATTAGTACTTACTAATATTATAAATGCTACTAATTATAAGTACTATTAGTACTTACTTATATTATAAATGCTACTAATTATAAGTACTATTAGTACTTACTAATATTATAAATGCTACTAATTATAAGTACTATTAGTACTTACTAATATTATAAATGCTACTAATTATAAGTACTATTAGTACTTACTAATATTATAAATGCTACTAATTCTATGTACTATTAGTACTTATTAATATTATAAATGCTACTAATTATAAGTACTATTAGTACTTACTAATATTATAAATGCTACTAATTATAAGTACTATTAGTACTTATTAATATTATAAATGCTACTTAAGTACTATTAGTTCTTAATAATATTTTAAATGCTACTAATTATAAGTACTATTAGTACTTACTAATATTATAAATGCTACTAATTCTATGTACTATTAGTACTTATTAATATTATAAATGCTACTAATTATAAGTACTATTAGTACTTACTAATATTATAAATGCTACTAATTATAAGTACTATTAGTACTTATTAATATTATAAATGCTACTTAAGTACTATTAGTTCTTACTAATATTTTAAATGCTACTAATTATAAGTACTATTAGTACTTACTAATATTATAAATGCTACTAATTATAAGTACTATTAGTACTTACTTATATTATAAATGCTACTAATTATAAGTACTATTAGTACTTACTAATATTATAAATGCTACTAATTATAAGTACTATTAGTACTTACTAATATTATAAATGCTACTAATTCTATGTACTATTAGTACTTATTAATATTATAAATGCTACTAATTATAAGTACTATTAGTACTTACTAATATTATAAATGCTACTAATTATAAGTACTATTAGTACTTATTAATATTATAAATGCTACTTAAGTACTATTAGTTCTTACTAATATTTTAAATGCTACTAATTATAAGTACTATTAGTACTTACTAATATTATAAATGCTACTAATTATAAGTACTATTAGTACTTACTAATATTATAAATGCTACAAATTATAAGTACTATTAGTTCTTACTAATATTATAAATGCTACTAATTATAAGTACTATTAGTACTTACTAATATTATAAATGCGAAAGTTTGGATGGATGTATGGATGTATGGATGTTTGTTACTCAATCACGCCCCAACGGCTGAACGGATGTTGCTGAAATTTGGCACATAGATAGATTATAGTCCGGAATAGCATGGCTATACCTAACAGATTACAATCTACCGAAAAATAATTCGTTAAATTGTAATCTGTCGACAGTTTACAATTTTGCTAGTTAGATTACAATCTAACGGTTTTCGCAATTTAACGGTGACACATACAAAGCGAGGCCCTGGTTTTCCCTGTGTGTGTGTGTGTGTGTGTGTGTGTGTGTGTGTGTGTGTGTGTGTGTGTGTGTATGTGCGTGTGTGCCTGTGCGCGTGTGTGTGTGACCCAATCAAAAAACTAATTCCATGCGGAAGAAGTCACGGGCATCAGCTAGCAAGCGGGAAAAAATCCCAAATGAATTAGCTGAATATTAGAATGATTAACTAATAATTTATTAGTCTGCTGGGAATTGTCTTGATCTAGCTAATGCCCGCGACTTTGTCTGCGTGGATCGAGGTTATTTGGTTCCCGCGGGAACTCCTCAATTTTCCGGGATAAAAAGTAGCCTATGTGCTATTCCAGACCATAATCTATCTCTGTGCCAAATTTCAGTCAGATCCGTTCAGCCGTTGGGGCGTGATTGAGTTACAAACATCCATACATCCATACAATCCATACATCCATACATCCATATATCCATCCAAACTTTCGCATTTATAATATTAGTAAGAAGTAAGATAACTTGTCCCCTTTAAAGTAATCAACAAGCAGCCGATCACTGTACCAAGGTATGCAATGCCTATTGCCTAAGCGATAATCATCGCCAAATAAGGCCGGCTGTACGCAAGCCTTATATGGAACCTAGTCCAGACCACTAGGTTGGCTAGTAAACCTATATTGACGCTGATTGTCTATTGGGCACACGTTGGTACTTAAATTGACGGTTATTTCGACAGTTATCGATTTAAAGGAAGCGTTTAATGTTTAACTGCCTCGTTGGTCTAGTGAGCATGTTTGACTGCGGCCGACGAGGTCCCGGGTTCGAGTCCCGGGTCGGGCCATAATTAAGTATCGGGTTTTTCGGATTAGAAATTCCCAATACTAGCCCGGAGTTAGGAAGTTGGCGGTGTTTCACCCCCGTGCCTCGGAGAGCACGTTAAGCCGTCGGTCCCGGTTATTATCACTAACATGATAATAGTCGTTAAAGCCCGCCAACCCGCATTGGAGCAGCGTGGTGGGTCTAAGCTCTAATTCCCTCTCTCCTATGAGAGTGGAGGCCTGTGCCCAGCAGTGGGACGTTAATGGGCTGTAGTGTTTAATGTTTGTCGAAACTCGATGAGAGTGACATGTTAACTTGGAAAAAGATTAGTATATTTCGTTGATTCATTCTTCAGATAGCCATTCGTCCAATCAGGTAAAGACGTGCCGCGAAGCGATTAAGCGTTCCGGTACGATGCTGTGTAACGATGAGGGGTATGGGTTTAATATAACTACCCCTAACAGGTTAGCCCGCTACCATCTTAGACTGCATCACCACTGACTATGGTGAGATCGCAGTCAAGGGCTAACTTGTAGTGGATTAAAAAAAACAAGTGTGTGCGTAAACACAGGTGCACTCTCCGTTCCCTTACTCTAATAAGTACTCAATATTTTTTTTGTTCAAATAAACTTTTACAAGTTATTTTGAATCATCGAGTGAATCTACCACTGGTTCGGAATGTATATTTTTGGACACTGCCACTGGCGGTAAATTGTGAAAGGGATTAATTTTTTAAGGTAACAACTGTTGTTACCCCCAATTTGGCAAAATAAAAATTATGAATTACCACAGCCAGATAACATGGAAATTCCGACGGAGAGAGATCAGACGCCGGACCTGAGGCACGGAGTATGGGTATGGGTAACACAGGTGCACTCTATATTCCCTCACTCTTACAGTCTGATGGGCCGGCAATTCGACAAGGGCGGAGAGAGATTAGCACACCGTTACGTGCTCACCGTGGCACTCCAACTTCCTAACTTGGCGGCAACTGAAAATGTTTGTCAGAACAGCCCTATTACTTTTAGGCCTGACCCAGCATTCTAACCTGGAACTAACGGCGGCCATACTGCCAACGCTTGAAGCCGCCAATATTCGTCAACAATATTGTTTCATTATTATCTTACTATACTTATATATTATAAATGCGAAAGTTTGGATAGATGTATGGATGTATGGATGTTTGTTACTCAATCATGCCCCAACGGCTGAACGGATCTGGCTGAAATTTGGCACAGATAGATTATAGCCTGGAATCGCACATAGGCTACTTTTTATCCCGGAAAATTAAAGAGTTCCCGCGGGAACCAAAAAACCTCAAACCACGTATCATGAAACTGTCATTTGATTTTGACGTCCTCCGTGGCGCAGTGTGTAGCGCTGTTGTCATGACGTGCGGAGGTCCCGGGTTCGATCCCCGGCGGGGTCAGTTTGGGAATTTATAATTTCTGAATTTTCCCTGGTCTGGCCTGTTGGGAGGCTTCGGCCATGGCTAGTTGCGTTCCGGTACAGGGGTATGGATTTAATATAACTACCATGCCCCTAACAGGTTAGCCCGCTACCATCTTAGACTGCATCATCACTTACCATCAGGTGAGATCGCAGTCAAGGGCTAACTTGTAGTGGTTAAAAAAAAAGGTTAATATTGCTTAAGTATTGCTTTCAGCGTTGGCAGTATGGCCCCTGACACGCAGCCGAATAATCTAGTCACTAGACTAGACCAATACAGATGTTTCTATTTGAACAAGCCAATTTATTTATTTATTTATTTATTTACACTTCTACAGTTGTTGAAGCAATCTCTTCCAAACGCTGTGTGGTAAAGCGCCGCGAACTTTTCTAAAGAAAGGAAAGAAAAGACATTCTAAAAATATGGTTTACAAGTGATGCACGCGACTTCGTCTCCGGTGGTAAGGTTTTTCCGGGATAAAAAGTAGCCTATATCAAGCTATCCCTATACCAAATTTCATCCAAATCGGTTGAACAGATGGGCTGTGAAAGCGTAGCAGAGAGACACACTTTCCCATTTATAATATTAGTATGGAAGTATACCAGTTTTACAAATATTCTCAAGGGGTTTTGAAGTCGCCTATCTCCTCTTGGCCAATGTGATGGACTATGACCTAAATTATTCTAATTCTGAGAGATACTCGTGTTCAGCAGAGGACCAGTAGATGGTTTGATAATGTATTGTATGTGATGTGAATATCTCTTTGCCTGTATGTATTTAACAAATGAAATTCTGGAGATAATCATCTTGTTATAGATCTTTCCTGTTATTCGCAGCTTCGATAAAATCGATATTTAATAAAAATCTATCCAAGAACCTCTTACAAAACTCTCAGCTCCGTCCGAAAAACGGACAAAGAGCATTAAAAATGTAACTCAAACTACTAAAAACCCCTACCCTTGAGGGAGAAGCGATTTACGTATCATTTTTATTTGTCAAATCACCAGACCATTGGGTCGTGAACTTGAGGTGTCATTGTGCTTTCAAACGGAGTTTTTCGACGTTATATATTTTTGTAACATCTAAAAAGTGACTTAACAAACTAAATTTTACCAATAAATTGGCTTTTGACTATTGCTTTACTTTCAATTAACTGTTGTCTCCGACTTTATGAGCACGTTTAAGAATCACCGAAATCACGTTTTAGTATCACGGATTTCCCGTGACTATGATTTTGTTTCCTGATGGTGGTAAAAATTTCCGTCTGAGCTATTCAAATTTCCCTGCATCCATCCATCCTTAAAGTCTGTACACAGACAGACAAACTAGATGATGTTACAATCTATTCTAGATCGTGCTGCGTCCGTGATTGGTCCGAGCTCAAATATATATATATGTCACCGTAAGATTGTAAAAACCGTTACATTATAATCTAACTCGCGAAATTGAAAACTGTCGACAGGTTACAATTTAACGCATTATTTTTCGGTAGATTGTAATATGTTAGGTATATAAACCCGCTAAAACCTAAGTGCCTGATTATTTATATCGAACCTAGCCTAACCTATAAGAAAGAGACAAGAAAACGTAAATACAATGAATATTTCAAAAATTTTCACTCAGAACATTGAACAGTTTACAATCTTTCGACAGTTTACAATTTCGCGAGTTAGATTATAATCTAACGGTTTATACAATCTTACGGTGACATATACAAATAAGTTACTACTGGGTCCGAATAAACCAGAAATCATGGTTCATGTCCTCTCTTAGCCGCGTTGCTTGTTGTTCAAACAGGGATAAAGGCTTAGGGGCTGAATAAGGAATGGCGCCTCATAAAAATACATTAAACCAGATTTTGTTTATGCTTTTGTTAGTGCCGAGTTTTACTTGAATCTGTGTTTTATTTCGCCGGCTAATGAAAAAGCATAAAATTTAGTACTGCTCCTTACTTAACCATAATACTGTTAGCTGGTATTTTCAGATTGTAAGCTTTAAGGAGATTACGTTTTATGAAATACTCGGTTTTTCCCGCGGCTTGGTTCACATTAAGTTCGATTTTCATACAAATTTCAAGCCTCTATTTAGGCGTAAGGCTATTTTCAAAAGGAAGTATTGAATTTCCAAAAATCTACTTGATAATAACTTTATGTATGCAGGTGGGTAAATTTCAGCCGGTTCCATACAGTCACAGTGGTTTGAGCTATGCATTGTTGGATCAGTCAGTCAGTCACCTTTTCATTTTATATACTATTGTCCGCGTGAATTGAGGTTTTAGGTTCCCGCGGGAACTCTTTAATTTTCCGAGATAAAAAGCTGCCTATGTGTTATTCCAAACTATCTCTGTGCTAAATTTCATCCAGATCGGTTCAGCCGTTCGGGCGTGATTGAGTAATAAACATCTATCCATACATCCATCCATCCAAACTTTCATATTTATATACTATACTAGCAGACTTGCCCGCCCCTCCGTTTGCGTGAAATAAGTTTCTTAAATTCCCACGGGAACTCCCTTATTTTTCGGGATAATATATAGCCTGTGACACTCACAAATAATGAGGCTTTCTATTGTTACCAGAATTTTCAAAATCCGTTCAGTAGATCCAGAGCTTACCCCTTACATAGTCACAAACTCACAAACTTTACCTCTGTATAATATTAAGTATAGATGACAATTAATGATTTAAATATTTCACATAGGACAACTTACTAAACGTCAAGACCAATTATATGTAATTTTAGAGATAAAAATACCTAAGTAACCATTTAAGTATTATTATCTCTCAAGGCAGCATTTGTCACTCTCCAGGTCTTTAACTACATCCATGCAAAAAGTGAAGTCGATCCGTTGCTGTGTTGCGGCGTGATTGGATGAGTAACCAATTAGCACTTTCGATTTTATAGTATGGGGTAATACATTAGTGAAGTATGGATCAACACTATATTTGATAAATGTTATATTAAATTAATTACTTGTACACAATGCAATTTCAAAGGAACTTGCATTAGGAAGTTTGAAATTGCATTCGGTAGATATTCGCCAAATGTCTTCAGCCAATCAACGGTACTTAGCCCGTTTGCATAATTTCACTTTACCTAACCGATTTTCGGGTAGCAGCAACTTGCGACTAATACCATGTCTTTAAGTGAAAACTATTCAAAAAAATAAATTTCATCTGTTTTAACGCTACCTCTCATCTCACTGATGGTAAGTGATGAACAGGGGCTGAAAAACTGATTAATAAAAATTACAGAAATTTATGTGTTACAATTGAATGAAAGTGCAACGGAATCGAAGCTATAAAATAAATAAATAAATAATAAATATTCTTTATTTCAGGCAATTTTACAAACCCATAGTTTACAAAACAGAGAAACAGTGTGAAATTTAAAAAAAATACATTATTATTTTTAATATAAAGGCTAAATTGTAAGTAATTACAACGTAAAGAAAAAAATTATATAATAATAGATAAAAATAGGGTAAAATTAAAACATGTTTAAAAATACGTCAATGTAACAGGTAACTACAATCTACTTAGTTAAAATCTAAATGGAGCGTTGTTCTCGCACCGATGCAGGCCAGACCAATATTTCGCAAAAGGATTGCTTAAATCCTCAATTACAGCACGCAAGATGGAGTTGGTACTGAGTCTAAGTCTTTCCCAGAAAGAAGCCGTCCTTGATCTGAGAATGGCGAAGAAGTCAGGAACTCTCGCAGCAGCAAACATGGCTTTAGCACTGCAGAATCGTGGCTGCTTCATTAGGATGCGGAAAGCGTTGTTATACTGAATCCTAAGCGCATTATAACTTCGCTTGGTAAACCTTGTCCACAGCTGGCAGGTGTAAAAGCATTGACAAAATGCTTTGAACAAGGTCACCTTCGCGTCATCGGAGCAGCGCACGAATCTGCGCGCTATCATGTTGGCCCGCACTGAGAGAGCCCTGCGCTCCCTCTCCATATCTCTGTCGTCTTTTGAGTCTTCTGTCAATATATGTCCTAAGTACTTAAAGCTCTTGACAAGCCGAACTGACGATCCGTTCAAGAATACTGGCGGAACCGTCTCCGGACCTTTACCAGCTTTAAAGACTAGCATTTCAGTTTTAGCTACATTATATTTGAGACCATGTTCCTTAGCGAACCGGTCACACATATTGAGCAATTTTCTGAGTCCACTTATTGAGGGGCTGAGAAACCCTTATATATAACCCTTTTGAATGTGTTTTTAATTATGTTAACCCGAAACACTTATATTTCTGTAACAGAAACGAATCTGTACCAGAAATAAAGGGTTTTAAAGTGTAACCGAAATAACGACGTTGCCAAATTTACTGTTGACGTGTATTCAAATTTGAACCTAAGGCGGAAGCACATACGGTTGCAATTGTTTTATGAAAACATGGCCATGTTGTGTCAGTGTGTGTAAAGTCCAATGAAGTGAGAAGGCCGCGTTGTCTCACCGTGCAGTTTGTTAGGGCATGTACCTATTAGGGTTACAGATAAAAACACTTGTTAACAGAAATAAACGGTTACAGATTGAAATAAGTGTTTCTGTTTTATAACAGTTTTAAAAAACAGTGTTTAAACCGTTACTGTTTCAGTCCTTAGTGATGATGCAATCACGAGCATGGTAAGCGATTGCATCATCACTTACCATCAGGTGAGATCGCAATCAAGGGCTAACTTGTAGTGGATTAAAACATTTCGCTATGACAGAAAAGTAATATTTTCAGTCTATTATGCCGTCGGTTGTCGTAAAGTCACAAACTATTGTCACGTTTCGCCCAAAAAAATGTGTTTAACGAACTGGAATATAAATAAAGTTAACTCTCTCAGGGTTCCAGGGACAATAGTCTATAAATGTTTTTTTTGTTTTACAGACTATTTGTATTAAGTCTGTAAGCATTGTTAACATGGTTAACTTCTTTGCAATTGAACATGTGCCAAGTTTGATTCTAGGTTACAAATTACTATATTATGGAAGCAACCGGCCTCGCATCCAGTAGCCCACAAATCAGTGTAATACTTGTAACGCAGTGTATGTGTTGTATTGTTTACTTATTGTAACATTTTCTTTTTGAGAAAAGAGCAACTGCTGAGTTTCTTGCCGGCTCTTCTCAGCAGAATAGTTTTCCGAACCGGTGGTAGAGTTTTGACGTATCATAAATTCATAAGTGACACAATTTGTGCTACGTGAAATAAATAAATCATTTCTCATTTATGCTTAATATAAACTAGATGATGCCTGTGTCTATTAAGGGTTTAGGTTTTTCTAAGAATAAGCTGATGACGTGAATTTTTGCATTAATTTAGATAAACTGGTGGAAGATTGAATAGGCTACTTTTTATCTTCGAAAATTAAAAAGTTCCCGCGGGAACCAAAATAAATCTCATACATGCGTATGAAGTCGCGGGCGTCAGCTAGGATTTGAATTAAAAAAACATAAAAAAAAATATGTTAAAGACAATCCAGAAGTACGTATTATTGAGACACTTTTAATATATTTGTACTCTCATTTGGAACTTGCACGAGCGAATGGTCACAACGTGTAGCGGTTCCACGAGAGATTTAATGTAATAAGATAAAAGTTAGCTAAACTTAAAGACAATATTCATTTGATCTGGCCACGATTGCTATCGTTAAGCTCTAAACCAAATAGCGATCTAAACACAAAAGTATTCAATAATCGCTAAGTCTGCCTGCAGGAGACTGAATTACCCTCGTCAAAACACTCGTATTTATACTATTTTCAATATGGCGTCGGTATCCGCAGATTAAATCGAATGACATGAAATGAGTCATATTATACTTCCTGTTTCATGAGATATAATGACAAACAGTAATAATGCTAACATTTATATTATGAACCGCTGGACCAATGGAACGATGGATTATCCTGCCTTTGACGTGTCTCTAAAAGTAAGTGTCTCGTAAGTATGTCACATGTGTTTTCTCTTCTCAATCAGAAAAAAATCACGAAGTACCTACTGATATGTATAATTTATAAGTATATAAAGTTCTTCTCTACTTTTGTCATTGTTTAATTAACGACATGGTTATAGTGAATGGCATTTTAACTTTCCCATTACATTTGCTTTTCACGATCGCCGCAAAAGGCGAAGGAATCTGTGTCGGCCATTCTTCTTCACGCGACATCGGATTCGATGTTTTCCTCGAGTCGAAAGTACCTACTTATGAATATATTTGCCTCATTGGTTTAGCGGCTAGCATGGTCGACTGCAGACCACGAGGTACTGGGTTAGATTCCCGGTCAGATATGAAAATTCTTAGGTATTGGGTGTTTCATTTAAGGAACTCGGAGAGCACGTTAAGCCGTCGGGTATTAACATTAACATGATAAACCTGCATTGGAGTAGCGTGGTTGGTTTAGACTCTAATTCCCTCTCTCCTATGAGAATGGACTTTGCCCAGATGTGAGACGTCAATGGGCTGTTTTGGAATTGAATGTCAGGGTTCAGTTATACAACAAGGAATCTTTACTTTTGCTCAGTGACACAGGCATTTTAAAAATTATAAGAACTAAGTACCTGAGTAAGTGAGTACAAGGTGATATCCGCGTGGATTAAGGTTTCATGATTCCCCCGGGAACTCGACAATTTTTCGGGACAATGTAGCATTTATATTAAGTACCTGGGTGACCGGTATTTTTTTTAGTATCTCGTGTTTTTTGGAATAAATTTAATACTAATTACATACTGGTGAAATATGAATAATATTTTTCGATCTTAACGACATAATAATAAAAAAATATGAACTGGTTATTTAAAAAAAAGTCACGAGTGCGATTGGGCTCCCAATAATAGTTTTTCTCACAAAAGGAGGAACTTGAAAAAAAAGGGAAAAAACTAATCGCAGTGAAGACATCTGGGCTCGAACCGGGGTCTTCTGGTAAAACATCGTTATAACAATCGTAAAAATATTACAGTCGCAGGTTTAGCGTCTCATGCCTGAGATAAGTTTGAAACTCGTGTTAAAGTCGCTAGTCTGCTCTGTCTTAGCCGGTAATCTCGTCAGATGTCGCCTTAGCTCACAGCAAGACGCAAGTTGCAACTCGACGTCTGAGGAATTTCATTTCTCACCCCATCCCTTAAGGGGCCACAACGAAACAGGAATGTGAGGAGGATAGATGTTTACACTATGCCATAAATAAAATAAAATAAAATAAAAATAAAAAAGCCTTTTATTCCCTTATCCTTGTAGATGAGTTAGTAGTACATTATGAGTTAGTAGTACATTTTCGTTATTTTAGGTTAGTATGGTTAGTGTCGCTTCATTTGATATTACTTATTAGAGCCCCTTTACGGGTATAGGCCTCCCCCAACCTCTTCCACTTCTACACTATGCCATACCGTGAAATAAATAGCAATATAGCAATGGGCGTGACGACGGTGTAAACATAAAATTAGGATATCGTTTTAAAAATAAACTAGTTAGGTGTAAGGTGACTGTGATTAGTAGATATGTCATGTTAATTACCTTTTTATTACACTAAAAGTTAGGCCTTTAACTGCGATCTCACCTGATGGTAAATGCTTATGCTGTATAAGATGGTAGCGGGCGAACTTGTTAGGAGTACGGCAGTTATACTAAAACCATACCCCTATCAGCTTCTACACGGCATCGTACCGGCTAAATAGCTTGGCGGTATGTCTTTGCCATCGGACAATATAGTAAGGAAAAATGAACACGAATTTTTTGGTTTCTTTTTACTATTTGAAGCAATTTTTGTGGAATTTTTCTCTCAGAAATTGTATCCAATCGTGTTTTTATTTCATCACGATCCAAAATCACTTGTAAAAGTTTATTTTAATTACACCATTTGAATTAGAGTTGATGACTTTATATTAACGACCAAAACGCACACCATATTTGTATTAAAATAGCTTTGAAACTTCAAAGTTATTTTGTGTTTATACTTACCAGCTTCGAAAAGACGTTCTTAATTTTTATGCATTTAAAAGTAAATTGTTTATAGTAAGTAATATAATCGTCCTTATTTCTATCGACTTATAAAATCAAAGACGTGTTATCAGCAAATTGCACAATATCGCAAGTATCCTGGATGAAATATCCAAAGTAAAATTGTAAATTGATTAAATATATACCTACCCAAGTACATGAAGGTATCCAGAACAGAGCCTTGAGGAAATTTGTAATGGGGCCTTAAGGGGGAAAACGGGTGCTAAATACTATATACAGGGGGGTTATCTTTATGGCTCCTGAAGTGTTGAACGCCGTTCAGGAACAATTTGAAAGGACCTTTGACATTATTCACGGAATTTATTTAGGGCATTTCCTTGTACCTCATTATTCCGATTGTGTTAATCTTGCCCTCAGGTAAAAACTTCCTTAAGTAGGTAAAATAGGCACTTACATACTTTTTTTATGGACAAATGCGAAAGTGTGTTTGTTGCTTTGCCGTAGTTGAGGACCTGGAGAGTGACATAGGATAGTTTTCCGCCGAAAAATCAGATGGTTCTCCCGGGATTTTGAATCTATTACTACTATTACTACTATTACTTATTTAATATTATAAATGCGAAAGTTTGGATGGATGGATGGATTTTTGTTAATCACTCCAGATCGGCTGAACGGATCTGGATGAAATTTGGTACAGCGATTGATTATATCCTGGAATAAAACATAGGCTTTTTATCCCATAAAACTAAAGAGTTTCCGCGGGATCAAAACAACTCAATCCACGCGGGCGAAGTCGCGGGCATCAGCTAGTAAAACCATAGTTCACAGGAACGAAGCTACATGCTTCATCAATAGTTCTATAGGCTCAACACCAAGCTTTTTTCATCCAACCAATTATCTCATTTCTCTTTACATCTTCGGGCCATTTTACGAGTAAGTAGATTTATTTGGAAGACAAGAATCTGAAAAAGGTAATGGTGGTATGTGAAGGTACTTGAAATCATGTTTATGAATTAAATGGAGGATTAAAATCAGGCCACCTTTTGTTATGTTGTTAAATTTTCAGTTAATTAAGGTTGCCACATAAATTTAATCATAGCTGTACAGTTTGAGAAATTAAAAATTAATGAAGCGAGAATTATAGTGGAGGCTTTAGAGGTTTTAGAGGTCGAGAGGTAATTAATGTAATGCGTTATGCACCCTTACCACAAGGTTTTAAAATACACAGAACGTTGAACGTTTTCGAATGTCGAAAAATGTTAGTGACAGAGTAAAATAGACCCAAGCACAGTTGATTTAAAGTCGCAAATTCAGTACCACCGTTTTTAATTTCGACCTGTATTAAATAAGACTTCACAGTCTTATGAGAACGATGCCAAATTAGACCAGCATTTACGTTGTGACGAAACCTAAACGCCCGAGAGTTCTTCATAATGTTTATGTGTGTGAAATCTGGCAATCTGCCTGCCAGCGTGGTGGATTATGGCTAAACCCTTCTCAATCTTAGAGGAAACTTATGCTCAGAAGTGAGACGACAATGGGTGAAAGTGATGATTTTAATTTAAAAACGTATCTATTTGGAGTGCTGGTTGTGGCTGTTTGAACGAACTTGAGCTCTATTTTTTTTTTTATCCACTACAAGTTAGCCCTTGACTGCGATCTCACCTGATGGTAAGTGATGGTAGCGGGCTAACCTGTTAGGGGCATGGCAGTTATATTAAACCCATACCCCTATCCGGTTTCTACACGGCATCGTACCGGAACGCGTAATCGCTTGGCGGCACGTTTTTTACCGGTAGGGTGGTAACTAGCCACGTCCGAAGCCTCCCACCAGGCCAGACCAGGGAAAATTCAGAAATTATAAATTTCCAAACCCTGCCGGGGATCGCACCCGGGCCCTCCGCACTTAAGGCAACAGCGTTACACACTGCGCCACGGAGGTCGTCAAAACGAAGTCGTCAAGAATCATTTTACTTTAACGCCAATATTTCGACGCTCGTTTGCGCTCATCGTTTGGATTTAAAATCTTCTGCTAGGGGTACCCACCGAGGTCAAACATAATGAGTTGCAGAGGTAACTCGGGGCTCTGTGGCACCCTGCTAATCAGTGTTCTAAAAGTTTTCTTTAAAATCTGGGTTAGTTGGAATATAACGAGGACTGGGTGACCCTAGTATTAATATAGATTAGGTTGCAGCAATTAGGTGCAGAAAATGTGACGATGAGTTCAGAATTAGCTTTCGACTGGCGACCGAGAATAAGGATTGCAATTATCTAAGCAAATCATAATCATTTGACAGCTTAAAACGTGTTACTCGAACTGTTTAAGGAGTTCATACATGCTTTTTGACGTGCATGCATCTATGAACTCCTTAAACAGGTCGGATTATCCGTTCGAGAAACGATTACCTACTTATAACGATTTCCTTACTCAATAGGGATGATGACAACTCAATCAAATCAGCAACTTTTTATCAAGCTTAGAAACGCACTTATAGTATGGAAGTTGTATGAAATTCACAATTGTGACGTCATAAAATTTCAACGCACTTTTTTTTCTTTAATCTATACTAGCGAATGCCCGCGACTTCGTCTGCGTGGTTTGAGGTTTTTTGGTTCCTGCGGGAACTCTTTAATTTTCCGGGATAAAAGTAGCCTATGTGCCATTCCAGGCTATAATCTATCTCTGTGCCAAATTTCAGCCAGATCCGTTCAGCTGTTGGGGCGTGATTGAGTAACAAACATCCATACATCCATCCAAACTTTCGCATTTATAATATTAGTAAGATTTTAAAATGGTTATCATACGTAAAACTAACTGAGGATGTGAATTTTAGGTCTTTTGGAAGACCCTCTATTTAATAATCAGTTCGAAATAATTTATTTTTGATGTAGGCATCATCGCTATTAGGGGATCGAATGGCAGGCCTAAAACGATGTAGGTCGTAAGCTATTACTAGAAGCTGTTGATAAAGTCCAGTGCTTACTGCAACAGTGGTAAAAAATAATTATTGTTGTCTACTAGATCATAACTGCTACTTCATCCGCGTTTTTTTTTTCTTGTTATGTCCTTCCCTGGGATGCAATCTATCTCTGTAGCCGTCCAAATTGTTTGAAAGGAATGTGATAGAAGAGTAAGATGTGAGAGATGTAAGATTGTAAAAACGGTTAGATTATAATCTAACTCGCGAAATTGCAAACTGTCGAAAGATTACCTACAATTTAACGCATTATTTTTCGGTAGATTGTAATCTGTTAGGTATATTAACCCGTTAGAACCTAACTACCTGATTATTTATGTCGAACCCTAACCTAACCTACAAGAAAGAAACAAGAAAACGTAAATACAATGAATATTTCAAAAATTGACACTCAGAACATTGAACGGTTCACAATCTGTCGACAGTTTACAATTTCACGAGTTAGATAATCTAACGGTTTTTACAATCCTGCGGTGACATATATAATATATTATGAAGTAATATGTTACATATGCATAATATCAATATAAGTTATAGTACATTACATCGCGAGACCGGGAAGTACGCGTTTTCTGGTCGAGTGTTAGTTAGACCGGCTGTATACGAGACCAGAAATGCCCTCCCGGTCGAGGTGTGTGTAGTGCTTTTCTAAAAAATAAAATAATTTAAATATATTAAAAAAAAAGTCGCTTTGCTTTTCTAAAAAAAATCTAAGCGACTTTTTTTTAAATATATTTTATTATGTAATTAAAAGAAAGTAAATAAAAAAGCAACCTACTTAAGAAATATTAAAAGTTAAATTAGTTATATTTGAATTACTAATTGAAATTGTAATTGGTTTTCCGGATACATTTATGTTTGTTTGTACGTCGAAATGTACGGATTGGTCTTGGGAATTAACTATAAGAAAAAAAAAAACACTATGATTTTTTTTTGCGCTGTGAGAGCTGAACGCGTAATACGGTAGAGTTCCAAATTTAAACTATTTAGGCCAAAAAACATTATAACAAGTTAGAAGATATTCAGGAAGAAAGATTCCAAATTCAAACTTATGATATGTAATGAAAATACATACATTCTTTACTGGCCTAGGCCGGGAAGTTTAACTTTAAAACTCATTTACAGGGTATGAAATGTGCACATTTCATATAATTTTTTAGAAAAAATATTATAAGAAACAAAATGTGAGGCTAAAATAGTACTCATGAGCACAGTAAAAAAAAAGAACCTGTTTCATGACAAATAATACAGAATAAGGTAAAAAGAAAAAAAGCCGTGTTAAGCTATAAAAAGTCTCCGATATCCATGTCGGAGTATTACTAGCAAAACACACACAAAAAAAACCCCTATAAATATTATTATTTATACTTCGCTAATAATTTGAGAAAAGTGCCTATCTAAATTCTAAAACAACCTTCGAAGTTCGGACATTGCTCTAAATAGATCTTAAAAGAAATTAAGGCCAATTTTCGGCTAGGAACAAAAGCGTACCCCGTCTGGTACCTCATTAAATTTGCAAGTACTTCTATTTTTAAATAGAAAGGATAAAAATCTTGAGGCTCACCTTAAATTGGGATGAATAGTCTTAAAACATTTTCAGGGTAATTATTCACATTTTTGTGTTTATCTTGAGGCTTGGATAGATAAAACGCGCAGCGACGCGCGACTGGGCCGCGGTGAGAAGATGTGATAAACATCACACCATCGCCTTTGCGCCTTAATCGCCAACGGATAGACACCCATTGCTGGACGTAGGAATCTTGTAGGGGTAGTACAAGAGTCATATGTCCAGCAATGGGCGTCCCTGTTTTGCCTCGCCTGGATTCAGCGGCTCCCAGTGTCGTCCGCCGATCCCGTCCACCGAAATTTATGAGATGTGTTTTTTCTTATCCTTATACTGTAGTTTCACGTAAAAAAAACCACTGGTGGATTTGGGAACACAATATGGACTTTTTTATGTGAAATGAAATGCGTTAAAATTCAAACTCGCGTGTACTGTGATATTCTGCTGTGTTGTTGCACGTCACTATCGTCCCGCTCAGTGTGTGCCCATAGCTTTAAATCCGCAGAAAATTGCCGAGTAAGAAATATTTTATTATCTCTTCCTCAGGGAGTTTGGGGAGTTGGTTTTTACTTTTTTTTATAATTTTTTCATCGCCATTAAGACAATCGTCGCCGGCATTGAGCTTTCACTTTGGATTAATTTTGTCGTTTTTCTTTTAAAATAACAACGCTCGTTATTATTGAGGGTGACTTAAAATACTTTTATCTGTAGGTATTGTAAAAGGATATAATAAAAGTAACGATTTCTTTCAAAATAACTGGGGTTTTAGGCTCTTTAAACTAGATTTTTTACTTCAATGAAGCAGCCTTTTTCTACAATATGAAAACGCTGTATTAGTTTTCCTTCTTTGATTAAGTGATATTTAATTTCATGAAAAGCAAATAACTCCTAAAAGTTACATTACTAACACCGATAATATTATCATTAAGGGTAGACGTATGCATTAACTATGAAATAAAAGGTTTATGCTTTATCCATAAATTGTCGAAATACGACCTTACTATTTAATTAATTGTTATTTTATTAAATAAGTGATGCGTTTTTAGTTCAATATTAATAAGAATTATCAAAATTTTAAAAACGCAAAAAATACACTGGTATGGGTATCGGCGACCGCAAATATTCTTCCTCATACCTATATTATTCCTATATTCTAATATTATAACTTAAATAAGCAAATATTAAATATTAATATGCTAAATCTAAATATTAAACTAAATATAAAATAAATTCTTAATTTCTATTAGGAGTAATATTCTGTTCCTTTAGTTATCTTTATTATTGGAAAAAGTCATCAGATAGAAACAGATATCACTCTTTGAACGCCTACGGTCGAGACGACGACAATGAACTCAAAATCGATCCAAATTAAAGAAGTCTCATCCTTTATTCCAATAGAAATACCCGTGTAAAAGCCAAGCAAGGGCTGGCATCCCCTAGGTGTTTAGACGCGATGCTATGCTGCATTTATCCTACTTAATTATGTACGAGACCACAAGGGTTCTAAATCCATACCAACCCTATTGTATGAATCAAGCCAGCACTTTCATGCAAGTATAACCGTTATTGTTGAGGCATTAAGAGTGGAGGTACTTCGTACTGTTGATTTCGGGGTTTTGCTCTGGAGATATTTTTAAATTGTCTCCTAAGACGTCTTGAGCTCGTACGTGAGTTGGTTATTAAGCTTTCTTGTTTGTTTAGAAACGGGAATCCTCTATAAAAGGGGGGGTAAGCACTACGTAACATTTGGTAGCATGTGTTCCATATTCAAGTGTCATTTGCTTTCGCCGTTTGCCATAATGCGGCTTATTCTGTTAACAAATACCCCTGAAGTTATTGCTGGTTTTGAGTTTCTTATTTTTGGCCTGAAGTTTTTTTCTGTCTTTATAGTCTTCTCTTAATTTACTTAAAAAATGAATTTACTAAGTTACGTTGAGGGTAGTTTTGAGGGATTTTTGTGGTGTCGTGAATGTAGCACTACGTAACATTTGATAGCATGTGTTCCATATTCTAGTGTCATTTGCTTTCGCCGTTTGCCATAATGCGGCTTATTCTGTTAACAAGTACCCCTGAAGTTATTGCTAGTTTTGAGTTTCTTATTTTTGCCCTGAAGTTTTTTTCTGTATTTGTAGTCTTCTCTTATTTTACTTTAAAATAAATGAATTAACTAAGTTACGTTGAGGGTAATTTTGGGGGATTTCTGTGGTGTGGTGAATGTCGGTGCTGGATACACACTATACCACATAGATTTTCCTGTTGTCGCGGATTATAGCGAATTAAACTTCTAGTTCCTTCATTATGATAGACTTTCGCAAAGTAACGCATTTTATCCAATATTTAAAATAAATGTACATATCCAAATCATACTTCCTAGTTCGAATATCTCTTTCTAAATTCATCTATGATAAGTAATATTATAAAACCGAAAGTTTGGATGGATGTTTGTTACTCAATCACGCAAGACCGGGTGAACGGATCTGGATTAAATTTGGTTTCGAGTGAGAGAGAGTTTCACCCTTTTAAATCTTAAAAAACGTCTTTATTATCAACTAGCTGATGCCCGCGACTTTGTCTGCTTAGATTGTTTTTATTCCCGCCGGAACTCCTTAATAATTTGGGATAAAAAAGTGACCCATGTCTTACTCTATATCTGTACCAAATTTCAACAAAATTGGTTACAAAAAGTGGGCACTGAAAGCGTAGCAGACAGACACTTTCGCATATTTTATATGTATAGTGCTTTGAGGATTCCACACTGAAGAACTAGCTTGACATGCGTCAGTGTGTTGTTAATTATTGTGAGTGTGCGCGAACACATTAAGTGCAATCTCCATTCCCTCACTCTCATTGTCCGTTAGAATAGCAAGCAGATATTGCCATGATCCTAGAGCATCAATCCCTCTATCCACTTGGATCCACTGATTGTCTTACTCTAGAGTCTAGACAAGATTAGTTTAAATTACAGAGACAAGATTAGATTAATATTGGATTATATATCATAATACTAGATATATAAGAACAACAGGCAATATAGTTGTGGAAAAACAGGACATTCGTCGTAAACTAATTGAAAAATCCCATCACAATATAAAGGATTACTTAAATGATAAAAAGCATGAGAATGAATTTTTCCAGCGACTAGGTAATTAATCTAATTGTTAAATATAGTTCTATTAAATATAAGATGTTTGTCTTTTAGTATCACCATCTGGTGATAATAAAAGAAAAAACTCGACTGAGCTTGTTGTGGGCTCTTCTCAGACCAGAGCGCGTTTGGAACCCTCGTAGCTTTAGTTTTAAGATACTGTAACTGATTAGCACCATCATGTTTTATAAATTTCGGACGTCAATAATTACAGTACAGTGTACTTAAATTGAATAAATAAATATTGATTGTTTTATATCTAGGCAGGTGATAATAGCAGCCAGGCAGACCGGTCCATAACGGGTTATGGATGGGTTTATTCGTGATACTAATAGAAACATGGAGGTGCCAGATCGCAATAACACTTCCTTGCATATGGCGCTGTCTGAATTGTTATTGTTATAGAATACTCATTACATGACATGTAAATGGCGTCCAATAATTTTGTGTAATACAAGCCGATACCCACGTCTTCGCACGCGTGTATCAAATATAGAGTTTTAATAAATCTCGTTTAAACTCTTCGACTTTCCGGATTAAGTAGCGTATGTCCGGGACACAACCTAAATCTGTACCAAACGTCAATATCAGTTGTACCCGTGGAAGCTACTACTAAGAACTATTCGATCTGGTTCCTCCGTCACCTTATTATTATTTTTTTATTATTATAATAAAAAAATCTATTCTTTGAATTTGAAATTTTTAGTTTAATGATGAGTTTTTTTACCAAATTTCTGCGGTCCTGTATAAACCATTACTTTTATTATAAGAGATGAATAAGCTCTTTTGCTGCTCTTTTAATCTCACTCTGTTCAAATTTAGTAGCCTGTATAAACATGTATTAAGTCGGTTATACACACCGCTTCCTGCATATTGTGATGATCTAACATCACCATAACGAGTTCCAGCTCGGTGCAAGATGGCTGCTCTTTGGAACAGTCAATTACATAGGTCAATGTATTATATCTTATTTCCTCGATACTTATAAGGACCTTAGCTTCCTTGAAATAAGCCCCTATGATATTTTAAAGTCAGAATAAGCCTGCATTTCGCTTTTAATTTGAAATTGGTATTTTAATTAACTTACTTATAATGTGTTATAATGACGAAATCTCACGTTGTGTGGCAAGCAATTTAGTTTTTATAGAATAAGGTAGACTACTTATACACTACATACTATAATAAAACACATATTATAGATATATGACCTACCATAAATAAGTATTTATACATAATATTTAATGTACTACATTCTACGTTCTATGTTTTTTTTTACTTCAAGTTCAAAATTTCAATTAATGCAGTTCTGAATAAACAATAACTGTTTTATGAAATCGATAAATCTTTTGGCTGCTCTATTAATCTTACCCTGTATAAATTAAGTAGCCTGTATAAATATGTATTAAGTCGCTTCTACACACCGCTTCCTGCATATTGTGATGATCTAACATCACCATAACGAGTTCCAGATCGGTGAGAGATAGGCTGTACTTTGGTACAGTCAATTACATAGGTCATTGTATTATCTTAAACTCAGAGACCGTTCTTGTGCTATTTCCTTGATCCTTATAAGGACCTTAGCTTCTTTGAAATAAGTCCCTATAATAACAATTTAAAGTCTGAATAAGCTTGCATTGGAATTGCCTCGAATTTGAAATTTTTGGTTTAATGCTGTGTTTTTTACCAAATTTTTGTGGTCCTGTATAAACCATATAAAAGATGAATAAATTCTTTTAATGCTGTGTTTTTTACCAAATTTTTGCGGTCCTGTATAAACCGTAACTTATATAAGAGATGAATGAATAACTTCTTTGGCTGCTCTATTAATCTTACCCTGTATAAATTAAGAAGCCTGTGTATAAATATGTATTAAGACGCTTCTACACACCGCTTCCTGCATATTGTGATGATCTAACATCACCATAACGAGTTCCAGATCGGTGCGAGATAGGCTGTTCTTTGGTACAGTCAATTACATGAGTCATTGTATTATCTTAAACTTAGAGACCGTTCTTGCGCTATTTCCTCGATACTTATAAGGACCTTAGCTTCTTTGAAATAAGTCCCTATGATAACAATTTAAAGTCTGAATAAGCTTGCATTTGAATTGCCTCTAATTTGAAATTTTTAGTTTAATGCTGTGTTCTCTTTTACCAAATTTCTGCGGTCCTGTATAAACCTTATCATATATAAAAGATGAATAAATTCTTTGGCTGCTCTATTTATCTCACCCTGTTCAAATTTAGTAGCCTGTATAAATATGTATTAAATCGTTTCTACACACCGCTTCCTGCATATTGTGATGATCTAACATCACCATATCGAGTTCCAGATCGGCGCAAGATGGCTGCTCTTTGGAACAGTCAATTACATAGGTCATTGTATTTTCTTAAACTCAGAGACCGTTCTTGCGCTATTTCCTCGATCCTTATAAGGACCGTGGCTCTTTTGAAATAAGTCCCTATGATATTTTTAACCGACTTTCAAAAAAGGAGGAGGAGGTTCTCAATTCTCAATTTATATATACATGTAGCTGTAACATAGTGTGTGTGTATTTTTAACTTTTTAGTGTACTCTTAAATATAATATATAATGTAATAAATATAATAAATGTATATATATATATATATAGCCGTGGGGATTAAGAGTACACTAAAAAGTTAAAAATAAAAATTCTTTCCAAAAACTGTAAAAAGCCACTGTAAAGTAAAAAATAATTTTGATTTCCACACACTATGTTGAAGTCGGGCGGGAGTTGAACAAAGATTGAGTTGACGCGTCAGGCTACCACTATTTCTAAACATAAACTCAAACTCAAAACTCAAAGTACTTATATTTATTCAAAATTGAGATCTACACAGTACACCTTCTGAACGTCACGTTTACAAAGTGTAAGACGTGATGGTGATAACTGACCACGGTATCTTAAACTCAAACTCATATTTTTTATTCAAATAAACCTATTACAAGTGCTTTTGAATCGTTGATTGAATCTACCTAATGTATCTTAAAACTAAATAATAATGCTACATAGGCTGAAAGGATTGGGATGTTTGGATGTACCTATCACTGAGTTATATAGATTATAGCCTGGAATAACGCATAGACTACTTTTTATCCCGGAAAATTAAAGAGTTCCCGGCCTCGGAACGAAGCGAATCGGAGACGTAAAAGACTGACTTAACCAATCAGATTACTGACTTTCTATCTTATTGGTTTAGTCTACCCTTCATTTCCGCTCCGCTTGTCTGTATTTTCGAGGAAAAGCGACCTATTCACGTTAAGATCTAGGAGGGATAAACACGAGAATTGTTATTCAATCAATGTATTTTTTGTTACAGGTAAAAAACCCTCGATTGCTTGATATATACTGGTGGGTTTTATTCCACCCGAATATAATTGGCGTGGGTTTGTAAGGCCCACGTCAGGTCGCTGGTGCTTAACAAAGAGTTTAGTGGACTGTATATTATGTGGGGTTTTGTGTTTCGATATTCCCTATTCCGAGCAAACCGACATCACCAATTAGCAGGCAATAAGAATTTACCACCCACCTTTCGACGCCGTCGATCTGCTTAGCTGGATCGATGAAGTCAGCTGTTATCTCACAGGACACCTCGTATCGTTTCTAGCTTAAATGTCCACACATCACACACACAAAAGTAATTAGGCAGCTGCCAAATAATAATCTGTTCGAATGCACTGGTGCGCGAATTAGTACACTTGAGTTAGACACACGAAAAAGTCTATCTTTCGGCGGACACTTTGCATTTCAATAGACGAATAGATGGGACAACGACACGTCCTCGCAGTATGGCGCGGAACTCGACTTGTGACGCGGCGCTAGCCTGCGCCCGCGTCAAGCGGCGAACAAATAAATCGAAAAAGTGGGTAGTTTAAAAACTCACCACCCACGAATTGACAATATCTGATGTTTGCTCAGATTAAATACGAATATCGAACACAGATTAAATATAAGTAAATATTAGTCCAATATTTATGAACATATACTTTGAGAATTTAGTCGTTAAGTAAGTATTTTGTATGTTTATTTCTAAACGACTTATAATTTTCCGAGATTTGAGTTAGTACCTAATCAAATGCTATTAGTTAATCTAAATTTATATATTATGTAGAAAATTAGAATCTTGAAGTTGAACTATGAACCTAGGATTTGGATTGGACCTAATCATCCAAGACCTAACCCAAATTCTGAAGAAGCAATCCGTTCATGTTATAAATTATTTGGAATAAAAACCTGAATTAAATTTCTGTTTGACAATAGTTCTAATTTATGGTTCGAAGGCCTGTGATATACAGAAATGTAAGTCTCTGAATAAAATATTAAAAAATCCCATAACTCTAACTAAACTATAGATACAATAGAACATTGGCCTGATTTGCTTAAATTTTTAAGCAAATACACATGTCCTGTCTGTCGGTATTCTACAGGACATATTTCGGAGAGTGTGCTCGAGAACTATTCGATCTTGTTCCTCCATCACCTTTTTACTTTCGAACCGCAAGGCATCGACAAAGTCTTCACCCTTACGCAGTCGAAATTCCGCGGGCTCGTACGAAGCGATTTTCTTCCTCGTTTCTAATCAGAATCGCTAGGATATGGAATGCCCTTCCGGCTTCCGTTTTCTCCTCCTCTTTTAATATAGGCACCTTCAAATCAAGAGTGAATAGGCATCTTCTAGGCAAGCGCCTTCCACCTTAGGCTGCATCACCACTCACAACTTACACTTTTGACGACCTCCGTGGCGCAGTGTGTAGCGCTGTTGTCTTAACTTGCGGAGATCCCCGGCAGGGTCAATTTAGGAATTTATAATTTCTAACATGTAGTGCATAGAAAAAAAAAAGTCTGATTGCAGCCAAGCGCTGGCCTATAAAAAAAAACCTATACATGTCACATACAGTTGAATAAGATTATTAAACATTATGCTACCGGTTGTACAGCCGTCTAACGCACTCCTGTATACAACCTAACCCGGTCACTTAGAATACAATGCTATTGTCTGACATGGCTCTTACGACACACGCTTCCTTGAACACTCGAATGCGTCCGTTCATACCGTGTCAAAGGATCGGGTTCCATAATACCCATTTAGCTCGTGCATCAAATATTGAATATCGGTTCCATATGCGGAGATATCGAGAGTCGAGTGGGAATATAAATAAATAAAATAAATGCCATTTATTCTCATATCTGGTAAGTAAATACATAAAAGCATGAATGTTGTTAGATGTGTTAGTGGTACATTTACCTTATTTCCTAGTGTTAGTATGGTTAGTGTTGCTTGGTTGTTATTAGACATGAGCCCCTTTACGGGTATACAACCCCCAACCTCTTTCACTTTTCTCTGTCTTTGCCCAGATCCATCCAGTGTTTTCCTGCAGTTTGGATTATATAATCAGTCCACCGTTTGTTTGGCCTTCCAACCCCCCTTTTTCCTGATGGTCCTCTCCACCGCGTGGTCTGTATGGTCCATCTATGATCGGAGTAGCGTGAAATGTGTCCAGCCCATTGCCATTTCAGTATAAGAGCTTGATCAAGTGCGTCAGTCACGTTTCACACAGTCGAGTGGCAATGGGCGGGTATAATTCGAAGAAACAATAGACATTGCTCACAATGTGTTGGAATTTGGAGTCTTAGACTAATAACGCCAAGACCATCGACCATTTGTATGGTCGATGGCCAAGACCGATAGTTTCATACAACAGGACCTCCCTAACGCGTAACTCTTTAACGCACTATGTGTGCGTGAGCGTTGTGTATTTACGCTCGACGACACGCACACAAGCGTGCGAATAATGTTGCAAGTAAATTGCATTTTCCCCAAAAAGTAGGGAAATTTGATAGGTAGAAGCTAGGTTGCGTTTAGAATTATGAAACGAATGAATAAGTGTCAGATAGTCATGTTAGTTCTCTTTTTCATTACTCATTGATTACTAGGTGATGCCCACAACTAAGTCCGATTGGATTAGGGTTTATTGATTCCTATGGGAACTCGTTTCTTGATTGAAAAATTGCCTATGTCCTTTCCCTGGTTGCTACCTATCTCTGTACCAAATTTCATCATAATCGGTTAAACACTCCGTGCGCCGTGAAAATGTAGCAAACAGATGAAGACACTTTCGCATTCATAATATTCGTATGTTAAGGTGGCGTTCAGAAAATGCCCAGTAAGTGTTATAAGTTACCTAAAGATTCACTCAGAATAAGTTTGAGTCTTTGCATTATAACGACATGGGTTTGGGTAAGTAAAAAATAAAATTTAATATTGAAATTGTATTAAAATAATAAAAAACGATAAAATAACTTAGAAACTAATACTTTGTAAATAATTTTGATTAATACTAGCTGGTGCTCACAACTTCCGTCTGCGTGGTGTATATTTTTTGTTATTTCCGCGGGAACTCCGTAATTTTTCGGGATAAAAAGTAGCCTATGTCACTCTCCAGGTCCTCAACTATACCCATGCCAAAAATCACGTCGATCCGTTGCTCTGTTGCGGCGTGATTTAAGGACAAACCAACAAACCAATAAACCAACAAACAAACAAACACACTTTCGCATATATATATATTAGTATATTAGTATGATTTTTATACGACTGCCTGAAAAAAGGAGTATATTGTTTTGAGGGTTCATGTATGTATGTGAGTTTGTATATTCCACCATAACTTCTATAGGTACGCCTGAACCGATTTTGAAAAATGAGGTATCGTTAAAATCCCTAGCTTACTCCGGGTAACATAGGCTAGTAAAATAAAAAAATAAATTGATGGGTTGACCATGGTCCCGCATTAAAAACTAAATTTGAAAAAGAAAACAAAAATAAAATTAACTATATAATCATATTCTAGAAAATGATGAGTAGATTCCAAAAATATATAACATTATAGTTCAATATCCAGTGATTCACAAAAAAATATTATTTAATAAAAATGTGAATAAGATTCTAATTTAACCAGATTAATTTAGATTTTTAACTTTTTAGGCCGTTTTTTGTCAGGGCAGTCGTGTTTTTAAATTTTTTAATCATGACTTGTAATTTTTCAACTTGTATTGCTTGTTTTCATTTTCCTCTACTTCCTTCATGTTACGCAAGTATGAAACAAAGATACTTACCCTAACATGCTGGTGTTTGAGGAACTTTGGGTAATGTGGAACAATAATGTGAAAAGTCGACGGTTACGACTGCTGGTGTCGTACATATTATTACACTTAGCAAAGACTTTACGTGTAAAGTTTGTGTGCTTACTACTAAACAGGTAAGAGTAGGTGGATACTGGGTAGACGAAGTTTTGAAGGACTTTTCAAATGTGGTTTCGTTGCAGTTCCTACTACCACGTTGAAGGACTTTTCAAATGTGGTTTCTAACAGAATGTTTGTAGACTTCATTTTGAAATTATGCCAATCGTAGTCTTCTAGGATCAGAGACCCAATTGTGTAAGCCAATCGTATTCATTTGACAGCTCATAACGTACAACTCGAACTTTTTAAGGAGTAAAGAAAAGAAAGAAAGAAAGAAAGAAAACATATTTATTCACAAATGGTGTTACAGACAAACATCTGTCATACGTAGCTGTACACACAAATGTATGTATGTACATACATGCGTTTTGACGTTAAAGCATCTATGACCTCCTCAATCAGGTCGAATTACACGTTTGACAGACGATTACGATTACGATTTCCTTAAATAATCGGGAGGCAGCCCCACGATTGTGTAAGGAAATCGTAAACGTAATCGTTTGAAAAATGAATAATCCGACCTGTTTATGGAGTCCATAGATGCCTGCACGTCAAAGAGCATGTATGAACTCCTTAAACAGTTCGAGTAATACGTTTCAAGTTACGTTTTTGACGACCTCCGTGGCGCAGTGTGTAGCGCTGTTGTCTTAACGTGCGGAGGCCCCGGGTTCGATCCCCGGCAGGGTCAATTTGGGAATTTATAATTTCTGAATTTTCCCTGGTCTGGCCTGTTGGGGGAGGCTTCGGCTAGATACCACCCTACCGGCAAAGACGTGCCGCCAAGCGATTTAGCGTTCCGGTACGATCCCGTGCATAAACCGAATAGGGGGATGGGTTTAATATAACTGCCATGCCCTTAACAGGTAAGCCCGCTACCATCTTAGACTGCATCATCACTTACCATCAGGTGAGATCGCAGTCAAGGGCTAACTTGTAGTGGATAAAAAAAAAAGTATTCTTTGTAAATTATGTCGCACGGCCGACCAGGGAAAATTCAGAAATTATAAATTCCCAAATTGACCCATCCGGGGATCGAACCCGGGACCTCAGCACGTTAAGACAACAGCGCTACACACTGCGCCACGGAGGTCGTCAATTTAAATACGTGCCAATACCTGCCGCGCCTCTATAGTGGGGCTAAACCTTTACGCAGTTACTGCTGTAGTCGCCTCTTTCGAATCTAATTTACTCGATAAACCCTCCCGTTTATCCTCCAATGCATCCCTCCCATTACCTCCAATGCACTGTTAAATGGAAGCGCTACAAAAACACCGAATTCTTTCCGAAGAAAATCGGTCAACAGTGAAAAACAACCTGGATGCTATACACGCTAAAGCAAACTCTATTTGAAAATGTATAGAGTTTAAATTAGTTTTTCTACTTCTAGTCGGGATAGTGTTTTCAATAAAAATGTTCGACAAAAGAGGACTAGACGCCCGGGAATCGAACAAAGTTTCTAGTCACTTAAATATCATGTTCTAAGTACTTATTTTTGAAATTGGTTCAGTATAGAATTTATATTTTTAAAATAGCTTTATAATTTGTTAAGTTTATACCAGGCCGGTAAAGTCTCACGGGAAACCAATTCAATAAATTCAGCTCGGGAAAACTTGCGTTAGGTGACTTGTAAAATTATAGAATTACTAGCTGATTGAGGTGTTTTAAGGGTATGAAAAATAGGTAGTAGCCGATTCTCAGACCTACTGAATATGCATATACAATTTCATAAAAATCGGTCAAGCCGTTTCGGAGGAGTATGGTAACTAACTTTGTGACACGAGAATTTTATATCTAAGACTAGCTGATGCTCGCGACTCCCTCCACGTGGATTGAGGTGTTTTAGGGGTATGAAAAATAGATAGTAGCCGATTCTCAGACCTACTGAATATGCATATAAAATTTCATAAAAATCGGTCAAGTCGTTTCGAATAAGCAGATATAACTATACACATACAATAGTATATTGTGTGTCTACTGCCTGTTATGATATTATATTTGTAATAAGATCTTTTTAGTAAACTCTGTACGGTGACATTAAAAGACGTCATTAAAAGAAGATGATCTAAAATATGGTGTCTCATTTATGTATGTGAATATTTTAAATAAAATATATAAAGACACGACACTGCCTAGGGATGATTCGCTTAGGCTGACATCACCCGAAGTCTGAAATCGTGTTTCATCCTTGTCACACTCACTTATCTACTTTCAGGCAGGGAATGATGAAAAATTATGCATTGAACTTTTTTAACTAGGGTAAGCAGTATCTTTATGCCTCTATGTCGTGCACGCCACTAGTCACCCTATATTTTTCATATAATCCGCATTAAAATTGCGAGTTTTATTTTTAAAAAGTTTCTAGTTTATTTTAGTTGCAGAAATACATATATCTGTCAGTTTAGTTGATGGTTAAAATGTACCTACCATAGATGTCGGATTGTTCTCGCTCCGCTTACGTCTATGGCTAGTACTATAGGAAAACTGGGATTTTACGGGGGCAATATAATCACGGAGTGATAAAGCCCCATCACAAAATAAAGATAAAAAAAAGAAAAAAGAAAACGGATTCTGTTTTACAGGTGATTTTCGCCATTTTATTCCAATTAGCCTAAAAAACGAGTCTGGACTGGGAAGTCGTGAGGGAATGAATAGCTATTTGATACGCTCCCAAATGTCCAAACCTGCATAACAATCAACCAACCCATGTAACCCTACACAACAGCTGCGGAAGACAAATGGACACTCGATCTCTTGGGGTGCTTTCCACCCCAGACGGCCACATGTCGAACTCAACCCTTATTAACTGACCTATGTTACAACTTACATTTTCGGAAATTGGGTGACTTGCGCCTTGTTCGTAGGTCTTCTCGATGGCGTGCAAAGCGGTTTTAAAATTGGTTTTATTATCATGCTACGGACAAAAGGATCGCAATCCGCACGGGCACTTCTCTCTTTGGTCTCATTTTTTTTTTATCCACTACAAGTTAGCCCTTGACTACAATCTCACCTGATGGTAAGTGATGATGCAGTCTAAGATGGTAGCGCGCTAACCTGTTAGGGGCATGGCAGTTGTGTTAAACCCATACCCCTTTCGGTTACACAGTCTGTCTACACAGCATCGTACCGGAACGCTAAATCGCTTGGCGGCACGTCTTTGCCGGTAGGGTGATAACTAGCCACGGCCGAAGCCTCCCACCAGGCAATGGCGGCAATCTCATGGCGGCCGACAACGAGATTAT
The DNA here is from genome assembly GCA_964035005.1 of Erebia palarica. Lineage (NCBI taxonomy): Eukaryota > Metazoa > Arthropoda > Insecta > Lepidoptera > Nymphalidae > Erebia > Erebia palarica. The sequence goes on from OZ035995.1 coordinate 20,473,800, forward strand.
CTCGCGACGAGAGAGAGAGATGTTGTCGTTGTCGGCAAATTTTTTGTTTACTCTACATGCAAAAATGCGGTATATTACAAGAAAAAAATAGTCACTCAGTCAAAGTTTTTAAACATCTCTAAGTAGATAAGGGCCCAGACAGAAATAAGCATGTCTCAGCAAGTCCGGAACTGCCGGAACTCGCATTCCGCAGACGAACCGGAAGCGAGACGACGGGAGGGGCGTCGCTGCGATATATTACTCGGGAGTCGAATGCCCTTTACGAATACACATACCTTTTTTATATTTTATGCATTATAGTTAACAGAATACAGTAGTCAGTTGGCAATTTTTTTGTTAAATACATAATTATGTCATTTCGTCCACTCTTTCGCAAAGTTTTTAAACATCTCTATGTAGATAAGGGCCCAGACAGATATAAGCATGTCCCAGCAAGTCCGGAACTGCCGGAACTCGCATTCCGCAGACGAAACGGAAGCGAGAAGACGGGAGGGGCGTCGCTGCGATATATTACTCGGGAGTCGAATGCCCTTTACGAATACACATACCTTTTTTATATTTTATGCATTATAGTTAACAGAATACAGTAGTCAGTTGGCAATTTTTTTGTTAAATACATAATTATGTCATTTCGTCCACTCTTTCGCAAAGTTTTTAAACATCTCTAAGTAGATAAGGGCCCAGACAGATATAAGCATGTCCCAGCAAGTCCGGAACTGCCGGAACTCGCATTCCGCAGACGAAGCGGAAGCGAGAAGACGGGAGGGGCGTCGCTGCGATATATTACTCGGGAGTCGAATGCCCTTTACGAATACACATACCTTTTTTATATTTTATGCATTATAGTTAACAGAATACAGTAGTCAGTTGGCAATTTTTTTGTTAAATACATAATTATGTCATTTCGTCCACTCTTTCGCAAAGTTTTTAAACATCTCTAAGTAGATAAGGGCCCAGACAGATATAAGCATGTCCCAGCAAGTCCGGAACTGCCGGAACTCGCATTCCGCAGACGAAGCGGAAGCGAGAAGACGGGAGGGGCGTCGCTGCGATATATTACTCGGGAGTCGAATGCCCTTTACGAATACACATACCTTTTTTATATTTTATGCATTATAGTTAACAGAATACAGTAGTCAGTTGGCAATTTTTTTGTAAAATACATAATTATGTCATTTCGTCCACTCTTTCGCAAAGTTTTTAAACATCTCTAAGTAGATAAGGGCCCAGACAGATATAAGCATGTCCCAGCAAGTCCGGAACTGCCGGAACTCGCATTCCGCAGACGAAGCGGAAGCGAGAAGACGGGAGGGGCGTCGCTGCGATATATTACTCGGGAGTCGAATGCCCTTTACGAATACACATACCTTTTTTATATTTTATGCATTATAGTTAACAGAATACAGTAGTCAGTTGGCAATTTTTTTGTTAAATACATAATTATGTCATTTCGTCCACTCTTTCGCAAAGTTTTTAAACATCTCTAAGTAGATAAGGGCCCAGACAGATATAAGCATGTCCCAGCAAGTCCGGAACTGCCGGAACTCGCATTCCGCAGACGAAGCGGAAGCGAGAAGACGGGAGGGGCGTCGCTGCGATATATTACTCGGGAGTCGAATGCCCTTTACGAATACACATACCTTTTTTATATTTTATGCATTATAGTTAACAGAATACAGTAGTCAGTTGGCAATTTTTTTGTTAAATACATAATTATGTCATTTCGTCCACTCTTTCGCAAAGTTTTTAAACATCTCTAAGTAGATAAGGGCCCAGACAGATATAAGCATGTCCCAGCAAGTCCGGAACTGCCGGAACTCGCATTCCGCAGACGAAGCGGAAGCGAGAAGACGGGAGGGGCGTCGCTGCGATATATTACTCGGGAGTCGAATGCCCTTTACGAATACACATACCTTTTTTATATTTTATGCATTATAGTTAACAGAATACAGTAGTCAATTGGCATTTTTTTTGTTAAATACATAATTATGTCATTTCGTCCATTCTGTCGCAAAGTTTTTAAACATCTCTAAGTAGATAAGGGCCCAGACAGATATAAGCATGTCCCAGCAAGTCCGGAACTGCCGGAACTCGCATTCCGCAGACGAACCGGAAGCGAGACGACGGGAGGGGCGTCGCTGCGATATATTACTCGGGGCTCGCTGACGGGGATCGAATGCCCTTTACGAAAACACATACCTTTTTTACATTTTATGCATTATAGTTAGCAGAATACAGTAGTCAATTGGCATTTTTTTTGTTAAATACATAATTATGTCATTTCGTCCATTCTGTCGCAAAGTTTTTAAACATCTCTAAGTAGATAAGGGCCTAGACAGAAATAAGCATGTCTCAGCAAGTCCGGAACTGCCGGAACTCGCATTCCGCAGACGAACCGGAAGCGAGACGACGGGAGGGGCGTCGCTGCGATATATTACTCGGGGCTCGCTGACGGGGATCGAATGCCCTTTACGAAAACACATACCTTTTTTACATTTTATGCATTATAGTTAGCAGAATACAGTAGTCAATTGGCATTTTTTTTGTTAAATACATAATTATGTCATTTCGTCCATTCTGTCGCAAAGTTTTTCAACATCTCTAAGTAGATAAGGGCCCAGACAGAAATAAGCATGTCTCAGCGAGTCCGGAACTGCCGGAACTCGCATTCCGCAGACGAAGCGGAAGCGAGACGACGGGAGGGGCGTCGCTGCGATATATTACTCGGGGCTCGCTGACGGGGGTCGAATGCAAATTGTACATTGTTAATGACTTCCAAGCATGGTATTTATTTTAAATAAATAGTTACGACGTCCGTTTAGGCGGAAGATCTACGGTTATTATCGCCTTGTTATTTTTGCTTATTTGGTCGATACTTTAAAATTTAGCTCGTAAGTCTAAAGTCTAAACTTTAGCGTATCCGTTATTTTGTGTTATTTGTTAGTTTATCGTTCATTTTATTAACCGGTCTAATTTTTTTTGGTGATTTATTCAAATAAGTCGATTTCAACGGTGGCGGCCTTTTATATATAAGTTTTTTTTATAGAGCCGTACTTTGTCGCTGGGCCGCGGCATTTTTTTTTTACAGAGCCGTATCTCGTCGCGTTGGGCCGCATCGCTGTCATCGCTTACGGTTATTTATTCAAATAAGTCGATTTCAACGGAGGCGGCATTTCATATAAGTTTTCTGTAGTGAAACTTCTTTAGCACCGTTGTGATTTGAAAATTCGATGAAACGAAAAAGCGACACCAAAAAGACAAACATATTCATAAATAGGATTTAGCCTGCGAGAGAATGAGATAGTACAATTTATATTTACTTATCTCATTCTCTCGTAGGCTACTTTTCTGAAGTTTCACTTCTGCCGTGTGTGAATTGCACGCACACACTTTTTATAGAGCCTTATCGCGTCGCGCTGTGTCGCATCGCTCAGTTAGGCCGAGTATCATGTGTCCCCGCGATTTATCACAACCACTCGCTGACGGAGGCGTATGCAAATTGTACTCGGTAACGACTCTACAAGCCATACACACACACTTAACTACAGGAAAGGCTTACGAGGACCCCTTGACCAGACAATTTACTAGTGGTTCGCCCCGAACTGAGACCTCCCGGTATCCTTAAGATTTAACTATATATTGTAATAGTTAATAGTTAACTTTTAACATTAGACGCTAAACAGCTAAAGAGTTATTGGAGAAACGAACAAACTTTTACAGAGCGCCATCTATTGACATCATTGTGAAGTTCTGTTAAAAATACTGAAGCTCATTTAAAATTAAATAATTTCGTTTAATTATAATATTTATCTTATTTTAGTATTTGTTGTTCAAGTACAGGATATAATATAATTACATATTATATTTAAATTTGAAGTAATTACGTTCAGCTATTCAGAAGTTATAAGGCTCTGACAGACGGACGGACGGACGGACGAACAAGTGCAAATTCACTCAAGTAGACTCAGAGACTTTCGCTTTGCTCGGCAATTATCTAACCTAGGCCACAGAATATATACCTACTGGTCCTGGGCCGTAATTTATTTTTTGCAAGGGCTTGATTACCTGGTCTATTAATAATATGTTTTGGTTTGATTATGGTTTTTTGATCCCCCAGGAACTTTTTAATTTTCCGGACTTAAAAGTCGTCTATGTCCTTCTTCGGAATATAACCTACCAGAAAGCAAGAAGCCAACAAACGAACACACTTCGTTTAAATTCAAATTCAAAATTCAAAATGCTTTTTATTCAAATAAATTTTTACAAGTACTTTTGAATCGTCGAGTGAATCTACCGCTGGTTCGGAATGCCATTCCTACCAGAACCAGCAAGATATTTCATAAAATTTAGCTATCCGAATATATGTGTGTTATAGGATGTCACCACCTACAATGCTTTTTTCCTTATTTTTTCCTATTCCTAAGGTTGCCTGGTAGAGATCGCTAGTAACGATAAGGCCGCCTTTTGTATCATGTCTGAGATTTTTTTCTATATTCTTTTTGTTTTTTGTATCTTTATGGTGGTACAAATAAAGAGTTTAAAAAAATGTAGGAAGTAGGACATTAGGAGGATGATATCAAGCTAATCTAGTTGGCAGTTTATTAAATCCATACCCCATTAATGGTTTCCACACGGCATCCTACCGGAACGCTAAATCGTTTGGCGGAAACTAATTCAAGTATTAGCATTTAAATGTCTTTCGTCATATTGAGCTGTTTAGTAGTTCGTGAGAAAACGGATATGTCCAAAAGACAATTTCCTTCGCATAACTGCAGTCCGCGCGCGAGATCCGAGGAATCCTATGGAATGTTAAAGTAATGACCTAGAGTTGTTTGAAGTGCAAAACAATACTTCTATAGCAAGATTACACGCGTCTAGCTCGAACTAGTGCTGAGAGCGAGCTGGATATCCTATGGAATGTTAAAGTAATGACCTAGAGTTGTTTAAAGTGCAAAATAATACTGCTAATATGCAAAATTACACGCGTCTAGCTCGAACTAGTGCTGAGAGCGAGCTGGATATCCTATGGAATGTTAAAGTAATGACCTAGAGTTGTTTAAAGTGCAAAATAATACTGCTAATATGCAAAATTACACGCGTCTAGCTCGAACTAGTGCTGAGAGCGAGCTGGATATCCTATGGAATGTTAAAGTAATGACCTAGAGTTGTTTAAAGTGCAAAATAATACTGCTAATATGCAAAATTACACGCGTCTAGCTCGAACTAGTGCTGAGAGCGAGCTGGATATGGAGCGACGATCGAGGGTACAGCCGTCGTTTCTTCAGACCCCCGATTCCTCGGAGCTCGCCCGCGGACTATTCCTACTATACTATGTATTACTGGAACAGAATGATTACAGATGTTTCATTTATTTTTGAAATTGTGTTAGGTGATAACGGTTTATTTGTTTGTTTATTTTGGACGCCATAATGTTACTGCTACTACTAAGCTAGGGATTCTAACGATACCTTATTTATCAAAATCTGATCAGGCTCAGGTTCAGTTATGGTGGAATATATAAACTCATATACATATATGTATACAAACATACATGAACCCTGAAAACAATATACTCCTTTTTTCAGGCAGTCGTATAAAAATGTGAATAAGGTTCTAATTTAACTAGATTAATTTAGAATTATAACTTTTTAGTTCATTTTTTGGCAGGGCATTTTTGTTTTTTATTTTTTGTTAATTAAGACTTGTTAATGCAAGGTACTAAGACCTTCCAAAGAGTTCATCAACTCTTTATTTATGACGACCTCCATCGCGCAGTGTTGAGCGCTGTTGTCTTAATATGCGGTGGTCCCGGGTTCGATCCCCGGCACGGTCAATTTGAGAATTTATAATATCTGTATTTTCCGTGGTCTGGCCTGGTGGGAGGCTTCGGCCGTGGCTAGTTACCACCCTACCGGCAAAGACGTGCCGCCAAGCGATTTAGCGTTGCGCTACGATGCCGTGTAGAAACCGTATAGGAGTATGGGTTTAATATAACTGCCATGCCCCTAACAGGTTAGCCCGCTACTATCTTAGACTGCATCGTCACTTCCATCACGTGAGATCGCAGTCAAGGGCTAACTTGTAGCGGATAAAAAACAAATAAACGCAGAGTAATTTATCGCCCTTATAGGAATGGGATTAAAAGCTATAATTCTTTGAAGAGTGGACATTTCGAAGTAGGTACATGGTTTTGATTGCACGACAGTGGCAAATGGAATTTTAACAGGCAATCAAAGACAAGGACACTTGTGGGGTTAGCACGAGCATGCACATTCCGAGACCGTTGATTTATTTCGATTCAATGGATTTGTCGCTACCTAAGCGATAAGGCCGCCTTTTGTAGGTATCCTACTTCTGTCTGTGTTAATTTTTTTTCCAATTTTTTTATTTGTAATTTCACGTGTGGTGTTTCAAATAAAGTGTATAATAATAATAATTTGTTGATTCTGTAACGTCAGCGTGAAGTCGACCTATAATCCTTTGTTTTAAAATCTCATATCCTTTTGGTATAGCCAAGAATGTGTTTTCGGTCTCAAAGCTTCGGCTTTCGGTTTCTATTGGTATTTCGTCGGCTATTTGTGGTCCAGCATTCCGAACCAATGGTAGATTCACTTGACGGTTCAAAATCACTTGTAAATGTGTAATAGAATGAAAACATTTGAGTTTACCAAAGGCAGTCATCTTGGCCGAAGATTGATCTTAGTCTTTGACTACTTTGAAGTGGGAATAGACTAGTGCACCCGCTCTCACCTGGGCCGTACTTATGTCCAGCCGTGGGCGTCTATCGGTTAATGGTGACGTTTGTATCTCACAGACTGTAGTTGTGAGCCTGCTAGGAATTTTCGGCCCTACTTGGCATTACAGTGCACATTTTGTCAGCTTTACGTTTAAAATTGAATTTTAGAAAAGATTTTTAATTTATATACTGATGAAGGTTTAATTAAACAGATATTTGACTCATTCGATGTATTTCATTCGGTTCGTTCTTTGGTGGGGACGCCATATTGGAATAATTTGCATAAAAACTAGTATTTTGAAGATTGAAAGTTAGTCTGGGACCGACAGACTCAGCGATTATTGAATACTTTCGTGTTTAGATCGCAATTTGATTTAGAGCTTAACGATGGCAATCGTGGCCGGATCAAATGAATATTTACTTTAAAGTTTAATCAAGTTTTTACATTAAATCTCTCGTGGAATCGCTACACGTTGTGACCATTCGCTCGTGCATATTTTAAAGAGAGTACAAACATATTTACTGTGGCGTGCACAGGACTTGAAGCTAGGGTAAGCATTATTTAGTCAAAATACCTATTCCCTGACTGTTATAATGGAAAATGAGCATTGACCTATATCCATTAGGGTAAGCAGTGCTTTTATGCCTCTATGAACTGCACGCCACTGACAGTGGCGTGCACAGGATTTGAAGCTGGGTTAGGCATTAGTAGGTCAAGATACCTATTTACTAGCTGTTTTGATGATAAATATGCATCGACGTATTTCCATTTGGGTAAGTAGTGTTTTTATGCCTTTATGAACTGCACGCCACTGCATATTTATCATTAAAAATTTGACACCTCGACAACGAAATTCATCGACGTTGTCGAGGTGTCAAGACTCGTACTAATGCTGCTATCGCGTCAAACGTGGATCGCGTGACAACGGTAATCCGCTATGAAATAATTATACAGTAACTTTGTACTTACCACCTCGCTGCTGGACTCCGAAGGTCGCGGGTTGAATGTCGCGGTTAAATGCCTCCATTTAACCGCGGGAAACACGACAGTTGACATCGAAACCGAACATACAAATTAGTTCCTCGTAAATAATAATTAAGGTGTATGGAAATAGCGTTGATAGCCTAGTGGTTAAGACTTCGACCTCCTACTGGGGCGGTCTGGTTTCTTATCCCTAAACAAGTCATAATTAAAAAAAATTATACAACACGACTGCCCTGCCAGAAACCGAACTAAAAAGTTAAAAATCTAAATTAATTTAGTTAAATTGGAATCTTTTCACATTTTTAATAAATGATATATTTTTTGTGAATCACTGGATATTGAACTATAGTGTTATATGTCACCGTAAGATTGTAAAAATCGTTGCATTATAATCTATTTCGCGAAATTGTACACTGTCGAAAGATTGTGAACCGTTCAATGATCAGAGTGGCAATTTTTGAAATATTTATTGTATTTACGTTTTCTTGTAGGTAAGGTTAGGGTTCGACATAAATAATCTGGCACTTAGGTTCTACCGGGATACCTAACAGATTAAAATCTACCGAAAAATAATGCGTTAAATTGTAATCTTCGTTCCAACCTAGACCTCATCATTGCTTTGCACTAAGCATGATTGTCGTCAAGCGTAAGCCTATCACGCAATAAAAAAAAAAACTTTCGACAGTTTGCAATTTCGCGAATTAGATTATAATCTAACGGTTTTCACAATTTTACGGTGACATATACACTTTTTACGCAAAACTGTAGAAAATAACAATACCTCAAGGGTTTTATATCAACGCCTACGATGTACATAATTCATACGGGCCGTTCACTTGTGGGAGGGGTTACAAGAGTTGATAAGGGTTCTTCCAATATTCTGGTATAATTGCCTTCGGATTCTCCGAAAATGCACGGAAAATATGATTTTGATAAAATTATTAAATAACATTTGTTTATATCAGACCCTCCATATTAATGTTAGTGATAAAATAATTAAATAAAATTGGTTTATTTCAGACCCTCATTAAGTCCACATTAATGTTAACACAGTATTTTGATTAGGCTTTAATAATATTTTAGATTGAAAGCTTACATCGTGGTTTAAAGACATTATATCCTTACTTATAATGAAATTTAATGCGAAAGTGTGTCTGTCTGTCTGTCCGCTATGCTTTGACGGCCCATATGTTAACGAGATTTTGACAAAATTCGGTACAGAGACAAATTTGTAACATTTTGACTTTTAAGTATTAAGTATTTGACATTTATATTTATTTTACATAGACTTAGAATAATTGCTTTCGTTCATTAAGATTTCAGATTTTGTTATTTTTAAAATGCTGAGACTCCATTAATTTTTTCAAAATTTTGCACGCCATTATTTGGCATTAAGTACCATTTTATGTAACATCTTTTCATGTAACTTACAATCATGCAATAAATGAATAAACAATAAACAATAAAAAATTGTCTCCCTGGGAAGGACATGGACTTTTTATCCCGGAAATGAAATAGAATGATAGAAACACTTTCGCATTCATAATAGCCTAGTATAGATTAGGAAGTATAAGTAGGAAGTATGGACTAAATACCCCTGTCCTTAACCTATAATCGTGGTTTATGTAATATGCGAAGCCCAACCGTGACCTTAAGTTCTAGTAACTAGTTACAACAGGTTAATCCTGTTAGCTGTTACCCACGCTACAGTTTCTATTAATTGGAGAGTTGTAATTAAAACTTAACTCTAACTACTCGTAACTTGGTTACTAGAAGTCTTCTAAGGCAGCGATTACTTAGTGGGTTCCGTGGAACAACTGCCGGGGTTCTGCTTTTTTTTCCTGGTAAATAATTTTATTCAATTCAATTCAATTTTATTTATTTAACAGACAACATTTATTGTCCACTAGCGAATGCCCGCGACTTCGTCAGCGTGGTTTGAGGTTTTTTTGGTTTCCGCGGGAACTCTTTAATTTTCCGGGATAAAAAGTAGCCTATGTGCTATTCCAGACTATAATCTATCTCTGTGCCATATTTCAGCCAGATCCGTTCAGCCGTTGGGGCGTGATTGAGTCACAAACATCCATATATCCACCCAAACTTTCGCATTTATAATATTAGTAAGAAGTAAGATAAGATTATTGATAGTAACAATATTATCTTAATAGCTATGTTAGTGCTTACAATCTAAGGTGTTGGTGACAATTTTAGCTTAATTTATGTTAGTACCTAAAAACTAAAAGGTATTTACTCCTCTGTATGAGTTTCCCCACCTGAGGACTATCCATTTTCCCTGCTATGCTAGTCCTTAATGCTACCCCGGTTATGCTAAATCGCTTAGTAACTAGCCACGGCCGAAAAGTGGCCGAAGCCTTCTAGTAGGACCTCACTTTGCATCGTATTCCTCAATGCTGAACGTCGTGATCCCTTTCCATTAATCAAATAATGGTAGGAATTTGCTTGGCATAATATTGCGGTGGGTTGCCACGTCCTTCCGCATAATCTATTAGATCAGACCAGCGAAAATTCAAAAATTATAAATTTCCATAACATTAACCCTGCCGGGATCGAACTTGGGGCCTCCCACTGTAAGATCATAGCGCTCACCACTGCGCCAGGGAGGTCTTCAAAATCAACCAACCTAGATGGCCTACAACAAGTTTATCCAATTACTTGACACAGTTGCGATTAATTGAAGAGATCTAATTAAAACTTATAACTACACTCATAACTTTGTTCCTACGACTTGCTTATAGTAACTAGCTGATGCCCGTGACTTCGTCCGCGTGGATTTTTTTTATTCCCACGGGGACTTCTTACTTTTCCGTATCCGTACTAATCATACTAATAATATAAATGTGAAAGTGTGTTTGTTGGTTTGTCTTTCAATTATTAAAGGTATTCGTTTAATCTCTGAGATATAAAATAAAAAGTTAATAAAATTGTTTAATTTCAAGTAGGAGCCCATAATACAAAATACAGAATAATGATAAAAATAAAAATATATAATTAAAACTTAAAATACAACTTCATTTAAATACCATCGGTATAATAATTAAAATCCAAACGTTATCCATCGCCATTCAGTATGGCAATGCTGCAAGCTTGATGGATACCTTTGGTCCAGGGGTAACCAGAGGTGAAAGTTTTGATTATGGTTTATTTATATATTTGAGTATTTCCTTAGTAGGTTTATAAGTTTTTCCTTTACTTTATTTTATAGTTAAAGTAGTTTAATATTTAGATTTTTGCTTGTCCAACAATTTTTTTTTTGAGTTTACATAATATAAAACAAAAACACTGATTTCTGGTTTTGCACTGGTGGCGGGATTATATTCCAAATTCTAGAGAAAGCAAGTCTAAAACTGCCCCGGAATGCGGTGGTTCTGTTTCTTGGAACAGCCATTTGGCATGCCAAACCTCTCGGTGCATATCTACTGTGCTGTCTTGCCCACTTAATCTTTGTGAAAAGATACTCCGGTCTACCAGTAGAGATAACACCAAATAACCATGTTCTATGTATATGTAATGGACATATTTAGCAAATTTGCCTGATTAAGATATGGACTGATATGTGAACGAAGTGCAATAGTAAAACAGAAGCGAACACAAGCGTTTTGGACCCTCTGAATTAATTTTTTGGTTCTTTCTAACAAACAAAAAATATTAAGACTGTTAAGGTCGTCTTAATACTACAATTAGTATTAAGTTTATTACGTAATTAAGTATTATAAGCTTTTTTTCTCTCTATCTCTTAACAATTTTACTTGTTTTATTTTAAAAGTTTATTTCTAACATTCTATAATTTTCTATAATTTTTGCAATTTTTGTTTTTATTTTTGATTTTTATCCCAGTGTAAGCTTTTTATTTTTTTACTTTAATTCATTTAAGGCGCATGATGTGACCTGTCATAGATCGTACATTTAACAATGTGTTTAATTAGTATTTAGTTTTTAAAGAATGTTTTCAATGTATAAATTTTTTGGTCGTCCTAAATAAATATAAATATTTAAAAAAAAACACGGCCCATATGCTGAGTCGGCATAGTTCAGCTTAGATAAAATGAGTGAATCGCATAGCCGTATTCGAACTTCTACACTCAGGTAAGATTTTTTTTACAGAACTTTCAATCTATAATTTAAAAACAGTTCTTGACAATATTTTTTATGTGTGACTCAAAGTGTAAGTTTGAATCAAAAATTACGCCCAGATTCTTTGCTTCAGCAACTCTTTCTATGCAATTGCTTCCTATTCTGACTTATATTTAAACTAACTTATAATATTTTAGATGTTCCTAAAATCATGCATTTCGATTTCAGAGGATTCAATAACAGCGAATTATTTTCTGACCAATTAGCTATTTGGGTCATCATTGATTTTTGTTTCAACATCTGCAGCATCCTGTGGCTTTTAATGATTATAGGTAATATTTTAGTCATATATTCACCTACGCTTATTATTAGAGATGAAACGCATAGTTGTTTGGCCGGATACCGGATTCCGGATATCCGGCAAGCTATGAAGCCGGATGGCCGAATATCCGGCCCATGGTCTCGTAACTGGTTGTGACAAGTTCAGCGCCGCACATGTACAGCGAAAGCGATCGGATCAATTCGGGCGGTTTCGGGTGTCATCGTGAGTGATCGTGAGTGATCGTGGCCGGCGGCATGAGAAATTAGTAGTATAGCGAATTTTTTTTTGTTTACTGAGTAAAGTGCGTGATTTGAGTGCAATTTAATACAAAATCGGAAAAAACAAAGTTTTTTGAAGGTTCTTTGAACTTCCATGTGACGTTATGTAAATTTTAAATTTAAATTTTCATATAATTTTCAAAACCAGTTTTCTTATTATTTACCTAACAAAAATTATGTTTTAAAGTTGATATTAGGAAATTAACGTAATTTTGGAACCGGTAACAGCCCGTTTATTGAGTTACGATCCGGTATCCGGCTGGATAATGAATTTAAGCCGGTTAGGCCGGATACCGGATAGTTACCGGATATCCGTTTAATCTCTACTTATTATTTTAAACATTTTATAGTACTTGTTACATTGGTATACTTAATTGTGTTCTGAATCTGGTGCACTTTCAACCAGTGTTTAAAAAACACGCTGTCAGGGGATGCCTGAGCGACGATACTAATCATACTATTTTTGAAATTGCGAACAGTTTCCCAGAAACTCGCAATCCCGTTCCGTATGATCGCATAGAAATCAGTTATTAGTTAATGACCGAGTCTATTTGAGTGAATTTTCACTTGTCCGACCGTCCATCCGTCCGTCCGTCCGTCCGTCCGTCTGTCTGTCTGTCAAAGCCTTATAACTTCTGAATTACTGAACGTAATTACTTCAAATTTAAATATAATATGTAAACCGATGGCCTCCAGCCGAATATGGCTCAGAAAGTTATAGATCTCTCATAGAAGCGAATGCGAAGTAAAATATTTTTATAGCGTTACATAGGGTTGCGGTATATCATTATAAATATAATAATAAATAGAGTACAAAATATTTTTTTTTCATTTTTCCCCTAAAATTGACGAAAAGGGGGGCTTCAAAGTAAAATGGTACTAAACTATAATGGCAGCTTTAAATCTAGTTCTGTCCCTTTCCGTAGGGAGTATTATGAAAGGGTTAGCAATATTTATAATGCTCTAATTTTAGTATAGTTTAGAGATTGTGCACTACAGAATCAGCCCCAATATATAGTTAAAACTATCTTATGGATACCGCGAGGTCTCAGTTCGGGGCGAACCAATAGTTATTAGATAGTGAGTTATAAAGGATTATTATCAAACCCACTAACCACGAGTCGGCAGCTAATTGAATGGAGATAGCGTAGATACCCAACAAAGGAACTGAATTGTATGCTCACATGAAGTTAGAGATCGATAAAGTTTCTTTACTTGAACCACGGCGTAAGTACACCTCTTCATAAAATACAGTAGGTCGACGGTTAGGCAAATTACAGGGGCCATACTGCCAAATCTTATAGCCATATTGTTTCATTATTTTTGACTTTCGTGTTGTAGAATTATAATCCTTGTTTTGGGAACGTCGTGGTACGTGTCATTAAACTGTCAAGTTGAGTAACATTGCTTAAGTATTGCTTTAAGTGTTGGCCTAGCAACATAATGTAATAATAGTGTCCTCGCGATCGAATTTCGGCCACGGCAGCCAATCTCCAGAGAGATTAGCTATCTGCGCGGGAGATAATATAGTACACGAGTGTGTGCGCAAACACAGGTGCGCTCTATTTTCCACTCTCATAGGCCGATGGGGCGGAACATCCGACACTAACGTAGAGAGATCAGGCGCAGAACCGACGGTTTTACGTTTCTCTGAGGTAATATGCTACTCTCACCTATGGTTGAGAGTGGTTGGAAACTGCATAATTGACATTAGGGTGATAGAATTTTGTATGTTTTGAAAATTCTGCCAGTTTCCTCCGTCTGTATAGACGCCTCCGTCGAACGACTGGTAGGAAAGTACGTAATATCCTTAGACTATGTTTGAACTGCGCAAGTTTTAGTTCTCTATCTGAGATTAAAATAATAGGGGCAAACTCAAGAAAAGTTTGTATTAAAGTTTGTATTGTCTGGCTGGTAACCCGTTGTCCTAGGTGAGCGGCAGAAGAGAAGCGACGCGACACGATACGACGCTATAGAAAATGACAAACTTCAGAGTCAGCTACTGTTTGATAAATATATAGAGTCCACATATCCTGCCAGGTTTGGGGTGCAAAATTATTTTTATGTTTATGTAACGAAACTAGTGAGAAGACTAAAAAGGACTAAGCCTTTTGAGTTAGTGCATAGTGATAAGTGACAGTGTAAAGTGTATTGCTAAAAGAACACGTGAACAAAGTGTCTAAGTTTATCAAGAAAGACTAAGATGCTTCAGTGGACAATTTCTTAGTACATAAGATAAATTATAAGTTTAGGTTAAAGCAAAACTGCTCATTAGCCAATTAGTTAGGCTAGATCGTAGTTAAATGAGTACCACGCTGGTACTCAATAATAGGAGAAAAAAAAATGCTTATGCTAAAAAACAAATTAATATTTGACAACTAAACCCCGATGAAAGTATACAAATATTCAGATTCATTATAACATTTACATTATACAACATTATTCAGATTCATAATACTTATATGTCGCAAATAAAATAAACAAAATAATACCTATAACAATAATCAAAAGCCAAATTAATAAGTTAAAATTAAGAAATTACAATAAATTAAAATGTCAGACAACAACGAGTCACAGGGTCGCGTTTGTCGCTCAGGACAACGGGTTAGGCCGTGTGGCAACTTCTTGTCAGTCTGTCAATGTCAGTGACTGTCAGTGCATGTCAGCGTAGTCGACGTTGACTCAAGTCGCTTTCTGGATTGGTGACCGAAAATCGAATCTAAGAACCGACCGCATATTAAAGTACATTAGTGAAAGTCCGGCAAAATTTTACTTTTACGCCACTACAAGTTAGCCATTGACTGCGCTTTCACCTGATGGTATGTGATGATATGGTCTACGATGGTAGCGGGCTAACGTATTAGGTGTATGGCAGATATATTGAGCCCCTATTAGGTTTCTACTTTCTACATATAAGCACCTTACCGGAACGCTAAATGTCTTAAGTTCTAATGTTTTCAGAATCAAAAAACCTGGACGGAATCGCGGGCATAATCTAGTCTAGTTAGTTATATGCGACAAAATGGCGTCACATGAACTATAATACAAGTTAAAATTAAGCTCCCTCTCCAAGGATAAAATAATGCGGGACAAATCAGGCGTTCGTGCCAAGTTCACTCATTAGCTCGTATCGGGCTAACGGCGTCGTCGGCTGAATGTGCGCCGCCCCTGTTTCAGTGAACTACCCGACTTTATGCGAGGGTAGTTTATAAAAATATTGATCGATACAACGGATATTGGGCTTTTAAAGTATCGAGTTTATGCTTGTTAATGATACTTTGGAACGGTGATATATTTTACATACTTAATTAATTATTTATCATACTTCCATACTATGTATTTATACTTAGGGCCGATTTTTCAATCCTCAGATAAACGACTAGATAGTAGATATTCGACGGATAGCGCAAATTCGTATTTATCAGTAAACAGATATGAATTAACTGTCGAATAAAGTCTGTAACGGACGAATATATTTATCTGCTCCTTTGAGAGCCGGATAAAGGGATATCTGCCTGTTTGTTATGACGTTTTCTAGTTTTTAGGTTATACTGTATAGCTACTAGGTATGGCATATATGCCTAGTTTTTATAATATTATTATTTCATTCAGAATTATTAATTTTCATTCCGCGTCTTCCTTGTACGCAATATACGGATACTTTCCACACTTGTTCCACGCTGCATCTTTGTCTGTGTTGGTCACGACGTCTGTGTTTTTTATTTTCTAACTAGCTGTTACCCGCTAGTTTATCCGCGTGGATTGAGGTTTTTTGGTTCCCGCGGGAAATACGAGAATGGGACTATTATAGTACCTATAGATATTGACCGGTATTTCGTTACAAGTTAGGTTAATAAGTTTACTTCCGATTTTTGAAAGTTTGACGCACTATCACGTTTCTTTACTTGCTCCATATTTTTAAGAAAGCACTTATAAGTGGGAACCTGTCTGAAATAAAATAAACACAAAACCAAACACGAAATGAAAATTGCGCAAATTCGAGGTTATGAATTCTTGCGATAAACGTCATTCGATAAACAAACGTCCTTTCCCAGTCTTATGCATTGAATGATATATATATCGAGATGATACATATATCAAAATGATATATATGTGTCACATATTAAGTGTGAAGTTGCTTCGAAAAGACCATAGATAGTTATCCCTTGGTTAAAAAGTGATTGAAAAATTTAAAAATTATAATCCCGTGATAAACAGTCAGATAATATATCACAGATCTACTTATATTTATGAAGGATACTTATACTTACTAATATCAATGCGAAATTTTGTCTGTCTGTCTGCTACGCTTTTACGGCCCATCTGTTCTGCCGATTTTTTTCAATTAAATTAAATTTATTTATTTCAGGTTATGTGAACCCATATTAAAATACAATGTCAACATTTTAGAAAGGTACCAAATGTCATTATTAAATTATACAAAAATATTATAATTACATTATTAATTATAAAATTATGAATTTTTATTAATTATTGATTATAGTTTATGAAATCCATATATTTAGACGTTAATATATAAAATTATATTAGAATTTGACGAAACGTTCCAAGCGAACAATTTGGGGTATGATTTTAATATAACTGTCATACCCCTAATAAGTTAGCCCGCTATCATCTTAGACTGCAATATCACTTACCAGGTGACGCACTCAAGGGCTAGCTTGTAGTGGATAAAAAAAGGCAAGGCATTTTTATTTAAATATTGATCGATACAACGGATATTGGGGTTGTATCGAATTTGTGCTTATAATTAAACTTTGGGACAGCTTTTCAATCAGAAATCTAAAACAGAAATTTGTCAAACGTCCAATTTGTTTGGCGATTGAAACTCCATCCTAAAACGGACATTTTCACTGATTTCAGGCCTAAAATTAGTAATCCATATCCTTTGAACACGAAAATTACTAAAACCATGATTAAAATATAGTTGCTTTATAGTGTGACATGAAATGTCATGCTCTAGTTATGCAATTCAAAAAGCAATAGTAGTTAAGTAAAATAGGAATGATTTTCAAATATTTCAATTATTTAATATAGAGTTTTAGAGAAAATTATAAACCGCTGCTCCAATTTTTATATTTGTACTTATAAATTACAATATTAAAGTTATGTATAACGGTACTTGATTAACTGCCTCGTTGGTCTAGTGGTTAACATGTGCGACTGTGGCCGACGAGGTCCCGGGTTCGAGTCCCGGGTCGGGCCATAATATTAGGTATTGGGTTTTTTCCGACTAGAAATTCTCAGTACTAGCCCGGAGTTAGGAAGTTGGTGGTGTTTCACCCCCGTGCGTCGGAGAGCACGTTAAGCCGTCGGTCGCGGTTATTATCACTAACATGATAATAGTCGTCAAAGCCCGCAAACCCGCATTGGAACAGCGTGGTGGGTCTAAGCTCTAATTCCCTCTCTCCTATGAGAGTGGTGGCCTGTGCCCAGCAGTGGGACGTTAATGGGCTGTAGCGGTGGTGCTTGATTGGCTATGATGGCAATGACTTATAATAGTCGTGGTTAAAATTCTACTGTTAAACTTTTATAAAAAAAATTATTATCTCTTAAAATCACTTAGAATGCACGAGAAAATCCACCAAGAAACTTGCAAGAGATTTCTTCAAGAACTATGAATAAAGATTGGATATTATTAAAAACACACCGCTGTGTAGTGTAATGAGCGAAGTTGTTAGCGGATTGGAACTTTGCCCGGATCGGACCTGGATTGTTTTAATCTCCCACCAGCTGAGTTTTCCTGCAACTTAATTTGAGTTTGAGGGCAAAGTTACAGGAATTTATCGAGCTGTTGGCCGTAACGTCTCAGGGGGCACACTACCATCGCTTAAAACAGTCTTATTTTAATATTGTTGACGCTCTTGTTTCAGAAATATAATCCTCATTATAGGTAAGTTAAGGAACGTCACAAAAATTTTATTTGAAAAAAATAATGCTTTAATTAAGCGATGGTAGTATGCCCCCTGTTCTTTCGAATTAACGGGATTCTGCGAAATCAGTGTTTATAATTTTTTTGTTGTTTTGAAACTTTAAGTAATTTGTCATAGTTGTTTTGTTTAGGACATTTTACTTGTTTCCTATTATAATTAAGTGTGACCTTTGCCTTCCTTTATAACCCACTTCTAAAAGGGAGGAGTTTCTCAATTCGGCGCGTATTTTTTTAAATAGGTGTTTTTTTTATCATGTCTTCAACATTATACTTAATTAAATGTTATGGTGAAAAATGCGATTTTGTTCGAAATCTTAATCACATTTTTTTGATTTATTTTATCTAGGTTTGATGATGATACCCTAACCAGAAGCATCTTTTCGACTTATGCCTTGTTGAGTCTACCTCTTTTATATGCAGGTCTGTTTTCCATTAAACTAACTGGAGAATCCATCGAGCTGTTGGGCATAACGCCTTAGTTCTTTCAAATTAACCAGATTCTTCGAGATCAGTGTTTATAATTGAAACTTTTTCTTTTGAACTTTAAACTATCTCAACTACTTCGTGAGTTTGTTGTTTTGTTCTGAATATTTTCTTGACATCTCCCCTTTTTCCTCAGTTTGTTACTAAGTTTTTTTATTATAATCTAGGTATTTTTGTTTACTTTAAGATTTGTTTAGTAACAATCCTTGTGCCTACTATATTCTTGTTTTCTACCGGCAGCAAGACTTATATTTTGTTTATTTTTCTTTTTTATCCTTTTTGTGAGAACTTGTGCCTTGTCCATTTTTATATTCAAAACGAACGAAACTCTACGTGCCCCAAAAACAATTATAGTTAAATTACGATATTCTCTACAACCTACTATACAATATTCTACTTAAAAACGTAAAATACTTAATCAGTAAGGCCCACTTGCAGAAGGACTCTTAAATTGATTTAGTAAAATATTTTAATGCTGCCCTTTTTTGGCAACTACAACATGCATATACCAAAAAGGGACAGCATTACAAAATTTAACTAAATCAGTTTAAATGTCTTTGTGCAAGCCTTTGGCCCCCAGTCCTAAATCAGGAATGCATAACTCTTATTATTATGTTAATAACTTTCCAAGTTTTCTTGATTGCACTGAAATTATTTCATCGTCGGTACTTGCACGAAGAAAGTTAGGACAAATTCATGAGCCGGTAGAGATAACGACTTATTTTTTTCTAATTAGAGACTTTTCAATTTCCAAGACACTTGTATAATTGGAAGAAAAAAATTCTACTCTGGATTTTTCTGCTTTCCTGTTATTGTTGCCGTGTTGTTATTATTTCTTTGACTGCTGATTTATTTAATTTAGTTTTCCTTTGCTTTACCTATTCTATACTAGCCGACACTCCGGCATCGCTCGGGTAGAATTTCTAAAGATCATTTCTGAAGGTCTAGCCCCACATTGCTCAGCACGTAGCTGCAAGTATTCTTTGTATGACGTTGTATGAAGCTGGACCTACTTAAGCGACACAGCCCTGTGCAAATTCATACAAATAATACCTATACTCAAGTAAGCCTAGACCTTTAGTGGGCTTCAATTACCACATTATTTTGTTCATCTTTCTCAAGTCATACGATCGTGATAAAATATGGACGCTACAGTTTAATAGAATCAATTGTTTTAGAGCCATATTTTAAATAGTTTTAAACCATAGTTAGGGGTGTCCAGAGTCTTCCCTCTCTCCCGCACATTCATTTTTAATTACTTAAGTATTTTAAAAGTCTCAGTATACTTTTGACAAATGTGGTCAATCCAAGTCTTGACAATAAAATTACGGTCATTTTTTACATATTTTTACTGTAGTAAGAGTACCTTTCTATTTTTTGTTAGAAAGAAATGGCGAAGAAAAAATGAAGTTGTTTTCGCCATTTTTTTATCTGAACCTATAACATTATCAAAAATTTCCGTGTATTCAATTTGTATAACCCGACGCCTTAACAAGATCGGTTCATAGTTGAGTTATTAGTAGAATTAACTACTAACTAGACAACTATGCTTTAATAATCTTACACTCGTCATTCAAGAATTAGATTTAGCCTTATTTAGCCGTAAACGTGCCTAGATAAACACGTTATTGTAAGGCCAAGGCGTACAGCTCCCGAACGATGTATCATCCAATTAGGGAGACAGATAATCGTTCAGAAATTAATTGGATTATAAAAGAGGCCGGTTTGCTTGGTTTCGAGACATGACTGCTTCTTTGAATTAATTTAACAGATAATCTTTAATGGAATTATGAACAAGTCGCTGAGAATTGTTATCTTACCTAGGTGTTTAATTACAATAATGACCTGACCGAATTTCGGCTACGGCTCCATAGAGATTAGCCATCGACACGGAGATATTATATAGTATTAGCGTGTAACCTTCGTGCACTAGGTGCACTCTCTGTTCCTTTACTTTCATAGCCAGATGGGACGGAAAATCCGACACGTTCCGAGAGAGATCAGGCGCAGGACCGACGGCTTAACGTGCTCTCCGAGGCACGGGGGTGAAACACCGCGAGCTTCCTAACTCTGGGGAAGTACTGAGAATTTCTGGTCAGAAAATCTCAATACTTGTATGGCTCGACTCTGGGGCTCGAACTCGGTACCTCGTCAGCCGCAGTCGAACATACTAACCACTAGACCAACGAGGCAATCAGGTGTTTATAGTGCTTCATTGACATAGCCATATAACTAGCTTTTAGCTAGTTTCGCGAACGTTAAGTTCTATTTTCATAATAATTTCAAACTCCTATTTTACCTCTATAAGGGCAGAATTTTTCAAAATCCTTTCTTAGCGGATGCCACCGTGAGATTGTAAAAACCGTTAGATTATAATCTAACTCGCGAAATTGCAAACTGTCGAAAGATTACAATTTAACGCATTATTTTTCGGTAAATTGTAATCTGTTAGGTATATTAACCCGATAGAACCTTATCATTTATGTCGAACCCTAACCTAACCTACAAGAGACAGACAAGAAAACGTAAATACAATGAATATTTCAAAAATTGACACTCAGAACATTGAACGGTTCACAATCTGTCGACAGTTTACAATTTCGCGAGTTAGATTATAATCTAACGGTTTTTACAATGTTACAGTGACATATATATGTATGATAAGATCAGTCAGTCGCTGACTTTATCTTTTTCTTTGATATATTTAGACGACCTGGATTATTATATTATGTTCCATACAAATATAGGTCTATTTAAAGCAGGATACTTCGCGTCGTCGTCTCCAGCGATGGTCATCTGTACGCTTAGTCTAAGTGTTCACATTGCCTATTCGATTGATCTTATTGAGCATTCGATCACATTAGCGTCAAACTAAAATGAAACTTAACCGAATTGATGCAAAAACACATCTTTGAAGAGCATAGACTTCGCTTGCAATAAAATTCTTCGCATTACAGATAAATAAACGCTTTTTGTACCTATTTAGATTATCATAGCAAGTAGGGATAGTAAAAACAGCATGAAACATTGGAAAATTATGCACCCCCGGACGACAATAATTTGAAAATTTAATAAAATCTTCTACTCGTATAAGAGGTACGGAAATATCCTTAACGCTCGAAAATGCTGCGTAATAAGTATTATTTTTTTGTAAGGCCATGGTTTTTGGCTATAAGCGGCAAGTCGAGTAGCGCTTAGGTATATAAAGTTCCGTCACGTAAAAAGAACGTGTCGGAATGTGTCTGGGTACAGGTACTAACTACCTATCGTCCTCTATAATAATAGGTACCTATTGTAGTTTTATTGTAGAATCATAATACTGAATGGAAGCAGGCGTTACTTTGCGGAAGTCCATGATAATGAAGCTACCTTGATTATCATGGACTTCCGCAAAATTTAATTCAAATCAAACGTCTAGTTCCTTCAGAATGATAAAGTATCGTTCCCCCGTCGCGTCCCCTTCATACCACAAATTTTAAAACGTAACGGTAAACGGCCAGCGTTCTGTTTACGTGACGGGACCTATTTGTGTTGGAAAAACAGAACAAATGGGTTTAGTTATTTATTTATTTATTTATTTATTAAGTACACTAACAATTCACATATAAGACAATCACAAGAACATTCACATTATTACTATTTCTTATACGTAAATCTATTACAAGTGCACATAGCATTTATGGTTTTAAATGTCATGCAAACAAGATAACAAGGTTTTGAAATACAATGGGGTATAAAAACTTACATACTAAGTATTAAAAACTTACAAACTTACTTAATTAATTATGATAATTTTGTAGGAAACAATAAGAGAAAATAAAATTAATAAAAATATTTAAACAAACAAAATATTACCCTAAGTGAAATTCTATGCTAAATGATCACGGAGTATTTTCTTAAAAGCAGTAAATGACTCATGAAATATGTCGATGCCCGGTAATGTTTTATTATATTCATTATATTTGCCACAAATACGCGCAATGGTAGCTTAGTTAGTAACTTAGTAGGCATAAATAAGTAAAAAAATATTCCATAACCTTTGGTAGTTAGAAACTATATAATGTGTTAGGTACCTGCAATGTGCAGCATACGATATCCACGCTAGTTCTTGTCGCTTAAGCGAAGAGGCTGTGGCCCGTCGGTAATAATATTTTTATGCAACAGCGTCCTAGGGCACGCCGTTGCCATAGCAACGCAATTTACCCCTAATCCCCTCTATTTTAGACACGATCCCCTAGCTTAAACTCCTGTGCAATACCCCATATAAAACTTATTCAGTAACACACAAATTTAGTCTCTATCACTATACCAATAAGTGTGTTTATCGTATGAAGATGTGACGTTACCTGAAAGTGACTTACGGTGCATTATTCGTCAGCTGTCGTAGGGCATCTATCACACCGTAGCGAGGCGTTTGTCATTCGGGGACATTTTAGTTCGTTAATGTCTCGATGCATTATTTTGTACGTGTACCTAACGTGTTTAACTACATAGATTAATGCTTGAGGATGTATTTGGGTAACTTAATTATAGATGTTATTAATGGCTTCTACGTTACGTACGTAAATAGATTAATAGATTGTCCTGTTCTTAAAATATGAAGTTGAAAAATGTTTTTGACCTTTTTATACGACTGCCTGAAAAAAGGAGTATATTGTTTTCAGAGTTCATGTTTGTATGTATGTATGTATGTATGTATGTATGTATGTATGTGAGTTTGTATATTCCACCATAACTTCTATACGCCTGAACCGATTTTGATTAATGAGGTATCGTTAGAATCCTTAGCTTATTCCAGGTGACGTAGGCTAGTAAAATTTTTAAAAAAATTGATGGGGTGACCATGGTCCCGCATTAAAGACCAAAATTGAAAAAAAAAATCGAAAATAAGATTAACTATATAATCATCATCTAGAAAATGATGAGTAGATTCCAAAAATATATAACATTATAGTTCAATATCCAGTGATTCACAAACAAATATCATTTAATAAAAATGTGAATAAGATACCAAAGGCTATGTATATAGGCAAATCGCTTCTTATGGAGGTAAACTCCGAAAATAATATGGCCGGGCAGTCGTATTTTTTAATTCGTTAAATTAATTTCACTTGTTGTATTTATTTGTAGGATTTTGAAATGTCGAATTTTACTTAATTGAAGGTGAGTATTATAAAATCACTGGTAGTTATTATTGTTTATACCAACTGAGTAAATAAGAGAAATAGACTTTGATATTCATAATACTTACTCGTAACTTAACTTTACATTAATATTACTTACTTACTAATTAGCCTTTACCGGCAAATTTAGCTGCATGAATTTGTTTTTAATTTAGGTGAAAATTGTTAATTTTTGGGATAAGAGATAGTACTAATTATTTTGCCACCTCCGGGATTCAAACTATTTTTGAAACTTTGCTTAATTACGACAATATTATACAAATAGACGAACTTTCTCATTTTTACTCATTAAGAAAGTCTTTTATTTGTGTGTATTCGGATCTAAATCTAAGTCACACCGAGTTCATTTACATAATTAATCTTTTTACCATCTTTTTCTTTGCAATTTCATTATGAAAAAGAGCAGTAACACAATAAAAGGCAGTAATTAACCGTAACATTTTTTTGTAAAGAAATCGCCCGCATCGGAGCTTCATCGTGTACCGCGGTCCGCGACCTCACTCACCCCTTTAACTGGAGAGTCTCTTTGTTGTTTTGTTTATGCATAATGAATGTTACTTTATCGTGTTACTATTTGTAAAGAGTTTTTAATATTTATAAATAAACTAGCTAATGCCCGCCACTTCGTCGAAATCGAGGATCGAGGATTTTTGGTTCCCGCGGGAACTCCTTAATTTTCCGGGATAAAAGTAGCCTATGTGTTATACCAGACTGTAATCTATCTCTGTGGGAAATTTCATCCCGATCTGTTCAGCTGTTCTGGCGTGATTGAGTAACAAACATCCATCCATCCTTCCAAACTTTCGCATTTATAATATTAAGTATAGATATGTTAGATTTTTTGAGAATCCGTTCTTAGTGAAATCTGCAAGAAAAATCTTAAGTTTACCAATCGGATTGGGCTGAACGTTGATATATGATATGGCAGTCAGTATGTGTAACCATATTATAGCAACGTATATAGCGTTTAGACAGACACCTCATTTAGGAAAAGTTTGTTTTATGTAGACAGGGTACTGTTTTACATCAATAACAACGAACAGGGATCCTCCAGTGCGAATAGCAGTTTTCTATTAAATAATGTAAATAAAATAGCGATCAAATACTTTCATTGCCCGTTTCGTTCGGTATGCTGCGATTTATTAGCGGGCCCCATCTGCATCTGTTTACGAATGTACATGTAAACGAGCATCATTCAGCAATAGTTTACAATTAAGCTTGCAGAATGAGTTCTGAAAAACATCCCACTATTTGATCGACTAGTTGAATACGTGACTTCAATTGCACGTGCTTAATTTTCGCGGACTGATCGTAGATTACACTGGGGAAATAAAAAAAATGTCTCACTGTCCATGAGTCTATGTCAATCTTTAATCTGCTAATTTAAGATGTCCGCGACTTCGGCCGACTAACTGTGGGTTAAGTTCTTTAAATTCCTCGTAGGAACACCTTAATTTTTCGGGATATGAACTAACTTACATGTCCTTCCCCGGGATGCATGCTGTCTGTGTACCAAGTTTCATCCAAATCGGTAGAAAATACGGCCTGTGAAAGCGTAGCAGACAAGTGAACTTTCCGATAACATTGCTATGGCTTTTATCAAAATTTTCTTGGCTGTTAGATGCTAGAAAAGAAAAGACAACTGATGTTCACTCAGAAATACTTCTACGAGTATATTTCCTTTCAAGTTTCAATGGAGGTCGAGTTTCATTAACTTGTTTACAAAAGAAATGTCATTATTTTGGTAAGCAACGAAATAATTAGCTTTTGCTAACGTTGTAGTACGCCTACGTTGTACTAGTTCCTATAACAAGAGTTAATCACTTATTAGAATTCTTAGCTCGAACCTCCATTTTTTACTTATTTAAAAACCCAGAGGAATTAATTGAAACGAGTTTTTGCGTAGGTATAGGTGAGGTTTGGAGAGTGATGTAGAGTACTTTTCTATCCAGGAAAGTCAAAGAGTTCCACCGGGATATTTAAGATCTAAATCCATGCGGAAGAATCTCGAACTCGTGTCCACTAGTATGATATATTTTTAACAAAATCGATTTATTATGTAACAAGTGAAGTTAATTTAACGAATTAAAAAATACGACTGCCCTGCCATATTATTTTTGGAGTTAACCTCCTTAAGAAGTGATTTGCATATATAGCCTTTGGAATCTTATTCAATTTTTTTATTAAATGATATTTTTTTGTGAATCACTGGTTAATAAACTATAGTGTTATATATTTTTGGAATCTACTCATCATTTTCTAGATGATGATTATATAGTTAATCTTATTCTCGAATATTTTTTTTCAATTTTGGTTTTTAATGCGGGACATGGTCAACCCATCAATTTTAAAAAAAAATTACTAGCCTATGTCACCCGGAATAAGCTAGGAATTTTAACGATACCTCAATTATCAAAATCGGTTCAGGCGTATAGAAGATATGGTGGAATATACAAACTCACATACATACATGAACCCTGAAAACAATATACTCCTTTTTCCAGGCAGTCGTATAAAAAGACAAGACTAACTCATCAATACCCAGCTCAAACCCTTGGACCCAGAATGCTGAAATTTTGCACAGAGATTCTCTTTATTATAAAGACAAGGAATAAGTAAGGATCTTTCGAAATTCTAATGGAATTGAAAATAAAAGGAATTGTCGTTTTGCTTCAATGTTTCGATAATATTTACGTAGCTATCATTATCTGGCAAACACTTAAGTATGTAATTATAATCACTTACAATATCTTTTTCAGGACTTTAGGAATTCTCATGGGATAGGGAATAAAGAAAATTTAACTTTTCGCTTCGCTTTAGAGCGAAGTCGCGGTCGTTCGCTAGTATTTATATGATGATACGGCTCGGTGTGAGTGGCGGCCGCAAGATTTCGCCCAAGACTTTCATAAAAACCGCGCCCTTGCATATCCGCAGTAAACAATACGTGGGGCCGCGATGATGGCTTCGTTACACGCCACGACGGCGAAACAGGGACGCGGGCACACATCTGGTAGCTAGTAAAAACTTTGTGTACAAAGTTTTTAAAAAAAAAAAAGATTTTGTATACAAAGTTTTTTTTTTTTTTTTAAAAAGGTTACTTATTTCTGTTAGTTTACTCGTGTGACCCACCATTCAGGGCGCAACTCTAACACGAAGCATTTTGTTTTATAGAGAAAACAAACTAGAGATTAGACGAGGCAAATGACGTCACACACAACACGTCGTGTAAGTTTTTTTTTATCCACTACAAGTTATCCCTTGACTGCGATCTCAGCTGATGGTAAATGATGATGCATTCTAAGATGGTAGCGGGCTAACTTAGGGGCATGGCAGTTATATTAAACCCATACCGTTATTCGGTTTCTGCACGGCATCGTACCGGAACGCTAAATCGCTTTGCCGGTAGGGTGGTAACTAGCCACGGCCGAAGCCTCCCACCAGGCAAAAAGTACGTGTAAACGTAAGGAGAAACTATATTATATGACTGAGTTACTTGCATATACCGCTATGAGCATTTGTAGTTAATCTCTCAATTTAATATAATTTAAAAAATAATATTTTTTGAAGATACATTGATACTTTTTTTTTATGTATCTTCCCATGATAATAAATTCCAATGGACCTTTCCTCATAAAGTTACATAAATATAATAAAATGCGCAACTCAATTATTTACATCGCAGTATTTTAACATAATTGCCGAACTTCAAAAACAAATGGTTATTACATTTCGGTCTAAAAACGCTCAAGTGTACTGTTATTCTCACGAAACATAATAAATAATGTGATTTTTATCAACTTTAGGTATCCATTCCAGCTTTCTGGAAAAAAAAAATCAGAGTTGGCTGCAGTGTGCTGTTGGCAAGTGACTTTCTGTTGATATTACTTACCTACTTATTTTGAATATATTACAGTCACATACTAGTATTATAAATGCTAAAATGTGTTTGTTGGTTTGTCCTTCAATCACGCCGCAACGGAGCAACGGATCGACGTGATTTTTGGCATGGCTTTTCTTGAATACTTTTTATATAAAAAACCTCAATCCACGCGGACGAAGTCGTGGGCATCAGTTACTGGTAGAATAGAATAGAATAGAAATAAATATAATAGAATGTTGGATTGAAGCAGGCGTTACTTTGCGGAAGTCTTTTTTTTTATCCACTACAAGTTAGCCCTTGACTGCGATCTCACCTGATGGTAAGTGGTGATGCAGTCTAAGATGGTAGCGGGCTAACCTGTTAGGGGCATGGCAGTTATATTAAACCCATACCCCTATTCGGTTTCTACACGGCATCATACCGGAACGCTAAATCGCTTGGCGGCACGTCTTTGCCGGTAGGGTGATAACTAGCCACGGCCGAAGCCTCCCACCAGGCGAGACCATGGAAAATTCAGAAATTATAAATTCCCAAATTGACCCTGCTGGGAATCCAACCCGGAACCTCCGCAAGTTAAGACCAGCGCTACACACTGCGCCACGGAGATCGTCATGACATCCATGATAGGTAGTGAAAGAACTTGAAATTTAATTCGCTATATTCCGCCATAGTAAGTAAATATATGTGGGTACTGTGTACTGTGTACTGTGTAACTTTCAATATTCACCACACCACATAAATCTTCCAAATTATTCTCAGCGTACGTTTCACTCCGACACCAGATCTTCAGGAAATGTTGAGTTGTTGTTGTTGTAGAATGTCGTGGGCATCAAGTTCGAGATACGCAAATTAAACTTCTAGTTTTTTCATTTAGAATAGAATAATTTATTTGCAAGAATGTGGGCAAGAGTGTGGTCTTCAAATCATTTTGGGTAGCATAAGTTAATTCTGGCTAGGTACCACTTGCAAAGGATCAAAGAGTTCAACGGAAAGGCCAATTCCTGCAGAAATGTATGTATTAGTTATACTTTGTTACCAAGTGGAAATAACCTGTACATTTTTTTATGTGGAACGAAGAGTTTACGTTTACTTGGAACAACTTGCGACTTTTCCGGAAGAACGCTGAGATTTGAAAAGTTGTTCAAAACAGCTAATTATATTTAATGTAACTTGTTATTCTTCGTTGATCCGGTGGATATAACTTAGTTTTACCACAGCTTAAACATATACTTCATACACTCGATCGATGGAGACGTTTCGATAGAGTAATCCTGTCTAGATGAGGAAGGGATTACATTACACCGACCGGCAGAACAACTTAATAATTTTTCTCATTAGTAGATTAGTCGATCGGGCTTACGTTAAGACAGTAAGCTTTCTTCGGCTTCAAAAGTCACGGGTTTCATCTCACTGTATCTATTTAAGCTGTGGTTTTACAGTAAAAGACTATAATAGGAGTCGTTTATTATTTGTAACAAGTAGGTAGGTTTGGTTGGTCTTACACCTATCTTATCACTCTCCAGTCATGTTGGATTGCTACTCCATCGGTCTATGGGAGTATGGGAATAAATAGTGTTATACAGGGTTAATTTATTACTATCATACTCTTATGTGAAGGACACACTTGTGTACTTTTGTGCATTTATCTTTCATATAATTGCCAATTCTGCGTTGAGAATGCCTGGTTGTTAGTAATTCATCTATAAATGGCAGGGCGGTTGTGGAGAGATTTAATTTACTAGTGTCTCTGTAAGCCGTAAGGTAACTAAAATTAATAAAAAAAATAAATAAAAAGAGAACTTTTCTCGTCCGCCATATTGAATTTATTGATGAAAGATTCTATGGCGAATTTAAGCTTCGTGTTCCATGGTTATCATGTACTTACTTCCGCAAAGTAACGCCTGCTTCTATCAAACATTCTCATAGAACTTGTAAGATATCCTTTTACCTATTAGTACTCTTACCATATTCATAAATTAAAATAACTTTTTAATCAATACATAACATTTTATTGCTTTCGCCTTTTAATATATATATGTCCTGCAGACCTCTTCAGTATCTAAGAAATATGTATTTTAGCTGCACAAAACGCTCTATAAAACGCTTCTAGTCGTTCCCTTATGCTGACAACTTGGCGGGGGTGTTGAATGCCGCTTGTTTACGTCAACGACCTCAATTTACATAGACGGGCCCTGTCAAACAAAGAATGTGGACCTATTTTGCTAATGCCATCTAGTCTGCAAAGCGGGACAGCGCTATGGTGGGGACAAGGACAGGGCTATACAGGTTAGGAGCGTGCTCTAAAGGTTGGACGCCCAATATTTTTCTTTGAAAGCGCCCATCTAGTACCTACATATATATCGATGGTTTACGTAGCTTCAGCACAGACCAGGTAACAGGTATCAGTGAGTATTTTTAGGATACTGCGTTAAGAGTACAGCTAAATTGCATGGATATTAAGATAAAGAATAGGCCCGCTGGAAATTAGTTTGTACAATATCCGTTTCTTGTTTATTTTCCCCATCCGTATCCACCATATCCAGGGTATCCATATCCAAACTGGTCAGGCATCGCGTCCCGCAGGACCTCTACCTCTTCTGGATGTGCTGCACTCCTGTATAACTCTTCAGCAGAGTCAATTGGAGTGGCGAGAGAGGTTGCTGCGAACACGCAAGCGACCAGGGCGAGGACGAATAACTGCAAGCAACAATAACTATATAAGCGGCGAATGGCGATAGCCTAGTGGTTGAGACTTGGGTCTCCCGTTTCAGAGGTATGTGCGTTTTATGCACTCAAGGTTCAAAAAATCTTTATTCAAAATTGGTAGACTGTACATTTTCTCACGTCAATAAAATATTACTTATAAAAAAGTAATGGTGATAGTTAAAACTAAAGTTCAAGGGTTCCAAACGCGCCCTTCACAAAACTTTATTCAAATTTGGTAGACTGTACATTTTTTCACGTCAATAAAATATTACTTATAAAAAAGTGATGGTGATAGTTAAAACTAAAGTTCAAGGGTTCCAAACGCGCCCTTCACAAAACTTTATTCAAAATTGGTACACTGTAAATTTTTTCACGTCAATAAAATATTACTTATAAAAAAGTAATGGTGATAGTTGAAACTAAAGTTCAAGGGTTCCAAACGCGCCCTTCACAAAACTTTATTCAAAATTGGTACACTGTAAATTTTTTCACGTCAATAAAATATTACTTATAAAAAAGTAATGGTGATAGTTGAAACTAAAGTTCAAGGGTTCCAAACGCGCCCTTGTCTGAGAAGAGCCCACAACAAACTCTGCTGAGTTTTTTTTCAAAGTCGAATATATATCGCTAAAAG
Organism: Erebia palarica; assembly: GCA_964035005.1. NCBI lineage: Eukaryota > Metazoa > Arthropoda > Insecta > Lepidoptera > Nymphalidae > Erebia > Erebia palarica. Next base: position 20,505,052 of record OZ035995.1, read on the forward strand.
AGGATGGAAATATCGTTAGAACTCCTGCGTGCCTAAGAGTTTAGGCTACGGCTTCCCGTTCGGGTGGTGCTGTTTTCATATCCCAGCTGCCGCTACCTCTTATACGTTTCGGAGCTGCTAGTTTTAAGCACTTAAATAACACTGCTTTAATGCTTTAATTATGAACAGAAATTTCACATTCGAATTTATTTTTCGTATAATAAATGTTTATATGGGCTTTTGAATCGCCAAGTGAATCAACCACAGGTTCGGAATGCCATTCCTACCGAGAAGAGCCGGCAAGAAACTCGGCGGTTGCTCAAAAGAGCAAGGACGAGGTTTGTCAAAAGACAAACCTCGTCCTTCGTGAGGAAACCCATGCCTGAGAATGCTCCATAATGTTCTCAAAGGTGTGCAAATGTGTCTGATAGTTGGAGTCATTATTATTATTAACAATTATTGCAGATTAGAGTTGTATGCGAAAGGATTTGAAGGAAATGAAAAGAAAACTTTAAAAAACTTAAAACTTACGTATTTCATTGTGCTTAGATTGGAGTAATCACACTGATTGGTGGTCTTGTTTTAGATCAACGTGTATTTATACTAACATAACTGTTGTTATTAATGTATTTTAAATTACTGATATAAAATTGTGATTATCTACGAACAAGTCTAATTCCAACGATTAATCTTCAACTAACTACGTATTCTATTAACAAAACTGCAATGGAATTTTTGTAGTAACTAGCATAATCAGGTCAGGGGTACCTCAAACACCTAATGTTAACGAGGTACCTCATCTAGTCATCATTAGGTATTTTTATTGCACGACAAGTTCTAGTCCTTGACTACGATCTTACCGTGTTTTTTAAATATTTTGTAAACTTTAATTGAGCAGCATTTATAATATATGATTATGTATGTTATTCTTCTCAGCACACCTTTTTAATTGTTAGCCATATTGATGATTGATGTCCATCTTTCAAAGTGCGCCATATTAGATTACTAGGTAGGTATACTACACTTATTGACGTCCAGTTATTTATAAAATATAATGGTGATAATCAGTAACGGTATCTTAAAACTAAAGCTACGAGGGTTCCAAACGCGCCCTGGTCTGAGAAGAGCCCACAACAAACTCAGCCGGGTTTTTTAAAATATCAATCATCACCATCTCACAAATCATCTTAACTAAGGAACTATCAGAGCCATAGAGCAAATCATTGCCAAGCTTCCTTGTCGTTTAAGTAATCCTTTACATGGTAATAATATTTATCAATGAGTTTACGTTTTACATTAACTTTGAACTTATTTAGAGACATCTTTAACATGTCTTCTGGGAGCTTATTGTAGAAGCGGACATTGTTTCCAACAAATGAATTGCTAGTTTTCCTAAGCCTAGAAGCAGGCATTACAAGTTTATTTTTATTTTTAGTATTGACATTATGACAATCACTTTTCTTCTTGAATTTATCAATGTGTTCATGCAGGTATACTAAATTTTCAAATATGTATTCGTTGTGCACTGTCATAATATTGATTCTTTAAATTTATCTCTTAGTGACTCCTAGGTCCTCTTCTGCAGCACAAAAACAGAATTGATCAGCAGCATTACCCCATAATAATATACCATATGACATAATGCTGTGAAAGTAACCAGCATAAACTAATCTCGCCGTATCTATATCTGCCAACTGGCGAATCTTTTTAACCGCATACGCAGCCGGATTGCTACTAGGAGAGTAATCTAGGAGAGTAACGGAATAAAGAGTGTTATACATGGTTAATTTATTACTATCATACTCTTATGTGGCAGACACACTTGTGCACTATAATTTATCTTTCATATAATTGTCTATTCTTCGTTGAGAATGCCTGGTTGTTGGATTTTTCTTCTATAAGTGGTACGGCGGTAGTAGCGAGTGCTAATTTACTAGCTAACGTAAGCCCTAAAGTACCACCTCTATCACCACTACAGGGCACAGGCCTCCTGTCTCATAGGACAGAGGGAATTAGAGCTTGGATCCACTACGCTGCTCCAATCCGGGTCGGCGGGATTTTACGACTATTATCATGTTAGTGATGATAAAAGGGACAGACGCGCAGCTAAACGTGCTCTCCGAGGCACGGAGATGACAAACCGCCAACTTCTTAACTCCGGACTGGAACTGAGAATTTATAGTCAGAAAAACCCAATACTTAATTGTGGCCCGACCAGGGACTCGAACCCGGGACCTCGCCAGCCGCAGTCGACCATGCCAACCACAAGGCAAGCACAGCCAAGGCAGTCAGGTTAGCCCTAAGGTAATTAAAAAAAATATTTTTAAAAAGAACTTTATCGTCCGCCATATTGAATTAAGTGATGAAAGATTCTACAGCAAAGTAACGCCTGCTTCTGTCAAAAATCCAAAGTTAATAGTACATTGTTTACTGAGGGGAGAAAGTGAGTGCGTGAGGGGAGGGTGTAGTTTGAGGTTACTAGTTTGTAGTTACTACACTAAATTTTGAGGATCTATTTTATAACTTCAAACGAAACAAATCGCTCAATCGATATTTTTGAAGCCAAAATTTATTTAGCCGCGTTGAGCACTTTTTGGTAGGGCTTGTGGATTCGCGTCACCGACATGCTCGCGTTGTTACGAAGACAAAAGGTCCTAAATACTTATAAATATATGTACTACATTCGTAATTAAACTTTAATCCTTTTGTTTTAAGGTTTATATTTTGAATATATATACTTATATCTTTATTTTAATTATTCTAAATATTCGTTTTCACTTCTATCGGCAGTCCCTATGACTGCCAACTTTTTTCTTATATTTTAAAATAAGATAACGACGCAATAACGCCAAGTCTGACCAATATCTTCTGGCGAACGAATATTTGTTTTTCGGTTATTACATAATGTCGCTATTAAAAATAAAATAAAAACAAAAACTTAACAGGCATAAAAAGTAGTTCCAATTTTGGCCACCGGCCAGATAAGTTTGTTGGACTATATAAGGTAACAGAAAGCTGAGAGTCGAATAATGAACGCTATTAAATACTACCAGCCATAGACTATACCTCTGTACCAGGAACACTGGGGTTAAAACAAAAAAGGGCTAAATCTAGCTAGACCATACAGCCTATTCAGTCCTATTTTTTTTATTCCATGTTATTTTACACTCACCTGACATACTCTCAAAAAAAACAAAAAGGAGTGAAATTTTAATTCCAGTGTTTACAGTGAAAAAAAAAGTTATAGAAATTTATATAAATTTAAGATTATTTTATTAGTATTTGATATAATTTCTTAGTTATATATTATTATTGTTATGTTAGTCTTTTTACTCGACATTAATTTCTGGATTGATGTTACTTAGAATTAAAAAAAACAGCGCGTTAACAATGGATTTTTACACTTTTTCTGTCTGCTTAGCACGCTGCCAATGAATTTTATACATTTTTTCCGCCCGCATATTTGGTTTGTAGCAATGACGTGCTTTCTACCTCGTTTTGAAAAAACTAAGGTATTTTCCGAGAGGGTGTAGTAAAAAACGACTTTTTAATAAATATATAACATTTTATTGCTTTCGACACATAATATATACGTCCTGCAGACCTCTTCTGTATCTGAGAAATGTATGTATTTTAGCTGCACAACGCTCTAACATAATGCCACTCGTAGTTCCCTTATGTTGTGATAACTTGGCGGGGGTATTCAACGTCGCTTGTTTATGTAGTATCAGTGAGTATTTGTAGCATATACTTTGTAAACGTGACGTTCAGGTGTACTTTATAGGTAGCCATTTGGAATAAAATATAGATACTGCGAAACTAAATGACATGGGTATTAAGATGAAGAATAGGCCTGCTGGAAAATTACTTTGTAAAATATCCGTTTCTTGTTTATTTTCGCCATCCGACTCCACCAGGGTATCCAAACTGGTCAGGCATCGCGTCGCGAACATACACGCTGCGGCTTTGAGCTGTTCCTGCAGGAAGAGCACTCCTGAAGGTCTGTGAACGTCCCACCGAAGTGGCGAGAGAGGCTGCTGCGAACACGCAAGCGACCAGGGCGAGGACGAATAACTGCAAGCAACAATAACTATATAAGCGGCAAATGGCGATAGCCTAGTGGTTGAGACTTGGGTCTCCCGTTTCAGAGGTATGTGCGTTTTATGCACTCAAGGTTCAAAAAATCTTTATTCAAAATTGGTAGGCTGTACATTTTTTCACGTCAATCAAATATTAGTTATAAAAATGTGATGGTGATAGTTAAAACTAAAGTTCAAGGGTTCCAAACGCGCCCTTCACAAAACTTTATTCAAAATTGGTACACTGTACATTTTTTCACGTCAATAAAATATTAGTTAAAAAAATGTGATGGTGATAGTTAAAACTAAAGTTCAAGGGTTCCAAACGCGCCCTTCACAAAACTTTATTCAAAATTGGTACACTGTAAATTTTTTCACGTCAAGAAAATAATACTTATAAAAAAGTAATGGTGATGGTTGAAACTAAAGTTCAAGGGCGTTTTATGCACTTAAATAACAATGCCTTAATTATGGACGGAAATTTCGTGTCAATCACCGTCAAGTGAATCAACCACTGCCCCCTGATTGTGTAAGAATTACCGATCCAATCGTCTAAGTTCGGCGTCAAAGTAAAATAAACCATAACTTTATAGATTTAGAGCTCAATTTCGTGTACTCATTCTTATACGTTTAGGTATGTACGATACAATAAACGTATGAGAATGGATGCACGATATTAAGCTCTAATTCAATGCTTTTATGGTTTATTTTACTTTGACGCCGAACTTTGACGATTGGATCGGCAATTCTTACATAATCGCACCTCTGGTTCGGAATACCATTCCTACTGAGAGGAGCCGGCAAGAAACGCGGCGGTTGCTATTTTGACAATACTCGTCCTTCGCGAGGAAACCCATGAATAGAATAGATAGAATAGAATACAATTTATTTGTCTGAAAATGCCTGAGAGGGCTTCCATAATGTTCTCAAAGGTGTCTAAAGTCTGATAGTTGGAGTTATTAATTATTAAATTATTAGTTGAAGCAGATTAGGGCTATATGCTATATATAAAGGATTTGAAGGATATGAAAAAAAAAACTTATAACTTACGTATTTCATTGTGCTTCGATGGGAGTAATCACACTGATTGATGGTCTTCTTTTAGATAATCCTGTATTTATACTAACGTAACTTTTATTATTAATGTGTTTTAAATTTCTTAAATGTATTTTTAATTACTGATATAAAATTGTGATTATTTACGTTTCATAAATACGAGTATAATTTTAGAAACTAAGGATTTTCCTACAAATTTCAAACAATTTTGATGGTGGAATTTTAAAAATTGTGATGCAAGTATTTCTTTATTTTAAACTGAAAGCTGAAATACCGAGTTTCATCGATATCACTTTAAAAGAAAAGTGACTCGAACATCAAACCTCCTAACACCCGAATATGAGGCCGACGTCTCAACCACTAGGTTATCACCGCTTACCTCACTCAAATAAACCTTATTTCATTTACATTAGTTACCTGAAAAGAGTCTCGCGTACATTCATTTATTTTTCTGTCCCCAGTTCAAAGATTTCTCATCTTGATTACATTACCTGAAAAGAGAAAAATAACACTGAGTATAATATTACCTACATGTTTATACATATTTTTATACGACTGCCCGAACAAAGGAGTATATTGTTTTCAGGGTTCATGTATGTATGTATGTATGTAAGTATGTATGTATGTATGTATGTGAGTTTCTATATTCCACCATAACTTCTATACGACTGAACCGATTTTGATAAATGAGGTATTGTCAGAATCCCTAGCTTATAACGGGTGGCATACTTTCTATCCCGGAAAATTAAGGAGTTCCCGTGGGAACCAAAAAAAACTCGATCCACGCAGACGAAGTCGCGGGCATTAGCTAGTATTAAATAGAAAACATAAGGCCGCATGTGACGACGGCTTGCCAAATTGAAAGGTTTGGATCCGGCCCTGGGTTTGATTCCCGACGAGGGAAATTTGGAAATTGATTAAACACTGTTTTAACACCGAGTCTAAGATACGAGTACGTCTGTTGGATTTAACCTAATTATAAACGCAATAACTGCCTCGTTGGTCTAGTGGTTCGCATATTCGACTGCGGCCGACGAGGTCCTGGGTTCGAGTCCCGGGTTGGGCCATAATTAAATGCTGGGTTTTTCTGACTAGAAATTCTCAGTACTAGCCCGGAGTTAGGAAGTTGGCGGTGTTTCACCCCCGTGCCTCGGAGAGCACGTTAAGCCGTCGGTCCCGGTTATTATCACTAACATGATAATAGTCGTTAAAGCCCGCCAACCCGCATTGTAGCAGCGTGGTGGGTCTAAGCTCTAATTCCCTCTCTCCTATGAGAGTGGAGGCCTGTGCCCAGCTGTAGGACGTTAATAGGCTGTAGTAGATTAGATTAGATTAGATAAACGCAGTCTAAATTTATTTTTTAAGGTTCTATAGCCAAGTTCTGGAAGTCAAGATCGGTCCAGCAATTGAGCTGTGAAGAGGCAATGGACAAACATAATATCTAATTTCACATTTATAATAACCAAGTGAGAGCTTATTATGATATGATCCGGATTTCGAACACAGACCTGGCATTATGGAAAACATTGTTTTGTGTTTTGTCACATTAAAAAACAATGTTTTCTAAAAAACCCAAACAATAAATTATTACTCAAAGATATTTCCACTCCACTCCACTACAGCCCATTAACGTCCCACGGCTGGGCACAGGCCTCCACTCTCATAGGAGAGAGGGATTAGAGCTTACACCCACCACGCCGCTCCAATGCGGGTTGGCGGGCTTTAACGACTATTATCATGTTAGTGATAATAACCGGGACCGACGGCTTAACGTGCTCTCCGAGGCACGGGGGTGAAACACCGCCAACTTCCTAACTCCGGGCTAGTACTGAGAATTTCTAGTCTGAAAAACCCAACACTTAGTATGGCCCGACCCGGGACTTGAACCCAGGACCTCGTCAGCCGCAGTCAAACATGCTAACCACTAGACCAACGAGGCAGTTAAAGATAGACAATAAAGATATTTAGGTATAGTTAATTTTACCTCTAACACAATATTTATCTACAAGCAAAGATATATGAAGTTCAGACTAACGTAAATACTTAGCTGGAGCATTAATATGTATTAAGTCATAATATTATTATTCCATCGTCGAATCTCTCGTGGTCTGCTCAGAGTTTAACAATACGATATTAAGGCTGCCGCTCCACCATACATGTACTACTTGGCTATTACAGTGGTTAGCCCGCTACCATCTTAGACTGCATCACACTTACCATCAGGTGAGATCGCAGTCAAGGGCTAACTTGTAGTGGATAAAAAAAAAGGCACAAAAGCATCGCTTACCACCTTTTCTATGTAATGCATACAATGGCAACAAAACCTGTGCACACCACTGCTCTCTAAGCTACGGTCAAAACCCACCAATAGGAGCGCTTGATTTTTCAGCTTAAACCGTTAGATACTAGATCAAGCGCTTCCATTGATGGCTGGTTTGCAACACCATATTATGACGGAGACAAAATCCTTAAATATGGCGTTAACCTAAGGATCGTTAGTCAAACTGAATTTTAAAACAGTTATCCCCAACCGATTGAGCTGCAATTTTGCATACACGTTTAGTTTGGATGACAATGCATGGTTAGCTAAGTGACGTCATTCTAAATCTTATATGACGTACCTACTCCCAAAGATGGAGGACTAGTTATTTTTTTTAAGTATGCACCCCCTGATATGAGTATCAAAAAGTTTGAAAAATAAAATTACGTCTTGCTACTTAAGTAATAATACTGAATTCATTTAATTGCTTTTAGTTTTAACATCGGCTGTAAGTACCTAACCCATGTTTTAGACCAGCTACCACCTTAGACTGCATTACACAAAACTCTATTTAAAAAACGTTACAACACAGAATATACGATCCGACAAAAGAAACAGTTACATACTTAATTGTTATGCTTTGTCCAACGATTTATTATACTTTTGACGTAAGCACACAAGCGTCATAATTAATTATTGACAGGCAACTATCCACAAAAAAATGCAATACTCCAGAGACGCGTATCGATTTTTACAATAGTGAAGTGACGTGCCCTTTTATCCGATATTTCGTTACTCGTATACTCATCTAGTAAAAGTAATTACAAGGACGACTTTCCTTTTCAAAATAGTCACGGAGCTGCACCACTAACTTTCTTGATAGTCCTTTAAGCACCATATATCTTTGGCGAGGGTTGGTTTCACTGATTCATGTACTTACTGTTGTATGATGATAAATGATTTATTTCAATAAGTACATACATTAATATACTTAGTCATTTAAACGCTTGGGTATCATAAAAACACTAAAAAATGTTGAGCAAAGTTAATATAAGAAATATCAATGTGTCGAATCAATTAAAACTTCTTCGTAAAGCAAGTCGATTGTTATCAAAAATAGAATCAGTAAACCATTAGAACATCATTGACTCCATCTGCCAAAAGTAAAATAAATGATTGGACACAGAATTAATGGTACAAAAAGTACAGTTTGTACTATGTAAATTCCATTGCGGTTTTATTAATAGAAAATGTAGTTCTTTGTGTATTAATCATTGGAATTATAGACTTCTTGATAATTAAGTTACATTAAAAATACGTTAACAAAACAGTTACGTTAGTATAAATACACGTTGATGTGAAACAAGACCATCAATCAGTGTGATTACTCCTATCGAAGCACAATGAAATACGTAAGTTTTTTTTTTCATATCCTTCAAATCTTTTCGCATACAACTCTTATTTGCTATAATTGTTAATAATAATCGATCCATTGTTAACCTATACTTAATATTATAAATGCGAAAGTTTTGATGGATGTATGGTCCATGGATGGATGGATGGATGGATGGATGGATGGATGAATGTTTGTTATTCAATTACGTCGGAACGTCTGGAACAAATAACGTCTGGGTTTCTTTTTTATCCTGGAAAGTTAAGGAGTTCCCACGGGTACCAAAAATCTCAAGTAAAGCGGACGAAGTCGGGGGCATTAGCTAGTAATCAATAACTCCAACTATCAGACTTAACACACCTTTGAGAGCATTCTCTCAGGCATGGATTTCCTCACGAAGGACGAGGTTTGTCAAACGAGCAACCGCCGAATTTCTTGCCGGGCCCTATCGGTAGGAATGGCATTACCAGTGGTTGATGCACTTGACGATTCAAAAGCCCGTATAGAAGTTTAAGTATTTGAACGAAAAATAAATAAGAATTTATTATTTCCAAGCCGTGTCGTTTAAATACTTAAAACGCACGTAGCTCCGAAATCGGGGAGTTGTGCAGCTGGGATATGATAAGAGCATCACCAGAATGTAGCCTAAACTCTTAGGCATGCAGGATTTTTTTAACGATGTTTCCACCCACATTTAGTGATAGATTATATATGTTAGATAGATAGCGATTTGACTTTGAAAAAAAATTTCAGCGGAGTTTGTTGTGGGCTCTTTTCTGACAAGGGCGCGTTTGGAACCCTCTAACTTCAACTAACACCATCATTTAGCCATACTTATATTATAAATGCGAAACTGTCCGTCTGTCTGCTACGCTTTCACGGCCCATCCGTTCAACCGATTTTGATGAAATTTAGTACGTATTTAGTCCCACGGGAATCAAAAATCATAATCCACGCGCATTACTATATTTTACTGAAGTGAAAAGGTGTACTGTGTTACACACACAGTCTGTGTACCAACTTTGAGTAAAGAACTTTGCCTTAAGTGCATTAAAGCGCACATAACTCGGAAAAGAGACACCGAAGTCTTAATCACTTGGATCTCACGCCGCTTCTATAGTTATTGTTGCTTGCAGTTATTCGTCCTCGCCCTGGTCGCTTGCGTGTTCGCAGCAGCCTCTCTCGCCACTTCGGTGGCACGTTCACGGACCTTCAGGAGTGCTCTTCCTGCAGGAACAGCTCAAAGCCGCAGCGTGTATGTTCGCGACGCGATGCCTGACCAGTTTGGATATGGATACCCTGGATATGGTGGATACGGATGGGGAAAATAAACAAGAAACGGATATTTTACAAAGCAATTTTCCAGCAGGCCTATTCTTCATCTTAATACCACAACAAGCGACGTTGAATACCCCCGCCAAGTTATCACAACATAAGGGAACTACGAGTGGCATTATGTTAGAGCGTTGTGCAGCTAAAATACATACATTTCTCAGATACAGAAGAGGCCTGCAGGACGTATATATTATGTGTCGAAAGCAATAAAATGTTATATATTTATTAAAAGTTGTTTTATACTACACCCTCTCGGAAAATACCTTAGTTTTTTCAAAACGAGGTAGAAAGTACGTCATTGCTACAAACCAAATATGCGGGGGGAAAAAATGTACGAAATTCATTGGCAGCGTGCTAAGCAGACAGAAAAAGTGTAAAAATGCATTATAACGCGCTGTTTTTTTAAATTTCAAGTTACATCAGTCCAAAAATTAATGTCGAGTAAAAAGACTAACATAACAATAATAATAAATAACTAAAAAACTATATCAAATAATAATAAAATAATCTTAAGTTATATAAATTTATATTAATTGGGTATTTACACTGGAATTAAAATTTCACTCCTTTTTGTTTTTTTTGAGAGGCTGTCAGGTGAGGTGAGCGTAAAATGGAATGGAATAAAAAAAAATTATGACTGAATAGGCTATAAGGGACCTATAGATAGATGTTTGCCTTTTCTTTTTTTTTGAGTCTCGTCTAGTTAGGTGAGAGTGTAAAAATGCGTGGAATAAAAAAAATTATGACTAAATCTAAGGCTGAATGGTCTAGCTAGATCTTAGCCCTTTTTTGTTTTAACCCCAGTGTTCCTGGTACAGAGGTATAGTCTATGGTTGGTAGTATTTAATAGCGTTCATTATTCGACTCTCAGCTTTCTTTTACCTTATACAGCCCAACAAACTTATCTGGCCCGGTGGCCAAAATTGGAACTGCTTTTTATGCCTGTTAAGTTTTTGTTTTCATTTTATTTTCAATAGCGACGCCTGACACCGAGTTAGATAAGTTTGACGGACTTTACCTAGTATAATTCATTAAGTAATAACCTAAAAACAAATATTCGTTCGCAAAAAATATTGGTCAGACTTGGCGTTATTGCGTCGTTATCTTATTTTAAAATATAAGAAAAAAGTTGGCAGTCATAGGGACTGCCGATAGAAGTGAAAACGATATATAAAATAATTAAAAATATATATAAGTATAAGTATATATATTAAAAATAATTAAAATATAAACCTTAAAACAAAGGGATAAAAGTTTAATTACGAATGTATTATATTTATAAGAATTAAGGACCTTTTGTCTTCGTAACAACGCGAGCATGTCGGTGACGCGAATCCACAAGTCTTAACAAAAAGTGCTCAACGCGGCTAAATAAGTTTTGGCCTCAAAAATATCGATTGAGCGATTTGTTTCGTTTGAATTTATTTTACAAATTCAATCGATAAAAAGGACACAAAAAATACATAGAAAACAAAGAACGAAGTAGAATACAAAAAGGCGGCCTTATCGCTTAGTAGCGATCTCTGCCAGGCAACCTTAGGAATAAGAGAAGTTAGGAGATTAACACGCGGGTGGTGTATTAATATAAACATACAAACAGATACCTACATACTAATACATTTAAAACAGTTACACAAATAATATTATTATATTATTGGTGTAACCTGTTATATGTTTCATATAATAAATATATGTATATGAAAATAAACGAATAAATATAATTAGTATTTTTAGTTTATGTAATATTATACTAAATAAAAGTTAAAACTAGTCGTCTGTATACATCGTCGTCGGTGATACATAGAAATTCTTAACAGATTTTTTAAATTTTTCCAGTGACTTTGATTGTCGTATGTTTAATGGGAGAGCATTCCATAATAAAACAGCTTTCACTGTGAAAGACTGCGTATAAAACTTTGTCTTATACCTCGAACACAATATCTATACTAATATTATAAATGTGAAAATGTTCAACAATAAGAAGAGCTCGCGCAGGACAACCAAATGGCGTAAAAGCATTAAGGATGGTGCTCATGACGAAGCCTGGTTTGACGTTCTCGCCCAAAGAAGAGTAAGGAGGCATACCACCGGCTCCTTGATTTGCGAAGACCGTTCAGCTGCCCCATTTACGGTCAACTTTACACTCTCACCTAACTAGACGAGACTCAAAAAAAAAAGAAAAGGCAAACATCTATCTACACCATACAGCCTATTCAGTCATATTTTTTTATTCCGTGCCATTTTACACTCACCTCACCTGACAGACTCTCAAAAAAAAAACAAAAAGTAGTGAAGTTTTAATTCCAGTGTAAATACCCAATTAATATAAATTTATATAACTTAAGATTATTTTATTATAATTTGATATAGTTTTTTAGTTATTTATTATTATGGTTTTGTTAGTCTTTTTACTCGACATTAATTTTTGGGCTGATGTTACTTGAAATTTAAAAAACCAGCACATTACAAATGGATTTTTACACTTTTTCTGTCTGCTTAGCACGCTGCCAATGAATTTCATAAATTTTTTCCGCCCGCATATTTGGTTTGTAGCAATGACGTACTTTGTACCTCGTTTTGAAAAAACTAAGGTATTTTCCGAGAGGGTGTAGTATAAAACAACTTTTTAATAAATATATAACATTTTATTGCTTTCGACACTTATTATATACGTCCTGCAGACCTCTTCTGTATCTGAGAAATGTATGTATTTTAGCTGCACAACGCTCTAACATAATGCCACTTGTAGTTCCCTTATGTTGTGATAACTTGGCGGGGGTATTCAACGTCGCTTGTTTATGTAGTATCAGTGAGTATTTGTAGCATATACTTTGTAAACGTGACGTCCAGAAGGTGTACTTTATAGGTAGCTATTTTGAATAAGATATAGATACTGCGAAGAGTACAGCTAAATTGCATGGGTATTAAGATGAAGAATAGGCCTGCTGGAAAATTACTTTCTAAAATATCCGTTTCTTGTTTATTTTCGCCAGTCGGCTCCACCAGGGAATCCAAACTGGTCAGGCATCGCGTCGCGAATATACACGCTGCGGCTTTGAGCTGTTCCTGCAGGAAGAGCACTTCTGAAGGTCCGTGAACGTGCCACCGAAGTGGCGAGAGAGGCTGCTGCGAACACGCAAGCGACCAAGGCGAGGACGAATAACTGCAAGCAACAATAACTATATAAGCGGCGTGAGATCCAAGTGATTAAAACTTCGGTGTCTCGTTTCCGAGTTATGTGCGCTTTATGCACTTAAGGCAAAGTTCTTTACTTAAAATTGGTACACAGACTGTGTGTCAGTAAAATATTATAATGCGCGTGGATTCAGATTTTTGATTCCCGTGGGAACTCCTTAATTTTACGGGGTAAAGTAGCCTATGCCCTTCCCCGGGATACAAACTATGCATGCACGTATCTACCAAATTTCATCAAAATCGGTTGAACGGATGGACCGTGAAAGCGTAGCAGACAGACGGACACACTTTCGCATTTATAATATTAGTAAGTATGGATAAATGATGGTGTTAGTTGAAGTTCGAGAGTTCCAAACGCGCCCTTGTCAGAAAAGAGCCCACAGCAAACTCTGCTGAGTTTTTTTGACAAATATGTATCGTTAAATGTGGATGGAAACATCGTATAAAAATCCTGCATGCCTAAGAGTTTAGGCTACATTCTGGTGGTGCTCTTATCATATCCCAGCTGCACAACTCTCCGATTTCGGAGCTACGTGCGTTTTAAGCACTTAAACGACACCGCTTGGAAATAATAAATTCTTATTCATTTTTCGTTCAAATTCTCAAGCTTCTATACGGGCTTTTGAATCGTCAAGTGAATCAACCACTGGTAATGCCATTCCTACCGATAGGGCCCGGCAAGAAATTCGGCGGTTGCTCGTTTGACAAACCTCGTCCTTCGTGAGGAAATCCATGCCTGAGAGAATGCTCTCAAAGGTGTGTTATGTCTGATAGTTGGAGTTATTGATTACTAGCTAATGCCCCCGACTTTGTCCACATTAATTGAGATTTTTTGTGTACCAAAAACTCCTTAATTCATGAACACCATAACTTTCCAGGATAAAAAAGAAACTTACTTGTTCCTTAGACTAAGAATTGACTGTTTATTAAATTATTTATATTTTATTATCATTTGACATTGTATTACTTAAATTATTAATTTGACTACATAACTGACATGAAATGGTGGCCCATGGCATATCTACTAAATTTGACTTTTAATTATATCCGTAATAGTTAAAAAATTACTAACTAATATTGAATTCAAAATAACTTGTGAGATTAGACATTATTTTTATTTTAATTAGTAAACGTAGGTAGATAAATTAAAATGTGTTAGACTTACTGAAATTGTTACAAATTGCAATGCCCTAACGGGGCCTCATGTCATTATAATAAATAAATTATATTATATTGTATGTACATGAATGCAATGAATAAATGAAATGAAATGACGTTCGGACGTAATTGAATTAACAACCATCCATCCATCCATCCATCCATCCATGGACCATACATGCATCAAAACTTTTGCATTTATAATATTAAGTATAGGATAACAATGGATTGATTGTTATTCACAATTATAGCAAATTAGAGTGATAGAAAGGATTTGAAGGATATTTTTTTTTATTAAAACTTACGTATTTCATTGTGCTTCGATAGGAGTAATCACACTGATTGATGGTCTTGTTTTACATCAACGTGTATTTATTCTAACATAACTGTTTTGTTAATGTATTTTTAATGGTATACAATTTTGATTATTTAACTGTAACTAAATTATCAACAAGTCTAATTCCAATGATTAATACACAAATAACTACATTTTCTATTAATAAAACCGCAATGGAATTTTCATAGTACAAACTGTACTATTTGTACCATTTATTCTCTGTCCAATCATTTATTTTACTTTTGGCAGATGGAGTCAATGATGTTCTTATGCGTAACTGATTCTATTTTTGATAACCATCGACTTTCTTTACGAAGAACTTTCAATCGATTTGACACATTGATGTTTCTTTTATATTATCTTTGCTCAATTTTTTTTGTGATTTATATAAACATACCCAAGCGTTTAAATGACTAAGTATATTAATGTATGTACTTATTGAAATAAATCATTTATAAACAACAGTACAGTACATGAATCAGTGAAACCATCCGTCGCCAAAGATATATGGTGCTTAAAGGACTATCAAGAAAGTTAGTGTAGCAGCTCCGTGACTATTTTGAAAAGGAAAGTCGTACTTGTAATTACTTTTACTAGATGAGTATACGAGTAACGAAATATCGGATAAAAGGGCACGTCGCTTTACTATTGTAAAAATCGATACGCGTCTCTGGAGTATTGCATTTTTTTGTGGATTGGGTTGCCTGTCAATAATTAATTATGACACTTGTCTGCTTACGTCAAAAGTAAAATAATCGTTGGACAAAGCATAACAATTAAGTATGTAATTATTTATTTTGTCGGATCGTTTATTCTGTGTTTTAACGTTTTTTTACATTGAGTTTTGTGTAATGCAGTCTAAGATGGTAGCTGGCCTTAAACATGGGTTAGGTACTTACAGCCCATGTTAAAACTAAAAGCAATTAAATGAATTGAGTATTATTACTTAAGTAGCAAGACGTAATTTTATTTTTCAAACTTTTTGATACTCATATCAGGGGGTGCATACTTAAAAAAAATAACTAGTCCTCCATCTTTGGGAGTAGGTACGTCATATTAGATTTAGAATGACGTCACTTAGCTAACCATGCATTGTCATCCAAACTAAACGTGTATGCAAAATTGCAGCTCAATCGGTTGGGGATAACTGTTTTAAAATTCAGTTTGACTAACGATCCTTAGGTTAACGCCATATTTAAGGATTTTGTCTCCGTCGTAATATGGTGTTGCAAACCAGCCATCAATGGAAGCGCTTGATCTAGTATCTAACGGTTTAAGCTGAAAAATCAAGCGCTCCTATTGGTGGGTTTTGACCGTAGCTTAGAGAGCAGTGGTGTGCACAGGTTTTGTTGCCATTGTATGCATTACATAGAAAAGGTGGTAAGCGATGCTTTTGTGCCCTTTTTTTTTATCTACTACAAGTTAGCCCTTGACTGCGATCTCACCTGATGGTAAGTGATGATGCAGTCTAAGACTGTAGCGGGCTAACCACTGTAATAGCCAAGTAGTACATGTATGGTGGAGCGGCAGCCTTAATATCGTATTGTTAAACTCTGAGCAGACTACGAGAGATTCGACGATGGAATAATAATATTATGACTTAATACATATTAATGCTCCAGCTAAGTATTTACGTTAGTCTGTATGAGATTGATTATGAGAAATGAACTTCATATCTTTGCTTGTAGATAAATATTGTGTTAGAGGTAAAATTAAGTATACCTAAATATCTTTATGTAAAATTTATTGTTTGGGTTTTTTAGAAAACATTGTTTTTTAATGTGACAAAACACAAAAAAATGTTTTCCATAACGCCGGATCTGTGTTCGAAATCCGGATCATATC
This sequence comes from Erebia palarica, assembly GCA_964035005.1. Taxonomy (NCBI): domain Eukaryota; kingdom Metazoa; phylum Arthropoda; class Insecta; order Lepidoptera; family Nymphalidae; genus Erebia; species Erebia palarica. Next base: position 20,521,689 of record OZ035995.1, read on the forward strand.
ATATTAAGCTCTCACTTGGTTATTATAAATGTGAAATTAGATATTATGTTTGTCCATTGCCTCTTCACAGCTCAATTGCTGGACCGAGCTTGACTTCCAGAACTGGGCTATAGAACCTTAAAAAATAAATTTAGACTGCGTTTATAACTAGGTTAAATCCAACAGACGTATCTAAGACTCGGTTTTAAAACAGTGTTTAATCAATTTCCAAATTTCCCTCGTCGGGAATCAAACCCAGGGCCGGATCCAAACCTTTCAATTTGGCAAGCCGTCGTCACATGCGGCCTTATGTTTTCTATTTCATACTAGCTATTGCCCGCGACTTCGTCTGCGCGGATCGAGGTTTTTTGGTTCCCGCGGGAACTCTTTATTTTTCTGGGATAAAAAGTAGCCTATGTGCTATTCCAGACTATAATCTATCTCTTCGCCAATTTTCAGCCAGATCCGTCCAGCCGTTGGGACGTGATTGACTAACATACATCCATACATCCATCCAAACTTTCGCATTTATAATATTAGTAAGATTTAGTTGGATAAATATTCCAGCAAAGGAAGTTAACCAAACAAAACTCAGTACCAACTACCGATAAAACTCTTATCGTTGGCAAATAATTCAAACGTCGACTTTAATTGTAAATATGGATGGACTCCGGACATTATCGAATCTTAGGGCACCTTGTTAGCATTATATTTATTACAGCTATAAGTAATACTGAGGTGTGATTATGTAAGAAGTGCCGATCCAATAGTCAAAGTTAGTTAGTAAGTAAAGTAAATCATAATAGCATTGAAATAGAGCTCAATTTCGTGTATCCATTCTCATACGTTTATGGTATCGTCCATACCTAAACGTATATGAATGGATACACGAAATTGAGCTCTAATTTAATAATGATATGGTTTATTTTACTTTGACACCGAACTTAGACGATTTGATCGACAATTCTTACATAATTGGGGGGCTGATATCAATTTGTTGAATAAATTTACGCTAACATGGTGGCAAGTTTTGGTACCATTCAATTTTTAAATAGGGATGGTGAAAATTTTATCAAATCAGCAACTCTTTATCTCTTTTAAAAACGCGCTTCTTGTATTAAGGCAGTTGGTATAACACCGGAGCATCTTCAGGAGATGTTGACTCAACCATGCACGACTGTGAAGATGTATCTTGTCACATAGATTTGTCTACTGTGGCGGATTATAGTGAATTAAACTTCTAGTTTTTGACGACCTCCGTGGCGCAGTGTGTAGCGCTGTTGTCTTAACGTGCGGAGGTCCCGGGTTCGATCCCCGGCAGGGTCAATTTGGGAATTTATAATTTCTGAATTTTCCCTGGTCTGGCCTGGTGGGAGGCTTCGGCCGTGGCTAGTTACCACCCTACCGGCAAAGACGTGCCGCCAAGCGATTACGCGTTCCGGTACGATGCCGTGTAGAAGCCGAATAGGGGTATGGTTTTAATATAACTGCCATGCCCCTAACAGGTTAGCCCGCTACCATCCTAGACTGCATCATCACTTACCATCAGGTGAGATCGCAGTCAAGGGCTAACTTGTAGTGGATATAAAAAAAAAAGTTCATTCATAATTAATTCTAAAGATGAAAACATAGAAAATACTTTTATTTCGGAAATTCACGGTACTTCCTACTAATCTTACTAATATTATAAATGCGAAAGTTTGGATGGATGTATGGATGTTTGTTACTCAATCACGCCCCAACGGCTGAACGAGTTTGGCTGAAATTTGGCACAGATATAGATTTTGGTCTGGAATAGCACATAGGCTACTTTTGATCCCGGAAAATTAATGAGTTCCCGCGGGAACCAAAAAACCTCGATCCACGCAGACGAAGTCGCGGGCAGTAGCTAGTAATTTATAAAGAAACCCAAAATCCACGCTAACGAAGTCGCGGGCATCAACTGTATAGCTTACATGTAAAAATATGTACAAACATGTAGGTAATATTATACTCAGTATTATTTTTCTCTTTTCAGGTAATGTAATCAAGATGAGAAATCTTTGAACTGGGGACAGAAAACCTCTTTTCAGGTAATTAATGTAAATGAAATAAGATTTATTTGAGTGAGGTAAGCGGTGATAACCTAGTGGTTGAGACGTCGGCCTCATATTCGGGTGTTAGGAGGTTTGATGTTTGGGCCACTTTTATTTTAAAGTGATTTCGATGAAACTTGGTATTTCAGCTTTCAGTTTAAAATAAAGAAATACTTACTTGTTTCACAATTTTTAAAAATTCCACCACCAAAATGGTTTGAAATTTGTAGGAAAATCCTAAGTTTCTAAAGTTTTATTTATGAAACTTAAATAATCACAATTTTATATCAGTAATTAAAAATACATTTAAGAAATTTAAAACACATTAATAATAAAGGTTATGTTAGTATAAATACAGGATTGTCTAAAAGAAGACCATCAATCAGTGTGATTACTCCCATCGAAGCACAATGAAATACGTAAGTAATAAGTATTTTTTTTTCATATCCTTCAAATCCTTTCGCATATAGCCCTAATCTGCTTCAACTAATAATTTTATAATTAATAACTCCAACTATCAGACTTTACACACCTTTGAGAACATTATGGAAGCCCTCTCAGGCATTTTCAGACAAATAAATTGTATTCTATTCTATTTTATTCATGGGTTTCCTCGCGAAGGACGAGTATTGTCAAAATAGCAACCGCTGAGTGTCTTGCCGGCTCCTCTCGGTAGGAATGGTATTCCGAACCAGAGGTGCGATTATGTAAAAGGGTGTTAAAGTAAAATAAACCATAAAAGCATTTTATTAGAGCTTAATTTCGTGCATCCATTCTCATACGTTTTAAGTACCGTACATACCTAAACGTATAAGAATGAGTACACGAAATTGAGCTCTAAATCTATAAATTTATGGTTTATTTTACTTTGACGCCGAACTTAGACGATTGGATCGGCAATTCTTACACAATCGGGGGGCAGTGGTTGATTCACTTGACGATTCAAAAGCCATAATAGAAGTTTATTTGAATGAATAATAAATTTGGAAATTTACGTCCATAATAGGCATGATGACAGTAACCAAGAATCAATGAAATTATGAATTCATCGTTCACGGATTATAAAAAACGTATTTATTTTTCTATTTCGAATGAGATTGCTATTTATTTTGATAAAATAAAACTATAAAATACAGCAATCCGCCATATTGGATTAAACACCAAGAAGCGAATGACGTCACAATTGTTTGTTTCGAGCTTTGACAATCACACTATTGCTTACTGCACACTGCACAGAGTACATTGGTAAAAACAATAGTGACGTCACAAACGACGCCATGACACCGACGGGCGTTTTGGCGCGAATATTAAAATTTAAATTTCAAATGGCAATTTTATATACCAAACCTTATTTTTCTGCAGAAATAATATATTTTTTCGAAATAGTAGACACTTCCGAACATAACCTGACCATTTCTCAAAATCAGTCTCACGCCACAACTCTCGAACTTCAACTAACACCATCATTTATCCATACTTACTAATATTATAAATGTGAAAGTGTGTCCGTCTGTCTGCTACGCTTTCACGGCCCATCCGTTCAACCGATTTTGATGAAATTTGGTAGATACGTACATGCATAGTTTGTATCCCGGGGAAGGGCATAGGCTACTTTACCCCGTAAAATTAAGGAGTTCCCACGGGAATCAAAAATCTGAATCCACGCGCATTATAATATTTTACTGACACACAGTCTGTGTACCAATTTTAAGTAAAGAACTTTGCCTTAAGTGCATAAAGCGCACATAACTCGGAAACGAGACACCGAAGTTTTAATCACTTGGATCTCACGCCGCTTATATAGTTATTGTTGCTTGCAGTTATTCGTCCTCGCCCTGGTCGCTTGCGTGTTCGCAGCAGCCTCTCTCGCCACTTCGGTGGCACGTTCACGGACCTTCAGGAGTGCTCTTCCTGCAGGAACAGCTCAAAGCCGCAGCGTGTATGTTCGCGACGCGATGCCTGACCAGTTTGGATTCCCTGGTGGAGCCGACTGGCGAAAATAAACAAGAAACGGATATTTTACAAAGTAACTTTCCAGCAGGCCTATTCTTATCTCCTTCTGTTGTATCATAAAAATCATACAATCAATTATGCACAGTTATCAAAACGTAAAGCAGTACAGTTTCACATAATGTTACAACCCAAAAATAAAGCATTAATATTTAACATTAATAAATACATCAAGAAAAATATATATGATTTCTTTTTTTTACGTCTTCGGTTCCCTCGTAATAAAAAAAAGTAAAGAGAAAATTTGTCATAGTTCTTGCAATAGGCATGATGACAGTAACCAAGAATCAATGAAAATATGAATTAATCTAATGAAATAGGATTCATGGATTATAAAAAACGTGTTTATTTTTCTATTTCGAGTGAGATTGCTATTTATTTTGATAAAATAAAACTATAAAATACAGCAATCCGCCATAATGGATTAAACACCAAGAAGCGAATGACGTCACAAATGTTTGTTTTCGAGCTTTGACAATCACACAGAGTACATTGGTAACAACAATAGTGACGTCACAAACGACGCCATGACACCGGCGAGCGTTTTGGCGTGAATTTTAAAATTTAAATTTCAAATGCCAATTTTATCTACCAAACCTTATTTTTCTGCTGAAATAATATATTTTTTCGAAATAGTACATGCTTCCGAAGATAATCTGACCATTTTTCAAAATCAGTCATCATGCCCATTCACGAGTGCACGTGACTCATCATAAAAGTGGATTTACTTTCGAGTATACACAACAGGAACTTTATCTTTTTTATACGACTGCCTGAGAAAAGGAGTAGGTATATTTTTTTCAGGGTTAATGTATGTATGTATGCATGTATGTATGTATGTATGTATGTATGTATGTATGTATGTATGTATGTATGTATGTATAGATAGATAGATGAACTCTTTATTGCACACACATAAAAACAATAACAATAAAGAAAAGCTTAAAAGATAAGACAGAAGGGTGCAAAGGCGGTCTTATTGCTAAAGCAATCTCTTCCAGACAACCTTTGGGGAGAGGAGATTATAAAACAAGAGCGCGGGATAGTGCAACAACTAAAAATTAAAATATGTAATATATATGTACATACATGCATACATCCATCCATACATACAAACATATATACATACATACATACATAGATATATGTATAGGTATATATGTGAGTACATAGGTACATAGTACATAGGTATGCATGTGAGTTTGTATATTCCACCATAACTTCTATACGCCTGAACCGATGTTGATAAATGAGGTATCGTTAGAATCCCTAGCTTATTCCGGGTGGCATAGCCTAGTAAAATTCTAAAAAAAATTATCGGGTGACCATGGTCCCGCATTAAGACTAAAGTTGAAAAAAAAAATTCGAAAATAAGATTAACTATAATATAATCATCATCTAGAAAATGATGAGTATATTCCAAAAATATATAACACTATAGTTCAATATCCAGTAATTCACAAAAAAACTTCATTTAATAAAAATGTGAATAAGATTCTAATTTAACTAGATCAATTTAGATTTTTTACTTTTTTGTTCGTTTTTTGGCAGGGCAGTCGTGTTTTTTTTTTAAATTACTACTTGTTTGTGTGTGTTTTTAGCAAGTATCTCTGTGTGTCCACATTCTGAGGGACTTTTACTTAAGTTATGGTTAAAATTAAATTAACCAACATTTAGTAGCTGTCTCAAGCGCTTTAACTGTATTAGGAGTTTCGGCTTTGAACATTGGCCTGTTCTAATCCTACTTTGATATTGTAAGGCCCCCTTGTGCAAGGCCGCTAAAAGTGTTTATGTGTTTAAAGTCCAACAAACTTATCTGACCCAGTGTCAGTGTCACTAGTATCTATGAAAAATAAAATAAAAACAAAAACTTAACTTAAAAAAAAAGGCATACTTACAAATTAGTTCCAATTTTAGCCACCGGGTCAGATAAATGTGTGGGACTATACCTTCTTTATCTGTCTTTCTCACGTCAACGGTTCACACAGATTGTGAACCGTTCAATGTTCTGAGTGTGAATTTTTGAACTATTCATTGTATTTACGTTTTCTTGTCTGTTTCTTGTAGGTTAGGTTAGGGTTCGACATCAAGTATAATGAGGTAGTGAGGGGCACTTAGGTTCTATCGGGTTAATATACCTAACAGATTACAATCTACCGAAAAATAATGCGTTAAATTGTAATCTTTAGATTATAATCTCACGGTTTTTACAATCTTACGGTGACAGATATAGCTTTAACTATAACCTGAATTATTAAAACAGGCACGTTTTGCCTCGGAAAATTAAAGAGTTCCCGCGGAAACCAGAAAACCTGTACGGGAGCAGGTGATAAGGCTGGACCGTAACAATAGGATGATCATCCTCCGAGCGGGTGTTGACCTCGGGGACCACTGGTCCAATCATTTATCTTTGGTAGTCGTGATATATATATGAATTTCTAATAAGCTGTTACTCTAATGACTTGCAAAACCTAATTCAGTTTAAATGTATAATAAGTTAAGTCGGGGTCGGACTTCATGGCAACCAAATTAATAATTCATTTCTCATACGCTAATAATCCGATTAAATATGGCCTTGACCGGCCTTAGAACTACAATAATTTAATGTTCTCGTGAGACCTAAACCGTATTTCACAGACAGTGAAAGCCTTGTCGTTAAGACGTCCGGGACCATATTGCCAGCCCTTAACTTAAAGCAATATTACTCAAAATAACAGTTTGGTTCCTAAAATAAGGATTATAATTCTAAAACACGAAAGTAAACAATAATGAAAAAAAAATGTGTGTGTGTGTGTGTGTGAAATTCACACAGGGCAGAAGTGAAGAAAAGTAGTCTACAAAGAATAAGACCAATATAACTTGTATTCTATCTCATTCTCTCGCAGGCTAAATCCTATTATGAATATGCTTGTCTCTTTTTAGTGTCGCATTTTCGTTTCATCGAATTTTCAAATCACGACTCTAAAGAACTTTCACTTCAACATGTAACTAACCTGCCGGGGTCCCTAAGAATCTACACCTTACTCTACCAATAAAATTCAATATTTCTTTAGAATGGCACGTGAATCATCTAGCAGTAAGACCCTCATATATTGTTGCGTCCATAATAAACCAAGATCTTTTAGAGTTTCGGAAGCTTCGAGTCCAATCAACCCAACGACTTGATTATATACCAATTTAGATGAAATTTAGCTTACATATGACTGGCTTTAGAAACGCGTTCGAGTTATAGAAAAATTATAAAACACGTTCAAACATTCATTAATATCAATGCATAAATTCTGTTCGAGGTTATATGAATTATAATATGACGCCATCGAGTAATTGGTTCATCTCTAAATAATGACACGCGTTTTATACGCGTGTTGTATTGATTCAATACTGCCATGCTTTCAGTTCAAGTATACTGCGCTTTGCTCGTTCTAAGAACCTTACTTCTTTAGCACATACACTAATTGTAGCCAGTCATTATGTATAGGATCATTAAAGTATCATATCATACACCTCTTAGAGACAATTGTACTTTGACTATGATAGTAAGACCTTTTGTATTAATACTATAAGTTTGAACCCAGGGTTAAGATTTCTATCTTATTTAACAACATAAATGTTGTTCCATAAGGTCACCGTGAAACGAACTAATCCTAGTGGTAGCATCTTCCTTTTATAAGATAAGGAAGATGCTTTGAGATGGCATCATTTGCTTTTCTAAAAAATAAATGATGGTTGGCTGGCTCCACCCCGCCACCAACGGTAGGCTTCTTCCCTCTCTTGGTATCCCAAGAGGCATATTAATGCATAGACTAATAAGTCTCAATACTAATAATACCAATAATCAATACTAATAAGAATACCAAAAGTCAACAGGAAAATTCAGAAATTGTAAATTTCCAAACCCTGCCGGGGATCGAACCCGGGACCTCCGCACGTTAAGCCAACAGCGCTCAACACTGCGCCACGGAGGTAAATTATCTACGGAGGATTAGTGGAATGAGTTAAATATAACTGCCATACCTACTAAGTACGGTATGGTACTTAATACAACAAACATCCATACATACAAACTTTCGCGTTTATATATAATTAATTATTTATATTTATAATAAGTAAGGATTCATTTCCTATGGTCAGGTTTGACACATTATCATCATCGCATTTGTTATAGTGACATTTACTAAAAATATTCAAAGAGATTTCCTACATCTATCCTATCTATAGTTGCCACATTTGCCACCTACTGAAAAAGATAAACAACAAACATCCATACATCCATACATACAAACTTTCGCGTTTAAGGTCAGTTCGTCGAAGACCGGCATACTTTTTTAAAATTTTCCTTCATTGAGCAAATTTCGTCACTTTTATAATAATTTAGACAAGTATTATTACTTAAGGCAAAAATATATTTAGTTCACTACTGAACGAAACTGACAAATTTACGTCAAAGTCACAAGTGTATAATATAAACACAAATAAAAAAAAAATGCGAAACAGACGGACTTGGCCGCCACGTCGGATAAGACCGTCTGAGGGGAAAATTTAGTATAAATAGACGATTTAGACGAATGTAGATATTTTGTATGTGTGTGTTTTTCGGCAGCAATTCAAAATACATCGTCATTTTTAAAATAAAAGGTTCCAAACACCTTGTGTCGCACAAATTTGTATTTGTCGGGTAAGTCCGGCATACTTCGCCCTTCAGGGGACGAAAACATTTTTATCGCTCAAAAAAATCTTTACTTTGGTAAATCAGCTTTTTATTATTTAAGATAATATCTCCTTAACAGGAATCACAAAATTTGACATTTAACAAAGAACTATTAGACATAAATAGCTCGTCATTAGTAATTATTATAAGAAATTTAAAAATATTAACAATTTACCTTGAGACCAAAAATGTTCAAAAATATTCTTATTGCAGCCTATTTTAAAATCGCTCATTCAGTTTTTCATTTATTATGGCAAGCGGCCACACTACTAAAGCAACTCACTTCACTTATCAATAAATAATTTACTTAAAGTAAAATTAAATTCAAAAATATAATTAATTATCAGCTTAGCTTGAGATCAATAATGTAAAAAAAATATTCTTATTGCAGCCTATTCTAAAACCACTCATTCAGTCATTCAATCATTATGGCAACCGGCCACACCATAAATCAATTCACTTCACTTGTCAATTAATAAATAATGACTTAAAATTAAATTTAATTCAAAAATATAATTAAGCAAACGTATTAAAGAATAAAACTAAGAATCCATACCTTCTTTAGTTTATTCTTCAATATTACGTTCTAAACCGATTTTCTAAATGAAGTCAAGACCTATGGTCCACTACACAGACAACTCAAAAATAAAATAAATTCATATATTAGTTTCATGTATATAGTTTTTTATGTTAATAATAATCAATTCAAGTAAATAAAGTGGGAATAAGCTGTAAAACTCTTAGTAAGTATTTTAATTTTTGTAATTTGAATATATGTAGACGAAAAACGTTTAAAACACCTGGAATCGGTAAAGACCGACATATGCCGATCTTTCCCTCCAAGAGGTAGACGGACTTCGCCACTATTGCACTTTGAAGTTATATTTTTTCCACCATGTGTAACTTCGTTGAAAATGTGTTTTATTCTATTCTGATATAATAGTATGGTAGATAAACTAATCAATAATAAACTTACTTGCGCAAATCTAACTTAAATAAGCGACAAACCACCAAACACAATATTTTTGACAACACCTGACTAAGTAAATGCAGGTTGACAAGTCAACTATATTTCAAATCGGTTTTTTTCTCTCTGTGTCATAAATAGCACCATCTATGTTATTTTGTTGTAACTAGAATAGTTTTATGATTTCGTTAAATAGGATGCCATCTGTGTAGCTATTCAAAATTCGTCGTATTCCTTACTGTACGGTCTTACCCGACAGACGGACTTCGCCGAACTGACCTTATATATAATTATTTATATAAATAAGTAAGGAAGTAAGGATTCATTTCCTATGTTAAGGTTTGACACATTATCATCATCGCATTTGTTAAAGTGACATTTACTAAAAATATTGAAAGAGAATTCCTACATCTATCCTATCTATAGTTGCCCAAATCCACCTACTGAAAAAGATAAAAAATCTATGATCTGCGCCTAACCACTTAACGACCTTCTGACAAGATGGGTCCATACAGTTATGAACCTTAGGTGGTAAACATTTTCTGACCGCGAAAGTTTATGCAAATAACATTCAATCATCATGAAAATTGGGCCAACGTGTTGCCTTATTCTCCATAACAATAACATTCCCAACTTTACTGGCAAACATTTGTTACAAAAGTCAGAAACTCCGAGCTTGTTACGGCCAACTTTCTCACTCACGTTATACTTAAGTTACACACAAACATACTTATGCTATACTTGTGCTGCTTTGAGTCATGTTAAATGAGCATAAGATGTTTTTAATATTGTGTTTCAATTTCCCTTTGTTCGCTTCACTTTTTGGTATTCAACAAAGACGGTTGGTATGGCGCAGTGGTGAGCGCTGTGGTTTTATAACTGGGAGGCCCCGCGTTCGATCCCCGGCAGGGTCAATGTGGGTATTTATAATTCCAGAATTTTCCCTAGTCTGCTCTGGTTGCTAGTTATTACGAATACTTTGAGAGTTTGGGACCCCAACGCCTATCATATATTTATTGTACGTATATATACGTACGTTTGTAAGCATAGATACCAGAAGCAAAGCAACAAACTTATATTTCCTTGCTCAGTATTTTAGTCATATGCAAAAGGTTACGAAAACTCACGGGAAAAAGGAAAACACAATTCCATGTTGCGTTTAACAGCTGTTTGCCTAAGTTCTTCCCTGATACAATACAACCTACGTATTATACCAAATTTCATCAAAATCGGTTGAAAAGATAGACCGGGAAAGCGTAGCTAAGAGACAGAGAGGTCGAAAGATTACAATTCAACGCATTATTTTTCGGTAGATTGTAATCTGCTAGGTATATTAACCCGATAAAACCTAACTACTGATTGACTACCTGATTATTTATGTCGAACCCTAACCTAACCTACAAGAAAGAGACAAGAAAACGTAAATACAATTAATATTTCAAAAATTGACACTCAGAACATTGAACGGTTCGCAATCTTTCGACAGGTTACAATTTCGCTAGTTAGATTATAATCTAACGGTTTTTACAATCTTACGGTGACATACCCATTCCATACATTAGTATGAATACGTTTTAAAGACATTACTGCATAGTCAGTATTGATCTTAAAGCACTGTTAGAGATAACGCTGCAATATGGTAGATAATAGATATGTGGTAGCAACTAATCTTCATTCCGCATCATCCCTGGGGTGTAAACTACCCGAGTGGAATGATGTGACATCTATTCAAGACATAACATACTCTAGTTGTATGACTAGATTCCAGGATGAAGGACAGACAAACGTAATTCGATGAAATGTTGAGTACTATGTGCACTATGCCTCGTTAACTGCCTCGTTGGTCTAGCGGTTAGCATAGTCGACTGCGGATCACGAGGTCCTGGGTTCGATTCCCGGTCGGGCATAAAAATTGTTAGGTATTGGGTTTTTCAATTAAGGAATTCTCAGTGCCAGCCCGGAGTTGGAAGTTGGCGGTGTTTCACCCCCGTGCCTCGGAGAGCACGTTAAGCCGTCGGTCACGGTTATTATCACTAACATGATAATAGTCGTTGAAGCCCGCCAACCCGCATTGGAGCAGCGTGGTGGGTGTAAGCTCTAATTCCCTCTCTCCTATGAGAGTGGAGGCCTGTGCCCAGCAGTGGGACGTTAATAGGCTGTAGTGGTAGTGGTGATGTGCACTATGAATCGTGTAAGTACCTTTGAAGTTTAGTCTAGAAACCGAATAGGGGTATGGGTTTAATATAACTGCTATGCCCCTAACAGGTTAGCCCGCTGCCATCTTAGACTGCATCATCACTTACCATCAGGTGAGATCGCAGTCAAGGGCTAACTAGAAGTGGACAAAAAAGAAGTCAAAGTCTAATAAAGATGTTTAATCAAATATAATTGCTTTGGTATCGTAAAGTGAATCTTCCACTGGTTCGGAATGAACTCCTATCTAGAAGAATCAGCAAGCAACTTAAGTGGTTTCTCTTTTGTTTTAAAAATTTCATGATTAAGGATGTTTTCTATGTCAATTTTTTTGTAATTATTATAATAATAGAAGTTTTTATTGTTATTATAATAGAGTTTCTTCTTAAGGACGTAAAAGTAGTTAGTTTTAAGTATAATGACAATATTGGTTACAGTGAAAAAATGCGGTTAGTATTAATACAAGTCAATATTTCAAACATAACCACACGGTTCTAATTTTCATAAAGAGTTGCTGATTTGACTAGAGTCAAGTACATTTGTTAAGTAAACTTTTTTCGTTATTCGTCGCGGTTTCTTTTATTATATTTTAACATTCTTTTATTGCAGTCTATTTTTCGATTCACAGCAGTTGATCTCTTAAGCAGTTAATTCTTCTCAGACTTTTCTTTCGATTTAGCATCTTAAGGTTTGCTCAAGAAAAATAAGACCTCATGTAATATTAATGTGCAATTTAAAAACATCGAGAAAATCCTACGAAATCCCTCAAGATGTTTAACTTAAATGGAATTGTCTGCAATAAAATTAAGTTGAAGTCTGGATTGTTGACGGTCGCCTGCGTTATATGTTTAAACTTGCTAAGCTCCGTCTAGGTATTAGCTTTAAGGACAATATCCACCACCACTACAGCCAATTTACGTCCCACTGCTGGGCACAGGCCTCCACTCTCATGAGAGAGGGAATTAGAGCTTAGACCCACCACGCTGCTCCAATGCGGGTTGGCGGGCTTTAACGACTATTATCATGTAAAGGACAATATACTCTTGCTTTTTACAACCTAACAAAGGTAAAATAAAAAATAAAACACATTTAACTGATCCCTACTGATTCTGACAAGTGACAAGAACATACTTATCTAAAACTGTGATTTAGTACGGAGAATCTGTCAGAGGCTCAATTATAGTCTATGCAAATCGTAATCATTTGTTACTCGAACTGTTTATGGAGTTAATACATGCTTTTTGACGTGCAGCCATCAATGAACTCCTTAAACAGGTCGAATTATCCGTTTTACAAACGATTACGAGTACGATTTCCTTTTTTTTTCTTATCCACTACAACCAGACCCACCACGCTGCTCCAATGAGGGTTGGCGGGCTTTAACGACTATTATCATGTTAGTGATAATAACCGGGACCGACGGCTTAACTTGCTCTCCGAGGCACGGGGGTGAAACACCGCCAACTTCCTAACTCCGGGCTAGTACTGAGACTTTCTAGTCAGAAAAACCCAACACTTATTATGGCCGGACCTATGCTAGCCACTAGACCAACGAGACAATTATGCGTTATTTTTTTTATTCACTACAAGTTAGCCCTTGACTGCGATCGCACCTGATGGTAAGTGTTGATGCAGTCTAAGATGGTTAGAACGGGCTAACCTGTTAGGGGCATGGCAGTTATATTAAACCCATACCCCTATTCGGTTTCTACACGGCATCTTACCGGAACGCTAAATCGCTTGGCGGCACGTCTTTGCCGGTAGGGTGGTAACTAGCCACGGCCGAAGCCTCCCACCGGGCCTGACCAGGGAAAATTCAAAAATTATAAATTTCCAAATTGACCCCGCCGGGGATCGAACCTGGGACCTCCGCACGTTAAGACAACAGCGCTACACACTGCGCCATGGAGGTCGTCAAAACAATCCTTACACAATCGAGGGGCTGGTTCAAAATAAACAACAGTTTAACGCTAGTTTAAGTTTTCTGTCGAGGCCATGCAAAAATAGTAATGGAAAGATAGCGATGGCATTTTTAGAAACACCTTTTTAGAAATCACAGCACATTTTGAAAAATATTATTAAGGAAATATTATTGGGAAGGAACTGGCCCCTAAGATACGGGTCTTCCTAGTTTAGGGGCCAGGAATTCGTTGTATCTGTACTTAAGTTAATTTCTTTAATAAAGATTTCTAGTTCTATATGGTAACCGTAACTCAAACTTTCATGTAACTAGGACATACTTGGGTCCATTAAGATATGGTTCCACAAACTTGTCGGCCAGTGGCCAAAATTAGATTTGTGTTTAAATATTTCAAAAATCGTATTACAGGGACTTAACAATTCAACACTTTCCAGTATGATAGTAGGCCAAGTCAAGCGTAAATCAATCAAAGATCTAAAATCTCGTTCATTAAACACTCATTGAAATAGTTAAACGAAATAAAACAAGTATATTTCGAGAGCTTCGTGTACACACTTAAATGTATCTTCGAGAGATAGCTTAGACACGTGTTTACTGCCCACTATAACTTGAATCTTCACTATTTTTATACGACTATATAATCATCATCTAGAAAATGATGATGAAAAATCATCATGAAAAATATATAACACTATAGTTCAATATCCAGTGATTCACAAAAAAATATCATTTAATAAAAATGTGAATAAGATTCTATTTAACTAGATTAATTTAGATATTTTAACTTTTTAGTTAGTTTTTGGCAGGACATTCGTGTTTTTTAATTTTTTTTATGACTCGTATAATCTAAGATTGTTTGAGCTACGCTTAAATGGTTAAGCTCTGGACACATACAACACGTGACAGCAGACAGATGTCAAAGCGACATTAAGAAGCTGTTGTAATTTGAAGGTATATGTAGAGACATAAAGATTTAAACGTAAAACTATTGGAACTCTCGTAGCTTTGGAGCAATTAATTCATCTAGTTATCAAATTGAATAGTTATATTTTATCGATGTTCTAACAGCGATATACCTATACAGTAGCATATTTAGATAAGTAAACGATTTGTTAAGGCAATCTATATTATTGGCTCCAGTAAATTTTGAATATGTTAATGAATATTTGATGGTTCGCTGATTGTAATGAACTAATGAAACGAAATGTTTATTTTATGTAGGACAACTTGTGCCATTTATGATATTATTGTATCAGGACTCTACCACCTATTCAAATAGCAAATTCTTCTGAGAAGAACCGGCAAGAAACTCAGCAGGTGCTCTACTATAAACGAAAACATGTTACAACATGAATATGTAATACATAAGTTATGTATCAAAAATTACAACTTGTGATAACGTGTTCAAGGCTCCAGACATCTTGCCGTGTTGTTTCCGCCGCGCGGTATATGTGACCAGGACTTTAAATTCGGTTCACTGGATTCTGGCCTTGAGATAAATTGCATTTACATTTCGCTATCAGATTTTTTTGACGTCTACTTATAGCTGATATTTTTTATTGGATCTTCTTAGAATAAAACGAGAAGCCCGGTTTTATTCCTGTTTAACCCTCGTAGCTTTAGTTTTAAGATACCGTTACTGATTATCACCATTATCTTACTAATATTATATATGTGAAAGTTTGGATGGATGTATGGATGTCTGGATGTTTGTTACTCAATCACGCCTTAACAGCTGAACGGATCTGGCTGAAATTTGGCACAGAGATAGATTATACTCTGGAATAACACACAATTTTTATCCCGGAAAATTAAAGAGTTCCGGCGAGAACCAAAAAACCACAAACCACGCAGGCGAAGTCGCGGGCATTCGCTAGTATTTTATAAATAACTAAACGTCAATAAGTGTAGTATACCTACCTAAATTGAATAAACATTATTTGAGTTTGAGTTTTAAAAAAAAATTCATTTGTAGAGATGTTTTTTCGTAAGTACTATATAATATGACTGTCAACAAATAAGTATTTATTACAAAGAGTTGATGTAAATTTTTTCTCGAAAGTCAGTATATTTTTAAAAAAGAAAAATAAGATATTGAGAGTTGAGACTGGAGAATGAAAATCGAAATAAAAATTTCGAATAACAAAGTGATAGCCTGGACCGAAGTTCTTCGGCCAAAAGTGGTCAGCGGTTCGATCCTGGGCACGCAATTATAAGTTTTCATAGTTGTGCGTGTTTTGAATATCACTTGATCTAATGACGAAGAAAAACATCGTGAGGAGACTTGCATGCCTTAAAGTTCTTCGTAATGTTCTCAATGATGTGTTAAGCCTGCCAATCCGCACTTGCCAGAGTGTTGGACTATGGCCAACATCATCATCCGAGAGGAGACCCTTGCTCAGTGGGGGATGACTATGCGTTGATGATGAATCGAAGACCTTGCGCTAGTAAAGTGACTGATAGGCCTATTAAACTACACTTTTGCGAGGGACCCTTACACCTGAATCAGTGTAGTGTGATAAGAATTAGATAGAAAGGGGTCCCTAATTTGATCTTTATTGCAGTGTAATAAGCGACGCTCAAATTATCGGCCACGCCCAGCTTTACCACAGGGCCCCTTGTAAAGTGCAGTATAATAGTCCCATTCTTATGTGTAAGGTAAAACGCTATATATATTCCAATAAAGTAATAAAAAAAAAAAAAATACCTATAGTTTTGATTAACTGAACCGCCATAAGCTAGTAACAGCGTCGTATCGTGATCGCAAGGTGTAGAAATCCTTTGTGGGGTCGAGTGTACGCTTTTATAATATGGTTCCCAAAGAGTTTCTGGATTTGCCATTACATACATTTAAAGACTGTGTTAAGTTAAACAGCATGTGTTAAGTCGACGTTATTACACTATCGAAGATTTTATTAACGACAAAGTAGCATGGAAGCAACCGGCCTCGCATCCAGTGACCCACAAGTCAGTGTAATACTTGTAACGTATGTGTTGTGTCGTCTACATATTGTTACCTTTTCTTTTCTATGAAAAGAGCAACTGCTGAGTTTCTTGCCGGCTCTTCTCAGTAGACCTTTATGAACCGGTGGTAGAGTCTTAACGTTTCATAAGTGACACAAGCGGTCCTACATGAAATAAATAAATCATTTATCATTTATGATTTATTCGTAGTGGGTATGATTTATTCATCGTAACTATTTCGTGCGAGTAGATTGAATGCCTACCCACATAAGAATGCTATAGGGTTTTCCACTATTCTGTGGCAAAACCGTGAAGATAGAAGACCAATTGGCAGGCGATATTGCGTGTATGTTATTACTGTCTCGTTGGTCTAGTGGTTGGCATGTTCGACTGCGGCCGACGAGGTCCCGGGTTCGAGTCCCGGGTCGGGCCATAATTGAGTATAGGGTTTTTCTGACTAGAAATTCTCAGTACTAGCCCGGAGTTAGGAAGATGGCGGTGGTTCACCCCCGTGCCTCGGAGAGCACGTTAAGCCGTCGGTCCCGGTTATTATCACTAACATGATAATAGTCGTTAAAGCCCGCCAACCCGCATTGGAGCAGCGTGGTGGGTCTAAGTTCTAATTCCCTCTCTACTATGGGAGTGGAGGCCTGTGCCCAGCAGTGGGACGTTAATGGGCTGTGGTGGTGGTGGTGGTAGTTATTACTACTTCGTCTGCGTGGTTTGAGGTTTTTTGGTTCCCGCGGGAACTCTTCAATTTTCCGGGATAAAAAGTAGCCTATGTGCTATTCCAGACTATAATCTATCTCTGTGCCAAATTTCGGCCAGATCCGTTCAGCCGTTGGGGCGTGATTGAGTAACAAACGTCCATACATCCATACATCCATATATCCATCCAAACTTTCGCATTTATAATATTAAGTAAGAAGTAAGATAAGATGTATTAGATGATCCCCGCAACTTCAGTTAAGGTTTTTTGTTTCCCGTGGGATCTCGATAATTTTCCGTCATAAATCTCTGACCAGTACCACGTTGAATTTGGTTGAACAGATGGACCATGAAAACTTAGCAGGCAGTGATGCAGACAGACAGACAGACACAGTTTTGAATTCATATTTTTTTGTATAGATTTTGCTGTGCTAGTAAGTATAATTTACGTTTTCAAAGGATTATAAAATCTTTTAACAATTTCTTGTGACTAAACACAAATTCAACAGTATTAAGTAAACGTTTTTTATTATTAAATTTTATATTCGAAGAGAAAAATGTCAAGTCTATCTTGGAAACTGTCCAAATAAAGCTTATATTTTAAAAAATTTACCTTAATCAAGTCTAGGTATTTACATTCGGTTTGTTTGAACTTTGCCTGATATTGACTTAGGTATCACAATTACAGGAATAATAAGGTTCGCCTTTTCGATTGTTATGAGGATTAATGATTTTGATAGGCTTTTGTGGGCAAAGGTTTGAATTGAATAAAATGGAAAGGCTATACAACTGTTTGAAAGACTTTTTTGTTTTTGGGTTGCTGAGTCGCTGATTATTTTAATGATAGGAAGGAATGGGTATGAATTTTTCTACCGGCTAATTATGTAATTATTATAAATCTAATTAAGTAATTTACGATATTTTTGAGATGGTGATACTATAAAAAACCGGGCTGAGTTATTTGTGGGCTCCTCTCGGACCAGGGCGCGTTTCGAACCCTCGTAGTTTTAGTTTTAAGAAACCGTAACTGATTATCACCATCATGTTTTATAAGTAATTGGACGTCAATAAGTGTACAGTGCATCTAAATTGAATATTATACGCTCTGAGTTTTGAGTTTAAAGTAAATAAATCCATACTTATGGTTTAATTATGGAACCGTACCATGGCTTTTCTGTTCACCCGATGTTGACAAAGTCACACTTCGTCATGTCACTTGTATGATGTTTCATGCATCCAGAGGATGGACATAGGCAACTTTAAATCCCCAAATTTAACTGTAACTTTACCCATAGCTTGTTTCTCTCGAAATTGTTACTCAATATCAGATAGATAGATAGATAAATAATTTATTTTCACATAAAACATTAAAAAAGAGACAAAGCAGTGAACAAGCATAAAATAAATAAGTGCGCAAAGGCGGTCTTATCACTGAAAGTGATCTCCTCCAGACAACCTTTAAATAAAGAAACAGATAAATAAATAAATAAAAGTTTATTAACCAGCACTACAATTCAATATACTTAGCTTAACTAAACTTATACAAATACAAATTAAACTTAAATTATTAAACGTGCGGTCAATGGGCCACCTCCTCAGCCCGTGCCCCAGCATGAGAGGTAGGTATATACCTACCTAACATACTGCAACGCTGATTTTCAGGAGGGGCCCAAGGGTCACGACGTCACGGACCATCACTTACACCTAATAAAATTAAAAAAATAAAATCAAAATTAACTTAATTTAACCAGTGCGTTACGGTTTTACGGTACTAAATTCCTACCTCCATGGCCAAAGTATCTGTGTATAGTCTGTGGTGATTCTTTATAAATGTCATTGTTATTGTCTACAGACCAAGGACCTTGTCTCTGTTATTCGCTCGAAATACAACGAAGCGCGATAGTGCAACAACATTAATACATATATAACATACTACATAAAGAATACATTGTGATAAGAAAGAAAGAAAGAAAGAAAGAAAACATATTTATTCACAAATGGTGTTACAGACAAACATCTGTCATACGTAGCTGTACACACAAATGTATGTTTGTCTATGACACCACCCGGAATGGGTGTACAGCTCAGCCGTGTGTCCGGCATTATACATACAAATGCATGCATGTTGCCAGACGCTGATTTTCAGCTGTGACCCGGGTGACGTCACAGCCAACGGATATGAATACTTATACCTCTAACTATTTTACAACTTACACTATAACTTAACACATCGTTATTCCACTAAACCTAAGTCAACACATAAATATTATTCATACTCAAGGCCAAAGCAAGAGAATCAACAAACAACATATAAAAGTAAATATTAAAGAAATGTATACAAATATTAAAAGAATCTTAAATATATAATTATAAACGTATATTATAATATATATAACATATTTATGCACATTATACAATAGATAAATTAAAACAAGTATACCTACACCAGATATACTACAAATTAAATATATCTATTATTTTAACTATTTATTAAATGCCAAACTATATGCCTATCTACACAGCTTATTACAACTTATACAGCTTATTATATTCCGCAAACGCCGGGCTATTAGCGACGTTGTGGAAGTGTCTTCTAGGTGCCATACTACCACCCTTTAAGAGGCCGGCGATCGCCGCTTGCAATTTCTATTCAACCCGCAAATATAAATTTGTCAGTATATTGCCATCTCTATTTGGCTGATGACACATGATCGCGTGTAAGAGCGATAGCAATATGAGCGTACAGAATTTGTTATACATTTAGTCTTGTTCCGTAAATACCAAAAATTATGAATGAAAACTTGTTGTGTTTTTAACTTCGTGTTGTCCTTCTGTAATTTGACAATATAGGCTATGCTCCTGATCAATTAGTACGTAAGATATCGTTGGTTTTAATATGAAACAAATAAGGAGAAAACATGTGATTTATGTCGTAAAAATATACAAAACGCAATGCGCTTGCATTTAATTTTGGGAAAGTATTTTTAAAACATAATTATCCAGGGACCTAATAAAATATGGTTTCGATTGAAAAAGAACTTACTCATTTATTCGCAGATAACACATATGCATTAAATTGTAACCATAGACTATATTATCTATCATAGACTTAAGTATGACCACAGAGTATGAGGGACTAATTTTAAAGATCATTTTGTTAATTAATATACATAAATAACATCCTGTCCTAACAAAATAATCTAGCCCTCAAAATAAGACAATTGCAACAACCTGATATAACGTTTTATGCTTATTATAATTAACTTTTATTATTAACTTATTAAACTTCAGACATACCAATAAATTTTAAAAACTTATAATGTTTATTTGCACTTAAACTTTTTGTAAATATGTCTGCTGGCATTTCTAAAGTTGATACATATTTAATTTCTATTTTATTTTCTGAAACACATTCTTTTACAAAATGATGCCTTATGTCAATATGTTTGGTGCGCTTATTATGAAATAAAGGATTAGTTGCCAACTTAATAGAACTTTGGTTGTCGCTATACAAACTTAATGGCATACTTTCATTTAACACAATCAATTCACCTAATATATTCTTTAAATAAATAGCCTCTTTACAGGATTCAGATAAAGCCATATATTCCGCTTCTGTGCTGGACAGTGCTACTGTTTTTTGCTTTTTAGCTTCATAAGAAATCACTGATCCTGACATAATGAAACAAAACCCAGTGTATGAACGTCTATCTAATGTACAGGATGCCCAATCAGCATCAACAAAACCATACAGATTACATCCAGTTTTCCTATAAACTAAACCATAATTTCTAGTTTTCTTTAAGTATTTCAATAAACGTTTCAAATGTTTCCAATGAGTTTCATTGAAGCAATTATTATACTGACTCAAAAAACTTACACTATATGAAATGTCTAGCCTGGTAAGTACAGACAAGTACATCAAGCTACCAATTAATTGTTGATATGGATATTTTTTATCAAATTTATTGTTTACATCCCTTTTTAATTTTAAATTAACTTCCATAGGTGTATCTGAATGTGAACAATCTAACATATTAAATTTCTTTAGAATAGTCTCTATGAATTGCTTTTGGTCAACAGTAATGCTGTCTTCACAAACATTTATATGCATACCCAGACACTGTTTTATCTGACCCAAATCCTTTATGCTGAACTTTGCTACTAACTCTTTTTTCAATTCATCATAGGTTTTTTGACAATTATAAAAAATAAAAAAATCATCTACAAATAATGCAACATAACACTTTACATTATGATAATTTTTTATAAAGAGACATGGTTCATAGTTTGACCTTTTAAACTGTAACTTCAACAAACAATCTTCTACACGAGTGTACCAAGCTCGAGCCGACTGTTTAAGGCCATACACTGCTTTCTTTAATTTGAAAACTTTATTTTCTGAATTCTCAATATCTGAACATTCTGGTATTTCCATATACACCGTCTCATGAAGAAAACCATTAAGGAAAGCAGTAGGTACATCAAGATGATTAATATTCAGACTTAATTCAACACTCAAAGCTAACAATAATCTAAAAGTAGAGTACCTCAAAACTGGTGAAAAGGTCTCATTAAAATCTATGCCTTTTTTCTGGGTAAAACCCTTAGCGACAAGTCTGGCCCTGAAACGTACTTCACCTTCACTACCATATTTCTTTTTAAATACCCACTTACTTTGAACTACTGTACCTTCTTTAGGCCTATCCACTAAGTCCCAGGAATCATTGTCATGAAAGGATTTCAGTTCCTCTTTCATAGCACACTGCCACTGGTCTTTTTCAGATCCACTCATTGCATCACTAAGAGAAATCTGTTCATCTGACATATCTACACACATGTTTGCACTATGATAGAAATCTGGTTGGCGCCTAACACGTTTTCCTGATAGGTTGAAGTCACACTGCTTAGGGATGAGATTCTTTACTTCTGGTGACAAAGACGAAGTATCAACAAAACTGTCATCTGTATCAGTTGATGAATTATCGGGAACATAAGTCTTGTCATTCTGATTTTCTTCATCTAAATGACTCTCAGGAACCACATCAGCTGACCCATCAGGTAGCTTGTTCTCTTCGATCACAATAGATGTTTTGAAACTATCATCAGTATTTTCCATCACAACAACATCTCTGGCTACAATAATATTACGCAACATAGAATCATACAGGCGGTAGCCTTTGACATTCTCCGAATATCCGACTAGGTACATTTTCTGTGCTTTCTTATCCCATTTTTTCCGTTTTTCTTTTGGAATATGGACCATAACTGGACTGCCGAAGATCCGTATATGACTCAAATTTGGCTTTCTGCCCGTCCATATTTCGTAGGGAGTAATATTCTGGTCTAGGCCTGCTGCTGGTGATCTATTCTTAATGTAAACAGCTGTGTTTACAGCTTCTGCCCACAGAAATTTCTCAAATTTTGCATCATAAAGGAGACAACGAGCCTTCTCAACTATGGATCTATTGTATCTCTCACAAACTCCATTTTGTTCTGGTGTATAACTGTTTGTTTTCTGATGAAGAATACCGCATTGCCTCAGATAGTTAGTCATTTCCGCTGAACAAAACTCTCCTCCATTGTCCGATCTTAATATCTTTATTTTCTTCGACTGTTGATTCTCAACAAACTTTTTATATTGTTTGAAATACTTAAATGTTTCATTTTTGGATTGCAGAAAATAAACAGTACACATTCGGCTGAAGTCGTCCACAAATAGTAGGTAGTATCTGGCCTTGCCAAGGGATTGGTTTTCCATAGGCCCACATAAATCTGTGTGTACCAACTCTAGGACCTCCTGACTTCTGCTGGTACTTGATGGAAACGGTAATCTTGTTTGTTTACCTTCACAGCAAACTATGCAGCTGGCTCTACCAACATCACATTTATCATTAAAACATACACCTTCAACAGCTCCATTTTTCAATTTGTTCAAATCATTTGCATTGATATGGCCTAACCTTCGATGCCAAGTAGTACTTGAAGTTTTTACTGCTGCTGCTAATACTTGTTCCGATTTCACAACATTTAATCTGTATACACCATTTTCTAAGTGTGCCTCGCCAATACAGACATTTTCAGAGTTGTAGATTAAACATCCATGACGATTAAACACCACTTTGTTGCCACTCGTTATTATTCTACTCACTGATAGTAAGTTTGTGGTGAGGTTAGGTACACACAATACATTGTTTACATCAACTGTATACTCTTTATCGCCGACATAAGTCGTGAGTTGTATGTCTCCGGAACATAAAACTTGCACTACAGTTTGATTTGCAACAATTATCTCCTTAGTCTTGGGTTGATAACAAACATTTGACAATAAGTTCACGTTCGAAACTATATGTGTGCTTGCGCCGGAATCCAAGTGCCAGTCAGACTGACTGAATTTTTCCGTCAGGAAAACTGCACTAAATGCATTATTTTTAGATTTTTGTGCACTTTGACATTGATTTTTAAAATGTCCTATCTGTTTGCATTTATAGCAACGAATAATTTTCTTCCGCTCCATTTTGTTTTCACTGTTGACAGATGGGTGCGTTCCAGCTCCGACACTGCAATGTTGTTGCGCTTGAGATTTGACAGTATTGCCAACACAACGCTTGTGAAAATTTTTAGCGGCAAATGCACCTTCCGACTTAACCTCAAAATCTGCACTCATGTCTAGTAACTTGGTTTTTATAGCATCCGCTGTGATGTTTATGCCTGAATGCTCAATAGCCATAATCATTGGCCCATATTTCTCCGGTAATCCTGCTAACATCAGTGACCCAATCCATTGGTCATTGATCTCGAAGCCGGTGCCAATTAATTTCTGTGCGGTTTCGATGATCTGGCTGACATAGCTCGTCATTGACTCGCAGTTTTCTAGGCGTATATTAATAAGATTTCTTAGCAAGCTGATTTTTCGTGAATATCCTGAATCATCGAACATACTTTTCAACGTCTTCCACAAGTCGTATGTTGTTTTCGCTTGTTTGATATGCACGTAAAGGGAAGATTCGATTGTCAATGTTAACTTTGCTTTCGCCTTCAAATCATTTGCTTTCTGCCCCGCGTTTGCTGTTGGCAGTAAAGGTTGCTTAATGGAATCCGCCATTCCCTCTAACACGAGAACATTTTCAGCCGCGAAACACCAGTCGTCATAGTTCTCACGACCTTTTAATTTCGGAACATTCACCAAGTAGTTTGTAGACATTTTTCGAATACTTTGAACTGAATAAATTACTAAAACTTTATTTCTTTACTGGGCCCTAACCTAATAAAATATGGTTTCGATTGAAAAAGAATTTACTCGTTTTATTCGCAGATAACACATATACATTAAATTGTAACCATAGACTATATTATCTATCATAGACTTAAGTATGACCACAGAGTATGAGGGACTAATTTTAAAGATCATTTTGTTAATTAATATACATAAATAACAGGACCTAGATAAATACAAGTTCAGTCTTAATAATGGCATAATATGGTGGAAATATTCTCGAATAACAAATATCCCATCAAAAACATAAATGTGAAATGAGAGCCAAATTCAAAATTGTGATATATATGCCTTGGTTGTTGACTTCAGCGACAAAAGAAGTGAGATCTAAATGGGTGCCAAGTTCAATGGTCAGTCCTGAAATTTATTTATAACAACATATAATATTTTATAACAACTTAAAATATCATTTCTTCTTATAACTTAGTATAAAATGTTGAAGACTAAGGCTTTGGCTTGGCTAGTTT
Organism: Erebia palarica; assembly: GCA_964035005.1. NCBI lineage: Eukaryota > Metazoa > Arthropoda > Insecta > Lepidoptera > Nymphalidae > Erebia > Erebia palarica. Next base: position 20,546,957 of record OZ035995.1, read on the forward strand.
TCATATACGAATTATAGCGTTCACAAGTTGTAAAGCTGTAAGTTCTTATTTTATTCTTCCGAAAATTTGGCTTGCTGGTAGAAACTGTACTTTTAGGTACCTTCTTAATAATAATTCGTATATGGAAACTAGCCAAGCCAAAGCCTTAGTCTTCAACATTTTATACTAAGTTATAAGAAGAAATGATATTTTAAGTTGTTATAAAATATTATATGTTGTTATAAATAAATTTCAGGACTGACCATTGAACTTGGCACCCATTTAGATCTCACTTCTTTTGTCGCTGAAGTCAACAACCAAGGCATATATATCACAATTTTGAATTTGGCTCTCATTTCACATTTATGTTTTTGATGGGATATCATTACTTTTTGTACAGAAATTATTGAACTCAATCTCAAACTCAAAACATATTTATTCAAAATATGTACCTACAAATTACACCTTCTGAACGTCATGCTTACAGAGCATAAGACGTGATGGTGATAATTAACTACGATATCTTAAAACTAAAGCTACGAGGGTTCCAAACGTGCCCTGGTCTGAGAAGAGCCCGCAATAAACTCCGCTTTTTTTTATTATCACCATCTCACAAATATTTGAAATTATATATATGTACTTATAATATAACATTACATAATCAGCCGCTGTAACAATTCATACCCATGCCTTGCTATCATTCAAATAATCCTTTACACTGTAATAGGACTTTTCTATTAGTTTAGTTTACGTTTTACATTAGTAGGTACTTATTATTCGGTGTAAGGTCAGTGTGTCACCCACCAGTAATTCTATTGTACGACTCATTGTACAAGATAATTAAAGACGAGAATTCTTAAGAAAAATATATAGTATACCTAGAGTTACACTGACATTGACAGATTACATCTATGGTCAGACTACCTCTACAGCACATTTCTACATCTCATCAATTTTGATTGCAAAAGTTCAAAATCAAAAGTTTTTTGTGAAACATTGAAAACAAGCACGGTAAACAGTCGATATCACTAAAACCACTATAAACAATGAATACAAATCACAATGACTGACAGCTTGAACTGACGACTTCAAATACGTTTCTTCTTTTCTGTCAATGACGTTTCGTTGCACAAAATGTATGAATACGAAGGTAAGGTTTTAATGCAACTATATTATTATTCATTATTATTTACATTAAAATAATAATTATGTGTCATTTTCAATAGTTAAGGAGTTATTGTTTCAAAATAACGGTTGAATGTCACGTACTTTGACGTCCTTAAAATAATGATTGTAACACTACAACATAAACGTCAACAATATTAAAATAATACGGCTTTAAGCAATGGTAGTATGCCCCGTGTCAGAGTTTTGACCTATACCTAGGTAGATCATAAAAATGACGATTTTTGTACGTTTATATCTAAATAACCATTTGAGGTGTGCTTATGAAATTTGGAGCACATATGTATCTCACGGGTCTCAATATATGCGCCAAATTTGACATGTTTATGTGAAATAGTTTTTGAGTTATGAGGGGGTCAAAAGTGGCTCCAAATGGTTCGTGTAATATTACACACGGTGCTGCTCGCCAGTTTTTTTGAACTTTGGCTGGACACGCTTCCGCGTGTCTTGATTATTTTGGTATTACGTTTGTATGGGCAATTCACCCTCCGCTGGCACCTTAAGCAGTATTATTTTAAAATGACAGATTTAGATGACATGCCTTAACCTCTCAAAAATAAGGATATTTTTTATCCGCTACAAGTTAGCCCTTGACTGCGATCTCACCTAATGATAAGTGATGATGCAGCCTAAGATGGTAGCGGGCTAACCTGTTAGGGGTATGGCAGTTATATTAAACCCATACCCCTATTCGGTTTCTACACGGTATCGTACCGGAACGCTAAAGCGCTTGGCGGCACGTCTTTGCCGGTAGGGTGGTAACTAGCCACGGCCGAAGCCTCCCACCAGGCCAGACCAGGGAAAATTCTGAAATTATAAATTCCCAAATTGTCCCTGCCGGGGATCGAACCCGGGAGGTCACGTTAAGACAACAGCGCTACACACTGCGCCGCGGAGGTCGATTATATTTCTGTAACTAAAGCGACAACAATATTGAATTAATACTGCTTTCATCAATAGGTCGGCATCGCTACTTGTGCCAGCCACTAATCATTAATTAGTCGACTCGAAATAAATAAATAAATAAAAGCTTTATTGTATCTTATTGTTAGAATCTACACAGTTAAACGCTTATCAACTAAGTCCTACGCCTAAAAAAAAGTTAAATAAAATCTAACAATATACAAAGGGAAATACTAGGGTGCTACTATTGGAACGTCGTAAGAAATATCGAGAATTGGGTATTTGACAAATAGTCAAATCAGCAACTTTTTTTTTCAAACGTCAAAACCCGTGCTTAATATATCCATATTAAGCACGCGTTTTGCACTACAGCCCATTAACGTCCCACTGCTGGGCACAGGCCTCCACTCTCATAGGAGAGAGGGAATTAGAGCTTAGACCCACCAAGCTGCTCCAATGCGGGTTGGCGGACTTTAACGACTATTATCATGTTAGTGATAATAACCGGAACCGATGGCTTAACGTGCTCTCCGAGGCACGGGGGTGAAACACCGCCAACTTCCTAACTCCGGGCTAGTACTGAGAATCTCTAGTCAGAAAAACCCAATACTTGTTTTGGCCCGACCCGGGACTCGAACCTGGGACCTCGACGGCCGCAGTCGAACATGCCAACCACTAGACCAACGAGGCAGTTCACTCACACAATTTAGTTCAATAGTAGTGAAATACCTAATTTTTTTTTATTTTTATTGCATGATAGGCTTGCGCTTGACGACAATCCGTGACGAATATCCGTGAGAGTCCATCCGTGGGTGCATTTAAATCGAGACTGAAGCAGCACTATCTTTCTTCTTTATATGATTAGCTTTTATATTATTTTGTATTTATTATTGTATATTATGTATGTATATTAGTACTATTTTTTATTTTGTATGTATGTTATTAAATTATGTGTTTCCTGTATATATTTTATGTAAGTACATATTTTTATGATATTTATCATAAGTCATAATAAAAAAATCTATTCTCTAGTTTATAAGTACCTACTCAGCTTTATCTATTTTTCACCATTCTCACATTCTAGGGCTGCTGGAAGAAATCTCTTCAAGAGATAAGTTGTCCTTGTACATGTCCTTTAAATTTGTGTGTTTAGTTTTTAAGTTTGGTACTTAAAATATAAATAAATAAATAAATGCTTAGTGCAAAGCAATGATGAGGTCTAGGTTGGAACGCGCTTGCCTAGAAGATGCCTATTCACTCTTGCCTTGAAGGTACTTAAGTTATACCTAAGTCATTGATGAAAACGTGAGAACGCATTGTCACACTGGGGTGTTACACACCATCGCAGCAGTATTACTTCAAAATGACATTACCACTACAGCCCATTAACGTCCCACTGCTGGGCACAGGCCTTCATTCTCATAGGAGAGAGGGAATTAGAGCTTACACCCACCACGCTGCTCCAGTGCGGGTTGGCGGGCAAAATTACATTATGACGTATTAATGACGTTTTATGTCAAGGTACTCGGCGTCCCAAAAAATCTTACTAATATTATAAATGCGAAAGTTTTGATGGATGGATGTATGGATGTTTGTTACTCAATCACGCACCAACGGCTGAACGGATCTGGCTGAAATTTGGCACAGAGATAGATTATAATCTGGAATAGCACATAGGCTTATCCTTCCATCCTGGACTTCTTTCGCATGTTAGAACTAACTTCCAGTCACTCTCCAGGTCCTCAACTATACCCATGCCAAAATCACATCGATCCGTTGCGATGTGATTGAAGTACAAACTAACAGACATACACACTTTCGCATATTTTTTTTTTTTTATCCACTACAAGTAAGCCCTTGACTGCGATCTCACCTGATGGTAAGTGATGATGCAGTCTAAGATGGTAGCGGGCTAACCTGTTAGGGGCATGGAAGTTATATTAAACCCATATCCCTATTCGGTTTCTACACGGCATTGTACCGGAACGCTAAATCGCTTGGCGGCACGTCTTTACCGGTAGGGTGGTAACTAGCCACGGCCGAAGCCTCCCACCAGGCCAGACCAGGGAAAATTCAGAAATTATAAATTTCCAAACCCTGGCGGGGATCGAACCCGGGACCTCCGCATGTTAAGGCAACAGCGCTGAAAGCTGCGCCACGGAGGTCGTCAAAATATTAGCATTTATAATATTAGTATGATTTGACTGCAAGTTAGTTCTAACATGCGTTTTTTGTGGATCGAAAGTAAGGAAAGTCCAAGATGGAACTAAAAATCCCCCAAATTATCTATCCTGAAGTGGATTGAATCCAATCGAAATAATTAAATTATTTCGTCCTATTTATTATACGACTGCCTGAAAAAAGGAGTATATTGTTTTCAGGTTTCTTTCATGTATGTATGTATGTGAGTTTGTTTATTCCACCATAACTTCTATACGCCTGAACCGATTTTGATAAATGAGGTATCGTTAGAATCCCTAGCTTATTCCGGATGACATATGCTAGTAAAATTAAAAAAAAATTAATGGGGTGACCATGGTCCCGCATTAAAGACAAGAGTTGAAAAAAAATTTCGAAAATAAAATTAACTATATAATCATCATCTAGAAAATGATGAGTAGATTCCAAATATATATAACACTATAGTTCAATATCCAGTGATTCACAAAAAATATCATATAATAAAAATAAATAAATTTAGATTTTTTACTTTTTTTAATTTTCCCTCATAGTATCTCTATCGTGAATCGTGATATAACAGTTGCATCTTTTAAAGACATAAAGATGAAACTATAACTTTAAATGCGAGATTCGATACCACTAGACATTCGTTTCAATATTCAAGAGCTCATATTTCGACGTGAAGAGTGAATCTCTATTTTAGAGCCCATATTTATAAACGATTATGTATTCGAATACATCGACGTCTGGCTCTGAGTTGATTTCAAAACGTTTGCGAATACCGCTGTGCTTAAATTTTCACAGCTAAAGTTGTGCTCACATTATATTTTGTCCAAATTTTTTTTTACTTTTTAACCGACTTCCAAATAAGGAGGAGGAAGAGAAGGAGGAAAATGACGGACTTTCAATTTTCAACCCTTATTTTACCCCTTTGCGGGTGGAATTTCGAAAAACCCTTTCTTAGTGGATACCTACTCTTCACAAAGAACCCTCTAAATTTCGTGTCTCTAGGACCAGTGGTTTAGGCTGCGCGTTGATATGAGTTATTTATTTCATGTAGGACAACTTGTGCCACTTATGAAACGTTAAGACTCTACCACCGGTTCGGAAAGCTGATTCTATTACGAAGACCTGGCAAGAAACTCAGCAGTTGCTCTTTTCATAGTAAAGAAAAGGTTACAATATGTAGACAACACAACACATACGTTACAAGTATTACACTGACTTGTGGGTCACTGGATGCGAGGCCGGTTGCTTCCATGCAACTTTGTCATCAATAAAATCATCGATAGTGTAATAACCTCGACTTAACAAATGCTGTCTAACACAGTCTTTAAATCTATGTAATGGCAAATCCAGTAACTCTTTGGGAACGATATTATAAAAGCGTACACTCGACCCCACAAAGGATTTCTGCACTTTGCGCACACGATACGACGCTGTTACTAGCTTATTGCGGTTTCTAAAATATACATATACTAGAAATGCTAGAAATATGTAAATATACATCTAAAATATATATAGATTAGAAGGATAGACGTCCAGTCTTACATTCGAGTATCGCTAGTAGTGCGCTCGTATCAAAGTTATTATTGGCTTAAACGGCCGTAACGTAGTTTTATTGGCTGCACGTGAGATGTTTGGCCCAATATTGGACGCAGGTGGAAGCTAAACTTTACCAGGCGAATGGACCGAACATATTAAGTTCTCTTGAATGCTCGGAGACTTTTGGTTATTCGTCATATTCGGTGGCTTATTGCCCAATACTTCTTTTTGTTACTAATATATCAAATAGTAAACTTACTTGAGTTTATTATGGGCTCTTCTCAGACCAAAGCGCGTTTGGTGTTTCTGGAAGTTCAAAGTTAAACATGCTTAAAATAAATTAGTTTGAGACTTTGACTTTGAAACTGTACGCCATTTATCCTAGCCTAGCCATCTCCCCCTGAGATTTTGAGGTCTCTCTAACAAGTTTTGCTTTTCTTTAACAAGTATTACTAATTGAGACGGCGACCTAACCTAAATTTTCAAAATAAATCTCGCATATTATTCTAGAGAGACAAATAGTGAAAACATTTACATAAATATTTTTTTATCGCCATTTTCCTCTATCAAAAATGAAACAACTATTACAATAGAAATAATAATTGTTGTCTAATATATCCCTAATTTTATTGTCAATGACTTGGTCTGAGGTTTGGCTACATTTGTCAAAAGTGCACTTGGACCTCTACACTCCTTGAAAATGTTGGACAGGGAAACCTTGGTTAGCTCGCCACCTTAAGCAAACTCACCTTGATCACTTATAACTAAGGTTTCCACTGAAAACCAGCGCTGCAGTTTGCTGCAGCATGATTTTGTGATAGAAACCTGTATAAGATCACATATAACGGTGACCTAACCTAAATTTTCTAAATGAATCTGTCATATTATTCTAGAGCGACAAATAGTGAAAACATTTACTTAAATATTTTTTTATCGCCATTTTCCTCTATCAAAAATGAAACAACTATTACAATAGAAATAATAATTGTTGTCTAATATGTCCCTAATTTTGTTGTCAATGACTTGGTCTGAGGTTTGGCTACATTTGTCAAAAGTGCACTTGGACCTATACACTCATTGAAAATGTTGGACAGGGAAACCTTGGTTAGCTCGCCACCTTAAGCAAACTCACCTTGATCACTTATAACTAAGGTTTCCACTGAAAACCAGCGCTGCAGTTTGCTGCAGCATGATTTTGTGATAGAAACCTGTATAAGATCACATATAACGGTGACCTATCCTAAATTTTCTAAATAAATCTGTCATATTATTCTAGAGCGACAAATAGTGAAAACATTTACTTAAATTTTTTTTTATCGCCATTTTCCTCTATCAAAACTGAAACAACTATTACAATAGAAATAATAATTGTTGTCTAATATGTCCATAATTTTGTTGTCAATGACTTGGTCTGAGGTTTGGCTACATTTGTCAAAAGTGCACTTGGACCTCTATACTCATTGAAATGTTGGACAGGGAAACCTTGGTTAGCTCGCCACTTTAAGCAAACTCACCTTGATCACTTATAACTAAGGTTTCCACTGAAAACCAGCGCTGCAGTCTGCTGCAGAATGATTTTGTGATAGAAACCTTTATTAGATCACATATAACTATATCATCTTACTTAATTTTGTATTTATAATATGAAAATAAATGTTATATTTTTTTTGCTATTGTTGAAGTAATTTTTTAATTATTTTATTTTATTATTGCTTGACATTTGATATTCAAATTTTCTTTGTTTTTTTTTAAATGTATTATGTTTGTTTTTTAAATGTATTTAATTTAATAATTTTGTATAATGTTCAATAAGTGTACAAGTTGTACCTATTTTGAATAAAATCTTTAATTTTGACTTTTTTGACTTTAATCCTTACTAATATTATGAACGCGAAAGTTTGTAAGTATGAATGTATGGGTGTTTGTTACTATTTCACGCCAGAATGGCTAATTGGATCTGGATGAAATTTGGCACAGGGATAGATTACAGTCTGGAATAACACAGGCTATTTTTTATTCCAGAAAATTAAAGAGTTCCCGCGGGTACAAAAAGCCCTCAAATGGATGTTTGTTACTCAATCACGCCAGAACGTCTGAACTGGTCTGGATGAAATTTGGCACAGAGATAGATTATAGTCTGGAATAACACATAACTACTTTTTCCCGGAAAATTAAAGAGTTCCCGCGGGTATCAAAAAACCTCAATCTACGCGGCCGAAGTGGCGGGCATTCGCTAGTATTAATTATACTCAATACTCAATATGATTTATTCAACATAGGTACACTGTAGGTACACTTATTGACGTTAAAAATTACTTACTTATAAAACATGATGGTGATAATCGGTTACGGTGTCTTTAAACTAAAGCTACGAGGGTTCCAAACGCGCCCTGGTCTAAGAAGAGCCCACAACAAACTCAGCCGGGGTTTTTTTTTATTGTCACCATCTCACAAATCATCTTAGAACTATCAGAGCCATAGAGCAAATTATTGCCAAGCTTCCTTGTCGTTTAAGTAGTCCTATGATAATAAGATTAAGATATAATTAGTCTAAACCTCCATATGATTACATTTTAAAAAAATCATAATTTTTTTTTTCAATTAACGGTGCTGGCACTTAGGGAGATAATCCGATCTGGAAATTCAAAACGATCCATACGGATGATGACAACTCAATCAAATCAGCAACTCTTTATCAAACTTAAAAACGCACTTCTACTATGGAAGTTGTATGAAATTCACAGTAGCGACATCAGTCATCAAATTTAAACGCACTCTTTTTCTTTAATCTACATTTTAATATGGTAATCAAACTTAAAACTAACCGAGCATGTGAATTTTAGGTCTTTGAGAAGACCCTCTATTTAATATTCAGTTAGAAATAATTTATTTTTCATATAGGCATCATCTCTATTGGATGCTGGGAAATTAATACGTGGAATTACTTAACATATTCTATAGGTATTTGGAACTTTTTTATGGATGAAAGAGTAATTCCTTTTTATAACATCCACTAGCTTTTGGCCGCGGCATCGATCACGTTAAGTTAATCTTCATGCTTTCAACTCTCTATTTCTTTAGGGGTTGAATTTTTAAAAATCCCTTCTGATGAATACGTTATAAAAGCTATCCGTCCAGTGGTTTGATCTTTGTGATGATAGATCAGCCAGTCAGTTAGTCACCTTTTCCTTTTATATATTTTGATTTAGATTTCTAACTCGTATATAATTGATTTATTATTTCCGTTTTATCGAAAAACCGATTAGTTTGTAAATAAATGATTTTGGTCTGATCGTCAACTAAAAACCCTATGAGTTTATTCTGACAGCCAACCCGAGAAAATTCGTAGGTATAGTCCCACAAACCCTGTCCCGGTTTCCAAAATTGGAAGTAATTTTAATGTCAGTTCAGTTTTTGTTTTTATTTTGTTTTTCTTAGATAATAGCTAAGTTAGTTGGATAAGTTAGTCGGACTATAACTGCCTGATAGTTCCATGAAAATTCTTAAAAAATAACAAGCAGACGGAGAGACGGATAGATAGATTCTGCCTGTGACTGCCCCTGTATTGGGGCTAGACCTTAAACTTGACGTCTAGACTTCTTGACGACCTCCGTGGCGCAGTGTGTAGCGCTGTTGTCTTAACTTGCGGAGGTCCCGGGGATCGACCCCGGCAGGGTCAATTTGGGAATTTATAATTTCTGAATTTTCCCTGGTCTCGCCTGGTGGGAGGCTTCGGCCGTGGCTGGTTACCACCCTACCGGCAAAGACGTGCCGCCAAGCGATTTAGCGTTCCGGTACGATGCCATGTAGAAACCGAATAGGGGTATGGGTTTAATATAACTGCCATGCCAATTAATAGGTTAGCCCGCTACCATCACTTACCATCAGGTGAGATCGCAGTCAAGGGCTAACTTGTAGTGCATAAAAATAAAATTAAATTAAATAAAAATAAAGACCCAACACCGCAGTCCCGTCCCGTCCCGTCGTGACCACGATCCATGTAACTGGGTCGTAATGTCGACACTTTCACAATCTATATTTCTCGTGATTCCTACCTTTGTTAATACCTTAGTTCATCGTAAACTATGATCTAGAAATATCGGTAGTACGAAACCCTAATTATCGATTTTCGGATTTTTTTCGAGACTTTTGCTGTGAGACTTTGCTTGAATTTCATGATTCTAGGTCAACGGGAAGTATCCTATGGGTTTTGATTTGTTGGCGAGCGTCAAAATATGCAAAATTAGATTACTAGACTTAGATTTTAGATCTAGTGATCTAAGTATTTGATAGACAGGCAGACAACGATTCTATAAGGTATCTTTTTTTCCTCTTGAGGTACCTACGGAACCCTAAAATTCGTCTGGTCATGAAAAAGTCGAGACACCCCGCTGTCTTTTGTAATATCAAAACACGATCAAACGACCATACCACGCTGATCTACCGCTATTCCAAGCCAAATACAACACGAATAATGGTTAAAAATCATACTTAAATCGCATAGGAATATACCCTTTATGGAACTAGAACTAAAGCTAAAAATGGCGTTACAGTTTAACCAAATGGGAGGTCTGTACGTCTGGTATATCCAAAGGCATTTATCCGTTGACCGCATATGAGCAGCAAATAGTTCGATAACAAGTCATACTTAAAAAAATTAAAAAACACGACTGTCCTGCCAAAAAACGAACTAAAAAGTTAAAAATCTAAATTAACCTGGTTAAATTAGAATCTTATTCACATTTTTATTAAATGATATTTTTTTGTGAATCCCTGGATATTGAAGGATGGTGTTATATATTTTTGGAATCTACTCATCATTTTCTAGAAGATGATTATATAGTTATATACTTATTTTCGATTTCAAATTTAGTTTTTAATGCGGGACCATGGTCACCCCATAATTTTTTTTTGAAATTTTACTAGCCTATGTCACCCGGAGAGACACACCTGTCACAGAGCTGAGTGGAAATCCTCGGAGGAGGCTTTTACCCGAAGGGGGTCCAAACAAAATACAAACACTAATTTTAATTAACAAGTCTGAGTTTAATTATGTCATGTAATTTTTTTTTTAAATTCTAATTTTATTATTGTCAATTACTTAATTAATGATGTATAATTAATCAATAATTAACTTTGTATGGAATTAAATAAAGCTTTATTCATTCATTCATTCATTCATTCATGTCACCCGGAATAAGCTAGGGATTCTAACGATACCTCATTTATCAAAATCGGTTCAGGCGTATAGAAGTTATGGCGGAATATACAAACTCACATACATACATACATACATACGTACATGAACCCTGAATACATTATACTCCTTTTTTCAGGCAGTCGTATAAAAAGGTATTGTTGGAGACTTGTTCAAACGCTGTTGTGTAAAAATATGTGTTTTTTTTTGTCCTTTGATTACATTATAGCTCATGATATTAGAATCGAATAGAATAGAATATTCTTTATTTGCATAATGTTTATTAAGTACATAAGATGTTACGTCTAATAAATATTATGAATAGGAAGTTGTGATTAAATTAATTTTGGTTTAAATTACAATAATAATACAACAATAATCTTTAAACTATTTGGAAATCACACAGCTAAAAAGACAATATTTGAAATTATTAGTATGTACACAAATTTGTTTATATCTTTTAGATTATACCTACTCACATTGTATAAATCAGAATATATTCTGATTTATTCAATGTGAGTAGGTATATTTAATTCAATTAGAGTTTTATAATTAAATACAATGTCAATAATAATCAAGATCAATGTCAAAAGCTATATAAAAATAAAAGAACGTTATATGTCACAAGTGTTTTTTTTTATTTAACTGGTTTAACAGCTCTGGATTCTAGTCCTTCTGAGGCTGTCACAAGTGTTTTTATCATGTTGGTAAAATTCTTCGAAGGTGTAATAATATTGTAAGAATTTTTGAAGGATGGTTCCAAGAAATAATCGATTGAATTCCCAGCCTAAAATCCCAAACTAATGTCTAAGAAATCTAGCTGGAATAGTTCGCTCTTCTAATTAACAGGTTCATACAGGTTCACGGAGCTTAATTTAAGCAGTTTATTACTTAGCAAGCGTGTACCTAGGGAGCTTAATTACTCCCAACTTAAAGCAAAGCACATACAGGAACACTTGCTTAGAGACCGCGTCTAACTTTTGAAGTTATTTCCATTAGCGTTGGACTATGGAGACTTCAATTAAATATGGCCGACCTGTATTTATTCCAGACGCTGTTTACAGGAAGGATTAATTTTAACGCTGGACTGGAGTCAAAATGCTGTTATTCCTTTTGCAATTCATTGGCTATTTACATTAAATTTTAATAGATGATGCCTGCGACTTTGTCCGCTCGGTATAAGGTTTTTTGGTTCCCACAGAAACTCTTCGGTTGGAAAGTTATTTTGAACCAATGACGTAAATTCATTTGACGATTCAAACTTACTTTTTCAAATTTATTGCATTGAATATCTTTCTCACTTACTATAGAACGCCTATGTTATTTATTAATGGACGTCCACAAGCAGATGTAATGATCATGAATTCGAATTGTGTCCATAAGTTTAAAACAGAATAACAATCCTACGTTTAATTTAAGAAATGCAACGACTATTTTGAAATTAAATTCCAGGCAGCCATTAAATGGATTCAAAAGATCGCACTTTCCACTTAACTAAGTGTTTGTAAAGACAACGACCGATACAGTATACACATAACTACTAGTATAAGGTGCTTTCGTACCATTAGAGACCGAGTGCTCTATAATTTTGCGGCCATTTTGGAAAACGATATCACTTTAGCTTGAGCGCAGCATAAAGTGGTAAGTAATAGCTTGTTAATGTGGAACAGCGTTGGTAAGATTTTGTCCCAAATCCTTGGAACTAGGACACGGAATGTTTATGCCACGCAGTGGAAATGTCGCAGCTTTCTGGCGTTTTTAGAATCCCTTTCCTCGAAAGTAGAAATAGATATATGGATAACTAGCGAATGCCCACGACTCTGCGTGGTTTGAGGTTTTTTGGTTCCCGTGGGAACTCTTTAATTTTCCGGGATAAAAAGGTAGCCTATGTGCTATTCCAGACTATAATCTATCTCTGTGCCAAAATTCAGCCAGATCCGTTCAGCCGTTGGGGCGTGATTGAGTAACAAACATCCATACGTCCATAGATCCAGACATCCATACATCCATCCAAACTTTCGCATTTATAATATTACGAGTAGTATAGATAGGATTTATTTGCCCACGGAAACAACAATTTACGATATTTTCTTAGAAGTACTTAACTAAGTCTATTGCCTATTTATCGTTCGTGAACAAATAAGGCTCCTCGCTCGCAGCGCTGGTTTTCAGGAAAAATATACTTCTTACTAGCTTATGCCCGCGACTTCTAAACTCGACGTTTCTGTACTAAACAACCAGAGGTGCGATTATGTAACAATTCTCGATCAAATCGTCAAAGATCGGCATCAAATAAACCATAACAGGATTGAATTTCTCAAAGAAGAAAAGCTCAAACTCTTCTTTCGTGAAGAGCTCAATTTCGTGTATCCATTCTCATACGTTTAGGTATGTACATACCTAAGAATTTTGACGATTTAATCGGCAATTGTTACACAATCGGGGGACAGATCCGTTCAGCCGTTCCAGCGTGCGTCCGAGCGTTCACAATCTATCGAATCGACGTGATCATTATAGTTGGCAGAACGGCTACTTTATGGCCCGGAAAATTAATTAAATGATAATTAACAAAACTTATGCTACGCCAACGAAGTCACGGGCATCAGCTAGTATTCAGCCAAAATGCAAAATTGCAGCGATAGATTGATTGATTGCGATCAAAAGGACGTGTCCTAAATATTAGTCGAAATGTCACCCATTTCTTTTGCCCTGCCCTTCCAAATACCACCAAGTGTCTTGGCACTTACGCGTACTGTTGTTATAGCTTTTAAAGGTCCTATTTATTATTTGGAAGTGGGAGGGGAATTTCCGAGAGCTTCGTGTCATTTAAGCGACCGCTTTAGAAACCTACACCACTTTGGCTTAAACGTAACATAAAGCTGTACTACCTTGTTAATGCGTTGCAACGGTTTCCAAAGTATCAACAAATCCTTTTGAATTGAGGTAAGGATTCTGGGGACTTAGCGAGCTGCCCTGAATTCCTGACAAAATGTTTCGGTTTTCCCATACAATCTTTCAAAAGTATAATATTACGAAGTTTTTGGTCACTATCTTTATTTAAAAATTGTATAAGTTATTAAGTATTTATTTATATATCTTTATTGCACACACAAAATATACAGTATACAATATAAGTATGTTTAATTTGGTCTCATTTTTGTTAAATTAATAATTCGCGTTTTTTTAACCTTTTCATGGTTGCATTAATGAATTTAGGATCTATAATATACTTCTATTATTTTATAACTCAGCATTTTTATCAATGCTCAGTAGGTAATGCTGATTTAGACTCGCATTGTTTATTGCAAATTTTTAATTTAGTCGTGTGTTAAGCGTTTTGTGTACAGCTAGCAATAAGGAAATATTAAAGCTTTTATTTATTTATTTAAAGCTCAGCGCTGAGTCACTCAGCGGGCTATTAAGAGCACTACGCTCAACATTCAATCTTTCCAAAGTATTACGGAGTCAAAGGTCACTAACTTTGCGCTAGAAGAGAAAGCTGGCGGGCGTTGGAGAGCACAACGCTCAGAATTATTCTACGTGATGAAATCAGAATACTTACCACTATTCGCTTCATTATATTATTTTCCATTGATGATTGATTGATTAAAACGCCATTGTAAGCGACAAGATTCGAAAATTGGCGAAAGTTGAAAAATAAGCCTAAATTAGTAATCTAAGAAACGACAAGGAAGCTTGGCAATGATTTGCTCTATGGCTCTGATAGTTCCTTAGTTAAGATGATTTGTGAGATGGTGATAATAAAAAAAAACCCCCGGCTGAGTTTGTTGTGGGCTCTTCTCAGACCAGGGCGCGTTTGGAACCCTCGTAGCTTTATTTTTAATATACCGTAACTAATTATCACCATCATGTTTTATATGTAAGTAATCGACGTCAATATGTGTACCTATAGTTTACCTAATTTTAATAAATGAATTGAATCCAGTCTGGGGCCATACTGTCCGCACTTAAAGTCATATTGTTTCATTATTGTTGACTTTCGAGTTTAAGAAGTATAATCCTTATTTTAGCTACGTCAAAGAACGTGACATCAAACTAATATTGATTACTTAATATTGCATAAGCAGTATTGCCCCTAACTTTCAGTCGTTGCGGTCTCCAACGAAGGCTCTCACTGTAACCATTATAAACTTTTCTGTATACTTGCCACTTTGCAAGTCTAACTAACTAGGGGCTTAGTCTACGTTGTTATATTTACATTGGAATGATTTAATCTGGATTTGCTGACTTTTATAAGATGGCTTAATGTTTTAAGATTACGGGATTTACATAACTGATTCGCAGTTTGGAAAATTTGTTTTTTAAATTTTTATCCTGCTTATTGCTGTCGAATTTGTTCGCTTTAAAAGCTTAATATATTTTGTAGATAAGAGTGTAAGGTCCCGAGTTAGATCCTCAGTAGAGGTAATTTAGGATTTTTAAACTAAATCTGTTGATACGCGGCATCGCGTCGTACTGAAACGTCAAGTTTTCCACCAAACCAGACCAGAGCTTATTTAGTTTGTTTTTTTACAATTGGACAGGAATCGAACACGGGTCCTCGCAATTATCAGAACACTGCGTACTTAACTGCGCATAGTGGTGAGTAGGTTGATTGTCAATATTATAGCTGGAAGATCGGCTTAATGACACTGAGGCGATAATACCTACCCGAGAACTAATGCGTGCACCAAGCATTATATATTTTTTAACTTTTGTAGTTTAAATCATCATCATCATCATCTGAGACTGCGGACGTCCACTGCTGAACTTTGCCTTTCCAAAAGAACGCCACCACACCCGGTCCTCAGCCTTCCTCATCCAGCCACTTCTCACCACCCTCTTAATGTCGTCGGTCCATCGAGATGGAGGGCGCCCCACACTGCGCTTTCTTGTACGTGATCTTCACTCTAAAACTTTCCGGCTCCAGCGGCCATCGCTCCTTCGACAGGCTTGGCCTGCCCACTGCCACTTCAGCTTGCTAATGGTTTGGGCTATGTCAGTGACCCTGGTTCTCTTACGGATCTCTTCATTTCGGATCTTGTCCTTAAGAGAAACTAACATAGCCCTCTCCATAGCTCTCTGAGCGACTTTAAATTTGTGGATCAAGCCTTTTGTTAGTGTCCATGTTTCAGCGCCATAAGTGAGGACGGGAAGGACACACTGATTATAGACTTTCGTCTTCAGTCTATATATATAAAAGGAAAAGGTGACTCATATATCAACGCACAGCTGAAACCACTGGACGAAGCCGGTAAAATTTTTGCATGATGTTATGATGTAGACATTCGCTAAAAAAGGATTTTTGAAAACTCAACCCCTGAGGAGATCAAATAGGGGTTCAAACTACGCGGAAGAAGTCACGGGCAAAGCCTATTATTCAACAAAAGTTCAAATCCAACGCTACAAAATAATGGTGCTTGATAAAATAATATGCTCAGTTGTACAAAGAACAAAATTGATTTTAAATCCCCGAAATGTGAATCCGGAACGGCCGCCGCGATCCGTGTGGAATAAACCCTTTTTTGGAAAACTTGTTCCGAAATTGTTTGCGAGGATTTCCCTTTTCAGGCCCGAGCGTGATTTACTTTTGTGTTATCGTAGACTAGAATAGAATTATTTCTACTAGCTCTTGAATGTGACTGTGTCCGTGAATTTACGTTTCAAACAATGCGAGGGAACTCTTTATTTTTCCGAGATAAAAGGTATCCGCCGTGTGTTTTTGAAACTGGTTTGGTACCTAGATGAAGCAATAAAAAATAAACTGCCGGGATAAAATATGTTATTGAAATCGGTTTGGTACCTAGGCGAGGAGATAAAAAATAAGTAACTGGAGTTAGATATAGGTAAACTTTCTGATTTGTTAGAATTACCTGTATGGAATAATGATTCAACTTCCACCTGTCCACAAGTACTTAATACTCTTAAGAATCACGCTATCTTGTATGTTTTTTCAATTTTATAACCAGTCGCCAAATTTTTTTGTGGTTTTTCTCAGCAGAATGGTATTCTGAACCAGTGGTAGATTCACATTTCACTTGACGATTCAAAAAAAACTTGTGTAAAACTTTAATTGAATAATTTTGAATGAATTGAATTAAATTTTCTGTCTGAACCTACAGAGACAAATTAAATTAAAATAAAAGTATTATTCGGTGAATGTACAGCTTTACGTTAAGCTGGCAAACTTCGCAATGTTCAAATTGTGATGACTTGTACCAAGTTACGCCTACGAAATTACGCCTTCAGCCGAGAATAAGTTTGTCTTTGAGACAATAAAGATCTGCAAATTCATTTATTTTGTCGCTATTTGGCCTGATTTTATTCAGACAGCAAGATGCCCGCGGCTGCACGGATTTATAAGGGAGTTTGGTAATCCCGGGAACTCCTTGATTTTGTGGGATACTCAATAATCAATTTACTTTTTTTTTTAATTTTTTTTTTATCCACTACAAGTGAGCCCTTGACTGCGATCTCGCCTGAAGGAAAGTGGTGATGCAGTCTATGATGGTAGCGGGGTAAGGGGCATGGAAGTTATATTAAACCCATACCCCTATTCGGTGTCTACACGACGGCATCGTATCGGAACGCTAAATCGCTTGGCGGCACGTCTTTGCTGGTAGGGTGGTAACTAGCCACGGAAAAATTCTGAAATTATAAATTCCCAAATTGACCCAGTCGGGGATCGAACCCGGGACCTCCGCACGTTAAGACAACAGCGCTACCTACACATTGCGCCATGGAGGTCGTCAATCTTACGTCATATTTTGACTCTGCCACCGGTTCGGAAACCTGTTCTACTGAGAAGAACCGGCAAGAAATTCAGCAGTTGCTGTTTTTGAAGTGGAACTTCTTTAGCACCGTTGTGGTTTGAAAATTCGATGAAACGAAAAAGAGACAAACATAAAAAGCATTTAGTCTGCGAGAGAATGAGATAGAATATAAGTCATATTTTTCTTATCTACTTTTCTGAAGTTTCACTTCTGCCGTGTGTGAATATCACTTACATACTTACTTGAAAAAAAAGCAAAATACGGGAAATAAAAGGGTTGAAAAGTTATTTATTAAGCCCTTCGCCGGAATGCGAGTTATGCTTATATCAATTTCATCAAAATCGACTGAAATTAGGACGTGTCACGAAAATGTAGTAGATGCGTTAACAGCAGTCTCTCATTTTCCTTAGGTATATTAAGCTGAAGAAAAAATTAAATAGATACCTACCCCAGTTATCATTATCCCCGGGCAGTGGACCGCCGGCTTATATCAAAAGCCCCACCGATTATGATTAATGATGATAACTGGAATCATGCCGGAACCTCCCGGGACGACGGAAGCTCCGCTGATTCTGCCCATTTGTAATTCTGATATCTGGCTCATCGTAAAAGAGATAGCAATAAAGTCGTTGACCTCGTTTTCGAGAGATCAAATTATAGCGCTAAAAATAGACTAGGTAGGTATTGTTATAAATAGATGTATATTTTGGCTCTGGCAATTAAAAATACAGAAAAATTACGAATTACGAAAAAATACCCGAAAAAGAACGAGGAAATTGGATACAATCGTGTTTCTGTTATCGTATGTTTTCGAAGTCAAAAAGTGTTTTTTTTTGTTGGTTTGTCCTACAATCACGTCGCAAAGGAGCAACGGATCGACATGCATGGATATGGCTTGAGGACCTAGAGAATGAGAAAGACTACTTTTTGTCCCGGAAAAATAAAGAATTCCCGTGGAAATTACGACAAACTTTTTCCACTCGGAGGCAGTCGCGGGCATCAGTTAGTAAAATATATTTTGTTGCAAATTTAAACAGCTTCCAAAAGTCGTAAAATTTTTCAAAGACGCAGTGGCGCCTTGGGTCCACTCTGCTCCTATTTGCCGGTGTGCGTTGAGCCTTATGTTACGGGGCTCTTCAGTAGCCGGAGATTAATTTCAAAGACAATTTGGAAAAGCAACAAAACCGTCCGCCGATATCCGTTGTTCAAACAACGGACGAAGGCGACTACGCAATTTGTAGCCGCAACTGAAATTGCTTAAAAGCTCGATGACATTAAACGAGTTTACTAGTTACTAGTTTGCATATTCTCTACTCATATTCACTAGTAAACTACCGAGAAAAGTTGTAAGCCTAGTTGTAGGGCTATTTTACTCGCTACTCGATGGCGTGTAGGCTTGAAAGCTAGTGAACTAACTGTGTGTCATATATAATGAGTGCAATAAGTCGCAGCTCATTATAGTTGCGACTTATTGCAGTTGCGAGTATCTCATTAGGTATTTGATTTCGTTAGCTAGTTGGCTACTGAGTGAGTGGACTATTACGTGGTCCCTATCGCACTAGCTGACTCGTCACTCGTCCGCTTTTAAACTCATCAGGCTTCAGGCTTAGACATTATCACCATTTCCACCCATTGCCGGCTCACTACTGATCACGTGTTTCCTCTCGGAATGAGGTTTTCGCCGTAGTATAGACTTGAATGAATGAATGAAATATTTAATGTGCACTAAAACAAATAACCCATACTTATAAACAATAACATATAAAACTAAGCAATGGTACAATTGGCGGCCTTATCGCTTTGAAGTAAATTTCTACCAGGCAATCATGCAACAAAGGATTTGTCAATTGCCAGTGAGAAAACTTCCAAGGGTTTAAGTTACACTTCATACACCTTCTTGAACATTATGAAGAACTCACGGGCATGATGGTTTCTTCACGACGTTTTCTTACACCGTTGCTTAAATATCACTTGCTATTTATTTTGTAAACTCGCTCAATGTAATCGTGCCGTTTGATTTAAGCCGTTTTCATTAGGCGGAGGCTGATAAAATGATCATAATCCCCGGAAGATCGTCGCTCGCTGCTGGAAACCGTTTATAAATCGACTAGATGATGCCTACGACTTTATCTGAGTATTAAGGTTTTTAAATTCAATATTTAATTTTCCGGAATAAATTAGCATATAGGGCATGAGCTGTCTCCATACAAAATTTTAAGCAAATCGGTTCCATGTTGTGGCGTGAGGGAAACCGTGTCGTGAGGGAGTAACAAACATCCAAACATACTTACTTAAACACATCTAAACTTTCAAATTTTATAATATTATTAGTAAGCAGTAAGATATCTCATAATAACATAAAAATAATGACCGAGAGAAGTGAGGTCTCTGAGTCAGCTTGAGTGAATTTATACTTGTCCGTTTGTCTATCCGTCCATCCGTCAGAGCCTTATAACGTCGAATACGTAAGAGAACGTACTTAAGATTAATTAACTTTAATATTTGAAGATAATAGTAAGTAAAATTTTGAAAGGGGAGCTTACAGAAGCGAATGGGAAGTAAAAAAAATTATGGCTTTACCTAAACTTGTGGGGGGCATCACCTTACAGCACATATAGAACAGAGTACATTTAAAAAAAAATTGCTTTAATACGTGATGAAATGGGGGGCTTTCGAAGTAAATTTTTGAAGACATGTTTTGTCAAGTCATCTATGAAAATTTTTACCACCCTACTAGAGTAAGATTCCAGAGCGATCTGACATAAGAAACCTTAGGTTCTCAGTAGCGTTTCATGTACCTCTTATTTTTAGTTACCTTTCTTACCTGGTACCTGCCTAGGGGTCACAAGGCGAGCTCCACAAACACGCAGGTTATTCAAAGAACATGAGACGCTACTGAGAACCTAAGGTTTCATCTATGTGAAAATAAGTTATGTCAGATCGCTCTGGGAACTTGGATCATACCGACAAAGACGTACCGCCAAGCGATTTAGCTTTCCAGTACAATACCGTGTAGAAACCGACTAGGGGTATGGTTTTAATATAAATGCCATACCCCTAACAGGTTAGCCCGCTACTATATTAGACTGCATCATCACTAAAATGAATGAATCAAGTCGATCTGCCCTCAGCCTATTGGTTCACACAACAAACCAAAGTACCAGAGTGAACAGTGGTATACCTCATCATACCTTTCCCATTTTCTTCGCGATGACATTCTTATTGCTTTGACATACATAAACTTTATATCAGCGGCGTAATCCGACACTAATGTGACCGCATAATCTGTTTTCCATCCCTTTCCCACTTTAACTAAACACCTATAGCTAGATAAGGAGGTGTAATACAAGCAACACGAGCTTATATGATCTTATATGACGGGCGAACATGATCCCATTAATAAATCTAAGGCAGCGAAGGAACGTGTTTAGGAAATACAAAGGATTTTTTACCTTGTATCTTAAAGCATAGGATTTATATTTCACTGTTTGGAAGTCGTCTAATGAATATCACGTTCCGGTACAAGTTTTTTTTGCGGTTCGATAAAAGATGTTTGCTCAGAAATCGGGATACAAGGATCGGGGGAGATCGTTAGGTTTGGGATAATTTTGTACTTCTACCCTCTAATCTTGTTAAAAAAGTATCTATTTTTATGTTAGCAGGTAATTTTGACCTCTTGGGGGAAGCGTTTTATAAGGCTGGACGCATACTGACTGCGCTTGTGAGAACAGTCGCTTCCTGTCGCTTACTTTCCTAAAAAGAAAGAGGATTTTATTAGTAATTCAAGTAATCCATCTATCCTATTTGTCTGTTATCCTTTCACGGCATTACGGTTTTACAGATTTTGGCATACTAATATTATATCTAAATGCGGAACTGTGTCTGGCTATCAGCTACCATTTAAAAACGTAACTTCGTAAAACGTATGGGTTGTATGTTTTATTATGTTTTTACCGATTTTAGCGAAATTGCATTTACAAACATTGCTTGCAATCCGTAGGCTACGCTAGTTTCTATCGTCAGGTCAAAGATTTACGAGATCTTGAAGAAACATAAACAAAAAACACACTCACAATGTGGACTTATTTTACTAACGTCATCTAGTTAGAAAAGCGGGACAGCGTTATGACCGGGATAAGGACAGGCTTATGTTATGGCAAGGACAGATTACAGGTGAGGGGCACGCCCTACAAGTCGGACGCCCAACTTTTTTCTATGAAAGGAAGGATGAATGAATGAATGAATATACTTTTATTAACAAAGGAAGTATACTATTGAATGAAGAATGTTTATAAGTGTGATATTAATGAGCAATTTTTACAAAAATGGCAAGTATAATCTACTGTATGTAAGTTGAACCTAACCAATTCTATGATTCTTGTTAAGAATCCCCTCGCAAAACAATCGCGTACAGTAGGTATTGATACCAGCCGCCCGCGAGCTTCGTAGACTGAAACTTAACGCTTGAAACCGTTACCTTTAAGCCGATTTCTCTCATCGATTGTGTTACCGATAACTCCATAAGCCCTAGAGAGACAATATACCTTCACGAAAACACCGAGCATGAAACTGAACTTGATATTCAAAGCGTTTATCAAAAAAATATTATAAAAATGCAGGGGAAGTCGCGAGCATCAACTATTAAGTAATAATCTGAGGTAAAGTATTATCAATATCTCTCTCTACTTCACTTGAGCTACTAGTCTACTTTTTCTTTAAGTGTAGATAAGGAAAACATGGAGACCTTCCTAGTCAAACAGCCAAGTTAAACCACCATTACTAGTTACCACCCTACTGGCAGAGACGTGCCACCAAGCGATTAAGCGTTCCGGTACGATGCCGTGTAGAAACCGATTCCCTTCTTTGGTAACCTCGGGAACTAAAAAAAAGTTTTTTTTTAAATTTTAATTAAAATTATTAAAATATAAACCTTTACACTGAAGCATTAAAGTTTAATTTCGAATGTAGTATATTTATGTGTTCGCGAACATGTCGGTCACGGTCACGCGAATCTACATTTTTACTCCGTACCAAAAAGTGCTCAACGGCCTAAAGAAGTTAAACTTTTCAATATAAATTATCAAAAATTGCTCAAAGAAGAGAATAAAGAAGATTTCACTTCAAAAATCTCAATCCACGCGTCCGAAGTTGCGGACATCAGTTAGTGGAATTCAAATTCAAATTCAAATGTTTTTTATTCAAATAAACTTTTACAAGTACTTTTGAATCGTCAAGTGAATCTACCACTGATTCGGAATGCCATTCCTACCGAGAAGAACCAGCAAGAAACTCGGTGGTTGTTCTTTTTAAATAAATATTTCATTTACAATTATTATATGTCACCGTAAGATTGTAAAAACCGTTAGATTATAATCTAACGTGCGAAACTGCAAACTGTCGAAAGATTACAATTTAACGCATTATTTTTCGATAGATTGTAATTTGTTAGGTATATCAACCCGATAGAACCTAAGTGCCACTAACTGATTATTTGTGTCGAACCCTAACCTAACCTACAAGAAACAGACAAGAAAACGTAAATACAATGAATATTTCAAAAATTGCCACTCAGAACATTTTACGGTTCACAATCTGTCGATAGTTTACAATTTCGCGAGTTAGATTATAATCTAACGGTTTTTAAAATCTTACGGTGACATATACATAAGTAATCGCTGTCCTTAGCATTGCTGGAGTGATCGAATTCATGCTCCTCTATCATTTACATAATCTTCAACTATATAAAAATACTCAACTACCCTCTCTCGCTCGCCTCGCCTCGACAGGAATGAAGAACTATGATTGTATCATTGGTACTATTTACCATCCACCGTGGGAATGCGAACGTGTTGATGGCAATAAACAAGATGGCGCTGGCCACGCCATTGACGGCTAAATAATTAATGCCACGGCATGCGTGCCCCCATGATATTATGGGACCGTGCCCCTTTCATTATAGTGAGCTGGCGTGTTGGAGACCCACAAAAGACTTCGATTTCAATGAGCTGTATGATGTACCAATCGACGAATGATCGAATGTTCTACTGACACCGAAAAGGGGGTATACTTAAGTATACGACTACCTGAAAAAAGGAGTATATTGTTTTCAGGGTGTATGTATGTATGTGAGTGTGTATATTCCACCATAACTTTTATACCAACCGATTTTGTTCTACTATTTAAATAAACCGATAAACTACTTCTATATAAACCGATTACCGACCGAACCGATTTTGATAAATGAGGTATCGTTAGAATCCTTAGCTTATTCCGGGTGACATAGGCTAGTAAATTTAAAAAAATAATTGATGGGGTGACCATGGTCCCGCATTAAAGACTAAAGTTGAAAAAAAATATCGAAAATAAGATTAACTATATATTCATCATCTAGAAAATGATGAGTAGATTCCACAAAAGTATAACACTTATAGTTCAATATCCAGTGATTCACAAAAAACGACATTTAATAAAATGTGAATAATATTCTATTTAACTAGATTAATTTAGATTTTAAACTTTTTAGTTCGTTTTTTGGCAGGGCAATCGTGTTTTTTAATTTTATTAATTATGACTTGTATAATTTCTGAACTAGTTTCATGTTACTGCTATACCCCCCTGCCCTTATAGTTTAGCTCGCTACCATCTTAAACTGCATCATCACTAGCAGGTGAGATCACAGTAAAGGGATAACTTGTAGTGTTAAAATAAATATCTTAATCCATGCGTACTGAGGTATTTTTCAGGTTTTATCGAGGTGTAAGGTTACAAATTATCGTATAACTTACCTACTTTATTCACAAGCCATTAATTTTCTTATCAGTTCCAAAAAATTAACGCTCACTTTTTGTTATTTTCAGATGAGAAAGCGCCTGCTGTTTTGAAGTTTCAACACAATAATTGAGGTGAGGTTTGAAATTATTAGGAAATTACTTAATGAGTACTTATTAAAATGAAAAATATTCGTGACATGGCGGAACATTTATGTTTATAACATCGTACGTAAGGAAGATACCCAGGTGTATTATGTACTAAAACGTTCCTGAAATTACGTATATTACGATAGTGAAAAAATCATTAAAATGGTTCCAGTAGTTTCCGAGAAAATTGTTAACAAACAGACATACATACATACGAGTTGAATATAGAATCGTTTCTGAAGTTTGTTAATAAAATTATCAATGGATTTCATATTCGCTTTAGGTGTCTACGTCCATTCATCAAAAGCTGAACTGAGTTGTTTTTAAGTACGGTGATGTCTAAGCCATAAGCGATTGCGAAACAAATTCGGAATCGACTGAATAAGGTACTTAACGTCTAATAGGTATTGGGTACTCAATACTCAATTTATTTATTTCATATTTTTCATGTAGGACATAGAAATGTCTCTTATCTTAAAAGTACGTCATGTTTTGACTATACTGTGTCAGAAAGCAGATTCCACTGAGAAGAACCGGCAAGAAACTCAGCAGTTGCTCTTCCTTAAAAAGAATTTATCTTCTACTAGCCGTGACTTCGTCCGCGTGGTTTAAGTTTTTTTGATTCCCGCGGGAACTCCTTAGTTTTCCGGGATATAAAGTAGCCTATGTCACTCACCAGGAACTCAACTATACCCATGCCAAAAATCACGAGTCGATCCGTTGCTACGTTGCGGCGTGATTGTAGGACAAACCAATAAACGAACACGCTTTTGTATTTATAATTTATGTATGATTTTGGGTGCAAAGTGTTTGTTTTTCAGACACAAAGTCTAAACTTATTTTTGTATACGTATGTTTTTATATTATTTAAAAAATTCTATTTAATTATGTTATTTTTATACGACTGCCTGAAAAAAGGAGTATGTTGTTTTCGGGGTTCATGTATGTATGTATGTATGTGAGTTTGTATATTCCCCATAACTTCTATACGCCTGAACCGATTTTGATAAATGAGATATCGCTAGAATCCCTAGCTTATTGCGGGTGACATAGGCTAGTAAAATTTAAAAAAAATTGATGGGGTGACCGTAGTCCCGCATTAAAGACTAAAGTTGAAAAAAAAAAATCGAAAATAAGATTAACTATATAATCATCATCTAGAAAATGATGAGTACATTCCAAGAATATATAACAATATAGTTCAATATCCAGTGATTCACAAAAAAATATCATTTAATAAAGCTGTGAATAAGGTTCTAATTTAACTAGATTAATTTAGATTTTTAACTTTTTAGTACCTTTTTTGGCAGGGCAGTCGTGTTTTTTAAATTTGTTTAATTCTGACTTGTGTAATATGTGAATTAGTTAGTATTTAATTTATTTTTCTATTCACCGAAAATTCAGCCTAAAGCGTATCACTTCCACCCCACTGTAACCCCATTAACCGTGGCGTTAACAGCGCAAGGCTACTAATTATAACCGAAGTGATTAACTCGCCGGTATCACCTTAAGTAGCTGCGTCTGCTTATTTTATTTAATCACCCTAAGAGGTCTTCATTTTGAGGAATTATTACCGCCAACTCTCTTGGGCTCTAATTATTTTTTTCGATGACGTTAAAATATGTAAATATGAACTTATTACCACTATAGCCCATTAACGTCCCACTACTGGGGACAGGCCTCCCCTCTTATAGGAGAGAGGGAATTAGAGCTTAGACCCACCACGCTGCTCCAATGCGGGTTGGCTTTAACGACTATTATCATGTCAGATAACCGGGACCGACGGCTTAACATGTTCTCCGGGGCAGGGGGGTTAAACACCGCCAACATCCTAACTCCGGGCTAGTAATGAGAATTTCTAGTCAGAAAAATCCAATACTTAATTATGGCCCGACCCGGCAATCGAACCCATGACCTCGTCAGCCGCAGAATGCTAACCACTAGTGGTTATAACTGCTTCGTTGGTCTTGACCAACGAGGCAGTTATCAGCGTAAAATGTAAATGAATAAATATTTTCCAGTGGATTGATGCCCATAAAAATTGACCCAGATAGACCCTAGTTTGATACTTACACCTATGTGTATATTTTCGTATATACCTCCAAGCTGCATACTAATTTTGTGCTGGAATGAATGAATGAATGAATGAAATGAGTGAATGAAAATGAAATGACTGAATTTTGTACTGAATATTTTGCACTGTCACCCCACTGACTGGAAGACTGGTAAAAAAGAAAATATCTTCATATTGGATAGAAGCAGGCGTTACTTTGCGGAAGTCCATCATAATGAAGGAACCAGAAATTGTGTTCGCAATAATCCGCGACAACAGGACAATATATGTGGTACAGTGGTTCTCACCACACTACAGATATCCCCCGAAAACTACCCTCATCAACCAATCAACCCACCATCAACCAACCAATCACCCAATCAACCCTCAACGTACCTTTCACTCCGATACCGGAGCATCTTCAGGAGATGTTGCCTCCACAATGCACGATTGTGAAGTGTGACTTCACAATTTTGACGACCTCCGTGGCGCAGTGTGTAGCGCTGTTGTCTTAACGTGCGGAGGTTCCGGGTTCGATCCCTGGTTGGGTCAATTTGGGAATTTATAATTTCTGAATTTTCCCTGGTCTGGCCGGGTGGGAGGCTTCGGCCGTGGCTAGTTACCCTACCGGCAAAGACGTGCCGCCAAGCGATTTAGCGTTCCGGTACGATGCCGTGTAGAAACAGAATAGGGGTATGTGTTTAATATATCTGCCATACCTCTAACAGGTTTGCCCGCTACCATCTTAGATTGCATCATCACTTACCATCAGGTGAGATCGCAGTCAAGGGCTAACTTGTAGTGGATTAAAACAAAAACGTGCATTGTGGAGGCCTGCAATAGAAACCTCTCTAAGAAACCTCAGTTTCTTGCCGCTTCTTAGCGGTATAAAGAGCATTCTGAAACAGAGTTAGATTCACTTGGTGGCTCGAAAGCGCTTGTAAAAAACTGTCATTTCTAGTTACTTATCTTCACCATTCACTAGATAGAATCTGAGTTTTTCCAAATGACTTACAAATCGGTGTTCAAAGCGAAAGACTTTTTTTTCTTTCAAGCGTTTTAAATCTTGGAATGAGATTTTGCATTTTCTATTTATTCTTGAAGCAGATATAACCATTCTTACTTTTAACGAAAGCTTTCAGAAAATAATTTTCTCATGTTGTACACTACTTCTAGGACAAAATATTCGGACTAATCCGGTTAATTTGGTTCTTTCATTTTAACCAGTTTTTAAGCTTACTTATGTATTATTATTTTTTTTTAAAGATATTGAGTTTCTAAGGGTATTATGGTTCCTAATATAATAATATTAGGAACCATAACATCCTAATATAATCTCACAGAGATTCAAAAATCCTATAAAAATATAGAGTAAGAAAGAAAGTCTTAGTCTATTAATAGTGTCGGAGAAATCCACGGCCACACATACATACATACAAACATATATACATCTATGAAATTTTGTATATCTGTTTGGAAGCCCTTATAGATTATCGTATATGTGAATATTTTGCAGTTCAATATTACATAAGTATAAGTGTCGAATTGATAACCAAATTTTTTTTTAAGTTAGTTAAAAACCTATTACTGAATCAGCTTTTCTAGCGATAGTTACCTAAAGTGCAGCTATATCTTAGTCTATTAATAGAGTCGGAGAAATCCACGGCCAAACATACATACATACAAACATATATACACCTATGAAATTTTGTATATCTGTTTGGAAGCCCTTATAGATTATTATATAAGTGAATATTTTGCAGTTCAATATTACATAAGTATAAGTGTCGAATTGAAAACCTAATTTTTTTTAAGTTCTTAGTCTATTAATAGAGTCGGAGAAATCCACGGCCAAACATACATACATACAAACATATATACACCTATGAAATTTTGTATATCTGTTTGGAAGTCCTTATAGATTATTATATATGTGAATATTTTGCAGTTCAATATTACGTACGTATAAGTGTCGAATTGATAACCTATTTTTTTTTAAGTTAGTTAATAACCTATTACTGAATCAGCTTTTCTAGCGATAGTTACCAAAAGTGCAGCTATATCTTAGTCTCTTAATAGAGTCGGAGAAATCCACGGCCAAACATACATACATACAAACATATATACACCTTTGAAATTTTGTATATCTGTTTGGAAGCCCTTATAGATTATTATATAAGTGAATATTTTGCAGTTTAATATTACGTACGTATAAGTGTCGAATTGATAACCTATTTTTTTTTAAGTTAGTTAAAAACCTATTACTGAATCAGCTTTTCTAGCGATAGTTACCAAAAGTGCAGCTATATCTTAGTCTATTAATAGAGTCGGAGAAATCCACGGCCAAACATACATACATAAAAACTTATATACACCTATGAAACTTTGTGTATCTGTTTGGAAGCCCTTATAGATTATTATTTAGGTGAATATTTTGCAATATTATGTACGTATAAGTGTCGAATTGATAACCAATTTTTTTAAGTTAGTTAAAAACCGATGGAAGTGTTAGTCTCAGTCTGGGTGATAATAGATTGAAAGGCGAAAAAAGGCGTTTAAGAGACGCACTTAAGAGCCCGGGGGACTTGACAACATGATAGAATGATAGAATATTTTCACGCCAGCCTCTTGTGATATACTTAAACTTAATCCTTGGCAGAGGAACAGAATATCTTTTTTATCACGAGAATATTATGACGACGGATTTGTCTTTAAAATTGGTATGGATGAAAAGAAAATTTAGAAAATGGAAAATTTTTGAGTACCTGAAATGTAGGTATAAGTCGAGTTCTACCATTTTTTTAAGTCTCAATGGTCAATCTGTTTTTTGATACTAGATAATGCCCACGGCTTCGTTCTTGTGGACTAAGGTTTTTCGATGCCCGCGGGAACTTCTTAATTTTCCGGGATAAATAGTAGTCTATGTCCTTCCCCGGGACTCTTACTGCTGTACGAAATTTGGTCAAAATCGGTTGAAAATATGGGCCGGGAAAGCGTAGCAGACTGACAGACACACACTTTCGCATTTATAATATTAGTATGCATAGGACACAGATGTCTCTAGTAGTTATTGAAAGAAAGAAAAAGCGTTTATTTGGAACCACAATACAATAACTACAATAACTAAATACTGAGACAGAAATATGAGTTGTGTGAACCCAAATCCCAAAAAAAAAACCCAAAATTGACCACGTATTGTTTTGACCACCATTCCTCTATTCACACCTTATCGACATACCACGTATCTATACTAATATTATAAATGCGAAATTTTGGATGGATGGATATGTGGATGTTTGTTACTCAATCACGCCCCAACGGCTGATCGGATCTGGCTGAAATATGGCACAGAGATAGATTATAGTCTGGAATAGCACATAGGCTATTTTTATTTTATCCCGAAAAATTAAAGAGTTCCCGCGGCAACCAAAAAACCTCAAACCACGCAGACGAAGTGAAGCAGACAAATAAAACTAGAAATGTCGGCCTTTAGGTATATTTGTATCATAGATTATCCAGCCGCCTGGTTATGGGGATATATGGGTATAAATGTATACATGGGGATTGGTAGATTTTAAAATAATACCTGGTTCGGTGACTGACTTCTCAACTATTGATTGATATTTTTAGCGATTCAGACTTATTATTACTACCAAAACAAATTAGTCATCTAAGTTGCTTAAAAAAACACTTCACGAATGTAACAAAACGTTGAAGTATCTTTCCGCGAGTTTCATTAAAAATAAATGCAAAAGAAGCTTTTTGTTCTTTTTAAAAAGATCCTGAAACAAAAGCATCTTTTTCTAAGTCGGTCAAAATAACACAAAAGACGTAACAACCAATAGAAATTCAGGTCACGGTGCGCCCCCTAATTCATAAACTTAGTTCAATGAACAAAAGGGACCTTTGAACATTAGAGCTTTCAGGGTGGTTCATTATAGAATTAAGCTCATTTCACATCGGTCGGGAAATGTGATAGTATCTTTGTTTGTGGATTTGTCCATCAATCACGCCGCAATAGAGCAACGGATCGACGTGTTTTTTTGCATGAGTTGAGGACGGAAATTGACATAGGCTTTATACCGGAAAATTAAGGAGTTCCCGTGGGAATCACGGGCATCAGTTACTTGCAGTTAAGTCTTTTTCATGCAAATTTCAAACTCCCTTAGGGGTTGAATTTTCAAAAATCTATTCTCAGCGGATTCCTACGTCATAATAGCTATCAGAATGCCAAATTTCTGTGTGTTGCTAGATCAGTTAGTCAGTCAATCAGTCGCCTTTAACTTTTAGATAGTATGTATATAGACATAGATTTAAAGACTGTGTTAAACAGCATTTGTTAAGTCGATGTTATTACACTATCGGTGATTTTTTTAATGACAAAGTTGCATGGAAGCAACCGGCCTCGCATCCAGTGACCCACAAGTCAGTGTAATACTTGTAACGTGTGTGTTGTGTTGTCTACATATTGTAATCTTTACTTTTCTATGAAAAGAGCAACTGCTGAGTTTCTTGCCGGCTCTTTTCAGTAAAATCAGCTATCAGAACCGGTGGTAGAGTCTTAACGTTTCATAAGTGATACAAGTTGTCCTACATGAAATAAATAAATCATTTATCAT
Source organism: Erebia palarica (assembly GCA_964035005.1). Classification (NCBI taxonomy): domain Eukaryota; kingdom Metazoa; phylum Arthropoda; class Insecta; order Lepidoptera; family Nymphalidae; genus Erebia; species Erebia palarica. Next base: position 20,578,309 of record OZ035995.1, read on the forward strand.
TATCACATGTCTATTTCGAACCGCTATAGGATATGGAACGCCCTTCCGGCTTCCGTTTTATAATGGTATCTTCAAATCAAGAGTGAAAAGGCATCTTCTATAATCTAGGCAAGCGCGCTCCAGCTTATAGGCCTATTACACTGCACTTTTCACAGGGCCCTGTGGTAAGGGTGGTTAGAGCGTCGCTTATTACACTAACTACCTAAATTTTATTACACTACACTGATTCAAGTGTAAGGGTCCCTGTGAAAAGTGCAGTGTAATAGGCCTATAAGGCTGCATCACTACTTCCAGCAAGTCTGATTGCAGCCAAGCGCTAGTCTATAAATAAACAAGTCATAATTAAAAAAATTAAAAACACGACTACCCTGCCAAAAACGAACTAAAAAGTTAAAAATCTAAATTAATCTACTTAAATTAGAATCTTATTCACAGCTGTATTAAATGTTTTTGTGAATCACTGGATATTGAACTATAGTGTTACATATTTTTAGAATCTACTCATCATTTTCTAGATGATGATTATATAGTAAATCTTATATTCGAATATTTTTTTTCAACTTTAACCTTTAATGTGGGACCATGGTCACCCCATCAATTTTTTTTTAAATTTTACTAGTCTATGTCACCCGGAATAAGCTAGGGATTCTAGCGATACCTCATTTATCAAAACCAGTTCAGGCGTATAGAGGTTATGGTGGAATATACAAACTCACATACATACATACATACATACATACATACATACATACATACAAACATACTTTTATTTTTTATCCACTACAAGTTAGCCCTTGCCTGCGATCTCACCTGATGCTAAGTGAAGATGCAGTCTAAGATGGTAGCGGGCTAACCTGTTAGGGGCATGGCAGTTATATTAAACCCATACCCCTATTCGGTTTCTACACGGCATCGTACCGGAACGCTAAATCGCTTGGCGGCACGTCTTTTACCGGTAGGGTGGTAACTAGCCACGGCCGAAGCCTCCCACCAGGTCAGACCAGGGAAAATTCAGAAATTATAAATTTCCAAACCCTGCCGGGGATCGAACCCGGGATCTCCGCACGTTAAGGCAACGGCGCTCAACACTGCGCCACGGAGGTCGTCATACATACATACATACATACATGAACCCTGAAAACAATATACTCCTTTTTTCAGGCAGTCGTATAAAAATAAATACCTACAGCTCTCCAGAATCGTTTAGAGAGACATCAGCGAAGTAATATTATCTCCGTGTAAAATATTGGCCAATAAAAGTACGTCCCGGCGGTCGCAATCAGTCGGGAGGAGGGAACAACTATCATATATCACGTGTCACCCGCAAACACACACGAGAGCGAAGCTCGTAAAAGTTACCGACGGCTTATAATAATCAATAATCCATGTAAGTTTTTTTTTATACGACTGTCTGAAAAAAGGAGTTTATTGTTTGGCTTATAATAATCAATATCCCATATAGGTTTTTTATTTTTATACGACTGCCTGAAAAAAGGAGTTTATCGTTTGGCTTATAATAATCAATATCCCATATAGGTTTTTTATTTTTATACGACTGCCTGAAAAAAGGAGTTTATTGTTTGGCTTATAATAATCAATATCCCATATAGGTTTTTTATTTTTATACGACTGCCTGAAAAAAGGAGTTTATTGTTTGGCTTATAATAATCAATATCCCATATAGGATTTTTATTTTTATACGACTGCCTGAAAAAAGGAGTTTATTGTTTGGCTTATAATAATCAATATCCCATATAGGATTTTTATTTTTATACGACTGCCCGAAAAAAAGAGTTTATCGTTTGGCTTATAATAATCAATATCCCATATAGGATTTTTATTTTTATACGACTGCCTGAAAAAAGGAGTTTATTGTTTGGCTTATAATAATCAATATCCCATATAGGTTTTTTATTTTTATACGACTGCCTGAAAAAAGGAGTTTATCGTTTGGCTTATAATAATCAATATCCCATATAGGTTTTTTATTTTTATACGACTGCCTGAAAAAAGGAGTTTATCGTTTGGCTTATAATAATCAATATCCCATATAGGTTTTTTATTTTTATACGACTGCCTGAAAAAAGGAGTTTATTGTTTGGCTTATAATAATCAATATCCCATATAGGTTTTTTATTTTTATACGACTGCCTGAAAAAAGGAGTTTATTGTTTGGCTTATAATAATCAATATCCCATATAGGATTTTTATTTTTATACGACTGCCTGAAAAAAGGAGTTTATTGTTTGACTTATAAAAATCAATATCCCATATAGGATTTTTATTTTTATACGACTGCCTGAAAAAAGGAGGTAAACTCCGAAAATAATATGGCAGAGCAGTCGTACTTTTTAATTCGTTAAATTAATTTCACTTGTTTCAGTCAATACCCAAGCTACGAATTCAAAAAGTAGAAACGTACCTACGAACAATAATCTTACTAATATTATTAATGCGAAAGGATTTGGATAGATGAATGGATGTCTCGGTCACCGTAAGATTGTAAAAACCGTTAGATTATAATCTAACTCGCGAAATTGCTAATTGTCGAAAGATTACAGTTTAACGCATTATTTATCGGTAGATTGTAATCTGTTAGGTATGTTTACCCGATAGAACCTGAGTGCCCGGCCTTCAAAAATTGACACTCAGTTCATTAAACGGTTCACAATCTGTCGACAGTATACAATTTCGCGAGTTAGATTATAATCTAACGGTTTTTACAATCTTACGGTGATATCTCGAAACGATTCTGGAGAGCTGTAGGTACGTACTATTTTTAATCAATACCCAAGCTACGAATTCAACAAGTAGAAACGTACCTACGAACAAAAATCTTACTAATAATATTAATGCGAAAGTTTGGATGGATATATGGATGAATGGATGTATGGATGTTTGTTACTCAATCACGCCCCAACGGCTGAACGGATCTGGCTGAAATTTGGCACAGAGATAGATTAAGGTCTGGAGCACATAGGCTCCCCCGGAATAATTTTATCCCGGAAATAAAAAAACCACAAAACACGTCGTAGTCGCGGACATCAGCTATATTTATATTATTACTAATATTATAAAGAGGTAGAGTTTGTGACTTTGTGACGTTGTAGGGAGTAATCTCTGGGTCTACTGAATCGATTTTGAAAATTCTGGTACCAATAGAAAGCTAAATTATTTGTGAGTGTCATAGGCTGTATATTCACTCAAAAAATTAGGGAGTTCCCGTGAGAATTTAAAACATTTATTTCACGCGGACTAAGTCGCGGGCATCCGCTAGTAGCTGTATAAAGACGTATTACAACTTGTTAATAAGTAGTATTACTAACAAAGCAAACTAATATTTAAACAAAGAATGAAAATAAATACAGTTTTGGATAAATAATTTATAGTTGTACCGTACCTCCTATACATGTACTGTACCTTGATGTGAATGTATAAGTGTACTTACCTGAGCTTTTTGTGGATTTTTTTGAACCGAAAAACTACAAGCCTTTACGCACGAACTCATAAAGCACTTTTGCGTTACACGTATGTAATAATAACATGCATCGTGTTACATATATATGTCACCGTAATATTGTAAAAACCGTTAGATTATAATCTAACTCGCGAAATTGTAAACCGTCGAAACATTGTGAACCGTTCAATGTTCTGAGTGTCAATTTTTGAAATATTCATTGTATTTACGTTTTCTTGTCTGTTTCTTGTAGGTTAGGTTAGGGTTCGACATAAATAGACAGGTAGCGCGTTGGTTCTATCGGGTTAATATACCTACCAGATTACAATCGGCAAATATTCAAAAAAAAATTGTACTTCAAAAAAGGGCAATACGTGCAATTTATAATTTAAAACCGCGTGATTCCCTTAGAGAGAAATTTAAAGAAATTGGTATTCTAACTGTAGCCTCGCAATATATTTACAGTAATATAATTTTTGTTAAACAGCACATCCATATTTACCAAAAAAAATGCGATCTGCACGACAGGCAAACTAGAGGCCGTAATAGGCTCGTGACTCCGTCGCTCCGCCTCAAAAAAGTCAGAAGATCATTCGTGGGAATGAGCATTCTTTTCTATAACAAAATTCCACAACCTATTTTAAACTTGCCTATACACAAATTTAAGAAATCCATTAAAAGTATGCTCTTGAAAAAAGCTTATTATACTGTTGAAGATTATGTAAATGATAGAGGAGCATGGATTCGATCACTCCAGCAATGCTAAGGACAGCGGTTACTTATGTATACATTGATCTAAGAATGGTAAATGAAATATTTATTAAAAAAAGAGCAACCACCCAGTTTCTTGCTGGTTCTTCTCGGTAGGAATGGCATTGCGAACCAGTGTTAGATTCTTTTGACGATTCAAAAGTACTTGTAATATTGTAAAATAAACTTATTTGAATAAAAAACATTTGAATTTGAATTTGAATCTGCCGAAAAATAATGCGTTAAATTGTAATCTTTCGACAGTTTGCAATATCGCGGGTTAGATTATAATCTAACGGTTTTTACAATCTTACGTTGACATACTCACATGCACCGCATATTCCGGTAATAAAGCGAAATAAAGAGTTTTAAGGCTCGATTCCGAGACCGGCGGCGACTGTCGACTGAAAGCGGCGGCCTTAATTCCTGGGTTTAAGATATTCCTGGATTTAAGATTCCTTAATTCCTGGCTTGTATTTACACAAACAAGACTTAAAATTATTGTGTGCATATTTTTTTTGAAACTTAAAACGTTTTACTTTAGGGACCTCAGTAGAGAATGGGTTTAATTTATTTGGAGTTAGTTATTTTATTTGGTACTAAGTTTTAGGGTAAAAAAATTTTTTTGGTGAGCACTTACATTGTACCCTTAAGATATTTATTGACGACATTTGACGACCTCCGTGGCGCAGTGTGTAGCGCTGTTGTCTTAACGTGCGGAGTTTCGGGGTTCGATGCCCGGCGGGGTCAATTTGGGAATATATAATTTCTGAATTTTCCCTGGTCTGGCCTGGTGGGAGGCTTCGGCCGTGGCTAGTTACCACCCTACCGGCAAAGACGTGCCGCCAAGCGATTTAGCGTTCCGCTACGATGCCATGTGCAAATCGAATAAGAGTATGGGTTTAATATAACTGCCATGCCCCTAACAGGTTAGCCCGCTACCATCTTAGACTGCATCGTCACTTACCATCAGGTGAGATCGCAGTCAAGGGCTAACTTGTAGTGGATGTTGGGAGACTGAGGATGTTGGGAGGATCTAGATGGGACTAGTACCAAGAGTTGAGGGATTTATCGAGACACGTGTGAGCGTTTGAATTTTGAAAAACGGCTGGTCACTTTTTTTGGAATTTTGAAAAATGTTAAAAACGTCGGGGTTTTTTGGGAGTGTTTGCTTACTAAAATGTAAATATTTCGGAAAAAAACCGAGTTAAGAAAAAATGAAAAAAATGTCCTAGGGTATTTTAGTTTAGTTTATTGTTTATTGGTAGTTTAGCTACAAAATGGAGATATTTTTTTGAAGATCGGTTAATAATTGTGACCTGTAAAGGGTGGTCCCTTTAGATTTGGAATTGTTGAAAAGCTGGTATTTTCGTTTATAGAAAGTGGTGTAGCTTCTATGATTATTGACCGATCGTCATCATAATAGTTTCAAAACATCGGTTAATAAATTTTTGAAAAATTTTGTAGAAGAGATTTTTTTTTAAGAATCAACAAAAGCTGGAGTGATTATTGACCGATCGCGTATTTCCGTTTGCGTGTTCAATAGAAGGCAGCATTGCCTCGAAACCCGCACGGGTTAGATGTGCTAACTCTCTGTTCAAACTCGTGTTCCAATATAAGGAACCCGTCCTTCAATCGCGCATGGGTTTGCGCCCTGATAGGCGTATTTATTTCCGTGTTCAATAGAAGGCAGTATTTGCCTTTATGCACGGCATCCGTGTTTGTTTGATGTCAGGTGTTGATTAATAGCCAAGATGAATTGATGAATAGCCAAGAAAGCAAAAATTTTAATTTTTATAGTTTTTAAGCTGTAGTTGTGCAGTAAGTAATGTAGTTGTGTAATTTTAGGGAAGTAAATCTCAATAAAAAGTTCTTATTATTCAACTTGTAAGTGTTATTCAAAATAAAATATTTTTTTTTTCGTAAGTTTTTGTATTCATTTTCAATGCTCCGATTCTTGATTCGAACTCCTTAATTTTCCGGGATAAAAAAACCTATGTCACTCACCAGGTCCTACTATAGGTACCCATGCCAAATATCACGTCGATTCGTTGCTCCGTTGCGGCGTGATTGAAGGGAAAACCAACAAACAAACACACTTTCGCATTTATAATATTAGTATGATAGGTAATATCCCGTAGAAGTACATAGGCTCCTGTTTATCCCGAAAAATATCGAAAAGCTTACCCAGGCGAAAGAAGTCGCGGGCATCATCTGGTCTATACAAAAGCTTCCTTCCATCGATATTATGTATGTAGGTACTAGATGGACCCTTTAATAGAAAAAATGTTGGCGTCCGACTTGTAGAGCATGCCTCTCACCTGTATAAGCCTGTCCTTGTCCCCGCCATAGCGCTATCCCGCTTTTCAGACTAGATGGCGTTAGTAAAACAAGTTCACATTGTTTGTTTGACAGGGCCCGTTTATGTAAATTGAGGTCGTTGCTTCCTTCAATTAAAATTATCGTACCTATCGCTGTTCGCCGTTCTCGGAAACGATCCTTAATATAACGGCATAAAGAGATTTATAAAACCAGAGAGAGGGAAACAATTTCGTGGATTAAAGCACGAGGCAATTTCTGCCCGTGTTTACTTTACTGTATGGATGTATAAATTAAATATGAGATTACTTTTCAATAAGGATGAACTCAATCAAACTCTTTATCAAACTTAAAAACGTGCTTCTAGAATGGAAGTTGTATGAACTTCACAATAGTGACATCAGTCATCAAATTTAAACGCACTTTTTTTCTTTAATCTATATTTTAGAATGGTTATCAAACTTAGAACTAACCGAGGATGTGAATTTTAGGGCTCTTTGAACATCCTCTATTTAATAATCAGTTAGAAATAATTTATTTTTGATAAAGGTAGAGGACGCGCCCGGGAATCGAACTCCGAATAGGAAGCCGGGCTTCTAAACTACTAGGTTAAAAGGTCCAAAATCAAATTACCAAAACTTCTCAGTATTCGGAGAGGAAAAGGCAAAATGATCGACTGACGCCTTTGATTCCGTGTAAATATTTCCACCATTAGAAATATTTCCAGAAAATATTTTTCCCGTTTCGTTTGTGACCTTCCGATACGCTTGCAATCCGAGACACAAAGGAGTTTTAATACTTTTGTGTCGCGACAATAAAAGAATAGAAATTCAACCTTGGATATGGATCTTTGTTATGATATTTTGTATTTTTTTGAATATTGTCAAATCTTCGCTCAGTTATGGATCCGTTTGACGATAGGTTCTGGATCAGTCAGTTTCGTCAATCATGACCAATAATAAAAAGTGTGTGCAATTCACACGGCAGAATTGGAACAGAAAAGTAGCCTACGAGAGAATGACATGAATAAAACTTGTTTTCTATCCCATCTCTATGTTTGTGTTTTATGTTATCTCTATTCTATCTCTCGCAGGCTAAATCCTAATTTATGAATGTTTGTCTCTTTTTGATGTCGATTTTTCGTTTAATTTTTTCTTTTCGTTGAATTTTCAAATCAGAACGATTCTAAAGAAGTTTCACTTCAAAAATAAACATTCAAAAAGTTGTGCCGACCCATTTTCCTCATATACTCGTATTTACTATAGGTATTTTTTTAACTATATCTTGTAAGTAGAATATAATTAACTAACAAAAAAATTAGTAAAGAAAAGTGGAAAGCAGACAAAACTATTACTAACTCACTCACTAATAGACTAAGTAATCAGTGAATGACTGAATCGCTCCTAGCGCAAAACAGTAGCGTGAGAGAGACCTATGTTCTATGTGGACTTCCATTGGAGCAACACGAAACACTAACAACAATAAAATGACGTCATACTAAATTCAATATGGCGTATGTTAAAAGCTTGTTTTAAAAATGTTTTTAAAATTACTTTGTTCTTTGTGTATTGGAAGTCTATATATACTGCGGACGGAGGAGGAATGTTAAAAAAATGTAATTTTGAATACGTTTTTATAATTCTACATTTCAGCATATTTATTGTGTGTGAACAACACAAAGGCCTTATGAAGCGTGTTGAAACATATTCCAAGAAACATTTGATTAAAACCTTTGATTATGTAGGGCGTTTCGAAATAAAGGTTTGGACAGAGGAACCGCGATAGCGCGACAAACACAATTAACGCGTTATTTGCATAAAACTGAAGGGCAAAAACTTTCGCCCCAAAATTCGATACTAGATGATGCAGCGACTTCGTTCAAAATTCAAATGTTTTTTATTCAAATAAACTTTTACAAGTGTTTTTGAATCGTCAAGTGAATCTACCACTAGTTCGGAATTTCATTCCTAGCGAAAAGAACCAGCGAGAAGCTCGGCGGTTGCTCTTTTGAAAAAATTAATTTACAATTTCATTAATGTGTAAATACATAAGTAACCGCTGTCCATAGCATTCATAGCAGTCCATAGCAGTTCGCATTCATAATACTAGCTGATGACCGCGACTTCGTCCGCGTGTTTTAAATTCAAAATTCAAACTACAAATATTTTTTTAATTAAATAAACTTTTACAAGTATTTTTGAATCGTCGAGTGAATCTACCACTGGTTCGGAATGCCAATCCTACCGAGAAGAACCAGCAAGAAACTCGGCGGTTGCTCTTTTGGGGAAGGTTAAATAGTAGCCTTTGTCCTCGGGATACAACTTATCTCTACCAAATTTCATCAAAATCGGTTGCAACTCGCAAAGAGAGGCTTTTAAAGCGTAGCAGATAGACAGATAGACAGACACACTTTTGCATTTATAATGTTATGTATGAAATTATGTTATATTATTAAATTAAGTATGAAACTGTAGGTATGAATCTTGGCATGGTCGAATTCGGTAAGGTTATTAATTTATTACTACTAAAAACAAAAACGAAATGCAGGCGAAAACTTTCTACGCTGCACAGACTGGCGCGCCTGAACAAAACGTCATTCTCCTAACGCTAACGTGGACGTTTTGCGCTGACGTTTTGTCCTAGTGTGTACGGTTCCTAGTCTTTTCTCCCAAAGATTTGTCGGAGCCGTACAAAATGGGTTTCGCATAGCGGTTGTCGCTGCGAACGATTGAAGCGATAATTTCCCGAACACGCTCGTCCGACCAGCGACGCGAAAATTATGTAAACAATAACTCAACTCGAGCGCTTTTACACTCATACGACACACGAACTTACCCGTTGTCCTAAGTCAGTGGTCGGCAAACTTATTAGCCAATGAGCCAAATATGAACATTTCAACAATTTAAAAAAAAATTGGGAGCCCAATCAGCTTATTTACGTTGAATTGAATACGTTTTTATAATTCTACATTTCAGCATTTTTATTGTGTGCGAACAACACAAAGGCCTTATGAAGCGTGTTGAAGCATATTCCAAGAAACATTCGATTAAAACCTTTGTAAATTTCAAAAAAAATTGGGAGCCAAATCAACCTATTTAGTAAACTTTAATTACACTAAATAAGTAGTACACTAAATAAAACTAAATTTCATACTTAATAAATACTTATTAATGCGAACACTGTGCTTGCATCTCCTTGGAAAGTTTGAGTAAGTCAGGATTGTATGTTGTTTTTAATTTTAGGCATGATTCCAAGTTCTCATCACTAAGACGACTTCTCAGTTTACTCTTGATAATGTTCATGCTTGAAAAAGATTGTTCGTATATATATGTAGAACCGAAAAAGGAAAGAACAGCAAACGCCGCACTTAAGGTCACATGCGGCTCTCGAGCCGCACTTTACCGACCACTGTCCTAGGTGATCGAAAGTGACGCGATATAATACGACTCCATAAAAAATGATAAACTAATCACTACGCGACAACGTAGGCCGTGTGAAAGGTAAGCTACTGTTTGATATATAGTCGTCGTTTCTCGCTCACATGATTTACAGGCTACAATCCAAGCACCTTCATTGTGACAACGCTTTCCACTAGCTTTCTTATTGACTAAGCATTGCAAAAGCTAGTGAGAATTTTATCGCTGATGCAAGCTCGGAATGCTAGACCGCTGTTGAATATTTTGTTCCCCTCGAGCCACTGTTCGCGACTAGAAAATACAAACAGTGTCTCAGCAAGCCAATATAAACTAGGCAAAGGTCGAACTGTCGTGTCGTAAGTATGTAAAACCATCCATTGTGGTGAAAAAATAAATTACATGGCGTATTCTAACTGAAACTGTGATAGACAAGGTCTGTGGAGATAAATTTTTAAATAACGTGATAAATCGATGTTACTAGGTTCATCCAGCCGTTGCGCGAGGAGAAATATGCCTAGTTTTTATACGACTGCCTGAAAAAAAGAGTATGTTGTTTTCAGGGTTCATGTATGTATGTATGTGAGTTTGTATATTCCACCATAACTTCTATACGCCTGAACCGATTTTGATAAATGAGGTATCGTTTAAATCCCTAGCTTATTCCGGCTGACATAGGCTAGCAAAATAAAAAAAAAAATTATGGGGTGATCTTGGTCCCGCAATAAAGACTAAACTTGAAAAAAAATATTCGAAAATAAGATTAACTATATAATCATCATCTAGAAAATGATGAGTAGATTCCAAAAATATATAACACTATAGTTCAATGTCCAGTGATTCACAAAAAAAAATTAATAAAAATGTGAATAAGATTCTAATTTAACTAGATTAATTTAGATTTTTAACTTTTTAGTTCGTGTTTTGGCAGGTCGTATTTTTGAATTTTTTTAATTATGACTTGTTATGTGGATTCGTCGTCTCAAGCTATAGACGTCCACTGCTGGACGAAGGTCTCCTGCATGGATCGCCACAGAGCACGGTCTTGTACCGCTCGTTCCCAGCGGCTCCCAGCTGCACGCTTGAGATCGTCCGTCCATCTAGTGGGGGGTCTCCCACCCTCCAACCACCCATGGCCACTCTAACCTGGCGCAGTGTAGGAAATTAAATCAAGATCATTTTTTATTCCTGAAAATCAGCGTTGCAGTATGTTAGGTAGCTATCTTACCTATCCTATACCTATCTCTCATGCTGTGGCACGGGCTGAGGAGGTGGCCCATTGACCGCACGTTTAACAATTTAAGTTTAATTTGTATTTGTATAAGTTTAGTTATGCTAAGTATTGTAGTGCTGGTCAATAAACTTTTATTTATTTATTTTACTTTGCAGTGGCTTCGGAAGTCGGCTGATACATTTTTTTGTAACCTTTTTACGTACTGTTAGATAGGAGATCCTGGTGTTCATAAAAAAAAACACCAGTGTCCAAAAACTATCTAATTTATTCAATTTTATAAAGTTTATTATCACTAATATACAACACAAGTACACCTAAGTTTATTGCTTAGAAGTATAATGAGATTTATAAAACCAGAGAGAGGGAAACAATTTCGTGGATTAAAGCACGAGGCAATTTCTGCCCGTGTTTACTTTACTGTATGGATGTATAAATTAAATATGAGATTACTTTTCAATAAGGATGAACTCAATCAAACTCTTTATCAAACTTAAAAACGTGCTTCTAGAATGGAAGTTGTATGAACTTCACAATAGTGACATCAGTCATCAAATTTAAACGCACTTTTTTTCTTTAATCTATATTTTAGAATGGTTATCAAACTTAGAACTAACCGAGGATGTGAATTTTAGGGCTCTTTGAACATCCTCTATTTAATAATCAGTTAGAAATAATTTATTTTTGATAAAGGTAGAGGACGCGCCCGGGAATCGAACTCCGAATAGGAAGCCGGGCTTCTAAACTACTAGGTTAAAAGGTCCAAAATCAAATTACCAAAACTTCTCAGTATTCGGAGAGGAAAAGGCAAAATGATCGACTGACGCCTTTGATTCCGTGTAAATATTTCCACCATTAGAAATATTTCCAGAAAATATTTTTCCCGTTTCGTTTGTGACCTTCCGATACGCTTGCAATCCGAGACACAAAGGAGTTTTAATACTTTTGTGTCGCGACAATAAAAGAATAGAAATTCAACCTTGGATATGGATCTTTGTTATGATATTTTGTATTTTTTTGAATATTGTCAAATCTTCGCTCAGTTATGGATCCGTTTGACGATAGGTTCTGGATCAGTCAGTTTCGTCAATCATGACCAATAATAAAAAGTGTGTGCAATTCACACGGCAGAATTGGAACAGAAAAGTAGCCTACGAGAGAATGACATGAATAAAACTTGTTTTCTATCCCATCTCTATGTTTGTGTTTTATGTTATCTCTATTCTATCTCTCGCAGGCTAAATCCTAATTTATGAATGTTTGTCTCTTTTTGATGTCGATTTTTCGTTTAATTTTTTCTTTTCGTTGAATTTTCAAATCAGAACGATTCTAAAGAAGTTTCACTTCAAAAATAAACATTCAAAAAGTTGTGCCGACCCATTTTCCTCATATACTCGTATTTACTATAGGTATTTTTTTAACTATATCTTGTAAGTAGAATATAATTAACTAACAAAAAAATTAGTAAAGAAAAGTGGAAAGCAGACAAAACTATTACTAACTCACTCACTAATAGACTAAGTAATCAGTGAATGACTGAATCGCTCCTAGCGCAAAACAGTAGCGTGAGAGAGACCTATGTTCTATGTGGACTTCCATTGGAGCAACACGAAACACTAACAACAATAAAATGACGTCATACTAAATTCAATATGGCGTATGTTAAAAGCTTGTTTTAAAAATGTTTTTAAAATTACTTTGTTCTTTGTGTATTGGAAGTCTATATATACTGCGGACGGAGGAGGAATGTTAAAAAAATGTAATTTTGAATACGTTTTTATAATTCTACATTTCAGCATATTTATTGTGTGTGAACAACACAAAGGCCTTATGAAGCGTGTTGAAACATATTCCAAGAAACATTTGATTAAAACCTTTGATTATGTAGGGCGTTTCGAAATAAAGGTTTGGACAGAGGAACCGCGATAGCGCGACAAACACAATTAACGCGTTATTTGCATAAAACTGAAGGGCAAAAACTTTCGCCCCAAAATTCGATACTAGATGATGCAGCGACTTCGTTCAAAATTCAAATGTTTTTTATTCAAATAAACTTTTACAAGTGTTTTTGAATCGTCAAGTGAATCTACCACTAGTTCGGAATTTCATTCCTAGCGAAAAGAACCAGCGAGAAGCTCGGCGGTTGCTCTTTTGAAAAAATTAATTTACAATTTCATTAATGTGTAAATACATAAGTAACCGCTGTCCATAGCATTCATAGCAGTCCATAGCAGTTCGCATTCATAATACTAGCTGATGACCGCGACTTCGTCCGCGTGTTTTAAATTCAAAATTCAAACTACAAATATTTTTTTAATTAAATAAACTTTTACAAGTATTTTTGAATCGTCGAGTGAATCTACCACTGGTTCGGAATGCCAATCCTACCGAGAAGAACCAGCAAGAAACTCGGCGGTTGCTCTTTTGGGGAAGGTTAAATAGTAGCCTTTGTCCTCGGGATACAACTTATCTCTACCAAATTTCATCAAAATCGGTTGCAACTCGCAAAGAGAGGCTTTTAAAGCGTAGCAGATAGACAGATAGACAGACACACTTTTGCATTTATAATGTTATGTATGAAATTATGTTATATTATTAAATTAAGTATGAAACTGTAGGTATGAATCTTGGCATGGTCGAATTCGGTAAGGTTATTAATTTATTACTACTAAAAACAAAAACGAAATGCAGGCGAAAACTTTCTACGCTGCACAGACTGGCGCGCCTGAACAAAACGTCATTCTCCTAACGCTAACGTGGACGTTTTGCGCTGACGTTTTGTCCTAGTGTGTACGGTTCCTAGTCTTTTCTCCCAAAGATTTGTCGGAGCCGTACAAAATGGGTTTCGCATAGCGGTTGTCGCTGCGAACGATTGAAGCGATAATTTCCCGAACACGCTCGTCCGACCAGCGACGCGAAAATTATGTAAACAATAACTCAACTCGAGCGCTTTTACACTCATACGACACACGAACTTACCCGTTGTCCTAAGTCAGTGGTCGGCAAACTTATTAGCCAATGAGCCAAATATGAACATTTCAACAATTTAAAAAAAAATTGGGAGCCCAATCAGCTTATTTACGTTGAATTGAATACGTTTTTATAATTCTACATTTCAGCATTTTTATTGTGTGCGAACAACACAAAGGCCTTATGAAGCGTGTTGAAGCATATTCCAAGAAACATTCGATTAAAACCTTTGTAAATTTCAAAAAAAATTGGGAGCCAAATCAACCTATTTAGTAAACTTTAATTACACTAAATAAGTAGTACACTAAATAAAACTAAATTTCATACTTAATAAATACTTATTAATGCGAACACTGTGCTTGCATCTCCTTGGAAAGTTTGAGTAAGTCAGGATTGTATGTTGTTTTTAATTTTAGGCATGATTCCAAGTTCTCATCACTAAGACGACTTCTCAGTTTACTCTTGATAATGTTCATGCTTGAAAAAGATTGTTCGTATATATATGTAGAACCGAAAAAGGAAAGAACAGCAAACGCCGCACTTAAGGTCACATGCGGCTCTCGAGCCGCACTTTACCGACCACTGTCCTAGGTGATCGAAAGTGACGCGATATAATACGACTCCATAAAAAATGATAAACTAATCACTACGCGACAACGTAGGCCGTGTGAAAGGTAAGCTACTGTTTGATATATAGTCGTCGTTTCTCGCTCACATGATTTACAGGCTACAATCCAAGCACCTTCATTGTGACAACGCTTTCCACTAGCTTTCTTATTGACTAAGCATTGCAAAAGCTAGTGAGAATTTTATCGCTGATGCAAGCTCGGAATGCTAGACCGCTGTTGAATATTTTGTTCCCCTCGAGCCACTGTTCGCGACTAGAAAATACAAACAGTGTCTCAGCAAGCCAATATAAACTAGGCAAAGGTCGAACTGTCGTGTCGTAAGTATGTAAAACCATCCATTGTGGTGAAAAAATAAATTACATGGCGTATTCTAACTGAAACTGTGATAGACAAGGTCTGTGGAGATAAATTTTTAAATAACGTGATAAATCGATGTTACTAGGTTCATCCAGCCGTTGCGCGAGGAGAAATATGCCTAGTTTTTATACGACTGCCTGAAAAAAAGAGTATGTTGTTTTCAGGGTTCATGTATGTATGTATGTGAGTTTGTATATTCCACCATAACTTCTATACGCCTGAACCGATTTTGATAAATGAGGTATCGTTTAAATCCCTAGCTTATTCCGGCTGACATAGGCTAGCAAAATAAAAAAAAAAAATTATGGGGTGATCTTGGTCCCGCAATAAAGACTAAACTTGAAAAAAAATATTCGAAAATAAGATTAACTATATAATCATCATCTAGAAAATGATGAGTAGATTCCAAAAATATATAACACTATAGTTCAATGTCCAGTGATTCACAAAAAAAAATTAATAAAAATGTGAATAAGATTCTAATTTAACTAGATTAATTTAGATTTTTAACTTTTTAGTTCGTGTTTTGGCAGGTCGTATTTTTGAATTTTTTTAATTATGACTTGTTATGTGGATTCGTCGTCTCAAGCTATAGACGTCCACTGCTGGACGAAGGTCTCCTGCATGGATCGCCACAGAGCACGGTCTTGTACCGCTCGTTCCCAGCGGCTCCCAGCTGCACGCTTGAGATCGTCCATCCATCTAGTGGGGGGTCTCCCACCCTCCAACCACCCATGGCCACTCTAACCTGGCGCAGTGTAGGAAATTAAATCAAGATCATTTTTTATTCCTGAAAATCAGCGTTGCAGTATGTTAGGTAGCTATCTTACCTATCCTATACCTATCTCTCATGCTGTGGCACGGGCTGAGGAGGTGGCCCATTGACCGCACGTTTAACAATTTAAGTTTAATTTGTATTTGTATAAGTTTAGTTATGCTAAGTATTGTAGTGCTGGTCAATAAACTTTTATTTATTTATTTTACTTTGCAGTGGCTTCGGAAGTCGGCTGATACATTTTTTTGTAACCTTTTTACGTACTGTTAGATAGGAGATCCTGGTGTTCATAAAAAAAAACACCAGTGTCCAAAAACTATCTAATTTATTCAATTTTATAAAGTTTATTATCACTAATATACAACACAAGTACACCTAAGTTTATTGCTTAGAAGTATAATGAGTTTTTTTTTTTTTTTTATTGAATATAATACAATAGAACTTAATGCTAGCTAGCCTAACCTAATTACCTAATTACTATATAAATTATGCCCACGTGGAATGGTGGCAAGAATGCTGGCTGCATTTCCGCGCTGGACAGCCAGGCTGATCCTTTGCGCAAAAAATGAGCCAGCCCTTCTGTCAGGGAAGAATATATTTGGATTATACTGTCGCGCGGAACCCTAGTGAAGGGTGGTTTGAGCCGGAGTCTCAATTCTTAGTCAATTACTGAAAGCCAGCCGGCAGGCTGAAACCGGGTCCGTAGCTGGGCAGCAATTTGACTAAAGAATTATAACTGAAGAATTTGGAAAAATGCATCGAATATATAGGCACATATTGCTGACTGACAATTTATTATCGGAGTCAACTCGGAAATAGTAATTCAGTAATATGTGGTCAATAATAAAAACTGCCTCGTTTGTCTAGTGGTTAGCATGTTTGACTGCGGCTGACGAGGTCCTGGGTTCAAGTCCCGGGTCAGGCCATACTAAGTGTTGGGTTTTTCAGACTAGAAATTCTCAGTACTAGCCCGGAGTTAGGAAGTTGGCGGTGTTTCACCCCCGTGCCTCGGAGAGCACGTTAAGCCGTCGGTCCCGGTTATTATCACTAACATGATAATAGTCGTTAAAGCCCGCCAACCCGCATTGGAGCAGCGTGGTGGGTGTAAGCTCTAATTCCCTCTCTCCTATGAGAGTGGAGGCCTGTGCCCAGCAGTGGGACGTTAATGGGCTGTAGTGGATGTGGTCAATAGTTAGGGTTGTAACAGTACTTATAAACTGAAAAGTGTAACTTTGCTGTCCTAGCGTACTTACATAAAGCTTTTGAACTTCTTGAACCTTTACACTTAAGGCTCTATTAAAAAATGTAGATCTTGATCTAGTACGTGCACCAGAAAAACTCTTGTACGGCGATATGCAAATAGCTTTGTGCTAGAGAAAATCCTCAGAGCTTTTTTTTTACTTTGTGTTCGCCGAGAGTATATATTGAAGACTCCCTGGCGCGGTTATTAGCGCTGTGGTCATAGTGGAGGTCCCGGGTTCGATTCCCGGCAGCGTCAATTTCGGAATTTTAGAATTTCCGCTGCTGTGGTCTGGGAGACTTCGGCCTTGTCTAGTTACCACACTGCCGGCAAACCAACCGATTTAGCGATGCCGTGTTGAAACCGACTGCCATACATGTTAGCCCGTTCCCATCTTACCCGTTGTGCTAGGTGAGCGACAGAAGCGACGCGACGCGATGCGACGCCACAGTCATATGGAGTCGCGGTGTCGCGTTTGTCGCTCAAGTACAACACCGGGTTACACTGCATCATCACTTACAATCAGGTGAGATCGCTGTCAAAGACTAAAATGTAGTGGAATAAATAAGTTGTAATTTAAATAATTAAAAAACACGACTGCCCTGCCAAAAAACGGAACTAAAAAGTTAAAAATATAAATTAATCTAGTTATATTAGAATATTATTCACATTTTTATTAAATGATATTTTTCTGTGAATCGCTGGATATTGAACTATAGTGTTATATATTTTTGGAATCTACTCATCATTTTCTAGATGATGATTATATAGTTAATCTTTTTTTCGACTAAATAATAGAAAGAATAATAATAAGAATATTTTTTTTTCAACTTTAGTTTTTAATACGGGACCATGGTCACCCTATCATTTTTTTTTTAAATTTTATTAGCCTATGGCACCCGGAATAAGCTAAGGATTCTAACGATACCTCATTTACCAAAATCGGTTCAGGTGTATAGAAGTTATGGTGGAATATACAAACTCACATACATACATACGTGAACCCTGAAAACAATATACTCCTTTTTTCAGGCAGCCGTATAAAAAAACAAACTCTTTTATGGCGATATGCAAATATCTAGCACTAGAGGTCGTCTTCAAAGCTTGTTACTTTGTGTTCGAAGAGAGTATAAAATTTGCTTACGGCGAAGAATTTAATGCGGGGCTTTAAGAAATTGAGAATTTCGTTCCGGTTACTGTGTACTTACTATGATATTTTAAACGAATTTCTAAACGTTGGGATGATCGTAATTGGATTATAAACTTTTGAATTTGACTTTTGCTAACCAATGTTATAAAAAGAGGGGATTTATTTTCTAGATTGGTTCTCAATTTGAGGCATAGGTATGATGAAATGCCTTGGTTTAGAAAACCTAAAAATTGCGCATTGTAAATATCATAGTAAGTACATTACTATGATATTTTAAACGAATTTCCAAACGTTGGGATGATCGTAATTGGATTATAAACTTTTGAATTTGACTTTTGCTAACCAATGTTATAAAAAGAGGAGATTGGTTGGCATTTATTTTCTAGATTGGTTCTCAATTTGAGGCATAGGTCTGATGAAATGCCTTGGTTTAGAAAACCTAAAAATTGCGCATTGTAAATATCATAGTAAGTACATTACTATGATATTTTAAACGAATTTCCAAACGTTGGGATGATCGTAATTGGATTATAAACTTTTGAATTTGACTTTTGCTAACCAATGTTATAAAAAGAGGGGATTTATTTTCTAGATTGGTTCTCAATTTGAGGCATAGGTATGATGAAATGCCTTGGTTTAGAAAACCTAAAAATTGCGCATTGTAAATATCATAGTAAGTACATTACTATGATATTTTAAACGAATTTCCAAACGTTGGGATGATCGTAATTGGATTATAAACTTTTGAATTTGACTTTTGCTAACCAATGTTATAAAAAGAGGAGATTGGTTGGCATTTATTTTCTAGATTGGTTCTCAATTTGAGGCATAGGTCTGATGAAATGCCTTGGTTTAGAAAACCTAAAAATTGCGCATTGTAAATATCATAGTAAGTACATTACTATGATATTTTAAACGAATTTCCAAACGTTGGGATGATCGTAATTGGATTATAAACTTTTGAATTTGACTTTTGCTAACCAATGTTATGAAAAGAGGAGATTGGTTGGCGTTTATATTCTAGATTGGTTCTCAATTTGAGGCATAGGTATGATGAAATGTAAGCCTTGGTTTAGAAAACCTAAAAATTGCGCATTGTAAATATAACATTAAGTAGACGACTTCGTTCCCGTGGACTAAGATTTTTCGATTCCCGTGGGAACTTCTTTGTTTTCCGGGATAAAAACGCCTATGTCCTTCCCCGGGATACAGCCTATCCTGTACCAAATTTCATCAAAATCGGTTGAACAGTATGGTAAGTATGGATAATTAATTGCTGTATGACAATTACTCAATTACCCACTTGTGTAACATTCCATACGATATATTTTGTAGACTTATTTTATAAATATAAACCAACTGACTTTCGTAAGCGCTTTTGTAAGCCTAAATCGAAGAATAAAAACAAAATTAATATAAAATACTAGCGTATGCCCGCGACTTCGACTGCGTGGTTTGAGGTTTTTGGTTCCCGCGGAAACTCTTTAATTTTCCGGGATAAAAAGTAGCGTATTCCAGACTATAATCTATCTCTGTGCCAAATTGCAGCCAGATCCGTTCAGCCGTTGGGGCGTGATTGAGTAACAAACATCCATATTCGTGTTGTCTACATATTGTAACCTTTTGCTTTTCTGTGAAAAGAGCAACTGCTGAGTTTCTTGCCGGCTCTTCTCAGTAGAATCAACTTTCCGAACCGGTGGTAGTCTTAACATTTCATAAGTGACACAAGTTGTCCTACATGAAACAAAATAAATCATTTCATTTCATACATCTATACATCCAGACAGTGGCGTGCATAGGTTTTGAAGCTAGGGTAGGCATAACCTAATCATAATACCTATTTACTGGTTGTTTTAATGAACAAGTGAAATTAATTTAACGAATAAAAAAATACGACTGCTCTGCCATATTATTTTTGGAGTTTACCTCCATAAGAAGCGATTTGCATATATAGCCTTTGGAATCTTATTCACATTTTTTATTAAATGATATTTTTTTGTGAATCACTAAATATTGAACTATAGTGTTATATATTTTTGGAATCTACTCATCATTTTCTAGATGATGATTATATAGTTAATCTTATTTTCGAATATTTTTTTTCAATTTTGGTCTTTAATGCGGGACCATGGTCACCCCATCAATTTTTTATTTAATTTTACGTGCCTATGTCACCCGGAATAAGCTAGGGATTCTAACGATACCTCATTTATCGAAATCGGTTCAGGCGTACTGAAGTTACGGTGGAATATACAAACTCACATACATACATACATACATACATGAACCCTGAAAACAATATACTCCTTTTTTCAGGCAGTCGTATAATAAAAATGAGCATTGACCTATTTCTCTTTGGGTAAGCAGTGCTTTTATGCTTCTATGAACAGCACGCCACTGCGTCCAGACATCCATACATCCATCCAAACTTTCGCATTTATAATATCAGTATAGATACTTACAACAAAACGTAGAATCGCTCACATCAAAATGCCCTCCAGCTAGTTCAAAGTAGAAATTTCTAGTCTTCGCTGTTTGATCTTTCATTGGTATAGCGACTATATCACTTCAGTTCTACTCTGCCGGCTCTTCTCAGTAGAATCAGCTCTCCGAACCGGTGGTAGAGTCTTAACGTTTCATAAGTGACACAAGTTGTCCTACATGAAATAAAATAAATCATTTCATTTCATACATCCATCCAAACTTTCGCATTTATAATATCAGTAAAGATGCTTACAACAAAACGTAGGATCGCTCACATCGAAATGCCCTCCAGCTAGTTCATAGTAGAAATTTCTAGTCTTCGCTGTTTGATCTTTCATTGGTATAGCGACTATATCACTACAGTTCTACTCTGCCGGCTCTTCTCAGTAGAATCAGCTCTCCGAACCGGTGGTAGAGTCTTAACGTTTCATAAGTGACACAAGTTGTCCTACATGAAATAAAATAAATCATTTCATTTAACTACTACGAAAAGGAAACTACTAGGAAACTACTACGCCGGATAAAATGGAAACACCAAGAAATGAAAACATAATCAAGAGGCGTCGAGATTGGGACACACAGCAGCTAAATTTTAAGGAAGAAATCAAGCAAATGATCAACAGTCTCAAACAAGATATGGAAGAAAAGCTTGACAAAATTAGGCAAGATATCAAGGAAAGTAATAACAAGATACTATCGGAAATCATGGAGCGACTCACAGTAGCTGAAAAACAAAATACTATTTATGCGGATACAATAAACAAATTAGACGAGCGTTTATCACAGCTTGAAAATGGACAGGCAAAGACTATTCAACGTCTAGAAGATAAGATTGAAGAACTACTACGGCTGAAAAGGTCAAAGGCGGTTGAAATCAAGAATATTCCAATCCAGGAGGGGGAAGTGATCGAAGAGCCTATTAAAAAGCTGTGTGAGGTCATCGGCTTGCGTGACATCAAAATTAGCCTAGTTTACCGCATAAACAACAGAAAAAAGGTCACTAGCAGCGTTATTGTAAAATTCACTCGTGTTGACGAAAAAAGAAAGTTTCTTAAACATGTAAAAAGTTATAATTTGGCCAATGCGGGGTGCAAAATTACCGCGGAGACTCTGGGCTATGAAGGTAATAGAGACTTTATTTATGTAAATGATTATCTTACGCCTCATGCTAAAAATGTCTACTTCCATTCGCGGGAATTTGCTAAATCAAACCAATATAAATTCTGCTGGCTTAAGGATGGAAAAGTTTATCTCAAGAAAGATGTTAACTCTAAAGCTTTTCACATTAACAACATAAATATGCTTGATCATATCGAAAGTCAGCAATGACTATATGTTGTATCTATTTTTATGTCATTTATTATGTTAAGTGTTCTACAGTATTTCCTTATTAATCTTGATTGTGACAATCAAAGCGTTACTTCTAAGTATTTATTAAAACCTATATTAAATCCTCTCAATAATTCGTACCACAAATGCTCCAACCATAAAGATAATCCAAAAATATCAAAACTATCAGTTTACTCATCAACCATACTAAAAAATTGCACTTTTTGTACATACAATGACGGATTTAACAGACATAGTCTGCGATATTGATTCAATTAATATCGCTAAAACCTATATGGTTGATGAGGCTGAAAAGTGTGCCGATCTTTTGAAGGAGGTTACAGGCCGTTGTTTGACAGTAGTAACACAAAACATACGGAGCATCCAAAAAAACATGGATGATTTTTGCGCTTTACTTGCGAGATTGGCAAAATCAAGCATTGATATTCTTGTGATGACAGAATGTTGGTTACCAAAATATAGTGATGGATCAAATATTCCTAATTTATCCGGCTACCAGAAATATTACACAAAAACAAATTTCAACCAGAATGATGGAGTGGTGATATATGTTAATGATATTATTAATCCAATTCGTGTTTATGAACCTTTAGTCCAAGAAGCAAACTGTTTAGCCATTCAGTTGTTTCCTAATCTCACATTACTTGGGATATATCGACCGTGTGCCTTTAAAAAAGTTGAGAATTTTGTTAACTCCTTCGACCTATTACTAAAAGAATTCAAAGACCAAAGTAGTTTAATTGTCGCTGGTGACATCAACATTAATATTATTCCTCCAAAAGATACTAGCTCATCGATTGACTATCTTAACATAGCTGCTTCTCATGGTTTACTTCCTGCTCACACATACCCTACTAGATCCGACACATGCTTAGATCATATGCTACTCAAGACGGACTCTAAATCTAAGGCGTTACTTATAGTCTGTAAAACTGACGTCACAGATCATGACACTGTTATTCTTAAATTAAAATTAGATAAAAATATAGCTCAAAATAGATTTGAAAAAACATATAAAAAGATTAATTATGAAGGTGTTTTCACGAAATTAAACAGTATCGATTGGAAAATTGTAACCGACCTAACAGACCCTGAAGATGCGACCAACTTATTCATTAATTTAATTAAAAGCACAATGCATGAGTTCACAACTTATTTTACTAGATCTCGGAGGCAAAGAAATTTGAAACCTTGGATCACGTACGGAATTATCAAATGTATAAATAAACGTAACAAACTACATATTAAGGTGAGAAAACATCCGAATGATGAGGAATTACAAAAAACATATAAAAATTACAGAAATACGTGCAATAGTCTTCTTAAAACATTGAAACGTAAATACTACCGAGGACTCTTAAATAAATACCACAATAATCTTAGGCATACTTGGATTACAATTAAAGACATCTGTCAATTTGCTGATAAAAAAGAGGAATCTACATCACTTCTTTCTATAAAAAAGCTCCCACAAGACTCTGTTAATGATGTTAACGTTTATTTTTCAAAAGTTGGCCCAGATTTAGCTTCTAAAATCTTAACAAAAAACAGCCTTGATCACAGTCTATTATCAAAAAACATACAAAGTCAAACAAATACACACCATTCTTTAGCTCTTTCACTCACTGATGAATACGAAATAAATAAAATAATAACATCTCTTGACGAAAACGTGGCAGCTGGATGGGATAACATCCCAACAAAAGTGATAAAATTGGCTAAAAATAATCTATGCTATCCTATCGCTCACATTTGCAATTTGTGTATAGCAAACGGAATCTTCCCTAGGCCTCTAAAAAGGTCAATTATTTTTCCGATCTATAAGAGTGGGGTTAGAGATCTCATTCCAAATTATCGCCCTATATCGCTTTTGCCAGCTTTGTCCAAGATAATAGAAAAAGTCATCAACTTACGCTTAACATCCTTTCTAGAACAGAATAATATTCTCTCACATAATCAATTTGGATTTCGTTCAAAGAAATCGACAGAAGATGCGGTAACTGCAATTATTGATGATATATCAATTGACTTGGACAGAGGCCAAAAGTGTTTGGGAGTGTTCCTTGATTTAGCAAAGGCCTTTGACACGGTCTCTATTCCTATTCTTTTAGCAAAATTGGAAGCATGTGGTATTCGGGGCCTACCGCTGAAACTTTTTGAAAGCTACCTGTCTAACCGAACGCAATCAGTTAAAATACTAGATTATATTAGCAACGAAGAACAAGTAACTTTTGGAGTACCACAAGGTAGTGTGTTAGGTCCCACTTTATTTTTAATATATATTAACGACCTCTGCAATATGAATATCCAAAGTGCCAAGATATTCACATTTGCTGATGATACCGCAATTCTGTTTACTAATAGTTCATGGTCGACTGTAGTAGTAGATGCAGAAACTGGTCTTAAACAGGTTCAATCATGGCTGAATAACAACCTTTTAACTCTAAATGTACAGAAAACTAAATTTATTACATTTTCACCTTCACAATTTTCGCAGCCAACTGCGGGACAAATTCAGTTGAAAATACACTCATGCACAACTACAAACATGCCTGCGGTTGACTATATATGCAACTGTCCTCAGCTACACCAGACAGAAGAAATCAAATACTTAGGAGTCCAACTAGATCAGCACCTAACCTGGAAAAATCATATAAATAACCTCGCACAGCGTTTAAGAAAACTAATATACATATTTAAACATTTGCGTTATATCACTGATAAACCTTTAATTAAACAAATATACTTTACCTTAGTGCAATCTGTACTTGCATATTGTATTTCAGTCTGGGGTGGAGCGGGTAAAACAAACATGTTGAAACTTGAGAGAGCACAACGTGCGATATTGAAGGTATCACAAATTAAACCTTATCGTTACCCAACGGTCCAACTGTACCGAGGCTGCAAACTATTAACCGTCCGTCAACTTTTCATATGTAATGTCGTTATAAACCAGCATAAAAAACTGAACTACAAAGAAATTTCCCTAAAACTAAAAGGATTAAGAAGGACCTGGCAAGTTTGTATTATTCCTAGAACAAAATTAAAATTAACGCAGCGCCAAGCAATTTTTATAAGACCTTACCTCTACAACAAATTAAATAAATCACTTAGTATATTTAATAAAACTAAGCCGGTAGCTAAGAAAACCATCATAAACTATCTCATGACCCTGGATTACGACCAAACAGAAAATTTACTAACTATCTTGGAATAAATGACGACAAAACAAAAAAAACAAAAAAAAACCACCAAATAAAGTACTCACTTATATTTAATTTTAAGTACCTTTACCTAAACCTATAAAATAAACTACAAATTATAACAGTCCTTAGAAATATACTTACCTAAACCGAAACGCCACTAAATATAAACCTATAAAGTAGGTACTCAGTTAAAATTAAACTTCACGTTCATAATTTATTCAATAAAGCATATACTTAAACTACAAAATAAACTAGTACTTTTGTAAATTTAATTATACTTAATTAACCGTTATGCCACAATAAAAAAAATAATAACTTAAATTATAAAATAAAGTACTTAGTTAATATTAAATTGTACGTTCCTAAACCCAACGGCTACATAAAAAGAAGCATATAACCTTCAAGAGATATCATTATTTATTTATTTAGATTTAATTATACTTAACTAACATAAATTTCTACCACGCTAATAAATAAATCCCATAAATTACAAAATACAGAACCTAATTAACCTTAATTATACAAATGTAAGCCTACTATGATAATTATTCAAATAAAATCCAAGCCATCCACTATGTTGTTACTTAAAATAAAAACAAATACTTTTATTATACTGCCTAATACCAACTACGCTCAATATACAATGCTCGTGTCTCTTCTTGCGGGATGCGCATAGATCTATGTATCGACTGCATAATGTTTACGCGCCGCTTACTGACCGCACCAATAAAGGGTAGGCACACAAATTATATTGATATTTTCGTGTAAATTGGAGTTTTGTGAGTGGTTGTACTGAAAGGATTTAAAAAATATATTGTGTAATATGTGTATAATGAAACTATCAGGTTGTACTTCATAAGCCTTGAGCCCCGCGGTATAAAGGAATGATATCCTAAACACAGATATCTAGTTAGGAGTCAGACCAACCACCCACGCAAATGGCCAAATTATGATGTAAGTCCAACTTTGTTTTATTTTATGTTACTGTTATTTGTGTATGTGGTTTTACTGTTACTTTTCTAGTTTTAATTATGAATAAATGAAATGAAATGAAATACATCCATCCAAACTTTCGCATTTATAATATGAGTATACTTACAACAAAACGTAGGATCGCTCACATCGAAATGCCCTCCAGCTAGTTCAAAGTAGAAATTTCTAGTCTTCGCTGTTTGATCTTTCATTGGTATAGCGACTATATCACTTCAGTTCTACTCTGCCGGCTCTTCTCAGTAGAATCAGCTCTCCGAACCGGTGGTAGAGTCTTAACGTTTCTTAAGTGACACAAGTTGTCCTACATGAAATAAAATAAATCATTTCATTTCATACATCCATCCAAATTTTCGCATTTATAATATCAGTATACTTACAACAAAACGTAGAATCGCTCACATCGAAATGCCCTCCAGCTAGTTCATAGTAGAAATTTCTAGTCTTCGCTGTTTAATCTTTCATTGGTATAGCGACTATATCACTACAGTTCTACTCACTAGAGCCACTGTAGTAATATTTCTGCTCAATACGAACGTCAGCTACATTTCATCTTCTGCAATTTACTAAAGTGGCATTTCTCATTCCGCTAGCTCGGGCGTAGCTACTAGTCTATCTTTCATACAAATGCTGTATTTGCCTGAGTACATACTAACTTTTTCTCTTTTTTTTTTACTTTTTCTCGTTGCTTATTTTTTTTTTTCATTAGATGATGCTTGCGACATCGTCCGCATTATGTTTTTGAAAATCCCACGGGAGCTATTTAATTACGCGACTGCCCAAAAAAGGTGTGTATTGACTGCCTCGTTGGTCTAAACGATAAAATGATAAATGATTTATTTATTTCATGTAGGACAACTTGTGTCACTTATGAAACATTCAGACTCTACCACCAGTTCGGAAAGGTGATTCTACTGAGAAGAGCCGGCAAGAAACTCAGCAGTTGCTCTTTTCATAGAAAAGAAAAGGTTACAATATGTAGACAACACAACACATACGTTACAAGTATTACACTATCTTTCTTTCTAATGTTTTCAGGGTTCGTGTATGTATGTATGTACCTACTAGCTGATGCCCGCGACTTTGCTGTGCTATTCCAGACTATAATCTATCTCTGTGCCAAATTTCAGCCAGATCCATTCAGCCGTTGGGGCGTGATTGAGTAACAAACATCCATACATCCATAAAAACTTTCGCATTTATAATGTTAGTAAGATGATGTCTGCGACTTCGTCCGCGTGGATTAAGGTTTTTTGATTCCCGCGGGAACTCTTGACTTTTCCGGGATAAAAAGAGGCCTATCTCCTTCCCCGGGATACAAACTATCTCTGTACTAAATTTCATCAAAATCGGTTGAACAGATGGGCCGTGAAAGCGTAGCAGGCAGACAGACAGGCACACTTTCGCATGTATAATATTTATAATAATATATATAATATAGTATGTTTTTTATTTTGAGTCGTAGATCAAAACTTGTTCAATAATTACTTACAGAAACTGCCCTCAAAAGTTTAGCACCATTTTGCATAGCTAAAGCGAGTGTCCATGTTTGGCTAACCCTCGTGATTTTCCTAAACAAACAGGCGTGTCAGCTGATGTAAAGTGATAACCGCCGCCCGTGAACATCCGCAGCACCAGAGGAGTCGTAAAACAGGAATTTGTTTATCCGCCACATAAATAACTCCATATTAAGGCTTAACCGAAACACCGTAGGATGGAGTTGGTTCCACAAAATTCATTTTCTGAAGCTAATACATTTGCTGAAGTTACTGGCAAATGTATTAAGCAAGTTAGAAGTCATGGCAAAAATTACTTTCGATGCAGTTCGCAACCTTGCACCTCCAGCGAATGGAATTGTTCGATCTGATCCCCGATTATGTAAGGACATTGTAATCGTCTGTCAAACGTATAATTCGACCTGTTTAAGGAGGTCATTGAAGCTTGCACGTCAAAACGCATGTATGTACTCCTTAAAAAGTTCGAGTTATACATTATGAGCTGTCAAATGAATACCATTGGCTTAGACAATTGGGCCTCTGGTCTGGGGGGAGGCTGCGGCCGTGGCTAGTTACCGGCAAAGATGTGCCCCCAATACGTTCGGGTACGATGTTGTGTTGCAACAGATTAACAGCAGGTTAACCTGCAACCATAGACTGCATCATCTCTCAGTTGAGATCGCTACCAAGGGCTCTAGAAGATTTTAGAGGATAAAAAAGTTCTCAGAACTCCGAGACATGCTGTCTGTAATAGACCCCAAGTCTTCGATGGCTGATGGCTGATCAGTTAGGTCTGTCATAAATCAGAGATAATGAGGCTGTCAAATCCACTTTAGTCTAATCTTAGCATAATTTAAATTTTATGGTTAAACCCACAAAAATCAATAGTTCCAGAAGTAACGTGAGAATTACAATGTCACCCTGGTTATTAAGTGTTATTGATCTCACTATTACGTACACGTACAAAGTAAAAGTGGTCATTGCATAACTTTATATTTTGCTAAATTACGACACAATGTTTTTTAAAATTATTACTGTATCTAACCGCGCGCGAGTTGAATGCAGAGTAAATATATGTGTCACCATACATTTTCTCTGCTTCACACGTTGCTTAAAATCGGCGACCAGGGACCTATTTTGTATCTATTACTTCATACCTAAGGTCCGTTCGCGATTTTTACACATATTATTAATGAACTATATGGCACTTAGCAATACGTGACCATAGATAAATAGGTTACAAATTTATTTATTACAATTTATTTATATTTAGTTCGCACTTTGTCACGTAGCATAAATCAGCATTATTTTATTCAGCACTACATTATAATAAGTACTGACTAGGTTTTTCCCCACTCCAATGTACCTAATTTCTGAGTATATAAGGTTAGGATTAAAATGTAAATATATTGCCATATTAACACCGAGTATGTGTGTATCGATTCTGCTCCAACTCACAACAACTTACACGCAACAAACTACATGAAAATTTCATCATCATCATCATCATCTCAGCCTGCGGACGTCCACTGCTGAACATAGGCCTTTCCCAAAGAACGCCACCACACTCGGTCCTCAGCCTTCCTCATCCAGCCACTTCCCGCCACCCTCTTATTGTCGTTCGTCCATCGAGCTGGAGGGCGCCCCCCATAAAAATTTAAATAAGTAAAATTATAAAAAATCATATGATGTTTTAAGATGTTTTTTGTATTATTTTATGTTTATATAAAACATGTTTCTTACTAATATTATAAATGCGAAAGTTTGGATGGATGGATGTATGGATGTTTGTTACTCAATCACGCCCTAACGGCTGAAATTTGGTACAGAGATAGATTATTGTCTGGAATAGCACATAGGTTTTTTATCCCGGAAAATTAAGGAGTTCCCGCGGGAACCAAAACCTCGATCTACGCAGACGAAGTCGTGGGCATTAGCTAGTAAGTAATAAATTTGTGGAAATTTGTATACAAATATATGAGAAAAATATACATGAAATTATAGATACATGCCGATAAAATCATTTAAAAGCAAACGCTTAAAATGTAAGTACATCAATTTCACATACTTAAATTAATCCTATCCTTTTAATTAATAAAGACAACTAGGAATGATATCTGTTATCATTTCTATTAGCTTTGTTAGAGTTCTATGGTTAAATCAATTCTCTCACAGAATATGCCTGCAAAATAAATTGTAGTCAATCTGACATCAAACCTACGATTAAAATGAACATCTTCAGTAAATTTTTCCCGACCGTTTTTCATGTGCAGTTAAGTGGGAAATAAAGATTTTAGACCTTAAAGAGCCTTTGCACTCGAAGACAGTGTGCGTTTGACGCGGTTCATCTAAAATGTCGTCCAGTGCAAAGGACTGTAGGTATCTACAGAGGTCGCCCCACTCGCGGTGGACAGTGCGTTTTTTTTTTTGTTTTTTTTCCTGTATTATTGATAGATTATAAACTTGTGAGGCTGACTTTAGAATATATTGGTAGTAATTTCTAATTTTTTTTTTTTTAATAAATATAAAACTGTACAGTAACTGCCGCTTTCAATGTGGCGGCACCCTTGATTTCTATAATACTTATCTATTCAGTCTTATATTTCAATATTTAATAACTGAATATGTGCAGTTCCATTTTTAGTTACCTGTCTAAGTACTATGACTATAAAAATACCTATCTGGTAATACCTAATTTCTAATATTATAAATGCGAAACTTTGGATGGATGGGTGGACGGATGGATGTTTGTTACTCAATCACGCTAGAACGGCTGAACGGATCTAGAAGAAATTTGGCACGGAGGTAGATCAAGGTATATCATAACACATAGGCTAATTTTTATCCTGGAAATTGAAGAGTTCCTGCGGGAACCAAAAAAATTCAATCCACGCGGACGAAGTCGCGGGCATCAGCTATTGTAAAAGAAAACCTATTGAGATATCGCGTTCTAATGCTACCTTAATTGACATATTTTGACGCACCACATCAGCCAAAAATGTCGTCCAGTGCAAAGGCTCTCGATTTCCTAACACCCTTTTAAAAATAAAACCCGAAACCTACAGCTTAATCCAATTTTATTGCACCTCAAAAAGATTAATAGGTAATTTTTCATCCCGCACCGGTGTATCAAAGAAGGCTTTTAGTGCCTTTTTAGAAACATCTTTTTTACTTTCTCCCCTTTGCTGTTATAATTATGCTGAAGAAGCAATCTTCTTTGTGTTAACAGCAGAAACTGGAATATTAATTATTCCACCTGTACGCGGTCTTTTGTAGCTTTGCTTGTGGCGAAAATTAGGTGGTGTTTTTTTGTAGGCCTGAAATAATAGTTCTTTTAGAGTAGAAAAATATCTAGGGCCGAGATCCTTAGGACATACTTTGATATCGCAGATAAGTTCCTATAAAACCGTCTAGTGGGCGCCACTAGGTAAATTTTTTCTTAATTTGATTTCTTAATAGAGACTTGTGAAGACAGTGATATTGACTTTCCTCCTAGTCGGGAGGCGCTTATCTCTTGCTAAGAGAATTATCAAAATCGGTCAACGCGTTTAGGCTCTAGGAGGCCGGCGAGGAACAAACCAACATAATATACATATAGATAGATGAATAAATAACAGTTTGCCTTCCACAGTCCGGTAAAAGGCAAATATTCAGCGCAAAGCAATATGAACTGTAACAGATATAAATAAGTTCTCAAGCAATAGTTATTCTATTTGCTGAGCTAACATTGCGTCTCTCGATTTGTCCCGCTTATGTTTATATTTGAACAATACATCATTCTTGAGATGCCGCACAAGGCATAAGCGGCAGCGATTTCATTGCATTTCTTTGATTTAAACATATTTGAAAGAAAGAAAGAAAAATATTTTTTGAGGCACTGCACAAATCAAACTTAAACTAAACACATACAAAATCAACTATATTGTACAGCAGTGCAACAAACAGGTAAGCCACTCAGCTAGTGTTGGGACTCCGGGCCTCTCAGACACGAAACCAGTATAGTGGCACACATTGGGGTATTTCACTTATTCCATTTTGAGGCCGTATTCTCCCTTGCCAAGGAACAAGAATATTAATGCGCTGAAACAGACAAATCTATGTGGTACAACGTGCGGTTTACGATATGAACCGCCCGCCCGCTCGCTTCCAAAAATGTAGGGAAAGCAATGTCTTGTAAATACTGAATTGCGACGCCATCAAAAAGATAATTTAAAATGGTTGTCAAACATAAAATTAACAGGAGACGTGGATATAACGTTATTTGCTGGTTCTCTATTTAATAATCGCTAAAAATAATTTATTTGACTAGTGGTAGTGGTGGATTTATGCCCAATTAATGTGCACTAGCTGATGCCCGCGACTTCGTCCGCGTGGTTAAAGTTTTTTATTTCAAAGTCACTCTCCAGGTCCTCAACTATACCTATGCCTAAAATCAAGTCGATTCGTTGCTCTGTTGCGACGTGATTGTGAGACAAACCAACAAAAAAAGACACTTTCGCATTTACAATATTAATATGATCAAAAAGTGCAATAAAAAACTTTTATTTCTTGGACCAAGCCCCTCAGAAGCTAGAGTCCCTTGTTCAGTGTCATAACTCTTAAACCCGTTTCCCCGTGCACGCCATGTATTTAATGTCGTGGAAATGTTGTTATGACATATTTCACTTATTCCATTCTGAGACTGTATCCTCCCTTCACGTATAAAGGAATCATAATGGGGTTTAGAAAACTATTGCACCTGTCTAGGTTATTTTTTTAAAGACTAGATGATGTCCGCGACTTGGTCCGCGTAGACTTAGGTTCAACCACGTAGATCAAATTAGCCACAAGCGACCCGGTGACAGCGTCACTAGTATATATCTTCTATCTTCTCTATACATACATACCACTGCAGCCCATTAACGTTCCACTGCTGGGCACAAGCCTCCAGTCTTATAGGAGAGAGGGAATTAGAGCATAAACCCACCACGCTGCTTTAATGTGGGTTGGCGGGCTTTAACGACTATTATAATGTTAGTGATAATAACCGGGACCGACGGCTTAACGTGCTCTCCGAGGCACGGGGGTGAAACACCACCAACTTCCTAACTCAGGTTAGTACTGAGAATTTCTAGTCAGAAAAAAACCCAATACTTGTTATGGCCCGACCCGGGACTCGAACCCGGGACCTCGTCGGCCGCAGTCGAACATGCCAACCACTAGACCAACGAGACATACATACATATAAAAATCAATAGCTGTTCGTTTGTCTCGCTAAAACTCGAGAACGGCTGGACCGATGTAGATGGAATTTTTTGTGTGTGTTTGAGTGGATCCAGGGCTGGTTTATATTCATAATTGGACTCAGTAGGGGGCGCTGCATTCGGGTTCTAGGGTCAGGGCAGGACAAAGTCTGCCGACTAGTTAAAAATAAAATGAAAACAAAAACTAAACAGGCATAAAAATTAGTTCCAATTTGGGCCACCGGGTCAGATAAGTTTGACGCACTTTATTAGGCAATAAAGCTAGTTGACCCCAACAATAATTTCTCAGGCGACGAAACTTTACAGTATGATAAAGTTTTATGAGTTAAACGTATATAACGAGTAAGGTTTTTATGCTATACCTCATTGTTAAAGCAGGAAGGTACATCATTGCGTAAACGCAGTTTAGGTTTGATAATAAAATCGGTTAAATATCGATGTTCTGCATGATTATTTCGGTGTCCGAAATATTACCTAATAACCTAACACCTACTATTATAAAAATAAATCGATAAAAAATTCAGTCATAAATATTAAGTTTTAGGTATAAATACCTATCTTCCGGATGGATTATTTGTTGGATATTTTTGTATAAGTTTTGGTTCATACCTTACTACAAACCTGCCAAGTTTCAACGACTGAGGATTTAATGCGGGGGTCTCCATACAACAAACCGCCCCATGGCCTAGACTAATAGGTAGTGATACAATACTCTACTCTATAGACAAACATTGAACAGCTAAGCTGATTATTGGAACCGGTGGTATCCGATTGAGCGATGGCCGCGCAATTGTGCTCCGAATTGACTCGTCCGCCTCGTCCGGACATTGGTTGGACGTCCACTCACCTTGTTCCACTATCTACTAGATAATGCCCGCGACTTCGTCTGCGTGGATCGGGTTTTTTGGTTTCCGCAGGAACTCCTTAATTTTCCGAGATAAAAAGTAGCCTATGTGCTATTCCAGACCATTTTTTTTTAATCCACTACAAGTTAGCCCTTCACTGCGATCTCATCTGATGGTAAGTGAGGATGCAGTCTAAGATGGTAGCGGGCTAACCTGTTAGGGGCATGGCAGTTATATTAAACCCATACCCCTATTCGGTTTCTATACGGCATCGTGTATAATCGTGTATTGGCCATCTCTGTGCCAAATGTCAGCCAGATCCGTGAAGCCGTTGGAGCGTGAGAGAGTAACGAACATCCATACATCCATCCAAACTTTCGCATTTCGATCCTGCATGTCGATCCATTGCTCTTTTGAGAAGTGATTGAAGGACAAACTCTCTATTTAACGTCCTTGGGGATGAATTTTTCAAATATAAACACGTATATTTCTTTATTTTAAACCAGAAGCCCAAATACCAACTTTTATGGCCATAACTTGAAAAATGAAGGACTTTCATAAAAACTATTTTAACCCTACTTTACCCCTTTGGGGGTGGAATTTTGAATAACTGTGAAACACATATTTCTTTATTTCAAATCAGTAGCTCAAATATCAAGTTTCATGGATACAACTTGAAAGATGACAGACTTTCATACAAACTTTCACCCCCTATTTTACCCCTTTGGGGGTGGAATTTCGAAAAACCCTTAGTAGATTCCTACTCATAAAGAACCAAATCTCCAAATTGTGTCTCCATATCCAGCGATTTAGGCTGTGCGTTGATATATAAGTCAGTCAGTCAGTCAGTATTTTGAATTTTATATATGTCACCGTAAGATTGCAAAAACCGTTAGATTATAATCTAACTCGCGAAATTGTAAACTGTCGAAAGATTGTGAATCGTTCAATGTTCTGAGTGTCAATTTTTAAAATATTCAATATATTTACCTTTTCTTGTCTGTTTCTTGTAGGTTAGGTTAGGGTCCGACATAAATGGCCGGGCACTTAGGTTCTATCAGCTTAATATACCTAACAGATTACAATCTACCGAAAATAATGCGTTAAATTGTAATCTTTCGACAGTTTTATAATATTAATATGGAAGTAGATCCTTTTTGATGACCTCCGTGGCGCAGTGTGTAGCGCTGTTCGATCCCCGGTAGGGTCAATTTGGGAATTTATAATTTCTGAATTTTCCCTGGTCTAGCCTGGTGGAAGGCTTCGGCCGTGGCTAGTTACCACCCTACCGGCAAAGACGTGCCGCCAAGCGATTTAACGTTCCGGTACGACGCGCTGTAGAAACCGAATAGGGGGGTTTAATATAACTGCCATGCCTCTAACAGCTTAGCCCGCTACCATCTTAGACTGCATCATCTCTTACCATCAGTTGAGATCGCAGTCAAGGGCTAACTTGTAGTGGATGAAAAAAAAACTTGTTCCACGCGGACGAAGTCGCGGGCATCAGCTAGTTTATAATAAATAACGATAACCTGGTAGAGCGGAAATAATCAATTAACAGGACAGACAAACGACGCTAATCGCTCCGTTTGTACAGGCCGTTAATTTACAGCTTCCTAATTCCCTCCAATTTCGTATTGAACGGTCCGAAGCGCCGATGTGTTTGCGGAAGGAATATTAATAACGAGCTGATGCCCGCGACGCCGAGTCGTCCAAGGGGAATAAGTTTTTTTATACGACTGCCTGAAAAAAGGAGTATATTGTTTTCAGGGTTCATGTATGTATGTATGTGAGTTTGTATATTCCACCATAACTCCTGTACGCCTGAACCGATTTTGATAAATGAGGTATCGTAAGAATCCCTAGCTTATTCCGGGTGACATAGGCTAGTAAAATT
Source organism: Erebia palarica (assembly GCA_964035005.1). Taxonomy (NCBI): domain Eukaryota; kingdom Metazoa; phylum Arthropoda; class Insecta; order Lepidoptera; family Nymphalidae; genus Erebia; species Erebia palarica. The sequence goes on from OZ035995.1 coordinate 20,614,111, forward strand.
TTTAAAAAAATTGATTGGGTTACCATGGTCCCACACTAAAGACCAAAATTGAAAAAAAAATTCGGAAATAAGATTAACTATATAATCATCATCTAGAAAATTATGAGTAGATTCCAAAAAGATCACTATAGTTCAATATTTAGTGATTCACAAAAAAATATCATTTAATAAAAAATGTGAATAGGATTCCAAAGGCTATATATGCAAATCGCTTCTTATGGAGGTAAACTCCAAAAATAATATGGCAGTGCAGTCGTATTTTTTAATTCGTTAAATTAATTTTTAAGAATATGTAATGCTCAAGCGGATCGCGTTCATAATTCATAATTTCCAAATCCAAGTCGACGTTCGCCATACATTTTCTGTGGAAAAATATTTTCCGCCATCTTGAATTTTTTCCCTGTTCATCAAGAAGACCTTTTTGTCCTGATCATCTTATCATGATGATCATCCACTCTTCAATCTTTTATACTCTCCGAAACAGACCCTGACGAAATTTGTATGGCGGCCATCTTGAATCCGCCATTTTGGAGTTTTTTTTCAACTTACCGCCAACTGGATGAGGTTTTGAGTGACATTTGTTCGAGCACCCCCCACCTATCTTCACTACCCTGGCTGTGCTCTTCATCCGTCGTCCAAATCCTCAATCATGAGCTCTCTCCGTATTTTTCCTCTGAATGAATTTTTGTCTTCTATACGAAACGATGAGTAAAAAAAATTTTTTCATACAAAATTTTACAGGAGAGGTAATCAATGAGTCACTCAGCACGAGCAGCTATATATTTATTAACAACTAAATCGTTATTTATCTCAAAATTTGCAAAAGTTACCACCTTAATAAATAGATAGATAGATAAATACTTTATTGCCACACAAAACATTAAAAATATTCGGGGAAAAGATACTTCTTGATTATTTATTATTATATTTATATATTATATTTATATATATTTATTTATTATATTTTTTTTGAAAATTACATATTTTGCACACAACTTGCTTTTTATCTCAGGAAGAAAACACTAGTTTTGTTGGATTTTTGTTTTGTCAAGAAACCTAGAAATATTTCTTCAGGTACTTCTTTTAATTTGGCGATTGGTGGTTAAATATATTGTTGGTCTAGTGGTCAGCATGTTTGACTGCGGCCGACGAGGTCCCGGGTTCGAATCCCGGGTCAGGCCATTGTAAAGTGTTGGGTTTTACTGACTAGAAATTATCAGTACTAGCCCGGAGTTAGGAAATTGGCGGTGTTTCACCCCCGTGCTTCGGAGAGCACGTTAAGCCGTCGGTCCCGGTTATTATCACTAACATGATAATAGTCGTTAAAGCCCGCCAACCTGCATTGGAGCAGCGTGGTGGGTCTAAGCTCAAATTCCCTCTATCCTATGAGAGTAAAACCTGTGCCCAGCAGTGGGACGTTAACAGGCTGTAGTGATTGTAGGTAAAAACAGATTTGGCGCTTACGTCTATAGAAAGTACCTAGTGCGTCGACTTAGACAATTCCAAAGCACATGTAAAAAAATATTTGAATAAAACAAAGAAAAACTATTTTATTTGTTTACTTAAAAAATTTATAACTCATAAATTCCCAAACTTACCCTCTCAGGGATCGAACCCGGGGCCGCCCTCTTATAAGACAGCGCTCACCACTCCGCCAGGGAGGTTATCAAAAACTTACCCTTGAGTATCTTTTAATTGGTTAAATTCTGAAAATCAAACCTTACACTTCCGAATTACGTTAATTGGCGCTGAAAAGTTATCGTTGTTAAAATAACTAGGGCAATTAAACACGTGTACTTTTCCGTTCGATTGGGATCAATTTCTGCTCAAATTTATTTATTTTGAACTCTTTAGTTTAATTGGTTATTAAAGATGAACCTTGTGTTAGCATTATTACTGTTTGTCATTACATCTCATGAAACAGGAAGTATCAGTGAGTAGTAAGTAATCAGTCAATTAAAACGATAGCAATCGTGGCCAGATCAATATATATTGTCTATAAGTTTAGCTAACTTTTATCTTATTACACACTTACACGCTACACGTTGTGACCATTCGCTCGTGCAAGTTCCAAATGAGAGTACAGACATATTAAAAGTGTTTATTAAAACCTACTTCTGGATTGTCCCTTACACTTGTCAATAGATGCCCACGAGTATGAGGTCCTGAGCTTGATTCAGAGACATTTTTGGAATCTATACAAATATTATAAATGTAAAAGTTTAGATGGATGGATTGAAGTTTGTTACTCAATCACGTCAGAAGGGCAGGGAACGGAGCTGGATGAAAAGCACGGAGATAGATTATAGTCTGGAATAAAATATACGCTACTTTTATCCCGGAAAATTAAAGTATTCCCGCGGGAACCAAAACACTTCAATCCATGCGCTCGAAGTCGGGGACATCAGCTAATTTATATTATCAAAGTTTGTCTCTAGTCTAATCCAAGATCTAGGAATCAACAGACTGGCAAAAACACTGCTAAGCATTATCCGGTTAGATCCAGTAGCATCCGGTTAGATGCCGCTTTGAAACCGTTTTTTTTTTTGTTAGTTTAATGTTTGTCCTCTATTTATCCTCCGACATGATGATCGGAGACTTTTGATAGCTGACATGGCTTCATTTTTTTTTTGCCTGGCTCTGTTGGACGAGAATGAGCTGCTATGTTTTTTCGTTTTAGCATTTCATTTATCATTATTATCTATAATATTATTTTATACATGTATGTATAAGTATATATTATCTCATATAATATAAGTAAACATATTTTCTTACTTCTATTGATTGTTACTTTAATTTTATAGAATTTATATTTTTTTTAATTTCTTTTTTGCTATTCTTAATTATGTTTACTGTTTTTGAAACCGATTAGGGGTATGTAAATATAACTGCCATAACTGTTAACTACCCTTAACAGGTAAGCCCACTCAGTGGCGTGCAGTTCATACAGGCGTAAAAGCACAGCTTACCGAAATGGAAACACGTCAATGCTCATTTTTCATCAAAACATCTAGTAAATTGATATTTTGACTAACTAATGCCTACCCTAGCTTCAAAAGCTGTGCACGCCACTGAGCCCACTAATATCTAGGTAAGACCGTAGTCAAGGACTCGGAGCTTAAATTTTTTTTTAAACATAGTTTCGCGGCGTTCGTGGGCGTTTGCGGCGTTCGCGGGCTTTTGCGGGGTTTGCAGGCTCTTGAGGTGCGAGTGGTGTCTGTCTCTAGAATAAAACAACTAGCGAATGCCCGCGACTTCGTTTGCATGGTTTGAGGTTTTTTGGTTCCCGCGGGAACTCTTTGATTTTCCGGGATAAAAAGGCCTATGTCACTATCCAGGTCCTTAACTATAACCATAAACAACGTCGGTCCGTAACTCTGCTGCGACGTGATTGCAGGACAAACCAACAAATAAACATACTTTGGCATCTATACTAATATTATAAATGCGAAAGTTTGGATGGATATATGGATGTTTGTTACTCAATCACGCCCCAACGGCTGAACGGATCTGGCTGATATTTGGCACAGAGATAGATTATTGTCTGCAATAGCACATAGGCTAAATTAAAGAGTTCTCGCGGGAACCAAAAAACCTCAAACCACGCAAACGAAGTAGCGGGCATTCGCTAGTTTATAATATTAGTATAATCTCTGCCGATATTTTTTACGAATTTTATCGCGCATAAATTTCAATCAGCAAATAAATAAAAGCTTTATTGTTTCAATTACATAAGCAACATAAAAAGCCCATTCCCGTAAAAGTTACCGAGCGTTACGTGAACAAATAACAAATAGTAAATGGTAAATAAAAAACAGTTTAACTACCAACAACAATTGAAATGTAGAAATAAAGTTATTTGTCATAGTTTATTGCCGAAAATACTTTTGTGTTTTAGAATTGTAATCCTTATTTTAGGAACGTCAAGGTACATGATATCAAACTGTAATTTTGAGAAGTATTGCTTAAGTATTGCTTTAAGCGTTGGCGGTATGGCCCCAGTAATGTAAAGCGGAATTCAAGATAAGTAGCTTTGAGAAATTAAATATTACTTGTTTTAACGATGAAGGAAAATATAGTGAGGAAACCTGCATGTCCGAGGGTTCTATCGGTATATCTATAAATGATCTAAAAGGTGTGTGAAGCTGCCAATCAGCACTTGGACAGCGTAGTGAACTATGGTCCAATCCTTTTGATAAGAGACTCGTGCTCAGAAGCGAGCCGGCATTGGTTTGAAGTGAAATGTGCTCGGTATAATGAAATTATTATGTAAGAATAGTTTAGAAACTTCCCTAGTGTTAGAAACACTAAAAAATTACAAAGGAAATGTGTAATTTCTCGTTCAAAGAGTTCCATCGAATGTGGTCTTTGAAAGTAGTCTCGATACTGCAATGGACTGGATTAAAATATATTTATATCTCAAATTTCGGCATTGACGGGTAATAGTCTAGGGCCTAGGCAATAAAGCTAGTTGACCCCAACAATAATTCCTCAGGCGACGAAACTTTACATTATGATAAAGTATCATGAGTTAAACGTATATTATAAATATCCAATAAAAGATCAGAAAGGAACTGAGGTTTTTTTATGCTATACCCAATTGTCACAGCAGAAAGATACATTATCGTGTAAACGTTTAGGTTTGGTTATGAAATCGGTTTAAATATCCATGTTATGCATAATTATTTCGTTCTATATTTATGTTTTGAGTGTAAATATACTACCTACTATTATTTTAAAAAGAAATCAAGAAAATATTCCGTCATAAAAATTAAGTTTTAAGTATAAATACCTAACTTCCGCATAAATTTTTTTTTTGGATATTTTTGTATGAGTTTTGGTTCATGCCATACTACAAACCTGACAAGTTTCATCGACTGAGGATTTAATGCGGGGGTTTCCATACACGAACCGCCCCGTTGCCTAGACTATAAGTGAAACGTGGCATAGCGGTCAAAGGCGTTCTGAGCGCGATTCCCAGAAAGACGCAGGTTCAAATCCTGTCGGTACCGCAATTTTTGATTTAAAAAAGAAAAGTTTAGAAACTTCCCTAGTTTGAGAAACACTTAAATAATAAAAATTAAAAATGATTTAAGAGTCACTCAAAGTAACAGTAAACGCCAGGGTATTAACTGCGGTATTAATGTTAACGTCCTATTGGATTAAGCCGTAGCGATCTAAAATAAGCCGGTAATAAAACACTTGCACTAGCGTAATGTAAAGCCAATGAACTGCGGTTCAGGAATAATATTACCCGGACTTACCTTTACTGGAAGCGTATGCCTTAAAATAGTTATAGTTAAAGTTGCACTTACACTCTGTTTTTAATAGTTTTTTTTTTTAATTTATCCTAGTCATCTATTCTTTTTTGTGAACTTTTTTTTAATATATAATATATGCTAGCGCTTGGCTGCAATCAGACTTGCTTGCAAGTGGTGATGCAGCCCAAGGTGGAGCGCGCTTGCCTAGAAGATGCCTATTCTTGATTTGAAGGTACTTATATAAAAAGAGGAGGGGAAAACGGAAGCCGGAAGGGCATTCCATATCCTAGCGGTTCTAATTAGAAACGAGGAAGCAAATCGCTTCGTACGAGCCCGCGGAATTTCGACTGCGTAAGGGAGCAGACCTTGTCGATGCCTTCTGGTTCGAAACTAAAAAGGTGACGGAGGAACCAGATCGAATTCGATCGATCGATCGATTCCACTTCAAGTTGCCTTGCCTGGGATCTCACCTAGTGGTTAGTGATGATGCAGTCTAAGATGGTAGCGGGCTAACCGGTTAGAGGTATGGCAGTTATTTTAACTCTCCTTTCGCCCCTCTTATTATATCGTCAATCCATCGTGCTGGAGAGTAGACTGTGTTACACAATGCTTACTTGTACGTGTATTATTTATTAAGTACTAGATTAAGCCCACGACTTCAACCGTGCGGATTAAGTTTTTTTTAATAATTCCTAGAACTTCTTAATTTTCCAGGATAAAAAGTACCAAATTCGGATGATACCAAAATTGGATGAAAGATGTAACAGACACACACACTTTCGAAATTCGAAAAAAATTATTTGGTCACATCCAGCATAATATTCTACATATCTTTGTAGCCAACCCTGAAACGGATAAGCATTAAAACGAATCATGTTTCCTATGACGTCACTACTCATTCACATTTTTTGCTCCCGACTAATTTATTTTACACTCATCAAAAGTAAAGTAAATTAGATATGTATATTTTAAGCCTATCATTATATTAAGCTATTTGTTGTCTAATGTTGTAAATGTTAAGGTTAAAATTTGAATGCGTTTTTGTGTGTTGTTTTTGGTTTGCAACGTAAAGCTATTTAAGTTCTTATGTTGTAGGTGTTAAAGTTTGAAGTTGAATGGTTGGGGAAGTTGTTTTTGATGCAGGTATTAATTTAGTGAGAGAACAGTATATCATTCACACGAGTATCAGAGATTTATTTCTCGTGTTACAATACAATGTATCGATGAATGTTCGATTTAGTTCATTTTCGAAGTAGGCATAGTATAAGGTAACTACTTACTTACGTTATAATATCAAGTTTTTCTCGTAACTTCTAGCGTGGTAGCCGGTGAAAAAAAAACCACTCAATGCATCGTAGGTTAAATTAGGTATAATAATAGGACAAGAGTCTAGACGACTTTGTTCGCGTCGATTGATGTTATTTGTTTCCTGCGAGAACTCTTTAATTAACCGGGATAAAAAGGTAGCTTATGTGTTAATCGAGGGTGAGTCTAGACGACGCGATGCCCGCGACTTTGTTCGCATCGATTGAGGTTTTTTGTTTCCCGCGAGAACTCTTTAATTTACCGGCATAAAAAGTAGCCTATGTGTTAATCCAAGTTATTCAAATTTCAGTCAAATCCGTCCAGTAGGTGTTGCGTGAAAGAGTAATAAACCTACACACGTACATATAAACTTATAGTATTAGTGGGATGATTCTGTGCCATCGTGAGTTAACCACACAGGCCTTCACTCTCATAGGAGAGAGGAAATTAGAGCTTAGACCCACCACGCTGCTCCAATGCGGACTCTTACCGTGTTAATGATAACAACCGGGACCAACGGCTTAACGTGCTCTCCAAGGCACGGGGGTGAAACACCGCCAGTTTCCTAATTCCGGGCCAGTACTGAGAATTTATAGTTAGAAAAACCCAACACTTAACTGTTGGAGAACAATCCAGAAGTAGGTATTAATAAAACACTTTGAATATATTTGCACTCTAACCACGAGAGATTTAATGTAATTAGTTAATTTATAAACATCAGTTAAGCAATACTACAGTATCAAATCATTTGACCAGGCTGCAGTTGCCACCGCAGGCTCGTAACGATCCAGGGCCTTTGCACTTAGAACATTTTTCTGTTGTATGCGAATGTTAGTTCCACAACTCCCTAAAGGATGGCGCTCATGGCGCTCTCTCATCTTGTACTGAAAGTATGTATACTTAAAAGTCTGTGATCAGGGTCTGTGATGGCGCTGGCGCGCTAAGTGTTCGTTCAGAAGCTTATGTTTTAGATAAATTAATGATTTTGCCATTTATATAAACGCAAAGCTAATAATATAAAAAACTTTTTTTTTTGAGCAGAATATGAGTTATATTAGATAATTTATAAAGATTTATCTGTTATAAATTAAGTTTAGTGGAATGAGTTAGAAGTTTAATGAAACATTTGTGTTTTAATTTCCAAACGTGGGCAGCCGCCATTTTAAAATTTGAAATTCGACATTGACATTGACGTTTTCTGGCATGCCGGTTGCCGGGTGGACAAAATTTTTTTTTTTTTGTTAAATTCGTTACAATGTGAAACTGTATTGATAGCGTGTGTATTCAGTGTGAACGATGTGAAAAACATTAAACTGTGGAATAATTTTTAAACTTTATGTAAATTTTTTGTAATTGAGAATATAAGAGAAAATAATCAACATGCGTTTCATTTACTAACATCTGAACATCTTTACAGTTAGTGTTTGTCGTATAATAATTTATCTTAATTATTATAAGGTCACTTAATTCTATAGTTGCAGAATTAGGTGATCTTGTAATAATTAAGATAAATTATTATACAATACACTTAATATAAAAATATGTAATATATAATACTATAGCATTGTGCTATGGTTATATATATACATATTTTAGTTGGACAACTTCCCGATAGATGTCGCTGTACATGGAAAGTCGAGTAGCAACTCTATACCAGTATGTATAATGTACTCTGTGTAACGATCTAAACACCGAAGGTATTCAATAATCGTTTGAGTCTCGCTGGAGACTGCTTTACCGATGGTAGAACATTCGTATTTATACAAGTTAAGGCGTTGGGAACGAACCGAGTGAAATACATCGAATGAGTCAAATATCAGTACAATCGAACCTTCATCAATAAATTAATTAACAATCTTTTAACTTTTGTAACAATTCAATTCGACTTTAAACGCAAAGCTGACAGTTTTATGCACCAACCCGGGACTCGAACCCATGACCTCGTCAGCCGCATTCGAACATGCTAACCACTAACGAACGTGGCAGTATTAGTGTGATGATTCTGTGCCACCGTGTAACTACTGAGCACAAATTCCGCCACTTCGCAGGCTTCACACACTTTTGAGTAAATTACACAAAGATCGAACCTGCGATCTCCCGCACAGGAGGACCACTAGGCTATTATCGGTTAGACGTGCTTTTCGGTATAGTCTATTCAAAAAGTCTACATGGGTAAATTACTAGGTAATAGCGATGATGCCTATATCGTTTTTTTTTCTAATCGATTATTAAATAGAGGGCCTTCCCAAAGACCTAAAATTCACATCTTCGGTTAATTTTAAGTTTGATAACCCCCGCATTAAATCCTCAGTCGATGAAACTTGGCTGGGTTTTAGTATTAGATGATCCAAAGCTTACACAAAAATATCCAACAAAAAAAATATTCGGAAGTTAGGTATTTATACCTAAAATTAAATATTTATGAGTGAATATTTTCTCGATTTCTTTTAAAAATAATAGTAGGTAGCATATTTACACTCAAACCGAATTATCAGATGAAATAATCATGCAGAACATCGATATTTAAACCGATTTTATTATCAAATCTAAACTGCGTTTACGCGATAATGTACCTTCTAACTTTAATAATTCGGTATAGCATAAAAAAACCTTACTTCCTTTCTGATTTTTTTATTGGATATTTATAATATACGTTTAACTCGTGATACTTTATCATATTATAAAGTTTCGCCGCCTGAGGAATTATTGTTGGGGTCAACTAGCTTTATTGCCTAGACTACGAGGTAGTGACTCCAGCGCTCTTTCACTTCTGTAAATTCGTTTATTTTTTGTTACCTCTCCGCTTTCTTCATTGGCACTACTAGGAATCGAGCTTTAATTTTGTTTCCATTCTAATTGAATGTCAATCAACGGGATATTTTCACCCTAGAAACCATTGGAATAGAATGAGTAACTAAAATTCTACATCAATGCTAGAAACCGTGAAACACGAGAGATTTAAATGTTAATTGAAAGTTGATACCTATGAAACGAACAAATCATTCTTTCCAAATTCCATGTAAAATCGCTTATTCCATGAAAAACTAGTTATATTTTTTCTTCAACTGTTACTTTGGCAAGCTTGTCAAGGATTGTTCTGTGTTATGGATTGTATGTACATTTTTCATTCCATTTATAATGTTAGTATGTTTATTTAACCTACTAACATTATAAATGGATGGATAAATGGATGGAATGGATGGGACTGCCCTTCCATATTATTTTTTTTTTAAATCCATTTATAATGTTAGTAGGTTAAATAGACATACTAACATTATAAATGGATTTTAAAAAAACAATATGGAAGGGCAGTCGTGTTTTTGAAGTGAAACTGCTTTAGAATTGTTGTGATTTGAAAATTCAACGCAACGAAAAAATTAAACGAAATAGCGACACCAAAAAGAGACAAACATATTCATAAATAGGGTTCAGCCTGCGAGAGAATGAGATAAAATACAAGTTATATTCATCTCATTATCTCGCAGGCTACTTTTCTGAAGTTTCACTTCTGTCGTGTGTGAATTGCACACACACTTTTTTCTATATTTCTACACTTACACATTCATTACCTACACTCCTTTTCCTTTTTTGGGCAGTCGTGTACTAAGACGCAAGTCCCAGTATGTTCCCTGAGGAATTAGCATTCCTTGCGGATGGCATACGTTCTGACGATCCAAAAAGCGTGAGAACCCGCCTGAATAATGCATAGGTATTTAATATTTATCTACGCTAAGCCGCAGCGATACTGGGACACGGTGGAAAACTCCCTGTTTTGCTTAACAGGCTTAACTACATTTGCGACTTAACTTCAAGCCTTTTTAAGGATAGTTCGGGACGTTCTGCGAAAGTAAAAAGTTGCTTTGAGCCAATTTAAAGTAGGTTAAAGAAGTTGCAATATTTTTACTAATAACTATCATTTTATAATATGTATAATAATTAATTGAGGTTTTTTGATTCCCGCGGGAATTCTTGAATTTCCGGGATGAAAAGTAGCCTATTTATACCCCGGGATACCACTATTCCTGTACCAAATTTCATCACAATCTGTTGAACAGGTGTGCCGTGAATACACAACACACATTCGCATTTATAATATTAGTATTGATACAAAAAGGAGTCAATAAGTTATAATGCATTCTGTGTCTGACCGGAAACACCTGGCATCTGACGCACACACACATCTGGCTTTCTCGCTCTAGATTGAAAATATTTATTTTATTTATATATTTAGTACCAAACTTAAAAACTAAACATACAAATTTAAAGGACATGTACAAGGACAACTTATCTCTTGAAGAGATTTCTTCCAGCAGCCCTAGAATGTGAGAATGGTGAAAAATAGATAAGGCTGAGTAGGTACTTATAAACTAGAGAATAGATTTTTTAATTATGACTTATGATAAATATCATAAAAATATACTTACATATAATATATACAGGAAACACATAATTTAATAAAATACATACAAAAAAAAAATAGTACTAATATACAATAATAAATACAAAATAATATAAAAGCTAATCATATAAAGAAGAAAGATAGTGCTGCTTCAGTCTCGATTTAAATGCACCCACGGATGGACTCTCACGGATATTCCATGGTAGGGAATTCCAAAGACGTGCTGCTACCACCGCAAACGACTTAGCGTAAAATATAGTGTTCCATGTGGGTACTTCAAGTGACTTTTTCATTACACAGGTGCGCAAAGGTCTTGTTCTGGGACGAGCATCCTGAAAAAGCTCGTGCAAATAAGGTGGGGAAGAGAACTTTAATATTTTAAAAAGTAATGTTAGAATATGAACATTCCGGCGAAGGCGAATAGGGAGCCACTTCAGTTGTCGACGGAATTCAGAAACATGGTCGAATTTGCGCAGTCCATAAATAAAACGGATGCACAAATTCTGAAGCCGATCTAGTTTGTCGAGTAGCTCCTCTGTTGCATCCAAATAGCAAACGTCAGCATAGTCGATGAGGGGAAGGAGAAGAGATTGTGCTAACATAATTTTAGTGCGTAAAGGCAAGAAATGTTGAAGTCTGCGAAGAGAGTGAATGGAATAGTTTAAACGCCTACTCACCTCATTGATATGAGCAGACCATGAAAGGTTACTGTCAAATATTAAACCCAAATTTTTAGCTTTTTCGGAAAAAGGTATAGCTGTACCATCATAGTGTAAGCCTAAATACCTTGTAATGAAACCATATTAATAAGTATCCATTCTAATATTATAAATTAGGTGATGCCCGCAACTTCGTCCGCGAGGTTTTTTCCTTCCCGCGGGAACTCTTTAATTTTCCGAGAAAAAAAATATCCTATGTGTTATTCCAAACTATAATCTATCTGTGGGCCAAATTTTATCCAGATCCGTTCAGCCGTTTTGGCGTGATTGAGTAACAAAAAAAAGGCAGTCATAGGGATTGCCGATAGAAGTGAAAACGAATATTAAAATATTTTTTTTAAATTATTTTAATTTTATTTTTTAGAAAATATACTTAAACCTTAAAACCAAGGCATTAAAGTTTAATTACGAATGTAGTATATTTATATTTTAGACATTTTGTCTTCGTAACAATACGAGCATGTCCTACCAAAAATCGCTCAACGCGGCTAAAGAAGTTTTCACTTCAAAAATTCATCCTTGTCACACATCAAATCTTATATAGACAATATAATATTTAATGATGTATATAAATATATATAATATGTAAAATTTAATAGAATGTCACACATCAATAGACAATTTCATACATCCATCCATCCAGTATAGATTATACCGCTGTCGAATAAAAAACAAACTTGTAGCCTAACAAAAACGCCGAGTTTGCACAACTCACTATCTCCAGACCACTTCGACGTGCGATAACGAACAAAGCACAGTGTGATACGCCGAGCCCTGCCCTATCTTTTATTTACGGCTAGATATAACACTGGACTCATAAATTCTTCCAAGTAAAATGCCAACTCAGATATTAATATGGACTTGTGTCTTTTGTTTTCTTATTCGTTTTACGTGAACGGAAATAACTCATGGAGTTTTACGGGAACGGAAGTATTCGTGAGGACATAAAAGAATTGTCTTGGCGACCTCTCTGGAGCAGTGGTGATCGCTGTGGTCTTATAAATTGGAGGTCTTGGGTTCTATCCCGGCAGGGTCAATTTGAGAATTTATAATTTCTCAAAAGGTAACTTCGGCCCAGGGGCAACCAGGGGTGATCCTTTTGATTAGGGTTTTTTTTTAATGTTAGTAGGTATTTATGGATTTATATTATGGTTAGTTTAATATGTTTAATTTTCAATATATTTTCTTTACTGGGAAGGGGTATAACCTAAAAAAATATAATTATCATATTATTTTACTCTAAACCGGCTATCATCTAGTCATTATTATGTACTGGTATTTAAAATACCAACCATGAATAAAGATAACATATAATAAATTTAAATGTGTTGTTTTTTTTTTTTAGTTTTTTTTTCTTTTTTGCCTGCGTGGATTTAGGTTTTTTGGTTTCCGCGGGAACTCCTTAATTTTCCGGGATAAAAAGTAGCCTATTTGCTATTCCAGACTATAATATATCTGTGTGCCAAATTTCAGCCAGATCCGTTTTCGCCTTTGCGCACTTATAAATTATTTTTGCTTGTTCACTGCTTTGTTTCTTTTTTAATTTTTTCTGTGGCAATAAAGTATTTATTTCTCTATCTATCTATCTATCTATAACAAATTCGTCAAACGATTAATTAAGATATTTGGAGCGTTCCGATCGTAAAAACATTACACGACAATCGAGATTCGAAATAACGAGTTTCGTGTGAACGATCGCCCTGTATCCGTGTTTATTGCGAACACGGCTCACCATTCCACGGTTATTAGCGGATCCGATTTTATTAATACCACTACTTGAACTGACATTCATACCGGCTTCACTTCACACCGGTTTTTTTAAAAATTAATTTCTTTTCTTTTCTTTTTCTTTTCTTTTCTATGTGTAAAGATCCCGCGTGACCAAAACCTTCTCATCGAATATAAACAAATAGTAATAGCCGTTACATAGCAAGATATAGATATCTTGTCACCACAAGAGCCATCGTCAGATTATTCAGTTTAATTAGGTAATAATTAATTATTCCTTATAGTGGACCGAATGCGGGAAACAGGTGTAGGCCACGTGTATATGATTCGCGTTACTGATTTTCAACATTATTTTACTAAATAGGACCTCCCTGCAATGAAAATCCCTCACGGTCTCAGACCTCCGGCGCTCTAGTTCAATCATGCTAAATGTTTTAAGTGCAATAAATTTATTTTATTTTCCTAAGATTAAATAAAATAAAAAGATTTATAAAAGATTCAAAAATTCAAAATATGAAACCTAGTTAATTTCTTTTCTACGACTTTGTCCATGTGGATTAAGTTTTTTGTTTCCCGCTGGGAATCCTTAATTTTCCGGGATAAAAAGTAGCCTATGTCACCCTCCAGGTGCTCGACTATACTAATGGTTTTGGTCTTGCTGGTTCCTCTCGTCTCGGAATGGCATTCCGAACCAGTGGTTGATTCACTCGACGATTCAAAAGCACTTGTAAAAGATAATTTGAATAAAAAAAATATTTGAATTTTGAAAGCAAAAAAGCTCATGGGCTTTCCTGCAACATAAAACATTTAAAACCTACTTTTTATTAGCTATTGCACTGATCACGATTGATTTACTGTTACCCGTTGAGTAGTTCCGCCGTCCATCCCCGTAATATTCATCAGATGTTCATGAAATTCACATGAGACCAATATTGTAATTGGACTTTGTAAAGAATGACTACAATTTTACTAAGAAGTCCGAGTCAGAAAAAATATACACAGCGATAGTCCTTTCAAAAGGAATTCAAATTGAATCCATACAGAAAAAGCTAGCTCATTTCCAGGCCGTTACTCCTATTTGATCCCTAGGCGTGGAATCCTTTAAAGCCTGGACTCATATGGTTTGTATATAGAATTGGAATTGGGAAGCCGGCAGAATTTATTGCCTCCTTGATAATGTACCCTTTTTCTTTGACATGATACCTTGTTCGGTGAAGACGTTAACTTAATGTAGTGTGAAACTCAATGAGATTTTAAAATCTGTGCGAAACTCAGGGTATCTATTTCTCGGGGCGTTATAATCTTTATATTATACAATGCTTAATGCAAAAGGGTGAAAATGGAAAGTTACTCCATCGCTCATTAATTCATCTTAACCTTATCGATACGAACGCTACGGAGGTCACCGGCTCGCTTCGCTCGGTTTTCCTTCCTTCGCTCCACTCAGCCTCGTAGGCTTGCTTCATTAAAGACCTCCTTCGCGAGCTTCTGACTTCGCGCTTTACAAAAACAGTAGTGTAGGGCAGACAATACTGTGTGGAGCCCCGACTTTTTTTTTTTTTTTGGATTTATACAGCAGGGGAAATCCTCAGGGACTACCACACGGGTAGTGCCGGACTCATACCGACTAAAACCCCTACTGTCTGCCTGTTGGCCGTGTACCTTTTAGCCTACAACACGGCAACACTTGCGTCTTTTTCACGGCCTTTTTAGTCTGCGTTTTTCTTCTTGCTCCTTTTCTTTTATTATTAATTCAACGTAGTTTGTTACTGCGGTCCAATTTTCCTCCTTTTCAAGCATTTTGTGCACTAATGTATCTGCACATATACCCCCAATCTTTTTAACGAGTTCTTGTCTTTCCCTATCCCATTTTTGCATATAAAGATTGTGTGCATCGCATCGTCGGTTTCGGTACAGTACATAAACCTAGCGTCTTCTCTTTTTACAGTGGAGCCCCGACTGTATGCCCGGATTTCTTTCTGGTTCACGTTCGAGCAAAGCTTACTTAGTTGCATTATTTATGAGTTTAAAGTTGGCATTTTGATAGCAATTATAGTCAAAACTGCTTTTGACGAAGCCATAGTCATTAAGTAGTTGGAAGAGGTAAACCCTCAGCCCCCCTTAACATCCACCATAACACCCTAGTATTGAAAGTCCTGGTGTTTACCCACAAGGACGCCAAATGAAATGAGATGAGGTCATGGGCCATGGGAAAGAAGAAGGATAGTCATTAAGTAGAAGGTACACTTTTGACTGTTTTTTTTATCGTCTGCAAGTTAGCCCTTGACTGCGATCTCACCTGGTACTAAGTGATGATGCAGTCTAAGATGGTAGCGGGCTAACCTGTTAGGGGTATGGCAGTTATATTAAACCCATACCTCTATTCGGTTTCTACACGGCATCGTACCGGAACGCAAATCGCTTGGCGGCACGTCTTTACCGGTAGGGTGGTAACTAGCCACGGCCGAAGCCTCCCACCAGGCAAACTGATTTTCAATTTAAAGTAGTTTTGACCACAAACGAGCTTAAATGGTGACATGTACATCTGTAAGTATTCATAAAGATTGTTTCGAATGTGTATTCAAATAGTTGTAGAAAGGCATGCATATGTCACCGTAAGATTGTAAAAACCGTTAGATTATAATCTAACTCGCGAAATTCTAAACTGTCGAAAGATTTAACGCATTATTTTCCGGTAGATTGTAATCTGATAGGTTTTTAAACCCGACAAAACCTACCGTGCCCGGCCGCAATTTATGTCGAACCCTAACCTAACCTACAAGAAAGAGACAAGAAAACGTAAATACAATTAATATTTCAAAAATTGACACTCAGAACATTGAACATACAATCTTTCGTCAGTTTAGAATTTCGCGAGTTAGATTATAATCTAACGGTTTTACAATCTTACGGTGACATATGTAAATCTGCCAGTGGACTAAATACACCACTATAAAACTACCCGGCATGAGCCCGGCCCGACACGATGTATGTTATTCCGTTTGACGCAGATATCACGAGATCTAGCAAAGCCGTGGAGTGTTTGCATATTTCAATCACACGCAGTGTGCGATTGCTCTTTATTTGGGCCTTTACCATCACCAGAATGGGGATGATGCCTATACCACTGCAGCCCATTAATGTCCCACAGCTGGGCACAGGCCTCCACACTCTCATAGGAGAGAGGGAATTAGAGCTTGGACCCACTGCGCTGCTCCAATGCGGGTTGGCGGGCTTTAACGACTATTATCATGTTAGTGATAATAACTGGGACCGACGGCTTAACGTGCTCTCCGAGGCACGGGGATGAAACACCGCCAACTCCCTAACTCCGGGCTAGGACTGAGAATTTCTAATGAGAAAAACCCAATACTCAATTATGGCCCGACCCGGGACTCGAACCCGGGACCTCGTCGGCCGCAGTCGAACATGCCAACCACTGGACCAACGAGGCAGTCAGATGCCTATATCAAACATAAATTGTTTCTAACTGATTATTAAATATAGGGTCTTCCAAAAGAGCTAAAATTCACATCCTCAGTTAGTTTTGATTTTGATTGCCATTTTAAAATATAGATTAAAGAAAAAAAGTTGTGTTGAAATTTGATGACGTCACAACTGTGAATTTCGTACAAGTTCCATACTATAGAAGTGCGGTTTTTGATAAAGAGTTGCTGATTTGGTTGAGTTGTCATCATCCGTATTATTTTTACCTTATGCCTTGCCTTTTACACAAGTAAAAAATCCATTGAAAGTATGCTGTTGAAAAAAAGATTATTATACTTTTGAAAATTATGTTCATTTTACATGATAAAAGAACGTGCGTTTGACTTAGGGTGCCCAACCCTATAATATAGTATCCTACTATATTAAATTAAAGGTCCGAATACTTTAATTCTAAAAAAAAGAGTAAAAAAGTAAGCGATACTAAAAGTATATTTTATTTGAATAAAAAAATTTACTTATATTATTCATTACAAAAATCCTAAAACGGAACGCAATCTTTATTTCATTCTGAACGATACTTAGTGTGTCAATCTAGTTGACATTGACAGAATAGGCTGGTCAATTTTACTGTAAAAAATTGCGCTAACTTTGACTCTTGACAGCTATGCTTGGGACTGCAATTATAATTATGTATCTTCAGTTTACTTACTTAGTAAATTATTATTAAGTAATTATTGTAATTAAGGTTTTTTAAAAGAGCAACTGCCGAGTTTGTTTCTGGCTCTTCTTGATATGAATTTCATTCCGAACCAGTGGTAGATTTACTTGATGATTAAAAAGCACTTGTTGAAGATTATTATTTGAAAAAAAAAACATTTTTTATAATGAGATACCGAAAAATGCTTTGATGAAGTGAAACTCATAGCGAAAAAATTACAATATCTCATCTCTATTTTGTTTGGTTTGAATATAATTAAGATTCAATTAAGATAAGACGCTCGAAATTACTTGGAAGCCGCTTAAGGGATATCCCATCTTATGTATCTTATTAATTGGTAATTTTTCTTGGCTGAGTCAATATTTTCTAATTTAATCCTGGAAAATTATTTATCTTCAGTCCCGACGGTCCAATTTCCTGAATGTCCAGTCAACTAAGTGTCAATCAAAAAATGAAAGCCACTGAACTTTTTAATTTTCCGGGAATAAAAGTCTCTTATTCCTTCCCTCGGATGAAATGAAAAATATCCGTCAAAAAGTAGAAAACATACATACATATATATATATATACTTTCGCATCATACTAATATTATAAATGCGAAAGTGTGTTTGTTTGTTGGTTTGTCCTTCAATCACGCCGCAACGGAGCAACGGATCGACCTGATTTTTGGCATGGTTATAGATGAGGACCTGGACAATGACATTTTATCCCGGAAAATTAAGGAGTTCCCGCGTGAATAAAAATAACTTAAACCACGCGGACGAAGTCGCGGGCATCAGCTAGTTTATAATATTAAGTTTGGATTTTATAACATTAGTATTGTACATAAAATAAATAGCCTAGCCTGTCATTATAGGTTCAGAATTTATAATAGATGTTGCTGGAGGATTATTACAATCGCTTAAAGCAGTATTACTTCAAAATAACAGTTCTATGTCACTTACCTTGGTATCCTTAAAATAAGGATTTTAATTCTAAAAACCGAACGGCAAAAATATTAAAACAATACTGCTTTATCCGATATAGTATGCTATCTGGTCTAATATACCTAACCGGTTAGGAAAAAGAACAAGTAGCATTTTTACCATTGAAAATGGTTATCAGATGCAACTCGCCTGAGACGTATTTTTTGGCCATAGCTCCTACGATTTTGAGAGGATCGAGATGGGAATAGTACCAAGATTTGAGGAATTCATCGAGACACGTGTGAGCGTTTGAATTTTGAAAATGGGCTGGTAACTTTTTTTGGAATTTTGAAAAATGTAAAAAAGTCGGGGGTTTTTTCTTGGGGGTTGGTTTGTTTAATAAATTGTAAATATTTCGGAAAAAAACCGACTTAATAAAAATGAAAAAAGGGTCATAGGGTATTTAGTTTAGCTACAAAATGGCGAAAAAAATGAAAAAAATTTGAAAATCGGTTACTAATTGTAACCTGTAGGTGGTCCCTTTAGATTTGGAAAAACGGGTATTTCCATATATAAAAAGTGATGTAGCTTCTATGATTATTGACCGATCATCGTAGGAATAGTGTTAAAAGATGCGGATGCAGCCGAGAAGTGCATTCGAGTTGGAATTTTTAAAATCGGTAAATACATTTTTTGAAAAATTTGAAGAAGAGATTTTTATTTCAGAATTTTCTTTTTCGTAAATTTTGTATTCATTTCCAATGCTCCAATTCTGGCGGGGACTGCAAAATCTGTGTTTTTTTAGTTATCAGTAAAATCATGAAATGAAATATTTCACTAGCACTTCATGATTTTCATGAATTCTTACACGTAGGTAATTTGAACCCTTAAATAGTTAACATAAACTGCAAATGAACCGGCTGCATTGCTGAGACCTCACTATGAACTATTTCATTCCAGCACTGAGATAACTACGTGCTAACGCGACTGCAAATCAAGTATGAGATGGTATTATGAGATTAATTTACCAAGTTATCACGATTGAGCTGGATAATTTAATTAAAAAAAAAAAACATAGTTTTGAGAGCTGGGAATCTACACAAATTTTTGGTATTCTCATGTATGGGAATGAAATAGGTACTGTTGTTTTTGAAAATATATTAGTAAACTAGATGATGCCTGAGACTTCATCCGCGTGAATTAAGTCTTTTTTATTCCTGCCTAGTCCTAGTTTCTAGCCTGTCCTTCCCCGGGATTAACCAAATTTGATCAAAATCGGTTGAAAGCGTAGCAGACAGACAGACTGACACATTTTCGCATTTATAATTTATGGATGGATCCTTTTTATGCAAACTTGCATGCAGTTCGTTTTGAGTGCAGCAAATTTTAAACAATTATCAATAAACTAAAACAGGGTTCAAAATACCATGTGAGATGTATGGCCATGAAGAATTATATTTTGCAAGTAATTTAGGACACTATTCTTGTTGTGATTGAGTTCATTATCATATTATCAACTAGCTGATGCCTGCAACTTCGTCCGCGTGGATTGAGGTTTGTATGGAATTCTTTCATTTTCCGGAATAAAAAGTAGCCTATGTGTTATTCCAGACTATAATTTATGTATGTGCCAAATTTGATCCAGAACCGATTAGCCGTTCTTTCGTCATTGAGTAACAAACATCCATCCATCCAAACTTTTGCATTGAAAATATTAGTATGGTGTATATATGAGAATTCTTAGAGCATTATGCTGCTCAATATTCGTGGTACGTGTATTTCTCGTCTCCTACACAATTTTCTTGTCCCTAGTGTGCTTCCACCCTAAGGATGAAACTCACAGTAACTAATACGACAGAAATTACTTACAGGGCAATCGCCTCTTGAAAACTCACTCAACTGAGAAAGCAATTTATTTGTAACTTAGCTAAGATCAGGAAAGGTAAAAACTGGTAGAGATCTCTTGTACAGATAAGTGCTTCCTTGTTTCTATTTTTCTACGTATTTTATAACTTTTTTGTAAAAAAATAATTAAAAAAAAAGTATCTTTTCAACCTCAATTTGCTCATCGTACGAGGCAGCTGTTTCGTATTAAATTTTGTATTATAATTTTTTTAATCAAAGATTGAGCTTGTGAGTGACGACAATCACGCTTAATACAAAGCAATGATGAGGTCTAGGTTAGAGCTTTCTTGCCTCGAAGACGCCTATTCACTCTTGCCTTGAGGGAACTTAATTTATACGTGGCAGGGAATACATGCGCTGGAAGGGTATCTTTTTTATCCACTACAAGTTAGCCCTTGACTGCGATCGCACCTGATGGTAAGTGATGATGCAGTCTAAGATGGTAGCGGGCTAACCTGTTAGGGGCATGGCAGTTATATCCACCGCATTCCACATCCTAGCGGTTCCTTTCAGAACCGTTTCGTTCTGAACGTCAACCACATAAGGATGCCAACGCTGACGGTTCCTTGCCGTTCTGTGGAATTACTTTTTCTTCTGCGGTTTTTTTTATTTAGTATTTATGGTACTACACTAGAGACCATTTAACGTCTCACTGCTGGGCACAGGCCTGCACTCTCATATGAGAGAGGGAATTAGAGCTTGGACCCACCATGCTGCTCCAACGCGGGTTGGCGGGCTTCAACGACTTATCATGTTAGTCATAATAACCAGGACCGACGGCTTAACGTGTTCTCCGAGGCACGGGGGTGAAACACCGCCGACTTCCTAACTCCGGGCTAGTACTGACAATTTCTAGTCGGAAAAGCCTACCTAATTATGGCCCGACCCGGGACTCGAACCCAGGACTTCGTCAGCCGCAGTCGAACATGCTAACTTAAAGACTTAAACAGCATTTGTTAAGTCGAGGTTATTACACTATCGATGATTTTATTGATGACAAAGTGTCATGGAAGCAACCGGCCTCGCATCCAGTGACCCACAAGTCAGTGTAATACTTGTGTTGTGTTGTCTACATATTGCAACCTTTTCTTTTCTATGAAAAGAGCACCTGCTGAGGTTCTTGCCGGCTCCTCTCAGTAGAATCAGTTTTCCGAACCGGTGGTAAAGTCTTAACGTTTCATAAGTGACACAAGTCAAGACAACATGAAATAAATAAATCATTTATCATTTATCATAACCAGACCAACGAGGCAGTTATTTTTTTCAAATCCATATTAATTTGGTCTGGTGGGAGGCTTTGGCCGTGCCTAGTTACCACCAAATCGGCATATACGTGCAGCTAAGCGATCTCGCTTTCTGGTACGATGCCGTGTAGAAACCGATTAGGGGTATGGGTTTCGTACAGGAACGCTAAATCGCTTGGCGGTACGTTTTTACCGACGGGGTGGTAACTGTAGCCAGGATCGAAGCCTCTAATCAGACCAGGCCGGAACCAATTCTGAAATAATAAATTCCTTAACCGCCCCTGTTGTTGGAAACACAACATAATAATGTTTATAATCTATGTCGTTCACCCTGTCACATGATTTTTTTTTTTTTTTTTAATTATATAGGCCAGCGCTTGGCTGCAATCAGACTTGCTTAAAGTGGTGATGCAGCCTAAGGTGGAGCGCGCTTTCCGAGAAGATGATATGTAAAACTGTCTCTCTTACCTCAAGAACTGCCACAGGGCTGAGACATATCCTTGTATCTATATAAATTAAATCACTGTACCTCAACCAGCCTACAGTCTCACTAAAAAACTCCCACATCTGTCGGGAATCGAACCTGCGACTAGACTCACAGCGCTCACAACTGCGTCAGGGTATCAATCAATCAATCAATATTTATTTATTTAATTTGAGTACACTGTACACATATTGAAGTCCGAACATTATAATACGTGATGGTGATAATCAATTACGATATCTTAAAACTAAAGCTACGAGGGTTCCAAACGCGCCCTGATCTGAGAAGAGCCCACTACAAACTCACGACGGTTTTTGAAATTTATGTTACAGAGCTATATCGTGAAATACGTTTCAGTATTCGCGGGTTTCCTATCTGCGACCTGACGTTGGGGGAAACGAGCCAGCGCGAGAAAAATGTCCGGGATTACTCTACCCGGGTTTATTTCCGGTTGCGGTGTTTGTAGAAAATGTACAGCCGAGCCAATGTTTAAAGCTCTGCCCACAACACCGGCCTATACTATGAAAGTTAACTATGAAATAAACAAGTGCTTTTGAACCGTCAAATGAATAGGTACCACTAGTTCTAAATGCCATTCCTACCGAGAAAATCTAGCAAAAACTCGGCATCACATCTTCAATGTATCGTATAAATATACCAACTAGGCTAATTGTCACCGATGGAAAAAATATTTAAAAAAAAACCCCCGTTGGGACGGCAATCCGACATGACCGGAGGGAAGCGCAGGACCAACTACTTTACGTGCACTCTGAGGTACAGAATAAAAACACTCCCTCATAATCGTCTGCAGATGACAAGATTCCGGGTTCGATTCTCGGGTCGGGCAGAAAAAAGTATTAGGCCTCGAACTTGGGCAAAAATTCTAACCATGTGAAAATGCCCTTACGGAACAGTCTAGTTCAAAATAACCTTAAAAAGGTTGGTGTTTATTTCCCGATAAAAATAAACTTTAATGGACTTCACGTGTTTATTCCTCTGGTTTTCCTCCAGTCAGCGACAGTGGTGAGTGTATTTCTGTACATCACACATCTCGGCGGACAGACGGACAGAAATAGCTCTATGTCTCGGCATGCACGGTCAAGACTCGGGTTAATAGACAAAATAATTATGTACTGCAGCTTTAATAAGGACGATAACACACTACGGACAAAATGAAACGGAACAAGAAGCTCAATTCGCTATCCGCTGCGAGTCCTACTGAAAAATTCCACTATAGTGCCTTAAGGAGGTAAAACTTTCCCTATCCTACCTACTTTCTAATATATTCTCAAAGAATTTAGAAATATTAGTGACTAAGATACCTGCGACTTCGTCCGCGTGGAAAACTCCTTTATTTTCTGGGGTAAAATAGCCTATATCCTTCCCCGGGAAACAACGTATCTCTGTACCACATTTGATCAAAATTGGTTAAAAAGATGGGCCGATAAAGCGTAGCAAGAGACAGACAGGTAGACACAGTCACACTTGATATTTATATGGATTCTTTTAGAAGTCTGTGTATGCACTTGACAAATCATACGGCCAAACCAAGTCATTGACAGTAAAATTATGGACATTTTAGGTATATTTTTACTGTAATGTATATACATTATTTTTAATAAAGCAAAATGTCGAAGAAAGCAGTGAATGAAAGAAAGAATGTACAAGCCGTTTTCGCCATTTTTCTCGCCTTCTTTGAAAATGTTTGAATGCGAGAAACTTAGGCTACCTGGGGGCCTTACAGGTTTCATTTCAACACAGATCTTATGATTAATCTCAACGTCCTTAGTCCCATAACCATAACAGAGATGCCCCGATAGTCCCGCAATTTGTCCCGCTGTCCCGCCCCGCGTCCCGCGTCCCGATGTTTTGTAAAAATATCACTCAGTCACGATCTGATTTTGATCTGCAAATCTGGCCTTACAAGTTTCATTTCAATACAGATCTTATAATTCATCTTTACTTCCCCGGTCCCATAACTATAATAGAGATACCTCGATAGTCCCGCAATTTGTCCCGCTGTCCCGCGTCCCGATGTTTTGTACGAATATCACTCAATCACGATCTGATTTTGATCTGCACCTCTGGCCTTACAAGTTTCATT
Source organism: Erebia palarica (assembly GCA_964035005.1). Lineage (NCBI taxonomy): Eukaryota > Metazoa > Arthropoda > Insecta > Lepidoptera > Nymphalidae > Erebia > Erebia palarica. Next base: position 20,638,330 of record OZ035995.1, read on the forward strand.
TCAATACAGATCTTATAATTCATCTTTACTTCCCCGGTCCCATAACTATAACAGATACCTCGATAGTCCCGCAATTTGTCCCGCTGTCCCGCCCCGCGTCCCGCGTCCCGATGTTTTGTACGAATATCACTCAGTCACGATCTGATTTTGATCTGCAACTCTGGCCTTACAAGTTTCATTTCAATACAGATCTTATAATTCATCTTTACTTCCCCGGTCCCATAACTATAACAGAGATACCTCGATAGTCCCGCAATTTGTCCCGCTGTCCCGCCACGCGTCCCGCGTCCCGATGTTTTGTACGAATATCACTCAGTCACGATCTGATTTTAATCTGCAACTCAGATAAATTGTTTGACCCCGCTGTCTTGCTTTGGCAACAGTTTTTTTTGTCCTACAGAAATATCGAATTGCCGATATTGCACAAAAGCTTTTGTGGCAACAGTTCTGGGTACTACATTTCGTATTTTAACCGACTTAAAAAAGGAGGAGGTACTCAACGGCGTGTATTTACTACTAGTAGGTTTGTGTAGTTACTACTAGTAGGTTTGTGTAGTTACTACTAGTAGGTTTGTGTTACTATCAGTAGGTTTGTGTTTGTACCTTCACTGTGTATGGTAATTCCAAATAAAGGTTTTATTTATTTATTTTTTTGAAGTTATACTTCATTTGGCGCTTTAAGGAAAAATTATCAGAGTGAATATTAACGATGTGCGCTACACCCAAATTCGATACCCTGACATTAGTTGATCAACTTAAAAATCTTGCAGAAAAGGGCTTACCAAGAAAATAAAAATAAATACATATACTGTATGTTGGGGGAGACCTGATATATTCAAGATATTTATTTTACACACACATTTTTTTTAACTACATTTTATTTTTTAACTTATGTTTCTTTCTGTTACAGATAACCTAGTGCTACTGTAGATGTTCCGTTAAAAAAAAGGTAAGTTCTAGAAAAAAACATAATTACATATTATAATTAATTATTAATTATTACTAACTGTTACAATAAAACAAAATGAAAGTGACAAAAGTAACGATCACTTTTTTTTTCATTTTGGAAAGATAAATCGGTATGTACCTACAAACTAAACTGAATTGATTGAGTACTGAAATACAGAATTAATATCTTTTTCACTATTTTGTTTGCTGTAAAAGTTAGCCATACACTTATCGATTGAGTTTAAAGATTGTGAGCAACAGAATTAGTACCGTTATTGTTGGTATTTATGTTTTTAAATACACTGTTCTGATAGCATTTGTAGACACAAATGGGTGGGGATTTCTTTTTTGTTTGTTTCGTAAAAAAAAAAAAAACTGTACAAGGAAGCAATTATCTCTGCAAGAGCTTAGCTTATCTCTACCAGTGGCCTTTGGCAGTGGGAGAGGTTTTAAACGAATAATAGGTACAATAAATGTAAGTTGGTATTCATGATAATGGTTGAAATTTAACCTATACAATACTATATAAGTAAAACAATAACTCTAAAACGTATAATGATAACTAATACTTAATATTATAGCAAATACAAAAATCATTTATGTTATTTCGTCTGTCAAACCCGGCGGGTAAGCTGTGCCTTTTTATACGACTGCCTGAAAAAAGGAGAATATTGTTTTCAGGGTTCATGTACGTATGTATGTATGTGAGTTTGTATATTCGACCATAACTTCTATACGCCTGAACCGATTTTGATAAATGAGGTATCGTTAGAATCCCTAGCTTATTCCGGGTGAAATAGCCTAGTAAAATTTAAAAAAAAATTATAGGGTGACCATGGTCCCGCATTAAAGACTAAAGTTGAAAAAAATATTCGAAAATAAGATTAACTATTTATTCATCATCTAGAAAATGATGAGTAGATCATAAAAATCATTCAATAAAAATGTGAATAAGATTCCAATTTAACTAGATTTATTTAGATTTTTAACTTTTTAGTTCGTTTTTCGGCAGGGCAGTTGTGTTTTTTAATTTTGTTAATTATGACTTGTTGTCTCTATGAAGTGCCGCTGGTAAAATAATATGCAGATGATTCACATCCCAGATTTATAGTGACACTCGAGTGACCGGACTGTGTGAACGTGCAAAACGAGCAAAACGAGTCGAACGAGCAAAAACAGCTCGCGCAAAAATAACTTGCGATCTGTGGATTGAGCGTGCAGACCACAGGATGTGGAGAACAAAACTTGGCAACTTTTTGTGCTTTAACCCGGTTTAGAATTTTACACGGATCAATTTTGTGAATTTGGAAAACTAAAAGGCCCGCAATGTAAACTGCCTCGTTGGCCTAGGCCAGTGGTCGGCAAACTTATTAGCCAAAGAGCTAAATATGAACATTTCAACAATTTAAAAAAAAAAATGGGAGCCAAATCTGCTTATTTAGTAAACTTTTATTACACTAAATAAGTAGTAAGTACACTAAAATGTACTAAATTTCATACATAATAAATATTTATTAATGCGAACACTGTGTTTGCATCCCCTTGGAAAGTTTCAGTAAGTCAGGTTTGTATGTTGTTTTTAATTTTAGGCATGATTCCAAGTTCTCACCAATAAGACGACTTCTCTGCTTACTCTTGATAATGTTCATGCTTGAAAAAGATTGTTCGCATATTTATGTAGAGCCGAAAAAGGAAAGAACAGCAAACGCCGCACTTAAGGTGACAAAGAGCCGCATGCGGCTCTGGAGCCGCACTTTGCCGACCACTGGTCTAGTGGTTAGCATGTTCGACTGCGGACGTCGAGGTCGCGGGCCATAATTAAGTACTAGGTTTTACTGACTAGAAATTCTCAGTACTAGCCCCGGAGTTAGGAAGTTGGCGGTGTTCCACCCCCGCGCCTCGGAGAGCACGTTAAGCCGTCGGTCCCGGTTATTATCACTAACATGATAATAGTCGTTAAAGCCCGCCAACCCGCATCGGAGCAGCGTGATGGGTGTAAGCTCTAATTCCCTCTCTCCTATGAGAGTGGAGGCCTGTGCCCAGCAGTGGGACGTTAATAGGCTGTAGTGGAGCGTCGTCGCGAATACGTAAAAAAACTCACACTCGGGGTGCACAACATGCCGAGAGTTATTTGTAATTTGATCTCGTTTCATTAAAACATCCATCCTTTAAGCCCAGCCGCCGCGCAGATAGATATTTAATTAAAATTTAAAATTCCTCCTGGAGTATGCTCTGTGACACACTTCCACTCAAAACAGTGGCTTTATCGACGACAAATATATAGACGTACTTATATAAACAAGTCATTACAATACAAACAGGGCAGGCGTGTTTTTTAATTTTTTAATTAAAAAACACGACGCCAAAAAACTAAAAAGTTAAAAATCTAAATTAATCTAGTTATATTGGAATCTTATTCAAATTTTTATTAAATGATATTTTTTTGTGAATCACTGGATATTGAACTATAGTGTGATATATTTTTGGAATCTACACATCATTTTCTAGATGATAATTATTATAGTTAATCTTATTTTCGATTTTTTTTTTTCAACTTTAGTCTTTAATGCGTGACCATGGTCACCCCATCAATTTTTTTTTAAAATTTTACTAGACTTAAACTAACCTATGTCACCTAAGCCTTTTACTAACCTATGTCACCCGGAATAATAGGGATTCTAACGATACCTCATTTATCAAAATCGGTTCAGGCGTATAGAAGTTATGGTGGAATATACAAACTCACATACATACATACATACAAACATGAAAAGTCTATAAACTCTATATCCTAGATTAGATTAGATCTGACAAGCCCGAGCTAGAGCTGGCCTGGAGCCCGGGCCTTATACCGGGCCTTATAGGATACGTTAATTGACACTCTCCCGGGACTCTGCGAGATTGGAAACAAATTGCGTCGAGACCGGGGGACTCTTGAAGTTGGAAAAGATAAAGTGCATTACTAACATCGAGTTATATGGTCGTAAATCATAGTCGAAGCGGTGATAGCCTAGTGTCACTAGTCGTTAAAACATCAGACCTCCTGTTACGGGGTCGGGGATTCGATCCCCGGCAGGTCAATTTACAATTTCAGAATTTTCCCAAGTAAGGTCTGTTGAGAGCTAGTTACCAGTTACCACCCTACCGGTACGGAAGTTCCACCAGGCGAATTAGCGATCCTGTTTGATGCCGAGTTGATAACGATGAACGATATCTTGGTTCTTCTCGGTAGGAATAACATTCCGAACCAGTGGTAGATTCACTCGACGATTCAAAAGTAAGTTATGTATATATGTATCAAATACCCCTAATCGATTTCTACACGGCATCGTACTGGAACGCTTGGCGGTATGCCTTACGGCCACGGTCGAAGTCTACCAGATCAAGGCTGCTATCGAACCAGGGACCTTCCATGTTAAGAGAACAGCGCTCACCACTGCACCAAGGAGGTCGTCAAGGGAGGAGCTAAGACCTCCCCTGACCTGCGGGTCAACGATATCGTCCTAATGGACTGTTCACGCTAGATCTCCTCCCTGAGGTTATGATCACTTTTCCGATATCCGTTATGAACGAGAGCAGTAATATTATGGCTTCATTTAACTGGAATTCGATGACCTCCGCGTACATTCGGGAATTTATTGCTATTAATTTAATTTCGTTGTAGGCTCGTTTTAAGATACCGTAACTGATTATCACCATCATGTTTTTTAAATAACTAGATAGAGATGATGCCCGTTGAACTCAGACCTGTTTTATCAATTAATTGACGTTTAACGATCAAAATTTTGTCTGAGTAATAAACAATACATTTATTTAATGACGTGTAATGACGTGTAATGATGTATAATGACGTTCTGTTCGTATAAATAATCGTCGGTTTTAAAGATGGCCGTCATTGCGTTAACTTCCATCTAAGCAAAATGAAATCCGTAAGTTTCTTTATAATATTTTTTTTCAAATTCTTTCTTTATGTTTTTTTTTCAAATTCTTTCTACAAATCCAATTAATTGTGAATTGTTGTTTTTTTTTATTTTATACTTATGATGATAAAACTTTACATGTAGGATATTTTTTATCCCAAAATACAACTTGATTCCAGCGGGCTAAGAGATGAAAGTTTCGATCGAGAATTATTGTGTAAAATCGACCAAAAACTTTCATCTGTGGACTTTTTTTCTTTTAAATCCACAACAAGTTGGCCCTTGACTGCGATCTCACCTGATGATAAGTGATGATGCAGTCTAAGATGGTAGCGGGCTAACCTGTTAGGGGCATGGCAGTTATATTAAACCCATACCCCTATTCGGTTTCTACACGGCATCGTACCGGAGCGCTAAATCGCTTGGCGGCACGCCTTTACCGGTAGGATGGTAAGTAGCCACGGCCGAAGCCAGACCAGGGAAAATTCAGAAATTATAAATTCCCAAATTGAACCTGCCGGGGATCGAACCCGGGACCTCCGCACGTTAAGACAACAGCGCTACACACTGCGCCACGGAGGTCGTCAAAAAATAATTATTGTGATTGTGTAATATCGGCCAAAAACTTTCATGTGTGGACTTGTATTGTTATTGTCGCTTGCAGTTATTCGTCGTCGCGCTGATCGCTTGCGCGTGCGCATCGTTCGCAACAGCGTACCTCGCCACTCCACTGTTGGGTGAGAGTGCAGCTCTTCCAGGATACCTCATTTATCAAAATCGGTTCAAGCGGATAGAAGTTATGGTGGAATATACAAACTCACATACATACATACATACATGAACCATGAAAAGTCTATAAACTCTATATCCTAGATTAGATTAGACCTGACAAGCCCGAGCTAGAGCTGGCCTGGAGCCCGGGCTAGTAGGATACGTTAATTGACACTCTCCCGGGACTCTGCGAGATTGGAAACAAATTGCGTCGAGACCGGGGGACTCTTGAAGTTGGAAAAGATAAAGTGCATTACTAACATCGAGTTATATGGTCGTAAATCATAGTCGAAGCGGTGATAGCCTAGTGTCACTTTCATGTGTGGACTTGTATTGTTATTGTTGCTTACAGTTATTCGTCGTCGCCCTGATCGCTTGCGCGTGCGCATCGTTCGCAACAGCGTACCTCGCCACTCCACTGTTGCGTGAGAGTGCAGCTCTTCCAGGAGCTACTGGTTATGAGTACGCGCGTGACGCGATGCCTGGAGTTCAAGGTGACCGCGGAGATTACAGGGGTGTCGGCAATACCGGTGTCAGATATTACCAACGTTCCGCGATGATTAGCGATAATTAGCGATAATGGGCGATGCAGAGGGGTACCCTAGCCGGCAAAAAATGCTCCTAACGAAAATGCGTGGTGTAAGATTTTTATGTATGCATTAAAGTTAAATTCGAATGTAGTATATTTATATTTAAGACCTTTTGTCTTCGTAACAACGCGAGCATGTCAGCAATAATGCATGTCGATGACGCCGCGAATCCACATTTTTACCCCCTACCAAAAAGTGCTCAACGCGGCTAAAGAAGTTTTCACTTCAAAAATCATAATAAAAAATTTATACCTGAATAATTATTTTCTTTTTACCTCGACTAGAACTTGAAATTAATATTTATGTGATAAGGAACTTCTTTCCTATTGGGTGTCCCACGACACGACACTACACTTTTTTTTTTATTCCAGCCAACTTAATTCTATCCTTACAGGTCACTTAATGCGATAGAATAAGCCTTAGATTATTTACAATTAAAATTACCTAATTAGCTTCATTAACATACCTACGTATAAAAGCAGGTACGTTAATGTAGTTAATTAGGTTATCCTAACTAACTTAATATAAATGAAGCGGTTTTTGTAAACTCCCTCAATGAGCATCTTATGTACAGCCACTGCGGTGAGCGTGCGAGTCTGAGGCTTGGTTGGGTAATTAACCAACGAAAAGAAAACCATGATGTAACGAATTCTACTGAGATAAACACTTAATAATGATTAGTTTTCGAATTTATACAATCATTGATTCATTCATTTTCATTTATTTCATTCTGGCTTATCTTTTACTAGATGATACCCGCAGTGGCGTGCACAGGATTTGAAACTAGGGTAGGCATTAGTTAGTCAGAATACCAATTTATTGACTGTAATGATGAAAAACGAGCATTGATGTATTTCCATTTGGGGAAGCAGTGCTTTTGTGCCTCTATAAACTGCACGCCACTGGATGCCCGCGACTTCGTCCGCGTGGATAAGTTTTTTAGATTCCCGCAAGAACTCCGTTAATTTCCGGGATAAGCAGTAGCCTGTATCCTTCCCCGGGAAACAGCCTATCCCTGTAACAAATTTCATCAAAATCGGTAGAACAGGTGGGCCGTGAAAGCGTAACAGACAGACAGACACACTTTCGCATTTATAATATTAGTATGGATTGTTGATTTTAATAAATTTACTTAATAAATTTTATAGGTACACCACACTGTGGTAGAATATATGATACCTTAACTTCCATACTAGAAGTGCGTTTTTAAGTTTGATAAAGAGTTGCTGATTTGATTGAGTTGTCATCATCCCTATTGAAATTACTTACAGCTAAATATAGATGAACGGATTAGAAAACCGGAGCACGGGTTGGTGCAGATTTAAAATGTTTAGAATGTGAACTCGCCAACAAACTGACCCACCAGTTTGGCGAGATTTATATTTTGTAAAATAATTTTGTATCTATTTGAAATAAATAAATTTAAAAAAAAACATGATTTACATAACTTTATTTACGATTAAATAACAAATATATATTGCACCCGTGCGAAGGGGGCGGGTCGCTAGTAAATAAGTATAACAATGTTGCTCAATAAGATTTACTGGTTATAATTAACCATGCCATCCAAACAATGAATGGTGGTGGTGGTGGTGGTGGTGGTGGTGGTGGTGGTGAGGATCCGCGTCGCGCTCATAATCCTCAGTAGGTCCTGGAAGAGAACTCCTGTAGTAGGGTGCATCCCCCATCGGAATGGCGAGGTACGCTGTTGCGAACGATGCGCACGCGCAAGCGATCAGCGCGAGGACGAATAACTGCAAGCAACAATGATTTATTTATTTATTTATTTTTATTATTTTTGTACAAAATATTGTCTTAAAACTAATTTTAAAAAAAGTGGACAAAGGTAAAGCTTATCTCTAAAAAGAAATCTCTTCCAGCCTTCCTTGAAAGTGAGTAAGGTGAAATTGTTAAGTGAAGGTACAAAAATAAAATATTTTATTGGAATTTAAAAAAAAAAACTACAAATAAATTGATATACTATTTTTATATAATTAAATAAGAAACTACATACTACTTACACAGACTAAATACATATATACAATTCAGAACCATATAAGTACAAAATAAATAAATTACCTAATATAAAGTAGGATAAAATATGTATATATATACTATGCAATACATACTATAACATTGAAAGAAAATGCTGTTTTACTCTGAATGATAATTTGGTGATAGCCAACTGGTTAAGACCTGCCCCCCTATTGTGTAAGAATTGTCGATCGAATCGTCTAAGTTCGGCGTCAAAGTAAAATAAACCATAACTGCATTGAATTGAGCTCAATTTCGTGTATCCATACTTTCTCATAAGTCAGCGCGAGGACGAATAACTGCAAGCAACAATGATAATTTGGTGATAGCCAACTGGTTAAGACCTGGGTCTGATTAGCCAACTGGTTAAGACCTGCCCCCCTATTGTGTGAGAATTGTCGATCGAATCGTCTAAGTTCGGCGTCAAAGTAAAATAAACCATAACTGCATTGAATTACAGCTCAATTTCGTGTATCCATACTTTCTCATAAGTCAGCGCGAGGACGAATAACTGCAAGCGACAATAACAATATAAGCGGCGATTGTCATGTTTTTTTTGTATTTTTTTTTGTTTTTTTGTTTTTACAGGGCTTCTATACAATTTTTTTTTAATCCACTACAGGTTAGCCCTTGACTGCGATCTCACCTGATGGCAAATGTCTAAACCACATGACAATGGTGCAGATTCTGTAATGTAACATCTCTAAACTAAACTATAATGGCAGCTTTAAATCTAGTTCTGTCCCATTCCGTAGGGAGTATTATGAAAGGGTTAGCAATATTTATAATGCTCTAATTTTAGTTTAGTTGAGAGATTGTGCACTACAGTATCAGCCCCAATATATGTATATTGTCATGTGGTTTAGACTTTTCTAAATTGTGTGCGTTTTGAACAATTCCACACAAAATTTTGCACTTCACTTTACACGTTAGTACTAAATATTCCGTGACATTAAATAATCGATTAAAAGTATGCTTTTGGAAAATATAAAGCTTTTTTGACTGGCCGGTTCCGCGTCGATATGTATGGTGAGATCCTGAGTTATAGTTATATATTTCCAGCTCGCTGGACCAATGAAATAAGGAAGATGGTGGGAGGCGGATGGATGAAGATCGGGTTTGGTGGCGCGTTCTCGAAAAGGCCTATGTTCAGCTGTGGACACATACAGGCTGATGGATGGATGCCACTACAGCCCATTAACGTCCCACTGCTGGGCACAGGCCTCCACTGTCATTTCAACACGGGTTGGCGGGCTTTAACGACTATTATCATGTTAGTGATAATAACCGGGACCGACGGCTTAACGTGCTCTCCGAGGCACGGGGGTGAAACACCGCCAACTTCCTATCTCCGGGCTAGTACTGGGAATTTCTCATCAGAAGAACCCGACACTTAATTATGGCCCGACCCGGGACTCGAACCCGGGACCTCGTCGGCCACAGTCAAACATGCTAACCGCTAGACCAACGAGGCAGTTGGATGGATGGATGGGTGTTAGTTTTTCTCCCACTTCCCGGCTAGGTTGGCACTGCAAAAAGGTAATGAGCGGGAAATGGCTAAGTGGAACGGACTCCTTGTAGACAAAATAGGTTCAAATTAATTCCGCTAACAAACAGTTTTGACGGTTGCCTTTTTTGAACTCGAATTACTCGCTCAGCCTTTCCGCTAGCCCTTTGTTCGTGAAAGTACGTATATTCAGGTTTCCTCTGCGAGTGAAACGAAGTCCGTAATGAGCTCGCCCCGCTCGCGGTGGGAACCCCGGTTCAAGATGTGTAGTCGTATGCGAAAGAAAAGAAACTTACGTATTTCATTGTGCTAGGATAGGAGCAAACACACTGATGGTCTTCCGTGAGATCAACGTTCATTTATACTATTGGAAATGTATTTTTAAATACCCAGATAAAAATTTGATCATTAAATGTTAATTAAGAGATAAACAAGGTGGAATAATAAAGGTAGGTAGCATCGAGAATTTTTGATGTCGATAATCTTAATTGGTTGCGGGAATAATATAATTCTTCTTAGCTTTCATAATTATTATCAATCGAAATCCAATGAACATTTTACCTGACCATTTTCAAATAACAGTCAAATAATTGGGTTCAATTTTTGTACTCCAGTATTTCATGAATGAGTACCAGCTCCTTTTTGACCGGATACAAAAGCGGGCAATTCGACTTGCGGACAATCTTATCGACTTGTATAATGGAGTCCTTACAGCACCGAAGAGACATTAGTTCTCTTTGTGTGTTCTACTGACTGTACAACGTTGAGTGTTCTGAAGTTTTATTCTATCTAATAACATCTTCTGGTCTACTTTCACCTCTTATTATTCCAGTTATTTTCTGCCACTTACCTGCAAATTATGAAACTAACTTCCATCTTCTGTGTTCCCTCGTGATTACAATATGGGGCTCCTCAAAGGGCGGCTAAAACTTTCACACTAACTTTTTTTTTTCAAAGTCCGCCTTCGAAAGCTACTATAGTGTAAAAAATAATTTTGATTTCTACACATTATGTTGAAGTCGGGCGGGTTGAATAATGATAGGCATATTGACTCTTCAAGCTCACCCGACTTCAACAATGTGTGTAGAAATCAAAATTATTTTCTACTTTACAGTGGCTTCGGAAGTCGGTTTTTTCAAAGGGGTTCAGAAACCTCGCAGAAATCGGAATACATACATAAAAAACGATACGCGCCGTATTGAGAACCGCCTCCTTTTTTTTTGGAAGCCGGTTAATAACTGGCAACGCATTGGTAGTTCCTTTGGAGCTGCAAATATTCATGTTTTATTCGATATAAAAAAAATGAGTCTCAAAATTACTAAGTCTGCAACAAATACAATTTAGCAACGTTATTTGTTTGTCATACAGCCTCTACAATAATAATGATTGTAAAAGCTGTTATAATTGGAAAAATTGTCTGAGTACAAAGATAAAATACACAAGATACGAGTAGGTACAACCGCACCAAAATATACACAATGAGAATCATTTGATATTATGATATTCGTTAGTTGTTTTAGTTCATAATCTATATCCAATATCCATCCATAACAAGTGCACAACCTCTCAGGGCAAACACATATACCGTCTCCGTTCCTAAATCCGTTGTAGGTAAAAAAATATTATTCATATTCCCTGTTGTGCCTATAATCTATGTGTACTTTTTTTTTATCCACTACAAATTAGCCCTTGACTGCGATCTCACCTGATGGTAAGTGATGATGCAGGCTAAAATGGTAGCGGGCTAACCTGTTATGTGCCGGGGCATGGCAGTTATGTGAAACCCATACCCCTATTCGGTTTCTACACGGCATCGTACCGGAACGCTGAATCGCTTGGCGGCACGTGTTTGCCGGTAGGTTGGTAACTACGGCACGCCACGGCCGAAGCCTCCCACCAGGCAAATAATATTATAAATGTGAAAGTTTGGATGGATAGATGTATAGATGGATGGATGTTGGTTACTCAATCACGACAGAACGGCTGAACCGATCTGGATGAAATTTGGCACTGAGATAGGTTATGTTCTGTAATAACACATAGGCATTTTATCCTGGAAAATTGAACAATAATTCCCGCGTGAACCAAACAAACCTAAATCCTCGCGGATGAAATCGCGGGCATCATCTAGATAACTTACCTGTTAGATTAAAGCGATGATGGGCCAACATAAATTATATATAGGATATAGCAGTGGCGTGCAGTTCATAAAGGCATAAAAGCACTCTTACCCAAATGGAAATACGTCAATGCCAATTTTTCACCATGAAAGTCTACTGACTAATAGTAAATATTAGTAGTAAATAGGTATTCTGACTAACTAATGCCTACCCTAGCTCAAACCCTGTGCACGCCACTGGGATATAGGATATTATAATGTACAGGATATTTTTTGTCCCGAAAACATAAGGGTTCCTTCAGTATAGGGGATAAAAGTTTTTGTCAGTTTCACTTTATAATTCCATTACGAAACGTTTACTTTTCCATTTCGTCAAAAAAAAAAAACTTTGTTGTAATGTGTGTTAAAGTATATTGCTATTCTCAAATCAATAAGTATATTACCATGGTAATACTGCAGTTACTAAATTCATGAATGCATTAAAAAAGTGGCTAGCAGAAAATGCATTCTATACTATTGAAGAATTTTTGCAATAAAAAAACAAAAAATGACTGATTACATTATAATCAATTATTATAATTATTAATTTAACTATATACATAATTAATCATAGATTTGGTATATTATTTTGTCATTTTAACATTGACATTTTAATTGATGAAATATTATATACTTACATAATAATTTATTAATATTATGACATTAAAGCCATTAATTATGCTGTTGCATGACTTATTGTAAGACTAGCAGACTGCCCACGATTTCGTTCGCGTGAAATAAGTTTTTTAAATTTTTCGGGATAATAATAATGTCCTCCCGACCGAATTTCGGCCACGGCGGCCAATCTCCAGAGAGATAAGCCATCTGCGCGGGAGAAATTATATTGCACAAGTGTGTGCGCATATACAGGTGCACTCTGTTCTTTTACTCTCATAGCCCGATGGGACGGAAATCCGACACGACCGGAGGGAGATCAGGCGCAGGACCGACGGCTTGACGTGCTCTCCGAGGCACGGGGGTGAAACACCGCCAAATTCCTAACTCCGGGCTAGTACTGAGAATTTCTTGCCAGAAAAACCCAATACTTATTATGGATAATATATAGCCTATGTCACCCACAAATAATGAGGCTTTCTATTGGTGCCAGAATTTTCAAAATCGGTTCAGTAGATCCAGAGATTATCCCCCTACAAATTCACAAACTTTATCTCTTTATAATATTAGTATATATTAGGTAATTTGAATGTCACTTGGTCTAAAAAACCTGATGTTATTTGTAACTAATTATTCAAGACATTATTTATTTATTCAATGTAATTCCTATGAAGTGTTATTCTAATACTAGAACATACATGTACTATGTGTGTATGTTATTTAAATATCTAACTACAAAAAAAATTGTACGTCAGGGTTGCCTGACTGGATATGTTGCAACTTTTCATACTGTAACTATCATTGTAACACATATTCAGACAAATAAATTCTATTCTATTCCATGCAAAAACCGTCAGCCGATTTTGAGAAAACTGTTCTGTCCCTTACCGCAGGGAGTATTATTAATGCTGTCATTTTAGTTTATCGTTTAGTCACCATATGCTATCATTTAGTTCCGTTAAAATTTGTACCTATACATGAGGTAGGTAATACGTAAAGACAGACAGGCTTTCTTAAATCGGATTTTTTTAAAACCAGTCGAGGAACAGGTTTCGTGACTAAATTGCATGGGCATAAAATAAAGAATGGGCTAGCAGGAATACCGGAGCACGGGTTGGTGCAGATTTTAAAAACGAATAATCATAATATTTTTTAGTTATTATATTATATTTTTAAGGCTTTAAATATTATAGTAAAATTTTTATCATTCAACATGTCGTAAGAATGTTACACTTAGTTTCTTAATATTTCTTTAACTCACTCTCACTAATTGTAATGTATATCTGAGAAAATCTGTAATTGGCCATATTTATCCTGTTTTATAATGTATTATTTTTTATTAGAATCGCTGTTGATTTTCCTATTATATTAGAAATATTTATATACTCGTGTATATCAGAATAAAAACGAACAAATTTTTAAACAGTAGGTAACATTTTTTTTTTAATCTCAATTTATTTGGGACTTTTGCCCGACACGGTCACGTCAAACAGTAACTTTGCTTTATTAGATTTATTGGTTATTCTTAACCATGGTAATGGTGGTGGTGGTGGTGGTGATGGTGGTATTGAGGGTTCGCGTCGCGCTCGTAACCATCAATAGCTCCTGGAAGAGCACTCCTGTACAGTTCTTGCGCAATCGGTGTGGCGATTGAGGCTGTTGCTAACGATGCGCACGCGCAAGCGATCAGCGCGAGGAGGAATAACTGCAAACAACAACAATAACAAGTCATAATTAAAAAAAATAAAAAATGCCCTGCCAAAAAACGAAGTAAAAAGTTAAAAATCTAAATTAATCTAGTTAAATTATAATCTTATTCACATTTTTATTAAATGATATTTTTTTGTGAATCACTGGATATTGAACTATAGTTTATTTGTCAGTAAAAATAATACAATATAACTTAATGCTAGCTAACCTAACTTCATTACTATATAAATCATGCCCACGTAGAATGGTGGTATATAATTTTGGAATCTACTCATAATTTTCTAGATGATGATTATATAGTTAATCTTACTTTCGATTTTGTTTTTCAACTTTAGTTTTTAATGCGGGACCATGGGCACCCCATCAATTTTTTTTTTGAATTTTAGCAACCATGTCACCCGGAATAAGCTAGGAATTCTAACGATACCTCATTTACCAAAATCGATTCAGGCGTATAGAAGTTATGGTGGATACAAACTCACATACAACATACAACATGACATTAACCCTGAAAACAATATACTCCTTTTTTCAGGCAGTCGTATATAAAATATAAGCGGCGGAGTCATTATTGTCATTTAGTTTTTTTTTTAATTATTATCTTTATTTGTTTTTACAGGGCTTTTTAAAATATGCATATTGTCATGTGATGACTTCCACCTTCCTGGGAACACACGTCTAACATTTCGGAGTTATGTGTTTTAAAAAGTCATACTAATTACTAATTTTATCAATTGCAAGTAGAAGCAAAACAGAGTAGAGGGAGACCAAAGAAAAGATGGATGGATTATGTGAAAGAGGATATGCATATAAAAGGGGTGAATGAGAGGTTGACGGATAACAGAAGTGAGTGGAAGAAGAAAACATGTTGTGCCGACCCCAAATAACGTGGGAAAAGGGCAAGAAGAAGAAGACTAATTTTAAATGAGAAAGTGTGTTTGTGTATTGGTTTGTCCTAGAGAGTTCCCGCACGAATTAAAAAACTTAAACCACGCGGACGAAGTCGCGGGCGTCAGCTAACTTAAACGCTTAGCTTAGCTTTTTGCTCGGTCCTTTCCGCTAGCTCTTTGTTGGGGAAAGTGCTGTACATGCAGGTTTCCTCTGCGAGTGAAACGAAGTACGTACGGCGCTCGCTACGCTCGGATTGGGAACCCTGCTTTTACATGTGTAGTCGTATGCCAAAGAAAATAAACTTACGTATTTCATTGTGCTAGGATAGAAGCAAACACACTGATGGTCTTGGTGAGATCAACGGTTATTTATACGATTGGAAATGTATTTTTAAATACCCAGATAAAATTTGATCGTTAAATGTTAATTAAGAGATAAAAAAGGACTAATGAAGTAAGCAATAATAGACTAGCACCGAGAGTTTTTGCTGTCGACAAGACTCACCACCTTAATTGATTTTGCCTGCATACAAATATACTTACAAAATTTCACAGGCGTATGTTTGTATGTATGTGTGTTTATCCGCGGATTTCCATTCTGTTTTTATTGAATTATTTACTTAAATTCAGGGAACAGTGCAAGTTTCAACAGTAGTTGTCAAGACCAGTGCACAGGGTTTGAAGCTAGGGTAGGCATTAGTTAGTCAGAGTATTACCTATTTACTGAGTATCACGATGAAAAATGAGCATTAAAGTATTCCTATTTACCCAAATAGGAGGTAAGCAGTGCTTTTATGCCTCTATAAACTGCACACCGGTTTTACTTTCAATTTCCTGACTCGACTACCTGTGTAGCAGCCCTAATAAAGTTTACATAGATTTACAAATTTCACCGTAAGATTGTAAAAACCGTTAAATTATAATCTAACTCGCGAAATTGCAAACTGTCGAAAGATTACAATTTAACGCATTATTTTTCGGTAAATTGTAATCTGCTAGGTATATTAACCCAATACATCAGGCCTGGCACTACCTGATTGTTTATGTCGAACCCTAACCTAACCTACAAGAAACAGACAAGAAAACGTAAATACAATGAATATTTCAAAAATTGACACTCAGAACATTGAACGGTTCACAATCTTTCGACAGTTTACAATTTCGCGAGTTAGATTATAATCTAACGGTTTTTACAATCTTACGGTGACATAAACATCGCTTCCCTAGAAATTAATCAAGATAATAGGCCAATGAGGTATTCATTGCTTATCCCGGGCGACCGATTTAATCCCAAGTCTTACATTATCGAACGGAGTTGTTACCAGGATTAGTTTCTACTGTTTGTGGTTATTTATTAGACTCTTTCAATCTACTTCTCAGAATTTGTGGTCTAGGTGTAACTAAATAAATCTTTCACTCTATCTAAATTTTCGACCTCGCCTCGACGAGGCTTGACGCCTCGTTGGTCTAGTGGTTGGCATGTTCGACTGCGGCCGACGAGGTCCCGGGTTCGAGTCCCGGGTCGGGCCTTAACAAGTATTGGGGTTTGCTGACTAGAAATTCTCAGTACTAGCCCGGAGTTAGGAAGATGGCGGTGTTTCACCCCCGTGCCTCGGAGAGCACGTTAAGCCGTCGGTCCCGGTTATTATCACTAACAATGTTAATAGTCGTTGAAGCCCGCCAACCCGCATTGGAGCAGCGTGGTGGGTCTAAGACTCTAAGCTCTAATTCCCTCTCTCCTATGAGAGTGGAGGCTTTTACCCAGCAGTGGGAGATTAATGGGCTGTAGTGGTGGTCCAGCGGGCTGGCGGTAGTCCCACACTGCGTTTACCGGTACGCGGTCTCCACTCCAGAAAGCCTCTGCCCCAACGGCCATCGGTTCTGCGAAAGATATGACCTGCCCACTGCCACTTCAGCTTACCAAGTCTCTAGGCTATGTCGGTTACCTTAGTTCTCCGGCATATTATACTACTAGCGAATGCCCGCGACTTCGTGGTTTGAGGTTTTCTCGCTTCCCGCGGGAACTCTGTAATTTTCCGGGATAAAAAGTAGCTTTTTAAAGGGATAAGAAGTATATCCTTCCCTGGCATACAACCTACCCCTCATCAATCATCGAAATCGGATGAGTAGTTGGACCTTGAAGGCGTAGCAGACAGCCAGCCTATGTGCTATTCCAGACTATAATCTATCTCTGTGCCAAATTTCAGCCAGATCCGTTCAGCCGTTGGGGCGTGATTGAGTGACAAACATCTATACATCCATACATCCAGAGATCCATACGTCCATCCAAACTTTCGCATTCATAATATTAGTATAGATATGGCATAATATAATACTTTTTCAATTTTAAATAAGAAACCAGATATAGAATAGAATAGAATAGAAAAATCTTTATTGGCAGCAATAAACACAGATGCACAAAATAAATCAAAATTAAAAATGAGTTACATACATATTATAAAATGTAAGTTTGTACAGCAGTGTAACGCTACCAACAGGTGAGTCACTCAGCTTGTGTAGGGGCTCCTGGCCTCTCAGACTTAAAACTGGCGATGCCGTCAGGACTCGCATCTGAGGTGCCAGGTGTCCCAACGCTGATTTTCAGTGACCGCCTTTCGATGCGAACGTCAATGATATAGCCTTTATATTTTAGGCAGAGTATGTATTATCTTATGTTGGTGTAAAAAGAAAATCTGAGAAAACTGAATCAAAAATAGGTTTTGTAAATACTAGTAAATTGTGAATAATAAATTAAACTTATGACTTGAGTATAACTAAACTAGAAAAAAATTATAATAATGATTATGTACACAGCTTAAAGTATTCTTAAAAAAAAAAAAAAAAAAAAAAAAAAAAAAATCTTAAAATTATTTATTAGAAATCTTAATAACAATAAAATAGTACGCTCTCACTGGATATAGTGTAAAATCTAAGTAATAATAAAAAAGTAAAATATAAAGGTATTTATTGATATTGAATATTTAAAAGAAACTTTTTATATTTATGCTTAAAGCTGCTGATCGTTCTAAGATTTCTGTAGGGCGGTGGGAGATTATTCCAACATTTAGTCGCGTTGTATTTAAAGCTTCCTAAGAAAGCAGCAGTTGAATGACGAGGCATTAGTATTAAATATGAGGCTGCCCTGGTTTGGTGAGTGGTATGCACATCACTCGCCCACTGGAGCTTATGGAAAAGATACTGAGGAACTTTAAACTTAATGACTCCAAATAACAAAGTCGCAAAATGTAATTGTCGTCTGTACTCCATCTTCATTATTCCAGCGTTGTTCAAAAATGGAGTTACATGGGTACGTGGTGGAATATCGAAACAGTAGCGAGCACAAGCATTTTGAACTCTTTGTATTAGGTTCTTAGTGCGAGCCAAAAGTCTTGGGCCAATAACAATGTCTGCATAGTTAACTTTGGATAATACTAAGGATTCGCAGAGCCGAATGCGGACTTCAGTTTTTATAAAAGGTCTAATACGGTACAAAACCTTGAGGCGATAAAAGCAGTTTCGAACTGTATATAAAATATGTTTTTCAAACCGAAGATTTTCATCCATCACCACACCAAGATTTCGTGCTTCTGTTACACGCTCAATATTTTCGCCTTGAACTCTAACTATTGGTTTTTTATTGGATATTTTTTGTATTTGACTTTTAGTGCCCAAAATCATATATTTGGTTTTACTAGGATTAAGAACTAGACAATTTGAATCTGACCAACTGGCTATGTTGTTAAGGTCTTCATTTAGCTTTTTTACAGCTTCATGAGCCTCACTTGGGGGGAAAGATATATAAATTTGAATGTCATCCGCATACATATGATAATGGCAATGATTGATTGTATTAATAACACCTGTACAATATAAAATAAATAAAAGTGGACCTAAAATGGAACCCTGAGGAACACCTCTGTCAACAGGTCTATATTTAGATTTAGTAGTAGACCCATCATCTTGTTTTAATTCAACTAATTGAGATCTGTTAGTTAAATAGCTGGCGAACCAATTAACGGCTTCAGTATTTAGTCCATAATATTTTAATTTAGCTAATAGAAGTGGCACATTTACTGTGTCAAAAGCACGCGAGTAGTCCAGTAGTACGAGTATTGTGCCATTTCCGGCATCTTGTGCGCTTAAAATCTCATCAACAACATCAAGTAAGGCAGTAGTGGTACCACGATTTTTCCTAAAACCTGACTGCATATTAGGTAGTATGTTGTTGCTTTCGAGAAAATCGGAAAGTTGGTTACAAATTATTTTTTCCAGTATTTTAGAGAAGCATGGCAAGATACTTATAGGGCGTAGATCTCTTAATTCTAAAGGATTGTCTTTTTTAGGAATGGGCCTGACTAAAGCTTTCTGCCAAGCAGCGGGAAATACACTTGTCATTATAGATTTATTGATTATGTTTGTTATAACTTCGGCTGTATAAGGAAATATAGTCAGTAACATGTCAAGGGAAATCCCATCTGTCCCTACAGCGTTAGATTTGATGTTTCTTAATATTTTTGAAACTTCTGCACAGTCAACTGTTTTAAATGAAAAAGTATGTGCTCCGAATCGATTAGAAGAGTAGAATTCAATATCTGAAGAAGAAGCTTGACACCTACCAGGAGTATTAAGGAAGTGGTCATTTATTTTCTCAGGATCATTGAAGGTCACCGGTAGTGGATTATTGTTTTTACTTTTTAAGTTGATATGACGTTTGAGGTTTTTCCATAAGAAAAACGAGTTGCGAACGTTATTGTTTATAAATATTGTAAAATATACGACTTTTTCTCTATATATTGCTTCTTCCACAGTGTGCTTTAAATCTTTATACGTCTCAATATGAATATCTTTTTTAGTTTTACGTGATTTGGCGTGTGCATCGTCACGTCGCCTCATCATGAGTTTAATGTTATAAGTCACCCATGGGTAATGGGCCTCTTTGATATAACAGGGCTTCAAAGGAGCCAAGACATCAAAGATCCACAGTACACAATCATTAAAGGTATCAACCATTTCGTTTATACTAGGAATTGAGTTAATCTCATCCCAATTAATTAGTATTATGCATTTTTTTAAATCATCTGAATCTATTTCTTTTACGTGTCGAATGTAGGCCCGTCGCTTTAAAGGTTTTTCTTTTGGAATCTTTAGTTCACAAGATAAAAATGCATGGTCACTAAGTGTGCATACGTAGTCAACACAAATTTTCTCCACATTTGCATCTGAGCAAATGAGGTCCAGCAGGGTCTCGCTGTGGCTAGTAAAGTGCGTGGCATTTTTTACATGTTGTCTCATATTAGTCAGAGTCAAGAAGTTTTGAAACATTATGGTACTCACACTATTTGTATCAAAAACATTAATATTAAAATCTCCTAGGAGCAGAATATGGTCATAGTAAGGGAGGGACCCAAAGGTTTCGGTCAAGGCATCTATAAATAAACCTACATTTAACCATGGTGGTCTATACGCTGTTCCAACTATGACTGTCTTACCACTTACGTTGATACTGAGCCACATTTGCTCCACATTTGTAGTATTCGGGTGAGTGAGTGTCCGCGCGCATAACCCGCGTCTTATGTAAAACCCTACGCCTCCGCCACGAGAGCGAATTTCAGTAGAACGCGGTATGTGACGCAGAAGGTAGCCCGGAACGACTGGCGCACGGCCCTCCTCCCCGTCCCTCAGCCAAGTCTCATTGAGAGCCATAACATCAACATTGTGGCGATCCATGGCGTATAAAAATTCGTCATGCCTAGTACCTAGAGAGCCTGCATTTAAACAACCAAATTTTATATTTCTTAACCTAAGCATTTTAAATATTATTATAGTAATCACACGATAGTATTACATATAGTAAATAAATAAGGTATTCAAAAGTTATATAATATATAGAATAGATACTTTGAGTAGCTGTGTATTCTTTAGTTACCATAATATATTTTAAGTTTATGTCACTAGTAAAAATTAAAAATAAATTAATGAAGAACCATATTAACTCATAAAAGCTGTTTTTGTGCGTCACGCTGCTGTACAAAACACTTACATTCAGGTTAAATAATAATATTTTACAATTTCTTGTACGAAAATAGGTGTTAAAAACATAAATTTTAAAAGACCTTACACTATTCAACAATCTGTCGAGTGAACAACACAAATTAAAAACAAAAACATAAACATTCCTTAATAGTTCTCCTCTTAACAGCAATAATGAGGGAAAGTTACAAGTACTTCCCAACAGTCTGATGCTATCAAAATATAAAAACATAATTAACAAAAGATACGGAATAAAACTGAAATTACCACACATTTTTCTTAACCCAGGTAATAAAACAAAAATACTTTGCAATATTCCGAAACATAACAATAATAAACAACCATAAAATACAATACTTCTTTTATAGATACTTAACATCTTATAATAAACTAAGTCATTTACCACGAGATCGAGGTGGAAGCATATGTAAATAAAGAAAAACATGCATATTAAACGTTTCCGCCCCCAAAAAACTTGGTCGTATCATTAATCGTGCGTATGCGGCGGACTTCTGATTCGTCATTTAAACGTGCGTAAATGCGACCATCCTTCGTCCAAATATATCGCCACCCGTCGCGACGGCCAAGTTCGCGCGTTTTATAAAATAGGTGTTTGTTGGTCCCAGTGAGGCGCTCATTGATATAAAAGCGGTTTGATTGCGCCGCTTCTATGATACCCGATGTGTCAGCGCCCCGGCGAACACGCGCGGCGCGTAGCAGGTCGTCGCGGACGGTGCGCCGCGCCAGGCGTACGACTATGGGTCGCGGCGGCCGCCGCTGGCCCGCTGCGCTGTCAGCAATGATGCGGCGGGGACCCGAGCGCTCTGCACTAGCAATATCACGCTCCTCCAAACTCAGTCCTATTTTCTTTGCGACTAGTAAAACAAGGTTGGTAGGGCTTTCTCCGCTTTTCTCGTCCAACCCGGCGATTTCGACGTCGTTTAGCATGTTTTCTTGCTCGCGCTCATTCAGTTCTAATCGTAATTGTGAGATAATTTCCGAAGAATTGATATTATCTTCCGCTGAGGATCTCTTTTCCAGATTTTCTAACCTTTCCTCTATTCTACTATTTGTAGGGATCTTCTTTTCCAAGACGTCCAACCGTTCTTCAATACGGCAGACTCTTTTATTGAAATCGGCAACAGTGGAATTCAGCCGCGAAAGTTCCTGGCGCATTGACCCCATTTCCCGTGCTACGAGCTCTCCTAACAATTTCACTTGAAGAGCGAGAGATTTAGATGAACTGTCATCATCCGCAACTTCGAAGGATCTATCCTGTGCAGAGTCTGTCGAAACAGAGGGAGCATTGCTAGAACGTCTTGTACTGGTGCAACTTGTACATGACCATTTAGTCGGTATACGGATCCCTGAGGCTATATTCGCACAAGGGCGGTGAAAATATTGTTCGCACTTTGTACAACGAACGCCATCTGCCGAAGAAAACTTTCCACAACTGTAACATTTATTGGCCATGGTTCTATTCGGGGTTGCAATCGATGGGAAGGATACCGATAAAAGGTTTAAACTTTTCACCACACGACGATGTAGTTTTGAGTTCGGACACTAGATGTCGCCTCGGATTGATACACGATAATTAATACAAATTGTTAAATAATCAAAGACATATTAATTATTTGCGAAAAACATTCGGTAATAGGTATACTAAATGGTCTCACTGCACATAAAAATAAAGTATTTAGATATTCACAATTACCGGCTGCGTTTGATAATTATTAGCTATTATTATTATTGTTATTGGTGCACTATGGATAATTTTAGTTTTGTTTTTATTAAAAGTTACGTAACCTTTTTTCGTGCGCTCAAAGATAGTCCAATTTCACTATATATCACTTAGATTTTATAATTATTTTTACACAAAATGATGGTAAAAAACTTTTTTGATAACTGAATCTACTTTATTTGAAACTATTGCCATTAATGTTACGCAAAATGTATTTTAAAAGATTTATACACTAGACCACTGACGTTCGCCGCACCCCCCCGTAAGCGCTCTATTAAACCCTATTCGGTTACTACACGGCATCGTACCGGAACGCTAAATCGCTTGGCGGCATGTGTTTTACCGGTAGGGTGGTAACTAGCCACGGCCGAAGCCTCCCACCGGGCCAGACCAGGCCAAAATTCAGAAATTGTAAATTTCCAAACCCTGCCGGGGATCGAGCCCGGGACCTCCGCACGTTAAGGCAACAGTGCTCAACACTGCGCCACGGAGGTCGTCAAGAACCAGAACGCTCACCAGTCACCACTGCGCAAGAGGGGTTGTCACAATGTACGTACAAACTAAGACCTCTCCTGACCTGCGGGTCAACGATATCGTCCTAATGGACTGTTCACGCTAGATCTCCTCCCTGAGGTTATGATCACTTTTCCGATATCCGTTATGAACGAGAGCAGTAATATTATGGCTTCATTTAACTGGAATTCGATGACCTCCGCGTACATTCGGGAATTTATTACTATTAATTTAATTTCGTTGTAGGCTCTTCTCAGACCAGGGCGCGTTTGGAACCCTCGTAGCTTTACGTTTTAAGATACCGTAACTGATTATCACCATCTTTTATAAGTAACTAGACGATGGTCGCAACTTCGTCCGCGTGGATAAAGATTTTTATACTTCTACCATACCTTTACTACTGTTTTGATCATACTTTTGCGGGTCTAAAGTCAGTGTTGATGCCCTAGGGCCGTAATCTAGTCGATCGATCGCCCAACTAGTTGACCAACCCCATACTGTAAATATGCACAACAGAGTCTAGGCTCCAGACTGGTCGACCAAACGATCGTACCATTTGACATAAAAGTTAAACCAAGGAGTATGTGTACCTGCATAAACACTGGCAGCATGAAAAGCAACAAGTTTGATTACTATGATTACTTACTATTATTTGCAATAAATATCTAACCGTTACAGTTTGTTTTACTGTTATGGTAGAAGTATAAAGTAGAGTATACACCACCGGGATAAAGCAGTTTTTTTCTTGGGCGCTTGAATCCCTCACTGCACTCAGGACTCAATCTTAATTCCCTCCCTTTGGTCGGAAATTAACTTATAACACCCTCGCTGCGCTCGGGAGTTAAATTTGGAGTCCTTCGTTACGTTCAGGATTCAATGTAGCGCCCGTGACATAAAACAGTGCTTTATCCCCTTGGTGTATAATCTACTATTGATTTCCGCGGGAATCAAAAATTTTATAAGCGGCGTGATAGCAGACTTCGGCCTCCCGTTCCTGAGGACTAGGGTTCGAATCCTTTAACGTTATCAACAACTTTAACATCGCGAGGAACCCTGCATGCCTGGCAGTTTTCCATAACTTCCCAAATGGCATTTAAAATCCATCCACACTTGACCAGCTTGGTTTGGTTATCCATGGCCAGGATAAAAAAAAATATTATTAAACTTTAATTAAGAGATAAAATATAAAGGGAAGTAATAAAGTAAGCATCAAGTTTTTTTTAAATTGTGAAATAGGCTTGAGATTGACGACAATCATGCTTAATATAGAGCAATGATGAGGTCTAGATTGGAGCGCCCTTGCCTATAAGATGCCTATTCACTCTTGCCTTGAAGGTACCTAAATTATACGTGGCAGGAAACATTTAGTTAGTTATATATTATTTAGTTATATTTATAAAATTTAAGTATTTTAAATGCTGTTCAATAAGAGTTTACAAAATTTGTAAAAAACGCGGTGAGAACGCAGTCAAGGGCAATAACTTGTCGTGGAATAAAAAAACCCTAATAATAATAATAATAGAAAATGTAGTTTTTTGTATATTATATTAATCATTGGAATTATTAGACTGGTTCGAAAATTAGTTAACGTCGAATAATCACAATTTTATAAATCAGTAATTAAAATATATTAGTAAAACGATTATGTAAGTATAAATACACGTTGATTTAAAACAAGACCATCAATCGGTGTGATTAGTCCTATCGAAGCACAATGAAATACGTAAGTTTTAAAACTTTTTTAATAATTTTTCCATAGGAATCCTTCAAATCCTTTCATACACATTTCTAATCTGCTATCATGGTAAATATTAATTAATCAATTGTTAATCATCAATAACTCCAACTGTCAGACTTTACACACCTTTGAGAACATTATGGAAGCCCTCTCAGGCATGGGTTTCCTCACGAAGGACGAGTTTTGTCGAAAGAACAACCGCCGAGTTTCATGCCGGCTCTTCTCGGTAGGAACTCTATAATTTTCCGGGATAAAAATGTGCTATGTGCTATATGTAGCCTATGTGCTATTCCAGACTATAATCTATCTCTGTGCTAAATTTCAGCCAGATCCGTTCAGCCGTTGGGGCCGGTGGGGTGTGATTGAGTAACAAACATCCATGCATCCATACATCCATACATTTATTTTATTTTTTATTTATTTATTTTATTTAACGCCTTTAAAAAAATATATCAAAAATTACACCACAATTTTGCAGACCAAAGCACTAGACTAAAAACACAGGCTGGCGTTTGTAAAGTGCAGCCCGAATAGACCGTAGTCTGCGTTCACAAAATGTAGCATGATAATTTACTTATTTTAAATATATCTGTTTAGTAAGAATGACGAACAAAAGATTTTATTTTAGTTATTAATGTAACTCACGTTAGTCTTATAGCCTGAATTGTCTATTAAGGCAATAAACGTAATAATAATTATTTAATACATATAAATATACATATATTATAAAAATAGTATTAATGTTTTTCAACGAGTTCAAGTTTAGTATAAAGTTTTTAAATAAGAACAGTTAGTGCAACAGTGTTAAGTAAGATACCCACTAGTTTAAACTATAGGTACTTGGATAGTTAAAACAAAAATTACAGGATAAGGTGTTCTACATAAAACTATTATTATAACTGATTTCAACAGATCTTGTCATAAAGGCATTTAAATTCCTCAGATGAGTATTCTAGGAGTTTTTTTTTTATATTAGATTTTAGTTTATTCTTTGATGAAGGGTGCTGGGCACATAGAATTAAATTAGATATCCCTGTAGGAAGATTGTTAAACAGTTTCGGGGCCGCAGCTGTAAAATGCCCACTCGTGAATCCAGACGTTCGTAGGGGAATTGAACATTTTTGTTTCCTTTGCCTAAGGTGACTGATAATCCTCTCCAGGGGAAAATTGTCACTATATTTTGC
The DNA here is from genome assembly GCA_964035005.1 of Erebia palarica. Taxonomy (NCBI): domain Eukaryota; kingdom Metazoa; phylum Arthropoda; class Insecta; order Lepidoptera; family Nymphalidae; genus Erebia; species Erebia palarica. The sequence goes on from OZ035995.1 coordinate 20,664,679, forward strand.
CATATACATCGCTAATTGCCATATATATATTTTTCTTGGGGTTAGTACTTTACTCAACATAAATAACTCTTCCGTAGGAAATCTTCGATTTTTTCTTAATATTATTTTAAGATTAAGTTTTTGAGCCTTATTTAGTCCATCCAGTATGGTTGATCCACATGAGCCCCATGCTATAATGCCATACAAAATTAACGACTGAGTTAAAGAGCTATACACTCTTAACAATAGGTTAGTGCTTAAAATGTTTCTTAGACTATCATATATATAGCCTAGGCTTCTGACTTTTTTAGTCAGCATATCCACTTGCTTATCCCACCTTAGATGCTGATCAATGATGATCCCAACTTTCGCATTTATAATATTAATAAGATTGTCGCTTGCAGTTATTCGTCCTAGCGCTGATCGCTTGCGCGTGCGCATCGTTCGCAACAGCGTACCTCGCCACTCCGATGCGACGTGGGAAAAACTTAAGGAGTGCTCTTCCAGAATCGACGCGTGTCCGGCGTGAAGCGAGGTCTGACCTGTATGGACAGTCTGCATATGATCAAATTTTCAGAAACGCGATGCCTGATTCATTGATTCGTGATACAGATTCAGGTGATTGGGTCAAAAGATACCTAAACTAGAAAAACATATTTTATAAAGCAATTTTCCGGCAGGTCTACTCTTCATCTTAGTATCCATGCAATTTAGCTGTACTCTTCGCTGTGTGCTTCAAATACTCCTACGTGAAATAGCGGCATTCAACACCCCCGCCAAGTTATCGACATAAGGGAACGACTAGTGGGATTATGTAGATCGTTTCGTGCAGCTAAAATACATATTAATATTTCTCAGATACAGGAGAGGTCTGCCAGAACGTATATATTATATGTTGAAAGCAATAAAATCTTATATATTTATTAAAAAGTCGTTTTAATTTATGCATATGTAAAGAGAGTACGAGTGAGTACGAGTGGTTACGAATAGTGTGGGCTGCATAATAGGCTGTTGCGAACGATGCGCACGCGCAAGCGATCAACACGAGGACGAATGACTGCAAGCAACAGTAACAATATAAGCGGCGAATGGCGATAGCCTAGTGGTTGAGACTTGGGTCTCCCGTTTCAGAGGTATGTGCGTTTTATGCACTCAAGGTTCAAAAATCTTTATTCATAATTGGTAGACTGTACACATTGACATAATAATACTTATGTCAATGACGGTACACTATTTCGCGTCAAAAAAATATTAGTTATAAAAAGGTGATGGTGATAGTTGAAGTATCTTAAAACTAAACTTCGTGGGTTCCAAACGCGCCCTTGTCTGAGAAGAGCCCACAACAAACTCTGCTTAATTTTTTTTTCAAAGTCAAATATCTATCCTTAAAAGTGGAGGGAGACGTCGCGTTGTAAGAAATCCTGCGTGCCTACTTTTATAACACCGCTTTAATGCTTCAATTATAGTCAGCTATTTCAAATTTAGTTTTCGGTCAAATACACTTCTTTAAGGACTTTTGAATCGTCAAGTGAATCAACCTCTGGTTCGGAATGCCATACCTACCGAGAAGAGCCGGCAAGAAAATCGGAACTCGTGAGGCAACCCATACCTACCTAAAGTCTGATAGTTATTAATTATTAAAAATTAATTGATTAATATTTACAATTATAGCAGATTAGAGTTGTACGCGAAAGGATTTGAAGGATATGAAAAAGAAAACTTAAAACTTACGTATTTCATTGTGCCTAAATCGGTGGTCTTGTTTTAGTTAACTTGTTAACTGTTTTTAATGTATTTTTAATTATCTACTGATATAAATAGGGGTTGCAAGTTTGTATGAAAGTCCTTCATTTTTCAAGTTATAGCCATGAAAGTTGGTATTTGGGCTTCTGGTTTAAAATAAAGAAATACGTGTTTCGCCATTTTTGAAAATTCTATCCCCAAAGGGTTGAAATAGGGTAGTCCTTTATTAAACAAGATATTTTTTAAAGTTAAATCTACGAAACTTGGTAGTTTGGCTTTTGGTAAAAATACAGAAGGATATGTGTCACATTTTTAAAAATTCCACCCTCAATGGGGTGAAATAGGGTCTGAAAGTTGGCACGAAAGTCCGTCGTTTTTCAAGCTACTATAGCCATGATTTAGTATTTGATATATACCAGAACTTGGTAATGATGAAATACGGATTTTACAGTTTTTAAAATTTCTATCCCCAAGGACGTTAAACAGAGAGTTTGTCCTTCAATCACGCCGCAACAGAGCAACGGATCGACGTGATTTTTTATGGATGGGTATAGTTGGGTACTTGGAGAGTGACACAGGTTTCTTTTTGGCCCGGAAAATGATGGCGTGCCTGTGGGAATTAATAAACTTAAGCCACGCGAACGAAGTCGCGGGCTTCCTCTAGATATGATATACCGGACTAGAGGTCGACGGCGATTTTGTCCGGATGGATTAAAGTCATAGAAAGTTGTAGGATAAATTATTGTACCTACCTTGTGTTAATTTTTTATCCACTACAATTAGCCCTTGACAGCGATCTCACCTGACCATATGGGATAAGAATTCTAAGATGGTAGCGGGCTAACCTTTTAGGGGTATTTTAAAGCCATAACTCTAGTCGGTTTCTACACGGAATCATATCGATAGGCGGCACGCTTTTACCTGGTAGGGTGGTAACTAGCCACGGCCGAGACCTCTCACCAGGTCAGACCAGGGAGTATTCAGAAATTATAATTCCCAAATTGACCCTGCCGTGGATCGAACCCGGGATGAGGGCCTATTAAGACAACAGCGCTTAACACCGCGCCAGGGAGGTCGTCAATATCATCATTTCCAGGTAGAAGCCGTATTCTTACTTTAGCTTGAATCTTTGAACTCAGACCTGTTTTATCAATTAATTGACATTTAACGATCAAAATTTTATCTGAGTAATAAACAATACATTTATTTAATGACGGTTCTGTTCGTATAAATAATCGTTGGTTTTAAAGATGGCTGTCATTGCGTTAACTTCCATCTAAGCAAAATGAAATCCGTAAGTTTCTTTATAATATTTTTTTTCAAATTCTTTCTTATACCTACAAATCCAATTAATTGTGAATTGTTGTTGTTTTTTTTTTAAATTTATACTTATGATAAATCTTTACACGTAGGATATTTTTTATCCCAAAATACAACTTGATTCCAGCGGGCTAAGAGATGAAAGTTTTGATCGAAAATTATTGTGTAAAATCGACCAAAAACTTTCATGTGTGGACTTTTTTTGTTTTAAATCCACAACAAGTTAGCCCTTGACTGCGATCTCACCTGATGGTAAGTGATGATGCAGTCTAAGATGGTAGCGGGCTAACCTGTTAGGGGCATGGCAGTTATATTAAACCCATACCCGTACCGGAGCGCTAAATCGCTTGGCGGCACGCCCTTACCGGTAGGGTGGTAACTAAATTATAAATTCCCAAATTGACCCTGCCGGGGATCGAACCCGGGGCCACCGCACGCTATGACAACAGCGCTACACATTGCGCCACGGAGGTCGTCAAAAAATAATTATTGTGATTGTGTAAAATCGGCCAAAAACTTACATGTGTGGACTTGTATTGTTATTGTCGCTTGCAGTTATTCGTCGTCGCGCTGATCGCTTGCGCGTGCGCATCGTTCGCAACAGCGTACCTCGCCACTCCACTGTTGGGTGAGAGTGCAGCTCTTCCAGGATACCTCATTTATCAAAATCGGTTCAAGCGTATAGAAGTTATGGTGGAATATACAAACTCACATACATACATACATACAAACATGAACCATGAAAAGTCTATAAACTCTATATCCTAGATTAGATTAGACCTGACAAGCCTGAGCTAGAGCTGGCCTGGAGCCCGGGCCTTATACCGGGCCTTATAGGATACGTTAATTGACACTCTCCCGGGACTCTGCGAGATTGGAAACAAATTGCGTCGAGACCGGGGGACTCTTGAAGTTGGAAAAGATAAAGTGCATTACTAACATCGAGTTATATGGTCGTAAATCATAGTCGAAGCGGTGATAGCCTAGTGTCACTTTCATGTGTGGACTTGTATTGTTATTGTTGCTTACAGTTATTCGTCGTCGCCCTGATCGCTTGCGCGTGCGCATCGTTCGCAACAGCGTACCTCGCCACTCCACTGTTGCGTGAGAGTGCAGCTCTTCCAGGAGCTACTGGTTATGAGTACGCGCGTGACGCGATGCCTGGAGTTCAAGGTGACCGCGGAGATTACAGGGGTGTCGGCAATACCGGTGTCAGATATTACCAACGTTCCGCGATGATTAGCGATAATTAGCGATAATGGGCGATGCAGAGGGGTACCCTAGCCGCCAAAAAATGCTCCTAACGAAAATGCGTGGTGTAAGATTTTTATGTATGCATTAAAGTTAAATTCGAATGTAGAATATTTATATTTAAGACCTTTTGTCTTCGTAACAACGCGAGCATGTCAGCAATAATGCATGTCGATGACGCCGCGAATCCACATTTTTACCCCCTACCAAAAAGTGCTCAACGCGGCTAAAGAAGTTTTCACTTCAAAAATCATAATAAAAAATTTATACCTGAATAATTATTTTCTTTTTACCTCCACTAGAACTTGAAATTAATATTTATGTGATAAGGAACTTCTTTCCTATTGGGTGTCCCACGACACGACACTACACTTTTTTTTTTTATTCCAGCCAACTTAATTCTATCCTTACAGGTCACTTAATGCGATAGAATAAGCCTTAGATTATTTACAATTAAAATTACCTAATTAGCCTCATTAACATACCTACGTATAAAAGCAGGTACGTTAATGTAGTTAATTAGGTTATCCTAACTAACTTAATATAAATGAAGCGGTTTTTGTAAACTCCCTCAATGAGCATCTTATGTACAGCCACTGCGGTGAGCGTGCGAGTCTGAGGCTTGGTTGGGTAATTAACCAACGAACAGAAAACCATAATGTAACGAATTCCACTGAGATAAACACTTAATAATGATAAGTTTTCGAATTTATACAATCATTCATTCATTCATTTTCATTTATTTCATTCTGGCTTATCTTTTACTAGATGATGCCCGCAGTGGCGTGCACAGGATTTGAAACTAGGGTAGGCATTAGTTAGTCAGAATACCAATTTATTGACTGTAATGATGAAAAACGAGCATTGATGTATTTCCATTTGGGGAAGCAGTGCTTTTGTGCCTCTATAAACTGCACGCCACTGGATGCCCGCGACTTCGTCCGCGTGGACTAAGTTTTTTAGATTCCCGCAAGAACTCCGTTAATTTCCGGGATAAGCAGTAGCCTGTATCCTTCCCCGGGAAACAGCCTATCCCTGTAACAAATTTCATCAAAATCGGTAGAACAGGTGGGCCGTGAAAGCGTAACAGACAGACAGACCCACTTTCGCATTTATAATATTAGTATGGATTGTTGATTTTAATAAATTTACTTAATAGATTTTTAGGTACACCACACTGTGGTAGAATATATGATACCTTAACTTCCATACTAGAAGTGCGTTTTTAAGTTTGATAAAGAGTTGCTGATTTGATTGAGTTGTCATCATCCCTATTGAAATTACTTACAGCTAAATATAGATGAACGGATTAGAAAACCGGAGCACGGGTTGGTGCAGGTTTAAAATGTTTAGAATGTGAACTCCCCAACAAACTGGCCCACCAGTTTGGCGAGATTTATATTTTGTAAAATAATTTTGTATCTATTTGAAATAAATAAATTAAAAAAAAATATGATTTACATAACTTTTTTTTACGATTAAATAACAAATATATATTGCACCCGTGCGAAGGGGGCGGGTCGCTAGTAAATAAGTATAACAATGTTGCTCAATAAGATTTACTGGTTATAATTAACCATGCCATCCAAACAATGAATGGTGGTGGTGGTGGTGGTGGTGGTGGTGGTGATGGTGGTGGTGAGGATCCGCGTCGCGCTCATAATCCTCAGTAGGTCCTGGAAGAGAACTCCTGTAGTAGGGTGCATCCCCCATCGGAATGGCGAGGTACGCTGTTGCGAACGATGCGCACGCGCAAGCGATCAGCGCGAGGACGAATAACTGCAAGCAACAATGATAATTTGGTGATAGCCAACTGGTTAAGACCTGGGTCCGATTAGCCAACTGGTTAAGACCTGCCCCCCTATTGTGTAAGAATTGTCGATCGAATCGTCTAAGTTCGGCGTCAAAGTAAAATAAACCATAACTGCATTGAATTAGAGCTCAATTTCGTGTATCCATACTTTCTCATAAGTCAGCGCGAGGACGAATAACTGCAAGCGACAATAACAATATAAGCGGCGATTGTCATGTTTTTTTTGTATTTTTATTATCTTTTTTTGTTTTTACAGGGCTTCTATACAATTTTTTTTTAATCCACTACAAGTTAGCCCTTGACTGTGATCTCACCTGATGGCAAAATTCTAAACCACATGACAATGGTGCCGATTCTGTAATGTAACATCTCTAAACTAAACTAAAATGGCAGCTTTAAATCTAGTTCTGTCCCTTTCCGTAGGGAGTATTATGAAAGGGTTAGCAATATTTATAATGCTCTAATTTTAGTTTAGTTGAGAGATTGTGCACTACAGTATCAGCCCCAATATAATATGTATATTGTCATGTGGTTTAGACTTTTCTAAATTGTGTGCGTTTTGAACAATTCCACACAAAATTTTGCACTTCACTTTACACGTTAGTACTAAATATTCCGTGACATTAAATAATCGATTAAAAGTATGCTTTTGGAAAATATAAAGCTTTTTTGACTGGTCGGTTCCGCGTCGATATGTATGGTGAGATCCTGAGTTATAGTTATATATTTCCAGCTCGCTGGACCAATGAAATAAGGAAGATGGTGGGAGGCGGATGGATGAAGATCGGGTTTGGTGGCGCGTTCTCGAAAAGGCCTATGTCCAGCTGTGGACACATACAGGCTGATGGATGGATGCCACTACAGCCCATTAACGTCCCACTGCGGGGCACAGGCCACCACTCTCATAGGAGAGAGGGAATTAGAACTTAGACCCACCACGCTGCACGTGCAATGCGGGTTGGCGGGCTTTAACGACTATTATCATGTTAGTGATAATAACCGGGACCGACGGCTTAACGTGCTCTCCGAGGCACGGGGGTGAAACACCGCCAACTTCCTAACTCCGGGCTAGTACTGGGAATTTCTCATCAGAAGAACCCGTCACTTAATTATGGCCCGACCCGGGACTCGAACCCGGGACCTCGTCGGCCACAGTCAAACATGCTAACCGCTAGACCAACGAGGCAGTCGAGGCACTTCCCGGCTAGGTTTGCACTGCAAAAAGGTAATGAGCGGGAAATGGCTAAGCGGAACGGACTCCTTGTAGACAAAATAGGTTCAAATTAATTCCACTAACAAACAGTTTTGACAGTTGGACTGACTTTTTTGAACTCGAGTTACTTGCTCAGCCTTTCCGCTAGCCCTTTATTTTATTTTATTTATTTATTTTTATTATAATAGGAAAATCAACAGCGATTCTAACAAACAATAAAACTTAAACACTATAGAAAACAGGATTAATATGGCCAATTACAGATTTTCTCAAACATAAATTACAATTAGTGAGAGTGAGTTAAAGAAATATTCAGAAACTAAATGTAACTAATGTGAAACTAATTTGACATGTTGAATGATTGTTACAATGATAAGTTTAATGTATTAGTTTGTGACTATGTGTGCGTGTGCAGACGTTTGCTTGTATGCATGCAAATATGTGTGTGTGTGTGTGTGTGTGTTTATGTGTGTATGTATGTTTGTGTAATGTGTATGTATAACTATTGGTGGAGTTGTGTTGTGTGTCGCTTAAAGGTATTTTTAGAGTGCCGGAAGAGGTCAATTTCCGAGTAGATTTTATTATAGGTACGAGTCATTCTAGTTATTGCGGAATTTTGGGAGTAGTTTTTCCTTTTAAATGCCACGTGGAGGAGTGAAGTATGTCGAGTCCGTTTAAGAGGTGCAACTAATTTAATTTTGGACAATAGGTAGGGACTATCAATTTCACCGTTAATTAAATCATATAAAACTAACATATCAGCTATTTGCCGTCGCTGCCCACAAGTATGTAATTTATAGCGTTTACAATTATCCTTATAGTCAAAAGGCTCAGAGTAAGTACGAAAATTTAAATGCTTTATAAACTTGCGCTGTATCTTCTCTATTGTCTCGGTAGGCTTTATGTAGCAAGGTGACCAAATGCTGCTGCAATATACTACGCACGTATGCGAAGTACATTGTCTTAAGTGTACTAATATTCTTAAAGGGTTTACAAGATCTTAAAACAAATCCCAGCATAGAGAAAGCCTTATTAGTGATTGCTTCAATATGAATGCTTTGTTCGTGAAAGTGCGTATATTCAGGTTTCCTCTGCGAGTGAAACGAAGTCCGTAATGTTGGGATATTTTAATTTATAAGAAAAAATTATCAGTAAAGAGAAAAACTTGGACGTCCTGTTTGAGATATATATTTGAAGTAAGAGAAAGTCATCAAACGTAAAAAAACAATAGATTTAAAAAAAGAATAAGAATATATTTAAATATAAACAATTTAGTTTACGGCCAGTTCCAACATCCCCCTTTAAACTAAATTGTCTTACAAAAAAAAAAATATTAACATAACGTAGGTACTAAGACACAGGAACAAAAAAAAAAAAACTAACTAAGACCTAAACTACCTATAATTCTACTAGTTGCGATAGGCCCAAGTGGTTTGGTAAGAATATCTGCGGGTGTATCACAACTTTTCATATAGTCTAAAATAATTGTATTATTACTAACTTTTTCTCGTATAAAATAAAAACGAGTGTCAATATGCTTCGTCCTGCTATGGTGCACAGGATTGTGAGCTAAGTTTAGAGCACTCTGACTATCTGACAATATCTTAATTGTATATATCTTACCAGTAATATCCTCTATAAATTTACGTAAGTAACAGGCTTCTTTAGTTGCTGCAGTAAGAGCCATGTACTCAGCTTCAGTGGATGACAGAGCAACAGTTGGTTGTTTCTTTGATTCCCAAGACACTGGTCCACCAGCTAACTTAAAGACATAGCCCGTGTAAGACTTTCTGTTAATTGGACAATTTGCCCAATCAGCATCTGCATACCCTGTTAACGGCTTTCCAGTTTTCCTGTATATTAAGGAATACTCCAGTGTACCCTTTAGGTATTGAAGAATCCTTTTTGCTGCTTTCCAATGTTCCGTTGAAAAACACGTATTAAATTGGCTTAAGTAGCTCGTTGCAAATGCTATATCAGGACGAGTATTGACTGCCAAGAACATAAGGCATCCTATTAGATTTCTGTAAGGCAGCAGCAATGACTCACCACTAAAGTTTCGTTCTAATTTGCTGTGAGCTAAAGGAGTACTAGCCGACTTACATTCACTCATATTAAATTCGTCCAATATGGACAATATATAATTCGATTGACTAATTTTTATGTAATCTTGATTTCTATCTATTTGTAAACCTAAATATGACTTCAAATTGCCAAGATCTTTCAAACTAAAATATTTTGACAAATCATTTTTAACAATGTCAAACGTCACGTCAGAATTATAAAAGACAATTATGTCATCCACGTAGACACCCAGAATAACAAGTTCATCACCAAAAAGTTTTGTATATACACAAGGCTCAGAAGAAGTTCCTATAAAACCTATTTTTGAAAGGACTTCATTCAATTTTTTGTTCCAAGCACGAGGTGCCTGTTTGAGACCATATAGAGATTTTCGAAGTCTGCAAACCCTGTCTTCTTGGCCTTTCACTGAAAAACCAAGAGGTTGTTCCATAAATACTTCTTCTTCCAAATCTCCATAAAGAAATGCTGTGTCAACATCCAGATGTCTCATTTTGAGATCTTCTTCTGCTGCCAATGCAAACAAAGTACGCAGGGAAGAATGACGAATCACAGGCGCAAACGTCTCATGATAATCTATATCTCTTGTTTGATGAAAACCTTTGACCACTAGCCTTGCCTTATACTTGGTTATATTACCATAAGCATCCTTCTTATGCTTATAAACCCATTTACAGGGAATAACTTTTTTATTTGATCTGTCTACTAACTCCCAGGTATTTAACTTCATTAGTGAATTGTATTCATCAGTCATTGCTAAAACCCATTTTTTACCATCTTCTGAATGTATAGCTTCAGAATAGTTTGTTGGTTCACCTGAATCAACATCAGTAGAGGCCTGATAAGTTAAATATTCAGGTGGCTTTCTATTTCTAGATGGGTATCTGGGTTCATTACTTACTTGCGTTTGTTCAGAACAAGAAGACTCTTTATCCATGTTCACAGGAACAGATGATTCTCCTTCTGGACTACAACAATCAACACAATCATAAAATTTATCATCACCAGTTTCAATATGTTCTTCGAATAGTAATACTGACTCCATATTTTGAACTATAGGCTCTGATGCATTTTCCTTTAAAGGTGTAAAACAATTCTCAAAAAAACTTGCATCTCTTGACTTAATAATGCGTCTTGGATTTGCAGGATCCCGAAAAACATAAGTATTAGGATCTTCTGAGTAACCTACGAAAATTGCTTCCTCTGCTTTTAAATCTAGTTTCCTTCTTTGACATGAAGGTACATGAACTAGAGCTCTACATCCAAATACCCTTAAGTGACTTAGATCACTTTTCCGACCACTCCACTTACCATAAGGTATTTTGCCATTCAAAGTTCGATGAGGGGACCTATTTTTCAAATAAACTGCGACTTGGAAAGCATCTTGCCAGTATGATTTAGGTAGTGAGCTTTCGGCCAACATTGATCTCGCCTTCTCTGTTATTGTACGATTAGTACGTTCAGCAACTCCATTTTGCTGTGGGCTATAAGGCGTTGTTACTTGGTGCTCAATTCCATTCGAAGAAAGATAATCAGAAAACTCTTTATTTACATATTCTTTTCCTCCATCGGTTCTAAGAGCCTTTATTTGAAAACCTACTTGTTTTTCAACTAGAGCTCGAAATAATAAAAATTTATTCTTTACCTCAGTTTTAGAAGATATAAAATAAGCAAAAATCTTGCGAGTATAATCATCTACAAAAGTTAAAACATAAACGTTTCCTTGAAAAGATGTCGTGGACATTGGTCCGCATAAATCACTATGGATTAGTTCTAAAGGTGATGACGCCTTATTATACGCTACATTTTTAAACGGTTTTCTAGCTTGTTTACCTTTTACACAAGCGATGCAACTATTTTTATCAACCTTAGTAAAATCTACTCCTACCTGATGATTCTTCAATTGATTCATACCTATGCGACATAAGTGTCCTAACCGTTTATGCCAGAGCTGATACTTGCTCAGACAGTCAGAGTGCACCTCGTACGCAATATTTTCACTATTTATCTTAGGTGGAATATTAACAGTACCATCAACTATGTACAGTCCACCACAGGGCGAAGCATGAAGAACAGAATCACCTGAAACACAAAAGGTATCATTTTTATAAAAACTACATCCGCTTTTGTCAAAAACACATACAAAACCTTTATCAATAACTTTCTGTACTGATAGTAAATTAGCCTTTAAATCTGGTACTAGGGCAACATCGCTTATTGTTTTTATTACATCACCAGGTGTTTTAATAGAAATATTTCCTATTCCACAACATTTAACGCTCTCACCATTTGCAACAGTTATATTTCCAGTATTTATTGACCTAAAGTCCCGAAACCAATCTTCTCTGAAAGTCATATGTTTTGTAGCCCCAGAATCTACGTACCAAACATCCTTATTGGAACAGTTAGCAGTAAGTGCTGTGACCGAAGCTGTGACCTCATTTGCTACATTTATTATGCCTTTATTACGTCGTTGAGGGCAATCCGGGCGTTTATGCCCTGGCACGTTACATTCATAGCAAATAATCATTTTATTTAATTTGGATTTCATTACTTTGGCCTGGAAAACTGCATTTGTTGGTGTGATGTCATTTTTAGACATTTCATTTAATAGTTTTGTCTTAACCAAATCGGAAGTGATTTCTATATTGCAGTTTTCCAGTGCCATGATCAATGGCTCATATTTAGTTGTTAGCCCTCCCAGTAATATAGCTGCAATTGATTTATCTTCGATAACTTTTCCTATGTCAGCTAGGTCTTGTGACGTAGACAGAACTGCATCTATATATTGTTCAATATTTTCAAAGTCTGAAAGACTTAATCTATAAAGCTTTCGCTCCAAGGCTAGCCTTCGGCCCAAACCTTTATCTTCAAAAGCTGCCTTCAGGGCCTCCCAGGCTTCGGCTGCAGTTTTTGCACGTCTAACATGTGTAATTGCTATACCGTCTAGTGTTAAGCATATCTTTGCCAGAGCCTTAGCGTCATTCCTTACCTTAATAGATGCAGTGGTCGTATCTCCTTCTGGATATCCATCAATAGGAAACCATAGGTCCTCATGTTGCAAATAATTTCGCATTTTAAATTTCCAAGTAGGATATCCTTCTCTATTTTTGAGACTAAAAGGAGGAACTGACGACGAATGTAACATCTTATTACCACTTATATCTCCGCTTGCTTGCGACATTTTTGAAGGAAAAAAAAAATAATATCAAAAGAAAAAATGAATTTTCTTATTCGCAACAAATAAAGCAACAATGGACAATTAACACCACTTTTCACTTATATTTTTCCCAAGATCCTTTGTGCTGATAACGTGTTGGGATATTTTAATTTATAAGAAAAAATTATCAGTAAAGAGAAAAACTTGGACGTCCTGTTTGAGATATATATTTGAAGTAAGAGAAAGTCATCAAACGTAAAAAAACAATAGATTTAAAAAAAGAATAAGAATATATTTAAATATAAACAATTTAGTTTACGGCCAGTTCCAACACGTAATGAGCTCGCCCCGCTCGCGGTGGGAACCCCGGTTTAAGATGTGTAGTCGTATGCGAAAGAAAAGAAACTTACGTATTTCATTCTGCTAGGATAGGAGCAAACACACTGATGGTCTTCCGTGAGATCAACGTTCATTTATACTATTGTAAATGTATTTTTGAATACCCAGATAAAAATTTGATCATTAAATGTTAATTAAGAGATAAACAAGGTGGAATAATAAAGGTAGGTAGCATCGAGAATTTTTGATGTCGATAATCTTAATTGATTATGGGAATAATATAATTCTTCTTCGCATTCATAATTATTATTAATCGAAATCCAATGAACATTTTACCTGACAATTTTCAAATAACAGTCAAATAATTGGTTTCAATTTTTGTACTCCAGTATTTCATAAATGAGTACCAGCTCCTTTTTGACCAGATACAAAAGCGGGCAATTCGACTCGCGGACAATATCAAAACGACTTCCGTGGCGCAGTGTGTAGCGCTGTTGTCTTAACGTGCGGAGGTCCCGGGTTCGATCCCCGGCAGGGTCAATTTAGGAATTTATAATTTCTGAATTTTCCCCGGTCTGGCCTGGTGGGAGGCTTCGGCCGTGGCTAGTTACCACCCTACCGGCAAAGCCGTGCCGCCAAGCGATTACGCGTTCCGGTACGATGCCGTGTAGAAACCAAATAGGGGTACGGGTTTAATATAACTGCCATGCCCCTAACACGTTAGCCCGCTACCATCTTAGAGTGCATCATCACTTACCATCAGGTGAGATCGCAGTCAAGGGCTAACTTGTAGTGGATAAAAAAAAAAAAAGATTTGCACACCGAAGAGATATTAGTTCTCTTTGTGTGTTCTACTGACTGTACAACGTGGAGTGTTCTGAAGTGTTATTGAATCTAATAACATCTTCTGGTCTACTTTCACCTCTTATTATTCCAGTTATTTTCTGCCACTTATCTGCAAATTATGAAACTAACTTCCATCTTCTGTGTTCCCTCGTGATTACAATATGGGGCTCCTCAAAGGGCGGATAAACTTTCACACTAACTTTTTTTTTTCAAAATCCGACTTCGTTAGCTACTATAATGTAAAAAATTATTTTGATTTCTGCACAGTATGTTGAAGTCGGGCGGGTTGAATAAAGATAGGCATAATTGACTCTTCAAACTCGCCCGATTTATACATTGTGTGTAGAAATCAAAATTATTTTCTACTTTACAGTGGCTTCGGAAGTCGGTTTTTTAAAATATTTTTAACTGTTTAGTGTAGGTACTCGTTAGTTCATGAAGTCCATGCTCGGTAACAACAATATCAATTCACCATCAACAGTTCCAAAATCCCCACAGCTTACGAGTGCAGCATCAGGATTGAGGAGTTGGAGTAAACAAATTTTGGGATCACCTCATGGGCTTCCTTTAACCACTTTTTTTTCAAATCGGTTCAGAAACCTCGGAGAAATCGGAATAAATACAAAAAAATGATACGCGCCGTATTGAGAACCGCCTCCTTTTTTGGAAGCTGGTTAATAACTGGCAACGCATTGGTAGTTCCTTTGGAGCTGCAAATATTCATGGTTTATTCGATATAAAAAAAATGAGTCTCAAAATTACTAAGTCAGCAACAAATACAATTTAGCAACGTTATTTGTTTGTCATACAGCCTCTACAATAATAATTATTGTAAAAGCTGTTATAATTGGAAAAATTGTCTGAGTACAAAGATAAAATACACAAGATACGAGTAGGTACAACCGCACCAAAATATACACAATGAGAATCATTTGATATTATGATATTCGTTAGTTGTTTTAGTTCATAATCTATATCCAATATCCATCCATAACAAGCGCACAACCTCTCAGGGCAAACACATATACCGTCTCCGTTCCTAAATCCGTTGTAGGTAAAAAAATATTATTCATATTCCCTGTTGTGCCTATAATCTATGTGTACTTTTTTTTTTATCCACTACAAATTAGCCCTTGACTGCGATCTCACCTGATGGTAAGTGATGATGCAGGCTAAAATGGTAGCGGGCTAACCTGTTATGTGCCGGGGCATGGCAGTTATGTGAAACCCATACCCCTATTCGGTTTCTACACGGCATCGTACCGGAACGCTGAATCGCTTGGCGGCACGTCTTTGCCGGTAGGTTGGTAACTACGGCACGCCACGGCCGAAGCCTCCCACCAGGCAAATAATATTATAAATGTGAAAGTTTGGATGGATAGATGTATAGATGGATGGATGTTGGTTACTCAATCACGACAGAACGGCTGAACCGATCTGGATGAAATTTGGCACTGAGATAGGTTATGTTCTGTAATAACACATAGGCATTTTATCCTGGAAAATTGAACTATAATTCCCGCGTGAACCAAACAAACCTAAATCCTCGCGGATGAAATCGCGGGCATCATCTAATGAACTTACCTGTTACATTAAAGCGATGATGGGTCAACATAAATTATATGTATATAGGATATTATATATAGGATATTTTTTGTCCTGAAAACATAAGGGTTCCTTCAGTATAGGGGATAAAAGTTTTTGTCAGTTTCACTTCATAATTCCATTACGAAACGTTTACGTTTCCATTTCGTCTTTGAAAAACTTTGTTGTAATGTGTGTTAAAGTATATTGTTATCCCCAAATCAATAAGTATATTACCAGTTACTAAATTCATTAATGCATTAAAAAAGTGGCTAGCAGAAAATGCATTATATTCTATTGAAGAATTTTTGCAATAAAAAACAAAAAATTACTGATTAAATTGTAATCAATTATTATAATTATTAATTTAACTATATACATAATTAATCATAGATTTGGTATATTATTTTGTCATTTTAACATTGACATTTTAATTGATGAAATATTATATACTTACATAATAATTTATTAATATTATGACATTAAAGCCATTAATTATGCTGTTGCATGACTTATTGTAAGACTAGCAGACTGCCCACGATTTCGTTCGCGTGAAATAAGTTTTTTAAATTTTTCGGGATAATAATAATGTCCTCCCGACCGAATTTCGGCCACGGCGGCCAATCTCCAGAGAGATAAGCCATCTGCGCGGGAGAAATTATATTGCACAAGTGTGTGCGCATATACAGGTGCACTCTGTTCTTTTACTCTCATAGCCCGATGGGACGGAAATCCGACACGACCGGAGGGAGATCAGGCGCAGGACCGACGGCTTGACGTGCTCTCCGAGACACGGGGGTGAAACACCGCCAAATTCCTAACTCCGGGCTAGTACTGAGAATTCCTTGCCAGAAAAACCCAATACTTGTTATGGATAATATATAGCCTATGACACCCACAAATAATGAGGCTTTCTATTGGTGCCAGAATTTTCAAAATCGGTTCAGTATATCCAGAGATTATCCCCCTACAAATTCACAAACTTTATCTCTTTATAATATTAGTATATATTAGGTAATTTGAATGTCACTTGGTCTAAAAAACCTGATGTTATTTGTAACTAATTATTCAAGACATTATTTATTTATTCAATGTAATTCCTATGAAGTGTTATTCTAATACTAGAACATACATGTACTATGTTATTTAAATATCTAACTACAAAAAAATTTGTACGTCAGGGTTGCCTGACTGGATATGTTGCAACTTTTCATACTGTAACTATCATTGTAACACATATTCAGACAAATAAATTCTATTCTATTCCATACAAAAACCGTCAGCCGATTTTGAGAAAACTGTTCTGTCCCTTACCGTAGGGAGTAATATCAGTATTTTTAATGCTGTCATTTTAGTTTATCGTTTAGTCACCATATGCTATCATTTAGTTCCGTTAAAATTTGTACCTATACATGATGTAGGTAATATGTAAAGACAGACAGGCTTTCTTAAATCGGATTTTTTTAAAACCAGTCGAGGAACAGGTTTCGTGACTAAATTGCATGGGCATAAAATAAAGAATGGGCTAGCAGGAATACCGGAGCACGGGTTGGTGCAGATTTTAAAAACGAATAATCATAATATTTTTTAGTTATTATATTATATTTTTAAGGCTTTAAATGTTATAGTAAAATTTTTATCATTCAACATGTCGTAAGAATGTTACACTTAGTTTCTTAATATTTCTTTAACTCACTCTCACTAATTGTAATGTATATCTGAGAAAATCTGTAATTGGCCATATTTATCCTGTTTTATAATGTATTATTTTTTATTAGAATCGCTGTTGATTTTCCTATTATATTAGAAATATTTACATACTCGTGTATATCAGAATAAAAACGAACAAATTTTTAAACAGTAGGTAACATTTTTTTTTTAATCTCAATTTATTTGGGACTTTTGTCCGACACGGACACGTCAGCCCCAAACAGTAACTTTGCTTTATTAGATTTATTGGTTATTCTTAACCATGGTAATGGTGGTGGTGGTGGTGGTGATGGTGATATTGAGGGTTCGCGTCGCGCTCGTAACCATCAATAGCTCCTGGAAGAGCACTCCTGTACAGTTCTTGCGCAATCGGTGTGGCGATTGAGGCTGTTGCTAACGATGCGCACGCGCAAGCGATCAGCGCGAGGAGGAATAACTGCAAACAACAACAATAACAAGTCATAATTAAAAAAAATAAAAAATGCCCTGCCAAAAAACGAAGTAAAAAGTTAAAAATCTAAATTAATCTAGTTAAATTATAATCTTATTCACATTTTTATTAAATGATATTTTTTTGTGAATCACTGGATATTGAAATATAGTTTATTTGTCAGTAAAAATAATACAATATAACTTAATGCTAGCTAACCTAACTTCATTACTATATAAATCATGCCCACGTGGAATGGTGGTATATAATTTTGGAATCTACTCATAATTTTCTAGATGATGATTATATAGTTAATCTTACTTTCGATTTTGTTTTTCAACTTTAGTTTTTAATGCGGGACCATGGGCACCCCATCAATTTTTTTTTTGAATTTTAGCAACCATGTCACCCGGAATAAGCTAGGAATTCTAACGATACCTCATTTACCAAAATCGGTTCAGGCGTATAGAAGTTATGGTGGAATATACAAACTCACATACAACATACAACATACAACATGACATTAACCCTGAAAACAATATACTACTTTTTTCAGGCAGTCGTATACTAAAATATAAACGGCGATTGTCATTTAGTTTTTTTTTTATTTTTTTTTTTTTTTCTACAGGGCTTTTTAAAATATGCATATTGTCATGTGATGACTTCCGCCTTCCTGGGAACACACCTCTAACATTTCGGAGTTATGTGTTTTAAAAAGTCATACTAATTACTAATTTTATCAATTGCAAGTAGAAGCAAAACAGAGTAGAGGGAGACCAAAGAAAAGATGGATGGATTGTGTGAAAGAGGATATGCATATAAAAGGGGTGAATGAGAGGTTGACGGATAACAGAAGTGAGTGGAAGAAGAAAACATGTTGTGCCGACCCCAAATAACGTGGGAAAAGGGCAAGAAGAAGAAGAAGACTAATTTTAAATGCGAAAGTGTGTTTGTTTGTTGGTTGGTCCTAGAGATTTCCCGCACAAATACAAAAAACTTAAACCACGCGGACAAAGTCGCGGGCATCAGCTAACTTAAAAGCTTAGCTTAGCTTTTTGCTCGGTCCTTTCCTTTTGCTCTTTGTTGGGGAAAGTGCTGTACATGCAGGTTTCCTCTGCGAGTGAAACGAAGTACGTACGGCGCTCGCTACGCTCGGATTGGGAACCCTGCTTTTACATGTGTAGTCGTATGCCAAAGAAAAGATACTTACGTATTTCATTGTGCTAGGACAGAAGTAATCACACTGATGGTCTTGGTGAGATCAACGGTTATTTATACGATTGGAAATGTATTTTTAAATACCCAGATAAAATTTGATCGTTAAATGTTAATTAAGAGATAAAAAAGATGGACTAATGAAGTAAGCAATAATAGACTAGCACCGAGAGTTTTTGCTGTCGACAAGACTCACCGCCATAATTGATTTTGCCTGCATACAAATATACTTATAAAATTTCATAGGTGTATGTTTGTATGTATGTGTGTTAATCCGCGGATTTCCATTCTGTTTTTATTGAATTATTTACTTCAATTCAGGGAACAGTGCAAGTTTCAACAGTAGTTGTCAAGACCAGTGCACAGGGTTTGAAGCTAGGGTAGGCATTAGTTAGTCAGAGTATTACCTATTTACTGAGTATCACGATGAAAAATGAGCATTAAAGTATTCCTATTTACCCAAATAGGAGGTAAGCAGTGCTTTTATGCCTCTATAAACTGCACACCACTGGTCAAGACATGGAAGTGTGTGATGAAGTCGGTTTTACTTTCAATTTCCTGACTCGACTACCTGTGTAGCAGCCCTAATAAAGTTTACATAGATTTACAAATGTCACCGTAAGATTGTATCAACCGTTAGATTATAATCTAACTCGCGAAATTGCAAACTGTCGAAAGATTACAATTTAACGCATTATTTTTCGGTAAATTGTAGTCTGCTAGGTATATTAACCCAATACATCAGGCCGGGCACTACCTGATTGTTTATGTCGAACCCTAACCTAACCTACAAGAAACAGACAAGAAAACGTAAATACAATGAATATTTCAAAAATTGACACTCAGAACATTGAACGGTTCACAATCTTTCGACAGTTTACAATTTCGCGAGTTAGATTGTAATCTAACGGTTTTTACAATCTTACGGTGACATAAACATCGCTTCCCTAGAAATTAATCAAGATAATAGGCCAATGAGGTATTCATTGCTTATCCCGGGCGACCGATTTAATCCCAAGTCTTACATTATCGAACGGAGTTGTTACCAGGATTAGTTTCTACTGTTTGTGGTTATTTATTAGACTCTTTCAATCTACTTCTCAGAATTTGTGGTCTAGGTGTAACTAAATAAATCTTTCACTCTATCTAAATTTTCGACCTCGCCTCGACGAGGCTTGACGCCTCGTTGGTCTAGTGGTTGGCATGTTCGACTGCGGCCGACGAGGTCCCGGGTTCGAGTCCCGGGTCGGGCCTTAACAAGTATTGGGGTTTGCTGACTAGAAATTCTCAGTACTAGCCCGGAGTTAGGAAGATGGCGGTGTTTCACCCCCGTGCCTCGGAGAGCACGTTAAGCCGTCGGTCCCGGTTATTATCACTAACAATGTTAATAGTCGTTGAAGCCCGCCAACCCGCATTGGAGCAGCGTGGTGGGTCTAAGACTCTAAGCTCTAATTCCCTCTCTCCTATGAGAGTGGAGGCTTTTACCCAGCAGTGGGAGATTAATGGGCTGTAGTGGTGGTCCAGCGGGCTGGCGGTAGTCCCACACTGCGTTTACCGGTACGCGGTCTCCACTCCAGAAAGCCTCTGCCCCAACGGCCATCGGTTCTGCGAAAGATATGACCTGCCCACTGCCACTTCAGCTTACCAAGTCTCTAGGCTATGTCGGTTACCTTAGTTCTCCGGCATATTATACTACTAGCGAATGCCCGCGACTTCGTGGTTTGAGGTTTTCTCGCTTCCCGCGGGAACTCTGTAATTTTCCGGGATAAAAAGTAGCTTTTTAAAGGGATAAGAAGTATATCCTTCCCTGGCATACAACCTACCCCTCATCAATCATCGAAATCGGATGAGTAGTTGGACCTTGAAGGCGTAGCAGACAGCCAGCCTATGTGCTATTCCAGACTATAATCTATCTCTGTGCCAAATTTCAGCCAGATCCGTTCAGCCGTTGGGGCGTGATTGAGTGACAAACATCTATACATCCATACATCCAGAGATCCATACGTCCATCCAAACTTTCGCATTCATAATATTAGTATAGATATGGCATAATATAATACTTTTTCAATTTTAAATAAGAAACCAGATATCAGCGTCTCGACTTTCGTAGTCAAAGATTCTTTCGTGATGTAATTTTCCAACCTTCCAGCTTAACTTTGATATGTTAGCCTACAAATATCCCTATCTCCATATGAGATCGGCGCAGACATTGGACTTTAGTCTTAAGACAATCTTTATTGTTCTACCTATGCAGGAATAAATTATATGACGACCATTAAAGTTGTTGGGAAATGTATGGATGAGGAAGACAGCTCTTCAAAAGAATTATGGCCAGCAGTGGACTCATACAGGCGGCTGGATGGATATGAAGTTTAATAGTATTCCACTAGACGCTCAGATTACGTTAAATGTCTAGATAAGGGGTGTTACTTCCATCGCTTAAAGTAGTATTACTTCAAAATGACAGTTTTATGTCAAGTACCTTGTCGTCCCAAAAAATAAGGATTATAATTCCATAATACGAACTCAACAATATTTAAACAATAGGCTTTAAGCGATGGTAGTATGTTCCAAGATTATATCCGTATTCCATTCTTATATTTATATGTGGATGTGTGTCTGTCTGACTGTCTATCTGCTACGCTTTTTTTACTTATTTATCCACGAATGCGATCTCACCTAATGTTAAGCTATGATGCAGTCTAAGGTGGTAGCGGGCTAACATGTTAAGGGTACTTCAACCTCCAACTCTTAATCGGTTCTCTTGGCGGCACGTTTTTGCCGGTAATGAGGTAACTAGCCACTAGTGGCGTGCACAGGGTTTGAAGCTGGGGTAGGCATTAGTTAAACAAAATACCAATTTACTAGCTGGTTTGATGAAAATTGAGTATTGACGTATATTCATTTGGGTAAGAGCGCTTTTGTGCCTCTATGGACTGCACGCCACTGCTAGCCACGGCCGAAGCCTTACACATACTGCGCCAGAGAAATCGTCAAGCTTTAATGGCTCATCTTTTCAACCAATTTTAACCAGAAAACTTTGTTATAGAGAACCTTTTTGAACACCCATACGAAGTAATCGTATACATCAACTCTTTGCCACTAAAAATGTACTAATGCGGGTAAGCGTTTTCATTATATAGAATGACGCAACCATACAATGAGACTTTTTTAATAATATCGATATATTTCGCCTTTAATAGGTTAGTTATAGATCATTTAATAAAATCACTTTCAATTTTTGCCTGCTACTGAAAATATCCATTTTGTCTTTGTTTTTTTTTTGTCTAACCTAACTAATATGTTTTACGTCATTATTCTTTTCTTTCTAACCTAACTAATTAACTAGCTTATTTTTATCTCTCAATGTTGTAAACATACCTATATTATAATTATTTAGCACTAAGTCCACTTAAAAATATATCTTTATAATTTGTAGTTTACGTGGTTGACGCCACAATTATTATTGATAAACTAAGACCTATGTAATACCTACTGTGTCGTTGTTTGTGAACCCAAAGAAATAAAAGCCCCAGCGACTTCGTAAAAATTTTATTGTCTACTTATAAAATAATATACTAGATGTTGCCTACATCTTCGACCGCGTGGATTCAGGTGTTTCAAAAATCACGTTGACTTTTTATACGACTGCCTGAAAAAAGGAGTATATTGTTTTCAGGGTTCATGTATTCCACCATAACTTCTATACGCCTGAACCGATTTTGATAAATGAGGTATCGTTGGAATCCCTAGCTTATTCCGGGTGACATAGGCTGGTGAAATTTTCAAAAAAATTTATGGGGTGACCATGGTTCCGCATTAAAGACTAAAATTGAAAAAAAAAATTCGATAATAAGATTAACTCTATAATCATCATCTAAAAAATGATGAGTACATTCCAAAAATATATAACACTATAGTTCAATATCCATTGATTCACAAAAAAATATCATTTAATAAAAATGTGAATAAGATTCTAATTTGACTAGATTAATTTACATTTTTAACTTTTTTGTTAGTTTTTTGGCAGGGCAGTCGTATTTTTTAATTTCTTTAATTATACTTATTGATCTTTCGAGATAAAAAGTAACCAGTCGATAGTCTGAGGCGCACACAGATTTCAATATCACCATTCGTATGTATACGAAGGCTGTGAAACTTTACGTTTATGTTTAAGGTTATGTTCTACGATATCGGATTTTTTCTGTTACCGAGCACAACGCCCTTTCTTTGCCCTGTGCTTAAAATGGATACAGCCTATCATGTTTATTTGATGTATGACTTATATATGTCACCGTAAAGACCGAAAAGAAGAATCTAACTAGCGAAATTGTAAACTGTCGACAGATTACAATTTTACGCATTATTTTTCGATGGATTATAGGTTAGGTATATTATCCCGATAAAACCTAATAAATAATTCCCTAACCCAACCTACAAGAAAGAGACAAGAAAACGTAAATACAATGAATATTTAAAAAAATTACACTCAGAACATTGAATGGTTCACAATCTGTCGACAGTTTACAATTTCGTTAGTTAGATTACAATCTACCGGTTTTTGCAATCTTACGGTGACAGATATACCTAACTTATAACGACCAAAAAATCTACCTACTAAGAAATTGGAACGAAGAAGCTTAAAAACAAATTGTTATAGGGTTACAATTTTTTTTGTTAACCAGCTTGGTTCCCTTTATTGCAACCTTAGCTTCGCAGTCCGTTGTGCTATTTCCGTTCGGCAAGTTCTACGGATCTCTTCATTTCTGCCCCCCCCGATTGCGTAAAAAAATCGTAATCGTAATCGTTTGTCAAACGTATAATTCGACCTGTCTAAGGAGGTCATGGATTGCAAGTTCGTATAGCAAAAAAAATTGTAATCCTATAGCACACTGGGTGGAACTGATCTTTCTTATGTGGCCCATAGTTAGCGGCCATATAATGTCTCGGATCCGTATGTGAACGCGCACAGTTCAAAGACTTATATCTTCATTCACTGAGGCATTTCGGACGAGAAGACATCTTCCGCTTTCCGAACGCTACCCGGTCGTGTTGGATTTGGCAGCTAAACTTTTTTTTATTTTAAATTTGAGGTTTTGACGATCTCCTTGGCGCAGTGGTAAGCGTGGTCATGTAGGTATAATAAATATAGCAAGTACTTAGTGGATGTGGTCTTATAATGGGAGGTTTGGGGCTCGATTCCCAGCAGGGTCAATTTGGGGATTCATAATATATGCGACTACGATAGTAGTATGGGCAACTACTAATTAATTAAGTAGTTATTGCCCGTGTACTAATGAGCCGAAGTAATTATATTGGGAGGCTCGTGACGACCGTTAAGGCCGTGTGGAATTCGATAGTCTGTGTTACCGTATGTCTGTCCCAGGGGCCATATTGTCAACGCTTTAAGCAGTACTTAAGCAATATTACTCAAAATGACAGCTTGATGTCACGTACCTTGACGTTCTTGAAATAAGAATCATAATTCCAACACACAACAGTCTACAATAATGAAACAATATGGCTTTAAGCGTTGGGAGTATGGCCCCAGGTATGCTGTAACACTACTCGTATAATTCAGCTATTATTAAAACGAACTAGACGATTCTACGATAGCCTAGTGGTGTAGACTTCGTGCTTCTATTCGGCAGTTCGATTCCAGACGCGCGCAACTAGCTTTCTAGACTTAAGTGCGTTTTTTAATCGATTGAAAACCAGTGCGATTCGGGCCGAGTCGTCTGAAACAAAAAATATGTTGGTTTCTGTACCGATAAAGGCACTTAAATTAAAAAAAACAAAGAATCGTTCAGTTACATTTTTATTATGAGAACCTATAGATAAGTAGGTAGGTAAAGATAGACAGACGAACAAACCGATCACAGGTTTTTTTAAATAGTTTTTTTTTAAAACAGGTTGATGAACAGGTATTTATATTTTCATTTTTAGCCGTGATCGAATCTCTAAATGCTAGTGGTAGATTATTGCTTATATCCTTGGTATAAGATATAGTTGGTCGTTCTTTCGCCATAGAAATTATTAGCTCCTACTGTTTTTATTTTTCGAGCTGCTACTTTTCTGGTTCATTTTGTACTTACATATAAATCGTTGTTATCTTAACTAATATTATAAAGAGGAAAGATTTGTTTGTTTGTAATGGATAAAGTCAAAAACTACTCGACTGGTTTTAAAAATTCTATCACCTATAGAAAGCTACTTTATCAACGAGTAACATAGGCTATAATTTTTTTACAAAAAATTTGACTACGAAAATTGTAATAATAATGTGATTTTTGCAATTTTTTATCATCTCATAGGAAGCCTTTTACCACGATCAGGCCAAAGCCCACAAAACTCGCAAATATATTTCATTTCAGACGCAGATCAGTTATCGTTGCGTTCAAACATAGTCCCAATGCTGAAAATTGATTTGATTACGGAATTACAAACCGCTTTAAATAGTCACAATGTTTACATACGAAGTTTTAAACAAAACTTAGAATAACCTAAAGCTAATTATTCACTCAGACCGTACACCACAAACAGAACACCGAGATAGATATAATGCTCCAACTGTAAACGAGGTAGCTGTTCTCTTGGTTGATGAAGAAAAAGGTCCCAGGGATGTAGTGCTGCATGGTAGAGATGGCCAGCTATAAAGAGTCTCCGAATTACACCGCTCCTATGATCCATTACAGTATCCTTTAATATTTGTAAGGGGAGAAGACGGATATTATTTGACCATTCCTCAGCAAGATTCAGCACGTAATAAAAATGTTTCTTGCATGCAATTTTATGCATTTAGATTGATGGTTAGAGTTAGTTCTTTAAATCCGTTACACTATTACAGAGACTTATTTAGTCAATTTGTGTCGGTATGATGGCTAAAATGATATCAGAAATATTAAATTACATATCTCGAAATCAAGAACGGCTGAGGACTGATGACTATATCCATCTCAGAGATGATCTTAATCAAAACGCGAGTATTGACCCTTATGATCGGTCAACATGTAATCTTGCCATCGTCATTCACAGGTTAACAAACTAAAAATACTTAATTACATTACAAGTATTAATTTTAATTAGTTTCTATTTGAGTAAATATAGTAAGTATATATGTAAAATCTGTAAATTGTTTACTTAGTTTTTTTTTACGATTACATTACAAATCTATATCGCACCCGTGCGAAGGCGGGGCGGGTCGCTAGTAAATAAGTATAATAATGTTGCTTAATAAGATTTATTGGTTATGATTAACCATGCCATCCAAACAATGAATGGTGGTGGTCGTCGTGGTGGTGGTGGTGGTCATCATGGTGGTGGTGACCAGGCATAGCGCTGCGCTCGTAACCGTCAAAAGCTCCTGGAAGAGTACTCCTCAGGTTTCGTACATACTCTATCGGAGTGGCGAGGTACGCTGTTGCGAAAGATGCGCACGCGCAAGCGACCAGCGCGAGGACGAATAACTGCAAGCAACAATGATAATTTGGTGATACCAACTGGTTAAGACCTGCCCCCCTATTGTGTAAGAATTGTCGATCGAATCGTCCAAGTTCGGCGTCAAAGTAAAATAAACCATAACTGCATTGAATTAGAGCTCAATTTCGTGTATCCATACATTCTCATAAGTCAGCGCGAGGACGAATAACTGCAAGCAACAATGATAATTTGGTGATAGCCAACTGGTTAAGACCTGCCCCCCTATTGTGTAAGAATTGTCGATCGAATCGTCCAAGTTCGGCGTCCCGGTCGTCGGTCCCGGTTATTATCACTAACATGATAATAGTCGTTAAAACCGCCAACCCGCATTGGAGCAGCGTGGTGGGTCTAAGCTCTAATTCCCTCTCTCCTACGAGAGTGGAGGCCTGTGCCCAGCAGTGGGACGTTAATGGGCTGTAGTGATGATGATGATGATGATGATGAAATGATGTTCCCCCGCTCGCGGTGGGAACTACGCTTTAACGAGTGTAATCGTATGCGAAAGAAAATTAACTTACGTATTTCATTGTGCTAGGATAGGAGCAAACACACTGATGGTCTTGGTGAGATCAACGGTTATTTATACGATTAGAAATGTATTTTTAAATACCCAGATAAAAATTTGATCATTAAATGTTAATTAAGAGATAAATAAGGTATTAATAAAGCTATCATCTAAAATTTTGGTTGTCGACAAGACCAGTCATCTTAATTGGTTACGGGAATAATATAATGCTTTTAGTGATATAATACATTTTACTAATCTTACTAATATTATAAATGTGAAAGTTTGGATGGATGTATGGATGTCTGGATGTATGGATGTTTGTTACTCAATCACGCCCCAACAGCTAAACGTATCTGACTAAAATTTGGCACAGAGATATATAGTCTGGAATAGCACATAGGCTACTTTTTATCCCGGAAAATTAAAGAGTTCCCGCGGGAACCAAAAACCTCAAACCACGCAGACGAAGTCGCGGGCATTCGCTAGTAATTATTATAAACCGAAATCTTGGATGGAAACATTGATTCGTCCATGATCGAAATCCAATAAACATTTTTACCGAATGTAGTATTTATATAAGTGAGTTAAGTTTTTGTACGCCA